>OW443293.2:15080000-16330000 GCA_937001585.2 Brachylomia viminalis | reverse complement strand
TGTAAAGTTGGTCACCCATCCACGGACTGACCTCAGCAAGCCATCGACTCGTGCGGCTATTATTATATACAGGGTTACTGATAACTCGACGTATTCCTTGCACGACGTCATAGTAGGGTTAAAATGCAACAAATTAAGCCACCAAATGTTCTACCGAAGATCAGTAGTTTTTGAGTTAGTTACATTTTCAGTATTTTTATGAAAAATACGATTAAATCATTTGGAGCCAATTTAAACTCAAACTCAAACTCAAAGCATTTATTTCAATTAAACCATTTACAGGCACTTTTGAATTGTCAAGTGGTCGGTCAGTCAGAAATATGAAGCTAGTTGCCCATTCCAAAGCGTAGTAGGTACCTATGGAGAAGAACGGGCAAGAAACTCCATGGACACTCTTTTAAATTATATTGTTACATAAATATTAGTTACATCATTAATCTTGTATATAGGTATAATTATATGTGAGAACGATGTAAATAAGACGTACACATTGAGTGTCCAGTGTACAGCAAATATAAATTCAAACAAAACAATCCATAATAAAATAATTAAAAATAAGCCGTGGTGGCTAAGAGATGACCAGTCCCAACTGACAGCGCCCGTTCACGAACATGACGCATGGATCAGCACCATTCAGCTCAACCATTTTGAAGGGAGCTAAATGATCCAACACACGCGCCACCGTCAGCGAGACATTTGAGTGAGCATGACATCTATCAGCCGCCAGGACACATTCAAGTCAATGAAAGACATTACCCGGTAAATGGTAGCTCGATAGTACATAGTACTCACACTTGTCCTATGCAATTATATAATACAAAGGAGATTGAGTTTATACAAAGCAAAGGTAGTCTTACAATCTTCAGCAGCTCCAACAGTATTTTCAAATGTTAATCAATTAGTTGTGGTTGTGGAGCAGGACCAGCATTGAGCCAGGCATTTTTATCAGCGATATAATCCCCCAACTTATAATATGCCTGGCTGCATAGTGTGCGTTTTATACAAACTTTGAATTTCGTCTCATTCAGTTGAAGTATGTGGGGAGGTATTTTATTGTAACATTTTAAACAGTACCCCATGAAAGATGAGTCCACTTTAGCCAGTCTGAAACCTGGTTGAACTAATAGGTCCCTATTTCTGGTACTATAATTATGTCTATCATCTATTAAAAATTATTTACTGCGTGACTGTACTGAAATTTAACTTAATATAATAGTTGATGCCGTAGCAGATCATTGTTCATAATTAAAAATTCAAAAATGACAGAAACCTTGGCAATTATCACTAAACAAACATTTATTTTTTTGTGATTTTTGCTGTTACTTCATACAAAATGTGGTCTAGTGAAAAAAAATTATAAAAAAATTGGCTTTATTTGTTGCATTTTAACCCTACTATGACGTCCTGCAAGGAATACGTCGAGTTACCAGTAACCCTGTATACATACCTAGCCACGAGCCCCTCTAATGAGGACACTTATCCGTACAACACTTTTACATTTTATGTACCGATCATACAGATACAGTCAATCTCGTACCTACATCCGGTCGGCTGCTGGCAAGGCTTGCACCAGGGATCGGCTTTAACTCCTTTACCTGTTGATTATGGACGCTATGACGTCTGACGTAGAAGAAGGGTCACCCTAGTCCGTGCTCTTTACCGATGATATTGTTCTAATCAATGACGATGGATCTGAGAACCAAAGCAGATTGGAGAAATGGCAACAGAAGTTGGAGAATGTTGGCTTGAAAATCAGCAGAACCAAAATTGAATATATACCTATGGTCTGTGATTTCGGTGGTCTCGTCAGTTCTGGAGTCATAGCGCTTAATGGCGCGCTTCTCCCAGTGTGCTCCGACTTTCGGTATCTCGGTTCAATCGTGCCAAGCGATGGCAACGAAGATCGAACGGTTAAGCACAGTATTAACACTGGATGGATGACATTGCGGCAGGTCACGGGAACAATCTGCGACTCCCGCATTCCCCATAAGCTTAAGGGGAAGAGATAAAAGACAAAGGTTAGACCTGCTGTCTTGTATGGATCAGACTGTTGGCCACAAAAGGGATAGCTGAAAGACAATTGCATGCAGCTGAGATGAGAATGCCAAGAGGAATGTGTGGTGTTACACGAACGGATAGAATAAGAAATGAGTACATAAGAGGAAGTCTGAAAGTGGCACCGGTAACTGAAAAGTTGTGTTTCACACTGCTTTCTCCCGTCGACATTTTGTTTTTTTTTGGAAATTAATTGTACAACAAAATTAACGGAATTTTGACAATTTATGGCCCTAACCAATCAGCGCGGCACCGTTGCAAAAAACACTCTCAGGTTGAGTTACATAAATTGGACTATGATACCACGGAGGCTACTCATTGTTCCCTCGTAATATTTAATAATATCGGGTTTTTGACTTTTACAAATACCCCACACACTCACACTCACACCACCATTCTACCTCTCCTTAGATACACTTTTTAGGCACAGTGCACACGTAATACAGTTAACCCATTTTTTATTTAAGCTAACGTGTCTGTTTTTTTACCATTCGTCAATATGTAGGTAATCATATTTTCTAAACTCATACTTCAAGTAGGTAACAAAACTAACAGCGATCCCTAAAAAAGACATCAAATCTTTATTTATTTTATCATGTTTAGATATCAATACCCGTCACGTCTGTTGAGTTTCGCTAGCTAATTTAATTTGACCCCATTAAAGTTATCGTATAGTATATAATATTAAAAGTAAACGTCTATCATTGCAGTGTTTCCCTTCGTTAGCATCGTGCGGTTCGCGAACACCGAGTGTTCTACCGCGAACTCTATGGTCGGGACGTGTCTGGCGCGGAGGGAATGCAACAATCTCAACGGTACCATCACGGGCACGTGTGCCACGAGGAGGGGCCGCTGCTGCGTTGGTAAGTCGACTTACGCCATATGTTCATTGAAGTCAGGGCACGGAGACTTCTCGGCGCGGGCCGCCACTTTCCATACAAACAAAGCGTGACACTGTTTACTCGCACTACGTCACAAATGACGTTAGGAAACTGACAGCTTTCAATGGCGAAGATGGCAGAAGCTGCGATTCCTTGCTCTGTTATCGGGAATAAATCTTTTTCAAACTGGCCCATTATCATAAATTGTTTCAAGAGATTAGAGGGGCAATTCTCGTACTTAAAAAACGTTCAAATTCAAGTCGCAATCTCATCTCAGCGACAATTAATGTCAAAAACTTGCCAAAAATGTATGTAAATTGATTGTATTTTTGACAGATTGAGACTGAGATCAGACTGCGAACGTTCTTAAAATTACGGGAATTACCCCTCTGCTCGGCTGTTTTAAGTGATTGTGGAGTGAAGTGGTTCTTACCTTCGTTACTCATCTTTTTATTTAAATTTTCATACTGCGCCACAGTATTTTACTTTTGCAGCTATATCCGTTTCTGTTGTTAAGTTATTACCTAAATTGACTTAATTAAACTTTTTTTTCTTAACCCTTGATTAGTCTTGGTGGTAACTTTTTCCAGAGGCACAGAAAAATGTCCTAATTAATTCTTCCCCGGTTACTACAACTACAATTACCTGATCGATTTAATAGGGTGCCTTCTTTGAAAAGATCCTAAAGACAATTTAAATAGTAAACTTTTAGAAAATGAAAACATGCCATGTATCTAAATTACAGCAATTTTCACAGCTAACTGTGAAAATTGCGGTTTCCTGCAACAGTTCTTTAATCTAACGCAGATTTTGACGAGCTGCGCCGCAACGCAACGCATTGCAAAAATCCGCCTTCAATACTTTCGTACACACACTACAGGCGGGCTAAACCGCGCTTTTTTGTATGAAAATGCATTGCGCTGCAGCCCATCGCAGCTGTAATGTGCGATTGGCTTTACTGTTTGTATGTATTTCAGTGTCTCGCACATGTGGTGCCACGACAAATGTGAACAACACATACTTCACGAGCCCCGGGTACCCGGCGGCGTACGCCGGTGGCCCGGCCTGCTCTATGATCGTGACCCGGTGCAATTCCAACGTGTGTCAGGTGAGTCAACTTTAACGTAACATAACATAACAACACGCCATTTTTCCCCGTTCAGGCAAAGGTGTACCTATAGTACACCCACATTTCCCCAGTTACGTTTTTAAGTCCCATGAAATGGATATGGAGCGAGCCTGTTGCCCTCAACCGGGAAAAAATATAGACTTCGGGCTGCGACTGAGAAATTCCACATGGAAACACCCAAAAACACTTTGTGCCTGACCCCGGAACCGAAGCACAGGCCATCATGCTCTCTTACATAATAATATCTAGATATATGAGCGTTTCTCTTAATTTTGCCATTTTTTCAAAAAGTCGCCACAAAAAATATCAATATATTTTTTTTTGTTCTTGAAATCAGTTTACACAAGATAAGTGGATGTGTGTGTGGTAAGTTTAGTGGATTTTTCACAAGGAATTCTATTTTATTTTAGATTTTTGTGAAAATATTATAAAAATCTAAATGAAGGTAGGTTGAACGTTCCAATTTTGTTACTCCTTTTAATTGCAAAATAGGATTCTGTGGGTAAAATGATATAATAACAAATAAACTTCATGATACATTTAGTAACATCATCGCAAAGATAGGTACAAAGAAAAGGAGGTAAGCCTAAAACGGGTAGCCCGCCTAAAACGGGTATGCATTTTAAATTAAGCACCGTTATTGCTATTACGAATGTGTGCGTGCAGTGCACGGCGCCTGCCGCTCGCCAATCACAGGCAGTCGGCGCGCTTCTCTGGCGGACGCGAGTTCACGGTAAGATAAGAACGAAGTTTTTTGCTATTTTCACTAAAAAAAATGGAGTTACATTACTTTTGAATACTCGAAAATGGTTTACAATATGTTCTTACTAGTTTTGTGTTATTATTTTGCAATAAATAGACGTCTTATTTGTGTAATAGGTTGGCGTTTATTATTTCGGTTTTTAAGGTTATGAATCGATTGAAAAAAATACGTGCTTTTGGGCAAAAAGGGTAGGGGTAAAGCGGGTACCCGTTTTGCCCATACCCGATTTGCCCTGTATAATTTCATTGACTGCTTATTAGTTCTTTTATTTTTGCAGATGGTTAATAAATACAAAATAAAGACTGCAAATTCCTCGATCTACTGATTCTGACCGCACTGTTTCACCATCTGTTCTGGACAGAACCATAGAAAGCCATTATATCTGCAAAACTCCAACGCCGACAGCAGATGATGGACTAGAGACTCAAAATCCCATTGGCTTCATAAATATTGACACAAGCTATGAAGAAATTATGAATGAGCAAATTATAACTGCAGCATCTCATGTGACCCCAATGGATATTCGGCCATCACCTAAAATGGAACCTAACAAAACCGCTCGGAGACGTAAAACACAGAAAGCAGAAATATTGACAAGCACTCCTATAAAAGACCAGCGAAGGGAAAAAGAGGCTAAAAAAAGAGATTTAATCAAAAAAGCTGATGCGGCGAAAAGGAATCTAAAAGGATCAAAACATTCAAAACCTACTACGAGTGCACAAAGGTCGACAACAGAGAGAAAAATCTCCAAACGAGGTCCAAAATATAATAAAAAAGATAAAGCGGAGTACCGGTGCTTGGTATGCAGCGAGCATTACAGAGAGCCACCAGCAGAAGACTGGATTAAGTGTGATGATTGCGAGATGTGGGCTCATGAGGCCTGCACGTCATACTCTGGCAGAGGTTCGTATTACTGTGACATGTGTCACGAATAAGTATGATTGAGACTGCAAAATATGTCAGAAGACTGATTATGATTATGGTTGTGAACCCTAACTGTTAATTATAAGTAGAAACTTTGAGTTATGATTGTTATAAAACAGTTCTAGTCATTGATTGACGTTGAGCTCATTTAATTTAGTCCCTACCCGCTTTGCCCAAAAGCCCTACCTGCTTTAGGCCCCCCCTACGGGCAAAACGGGTAATTCGAATGGTAAAGATTCTTGTTATTTTTTTATTCTTAATGTACAAAACTACTAAATATGTCATTTATTTTATAGTCCTTGATAGCTAAATATTTCAAAATGTACAAATAAATGTTCAATTTGTATCTATAAATTGTTTTTTTTTATCATCAACCTTAGCTTACCCGTTTTGGGCTACTCTCCCCTACAAGATAATTTCCAATTTATCAAATCAAATCATTTATTTCAGATACAAATATCCATAGGTAAAATTTATAGGTCTCACTACAAAATAAAATAAAATCACAAGTCATAGTAAGTAGGTAAGTACCTACACAATAAAATAAAATGAAAATCGAAACCAAAATTAAATTCAAAACTAAGCTCAAAATTAACATCAAAATAAAAATGTATACCTACACATATTGCATTAAATAATAATCGCAGGCGCTAGGATTCAGCTGCAGCCACCTCCGCAAAAAAGGCGAGTCCCACCGCTCGGACAGCTCACCTAGGAGCCTGTTCGAGCTGCCACGGCCACGCCGCAGAAGTGACGCACTCCTTTTTCTAATTATACCGTGAAAATCATCGGTACTAGCCTTAGCGAACATTGCTGACGCGCTTCAAAATCGTTGCCGCCCCAACAGAATCCTAAACGCATTGTTGTACTGAACACGTAGCGCGTGTTATACGCCCGCTGAGTGAAGTTAATCCACAGGCTACACGTGTAGAAGTTCCGGCAGTACGCCTTGAACAGGGTTACCTTCACCTGCTAAGAACAACGCGCAAGCCTGCGAGCCAACATGTTGCACCGGACAGACAACGCCCTACGTTCCCTCTCAATGTCCGCATTGTCAGACAAATCCTCAGAGACCCAGTGACCAGATACTTGAACCGATTTACCCTGTTCAAAAGTGATCCACAAAGAGTGACAGGAGGTGCAGTTGAGTAACTTTTAGCACCCGCTTTAAAGTTCATGTATTCACTCTTCTTTGGATTATATCTGAGCCCATGGGCCTCTGCGTAAGTTTCACAGACACTCAACAGTTTACGTAGTACAGAGAGCGAGGGGCTCAGCAGCACCATGTCGTCCGCATAACTGATGTTGTTTACACAAACCCCATCAATAGAACACCCGACTTTAGTGCTGCTGAGCTCCTCAATCAGCTGGTTCATATACAGGTTGAAGAGACGCGGCGAGATCAGCACCCCTGCCTCACGCCGCACTCCGACCTGTATACATCCGATTACGACCCTGCCCATCTGACACTGTTCTGCTGATGACTGTACCAATATTCAAACAGCGATATAACATCTTGTGACAATTTCGTCTCGCATCGCAACTTATGCCATAACCTATCATAGCACACCATATCAAAAGCCTTTGAGAGGTCTAAAAAGCATGCGTATAAAGGTGTATTCCTAAATCAAAATCCAAATCGCGGTTGTGTTTCGGCCCACACATAACTCATTGCTGGAACTCAGGCCGACTTCCTGAGAGAATGCGGGCGGGCCGTGGGTACCTATACATTTTAGTGCAACACTCAGTGCCATTTTGTATAAGCTTAATAATACTAAAAGCTGTTCCTAATTAGTGGATGAAATCTTGTCGTAACATTCTTTATTCCTTTAGCTCCGTATAGACTTCCAAGACCTGGTGCTAGCACAACCTGACGGCGACGGGAACTGCGTCACCGACTCCATATCAGTGACAGGAGGCAACACAATCGTGCCCTTACTCTGCGGAGACCTCACTGGGCAGTCCATCTTCGTGGACTTTAACGGAAACACCGCCGTCACCATCATCATCACGGCCACCTTGGCGACAACCTTTTCAAGGAGGTGGAATATTAAGCTGATCCAGCTTGGATGTGATTGTCCTGGAATAGGTAACTAATTATTTTCCTATAATTATAATTACTTCAATATTTAGGTTTTCATGCCATTATCTCGATCTATCGTAGGTACACAGGTAAGTTATTAGTAATCATCTTCCTGCCCTTAACCTAATATTTTTTTTTTAAACTTTGCCCCACACTACGAATTTCTCCTGTATCGCGGGTGCGTTTACAAACATTTAAACTCAGATACACAAACAGCCAGACCCGGAACAACTACTTGCAGGTCATACAAATATTTGTTCCGTGCGGGGATCGAACCCGTGACACGTAACGCAGGAGTCTATCGCATAACCACTGCGCCAACCGTGCCGTCCAATTGGGGTAGGTGCATCCATGCATATGTATTAATCTATGGTTGCAGCATATCTTCTTCCAAACATCTTGAGCCACCATCATAGTGAGCCCCGCACAATCCATCCAGCGTCTTCACAAAACTTTCCCCACGCGACCAAGCCATTAATTACAACCTATTACCACACTAATTCTCGATCACCACACACACCACACTCAGACTTAACTATTGTTTACAGCGCCGAACGGCTGCCTCCAATACTATACTGGCACATCGGGAACCATCAACAGCTTCAACTACGGAACCGCTGCCAACACAGTTCTCAGTGCATCCCTGGTCACCGGTACCCGGCAGATCGTCAACATGAACTACGGCATATGCATAAGAATGGAAGCGGGCTATTGTGCTATACAGTATGCGCAGGTGAGGAATATAATTATTTAATTTTTGTGTGTTCTCGAGTTGTTGTTTCTGATCTGCACCGTATCAGTAGATCATGTGTCGCAGTACAAGTACCTATATAATGCAAGGGTGTCGTCGTGATTTATTCTAATAGGCCTAATAAGTATACGGACGTTGCCTAGTTTTTAAAGCGTGGGTCAATGCACGTTGAATGGCTGATGAAGGACTCACTAGGCGCGCGTCAGGTTTTGTCATATAAACCAATACTTAGATGACACATAACGTCAGGCAACATAGGTGCCGTACAAGTGTGATCGGAAGAATGTCACAAGGCACCGCTCTGCACTACAACACCACATAAACGTTACCTTTATAATAATATTAACCTCTCTTATCCTACACCAGGCCGCAGGTGACGCATTCTCCTTTACCGTGACGGGAGACGTAGAAGGTGCTGACAACACAGTACTCGGCACGACAGTAGGAGCTGTGAACGGCGCTAATTGCCCGACGGACTTCGTGGTGATACCCAACCCTATCGTGGTATCCACGGCTTTGTCAGCAGGCACCGACCGCTTCTGTGGTATCGGCTTCGTCCCAGTGCAAAGTAAACTTTTGTAGCTATTTCTTATTCATGGAATATTTATTTAAACACTTTACTGTACACCACATAAAACAAAAAGTACAAACGTACTTAAACTAAAAGTAAGTTACTAACGTAAGTTTGAATACATACTCACATGAATTTATTGGTAATTATTTTGAGACTATTCATAATCTCTTGTAAATGTAAGTCCATAGGAGTTTTAAAATTACTCGGAAGTCTGCCACACTGCCTTTATTTAATCTTTGGGGACTGTAAATACATTTTAGTTTTCTCCTAAAACACTCGCTAAACATACATTGACGTGTTTGGGACAGTCCTTAGCGAGAGGCTTCTGAAAAGTAGTTTTGGACACCTGTAAACTATTGCTACCCTACCTGCTACCCTGTATAAATTATTGTTGTAAGTACTGTATAATGTAACTGTTGCATTTATTCTACAGGTGGAGCAAAGCCCTTCGTTCTGTATGTGGTGACGAACGCCAACGAAGGAGCGACGGCCGCCACTGCACCCGACATCGCCAACCGAGGATTTTCACTATCATATACTCAAATTGCTTGCTGATCTGCTGTCTTGGCGCACCTTCTTCAGATCATGTCTATTAAGGCTACCATCCGTGATCATTCTGTCTTCAGAGCCGTCAGATCTGTTCTAAATCCGCACCGTGAATGGCCGTGACGGACTCAATCGTGATCGACTACCGAATTATTATTATTATTTCAAGAAAATCGTTACCTAATCATTCTAATCGTTTGGTGTATGTGATCTGTTCAGACTACAGAGTATATGGCGAAGATTGGACTGTGATGGAGGCTTATTTAAGGAAATGTTAAGGCGACATGCAAAAAAAGCCGCAGTAAATCTCATACTTATGTTTGCACCAGAGATTTTATAGGTAAGAGTTTCTGTGACATCTCAAAAGAAGCCGCAGAAAATCTTACTTATTCAGAGAAACAAATGAACATAATCAATGTAATTTATAAACAACTGCCCTTTCGGTAGCTAATCACACGAAATGACAAAATACTATAGCTAATACTATAAAGGCAGTGTTTTGTTTACTTCAGGTACCAATGTGGTTTGTTTTCCTAAAAGCAGCCGGAAAGGCACATTTAAATATGTATTTAGTACCTACTTACATAAGATTTTGTAGTATTAGTATTTATGTAGTTTAATTATAACTGGTTGAGGTTTTAAAATGTATAAGGCTGATTTGAAAAGGAGACTTCAACTTAAAGTTATCGTTTTCTTTTCGAAACAAATAGGCAGTAATATTTTTTTATACACAGAAATCAACAATAATAATATATTCAAAGGTAACGAGACATAGTTAATAATAAATTGAATATGACTTCTCAGAATCGATTGTCTTATTGAAAGTGAAACACCTAACACAGTATTCGTCAGAAAACCGCAAAAGTCCTTTATATTAAAACGATACTTTAACAAAATGCCCTATTAGCAAATCGTCCTACTAGCAAAAAGTTCTAAAAACAAAAGAACGGAAATGGTACAGTCATACCACACATAAATAAGAGATATTTAAAGGAATCATTTTATTTATCTTCTGCTCGAGGCACTAAACTTTAAATACTTAGTAAAAATTGCTGAGCAAACAAAAATAAAACATAAATACCTATGTTAACTATAAAGGCGAAATAAGAATGTACCTACTCTTTTAGGAATTGGTTTTAATAAAGTTCAGTCTTCTTTTTTAAAATTTCAATGGTAGGTACTTTTCCAATAAATACATAGGGCAATTGGTAAGTGAGTTTTAAGTTTTTACATGTTTCTAATTCTTCATAAGTGAGTGTATGAAGCCATTTATCCGTGATCCTTCGATATTCTCGCAAGGTCAGAGTATTTTATTGAGCTGTTTATTTAGTCGATTATACAAAGTGGAGCTAAGAAACTGATACTGCCGCCGAACAACTTGAACTCTGGCAGATACCACCTGGCAACTGTCAGATCTGTGTTTTTGGGTAACGACTACAGGATCTAATGGAAGGTCTCAGTGTTTACGCAGCACTACCGCAAGAAGAAATGCGTGTCTGAACTGTTGGTAACTCGCAAAGAGCGTACAGTTCAGTAGTTGGAAATAGAACAGATTTGTGAATCATGACTTTTAAAACTGCCCTCTGTGCCCGTTCCAGACGGAGCATTAAGCACTTCCCAGCCCCACCCCAAACTACATTACAATATTTTAGGATGGAATGCGCCTGAGCGAAGTATACTGTTCGTAGTGTGGCAAAATCAGCAGATGTTCGCAGGTTTTAAAAGACAAATATTAATTTTTTTCCGGGGTCACCCGGAAACCAGAGCCTCTATTTGCTCCTTCCATGTCAGCGTACTATCTATTACAACAACCAAGTATTTAATACTATGTGTGCGCGTAATCTGAGCACAACCGGTGCAATCAGTCGATATTAACCCGCATTTATGCGCCGTCAGAGTCTAGGGAGAAGGAGGTTGAGAGGCTTTACTTGGATCAACTGTAATGAACTTGGTTTACTCTACATTGCGGGTTAGCATGTTTTTATTCAGCAATTTCATTGCAACAAGCAGAGTGGACTCTGCATAGGAGCGGGTTTCCAACCAATCGATACCGTCATGCTTTTTCATGGTAAGCATGAATGAGCATGACGGTATCGTCCGCGTAGGTTATAATTTTAACGTTAGTTAGAGCCAGATTATAAAGGGCATTTATGTAAATAAGAAACAGGGTAGGTCCAAGGACACTACCCTGCCGGACTCCGTATGTTAAAAATTGCTGTTTGCTAACGTGATTTCCTATCTTTACGGTTTAAGAACGCTCACTCAGGTAACTCCTAAAAATTTCTAGACACTCTCCTCTCACACCAATCCGTTCCAAGCAAGAGTTGTAAGCAAGAGGGGAACAGAGACTGTGTCAAAAGCTTTTGAATGGTCTAGGAAACTTGCTATTTTTTCAAGTTTATTCTTTATATTTTTTGCTATAGTTCCAGTTACTTCTAAAACTGCATCTTCTGTGCTTCTACCTGAGCGAAAACCGTATTGGTTCGCTGAAATTATATTCTGTGAGTTAAGGTAATTAAGTACTCGACTATTTATGATATTTTCTAATATCTTGGACAAAGTTGTAAGAGGTCTGTAGTTATTGACACTGCCCCTGTCCTTACTCTTGTATATGGGATGTACAAGTGCGCTTTTAAAGACAGCAGGGAATCTCAATTAAACTTGTAAGTAGTATAATCGACATCGTAGCCCCCTATCTAGCTGTTATTTTTAATAAAAGTGTTGATTTAGGAACTTTTACATTTACATTATTTAAATCGGGTAGTAAAAACAACGTTGGCAATTTTAGGCCTATTTCTATCTTACCTGCATTTAGTAAAATATTTAAAAATTAATACTCAAGCAGTTGCTAAGACATTTTAATTTAAATAGCCTCCTTCATGATGAACAATATGGCTTTACAAACTTAGAGCATTTACAAAAGGTCGTTCGACTACAGATGCGGGTGTTGCTCTGCTGAAACACATATTTAGCGCATGGGAGAGCTCGCACAATGCTATTGGAGTTTTCTGTGATCTCTCCAAAGCCTTTGATTGCGTGCACCATGACACGCTTTTGCGTAAACTAATTCATTACGGTATTCAAAACGAAGCTCTTAACGTATTAAATTCATATTTACATAAAAGGCACCAATGTGTAGATGATAATGGTGTGAAATCTTCCGGGCTAACAGTTCAGTTAGCCTTGAGGTACACCTAACCATAACCATTAACCTAACGTAACCATTTATATACACCAAGAATAAAAATGGGCCCAGTATCTTTCTTGGTGTATATAAATGACTTACCATTCTATTTAAAGGGAATCTGTGACGTTGTACTATTTGCTGATGAAACCTCTCTTATCTTTAAAGTAGACAGGAATAGACAAAATTTTGACGACGTAAACAGTGCACTATCAATGGTTACAGATTGGTTTACCACAAATAACCTAGTTCTCAATACCAAGAAAACGAAATGTGTAAAGTTCGCCTTACCGAATGTTAGAAATCTAGGACCCAACATCGTCTTAGATAAAGAGGTACTTGAAACTGTAGACTCGGCAGTTTTTCTGGGAATAGCAGTTGATGCCAAGCTTCAGTGGGGATCACATATATCATGCCTAGCGGGAAGGCTCAGTTCGGCCGCCTATGCCGTCAGGAAAGTAAGACAATACACTGACGTTGATACAGCTCGGCTAGTCTATTTCAGTTATTTTCATAGCGTCATGTCCTACGGCATTCTGCTGTGGGGCAAAGCCGCTGATATTCAAAATATATTTGTTCTTCAAAATCGAGCTGTACGAGCAATTAACCAGCTAGGTGCTAGAGTTACTCTGAGAGATTTTTTTATTCTCACCTTCTCACAAAATATACACTTCTAAACAAAAAACAGTAATATTCATAATACTAACACTAGAAACAAGGACAAACTACGTGCTCCCTTTCACCGGGTTCATAAGGTCCATAACTCGTTTGTTGGGCTTGGTATAAACTTTTATAACATGCTTCCCTCTTCTTTGTTGGAAAATATAGAAGTTTATCGACTAGGGATACTGTGTATCTGCCCATTAGTTTTAGACATCAAATAGCTAGGCAGACATAATTAGTATGTCGAAGTCGTCTTTATTTAGCACCACAATTAGTAATAGTACTAATGTTAAGGTGATTAGCTCAAATATTTTAAACTAGTTTGTTAGACAACAGAAGGTACCACCAACAGTGTAGTTATACAAAATAACAAAAAGGTATTTTCTAGCACTAAACTAGCTAACTGTAAAAAAGGGGCTAAGCAGAAATCCTTGAAATTATTTCATCAAAATATTCAAGGTTTTTCTTCGAAACAATTGGAAATTGAATTGTTTTTGGAAAAAACAATGTTTGACATTGTTTGTATATCTGAGCATTGGTTAAAAGATTCTGAAATGTTAATTAATTATGAGAATTATAGTGTGGCCAGTTGTTTTACCCGAAAATCAATGCTGCGTGGTGGTTCACTAATCCTAATTAAAAGATGTATTAAATCTAAAACTCGTAAAGACATAGTTGAACTATCGGTTGAACATAGCATTGAACTGTCTTGTGTTGAGCTAGATAAGCATATTATAGTGTGCGTTTACAGACCCCCAAATTATCAAAACTACTCTATACCTATTTGAGTCAGTAATGGAAGATGTTTTGGCAAAACTTGCAACTGGCAATAAATCAGTAATTATCTGTGGTGACTTTAACATTAATATTTTAGAAAATAATTCAAATACTAGTAGATTATTAAATTTGTTTAAATCATTTAATTTGTCAAATGTGTTTGTAGAACCAACCCGAATAACTACAACTACAGCTACATGCATTGACAATGTTTTTTGTTGCTGCGACTATTTAGATAAAGCCATCGTTAATTATCTCCCTTCCGATCACAGCGGTCAAACCGTAACTTTTGAGTCCAACATCATAATACAAAAACTGCAGATGCAATCCAGACCAATAACATCTGTTAATTTTAATAACAGTTTAATTTGTAAGTTGAGTAATCAGGACCTTACATTACAATGAACAATGTTAATATTTTGTATAAAGAATTATTTTCGATAGTCCAAACAGAGTTCAATTATTCTTTTAAGAAGAACACTAAAAGTATCAGCCCTAAGTTTTTATTTAGTGACTGGGCAACTAAAGGACTTAGGAAAAGTAGGGAAATACTTTTTGAGCTATATGGCCTTAAGCCTTATATTAAAACGGAAACTTTTAATAAGTATGTTGCTACTTTTTTTTTTTTTTTTGAGGATGGGAAATCATCAAATGACTCCTCCCGCTCTGGGTGGAGCGGAAGGGAGTGTCAGACTCTTACTGACTAAAACCCACCCGTGTTCCTTCCTTGGCCCTTTATGTTCCGGGTCAGCGGTACCCCTTTTGGATGATCCCGCTTTCCCGGCAGGCTTGGGCCCTAGTGGGCCCCCTCTTCGATGCTGACATCTCTTTGAGGCGCGCGTGGAACACTTACGCGCCGTCCAGCACGGGCCTGGTCCTGATCGGACGGTGAGCTACCCATTACTCACCGCCCGCAGGCCCGCGCCTACGGTGGCCGGGAGTCGTCACGCGGCTCCCGACGCCCGGAGCGTCCACCGCGGCGGCTTGGACGGGAGACTCTCTCCCTCTCCCGTCCCGCCACCTCCTTCGCTAGCATGACTGCTTCGCAGAAGGAGGTGACTGCCTCCCACTCCCCCTCGCCCCGGACCATGGCTTGAACCAGGGTCGGGCATGAGAGGTCGCCGCCGCTGCCGATCGCCTCTACGAGGACACGGCGGTGCTCCGCCCATGCAGGGCAGGCCCCCACCGTATGCTCCACTGTGTCCTCGGGGCGATCATCGCAGTGGTGACACCCGGGCGTTTCCTCCCGCCTGATGACGTGCAGGAACCTCCCGAAACATCCGTGTCCGGTGAGGACCTGCGTCAGGCGGTAGGTGAGGACGCCGTGACGCCTCTCTAGCCACTCCTCAAAGAGGGGTCTTACCGCCGCTATCGTGGCGTGCCCTGCGCTGGGTTGCGACAGTCGCTCTTTCCATGCCACCATGAGATCGCGCCGGAGGTCCGTCCGCTCCGCCGCGATTTACCGCGGAAGCGGGGTTTCCCCCCGGCGTAGTGCCTCCGCGCGCCACTCATACAGGCGCGCGAGGACTATCGCCTCCAGATCCCACGGCGGCAGTCCGGCAAGGAGGCTTGCCGCCTCGCCCGAGATCGTGCGGTAGCCCCGGATCAGCCTTACGGCTACCACCTTTTGGGGCGCGTTCAGATAGTGGGCGGCTCTCCGCCGCAGTGAACGCGCCCACACCGGGGCCCCATATGTAGCCATGGACCGCACGACCCCCGCGTAAAGCCTCCGGCAGGAGGCGTTTGGACCCCTCAGGTTGGGCAGGAGCCGCTTGAGGGCGGCCCCAGTCCGTTCCAGTTTGGGGGCCAAACGTCGGAAGTGCTCCACGAAGTTCCACCGGCTATCGAGCACGAGTCCTAAGTACTTCATCGTGGACTCGACGCCGATGTGAACCCCTCCTGCCGTTAGTTGGGATCCCGATGGTGGCCTGTTCCGGGGCCCATGGAAAGACATGGCCTCGGACTTGTGCAAAGCCACCTCGAGACCCAACTGCCGGATCCTCTCCACGACTATCGCAACCCCGCGTGTCATCGCGTCGGCCGCCGCCTGATGCGACCTCCCCTGCGCCAGGACCAGCGTGTCGTCAGCGTAGCACACCACGCTGACGCCATCAGGGAGGTCGGCCCGCAGCACCCAGTCGTAACCGACGTCCCACAGGAGCGGCCCTAGAACCGATCCCTGTGGGACACCGCACGACATCTCTCGCCGGTTCCACTCCCCATCGCGACCGGGGTAGATGACGGCTCTGTCCGTCAGATATGCCTCGACTATTCGACGGAGGTAGGTTGGCACCCGGTGATACCGGAGTGCCTCCCCAATGCAACTCCAGGGCAGGGTGTTAAATGCGTTGGCGATGTCGAGTGACACCGCCACGACAACCCCGCCCCGAGACACCGCGTCCCTCGTCGTGAGGGCTCTAACGCGCATGATGGCGTCCACCGTCGAGCGCCCCTTGCGGAAGCCGAACTGACTATCCGCAAGATCCGGCCCCGTCCTCACCAAGTGCCCGACGAGGCGACCTGCAATTACTCTCTCAAAGAGCTTGCCGACCTCGTCGAGCAGCACAATGGGCCGATATGCGGACGGAGAGTCCGCAGGGCGCCCTGGCTTCCGAATGAGGACCAGCTTCCCCGTCTTCCAACGGAGTGGAAACTGGCCTCTCTCCATACATGCGCTTAAGAGCGCCTCCAGTCGAGGCCCAAGAGCCGTCGAGGCCAGGACCCAGGCTTTCCCTGGCAGGCCATCGGGTCCTGGGGCGGTATTTTTGGCCTTCAGCCTACCTACCGCCACTCTCAGATCTACCCCGGTCACTTCAGGGGTGTCGTCGTCGTCCGCGTGGTCCGCTTCAGGCACCGTGAGCGGCGGAGCCATGGGCGGGGGAGTATGCTCCCCCCGTGAAGGGAACAGAGCGCTCACCACCTCCTCCACCAGCTGGGGGCGGAGACTCTGCGTCAGCGGCGGGGCCCAGGTGCGGAGTTTATTCCGCACCATTTTGTAAGGGCGCCCCCATGGATCTCCGTTCAGAGTCTCCACCAACTCCTCGCGGGCCGTATATTTGGCACGCTGGACAGCCTCTTGGAGGGCGGTCTTCGCCGCTCTGTATCCCTCGTACAGCTCCGCCTCCGTCGCTTCCGCATCCGGAGGGCGGATGCGGAGCCTACGGTGCCTGGAGTACAGGTGTCGCACTGCGACGCACGCCTTGCGTAGCGTCTCCAGCTCCTGCGACCACCAGTACACCTGATGTCGGGCGCTTCCTGGACGGACTCGTGGCATTGCCACGTCGCAAATCTCGGACATGGCCTCCCGGAACCACTCCGCCTCAACGTCAATATCGGCAGGCCTGTGCGGTGATGACACCCAGGCCTGCACGATCGAGGCTTCCAGGAGTAGCTCCCGGTCCATCTGCTTCAGCGCCCACCGCGGACAATATGTTGCTACTTACTCTAGAATTTTTAAGAACACTTGTAAGGCAGCCAAAGCCTTATACATTAGCAACAAGGTCAAATCAGCAGACAATAAAATAAAGACTGTTTGGAAAATTATCAATAATGAAACGAACAGGAACAAAAAGCATAATTCTGATTATACACTGGAGACGACACGTGGTCTCATTTGCGATAGCAAAGAAGTTGCTCAAGAATTTGTAAATTTCTTTACCAGTATCCCAAATAAAACTATTGACACTTTAAATTCCTCGCCCACGCTCGCTTTTGATTTAGTAAGGGCGAACGTTTCGGTCTGCCCGATTGAATTTAACTTTAAGCATATTAACCCCATAACAGTAATAAAAGCTTTTAAGCAAATCAAGATCAAATTGACTGAAGATCTTTGGGGAATGTCCATTAAAGTCTGTACATCCATAATTGACACTATAGCGCCTTACTTAGCCTTCATATTTAATTTGTGTGTGGATCAAGGAGTCTTCCCGGATTTAATGAAATACAGTAAGGTAATACCACTTTTCAAATCCGGGGACAGTAAAGACACCAATAATTATAGACCCGTATCCGTGTTGCCAGTTTTCAGCAAGGTATTTGAAAAGGTAATGCCTAATCATATGCTCATTCATTTTAACACCAATAAAATCTTACACAATCAACAGTATGGTTTCACCAAGGGACGTTGTACGACTGACGCCGGGGTCACCTTATTAAAACACATATTTACGGCGTGGGAAGAGGCCCAAGACGCCATAGGAATCTTTTGTGACCTCTCCAAGGCATTTGATTGCGTCGATCACGAAACCTTGCTCTTGAAACTTGAGCATTATGGACTGGAATACTTGCGCTCAGTCTAGTAAAATCTTATTTAAATGATAGGCAGCAGCAAGTTCAAATAAATGGTGTCAGTCAATTCACTTAGTTTAAAAGTAGAAATGGGAGTTCCACAAGGCTCGATATTGGGTCCTTTCCTCTTTTTAGTGTATATTAATGATCTACTCCATTTATTAAAAAAACAACCACAAATGGTGTTATTTGCTGACGATACTTCTTAAATTTTTAAGGTATAAAGAAGTGCTACAAATTTTGACGACGTTAATAACGCCCTAATGCAGGTCCATAATTGGTTCACTGCTAATAATTTAGTATTAAATGGGAAAACACTAAGTGTATACGATTTTATTTACCTAATGTCAAAAGTAGTGATTGTGAGATACTATTGAATCAAGAAAAACTAGAATTCGTCGATAAAACTGTTTTCCTGGGGATCACGCTCGACTCGAGGCTACAATGGGGTTCTCATTTAACATCTCTGGCGGGGCGGCTAAGTTCAGCAGCATATGCTGTCAGAAAAATCCGTCAATTTACCGATGTAGATACCGCGAGGCTAGTCTAATTTAGTTGCTTTCATAGTATCATTCTTACGGTATTTTACTTTGGGGACGGGCTGCAGACGTCGATTCTATTTTTATTCTGCAGAAAAGAGCCATCAGAGCCATATATAATCTCCGCAGGCGCGATTCTCTAAGGGAACTGTTTAAGGTTATTAAGATCTTGACGGTACCTTGTCAATATATCTATGAAAACATCATGTAGGTACGTAAGAAAAAATGTACATCTTTTTACTAAAAGAGGTGATAGACATAATTATAGTACCAGAAATAGGGACCTATTAGTTCAACCAGGTTTCAGACTGGCTAAAGTAGACTCATCTTTCATGGGGTACTGTTTAAAATGTTACAATAAAATACCTCCCCACATACTTCAACTGAATGAGACGAAATTCAAAGTTTGTATAAAACGCACACTATGCAGCCAGGCATATTATAAATTGGGGGATTATATCGCTGATAAAAATGCCTGGCTCAATGCTGGTCCTGCTCCACAACCACAACTAGTTGATTAACATTTGAAAATACTGTTGGAGCTGCTGAAGATTGTAAGACTACCTTTGCTTTGTATAAACGCAATCTCCTTTGTATTATATAATTGCATAGGACAAGTGTGAGTCCTATGTACTATCGAGCTACCATTTACCGGGTAATGTTGACTTGAATGTGCCCTGGCGGCTGATAGATGTCATGCTCACTCAAATGTCTCGCTGACAGTGGCGCGTGTGTTGGACATTGACTTATAATAGGTGTTGGATCATTTAGCTCCCTTCAAAATGGTTGAGCTGAATGGTGCTGATTCATGCGTCATGTTCGTGAACGGGCGCTGTCAGTTGGGACTGGTCATCTCTTAGCCACCACGGCTTATTTTAATTATTTTATTATGGATTGTTTTGTTTGAATTTATATTAGCTGTACATTGGACACTCAATGTGTACGTCTTATTTACATCGTTCTCACATATAATTATACCTATAGACAAGATTAATGATGTAACTAATATTTATGTAACAATATAATTTAAAAGAGTGTCCATGGAGTTTCTTGCCCGTTCTTCTCCATATGTACCTACTACGCTTTGGAATGGGCAACTAGCTTCATATTTCTGACTGACCGACCACTTGACAATTCAAGTGCCTGTAAATGGTTTAATTGAAATAAATGCTTTGAGTTTGAGTTTGAATTGCCTTTTAATGCGTTTAAAGCTAAAATAAAATCCAACGTTTGTTCAAAGGCATACTATTCAATCAACGATTACTTAAACGATAAAAATAGTTGGTCGCTGTGATTAACTCAAGACAATGTTTATGTTCTTTCTCCAAAATTAGCTTACCTACTGACAAGTTATATGAGTTCATTTAATTGTTTATTTTATTTGACTATATTAGTCAATTTAGTTTAATTTAATTTTTATTTATTATTGACATAATCTACTCATTTCAATGTTTTTTAATGAGTTGTATTGCAATATATGGTTAGCTAGCGACCTCGACAGTTGATCATATTATTCTTTTGAGCAACCGGCAACAAGTTCGTCATGCTCCCTTAGATGTCAATGCTTGCGGTAGCGTCGGGGGTGGGGTTGCCTCCTTTCCTCAAATATGGCGAGGGGGGTAATGGCTGATCTTTGCGTTATGCTCGTGAACGGGTGCTTTGTTATTGTTATTAGTAATTAATGTTTCTTTATTTTACTTCGAAGGTCCTAGTTTATCATTTGTGGCTACAAGTTACAGCTATATATATATAAACATAATGCAGCATTGCATATGTAAGCGGGCACGCCCATTATGCCTTTTTATTATGTATTAAGTTCTATTTGCGTTTTTGTTTTTATTATTTATTTCTGCTTGAGTATAGTTTTAAATATTGGCGTGTGCTAGCTGACATATAGCAAATAATTTTAATATTTTTGTGTTTCGTAATGTTAATTACTTATTACTATATAAAATCCAGTTCTTCTAACTGAACAGACAGCAGTGCTGCTGAGGAGTTTGTTCCGCCACTTCTTCTTCCTAGCTAAAGCACTAGGAAGTGGTGAAGGGTGGGCGTTTTGGGGGACTGTCTTATGTGATTTTGACGTTCAAAAAGTGCTGTTTCTCAGCCTAATTTGAATAAATGACTTTTGATTGAGTTTGATTTGATTTTGTGAGTACAAGGTTAAATATGTGCGAAATAATAGGGATTACGGTGTCGCGGGCAGCCCTGATCAAGGCAGCAGAGATTCTATCCTAACCCACGGCGCGAGGCCAAGGATGATGCGTTCAATCTCCTCACAGTCTGTTGAGAGAATAGCCATGGACTTAGGACAGGCATTGTCGTCAGAGGAGCGTGTACAGTGTGCATTATTTATTTTTGACGCAAGGGTCTTCCCCACATTCGCAGTCATTTACTTTATACACTGAATCTAAAGGACCGGGAGTAATGGATAAAGTTCAGTAGCAGAAGATTTGTTGTTTTGAATATTAAAGATTGTTTTAATAAGATTCCATGTAGCCTTAGGATTCCTACGATGTCTCTCAAACTCAGTTCGTTCATATTCTCGTTAATTTTTTTAAAGTAAATTATTATATGAAAGGCACTTTTGAACGTCAATATTCACATTAAAATAGAGTTGATTCTAGTCGTCCCTTCCAAACGGTAGTTTCGTATGGAGAAGAATACAAGAAGAAAGAAACCAAAGGAATAAGGAAGGAAGGAAGAATAGGCAGAAACTCCACCGTTACTCTTTTCTCAAAGACTTTCCCGCAACCCTGGCAGGCATCGGCCCTAGCGAACCCCATCATTGGTGCTGACATCTCTTGGAGGCGCGCCACAACGCGCCGTCGACCCGACCTGGTCCTAATCGGACGGCCACTGTGGGCGCGGGCTTGCGGACGGCGAGCCCGTTGCCCGGGAATCGGCCTGGGATTCCCGACGCCCAAGGCGTCTCCTGCGGCGACTAGGGGCGTGAAGGCGCGAATTTTGCCTCTCCCTCACGCGTTTCGCCTCCTCCTTCGCGAGTATTATTGCTTCGCAGGAGATGACAACTTCCCATGCCCTCTCGCTCCGTACCATGGCCTGGACCAGGGCCGGACGCGAGAGATCGTCATCGCCTATCGCCTCTACGAAGACACGGCGGTGCACCACCCAAACCGGGCAGACCTCCACCGTATGCTCCACCGTGTCCTCTGGGCGATCCACACAATGGTGACACCTGGGCGTTTCCTCCCGCCTTATCCGGAACAGGAACCACCCGAAACAACCGTGACCGGTGAGGACCTGCGTCAGGCGGAAGCTGAGGACGCCGTGGCGCCTCTCTAACCACTCCTCAAAGAGGGGACTTATCGCCGCAATTGTGGCGTGCCCATCTTCCAGCATACCTGCGATAGGAAACGAGATAAAGACATGTAGACAACTTGTGTAAGAGTAGAAGAGAAAACAAATTACATAAAATCAAAAACAATTCAACATTACATTTAGAGAACTTCGCTATGTGCAGCAGTCTGCTAGGGTTGATTATAAGTCCCACGCTGCCGGCGACCTTACGCCGCAACACTTGAAGTCGCTCCGTCTTCGCGGGGTTCTGAACCCCCAAGTCCCAAAAGCCTCCACGATAGTAACGGCGACACAGCGGCTTCTCGATCATGGGCAGTTCGAGACACTAGCCCATGCACAGGGCAGAGGTCGATCGGCCGTTCATTAGCCAGAGCTCGACGAGGAGACCATCGTGTACTTCAATCGGGATCCTAGTCGAAGTACACGTATGGCTGCGGCTAGGTTCGACGTAAGCCAATACTACGTCTGGAAAGTGATCAACTGTGAAGGAATGCATCCCTATCATTTTCGTAGAGTTGATGCCCTCCACGAAAACGACGCGCCGGCCATAATTGCTTTTTGCCAGTAGTTGATGGAAAATCTGAATTTGAACATTTTGTGGACGGACGGAGCAACGTTTATGCGAGTTGGACTGTTCAACCAGCGCAACGAACATTTTTGGTGTTTTAATAACCCTCGTGTTATCCGCGAGTGTGCGGTTTAGGGTTAACGTGTGGTCCGGCCTAGACAATGACCAAATCATTTGACCGCATTAGATGACCGGAAATCTGACAGGTTCAACGTACCTAGAAATGCTATATAACGTTATCCCGGACTTATTAGACGACGTTCCGCTAGTGGTGCCCGTGGACAATCTGCACTACCAGCATGACGGGGGTTCGGCTCATTATCAGCGCGCCGTGCTAGAGCACTTGGACTCGGTGTTTCCCCTGCGCTGGATTGGACCCGGCGGGCCAGTGCCTTAGCCAGCTAGAAGCCCGGACCTTACTTCAATGGACTTCTCTGGTTTTGCCCTTTAGGCTCCTAGTATGTGGCATACGTCTAAATGATCCAATTTAATGTTGTCAATCATCAGTTGTTTAGAATAATAAGGATAATCAAATCGCACAGCTTTTCATAAGATTAGAAATATCGTGAAACAGCAAGATCTATCTTCGCATCTCAGTCTCATGTGCGTCCATCCAGACTCAATTACAAGAGTTCGATCTGAGTTTTGGAGTGCACAAGCTTGCTGTCCATTGCAGTGTTGTGGCTTTTGAATAATGGAAGTGAAAGGAAAGTTCCGAGCGAATGATAAATGATAAATTATTTTATTTCTGTAAGTAGGTTTGTACAAACACTTTTACACGTCAATCATATTTTATAAACTAGATGAGGTCGGCGTTTCCTATCTGAGAAGAAAGGCCGAAACAATCTCAGAGGTCACAGTCTCTTTTAAAGTCCAGACATAATCTAGGTCAGATGATGTGAAAACCATGTAGATTGGTGTCTGAAACGGTCTTTTGAGGAAAAACCATAGAGATTGAGCGGACCTGTCCAGTCAGTGCACGCATTTGTCAGTAATCTTGCCGCTCAACTGAGAACTTAAGAGCGTTGGTTCGATTTAGCCCAAGTCAAAATGTACACGATCTATCGAACGGCGTACACGCTGCGGCACACTACAATAGTACAATGGTTTCTCTGTGTGCATGAGCGCTAAACAGCTAGCACGAATAATTTTGATACTTTTATTTATTTAGGATGTATTTTATGATTTTATTTTTTGGATCGAACTGTTGTAATAAATTAAAACAAGCTAACTTTAGAGTAAGTATTTAATTTTAAAATCGCACATCTCTAATTGTCATTGACCGACCTTTTCTTGGGTCGATCATCTCAGGCAATAGACATTTATCGTAGAATTCCAATAACTTTGATTCCATTTTTGTTTTCCAAAAGCCGTCGTCTCTAGTAATTTTTGTGGTCTTCACAGCGAATTCCTGTCCTGTCCACACCGCAAACAAACAAACATTTTTTTGACTGAAAAAAAAAATTAAGTGCATTTCTATCAATGACTAAACGTAATTAATCTACGTAATACGCACAGTCAACCGAGCGTCAGTCGTTACACTTGAACTATAATCACACATCGGACACTTCATACAACGCTCGTAAAATATTATTTATATTACCTATTACTACTACTTAACCAAATGATGTTTGTACACGTGCAAATGTGTGCGTGAACTCTAATAGGGTGGGTAGGTTGTCGTGCGTAGCGTTTTTAATTAACGTAATTAGCGTAACTAATAGTTATCTACTATGTTACTACACTATGAACATGGGGGGGAACAACACAACACCCATGATGAAAAAACCGAAAATTTTCCTCGGCGCCATCTTGGATTTTCAATTTGACCACATTTTCGGTATCAGCGACCCCGAAAACCATGAAAATGACACCCATGATGAAAAAACCGAAAATTTTCCTCGGCGCCATCTTGGATTTTCAATTTGACCACATTTTCGGTATCAGCGACCCCGAAAACCATGAAAACGACACTCAACGGAAAATCCAAAAAAAACCACCTGCAAGTACATAAAAATAACAGGCGTGATGTTATGGTTACTCTACTGAGTAAACCTCGGTGGCCATGTCACGCAAAAGTCCATTTTTCCATTTTCTCTTTCTTATAGTTCTCTTTGATTTATTTCTCATTCCGTCTGAAACATAATTTTGTTGTCACTATCAAATAAATTCGGTTATAAGTAGTAAGGAAGTACTTACGATCACACAATATTGCTGGTCATCAAAAATAAAATAATTTACTTACCAAAGTACCAAGATTTGACGATCACACTTTACGTTTGCTATCCGTGTACGCACGACAAAGGTCAACAGGGGTCAGGGAGACCGCCCAGCGACGTGTCCTCTCTCTGGAAAGGCTCACTGCCGACTGATTTGAATCGGTTCGTACTTAGACATGTGCGCCGATGCTTATTTGACCGGCGGCGGCGTCTGGCTTCTAATATGTCGGCGGCGGCGGCGTCATCGGCGTAATCGGCGTGGATGGTGAAAATAAGTAAAATACGCCTTAATTCAAATAAACTTTTATTTATTCACTTACATGAACATAATATGGTAAGTTTGAGATCAAATAAATCACATTTTTAAATTATGACAAAATTATATGTCTTCTATACCTAATTACTTACTTGTAACAAATTAATAACAAAAAAATTTTTCAATAGCAAAAGTATCCTCTTTGGTAACAATCAAAATACAGAAAGAAATAAAATTATTCAACGAAAATGCTAATTATTTCAACTTTTGTACTTGCTTCTTACACATGTCATAATTATCGTGTATAAAAATAATTTTATCTACGGATGTAGGACTTAAACGTGACCTTTTTGCCGTAATGGTTAGTCCCGCGACTGAGAAAACTCGCTCGCTTGGTGTGCTTGTGGCGGGAACGCTCATTGTAGCCCTCACACAGCTGAATAGCCAAGGATAACTATTCTTCTTTTCCTTCCAATAACGAAGTATATCGCCATCGAGAACATCCTTGGGGTCACATCCACCAAAGTATTTCCAGCATTCGGCCATTACAGGATCATCAGCTGCTTTACTACCAGGAGCTGTATACTTCTGGGACAATGCCAAAAGAAGGCTTGACGATGTTGATGTGGACGGTTGAGTTATCATAGCGGAAGTGACGGGTTCGCTGTGCTCATTCGCCGTTTCTTGCATAATATCAGATTCCCTGACGTGTTCTCTCACAAATGCTGACATAAAGGAAACTCTCGTTTCCCCCCTTTCCTCAAGGTATTTGTCAATTACTGACATTCCTTGGAAACGGCAATCGAGAAGAGCAGCCGCGATAATCAGATTATTAATGGGAAAGCGATGATTTAATTTCGCCAACATGTTTTGCTTCATGCGGCTCATTATTAGAACTTCATCGTCCCCAAGAGGTTGTTTTAATGCTTGTTCTATTTCACACCTAAAAACAAGAGCAACATTGATTGTGACTGAGTTTGATGCACTCATTATATTAACAGCGTCCCGAAAAAGTTTCAAAAATTTTATCAAGTCGCCCAGAAGTTTCCACTCAGAGTCATCAATTTTCAAATCAGACTTGTTTAGTCTAACAAGGAGCCTGTGGATAGGATTTCTGTTACATTTGTTATATATACTTTCCAACATTACGAGAACACTGTGCCACCGAGTTGGAGTAGCCGTTTTAATTGAAGTTACTGAAAAAGTGTTAGTATTTTCATCATGTTCCTCAGTAAAAGGGCTGGTCTCGTCTAAATCAACTAAATCTCCAGCTTCGTCAATACCATTCAATAAGCGTTTTTGTTCTTCATCTGCATCTTTTTTAAGTTCTGGTAGTTTGTATCTAAGACTTTTTACAATTTTCTTGCATTTTGTAACGATGCTGTTTATTTCTGGTGTACTTTTGACGCCATCTTGTACTACTAGGTTATGTAGACCGTGACCAAGGCAAAAATGTGATTCCATGTTCGATAATGACGCTGCTCTTTTAACGTTCGAACCACAATCAGTTACTATAACAGTTTTCTTCTCTTCAAGTCCGTATTCAATTAGTATCTCCTGCAAGTGTTCTTTAATTTTTTCTCCTGTCTTTTTTCCATCTATGATTTGAGAAGCCAGTGTTACACTTTCAAAATCAAGGAAAGGACTGAGAAAATGTAATGTCAACGTTATATAATTATTTCTTTGGAAAGCATCACTCCACAAGTCCGTCGTTAAAGCGACACTGCGAGGACTTGTTTTTTTTATCAAATCTTTGATATGTGCCTTCATACTATCGTATACATCTTCTAAAGCCGTCCTAGAAATAGTAGTTCTGCTAGGTAAATCTTCTTTTTTGAGGATCACATTATACTTTAAGAAGAAGTCAATCATTGCCTGGTCAGAGACCATATCAAAAGGTAATAATGATCTGCATATCCACAAAGTCAGATCTCGTGCAAAAAGCCATTTTTTATTTGAATCAATTGCTTGGCTGGTGTCTGACTTTTGAGGACGAGTTTTGTCGAAAAATTTAGTTATTCTTTGACTACTGCCGCCAGCTTTTTCAGGTTCTTTTAAATTATGTTCATCTCGTAGATGGCGAGAAAGATTTCCCGTGCTTACTTTTGCACTATAAGATTTTATTTTACAGCTAAAATAAAATAAATAAAGCGGTAAGCAAAAATATATATTGGTTAAAATAAATAAGTAAAATTAGGTTATAAATGACA
Source organism: Brachylomia viminalis (assembly GCA_937001585.2). NCBI lineage: Eukaryota > Metazoa > Arthropoda > Insecta > Lepidoptera > Noctuidae > Brachylomia > Brachylomia viminalis. The sequence continues at coordinate 16,302,270 of OW443293.2, read as the reverse complement.
AAAAACAAGGCAAGAACATTAGTTAATGACAGCGGTAAAAAATAACACAATAAGTAATTTTTCCTAGACCAAACCCCACGATATAATGGGAAATATAAGCAATGAACAGTCAGCACCCAACCCTAACTCAAAACGCACAGCATAGCAGCTTATTCACTAGTCAAATTTTAAAAAGCAGACTGCAAAACACGCAAACTAACCATCAAAATTAATTTCCTTTGAAAGCTACACAATAAGTACAAGAATCCTTACCATCCCATAAGATCGTCTTCATTTTTTTCTTTGGCCTCTAAAATGCACTGCGAACAGAATACATTATCTGACAAGATGGCCTTCTTCCTGCCATCTTTCTCAATAACCAATGTGCCAAAATATTTCCAGCTGTGACTGTTTTTCGATGACGAATAGAGGGTTTTCACAGAAAAATGTTTTATTTCGATCTTTTGTATTGAACTCCGATCTACAAAGTCTGACATAATGATCAGTTTGTATTTTAAAAGCAAAAATCCTCCGAAAACATGTAATTCTCTGTACGTTCGCTCGAGACTGACAACTGACAAAGAATTGCAAATGGCGGCGATGAAAATGGCGTTAACCAGTGTTGCCAGATAGCAATATAAAAACTATTATTTAAGTAAATAAAAAAATAATTTATTAAAATCGTGCGTGTGTTATTTAATTTTGACGCCGATGACGCCGATGAAAAATTCGGCGGCGTCGGCGTGGCTAAATTGACCGGCGGCGTGCGCCGCGCCGATCGGCGCACATGTCTAGTTCGTACGCAGAGTTTTATAGTAGTTTTAAAATATTTATAGAAAAATAATAGAGTTATTTTTGTTGATTTTTTTTGGTGTAAATTATAAAGAAGACATTCTTCTATTATAAATAAGTATAAATTATATTAAATTAAGTAAGGTAGATGGTGAAAATAATCATTTTATCGACTGCAATTTCTAAAAAAATCATATTCTTTGGATTTTTATTTCTTAAGATACGAGTCTAAAATAAAAAATCCTTCTAATTACAAATTTTGTTAAGGATATTTCCAGTTATATAAAAAATTTTGTTTGTTAGATCTATCAGTAATTTCAGATATTAGTAGCTTCGAAATTGACACTGAAAGTGAAATCAAGTAAACCTCTGTTCAGTTATCTTGATGGTATTCACAAATGTTGTATTAATCGAAAAAACCTCTTAATTAGAAAAACAGACAACAATATTTCCTAAAGTTATTAGTATTTCTTATGTTTGTAAGATTAGTGGTTGTTGGACAATCTGGTTTGAAAAATCACGTTTTTAAGCCAAGCAGCGCACGGAACGAGTAAACGCTCTTAAGGACCACAACAATTCGACGAACAATACCAAAGAAAGGACAATTGGGTAGGCCGCATAAATGACTCAAGGTGGGTTTATTAGTTAATTAGCACATAAATATAGTGAAAAATAACAATAAACTACAAAATGACGTGTATATGTCACGCCTACCCACATAGGAAAGTGTATTATTTGACGCGCATTATTTTATGTTCTAGTCTTGATCGAAGGTTCTGGTTTATGCTTTTGTTATTCAACGACAAAATATTGCTATGTTGATGTTTCGCCGACCCCAAATAAATTGGATTAATGGTAAGAAAATAATGACTGCTTTGAGATTGTTCTAATTCTAGAAAAGGCTTTCCTCCTTGTCACGATACTTCTCTGCTTATAACTATAGCCCAAGGAGAACAACCAGATCGGCCATCTCCTACGAGTTCCGTCAAGAAGATCTGTGTAACTGTTTTCAACCATTATATGTATGTGGAGTTAAAATAATAAATATAACACATAAATAATCATGTATTTAATAACAACTTTAACTAAACAATAAAACACAAGTTAACATATTGCTCTACATTCTTCTAAAAGGCATTTTTGAAACGGGCAGAAAACTACACACTTTTGTCTACGTCACGTGAACTGGTGCTGATAGCTAATACGTAATAATTAAGCTACTTGTCTATGACTTAAAGTTTACGTTTCCATAAAACATTAACAATCAGATTATGGTATAAACTATGAGAAATATATTACATGGAAGGCACGGAATCTTATAACAAGCAAATATGTATACATTAAATTTTATTACGAACAGGATATGTTTATAATATTTAAACAACAGGTAAACTTTGTTAAGATCAAACTGTAAATATACTATTTAATTACAAGATTAAACTAAGTAGTACATACGTTTTCCGATGTTGATTTATTTATTCATCTTTAGGTACAAAGGCGGACTTATTGCTTTAGGCATTATCTACCAGTCAACCACCCTTGGTTGACTGGTACATAATGCCTAGTCGAGAGATAACATGGCAGGTGCCATCATTAACCAATTAACTCAAATGCGTAGAAATGCGTAAAAATTTCGCAGAAATGGACCTATTGCCTTTAAATCATCATCATTCTAGCCTAGCTTTCTCCTGACTAATAGGTCGGGGAAAAAGGTTTTGTCGTATTTTATAAGTATAAAGTTGTAGTAAAACCTCTTTGGCTAAAAGTAGTATAAGTGTACTATAAGTAGTTGTACTATTTGTATTAAATAGACCACATTTTAAAAAACAAAAGGTAATAACGACTTCCCGCCATTTTTTTCAATTGTTTTTCTGTCCGTCAAAATTTGTGAATCTAACGAAGAAATTCGATACATTTTGAAGTTATATAGCAAAAAAGAGCCAAACGCGACAATGCAAAAATATGAGTCGTTTAAGGACTAACGCAGTGTACGTAAGAGTAGCACAAAGTTGGTTCAAGCGTTTTAAGTACTAGAATTTTGATGTTAAAGAACAGCGCGACCAGAGCTGTCTCTGGTCGCCCTGTTACGGAAAAAGTCGATGCCATTTTAAAAAAGAGGAGCAAGGTGAGCAAGAGTGTAGCGTTGAGAATTATCCAAATAATAGGGATTGAAATTTGTGTTACGTAATTAGGCTGCCTTAAAAACTTGCAGCTTTCATCGTTTCAGAATACAGCGTGTTGATAGAATCTTTTAACTCGCCGTGCAGTCTGCATTGTGTGACTTTCTAGTCCTCCCTTTCTTGTTGAATGTCGAAAATCGGTGAGACTCTGAATGCCTTTAAATATGTAAAAAGCGATGACGAAAGACTTACACTCGATAGCGTGTGCATAGCTAATATAACATGTCTTGTATGTAATATGCCTTACATCAGTTCATGTTTACGTATTAGGCAAGGTCATGGCGGACTTTATAGCTGTTTGTGTTTATACCAACGAGGCAAACGCCATGTTACCGACCTACTACGAGAAATGGCATTACGCCTCGTCTCTAATCTTTCAATAGTATAAAACAAAGTCGCCTTTTAAGTAAAACTTGTAAAACCAAATTCCGAGCGGCATTGCTGCTCTGCGTGCTATTTATTTCAGACATAGCCGACACGCGCTCATCAGCATCCCACAGAGTAATAGATGCTCCTAATGTCAAAGGAGAGCGTGTTCTGTTTGACAACGAACCAGGCATGCTTCTACTGAATTCCTATCCCAAATGCGCATTTTTTGAATGAAAGGATGCAGGTAATAACTTCAACTGATCTTGTTGGTAGAAAATGCTTGTTCACCCCAGTCTGGAATGGATCTTGTCTTGCGTAAGTCAACACTCGTTTTCTTTTCTTGCACTGGCATATCCAAGTCTGACAGTTTCACCAAAAAGTATTTGGCTGGTTGAAGCTTCTTGTTCAGGAAATTCTTTATGCGAGAACATTTTGTCCCAACTTTATGTATATTTAATTTAAATGAGAACTTTATATAGGTACACATAAATTTGTGCAGATCAGATATCAAAAACCTCATGTACGTTTAGAGAATAAACATCGCGAATTTTTTTCTATACGATACAAGAAATATACATAATAGGTATTAGTAACCACAGAATTGTTGCAACTACTACAACAAAATCTTTATAAACGCAGTGTTTCTAACATCACCACACTATGTATATACCTAATGTACACGTAACTAAGGCATGTGCGAGCCTAACAACCGATGTATTGAAATCAATAAACATTGCAAAGGTATCTTTTATTACGGTAGAGATATAGATAGGCAATCGCTCCATGTAAAATACTGGTATTCAACTGCATCGGGTTAGACTGGAAGCTGACCCCAAGATATTTGGGAAAAGGCTAGGGCAGATAATGATGCTGATGTACCAAATGTATGTTATGTGGGGTATCAAAGAAATGTTACAGGAACAAAGGAATTTATTCAGAAAAACACTATTGTATTCTAAAGAGTATAAGTCGCGGCCGTGATCGAAAGTCGCATTAATTGCTACTTTTAGGGCGAATTTCACCAAAATTTTATTCCTAGAATAAGTCTTGCTATGAGATTGCATTTTTTAAAATATTTTTTCCATACTAGAACTGTCAGACGTCAATTTTATTCCACTGATTAAAGATATCTGGCTTTGGTAAAATCGGCCCTAGATCTATGATTTTAAAGTCTATTTGGGTATAGTATAACATTATTATTGCGTTGTACGCATCGCGACTTTTCAGCAATTCAACTCACCCCTTACCCATCCTAATTCACACAACACAGGCAAACACTGCACTACAACTTGTCCATAACTATGAAAAAAACTAGGTAGTAAGTTTTGTATTCCCAAATAATCTCTAACAACATTACTAAATTAAATAGGGTGCGCGCAAGAAAAGTCTGAGCACGTGTTTGACCTTCAAGACTATATCCCTGCCAGCACGTTTCATCACTTTCGGCATAATGATGGCAATTATTTACTTTGGAAAACACGGAACTGAGCACACTGTCTTGACACTTGTGGAGCAATTCCCGTATTGTTAAATGAAAATACAATCAATTAACATACATTTTTGACATTGATTGTCGCTGAAATGAGATTGCGACTTGAATTAGAACATTTTTTAAGTACAAGAATTGGCCTTCTGATATTAACGTCGAGATGGCGGCAAACGATTATTTCCGATTTCGGCCGCGTGCAGACTTATTTTGCGCGCACTCTAGTCCTAAAATTGTTGAACCGTGTCACAGACTTATATTTCAAAAATGTATCTCAACGACATAGAATATCTTGAAGTTGCTTATCAACACCAAAACACGAATATTAGAGAGGTTGCACACGGCGACATTGCGGCGCGATACAACCACGCGGGTGTATTGCGGTAAGGCAAGCAAGTTAAGGGTAGACGGTGAGCGTCTGTCTAAAACTGAAGCGCAGCAAAAAGTCGCTATGTGAAACCGCCCTCAAATGTAGATGTCTAAGCATGCACGGCGATAACTTTACCCATTCTTGTCTGTATGTCATTCTTTGTGTCGTAGTACCATTTCCCGACTGCCGTGTTGTCCTTCAAGTCTTGGAAGGCTCCACAACCTTCAATGCTGCTGAGGACTCCGAAGACGGTGACGTCAGCCAGGTTGGGTCGGTCCCCGCCGAGGAACGGTGTGCCTTTCTTTTGGACCGCAGCCATCCAATCGTTCACCGCGTCGTAGAGAGACTCGCGAGGATCTTCCTTGATCTTGTGTCTGAAAGGTGGTATATATATTTGTATGGATGGCATTGCAGACTTTTGATTACAAAATATAGTAATAACGTGTGTGGTGAATTCGTTTATTATTTAAGTTTAATTTTTGTATATGTACTAGTGAGATTAGAAATCATTTAAGACAATAACTGAAGTGTTTTGTAAAAGCAGAATCGACAAGGACTAAACACAGAACAGACAGAACTAAATATATTGAGGCCTAAACATAACCTATATTTTTTTATTCACAACAATGTAAACAAGTTACTGCCATCGATCACTAATAAAGAACTTTATTATTGATTGATGATCTCTTTTGATAACCGTACACCATTCCTTACGTATTTTTGCACCTATCGGGACTGGAAAAATACTTTATCAGGTGTACTTCTGATAATGTTTCTGCATTCAGGCACAACGCAGTACTTAAAAATTATCTTTTGAGCTGTTTTCATGGCAAAATAAGTTAAGAACGAGAACACCTGTAGTAAACAATGGACTGGATTGTCACTGGACATAGTATTTGACGTCATCAACAGAGCGCGCGAAAATGGCGGCGTTTAAACAGCTCAAAATTATTCTCCATTTTAAATATTTGTTTAAACTTAATTACAGAATTTTTAAACAGTATTTATATTTTTTACTATGTCATAACGGTGTAAACAATTAATAAAAATATAAAATAAATACATACATAATATGCCCTATTGTTACCACAGCAAGTATAATATGAGACAATACCTGGTCTTCAACCTCTTCGAAATCATATACATGGCGGCGGCTCCAATGTAGACCATGAGGGTGCACTCCCAGGCGGGGAAGAACTGCCTCCAGCTGCCGGCCTGCTCGAACCACTGGAAGGTCTCTAAGGCTTCATCCACAGTCCTGTACACGTTTGGAGACAGCGTATTCACGAGCACGCGGTCCGCCCATTGACGCCATTGGCGCTCTTCGCTGTAACACAAAGTTATTTTTAGGTTACGCCAGACGGAGTATCTTCATCAATATATCCGCCGAATGACATCAACTGCTAACATAGGCCTCCCTCAAACTTCGCCACATCGACTGGTTCTGTGCTTCTCGCATCCGGCGGATTTCATCGGCCTTTTAAAGGTTCACCTTGTGAGAGGTCTTCCAACGCTAGATGACGCAGACGGAGTTTACTACGGAAATAACTCTTCATTCTAACTTTACATATAATAATAACATTAACAAGTTTATTAACGGTTCGCCACTTTGATAGTTGCCCGACTCCAGAAAGTTTTGAATTGCAATTTGCTTTTTGCATTTGCATATTGTACAACAGGGTTTCAGTTTCAACAACCCTGTCAATGACGCTCGTTCGAGTAATATTTGTTGTTTGGACAAAACTTTCGGGCAAGAATGTAAACATTGAGTTCACCTCGTTACTCCCGAGGGTAATCGGGTTAATGGCCTCTCCAAAGAACGGAGTCATTTCATTCACCCGTTGCCACGTGCCAGTCGCCAGATTTATAATTTTTACTACCAAACAACGCCACCCAAAAGCGAAAGCTGGTTTTGGCGACTTCTATGATGACCTAAATAATGACAAAACTACAGTATTTTTGTCCATACTTTACTTTCTTGATGTACAAGCAAATAATAGGGGTTAAAGTATGAAATTGCCGTTTTATTGTATTAGGTACTTCGAATTGACAGAACCTTCATGGTTTGAGATTTTTGAGTGAAACATTTATCACATGGTACCTATGAAGTTCTTCTTTTAAAAAATGTGCAACATTCGATTATCGACTTTCAGTTGTTTTTTTATTCAGCTTAGACAAGATGGATACTTCGAAAATTCGAGTTATTTTTGAATACGAGTTCCGACGCGGAAATAACGCGGCAAAAACAGCTCGCAATATCAATGTTGCGTTTGGAGAGGGGACTGCTAATGAACGCACCGTGCGATTTTGATTTAAACGCTTTCGTGATGGAAACTTTGATTTGAAGAACGAACCACGTGGAAGACCACCCACACAGGTGAATAACAATGAATTGAATGAGATGGTGGAAGCCGATCCGTGCCAAACTACCCAGGAACTAGCGGCATGGTTTAACGTTACCTTACCAACAATATTGACTCATTTGCGTCAAATCAATAAAATAAAAAGATAAGAGAAATGGCTGCCTCATGATATGACTGATCTGCAGAAAGAAACGCGTGTTGAAACTTGTATTGCCTTGTTGAATCGATACAGAAATTAAGGAATATTGGATCGAATTGTGACATGTGATGAAAAGTGGATTCTTTACGATAACCGTATGCAAAAAATGCAATGGCTGACCCCGGTGAAATGCCGCAACAGTGTCCTAAATCAAAGCTTACCAATAAAAAGGTAATGGTAACTGTTTGGTGGTCTCAGCATGGTGTTATTCACTATAGCTTTCTCCGATCTGGTCAAGCAATAACGGCAGATGTCTACTGTGCCGAACTACGAACAATAATAGCAAAACAAACAGTGAAACAGCCCCGACTCATGAATCGATCTTCACCATTATTGCTCCATGATAACACGAGACCTTTTTTTTTTTTTGAGGATGGGAAATCATCAAGAGACCTCATACTCGTACAGCACGAGAAACCGTTTTAACTCTACAGGAACTGCAATTAGAAACCATTCGTCATCCTCCGTATTCGCCAGACCTTGCTCCAACGGACTACAATTTTTTTTCGTGATTTGGACAATTTTCTACGTGATAAAAAGTTTTCTTCTCAGGAGGCAGTACAAAATGCTTTCATACAGTTTGTCGAGTCTAGATCACGAGAGTTCTATCGCAAAGGCATAAATGACCTTCCTATTAGAAAGCAGCAATGTGAAGATAATAATGGTAATGATTTTGATTAAATAAATATCTTAAATTAAAAAAAAAACAATTTTATATTTTCAGTACAAATCGGCAATTTCATACTTTAACCCCTAATATTTAAGACGTAGGTAGACCAATGAGATTTGAAATTTCTGATAAATGCTTCAAATATCAATATATAATATCTAGTAATATCTAGTTTTTAAAATACGATTGACGTGTAAAAGTGTTTGTTCAAACCTACTTACAGAAATAAAATCATTTATCGATTAATGCATTTTTTATGACATTTTAAATACGTTACGTCATTCTTACAAAGATAAGACGTCGGTTTGTTTAGAAAATACACTTCACTAGGTTTGTAATAACATCCAGGCAACACTTACATTTCGAGAGCCCTCTCCTTTTCATCAGGTACATTAGCTTGGTGCATGATGAAGTACTTGTTAGCAATGTCGGTGGTGTCTTTCCCCGACTCGTTGACAAACTTCGTGACTGGATAGAACTTGATAATCTCCCGCAAACCAGTCGACTTGTCTTTTATGTACGTTTCAAGGACGGATATGATGGCTGTACTGTCCAACAGTTGCTGAAATACGATTCATTAATGTAACTTCACGATTTACTAACAAAGAAAACTTTAAAATGTACTTATTCAGAATTATTGCCAAATCTTGAAAACTCCCCTCAAATTACTTCATAATTAAAAAATGTTTGCTAAGAAGCTCAACAAATAAAGTAAAGAAAATAAATAGCGAGGGGGAAAAGTTATAAAAATTATTGAGCTCTGTATGAGAATTGGAAGTCAAACTATGTAGGTAGTAACAAAGAGAAAAACTTTGTCTGAATAGGCTATTGTTTCTAACTTTTGCGCAACCGGGTAGTATTAAACACTGAAACGTTATTTACCTGATATCCGCCATCAACTTTGGCAAGCACTATGGGCACTTTCTTGTACCCCGACCACTTGATGGCCTGGCGAAGGACAGCGTCTACCTCCACGATCTCATAGCTGATGCCGCGCGCGTCAAGGTACGATCGCACCTTGCAGCAGAACGGGCAGGTCCGGTATTGGAACAGCGTAATCTGCAGGTCGCTCGTATCCGCGTCATTTATTATCTATAAACAAATGATAAATTATTTTATTTCTGTAAGTAGGTTTCTACAAACACTTTTACACGTCAATCATATTTTAAAAACTAGATGAGGTCACAAATATGTGGTAATTACGTCATTACTAACACAATCACTTTAAATAACCTAAAACTCCTTATCGAAGTCAGTTATGGTTAGATTATAAGATTTTAACTTTAACCCTAAAGTTGCAACCTAGAAAAATCCCTACCGACTATCGACCCTGCCGAGTAGTGCAAGATGTCAATTACACGAACGCATTACTAAATTCGCACGATATTGCCGTAAAGCCGCAGTGCAAAACAAATGAAGACAGATCTACATGTTGTGTTGTGTTGTGTGTTGTGTCAAAGTCGAAGTTGAACACATATTTTTCATTTTGATATCCCATCTCGGAAAGTCTTCAAACAATATTCTAATCTTTGAAGATACTTATAACAGTTTTTTTTTTTGTTTTTTTTTTAAGATGGGTTTGCTCTTGACTCTAAGTCTAGGTCAGTGGTGACAGAGACACAGTCGACGGTGGAGTGAGCTTATCCAGAGGAAGCCTGTTCACTCTCACTTTGAAGAGATTAGGGTAGTATGCGTTCGGAAACACAGACGCAGGTTTCTTTTGCTGCGCGCATTACAAAAGACATTTGGAAACGCTTAGTGCAAATTAGTGGAATAGCAACAAGGTAAGGATGGTAACTTGCAGTGCATCTAGATGACCGATGGAAGAAGGGGGCCAGTGGAATGAGGTCGTGGAGTTCTTGGGCACACTGACCTAATATACAGTTTTAACTCAGTTTTTATTTAAATCTTGTATAAAACGCACAATATACAGCCAAGCATATTATAAGTTGGGGGATTATATCTCTGACAAAAATGCTTGGCTCAGGGCTGGTCCTGCTTCACATGGGCGCGTAAACTAATTAATTAGCATTCGAAAATAATGTTGGAACTGATGAAGATTGTACAACCTATCTTTGCATTGTATAAATTCAATCTCTTAGTATTGTATAATTGCATAGCACATGTGTGAGCACTATGTACCCACTATAAAGCTTACTGGGTTCGTCTTTCATTGACTTGAATGTGCCCTGGCGGCTGAGAGTATGTCATGCTCACTCAAATGTGTCGCTGGTGGTTGCGTGTGTATTGGATCATTGAGTTCCCTTCAAAATGGTTGAGCTGAATGGTGCTGATCCATACGTGATGTTCGTGAACGGGCGCCGTCAGTAGGCACTGGTCCTTTCTTAGCTGCCACGGCTTATTTTAATTCCATATTTGTTTTTATCTTTTTATTACGGACGCTTTTAACGTCTTTCTACATCGTTCTCACATGTATAATTACAACATGAATGATGTAACCACTTTTTTGTAACAATATTTTGATTTAAAAGAGTGTCCATGGAGTTTATTGCCCGTTCTTCTCCATAGGTACCTACTACGCTTTGGAATGGGCAACTAGCTTCATCTTTCTGACTGACCGACCCCTTGACAATTCAAAAGTGCCTGTAATTGGTTTATTTGAAATAAATGTTTTGAGTTTGAGTTTAACGGTACCTATCGACTGCGACCGAATATCCGTAACAAAGTATATTGATGACATGATATTGATACTATAAAACATAAAGGACTTGGCCTTCAGGTATCAATATTTTGTAATTGAATATAGCTCATCAACACAATCACATCATTTAAATTTTAATAGGTACGAGAAAGTTAAAAAAAAAAATAGGCAGTCATGGAGACTGCCAACAGAAGCTAAAACCCCCAAATGTACACAGGCCGCTGCGCATCGCCAGTCTGGCGCAACTTCACATAGCATGTCAGTGACGAAACCAAAATCGCTCAACGCGGCTACAGAACTTCAAAATTCTTTTTTCTTTTAGCCTGATAACAATTTGGATGGGGCCATAGGTTAGTTGGAAGTTAGTTTGATAGCGATATTTTTATCAAAACACTATTTAAGATTGTTCATAAAAATATTTCAATAATTTTTAACACGTTCCCATTTACACGCCAGCATAACAGATAAGGAGGTTCATGCATATTCTCAGATCATATAAACACAGAGATATGCTTTGTAAAAAAATGCATTCCTGTTCCGATGTCTCCACGTTTCTCCCACTTAATTCACTAACACAAAAGCAAAAACTATAAGAACGGCACACGAGCTCACATCTCTCCCGCACACAAAGAAACTTTCAGCAACACCAATAAAGTCACTTATAGAACACATGCAAACGGGGGGCGGCGCTTCTACCTGTAGCTACGGACTCAGAATAAACACACATAAATATGCAAGTTACGCAACTAGTGATGTTAAGTTGTAGTAGTAAAAAAATTTCGATGAAATTCAGTTATATATAAGTTCATAGCTCTATACAAGGGAAGTTTGATCATAATTGGAATATTAACTAACTAAAGTTAGTAAAATTTTGTCATAATAAACAATACATGATCTAGCTAGAGCCTATAAAATACACTTTAGAGCAATAAAATCGCACACCCCTTGTAATTTGGTTTAGTACTGATTTTTTACTTAAATGTAAAGCTATTGAGTACAAATCATTAGGCAAAATTAAAGAATACAAGCTTAGCTTTAATAAAACACAAAATTAAAATCATTGACCTTCACGTAACTTACAGAAACCAGCCTTACACCAAATTAGCCAAATTCACCCGTTAGCATTGTCACTACTTCCACCCCTTACCCGCAGGAATAAAAGGGTCGGTTTTTTTGGATTTTTAATATTCCCCCATATATCATCATAGTGCCCCCAAGTTCCATGATATTTTATTTATTCGTACGCAAACCAAAAGGTACTGCACTCCCGTTTCGCCAAGCATTATCAACCACACGGTGTAAACAGATTAGAATTCATATTTAAGCATTATATGTGGGCTAGCTCAACATCTGGTGGATCATTCGCTATAGGCTTCGCATTCCGCACAGCACTGAATATGTACCTTTAATAACGTTTCAGTAGGTAGCACAATTCGCAGCAACATCGCAGCGGCAGCGTCAGAGTACAAAAGGCATAAAACGTGAGAAGGCAAGATGCATGTCGCAAGTGGACCACAGAATACAGCCATACTTTTTAAGACCTACGCTATTCATTGTAAAATGTTGCCCCACACGAGGAATTTCCCCGTATCGTACCTAATTAAGATCATCAACATTATCGTTCTTAATTAAGAAGAAGAGAAGATTAAAAGTTGATGAGCTATCCCTAGCTAATAAAAGTCGATCTCTGTTACCGAAACATTTAAAATAAAGGTAGTTCTATAGTCACCAAATGTCATTTTCCCCCCAAATTATGTATAAAAATAAGTAACCGCATAGCGTGCTTTAAAAAACCTCACTTATTTAGCATAATAAGTATTGCCCATACAACGGTTCAGTACAACAGTACATAATTATTAGGTCTAATGTACGCCAAAGCTCGTCATATGAACCTCTATGTCCTCTTAAAAATTATATCGTTCGTTTACCGTTTAGCACGCCCTTGCCCTTAGTATGTGAATTTGATCTAATAGCAATCGCAGCGAAATATAAAAGCGATATATATTAATTAGCACAGCAATACGGAGCAAAAACTGTAAATGGTAATAACTAAAACGTGCTAAACACTCGCACAGGTCGACGACGGTGGGGCGGTCAAATCGAATTTAAGTATGTTCGTGAAAAAGGCCGCTCGGCTTAACCGCACGTACAGTAGGCCGCACGTCCGTGGTAACAGTTTGACCTTGACTTGGTCTAGCGTAATACGGAGTTTCAACAGAATAAGAGGCCAGCTTATACTAGTTTGTTTAGCACTGACGTGTGCTCTGCACCGGATCAACATCGCCTCGAACTCGAGCCATTCAGTATTATTTCGTGTAAAGAAGCAGTGCTAATTAAAATTCGCGGCGCCCAAATTGCGTTAAGCGCACAACTTGTGCCGTAGTGCTAATAAATAATGACTCCCTTGGTTTGTATGAAAGGTGTTTAACGTGCCGAATGTAGCAGCGGTCGCCGTGCCCATGCGGTGAAATGATGCAACTCTGGTGCAGTGGTTACATGTGTGCGATATTGAACCGAGCCAGGTGGCAAAAATCAACTGAAGAGCATGCCAATTCAGCGCAAGGGGGGGTCATTGAGGACCCACTTGGGCTGGGTCTAGGTCGACCACAGATAATTTTTCTAACTCATTGTTTTTTTTTAAGTGTGTCCAAAGTCCAAGTCGTCCAAAATTTCCAAAACATTTGGATCTTCGATAAAGTCAACCATTGGTTAAAATGTGTTGATAATTATTTTTAACTAATGGTTAAATTAACTACGGATCAAAAAACCGGCCCTAAAGAAGATTAAACTAACTAACATAATCATCTGCCTAGCTTTTTCCCAACTTTATTGAGGTCGGCTTCCAGTCTAACCGGATGCAGCTGAATACCAGTATTTTACATGGAGCGACTGCCTATGTGATCTCCACAACCCACTTACTGGGGTAACACGATACCCCTTGGTAATACTGGTTGTCAGACTTTCGGGGTTCTGATAACCCGTAACTAGTATCAAAGATCCACGAATGACAGCGGGGACCAACGGCTTAACGTGGTTTCCAAGGCACGGAGGGGTATTGGTATGTAAAGATGGTCACCCATACTAACTAACATGGTATAGTAAAACTGGGCATTAACCGTGCAACAATTGTACGTGTTCTTTAGACGGTGCCCATTAATTGCTGCTTCAATTTGATAGTATACCACAGGCAATAAACTTGTTCGGTGTAAATGGGGCTCAATAACACGTATGCACAGCCAATGCGTACCTATATCTAGTAAGGAGCGTTAAATAACGCTGTCATAACCTGTTTCCGTTAAAATTATTTATTTAATAAATAATGCCGAAAACAATCTCAAAACAAGCAACCAGTAAAGCTAGGGTTTCCTAGGAAAGCGGTTCCGTCATATTATAACGGCCGTCATGAAAATTATTGTGTGACCGTTCACCGCTTCCTTGACTGGTTTTTTGATCCCTAGTTGACTCAACCATTAGTTAAAAATAGTAACTAATGGTAAAATTTTGGCAAAATGTATTTTTTATAAATGTTTAGTTTATCCAATGGTCAAATAGTTAACTATTAGTTACAAAAATTTACCACGGAATGTTGGAGAGTTAACAATATGGCGGATGGACCTCAACGACAACAGATGTTTTGTACAAGTTTTCTTGTTCTCAACGTCGTATTTCTCAAGTATTCTTTGTATTATTTATCATAGTTTTAAACAGTTAGATCATTATTATGTCGGATTCTACGCCACAGACACCATGCAACGATGCCAGGCCTCCGTCACTCCATGTACTTGCGCGCTATAATTACCTACCGCTCGAGCGAGCGCTCTCGGACCGTTTGCGGTCCAAATTCAGTGCGGTTTTCACAAGCGAAGCGCACGCACGTTGCTCAATTTTATAATCGTTCCGTTCGTTCGTACGCGTAAATACGATGCTTTGTGATACACATGTAACTTTTAAAGTTTTTTATTTTACCTACACAGTGACCTATATAATTATCTTTTATCTAGACGTATTGCACAGTCAGCACTCAGCACCAATTTATAAAAAAATATATTTTATGAACGATACAATTTTAAACTATGTACCACCTATAGTCAGACAGAAGTAGTCAGATCAGAACATATTCACAGTTCTCAATAACAGACACTAAAAGCTATATTAATTTAATTTTATCGAAGAGGCAGCCCTGCGATTGCTGTAGGATCACGCGGTGCGAAGCAATCACAACTGTACGCTTGAGCATTTAGGCACATTTTAGCATGCAGTGGTTGCCGAGGCGACGGAGTAGGCTATTATCTCAATAGGTATTGGAAATTTTCTACTGAGTGAAGTATCTGTTACGTAGTAACTATTTAGTAATCTGTGACGATGCTCTGGATATTTCTTTGGGATATCAAAACCATCTGCATATAGCGTTATCCACGCGGTCTCCAGAACTATTTGCACGAAATCAAATTATTTTCTTAAAACGCCGCACAGCACATAGGAAATAAGAGAAGTAGTGGCGAAGTTCTACCTAAGTGTAATTGGAGCAATAGAATGCACTCCCATACGTATTTTAAGCCCTGGTTGGTACTTTCATAATCATGTCATCTTCAATAAAATAAATTAACTGCTAAGGTACTTAGGTACTTATTATTTTTTTAACTAAAACTAGGTAGGTACATAATGCGGGGTTTCATAGAAATAGGAAGGACGTATTTTCTATAAACACTCAGGTTGTAGCAGGTGCCGATCTAAAAACGAGTTATATATATCGTTGCAAGATGGCCAGGTTCGCATGTGCGCAATGCGCACCGCGGATTTTTAATGCAGTTTGACACTTAACGACTGTCAAAAAAGACGTTGCGTTTTGGTGTCGTTCACTCATTGTGGCTAGTGTTGTCACATAGAAATATATTTTCCCAAAAAACCATAGCTATTTTTAGGAAATGATTCCTCATTTCTTTGGCAACATAATAACCAATGGCTCATAATAAATATTGAAAAACGTAATAGCCCTTTAACCATTAGTTGACCAGTTGACCAAATTCTTATACAGTGTATGACTACGGACCAAAAAACCGGACCCTTTTAGGACACAAAACCGGGCCCTTTTAGGACACCAAACCTTAAGTAACATCAAGGTTATGCCGGAACGAGTAAGGAGATATCGGGAAACAAAACAGATAGAACGACTTTTCTAAAAGAAAATACGTGTGAAAAATTTTGATTTTCAAGTCCTAAATTCGCGTCGCCTGGTGTTGAAATAGCATCAATCACAAACATTTTATTTGTTGACAAACTGAAATTTGTCGCCAACATTGTGGGGCCTTGACCCATACAGGTACTTACATTGCGAAAATTTTGTTTGACGAATTATGGACTTTTAGATTCGGATTAAACCGCTTAACTCCAATGTAATCATGCGGCATGACGGCAGAATCAATTCTCAAGATACGACGACATTATGATACTTCGCCAAAATGAAATGTGTTGAATTAGTAATTATTTCTTAATATCATTCACTGCAGCTTTGCAAGGAGAAATACCTGAATTATTAAGAACCTACAATGGAGTGCAGTCCAACGCAGCCTGTGTACAGAATTGTCCACATTTACTTCGCTGAGCTCAACAAGAGTAAATCAACAACCTGAGTACATCCACTGTGACCTACCCCTTGGTAGGTGTTGCCAATTGAGAGCAAAACGACGATGAATGCACCTCTAATAACATCAATTTTGTGCCTTTGATAATCTACAGACTCGCAGTTAAATCATATTTTGTATGTTTTGTGTTGAGTGGTGACCTGGCAAGATCAGAATACACATATTGAGTCAAAGATGCAAGGGTGAGCTAACAATTGAATGTCTGAAACCACCAAATTGTCACAATATGAGACCAAATATAGCTTAGTTTGTGCAAGGTTAAAGGGCAGCGGGAAAACAAAACTACAATTAATGGACACGTGTTATTTTTACAAAAACACACGACTACACCTAACTATACGTTATAGTGTTAACATTTTTGACTGGTAAGAGTGTCACAACCTGAACTTAAACATGAAAATAAACTGTAGCAAGTATTTCATCAGTTTGCTAACATACTCTATGAAAGCACCATTAAATCACATGTAAAGATCAGCATTCATTCATTTAAATTCATTGTTGTCAATAAATTAGCCACCATGTTGCATTAAGTGTACTATTGCATGATGTGTATTTGACTATTTAGTTTAACTGAAATCCAACCTATCTATGAAAGAGTGCAGCTGTGATGATAAGTGACATGATCATGGTCAAGGTAAATGTAGATTAATATGTTAGACTAGACTAACTTTTCCCGCGGCTTTGCCAGCATGGAGGTCGGAGATTATCCCACAGGAACATACTACTGGGATCATGAACTACCTTTTTTTTTATGATTGGGGATATCATCAAATACGTTCTCCCGCTCTGGGCGCAGAGCGGGAGGGCGTGTCAGACTTACTGACTAAAACCCACCCGTGTTCAAAATCAAAATCAAAAGTCATTTATTCAAACTGGGCCGAAAATCAGCACTTTTTGAACGTCAAAATCACGATCGTTCCTTCAGTTGCCTGTGCCAGAGGCCACTGTAACCCTTTCGGACTTTCCCGCAACCCTGGCAGGCATCGGCCCTTGCAGACCCCGTCATTTGGTGTTGACATGTCTTTGAGGCGCGCGTGGAACACAACGCGCCGTCGACCCAGGCCTGGTCCTTATCGGACGGCGAGCGGCCCATTGCTCGCCTTCCGCAAGCCCGCGCCTGCGGTGGCCGGGATTCGGCTTGGGATTCCCGACGCCCAGGGCGTCGCCTGAGGCGGCTAGGGGCGTGAGGGCGCGAATTTTGCCTCTGCATCACGCGTTCTGCCTCCTCCTTCGCGAGCATTACTGCTTCGCAGACGGAGGTGACGGCTTCCCATGCCCTCTCGCTCCGTACCATGGCCTGGACTAGGGCCGGACGCGAGAGACCGTCACCACCAATCGCCACCACAAGGACACGGCGGTGCTCCGCCCAAGCCAGGCTGACCACCTTATGCTCCACCGTGTCCTCCGGGCGATCCACACAACCCGGACGTTTCCTGCCGCCTTATCCGGAACAAGAACCTCCCGAAGCAAACGTGTCCGGTGAGGACCTGCGTCAGGTGGAAGGTGCGGACGCCGTGGCGCCTTTTTAGCCACTCCTCAAAGAGGGGACTTATCGCCGCAATTGTGGCGTGCCCAGCACTGGGTTGCGACAGTCGCACTCTCCATGCCGCCATGAGATCTCACCGGAGCTCTGTCCGCTGTGCAGAGATTTCTCGCGGCAGCGGAGTTACACCCCGGAGGCCATGGTCTATCTGTGTGCTAAATTCCATCAAAATCCACTAAGGCGTGAGTATGTAACAGGTATGGATATCAGTATGGGCGTATGGACAGTTTCTAGCAACTTTCGATTCATGATTGTTACATAATTTAGTTTGTAATGTGCTGTAAAGGCAGAATATAAAGGATAAAATTAAATTAGCTAGCGAAACTCTACAGACGTAATGGGTATCGATATCTATAATCTTGGGTAGGTATAATAAAGGACATGGATAAAGTTTGGCCCAACACGACAGTTTTAATTATATTTAAAAAAATACTAATAATATTTGAAATCCCAGCACAGCTTTTGTTACTTGGCAAAACTTTGAAGGAAATATTTCAATTTAAAAGATTAATATTTTGATTCAAGTAGGTAGGTACTCGGGGAGATATTTATAAATGTTTTGGAAATAAGATGGTAGGTAATTGGGACATGCTTATTGTAAGAATTGATATGATTTCATGAGTATTTCTAGAATATGAAATAAGTATTAAAACTGTATTGCATAATAACTAGATAGTAATTCTGTAATTGACATGATATATTTTAATAATTGCATAATGCATCAACTTTAAAAAGAAAAAAGAAAAAGATTTTTTTTTTTTTTTATCAATATGGCCCCTCATGGCGTCTTAAAAGTATGTAATGGCAGAACATTCTTTATCTATTATTATTATTATAAAGAGAAAAGATTTGATTTTTTGAATGATTGTATGTTTGTTTGTTACGCTTTCGCGCTAAAATAGTTGCCACGGATTTGGACGAAATTTTGCATATGGGTAGACCATGACCTGGATTAGGACATAGGACTTTTTATCCCGATATTCCCACGGGATCGAGACTTATGAAGGGTAAAACCGCGGGGCGCAACTAGTCTGTCATAATCATTATCACTTCCCATCAATGTCATGCATTTGTCATAATTATATCATTATGCTTTGCACGGAGACAAAGACTAAGGCGCGAATTACACAGAAACGGCGTACGGTGAAGACGCGGCGCAGGCGCAGAGCAGGCGTGGAACAGATAAGGCACGGACGCGATTTAAATTTTATCAAAGAGGCGAAGAGACGCCGCAACTAGTCATTATACAGGCTGACTTTATCGTGATAGCATGTCTTCCTCTTCAGACGACGAAGATGCGCAGAGACACCGAAGACATTGTGTGCACCATGTGTGGAAAATGTCACAAGAGCATAGATATTTTAAAATACTGGAAACATGTGTATAAACTGTCACTAGAATGTTTCCACATTCTAATGTCGAAAGCAAAACACGGTCTTCAGAAGAAGCATACAAATTGGAGGGAACGGGTGTGTCCTGAAGAAAGACTATTGATATCATTAAGGTTAGTAAAACATCTTTGGCATGTTTCTGCTCCTACTGTATAACAAAACGTCGTGCTGCTTGCGCGCCACTCCAGTCGCGACTGCTAGCGACGCGGAACAGGCGACGAAACAACGTGCCTGCGCCACGCCGCGCGCCGCTCGAGTATAATTCACAACGTGTCGTCTACCTACATTTTGTATTGAAACGTTTTGAAGCGGCAAGATGCCTGCGTCGCGCCTTCACCTTACGCCGATTCTGTATAATTTGCGCCTAACATAGAAATAGGCAATAAAAGATAAACAATATTTTCTTTTTCTTTTTTCTATACGAAACATCCTTAGTGTTAGAAAGAGTATGCTTTAGTACTTATACAACGTGTCCCAAAATTCAACTCAATTTAAGCGAGCACCAGAGGGTGGAACGAGAAAAAAAAACTTTTTTTTTTTTAATTACAAAAAATTCATTGAAGTATTTTTATTTTAACTACCATGACCACAATTTTACTAATATTTACTGCTATCTACCACAACCCTTAAAAACCCCAGAATGCCTGTAGTTTTTACACAAAATTCTATCGAAATTTTCAAAGTTTTTTACTTTCAGTCACCGTGGTGTAAAAAAAAATATGGACACGACAATGGCAAGTTTAAAAAAAATTACGCAACTAATCAAGATTCCAAAATTGTATAATATTATCATCATTACCATCTAACAGGAGAAACGCTGGAAGATCTAGATCGGAACGCGATGAAGAAGTTCTCAATGAAATAGAAAATGATTCAACTACCTCGGTACGTGCCATAGAAGCAGCTACGGGAATCCCAAAAAGCACTGCACATCGAATTCGATAACGTCACAGGCTTCACCCATATATCACTACAGGCGTGTGCAGACGTTATTACCGCAGGACTATCCGCTACGGCTCGCATTTTGCCGTGTGATACTGCAAAAGCACAGGGAAGATCCCCAATTCTTAGATAAAGTTCTATGGTCGGATGAATCAACCTGCAAGAAAGATGGCTATTTAAATCTTCACAGCCTACATACTGGAGCAATGAAAATCCGCACCTGATGAGACAAGACAAATCCCAATATCAATTCAAGATTAACCTATGGATGGGCATATTAAGATTTTCAAGGGTTGTGATGCATAGCTGTGCTACTTAGGTTGCCGATAGAAAAAAAAACAGAAATATTATAAAATTGTGGTCATGGTAGTTAAAATATCATAAGGGACGTCATATAAAAAAAAAAAAACATAATTTTTTTTCAAGTATTCATGAGCAGGTCCTCCCTCTGGTGCCCGCTTATCGTTGAATTTTGGGACACGTTATATATGCCATTCGTTATTTTTGACTTAGACACTAGACAATTCCAAAAGTATGACATATTATGACTGTAAGTGATTGTTGCACTGTTGCATACACACTTTTGCATGTTACCTTTAGCATAAAACCGATGTAAACAATTGTTGATGAACCAAAATAAAAAAAATTACCTTGGTGACTCCAGGGTCATAGGTCATATTTTTGCTGACATGTCTCTATGCTTTTCTGCTGGTGAATTTGCATGGACAGTGTGGCACCGAACTGCTCATGCAAAGCATGTAGACACTGCCCTAAATGAGACGACTTGCTCAGCACAAGCTGTCGCTCGTAATTTTCTCGCCATGAGTAATGAACTTGTGGCGAATGAGTTGCTGGCGTTCCTGCAGCAGAAGCTGGACGTGATGAACGAGGTATCCGCTGTCCAAATCTGCGCAACGAACTTCATCGAGGAAGACATAGCTGCTGCCAAGCTATTGTTGTTCAGTGTGCTAAACAAGCGCGACCAGATGGTGTCCCGCCGGCGTGACGGGACAAAGAGAAGCCTGCAAGACATTATCACGCTGTTCAAAGAGACCGACCCAGACGACGTGCCGACGTTTGTGGCGAAGGAACTGCACAAGCTTCCACCTGTCACCTTCGACCACGTTGACGTAACGAGCCTTCTGAAGGACATTGTCTTTCTGAAAGCCCACCTGGCGGATGTTCTAGCGAAGTTAAATGCATCCCAAGACACAGTCACCGATTTGCGCAAGGAATTTAGTCAGTTGCGCAACAGTGTGCAGGTAACTAGGTCATCTGTCGATGCGTCTAACGTAAGCATGTGTCGCGGAACCGGCCTCGATGTATCGCCGTCAAATTCCGCGTCAGCAGTTTCGTTGCGGGGCATCCGTCGTTTGCTGAGCTTGCAGAGCGCCCCGCCCGCGTGCTCCGCAGCCCCGCGCCCGTCATCGCGGCTCATCCACGCAGCGCCGCTCGAGTCCCACGCCCCGTCCCGCTGCCAGTGTCTGCAGCCCAGGCAAAGCCCTTACAAAAGGATTTCGCTAGCGTCACCGCAAGTGCACCGGGCGCTCCAAGTAAGAAGCCTATGCCAGAAAGACGCTGTATAGGCCTGAAGATGAGGGTTTCGTGACGGTGCAAAGGAGGAAGCGCTTATTGCGAGCGAACAAGAATCGCTGCGGCAAAGCTCCTACGGTGCCCGAAGTCAGCTTGCGCGCCGCTAAGCCAAACACACCGGTGTACATCACCCGCCTACTCTACTTCACTAAGGCGGAAGACATCGTAGAGTACGTGCGCCAGAAGACGATGTACATGCCGAGGGTGCAGTTACTGGAGACGGACCGCAACGTCAACTTCAAGGCGTTCGTGGTGGCGCGTACCCAATTATTATCTGCCCGTCGTCATGGAAGAAGACTTATGGCCGCAGGACGTGGTGTTCCGTCGCTTCCGCGGACAAGTACCACAGGACAGATCAAGGACAAGCTAGTGAAGTGCTACTAACATTAGTTTTAAGCTATTATTAACACAAGTTTTGTTTTATTTAAGTACTTTATATATGTTAGTTTGTAAGGTATATGTCTATGGGCTATTGTAGCCTGTTTTCATTTTATTATTCTTATTAATATCAGGCTGCCTAAAACCGACTCCTCTGTATAAGCTCTACCCACTAGCAAATATACCACCACCTGCCGTAAGAAGGGATGACGCATGCGTGCTGGTAATAAAGAACCAAGAATTCGATTCCCGACATCCGCTCCACGATTACACGAGTACTCCGGGTAGGCGAAAAAGTCGCAAGAGTTTCCTACGCTCCACGCAGGCAACCCCAGACAGAATCCTAAAGAGTGAAGTAAATTGTGGCAAGAGGTAGGTATTCACCACCCCAAGACTTCGTAACTCCCAAGAACACTTGCCTCCCAGTCGTGAACGGCCTATTTGGAAGGCACTAAATCAATTACGTACCCAAGGAGGCCGCTGCAAACGTATTTTGGCAAAATGGGGCATTATTTATTCATCTGCGGTGTTCCTGAACAGACTATGCCCCATGTACTAGTGACTCAAATGTCTGTTAACCTGCACCCCTGACGATCTGAATGACTTGAACTGTGACTGTGACTGAATGTGGCCACCTACTGGTCCCAAACAATATAAGAAACATAAATGTACAATCAAAACAAAAAGAAGAAGTCAGATTTATGGAATCGTCTCCTCAATTCCTTTACTCTGTCATACAAATAACTTTTTCTCATGACTTTATTTATTATTATTGGGTTCTAAAGACTGCCATGTTGGTTATTGTGAAATATCACCTTTCACCTATTGGATTAGGAATTGTTAAAGTGAAGTGCGTTATGCTGGACGGTCACCACAAAGCTAACAACATGTAAATCATTCAAATGCATACAGATATCTGGATGCTACGAGAGAATAAAGAATCCTATATATACTACTAGCATAACTATGTACCATACAAATACATGCGCAAAAACACCTTTCTTGTAAGTCGGGCAATAAGCTTTGACAATTTCTATTTTGTTGTATAACACTGTGGTGCTACATGTGACATCATCATGAATGTTTTGTTGTGATTTCTTGCAATTTGTACAAAAATATCATTGACTGTGTTTCTGGTATCTGTGTGAGTGACTAGGCCTTTCTTGGACTATGAATCTTCGAATAGTATTTTACCTAGGCTACAATAACAATACTTATAGCTTGCATCTCGGACCACTCTGATTTTGCCTGGTTTTCAACAGATATCCAACACTATACATGGCATAGCAAATGAATCATAAAAAAAAGGTAAACTGTCATTAGATTTGAGTGAAATTCAATATGCTGGAAGACAGTAGATTACCCTGCAATCGGCAGGTTTGAATTATTCCATGTCTTCAGATTTGGGTAGGGTCTTCACCAAGTTTTACAACAAACAAAATTATACAGGGCTATGTTTCACTATAATAGCTTCATAATACATTATGTTTTATTTTTGTTCATTTCAGGTACCACTACTTATACCTACCTTCAGGTACTACTACTTATAACTTGCATCTCGGACCACTCTGATTTTGCCTGGTTTTCAACAGAGATCCAACACTATACATGGCATAGCAAATGAATCATAAAAAAAAGGTAAACTGTCATTAGATTTGAGTGAAATTCAATATGCTGGAAGACAGTAGATTACCCTGCAATCGGCAGGTTTGAATTATTTTTTCCATGTTTTCAGATTTGGGTAGGGTCTTCACCAAGTTTTACAACAAACAAAATTATACAGGGCTATGTTTCACTATAATAGTTTCATAATACATGTTATATTTTTGTTCATTTTAGGGCCAAGCTTGTATGGGACCGGTATCCATCTCCTTTCTAACATGACTGTAATAGTTTTTGAATATTCAACCAAACTTAACAGTCTCAACATTATTTACAAATTCTAGAAAATTAAAACAGAATAGATTGGTAACCACACAATTTTATTTAAGATAGTTATTTTTTTATTGAGTGTTATTGAGTGGATTTTATCGTCACGATTAATCATCTATAGCTACTACATAATGAGGTACTAAAGACAACATTAAATTAAACTTACTCAGCTATTCATATTCAATAATCAACTGTGAGAAATCTACTAAAATGCTTTTCTAAGTACTCCAGGGTCTGAAACTGTAATACCCATAAGTACTTTACTTATCTACTATTATTGCTTAAAAGCACAAGCTTCATAAACTCTTTCACAAGTGTCTACAAATAAAACTAATTATCAAAATGCTTTTTTTTTTACAACTGCTTAATTTCTTATCAGGGCTATTACTACTACAATCTCTAATCCATTGTACTGTCCAACCTAATGTCCATTTTGGCGTAAAACCCTCAAGTTCATAAATTCTGTGAACCTAAATCACAGACAGGCCAGGACATCCTAGTGTAAGTGTCAAAGTACTTTTCTATCTATTTAGTGAGAATTTATGACAGGTCTGTGTACAACACTTGTTTGCTTTGTAGGTTACCTACTATTTAGATTCACTTTACAACTTGTTTTCCCATCAGAACACATATAAACCACCTCTAGTTTATTTGAGCTTATACTCGAATAACGCACGCAACGTTTGGGGTGGCTCAAGTGTTACATAAAAGCTTAGGATTAGTTAACTACTCATAGAACAATGAAGAAGTTTGCTTACTCGATAATGAGCTCCGTACTCAGGAGCCTCCTTCAGAAAGGCATACTCCTCAGTCTCGCCCGGTTTGAAAGTCTTTTTAACATTCACTTTATAATGTGTGTAACCTCCATAACCCGCGCCGAGGAGGACACCGATACTAGCACTGACGAGGGTTAACTTTGATGTCGATTTTGGAAGCCGGCTTTTAGTAGAGAATAATATTTTCGACAAATTCACATTCTCTCTAAGTGAAGGCAACACAACTTTCTGTAATATCGTAAATGTCGGCCTCCACATTTTATTTCTAATTAGTTTTATGATCACATGGAAACAAAGTACTATGCTAGAGTTACGTTATGCTGTGTGTGTGTAAAATTATTTTGTCCTCGATGATCACACTCGATTATCCATGGATTTCTGCCACAGATATTATAATTAAAGAGTTGTGATTAGTTGTGACATAAAATATTATTATTCGATTTTTCAACGCAAAAATCGATAAAATAAGCAACAAAAAAGGGAAAAATAAAAAGCAATTGTATTTGCATGCAGCTGAGATAAAAACTTTTAGAGGAAAAGTGCGCTTCTTATATTTGTATCTTCATATATTTCCTTACATGTTACTTCCATGTCTTATTGTGATGCCGTGACGCGGACGTGGACGTCCGTGGTTATATTGTTACGCTAGAACTTATATAAGCGCACATCGAGGCGCTACGCGGATACACTGACCGACCCTGACGACCCTATCACCCTCTTCCAGGAAAGCAGTAGGGCCACCAGTACAGTATACAGCACACACAGACACAAATCGAAGTTCTGACCTCGGCGCCGAGGTGTTTCGCGTCCGCGTTCCTCCCCGATAAATTCCCCATCCCCTCCCTTGATCGGATCCGCAGAGCCAGCTGGTAGATGCACCACAGGATGGACCGGTTAAGCAGTCACGGCATCTCAAGGCCAACGGCGAGATGCCATACATAAAAAAAAGCTACGCGGATAAATAAAATTATGCGTTGAGCAAACAAGCACGGGTGGTGGCACTGTGGCAGTGGCGAGGAGTTTTACAGTAGGCTACAGGTCACTGGTAATATATTACTTTCTTCTATGCTGGTAACACATTTACCTTGAGCTGGCTTAGCTCAGTAGGTACGGAGATTCAATAGATGCCAGCTTACAGTGGTGGACCACAGATTGAACATAATATATGACGTAATGTCAGCAGGCACAACATAACCATCAAACAGTCCAACAACGCCACCGCCTGTTCCACCATTGCATAATGTATCCGCGTAGTAAGACTCGCTGCTGATTTCGAAACCCCACGTTCACGCACAGATTTGGTAGCCGTTTTACGCTAGCGATATCAAAATCTGTGTGTGGACGTGACGTGAGATTTTGTAGTCGCCGGCGACTAAAGTCGCTGCGTGTGTACCTATCATTAGAGGCAATATGTAAGTGAACCCAGTGACCGAGAAATTGTGAGGAAATCCCTTGTCTTAGGTAAAGATCTGTTATATTACGTCATGCATTTGCATGTATATGCACTTTCACCGCCAATCACTAAATGATTGGTGGTGCAAATGGGCCTTAGTCTCTGGTATAATCAAAAGACATTTGCAATGGCGTAGTAAGATAGGGGCGGAAGTGTGGCCCACCCGGTTGGGTAATTGCGTAACACACTAACAATTGCAATGCCTTTAATTTTGACAATTCGACCACATTCATTGCGTTATTTACGTTGACGAGCAGACGAATTTTTCAAACATATGAAGCCATAGATAAGGAATTTCTTTGAAAAACTTTCGTATTGTGAAAGAAAGTGTGTTACGCAATTGAGAGCAGGCTACCACTTTTTGGAGGCGGATAATTTTCATTAGGTACTTACAACATGTATGCAACTTGAAAAATATTTAGCTACGGCCAATTCGACAATTTTTATTATGAATGGACATTTTCGCGCAGTGCAAAATTTTCGACCTCGCTTCGCTTTATTTTGCAGCCTAGGTTCTCATAATTCTTTAACCTGTCTGCTGTATTTCTGTATGAATTGGTCTAATGAAAATATTACCTATCTTTAACATGGTTACTGCTAACACGGCGTATTCCTGGCAAGACGTGAGCACAGAACGTATATACCCTGACGGGGACGTGAGAGTGTGACCTGGAGGCCAATTCCCATAATTAAAAATGTTCAAAATCATGTCGCAATCTCATCTCAGCGACCATCAAATGTCAAAAATGTAGGTAAACCATTGACAATTTTTGACATATTGAGACAGATTAGAATGCGAACGTTCGAATAAGGGAATTGCCCCTCTGTTTGCATTAATAGCACCCCATAAAGCAGAGGCAGAAAAATCCCAGTAGTATGTTCCTGTAGAATAACTTCCGACCATAAGCTAGTATATAATAAACTTTTATATTTTGTTAGATAGCTGATTAAATGATGATGTTTCCCCTGTAATTTGTAAGCATTATAACTTTAAATTTATACTTTTGCTGGTTTTGTCCAAAGTCGAATCTCGAAACTTTAGCTTTGAGAAACGAATTTGGAAAAACATGAATTTGACACTATTTATCTCAAAACTTTACAATGATTATAAATTACTGGGAAACAACTCTTTATTTCAAAAGTCGTCACAAGAAAACCTGACTTATCCGAGGGGCTAAAAAGGTAGTAAAACGTTAAACTTCGTTACAAAAATCAGCGTTACGTAAAGAAAGATCAAGAAACAGAATCAACATAAAAGATCATTTATTCAAACTAGGCTGTAATTCAGCACTTTTCAAACGTCGGAATTACATAAGACACAAAACATCCACCCGTCACCACCTTCTACTGCTGATAAGAAGAAGTGGTGCAACAAACTCCCCATCAGCACAGCGGTCTGTTCAGTTAGAAAAAAAAATATTCTATCCTACTCAAAGTAATTAACATAACGAAATACAAAACATTCAATTAAAATATTTGCCATATGTCAGCTAGCACATGCCAATATTTCAACAAAAAAAAAACGAGTGTGCTTTAGACCACACAACTGAAGTAAAACTTCTTTAGCTCCATCCATATGCGTTCGCCTCGCCCGATCACACTTTTCGTAACACTCTCGTCATGCATTCGCCAGCTTACTCCCCAAGCCAAGCGTGCCTGAAGAAGTTTTACTTCAACAATGAAAACTATAATCTAGCAGATAAAACTAAAAACGTAAACAGACGGTGGAATGGTGGTGCAGCCGAAAGAACGCTGGACGCTGATCGCCACATTGACCGGTCCTTTGCGTTTCGCATCCAGTGGTCTCTCGTGACTTTCACCTGGCTATTGGTGCATTTTGTAACATGTATGGGAGACCTATTCACGCTGCGCTTTCCGGTACGTGGTCGCCACTCTAGAACCGAACCTTTCAGCCCCATCGGGCAACAGTTCATTGAATGTGTACTGCCTACTAAGTTTGGCAATTATTTGGCGCATTTCTTTGGCTGATCTCTTCATTTGTGATGCAATCACGCCGGGAAACTCTGCCTTAGGGGTAATTTTCAGCCTTTTATTGAGGCCCATTGTAAGCGACCACGTTTCAGTACCGTTAGTAACCACCGAAATACGTTCACTGCTGGACCTCTAGGCCGCCCCCAAACGTCGCCACATCGCACCCAGTGAATTCCTGCGGCCTTTCGACACGAGTTCATCTTATCTAACAAGACAATTTTTCCTAGGTACGTCTACTTTATTGGTGTTACAGGAGCATTTGTGGTGAACTTTTATAAAATATTGATATAATACACATACCATAAACTCAAGCCTTTTTCTTATGGGGTAGGCAGAAATTACAAACCGCCAACTACGATCCTTACTAAATTATAATCTTATATTAAATTATTAATCGATCACTATACTGATCTTAATACAAAATTGAAAATTGGGATATTGTAATCGCATAATCGAATAAAATCGATTCATAAAAGCATCATAGACAAGCTTGTATTCACAACAATAATTTTTACGTCTTGGTTTTGTCGCTATGTCTGTCTGTTGTACTAGTTAGCCAGTGATTATGATTACCTTTTAGCTGATTTCCTAGAATTTAGTGAAATTTTAAAATGATTTGTTTTATTATTTCTTTTCTATCTTCAGTGGAAATGTGCTTAAGGTTTTATTGATGTTTTAAATGCGGTAGACTTACTACTCGCGCCATAAGTAAGGTAATTGTCGTTTCACATCTTGATTGTTATTTGGCGCGTTAGTGATTCCGAAATTATGTCAAAGTGCGTTCAACTGCGCAGTGTGCAATAATTTCGTTATATGTTTAGAGTACTGGGCATGCCCGAAGCATGCCGTCGACGTCGCGGTCGAGGGGCTCCGGGCGCGGGCCCGACGGCGCGCCTCGGGCCCAAGTCATAGCGCCCATGTCGGAGCGGCAGCAACTGGCTCTAGTGATGCAGATCTCATCACAGGACGCCCCTCCAGGTTTGATGCTGTACAAAATCGTAAAGTTTTCAAGTGTCGAGCTGGTTGATCTGACTTCCCGCCATTTTCGTGTTCAGCCGCTCCGACCCCAGCAGAAGAGAGAAAGCGAACTAGGCAGCAGCGCAATGAGCGCGGCGAGACACCCCTGCATGTGGCTGCCATCCGAGGTGACCACGATCAAGCGAAGAAGCTGCTCGACCAAGGACAAGATCCCGATGTGCCTGACTTTGCTGGTAACATAATTATTCTCCTTTAATTGTCAATGTTCTATTAGTTTCCTCCATTTTATCCATGTTTCTATTTTCTTGCTTCCAATTACTAGTATGAAATTTATTTGCTTACTTCCGTGAAATCAAGAAATTCACGAACCTGTTTGATGTTGAATTTTCAAAGTCAATGTTTGCTGTCTTATTCACTCACATTGTATTGATGTTTAGTTCATATTTATTCACATACACAAATAGAAACATAAAACAATAAACTACAATTAAGTTCAAGCTAAACAGAAAACAAGTATGATGTAAAGATCAAAAAGTTAATGATGAAAATGTTATAGTGTAAGCTTGAATTTAACAATGTTGTGATGAGTCCTCCCCTTGCACAAGCATGATTAGTTTGTATGGGGTGGTTAACAAGTAAACTAGCAATGCTAACAACATTTCTAGCAATCAAAAATAAATATAGGTACATTACCATTGCAAAGTAGTGGAATTAAAAACAAAATATGGCCTTAAACTATTTTTTTATTAATTGGCTCAGTAGATATAAATGTTCATATAATGCATTATAAGCATTTAATATTAAGTGATTTAGGAATTAACATCTATCTCAACAGGTAGGAAAAATTGTAGCAAGATTATCAACATTTCATCATCAAAAGGATTTAGCTTATTTGGCTTAAGCAAATTTATAATACTAAATAAAATTTTAAATCATAGGGTGGACACCACTTCATGAAGCTTGCAGTTATGGGTGGTATCAAGTGGTAGTGGTACTTGTGAATGGTGGGGCTAATGTCAATGCTAAAGGGTTAGACGATGATACTCCTTTACATGATGCCACAACTTCTGGCAATCTTAAAATGGTCAAATTTCTCATTGAGCATGGAGCCGATCCATTTGTCAAGAATACCAAAGGGAAAATGCCATCAGATTATGCTGCACCGCACATCTTTGAGTACCTGCAGTCTTTGAAAGGTATGTTTTCGTAATTCCAACTATTATTTATTTTAATTTGATTGTCTAGTATGGATTAACATGTTC
Organism: Brachylomia viminalis; assembly: GCA_937001585.2. Classification (NCBI taxonomy): domain Eukaryota; kingdom Metazoa; phylum Arthropoda; class Insecta; order Lepidoptera; family Noctuidae; genus Brachylomia; species Brachylomia viminalis. The sequence continues at coordinate 16,271,318 of OW443293.2, read as the reverse complement.
AGCAGTATCATATTACAAAAAGCTCTTAGCATGGCTTAGGTTATATGTATTACTTTTTTAAGTGTACTTAAAACATCAGCAAGGAGATGGCAAAATTTAGGTACTTAATATTTTAAAAAAAATCGCCATTTCACTGAGCTAGGCAAACCAGACCACACTTTAAGTTAGATAGATTTTAGGCTTTTTAATTTATTTTTCTACTTCATTGTTTTATATTGTAATTTATTGCATTTTAATTTGTACTAGACAATCTAAATTTAATAGGGACTTGTTAACACAATTCCTCAAAATGTAACATACTAAAAATTATTATAAGGGTAACATATGGTCGACTCGTACTACATAATTTACACAAATTGACATTGTTTTTATTTAAATAATACAAGAACTAGTCATGCTTGTCTCGAACACACTATTTAAGTGCTTCATATAATTAGAAGCTTTTGATTACATTCCTATACTGCTGACTGTTCTTCTCACATATGTCACTCACTGTTGTATGTCTATAGACTTAGCATGTTATGTTATAGCTAATCCATAGACTGAACTAGAATACTTGTTTTAGGGTGAGAAAATATCAAACAGCCAATGTTTTGATCATTTCAGCCCATACTTATGCATGTTGATTGTGAAACATAGATTAATTATTATTTCGTGATATGGAAGTTGATTGTTAAGGATGCGATAAGATTATTGAAACTATAATAACCGTTTGTTATTTTTTCCCTCCATAGGTAAGTTTAATAGTGTATTTTAGAAATGACTGAATTTAACACAATTAATCTGAAGATTACCTTCCCCAACCAATTAATACCATATTTTTGTGTTGGTGGTCATTGACCATGAACATGTTGACATTCAAAATATAAAGAGCATCTCGTCTTACCCATTTTCCAGACAGTATTACTTTGCAATAGTTGTGTGTAGTGACTTGAGGATATTAAATCAAAATTTTTTGACCTCGTTTGACTGTACACTGCTTGACCCTGGATAACGAGATATCAAACATATGTTTTCTATGTAATAACTTTTTATGAGCGCCATATAATATAAAGAAAATGTACTTGGTTTATGAAAATATTAATAATATTATACTCTCGAAGTTCTTTGAACAATTTAGCATATTGAGCAATTATTTCAATGGATACTTAAACAAATATTGAGTGACGTCTAGTGCCTAGTTCATTTACGACGAGTGCCCCCGCCCTACCAAAGTGTAACAATCACTTAACCGAGTTGTGCGTTAGTGGAGTACCTACCTACTTTATGACTAAGCATGAATGACCCGTGTCCACTAAAAGTTTAGAAGAAATACTCTCTGGTACTGGAAAGAGAGGAAATAATGTTTTTTGCTCATCAAATGTTCGATACAGCGAACTTGTGAACTGCAGCCACGTCTGACATCTTATTTATTATATTGACCTTTCTCTTTCTTAAAGGACATTGGCAGTGTCCGACGTCTTCCTTTCAATGAATACCCTGGAATATACATATGTATCTCATCTGTCATCTTTCAATACACAGTAATACATGTATGTAGGTACATACTTTTTTTTTTTTTTTTGAGGATGGGAAATCATCAAATGACCCCTCCCGCTCTGGGTGGTGTAGGTACATACTTACGTATTCTATGTTGCATGCTAAGAAGATCTTAGATCGTACCTTTAAACATGTAGTTATCAACGTCGTGCTAAAAGTCAGCCACTGCTAAATATTAGACCCCCCACTGTTTCCAAAAGCTGTGTGTGTTTTTTTTTTGTTTTTTTCGTCAGTCTTGTGCTTTCCCGCGACTTTCACCAGGTCGGTTGTTCACCTGGCGGGGACTACCCAAACCTGTAATGCTAATGCTAGATGGATATTATGATCTTGTGTCAGGTACTCAAGTCTTAACTTTCTGTGGAGGTATGGCAGAGCAAGGAACTTCCCGGGCGCTTTTTCCAGGCCTGCCAATACGTTACCTACTTTTACGATTACATGTATTTGTAATCTATTTCTACCCCGACTTCGTTTTAGCTTCTTCTTCTATTGTATTTACAGTACATTATTGAATATCATCACGAGTAATATTATCGGTTAATAATGCACGGTTGACATTTCTCGGGCATGCCACCGACCACCGTCAACCGTGAATCGATCCGACATTTCCTCAGGTTATTCTCGTCTTGCCTACGGTATATACTTGCACAGACACAATCTTATGTCTACTCTAGGAATATACAGAGCAACTTGTCTTACAGTACCACCTTGTGGATTCAGAAGACCCATTTTCAGACCAAGTTTGAAGGATGCTTCACACAGCGGTCTAACTCGTACATGGTATTTAATTATGTTAATACTACGAACCACGACGCAAACTATGTCAGTTTTCTAAGATATAGTAAAAAAATATAATTATCTTAAAATGCGTTTATTTATTTACACAACTTTTCATTTAGGCAAGTACTTACGTACATTATTAAATATTCCTAATAAAATATCTAGTATAGTAGGTAGACCAGCAGCTGGACTGGGTCAAAGCAGCGGGTGGTCGGGGCTCTAATGAGCACTCGACGCATGCGTCCCAGCGCCCAGCGTCAAGGAATGCTTGCTGCATCAAGCCCTTGATCAAAAATCGATAATTACACGAGGCAACAAAAGAATAACTTGGTTTTCCCTCAGAGATCTGATTGTGTGATTCGTAATCATCATGCTACACAAAAGTTAGGAGAGTCAATAAAACATCTGTTTCTTAAAGCTTTTATAGAGAAATTTATTTTTAATTTTCACACCTTTTCGTAGATATTTGGAGTAAAAACCAACCTTTTTTTTTGGTTCAGCAGTAGTTTGCATTGCAGGGGTCCATTTTCCATATGAACGCTTTTCAATTGAAGCTTGGATCCGCACACCGCGTTCATCACTCACTGCACCCAAGTTTTCTTTAAAAAATCTAGGTGTGAATGCAGAAAGTTTATCTTTTACATACGACATATTAAAATACAACCCAATTCTTTATTGGCATTTAACAATTGATTTACAAGGCTTTCATATTAGGGAGATCGGTGATTTCCTAAAAGTTTTCCGTGACTTAAACAAACCTCAATCGAGCATTCATTTATTCAGTGTTTAGGTCGAAACGGACAAGGGATCTTTTATTAACTAAGTACTTAATTTTTGGCCCAATAAACACACCTTTTATTTATGCATCCTGAACTGAACCCGGACTTGAAGCCTGACCCTCTTTATCAAATAAAACATAATAACTCCGGAGAATTAACACAAAAGCGAGACGTGGTGAAAGAACTAAATGTCTACCTATTAGTAACAAAAAACCACTTTCGGAAGTCGGTGGCAAAAAACGAAAACACAAAAACCAATGACACCAACTTCCAAAATTAAAGTTATTTTTCACCTTGTAGTGTTTTCTTTTGGAAGTAGGTAGTTTTTTAATTTGTGATTTATTTTATATTTTTCACGTTTTTGTGTGGGTACTTACAAACAATGTAGTATACTACTACTTGCAATGTATATAACAGACAGGGAGTTATTACAACATTATTTCATAACCATACATTATGTGGAAAAATACGTATTTTTTTTTATTTTTTTATTTATTATAGGTCCACCAACAATTGTTCACACTGGATACAGCGACATAATTCATTCTTAAAATTAAAATGACAGCGCAACAATTACTTATAGGTAAACATCACATGCACAAAACAATAAATTCGGAAGATGAGCTTACTTAGTAAGTACTAAGCGCCAATTTTCAATTAAATTAAAATAATCTTGAAATAGTGAAAAACAGAATTATGACAATATTGATTAAAAATTAAATTAAAATAAAATAGAATTAAAAATAAAATAAATTAATTTATAAAAATGACAACATTAGTAAAAGATATATAATAAAAAAGTTAAAATTATATTACATTGGTAAATTGATAAAATTGTTGTTATAAATAAAGATCGACACAAAATTAAAATTCATTGAATGAAATTGATAAAATTGAATAAAATAGAATTGAACCAGATTGAATAACATTGAATATTGAATAACATTGAATAAAATTAAATAACATTAAAAACCATTGAATAAAATTAATAAATTGATAAACATTAAGCTAATAAGTATTATTGAAGCTGACTCAAAAACCACTCATCAGAACTTGACTAAATTTATTACAATCTGGAAGTATATCCCTTCAATAAAAAAAATATTTTGCAAATCGGTTTATAAACAACGGAGTAACAAAAATAAAAAATACCACCGAATTGTGAACCTCCTCAATTTTTGAAGTCGGTTAGAAACAAGATGTCATTGTGATCGTTTCAAAAATAAAAATAAAGCGAAATAGTGTTTTTTTATACAAGTTTTCTCCTTTTAATGATAAATGATTTTATTTCTGTCAATCATATTATTTTAAAAACTAGATGAGTTCGGCGTTTCCTATCTGACTACTCTGAGAAGAAAGGCCGAAACAAACTTAGATGGCACAGTCTCTTTTAAAGTCCAGACATAATCTTGGTCAGATCATGTGAAGACCATGTGGATTGGTGTCTGAAACTTGGCATTTGTCAGTAATCTTGTCGCTCAACTCAGTACTTAAGGAGCACAACGATTCGACGAACAATACCAAAGAAAGGACATTTGGGTAGGCCGCATAAATTACTCAAGCTGCCAGATCGTGAAACTAACTAAGAAATAAAAAAAAAAGAAGTAATAAACCACATAATCTTCACATTCACAATAATTAAAATAATATAAAACTTTACAAAGTAAATATTCATGTCATTGTATGTATAGAATTCATCAATGTCAATGTGTATATAAAAGTTCGAATATAATCTTTGAGGACCATGTAGATTGGTGTCTGAAATGGTCTTCTGAGGAAAGAACCGCGCAGATTAAGAGGACCTGTCCAGTCAGTGCGCGCATTTGTCAGTAACCGTGCAGCTCAACTCCGAACTTCAGGAGTTCAACGATTCGACGAACAATACCAAAGAAAGGACTTTTCTACTGTATTCTTTCAAAGTTTATAATATGTAAAACCCTCTACTTAAAACATTACCTAAACATGAAGCCTATTCAATTGATTTCCGATCTGCCCATAGTAATAATAAATACCCTTCCCAAAAGGATGGGTTATGATTTTTTCAGCCTTCGAACAGAAAGTATGAGTCGCGGCTACCTGCATCCTAATTGCGTAACACAATCGGATTGCCAATCCTTTTCATTTTGACAGAGCAACACATGTATTGCTTCATTCGTTTGAAAAAAAAGTTTACTCTATCATAATAGTATCGCGATGAATATTGTTGAATTGTCAAAATGAAAGAAACCACTTTCACTCGGTCAGTGCGGATGTCTATCAATGTAGTCAGTCACGACATCGGTCGCGTACCGATTTATATGCAGTCGCGCGTTGTTGCTACAGTATACGCGTCCATCAGCGTCTTGGTACGCGTGACCAACGGTACGCGATCGATGGCGTATCACTAAATCAAACCTTAGCTTTGAACTATTGAGGTTTGTACCTCGGTTTGTTCATTCTTGCGTTCTGGAACTTAAGCTTTTTAAACTTTGGGCATTCCGGGACTAGACAGAAGGAGCCGCCTGAGCATTCCTATTTTTAAATGTAGGTATGCTTAACTATAATGATCTAATGTAGAGTCAGCAAAATAAATGTTACCACTCGCGCAATTATGTCATCGCATCCAGGCAATATTTTTTAAACTTATGAGACTGATTCAGACGGAATGACATTTAGAGCGCGGATACTCTTTTGTAAACTGTATTTTTTATGAGAAACTTAACACATGTCCTTCGAACCCGTTGGTACAAATCTTTAGACCTACCCCACATAACTGGTCTGAACCAATGAAAACGAAGAATTCCAGTTTAGCTTAAAAAATGAAGCGTTCAAATATTTTAGCTATTTCGTTTCGTTTGGTTGGGTGTTGTATTTGTGAATACGGACGGATAGAGGCGTTGCGGCAACTAGTAATTTCTATTTTCTAAAAATATTACGTTTTATTGAATGAAAAGATAGTCGATTATTGTTAGTTGTAAGAACTGAAGTAGGTACTTACATGAACAGCAAGTTCTTTTCAAGATTTTAGAAATTGGATGAACTTTGTGAAACGTTGTTTTACTGAAATACTTACTTAGTCATAATTTCTTTCATACATATCATAAATATCTTAGGTATAATGTTGACGGTTTCTAAATAAAATCAATTGGTCCAATTCGATATTTACTTCCGCTGGTGACATTTTGATCAATATACGACCTATGAGAGAGCTGTAATTAGCAAACAACTTAAAAATTTAATTTCGTAGGCTGCCTAGCGCATTCGCCCTAAGAAAGAGGGTCTAAATATTAATCTTTTCCACTTCACACAAATAACTTTAATTTCGTAAGTCTGTCATTAGTTTAGTATTATCGTTTTTTGCCACCGACTTCCGAAATTAAATATATGGTTCATTTATTAATGTTTTTTTGGAAGCAGTAGGTATTTTTTTTTAATGGTTTTACTTTTTCTTTTTAGTTGTGGTACCTATCCCAAAAAAACTGTATATCACTACTTGCTATGTAAATAACAGTGATAGGAAGTTATTATTACGTCATTAAATACACGACGTGGCAAAAATACGTATTATTGAAGCGAACTGAAAAAGTACCCAAGCAAACTAAATAAAATGTATATGGGACCACCCCTGAAGCATTATCTATCCATTAAAAAATAATTTTCGAAATCGATCCACAAATTGCCGGAGATATCGTGTAACATAAATACAAGTAACATAAAAAAAATACAGACGAATTGAGAACCTCGAAGTTGGTTAAAACGTAGCCTATGTCCCTCACCAAGTCCCAGGCAGTCCCAGGCTACCCACCTGTCAATTTTCATAATGATCGGTTCAGTGGTTTAGGCATGTAATGGTAACAGACAGACAAAGCTACTTTCCTATTTATAATTATCAGCTTGAAATGACTTAAGAATTATATTACGATTCATTCAAAAACCAGTAACATGGAGTTAATGGGGTTAAAAACTGAAAGCTCGTCATGTGGTGGCAGCACTGTCGTCTGGCCACAAATTAAACGAAAACTAGATAAAAAGTGTATGCGACTTGGAGTGTAGCACAGTTAAAATACGAGCTAAGGAAAATGGAAGCTTCTACCACTGGTAAAAAGGCAGCTTTAATGTAAAGGTCAATAAAAGCTGACCCCGCGAACTTCGTACCGCCTAAGATTTTTTTTTTAATTTTTTATCTCCGTATGAGCCATCCTCGTACTTCAAGGAATATTCTAAAAAAAGAATTAGCAAAATCGTTCCATCCGTTCTTGAGTTATAAAATTACAACGAAAAGTGGCATTGATTTTTATAGATATAGTTTTTTTTTTAAGTACTTGTTTGTTGAAGACTGGAGGCGTACGCAGGGCATAATCTGATCAAGCTCAAAAGCAACTCGAGGATGATCTTTCTGATTAGGTTTAAAAAAGATAGCACTAAGTCATAGCACGAAATATTTATTTATTTATTTATTAAAACTTTATGCACAAGTAAAAACTGTACAAAGGCGGACTTAATGCCTTGGGCATTTTCTACCAGTCTACCTTAGGGTGATGCAGAGACAATACTTAGTAGGTGCAAAAATAACTTAGAGAATATTTATAACTAAAAAAAAAAAAATAAGAATAAATACATATATATATGCATACCTACAACAAAAAAATAAAATTAAAAACATTATGAGAGTTAACAAGAAAACCAACAACAACTTAATTCTGAGACGAATCTGCCAACTTCTTGCGTATGTGTTCTCGAACTTTCACTTTAAATGTGAACTGATTGGTTACCGTCCTGATATTCTGAGGGAGCGCATTCCAAAGGAAAACCGCCTGGACAAAGAAAGAAGACTATAAAACCAGAGCGATGAGAAGGACAACGAAGAAGACGATTATGTTCAGACCGAAGATTCTTGCTATGTGCAGAGCATAAATATTGACAGAGAGAGGTCAGATAAGAAGGAGAAGTGGGTTTGTGAAGGATAGCAAACAGGGTTGTCAAAGCTCTCAACGCTCTGCGCTGCCGGATGGGTAACCACTTTAAAAGCGATCGATGTGCGGATACATGATCGTACTTGCGGAGATTAAAAACGAATCGAATGCAGCTATTAAGAAGTCGGTCAAGTTTATTGAGGAGATCTGCATTCAGGTCATAGTAGCACACACATAGTAGTAGCAATATCGGGTTTCCTTTTTTTTTCGGAGGGCTTTCTCTCACTTTTTTCGTCTTTTAGCATCTTTGGCAAATACATGGTTCTACGTATTTTTGCAGTCAATAGCTGCGTAACGGGGCATATTAATTAATTATGCGTAAAAGAAGTCGCTTCGTTACAAAAATTAAATGTATGTGACAGCTAGCTGTCAAACTCTTGGCCTAGAGATAGTAGCGACATCTGAGCCTCTGAGGTGAGCGATTGGCAGTTTTTATCCCCATTGCAGTTCATCGCTAAAGTAGTGAGCTGAGGTTTGAGTTTTTGACAGCTTCTGTCAAATAAGTCTCCAAGATTAAAAACTAGATTGTTACTAACATAACGTGTACTACACACATCAAAAGTGTCTAGGGATCAAGGTATTTTTTTTGTATATTAATGTTTTAGTAGATTGATTAAATAAAATGTTTTAGTATGTGTAGATTTCGAAGTAAGTACTCTCTGCTTTTGCATCAACAAGGACTTCGCGATTTTTGCTTATGCAGGCTTTTGCACTTTTGTTAATCCTGACATTGAAATGTGATAAAAAATTTAAGTTTTTAAAGGTTTTTATTGCGTAAAATAAACAATTAGTAGTCTGTATTTCCGCCGTTAACGCGTATAACATAATCGCAGCGAAACGGCATACTCAATGTGAGTTCATCCAAATCACGTTGCGGAATGGCCGCCCACGTCCGTTGTAATAGGCGAAAAAGATTTTCGGTTGTGTGTACCTACGGCATCCATATTTGGCAGAGGTCTTGTTTGAAGCATATCCCATTCGTGTTCAATGGGATTCAAGTCTGGCGATTGAGCAGGCCATAGTAGGACGTTGATATTTTAGCCAAGGCAAGTGTGTTTGCAACGATTCTGGCAGTGTCTGGACGTGCATTATCATGCAAACGAAGCACGAGATTGGGTTGGCAAAGGAATGCCGACATCTGATACAATCGTTTCAGCGTAAATTTGTGCATTGACATTGCCTCTGAACCAAATCAGTGCCCCAAGTCTGCAATTTTTTATAAATTCGTCATTCCAACACGATCCCATTGTCATTTTGCTAAAAGTTCGTAATCTGCAAAATTCATAATGGTCGATCATTGGTCGGTCAGTGGCCTCGTAATAGAATCGTGGTAGAATGACATTGTCGTATTGCCATTATTATAAAACCCGTTAGTAGAAATGATTTTCGAAAAACTACTACTTACATAAAGTCATTCATTTGTCATTATGTACGAGATTACCATTCTATGCTGATTCTTTCAATGGAGTGTCAGTGGTTGACCATTAGAAAGTCATAATGATGCCATTCTATTACTAGATTACCAAACTTGTCAAAATCAACAATTATGAAATCAATGATAGACCATTCTGACACTATTGTAATAGCAGACTTGAGGCCCAGTTCGGTTCTTCCGCCGATCCAAATACCTGCCCATATCATGAATGTTCCACCACAGTATGCATGGTCTTCCTGGTACGGTTTTTAACGTTCTTGGCTTCCTCCAATACCGTGTACGTTACCTATTAAATGGCCTCATACCAATGCGAGATTTTTCAGAAAAACATAAAACGCCACTCTTCTTCCAATTTCTGTGTTCACGAGCCCATTGTAAGATTTCGTCGAGCAGTCATTTGTATGTAACGATCTTGTCTGCGTGTGGTGGTGCAAGCTCGGTCTCCATATTGCTCAGCCACGCTGCCAGTGATGGGGTAAGGCGTCCAAAGTCCACTCTGCGTAGTGCCCAGAGCGATTACCACAGCACGTTGCCGAGAACCAGCTTCCAACATTACCACGGCTATGATCATTTCTTCTCGGCTCAAATGACATCTTCTCTCCGTAATAACCGTCTTTAGTATTGATTCCACTCAGAAGTATGGCAGAAGTTTCACTGATTTGACCTCAAATACGTTGCAGGATTATATACTATAGGAATATGACTTGACAGAAGATTTTCATCAATTGACCGAAATTCAAAAACTATTCCCTTTTGTAAATGACGAAATTTAGTAAAAAAAAAAGGAACCGTAGAACTTACAATAAATACAATAAAAAATAAACAGATTTTTAGTAACTAGCAAAAACGTTCATGATTCGATTCCTAGGCACATCTGATGTTTGTATATCGAAACCTACCCGGGTAGTCGGTTGAGTAAAACCAACTCTCAAAAAGGGACCGTCCGTGTTACCGTGGCGCGGTCACGGTTCCTTTTTTAATTTTGTCAATAATGCTAAGGTATTGGTTTAATATTTAACTCTAAGTTTGTATTATTATAATAGATAAATAACATTCTATTACTTAAAATAATTAATCTTTATTAACGAATTATTTATTTTATGACTTCTCTTATGCACGTGTGTTCGGGTCACTTAAACTAATTGTCAAACCTGGGTAAGTGAGAACTGGATAAGTGAGAGTAATAGCCAGGTCCCGTCATTTTAAGCTCCCAAAACTTCTATTAGCGAGAAACAGAAACCTCTGTAAGAGAGAGTCGTTTTTCCCTCATGGACCTCCGTAAGTGAGACTGCTACTTATCTATACCTCTATAAGCGACAGTCGAGCTTTATTTATTTATATTATTTAGGAGGAACTATAGCTACAATAAAAATACATACATACATAAAAGATACACACATACAGTAACAAATGACAAAACAAATTACAAATTTAACATCTGCTATTTTATGACTCATTCTTAACTTTCGTGGAACTTCCTACCATTGTTTTTGTATTGTTTTCTCGTCAATATTGTACCTATTCTATTTCGTGGAACTAAATAACGTTGTTATTTTATCGCATTCTTTTCGAATGGACACGTGTGCCTGTGTACCGTCCTGTTTGTCGGACTTACTCAGTCTATAGTTAATAAATTGCGAAGGAAAGTTCTGTTCTGCATCATGTCAAAACGGAAAATTAAAGTACTGTCATTAAGTGATAAACTTAAAATAGTAAATGCGTTTGAATCCGGAAAATCGCGAAATGAAATTCAGAGGGAGTTTAATTTACCAGAATCGACCTATTATAAAATTATAAAATCAAAAGACTCTAAAGTCTTGAGTGCTCTGATGGACATGGAAATATTAAGAGGACTAGAGTTTCTGAATTTCCTAATATCGAAAAGTGCCTTTTGGAATGGATAAAACAAACTCTCGATAAGAACATTCCCATAGATGGATGGACCTTCGTTGAAAGAAAAATCAAAAGAGTTTGCTACAAAACTAGGAATCCAGAACTTTTCTGCTAGCAACGGCTGGTTAGAGGGTTTTAAAAGGCGTTAGCTTTCAAAAAAGCAGCTGGGGAAAGTAAATCTGTGGACCAAAGTGTGTGCAACCACTGGACTGAAGATCTGCCAAAAAAAATTGTTTTGTTTTCGTAAGCATCTTGATTAAAATTAATTGAAATTAAGATTTGAGCTCAGTACTGACAAATTTTCAATGTATCAAAAAAATATTAAATGGGGAGATTTTGGGTTCAATCAAATCTTAATTTTGAACTTTCGAATAAATTCTAAGTAGGTAAGTTCTGCAAATCCTAGATAAACCATAATTTTTTAGGGTGTTAGGTTAGACTATGCTTATTAGTTATCACAAAAAAACTGAACCAGAAATGTTCAACAGAACGAGAAAAAAAATCGAAAACTGATGTTAGGTGAAAATTACTAAAAAAAAAACATTTAAAAAATTCTATCTCTAAAACTACGAAAAATCGTAGAACATACATGGGGGTAATTCGGATACTCCTCATCATAAAGTATGTAAATTTAATTTAAATTTGATTTGATTTGAACGTCAACTCCCCGGCCACCCTGTATAAAAAGCTCTACTAGAACTAGAATGATAGTAAACTATTACGTTACGACGACGACGCAAATGCTACATACGCGCTGCGCTACGCGTAAAGGAACGCCACCGAGGCACCGGTGGCTCCGACAGTTGAGCGAGTAACGAACGTAACGTAACCGTGTGAAGTTCGTACGTTTTCGGTCCGTTCGAAGAACTGTCGACTCGTTCGTTTCTTTTCATAGCATTTTACTAGATTGGTATTGATTTACAATTTTTTGGCAATCGACATTATTATCAACGCAACGATTCTCTATTATACTAATACTTAGGAGCTAATTATCTACGCAACTGATAATTTAGTAAAAGAAAGTTATATAAAGATATTATTAGTTCGTGTAAAGGAGCGATTTGGGGCGTGTTGCTCGGGCTGTCGAATGATGGCCGATCCTTGACGCCAACTTCGTAGCGGTCTTGCTGACCGATTTAGCATAACTTTTTATTGTGGAAAAAATTCAATTTACGGACGAGTATAAACTCTTCAAACTGTCGGACTACGTGAAATGCAAAGGAGGACGCTCTCGCACAACAAAGGGGAGTTCACGTTTACTCATTATTCGCCATAGAGAGTTTACTTAAATCATGATGCACGCCGCACATCATTCGCGATCGTGCTGTGACCCCTGCGTAAACTCATAGTGAGCATCTGACTGACGTGACAATATGATTATTTTAGAAAACACTCGATTAATGGATTGTCAAACATGCAGTGATAACCAGGCGTAGTACGCTTTATTTAAAGCCTTTGTAAATAAACTGCAGAGGCGCTGAGGTAATTACGTTTCGAAGTGTCATTACTAAAAATTAGCAATAGGTATCTTTAAGTTAGTCAGTTTCCGTACAATTTGTGGGATATTTGTAATCCAATGTATATTTAAATATGAATTATTCAAGTAATATACGATTTCTTTACATTCTGACTTAACAGTGTTTCATTGTCTTATCAACCAAAGTATAGGATTGTATGCTCCTAGCTTTTTTCTTTGATTTTTCTAATTCTGACAGGAATAAAAAAAATATTTACATTCAAGCAAGTACAGTTCAATAAATTCTAAACAATGAGGTAAAATAATTGAAACTTGACATTATTCAATGTTATATTATGCTGATTTAGTATTTTACCTCATACATAATTATGTATCCCATAAAAGTATTTAGTGACAAGGTTATGAGGTTAACACAGACCCAATACAGCTATTCTTATGTTTTTATTTCATAAGGCAATTTATATAGTTACTCTACTTACCCCCAAATGGTATTTTTGGCATGAATACTTCAACTAATAAAGCCCTTACTTTCTTACTGTTACACTGCAAAATTAAACAACATTAAAGAGGGGTTTATTGTCTTATCATAAATAAAGTTTTACCTACTGATATTGTGAATAACCATTTAAACTTAACCTTCAAAAATGATAATATTAAGACTGCCATGCTTGTCATTGGCAATAATTTAAATATTATATATTAGATAGGCCCTACAACAAAGTAGAAACTCATTTTTTTATCTATGTATCATAATGAGACAAAATATATGTGATTCAAACTTGCTGTTAAGTATTTCTAATGGCAATTTATGTGATAAACCAAGGCAAGTAAATATGATTTATATTATTCAGAAATAAATTTGGAATAGTCTAGATTGTTATGATTGAGTAGATATAGACTAATATAGAATATAAACTTTTAAGCTTATTGCCTTTTGAAGTCTGTAAAATATTCACACGCATAGACACTATTAAAATACACTATGCAATTAAAATTCCTATACTTGATTTTATTGTGATTATTTAAAGTTCTGCTCAGATTTCAATCAATTTCAAGAGCCTGATCTTTTATTCACAAACCTTATTTTACCACATTAGAATATTTTTCTGTTTTTCAAGATCTTAATCAGCTGACCCAGTTTCCATTGATACTCATTCAAGTCATGCAAAAATCATCAATGGTGCCGATTCCCTTGTTCACAAACTAAACCAAATTTAAGTTCAGTGCATCTTTTTCTTTCTTTTTCATTAAGAAAAGGACAGAAGATACATGTTAGTTTATTCCTGTCAAATTAGTCAGCGCCTGAAGTAAATTGACGTAATTTTAGTGGGCAAGTTTTTAATCACGTCTAAACTTGTATGGCGTAGTGTCAGTCGCCGACTAATTTGACAGGACGAAACTAAAATTTATCTTCTGTCCTTTTCATAATGAAATAGAAAGAAAAAGACGCACTGAACTTAAATTTGGTTTAGTTTTTGTACAACAGAATCGGCACCATTGTTTAAGTAGTACCTATAATTTAGTTAAATAAAAGAAAATATAAATGCTGGTTTCGCCTTGAACTCCCTAATTTACTGATCAAAATTAAATGATGCATATTACTTTTATTTATGTTTTGCCACAACTCTACAAGTACATGCAACAATTTGTGGCTATCAATTTAGTTAAAATTTTATTTCAGCTTTTTAAAGAAACTACTGTAAATATTTATCACAGGAAAACGTTCCTATTTATGTGGAACATGTTGGTTTATGTAAACAGATAATAACGCGAGAGCAACACACGTCAATCGGGCAAGGGATGACAGCGCCAAAAAAGGTTGCAATGCCAGTGGTAACAGCGATTGCAGTAAGCGGAACAACATGGAGACCCTAGCCCAGGGGGAACATTTCGATGGCAAGGACGTCACCACACAGGAAAAAGGGGGTGCAGCCGAGACCCGAGACGGTTAGAGGCATAAAAACAACTTCCGTATTTTGAAAGCATCGAAAACCGGCGCCACAAAACCCCGCCAGACGGCTACGTCGTCTTACTGACTTACATGGTCGCGATGTTAAAACTCATTCAAAATACCAAACAGACTTATTAATTTTTAATATAAAATATTTCGTTTTATTTTGTTCTGGCATATAATTGCTGAAACTATAAGATTAGAACCACAGTCTGTCTATCTATCTATGTCTGTATGAATGTATGTTTGTTGGTTCGCGTATTAAAAGAGCATGGCTAGATGTTATGTAGCTAATAGCCATACCTAGTATCTCTTTAGGTTCAGTAAAATACAGGAGAAAGAAAAAAAACCGTAAGTAGGTATCGATTAAATACGAGGTGTATACCTACTTTAATATGTTAAACATAGGTAGGAAACATTAAAAATATATTACGTACGAAAATAACTATTGTTCTAACGGTTTAAGTAACACCATTCCGTCTGTCTGTCATAGTATGAACCCTTCTAAGATTCCAGCTAGTCTGGTTCTGTTCTTATTTTTTGCATTAGGGTAACCCCGAGTACCGTTTTTAACAAATATGCTAGGTAAAACTACATTAAACGCATTATTTCGGAGCAAATTTTCAGTACACAATTTATGTTATTTTCAGATGGTAATCCGCTAAGTAGCGGGGTGGTGTCATCGACTCAGGATGACTGCATCAAACGGCCGCATGAAGACGCAGACAATGAAGCGGCCGAAGACGACATTTCCAAACGGAAGAAACGCAAAGACAATGAGGAGAAGGAGCCGATGGGCAAACCGCCTCCGGTGGCGCGCGGCGGACCTGGACGGTGAGTCTTGATCACACGTCCATCCTCAGCAATATCTCACTACTCATCACAATATTCTTCCCACTGAAAATTCACACCATAGTATTTATTTCACGCTGATGACGTCGACACAGGATCTTTTATTTAGGCTGTCAAATGTAATAGGATGCTCATGTCAAAATTTATATTATACCTTATTTTGGGCATTTACAGTATCCTTACCGGCAGTAAACCACCGGGCCCTGCGAGTAAGACAGGCGCTATACCACTGGGCAAAAACAGCGGCGGACAGAATGTAAGCAAGGGAGGAGCGGGTTCCTCCGGGAAGGCGAACATGCAAGCGCAGGGGAAAGGAGGTGGTGGAGGCTCTAAGGCCAACGCACAAGGCTCACATCAGGTAATCAACTTTGTATTAGTTTTATAAAATAAAACCATGTTAGACCAGCTCTGTAACTATTATACTGTAGAGGTACCCCCCTTTATCATAAGATGTACTGTACTGAAGACACCACTAATATAGTGTAGTGAGTGTTTTATAAGTATACAACACATTATTTAGGCACTTGCATTTTTAAACGTTTATTCCTGCCGATTTATAGGCGGTTCCTCACAAAAACATGTCTTTTGTTTAGGGCAAGTCTGGCGGAGGAAAAGGTGGATCCTTGCAAGTAAGCAAACAGGACAGGAAAAGCCCAGTTGCTAGTCCAAAGTCGAGCCAAAGCAAGGACAATAATGATGGCGACGACGACACGAAAAGCCACGAGGCGGCGCCCAAGGTCCCGCCGCTCAAGATCGTGATACCCGGCGGCGCGGGTGGCTCCGGCAGTAGGAACGAGCTAGAAGGCGAGGGTACGACTCGATCCTATTTTCTGATTTGCATCCATTTTATAGTCATACGTCAATTGCACATTGGTGCCGATTCTCTTGTCACAAAATTCTCTAAACTAGACTAAAAATCACCAAAATTTTGTTTATTCCTGTCAAACGACGATTTCCCATTCTGAAATTGACTAAAGTGACACAACTTAACAAAATTTTAGTTTGACAGCACTAAGATGGCACTGAGATTATAATTTAGTGAAAATGGCAATTTTGCTATTCTGAATTTTACGTTTTACACCAAAATTTTGGCTTATCTAACTAAGGCCCGCTTGCACCAATAATCACCAAATACAATTAGTGCTAAACGTATTAAAAACATCATTCTGTCTCTTATCATTTTCGAATGATTGACAGAAATAGAACGATGATTTAAATTTATTTAACGCTAAATGTATTTAGAAATTTGTGGTGTAAGCGGGCCTAAATCTGCCTATTTTTAATTGCAATTAAAAAGGTGTGGAATAAAATTACATGAACTAAAATTCACACCAACACCTCGACTTCAGATGCAAAAACAGTACTGTACTTATCATTTTTTCTTTTCTTTTGTTTATATCTCGAAAACGGTGTGTCCTATCGCAAAAATAAAAATAATGAAAATTTCGACCCCCTTTATAAAATCCTAAACCTAAAATCCAACATGTTGGTAATAATTTTTCATATTTTCCATACAAAAAGTGAAAAATTCCTTAAAACATGTCGAGGCTGCAAAGAAAGAGCGCCTCCGGCTCTAAAAAAAAATCACGTGGTACGGCAAACAAGTACCATGTGGACTCGCAATTGCCAAATTTGATTTTAGGTGTCAAAATTATTTTTAAATTTAGAGATTTTATTTTGCAGAATAGCGTTAAGATTCTCATAGCCAAAAGTAAGGAATTTTAGTGATCGTTTAGTTCGGTGTACAACAGAATCGGCACCAGCGTCTGTGCAATCATAGTTCCTGAAAAAAAAATCCCATACACAGACGCGTCCAATTTCGAGTCTGTAGGACTTTAACATAATATTACTCTGTGAATCCTTCAACTTTTGTTATTTCTGTGGTGTCCCGTACTATACACTTTTTCTTCCCCTGAAACTAATTTTATCTAGATGGAACAGGTCAAAGGGGGAGCGGAAAAGGTCGCGGTAACGCATCGACGCTGCCCTACGTCATTCCGTGTACCAGTACTGACGCGGGACAAACTTCAGATAGCTCAGACGGCACCTCTGACGACAAGAGAGGCGAAGGAGGGAAGGTAATAAACCCACTATCATTAGACAGATTTCTAATTTTACAAAACATTCGTGTGTTAGTGTTACAGAATGCAAAGCCTCCTTTTTTATTAAAACTATAATTTAATGATTATTCTAAATACCTGAACTAACATATACTCATAAACCTACTTTTCGTCCGAAGGCTGGACAGAGAGTCCTCCGTTCTCATAGGACGAATGACGGGGATAAAGATAAGGAGAGGACGTCCCCTCAGACAGGGAATGACAGCCGCTCCGGGGCGGGGCAAGCTCAAGCTAGCTTGAATGCCAATAAAAGTCCTACACCTTCGGGCTCTGTAAGTACATGAGTAGTTCAAATTTTTAACAATAGTAGTTAATATAACTCACACGATCCTTTTGAAAATGTTCAATCCCTATAAATTGTATGCAAGGATTTAATGAGTACACAATATCAATACTGTAATGCTCTTTATTTTAGGGCCAGGAACACGACCACACCGTTTCATCATCTAGTTCTTCAAGAGCGGAATGTAAGTAACAATTACTAAAAACACGCTCGCGTTATGTTCTAACTATCGGAACGCACAACGGCGTGCGCTAGCTGCACGTATTTATTCTAGCGATATAACCATAACGTTTGTCGGATTTGAGTTCTTTTGAGCATTGAAAAATCTTTTTTGCATTTGGGATAAAGGTTTTTTCCCCAAATGCGGATGCTTTAATCAACATTTCTATTATGTTTGACAGCTAATTCCGGTAATGTGGAGCTGCATCCACGAAAGAGAAAAATTAAAGCATCAAAAGATGGACACTCTCGTGATCAATTAAAGAATGAGCAGCCTCATGAATCCAGTGCCAGCCATAATATCACTCACTCCAATCCGTATCAAATGTATATTCATATACGGAAGCAGGTTAGTTACAATGATATTTACAAGTTGCTGGATATATTTTGACATAGAGGAAACTGTGAATTATTGTTCTGTTATTCTACAGATTGATCGTCGCCAGAGAAGCTTATTCCCCGTGAAACCAAAACCTCCAAAAGATTTTAACAAATATTTGATGAATCGGTGCACATACACACTCCAGGGTAACGTAAACCCTGATCCGCAAGTGGAGATACCGCCAAATATGCCTATCCAGATGATAAGCGAATTTATTGCTCAAGAAAAGGAAAGGTATGCTCATATTTTATAAACATTAATTTGTCTTCTTTCATTTCACTGATTTTGTATCTGAATTTGCATCATATTGATTTTTTTTTTCTGCAGGACAAGATTACGTATACAACATCTAGTAGAAAAAGAGAAACTTGTGTTGGCGGTCGAACAAGAAATATTGCGCGTTCACGGGCGCGCTGAACGTGCTGTAGCAAACCAGGTAAAAGTTGAACCTTATTAATCATGACAGTGGCTCGGACCATGGTGTCCTCATGGTCATCATGGTGGCATGGTGTCCCAGCAGTAGGAACATTTACTTATATACAAGACACGGTTGTTTTATTTCTCAGCAAGTATCCAACTGTTTTTTTTTAATTGGGGTATTTTTAGGTACAATTTTTTGGTGTAATTATATTTTATAAGTAATAGTTAAATATTAAAATATTATAGAACACCCGCCATTTTGATGTCAATATGGCGGGTGTACCTTAATTTTGAAATAATTTCGTTCTGAAGGAGGTACAACTTTTTTAAACCTAGGTACTAAATAGTACATTTTAGGTAACTTTTTTTTCTAAATAGGAGGATTTGATTAGTTAAGGTACACCATCCTGCCATTTTGACTCTCATTGAGACTGGCTAACCGTGATCGAATGGGTCAGGATGAACCCCTCGTTGTCTTGTGTTTAACCCCGACGCGTTTTATCTATTTTCCATACAAAATAATATTTTTTGATTCAATCAATTTCTTTTTCTTACAGTCTCTTCCTTTCTCTGTGTGCACGATACTTCGAGACAAAGAAGTGTACAATGTATTGGCTCCAGAGCAGGAAGAGAAGCGCAATGCGCAGCGCTCCCGCTGCAACGGCAGACAAATTAACTCTTGGCTCCAAGAAGTCGATGATAAATGGGAAAAGATCAAGGTACATTCATAAATTCTCGTCGTAATGCATACATTTGTATCAAAACGTACTGAAACGTTATGTAATATAAAATGCATTCAAATTACAGGAAGGCATGCTTCGGCGTCAACACACGGAAGCCCAAACTCTGCATGCTGTCCAAATCATGGGATGGGAATGGAAACTAAAAGAGTGTGACTATAAAACAACGCCCAAAATTGATCCGGTGCATGTGCCTCAAATACATGTGTCGAATTTTGACTTGCCCGCTTGAATTTAAGTTCTATATTGCCTGTGTTCATGTCAGGTCTTCACGTTTATCGTGTTGGCATAAATATTAGTATGTAGTTAAGTTTTAATTAATCATCTAATAAAATTATAACATCAATTGGTATAACAATCAAGCGGAGCTACAAAATTGGATTTTAAATATCTAAATTATCAACATTTGTTGAGCCTTCTATTCTCCCGCGCACCAATTCCGATAACTTGTTATTAATTATTACTCTACTCTTACAACGATAACAACCTTTGTGCATATAATTAACCTGTTATCGGGAGAAGGGCGAAAAACTAAAATTGATTTTTTAAAGCTATCACAAGGACAAAGTATTTGTGGAAGTAAATATTATATTTTTGAGTTGTCCTTGCCTACGGATATAAGAGGTGTCCTTACACACACAGCAGTTTGAGGATTGATTTACACGGATTAACCTACAATAGAGCCTGTAAACAATTTGCGTGTTTCTACACTCAGAAACTCTACCTAGGCTACTTATGAAGACGTGTGCTGTTTAATCTTTTGTTTTTATATTTCCCCAATGTTTGCAATAACAAAATAGAAGAATAAGGGTAGATAAATACCATTAATTAAAAGTAAAGGCAGTCTTACATTAAAACATTTTCATTCTTCATGTCTTTGTAGCAAGCTAGTAGCTTTTTGGTGGCTTTGTAGTTAAACAGTGAAAAGCCACGTCGAAACAATCGTCGACAAAACGATCTGACGGCGAATATTCCATAGTCGAAAAGTCCTGTCGGCGAAACATCCATAGGTGAAACGTTCTATCGATGAATCTCTCAAAAACGAAACGTCCTGTCGGTGATCAGTCTAAAGGAGAATGCTTGCAGAATCGTGCTGTGTGTGTGGACACCTTTATATTTATTTGTGTGTGTACTTGTAATTAATCTTTAAAGTATGGACGTGCAGCCTCACAGGCTCGAACGTACATAAACGGTGCCTGTCCAATACAGGAGCCTGTGATGCTACACATATATGGTAAAGTTATAAAAAAAAACACGTCCATACTTAGGTTAAAGTTGTTGATTGATGTAATACACAGGGTGTTCGGCAGAACGTTGAACATACGAAAATGGCAGATAGGTCGTCTGCTATCTACCCAGCCCAAATGATTTGACCTAGGCCAAAAATTTAATTTAAGTGTTTCATTTTAACTGGGGTAGGTCTCCTTAGTAGTTAATTCAAGAATTTACCTCATTCACTATTGTTCATTTAATTTTTACCACGATTACATGATGAATTTTGCAAAACATTTTACATTTCACAAAAATCTAATTGCATCATAATTCCCGTTTTGAACTAAAATTGGTCAATAACGCTTAAGTTTTTTTTTTAAATTAAACGACCCCACCTATCTGCCATTTTTGTATGTTCACCATTCTGCCGAACACCCTGTATAGTTGTAATTTATAATTCGTTTGACTTTGGTATTCACATAAATTCGAATTCGTGATGGTTTATTTTTATTAAATTTCAATAAATTTGATTGTGATTGTTTTGTTAATTAGTGAAATGCTGTTGGAAAATGGTGAGAATGACAAAAATACGTATTTCTGAGTGACCATGTTGAACCATGAAGAAAGGATTCCCGAACTTGAAAATTCACAAAATAATCTAAATCTAAAAAAAAAAATGCCGAATCGGTCCAGCCGTTCTCAAGTGATGTGTTTACCAACCAACAGTATTTCGTTTTTCTAGATTAGATACATTCATTTCAAGAAATTAATGCAATTTAACAGTTTAATTGATATCTTATGTTAAGATTCGTAATATGCAAATTTTATTAGAAATATTATAATAAATTTTTAATTTTAGGTCTCATTTCTTTAGTTGTATATAAGTTGTATTGATTTTAAGTTCAATAAGTATCTGGTAGGCTAGAAGTAGAAATCATGTCATGTTCTGTCATCTTCATCAATAGCGTTAGTAGTGTGTAACACTTTAATGTTGTATTTCACTATAGCTACTATGTATAATATTAATTCGGTTGTTTAAGTTATTCAGATCAGACAGTTTTAATAAAATATTCAAGAATATTAACTGTTGGTCGCGCTATACACGTGTGATCACGCGTCCTTTTCAAAAGCGATCGTTGGATGCTGTCTCTTTTAAGTTCGGTGAAACTGATCGCTTGGTCGCGCTGAAAGAGGGCGCTTTCCTGTTTTTCGAAAAGCAAGTGACATAATATGCATGCGAAGATCGCATATTCGCGCCACGATCGCTTTTAAATAGGACGCGGCCTGACGAGGAACGCGAGATGAATCACGCCGCGCCGCAAAACAGTGTCCGATTCGAAATCAGAGGAGCAATTCCCGTATTTTTAAGAACGTTTACATTCTGTCAAAAATACTATAGATTTACATACATTTTTGACATTGATTGTCGCCGAGATGAGATTGTGACTTGAATTTGAACGTTTCTTTAAGTACGAGTATTGGCCTTCGGTTTGTAAATTGTTTTTTTAAAGATGCGAAGTTATTGATTTTTAAGAACTTAAAATTGACTGATGATTTTCTTATAATTTATTTGACAGTTATGTAATTAACCATCAATTTTACCCATTAAAACTCTCAAGAGTAGAATTAGATCTCAATCAAAAGCCGTGTTTAATTATTAATCACCCAAAAAATAACACAATTAAATATACTACACAGTTATATATTTATTTATTAACTATACAAATCTTCTACATTTCAACACATTAGACTTTTACCAGTTTAAAAACAACTTTATAGTTATCGCATAACATCGTAATACATAACTTCTCAAGTTCTGGGTGCAGCTGTAGGCACGTACAGTCAATGGTAACATTTGAACAAATAAAACCGCCATTAATGCTACGAAATAAAGGCGCTGCCAATGTCGAATTGTTACCACGGTGACTGGTGGGTGACTGTACACTTGCACGTACTACTCTTGGACCACCCCAACGTCTTGTGCCAATGATTAACAAAACAGCTAGCCAAATTGTAGCAATTACTAGCCGAATTGGGTTCTGTTACTGCACCTGACACCTCTCCCTAGACTTTGATACTTGACCCACCGCCGACCATTAGCGAAAAGCGAGTAGACGTAGCAACTAAAAACTCATCAAAGTGAGAGTGAACAGGCTTCTTCTGGGTAAGCTCACTCCATCGTCGACTCTGTCTCTGTCACCACTGACCTAGGCTAAAGTCAAGAGCAAACCCAAAACGAGTCGTTTGTCTGGTCGTGTCGTGGTTAACACTATCAACTACTGGGAATGATGCGTTCTACTGGTTAACAGTGTTGACGAACGCGACATTTTTTCCCAATAGTTCCCCCCCTCGTGTTTGACCGAATTCTCGCTCGTTGTGAACAGCCAATGATCAACTATTTAGGTACCTATACATTTATGTATCTCTTACTGCCACGGGACCTAAATCTATTGTACGTTTCTTGAGCAAGAAAATAGTCGATAGCTAGTCGCTTCCTTGTCGTCGGCTAGACGGGTGTCTTAAGTTAATGACAGACATTTGAGTTGCACTTCTTGTCGTCCGCGTCATCGAATTGTATACAATGAATGTACATACGACATCAAGCCGCAAGCGTATTCCGACAATCAAAGTATATTATAGAGCTACCTTCATGTTGGCGCGACGTGATGAGACTAACAGATGCAGGTTTCTCGCTGCATCAAAAGGCGTGCTGTATCCACAGGCTGACAGGCCACAGAAATCCGCGTGCCTTGACACTGCACAATGAAGTGAACATTGCGCCTTGACCGATATCCAAATCCCCTAAAACTTTCCCAACCAGAATAAGCATTCAAAATAATTGTTCTATAATCTCGTCGAGCGAACACACGGTGTGGCGGTTGTATCGCCTCACTGTCCGTGACGCGCCTCATCGCGTGGCTTCGCTTTAACGAGCTTGATAGGCCAGTTATATTCACAAATAGGTAGACAATGTTATGCAACAAATTAACAATTACTATAGTTTCGCTATAAACACTAAAATTGATCATGATTAAGTTTGGACAGTCACTACAGTAAATTAGTCTTAGGACATTTTTTTTAATATATCTACCTACGTATTGAAAATGCGCAGCCTCCATTTAACTTGAAAATACAATAAACTGAAACACAGATAAAATACAGCTTATTTACAATATTTACAATAATGGTAACTTTTTAATAAAATAACGACGCCACATGATTGCTGTTAGTATTGAAAGTGAATACCAAGTGACAACATAGGAAAGATGTTCGTTTCTCAAAGTAACTCTTGTCTGGTTAGGGATAGGCCATCCCTCTGGCGGGTCTGGTATGCCTCTAGCATCGAGCCAGACAGGGGCACAGCCAAGATAGGCACTCATCTGTTCTAGATCTCTGAAAGAAAAGAACATAAAAACTAAGTACTAGCCGGACGTGCGCATGCGCATTCTTGCATGAACATAACAACAAAAGGATAACTTATCGACCGACAATTTCTGGTATCTTGTGACTAATGACCGACTTTTGATATTTTGACTCTGTGATACTAAACTGATTTTAAATTTCTGATGATGGTCCTGGCAAAAGGCCAAGAAAGATATAAATAAGTAGAATATTTTGTCTAAGCATAACAAGTTGCCGACATGTGGTACCGGCCCGCACGGCAATCATTATGTCGAAAGTACACAACAACATTTTTAGTAAGCACTCGTTGGGCGGGCTGATAAAAGAATAAAAGAAATTACTGTGTGCTTCTGGATACGGCCCGCATTGCGAGCGAGAGACAAACTCGTGCCGTGCGTGCTAGGCTAGTACCCTGTCTTCGGGACCTTGATCCTAATGTCCCATTTCAAATAGTTGTTACTTACATATGTATTAAATTTTTAACTTACCGTGAGAACCATGACCCCTTTTCTGGATTGTTCTTGGGCATGAATGGCGCTCGTTTTTCTGTTAACCTCACAACGCCAACTAACTCGACCTCTCCCTTCACCATGGATGGCTCCCGTTTCTCTTTTGGACGCAGATTTTGGTGGATCCAGCCGCGGTTAATCAGAATAACTTCTCTGTAATAAGAAGATATTTTCAATAAAGTTTACTAATAAATGTATTATAGTTAGCACTTTGAAATTGTGAAAATGTTATGTTATGAGCTACAAATGAATGGTAGTATAGTACATAATTGTACAAAAGGGTGGAGGGGTGCCCTCCGAGGGGCCCCCTTCCTTTCCTACTGTTACGACACCACCAATGTTTCTAGTTCTAAAGAAGCCCAGATAATACTATTATTTCAAAGTGGTGCATGTTAATTTAATCAGTGCAATAATGAACTAACAGGCAATGGGCATGTCTTGTCACTCTTTTCTGGTGCCCACATAGACAGTGGAAAGCCTTGGTGGTTGGCAGCTATAGGTTCATATCAGTGTTCTTACTTAGATGTCCATATAAATTGGTAATAAAAATGTACAGCAAGTACCAAAAAACCCAAAAAAAAAATCTTACCCTGTTTCAGCCAGCATGAATGGAGTTATCACCAGCCACCCTTGATTCCTCTTAGGGTCAGACACCAGAGAGCCTGTCCTGGGAATTGGCGAGTCCAACTCAATCAATGCTCTGGGACCAATGAGAATTTCTTTGTCGTGAAGAAACTGTCCTTTAACTTTTACTGGCAAGTATTCCATCCTTTCTAGTTCTGTAAAACTGAAAGTGTAAAAGAGCTGTACTTTACAGTGCACTGAGATTTCCTATATCCAATTAATTGAAAGGAAGATGGATAATACAGCATTCCCTAATCGACTTATGCTCAAGAAAGCATTACAGGCAATAAATTATTTTATTTCTGTAAGTAGGTTTGTAGAAACACATTTACACATCAATCATAGTTTTAAAACGAGATGAGTTTGGTGATGGTTGTTGTAGTGCTTAACTGCTTATAAAGTGTATCAATGTGTTGCAAGCGCCTTTTCTAAATTCGAAGAGAAATAAGAGTTAAACAATTAAAGAATCATTCAATAAGCACTACAACATCCACATCTGTTTGTAATGGCACAACATAATCATTTTACTGGATGTACTCCATACAATATTATCCATTTTCGTTTGTAAATATGAAACAGCCACAAATCTCAGATAACGCCCAACCTAAACCACTAAAATAGAAACCTGTTTGGGATAATATGTTTCTAAGAGGTCAAGAGATACTTCTAGCTAAGCAGAATGCAAGCAACCGCATGGAGTTAATTTTATTTTCAGTAATTCAGTACTAAATCTCAAGCTAAGCCTTTAGCGTAAGTAAGTAACAAGTTAACCTTGCACAGATTGATCACACTGAGGATC
This sequence comes from Brachylomia viminalis, assembly GCA_937001585.2. Taxonomy (NCBI): domain Eukaryota; kingdom Metazoa; phylum Arthropoda; class Insecta; order Lepidoptera; family Noctuidae; genus Brachylomia; species Brachylomia viminalis. The sequence continues at coordinate 16,244,953 of OW443293.2, read as the reverse complement.
AGTTAGCACAAAATAAACATCTAAATAAATTGACATTGTGACTGCGGAATGATATCTCACTCAGTGCCTTACCCATGCCGCTGCAAATAGGTCTAACTGTGTAAGCTCAAGGCATACTATATTCCTTATGTATTGAACAGTCAAGGAGCTATGGTCAGAAATTATGAATAAATCTTCTTTTGTGGCTCAGAATAAGGCCTTTCAGCAAAGAAAGTCGATGGACTATTTTCTTGCTTAAGTAACAACCATTGACAATCCCATGTAAGTATAATAGGTAGATATTAATGTTCGATTGCTGACTGTACATGTTCATATTGCCCAAGAATATGCTCTGTCCCTTAGTTTGTTACAGCAATAAGATCTGTCTGAAGGAAAAATATTGCTTAGTTATAAATCTGATACAATCTGGTAGCTTACAAATTCACCATTGGGTTCTAACTTAACTAGCTAATTGTCAGCTGTGAGACAGGTGCATTAATAGAGATGAATTGTTAACTGTTCAAGTAAAGTGCTTCTCTTATATACACAATAACACATCAAAATTGTTCTTCAAATACTAACTCGCTAGGCATTGCAACAGTTGTTGCATTTGTTTTATACTGCATCATGTCAATGAGTCCCAACTTCCATTGCAGGCGGTACACCTGCCAACAGCCCAAACCGAAGGAACTGACAGGGATCATCTAAAATAAACAAAATAACTGTGAGTACTTACTGAGTATTTATAACAAAATTGATTATACCGGGCTATGGCTTGGAGCATTGACTAACATTTTTGCAGTTCATTTATTTATACATCCAAAAGCAAAGCCTATACAGTTATAGTTAAGAAATACATATTGAAGGTTATTATTTTAACATTAAAGAGCATAGATATACGCTCTAAAAGTGTGGTGTACTTTGAACTTATAATATAATATACAAACCAGTAATATCCACTTGAAAATCTCTCCAGGCTCCTTTTTAGGTTTAACTCTCTGAGACCTTAAAGCATTGGCCACACTCGTATTGTACCGTATCGTAGTTCTTATCCTGAATGTTACGTTAGGGCAAAAATTATAGTAATTGTTCACCAAATTACGCGACCCTCTATAGATGTTTCGGAACATTGTCGACATTTTTTAGTTTTATTTAAATCTCGTCTCGCTGTAAAAGTGTGAACTAGGCTGCATTCCGAATTAGACAGTGAGCGCTCACAGCGATCACATCGATATTTTGCGTTCCGTATTAGATATCATGATTATGACAGTCTAGAACTGTCATCAATTCGGAACGCTCGTGAACGCGCTCTCAGTGGTCGCTCAACGTCAACCTCAAACCTTGCACAAAAAAGACCGATTGGATATTCTTCTGCAAATGGAAGTTCAACGCATTGGCACTTCTATTTTGTTGGATTACTCTATCGACTCGGATAACTCAGATTTTGAGTTTGAGAACGACAATTCGTCTAGGGATGAAACGGATATCGAAGTAATTATATTCGCGTATTACATGCTCCCGGCAAAGATTTACCCCGAAGTAAAATACCATGTTCATATTCATTTATTTATTGTTTGTCACAGTTGAAAAGACAGTTCTTACAGTTCGCATTATAAATGATAAATGATTTTATTTCTGTAAGTAGGTTTTTACAAACACTTTTACACGTCAATCATATTTTTTTTTAAACTAGATGAGGTCGGCGTTTCCTATCTGACTACTCTGAGAAGAAAGGCCGAAACAAACTCAGAGGTCACAGTCTCTTTTAAAGTCCAGACAGAATCTTGGTCAGATCATGTGAAGGCTATGTAGATCGGTGTCTGAAATGGTCTTTTGAGGAAAGAACCACACAGATTGAGTGGACCTGTCCAGTCAGTGCACGCAATTGTCAGCAATCGTGCAGCTCAACTCAGAACTTAAGGAGCTCAACGAAACGACGAACAATACCAAAGAAAGGACATTTGAGTAGGCCGCACAAGTTACTCAAACTGCCAGATCATGATTACACTAAGAGTAAAAATACAAAAAAAAGCAATTTATTAAGCATTATTATATCATTAGTTAGTAAGCATTATTGTATCACTTTAAAACATACCCATGGGGTTCACAATATTTATATGTGTGTCAATATTATTGGCTATGTTAAAAAGAATTAATAAAACTACAATTACTCTCTTAATTGTTAGCAAGAATTACAAATAACATAGATGCAACAATATATATTTTTTTTAAGAACGTTGCCCCACTAGAAATTTCTCCTGTATTGTGGGTGCGTTTACAAACATTTAAACTCACATACACAAACAGCCAGACCCGGAACAACTACTTGCAGGTCATACAAATATTTGTTCCGTGCGGGGATCGAACCCGCGACACGTAACGCAGCAGTCAATTGCTTAACCACTGCGCCAACCGTGCCGTCAAAATTAAACATAATGTGCATGAGTTTAAAACTCATTTCAGGTATTATAATTACATCATGGTTTTTACATCACAATTTCGAAAATGCCGCTTTAGTTTAAAGATATGATGCGACTCGAAACAAAACGCTCATCTGTGATTTTTGACAGCGCTCACGGTGATATTAATTTAGGGCATGGTCGGCGTTATCGCAAGATGGTGCATGTCATGACGTCATATATGACGATTCACGGAACATCATTATTGCGCTCACGCTAATTCGGTACGGGTGTTAGCGCGCTCAAATCGATGACAGCGCAACTCGGAACGCTCCCAGAGTCATTGACTTTAAAATATTGACAGATTGACTTGACACAATACTGACAGTGCACTAAGAAAATGCGTGGAACGAAAAGTTATTACCACAGAATATGTAAATATAATTCGTAAACTTACTATTTAGAACTAAATTAAATTCAATATTTAATTTTTTTAAATACGATGAACTTCTTCTTAAAACATCAGTAAAGCTAGGTACACACTATGTAGAAATAGTAAAAACTAAAATATTTCAAAGTAAAAATTGAACAGTAGCTTTAAAAAAAGAAGTAGCTTTAAAAAGAATCTATTGTTGTCACATATTCACGGGCCTTCACGGCCATCGCCCTACTGTAATAGTCGCTGCAGGTCACTGCGTCCTACTTTTCAGTTTCGTAATTTAACCTGCATAGATGAGAATTCTTGAATTCCCAAAGAAGTTGCACTCACGCACGGTTCAAGGGCACTCACAATTTGGTATGGTTTGGTATTATATCTCATTTTTATAAAACTTGCGATCGCGATTGCTACTTCTATTGAATATGAAATCTATTCACAATATCTACTGGAAACTTGGAGTTCTGGCTGCCAAAGATATTTTCACCCTACTGATATTAGGTATCCTACTTAGGTAACTAGCATGACTGAAAAGATTATTATGTTTAATATTGCAGGCAATGTGGGAGTTACCATAATAATAAAGTTCAAGGGCGTAGCTACTATATCAGCCGTATCAATGATACGGTACCTCCAATCTACAGGGGTCCTCAGACGTGTAAATTCGTAAAATATTGTTCAACACCCTTGTAGCGGTATCTACATCGCCACATGAGAACTACGTCACACTGACGTCACGCAAAATCCTGCATCGCGCAAGCAGAGTTTACCACGTAACTAGCATAGATACAACGTCCCGACATCAATCGCCGGGCAGTTGCCCACCAAACACAACACCCGTGAGGCCGGAGGATCCCCCCTTTTCTATAGAGGTATGAGTGAACCTTACACCCTGTTCCTCGTGCCTCTTTACTGGTGACCCCGAGTATGAACGTCAGCGCAGCCTTCGTGCAACTACATCAGCGTGACGTCATCAACATTGCTTCCTCAAGCTTTCTAGCGGCGAGTCTCAGCCAGCCAGCACCCACGGCTTCAACGGGCATCCTGACCACCACCATGCAGCGAACGCGCATTCCTGGTCATCACCCTCAGCCTCATCAGCAACCTTGGCACAGCACACTGCACTTTCGGCCGGTCAACACAACAAGCAGAGCCTCACACCTCTCCTGGTCGACGCCAGCAGTCAGCCTCAACCCGGCGCTGTACCACATCCGACGCACTAGAGCATAACGCAGCGCCACCCCGACTCACTAAGGAATCACCGCAGACAGTTCCGACTCACCGTGAACTATGCGGCACCCGGTTCCGACCCACTGGAACCTCAACTGGCACTGGCAAGCACCGCAAAGCTACACGACTCAGCCCACTATCGACCTCCGGTCTCCGGAGGGGAGTAATGTAGCGGTATCTATATCGCCACATAAGAACTACGTCACACTGACGTCACGCAAAATCCTGCATCGCGCAAGCAGAGTTTACCACGCAACTAGCATAGATACAACGTCCCGACATCAATCGTCGGGCAGTTGCCCACCAGACACAACACCCGTCTGGCCGGAGGATCCTCCCTTTTCTATGGAGGTTTGAGTGAACTTTACACCCTGTTCCTCGTGCGTCTATACCCTACATTCTTGTTGATGGAGATTGTCAATAGAGAGAGAGAGGGGAATATATGAAAATATACGTAATTTGTGTATGTCTCGTCAAAGGTTGTCTTGTTGTCTTGGCTTCAAGCATTGACTTATGCTTCAAGCCACGGCCCAATTGTCAAGCTCTGCATGCATTTGGTAAAACCACACAGAAAACCTATCCGAGTCAGGATGCTCCAATTTTCGAACTGGTTTCGCTTGCTCTTGTTATCTTAGTGAAATGATAGCCTAACTTATCTCGGTCTAGAATGCTCCAATTTTCGAGCTCGCTTCACTCGCTGTCGGATGAACACTGGACGTATCCGAGTCAGGAAGCTATTTTATTTATTTTGTAAAAAAAACTGGGCTTCACCGTAGTCAAGTAAAAAGGGCCTCCAAAAATATTTGTTATTGGGTAAACCTTTAGGACTAGCTAGTTCACTGAAAGTTACCTAAACATGCTTGTGGTAGTAGAAGATTCACATCAAGTAAACTGGGGATCGAAGTCATCCTCACGCACGATAGTTCGCGAGGCCGCGTTATAATCGTTGGGCTGCTGCCACAACTGCCTTTTTTCAATAGTAAGTGAGAATTTAACATATAGTTATATATGGCAAACATTGTAGGTATTTAAGCCTATACTTCTGCCACGTAAAAACATAACAAAGGTCCCACAAAATTTGACTTAGCAGACCTCGGCGATGACCGATTATCACGGGAGATTTTCATTTCGGGAATATTTCAAGTAAGTAAGCAAATGCAAATTCTTATCATTATTACAAAAACTGACTACTTATCGGAGATAACATTACGTAGGTAATGCAAAACAATGCTACAATTTAATAGCAGTGGTATCAACGTCGTAGGTCGATAAATGGCAGAAGATAAATATGTTTAGTTTACACAGGTGTTATGAATCAGTTGAACGAAAAAAAAAACACAAATCTATGTGGCACCCGCGTTGGCACATTTAGTAGACACGTAGCGTCCTACACGACATAGCCGCTACAATTATGTTATCTGTGACAAAGATAACATATGCAAGGGATTTCAAGTGTCGATAGAAGAAGTCGATGACGGTAATAAAATGTAAGAATAACAAAGTTCAACAGGAGATCAAATATTTAAGACTTTGAGACTCCAATTCACTTCATTGATAAAACGACTTCTGTGTTTAATAAGTTGTACAATATTTTTATACTGTCGTTCAAGGCAAAATCACTCACAAATAATTTAAAAACAAGGCAGTCCAGGCAGTAGACCAGCGGTCGAGTGACTGCCTTGTTGGTCTTCTGCTGTCGCAAGCGCGACAGTTAAGAACGTGGAATCCTGCATGGTTGCGACTCCAGGGTCCTGTCGCTTTGGCGGATGGCACGGAAACCATCCGGAAAGCCGGATGGTGTTTTTGAATTTGACTCCGCCGATCAACACCAGGGTGTTGTCTGCGTAGCAAACGACATTAACGCCGACGATGGGTTGACACTCAAAACCCCGTTATATGTAACAGACGACCTAACACCTCACCCTGCGGAACCTCAGACGTAATCTCAAGACGATGAACGCTACCGCCTCAGGCTATATATCGCACGCTTATAAAACTCAAACTCAAAGCATTTATTTCAAATAAATCAATTACAGGCACTTTTGAATTGTCAAGGGGTCGGTCAGTCAGAAAGATGAAGCTAGTTGCCCATTCCAAAGCGTAGTAGGTACCTATGGAGAAGAACGGGCAAGAAACTCCATGGACCCTCTTTTAAATCAAAATATTGTTACAAAAAAGTGGTTACATCATTCATGTTGTAATTATACATGTGAGAACGATGTAGAAACACGTGCACGTTAAAAGCGTCCGTAATAAATAGATAAAAACAATTATGGAATTAAAATAAGCCGTGGCAGCTAAGAAATGACCAGTGCCTACTGACGGCGCCCGTTCACGAACATGACGTATGGATCAGCACCATTCAGCTCAACCATTTTGAAGGGAACTCAATGATCCAATACACACGCCACCACCAGCGGCACATTTGAGTGAGCATGACATACTCTCAGCCGCCAGGGCACATTCAAGTCAATGAAAGACGAACCCAGTAAGCTTTATAGTGGGTACATAGTGCTCACACATGTGCTATGCAATTATACAATACTAAGAGATTGAATTTATACAATGCAAAGATAGTTTGTACAATCTTCATCAGCTCCAACATTATTTTAGAATGCTAATTAATTAGTTTACGCGCCCTTGTCGAGCAGGACCAGCCCTGAGCCAAGCATTTTTGTCAGCGATATAATCCCCCAACTTATAATATGCTTGGCTGTATATTGTGCGTTTTATACAAGAACTAAATTACGTTTCATTCAGTTGGAGTATGTGGGGAGGTATTTTATTGTAACATTTTAAACAGTACCCCATGAAGGATGAGTCTACTTTAGCCAGTCTGAAACCTGGTTGAACTAATTGGTCCCTATTTCTAGTCCTATAGTTGTGTCTTTCACCTCTTTTACTGAAAATATTTAAATTTTTCCTTACGTACCTACATGATGTTTTCATAAATATATTGACAAGGTACCGTCATGATGTTAATGTCTTTAAACAGTTCCCTTAGAGAATCGCGCCTGCGGAGGCTGTATATTGCTCTGATAGCTCTTTTCTGCAGAATAAAAATAGACTCAATATCGGCAGCCCGTCCCCATAATAAAATACCGTAAGACATGATACTATGAAAATAGCTGAAATAGACTAGACTCGCGGTATATACACTCGAGAGCAATGAATCCGGGTCACTTAAAGAATGTTAAAAATCTCGGAAACTAAAAATGATAGGTTAATGCAATAAATTGTATTTAATAGACAATGTAATACTCCTTAAATGAAAGTAAAAAAAATACATTTTATTAACACAAAATTACATAAAGAAAAAAACTGCTGATCTCTCCTTAAAACAAAAATAGGAAACATGAAATTTTTGAACTTTATTACGATTTTCTTGAATTTTAATACTTCGTATTGCCTCCTCGTGCTTCCATTACTGCGTTTACGCGGTTTGGCATGCTGTACACCAAGTTCCTTATACGATTTTGGGGAATATTCTCCCATTCCTCTGTGAGAGCAATTTTGAGCTCACGAAGCGTGATTGGGGGAGGGTTTCGTTGTTTTACGCATCTGCCTAGCTCGTCCCAAGCATGCTCGATCGGGTTGATATCCGGGCTGCGCGCTGGCCACTCCATACGAGTAATGTTCATCTCTTGAAGGTAGTCATTCACAATCCTACCTGTATGAGGTCGGGCATTGTCATGCATAAATATAGCATCCTCACCTAAATTGACCATAAATGGACCAACGTGATCATTGAGGATTTCTTCCACATATCTTACGCTAGTTAAAGAGCCGTTTTCTATGATCACCAGCTCTGTGCGACTTTCAGAAGAAATTCCGGCCCACACAAGTACAGACCCACCACCGTAGGCTACTTTTTCTTCGATGCATGCTTGCTTGAATCTTTCCCCTGGTCTTCGATACACTCTGTGTCTTCCATCGTGCTTGTAGAGCATAAATTTTGATTCGTCGGAGAACATAACTTTTGACCAATCTTCAATACTCCAATTTACGTGGCTCTGGGCATATCTTAGTCTTGAAATACGATGCCCACGCTCCAGTTTAGGGCCGTTTGCAGGTCTAAGGGGTTTTAAGTTAGATTCAGCAAGCCGACGTCTTACTGTCCATGCACTTGGGTTACTTCCTCCGAGGCGTCGAAACTGATTGGTGAGTTCAGTTCCTGTGAGAAAGCGATTTCGAAGCATGGTGTTCACCAAGTATCGGTCTTCTCGTGCTGTGGTACACCTGGTTCTGCCCGTTCCTGGTCTGCGTAGGTTAGAACCAGTTTCTTCGTAACGTCGGAGAACTCTTTGTACTGTTGACAGCGACACACCGACAGTCCTGGCTGTATCGCGCTGACTCCGGCCGGTTTCCAGCATTGTAAGTATTCTGGTGCATTCTTCAGGCGTAAGCGACATAATTTCAGCTTGAATAATGAATATAGAGCACTATCAACATGGTTTATGTACCCACATAAATGACAGATTACAAACAAAAGCAAAACCAAATGCTGTAATTTCGTAGTTCCATCTTCGAAAGTGGCCCTTTTTCAAATTTGTTTTTTTTATGATATAACTTTACAATAACTAAGAAGTTTTAATACCTTCATTTAAGGAGTATTACATTGTCTATTAAATACAATTTATTGCATTAACCTAGCATTTTCAGTTTCCGAGATTTTTAGGATTCTTTAAGTGACCCGGATTCATTGCTCTCGAGTGTACATTAGTAAATTGACGGATTTTCCTTACAGCATAAGCTGCTGAACTTAGCCGTCCTGCAAGAGATGTCAAATGAGGACCCCATTTCAGCCTTGAGTCGAGCGTTATCCCCAGGAAAACAGTTTCATCGACAAATTCTAGTTTCTCGTTATTCAATACTATGTCACAATCACTACTTTTAACATTCGGTAAAGCAAATCATATGCATTTCGTTTTTTTCCCATTTAATACTAAATTATTAGCAGTGAACCAATTATGTACCTGCAGTAGGGCATTATTTACGTCGTCAAGATTTGATGCACGTCTATTTATCTTAAAGATTAAAGAAGTATCGTCAGCAAATAACACCATTTGTGGTTGATTTTTGAATAAATGGGGTAGATCATTAATATATACTAAAAAGAGGAAGGGACCTAATATCGATCCTTGTGGAACACCCATTTGTACTTTTAAATGAGGTGAATTGACACCATTTATTTGCACTTTTTGTTGTCTATCATTTAAATAAGATTGTACTAAACTAAGCGCGAGTTTACCTAGTCCGTAATGCTCAAGTTTTAAGAGCAAGGTTTCGTGATCAACGCAGTCAAATGCCTTGGAGAGGTCACAAAAGATCCCTATGGCATCTTGGGCTTCCTCCCACGCTGTAAATATGTGTTTTAATAAAGTGACACCGGCGTCAGTCGTACAACGTCCTTTGGTGAAACCATATTGCTGACCGTGTAAGATGTTGTTGGTGTTAAAATGATTAAGCATTTGATTGAGCATTACCTTTTCGAACACCTTGCTGAATACTGGCAACTATAGAATATTGGATAAACTCAAAAAAGTAGATTTCATGGACATCGCCGTTTAATGTGTTGCTTTCGAGGTCTAGTCGGCTTATTAGGCAATATGTAATGAACAGTTAAATATAAATAATCCTACTTTTCCAAAAACCATTGATTTAAACAATGGTTATTGGTTTCTGAGCAAAAAATAATGCAGAAATCCTAACTTTGACTCAGGCTCTATTAGGTCAGTATTCATGCGATATCGGAGCAGGCTACAATTGTTTGTATTGAAATATTTGAAAATATAATTTGTATTATTATATGAATAAAGAAAACTTCCGTTTTACTGTTAAAAGTCTGTATATTAAAATAGAGTTAATAAAAAAAACCTGAATAACAAACCCGAACGATATCGTATCGATACAACACTTTATTCAAATTATTGGTCACCGAATTTTAGGTTTAATACTTTAATCATTGTGGCGACAAGGTTCGGAAGTGGCGCACGCGCATAAAAACATGGCGACTAAAGCCGGTGGAGGCGACACGGTAAAACCATAATAATTCTATTTACAAGCATTTAACATTTTAAAATAATATCAATCGATCTTTAAGAATATTTAATGCGATTTAATATTTTTGCTTTGCGATATTTTTCTTAACTAGGTACTCACTTTTTTGTATTGGTTTTAAATTCCAGCTGGTCGTACTTTTATAGAGATACCAACCCGAAAAAGTGGTTATTGACCTTAGCACATAATTTGTGTTTTTCGGTCTAAAGATTCTTTATTTATTCTAAAAGAACATACATTGTGAATAAATACATAAATTAGGTAAGTGTAGTCCAGTAGCTATGTTGTCGCAATTTATGTGCACTTAATAGTTTTGTGTTGTTACTTGAGTTTGGCTCTAAATATGTTAAAAGAGGATGTGCTCCTGATATCTGCTGGTAGATTATTATAGAGTTGTACACCTTCGTATTTTATATTTTTCCTGCCATATTGCGTCCGCGGGGGGTGGGTCTGTAATTGGTTGGGATTTCTTTGGCTGTATTTGGATGTTTTTATGATAAAGGATATTTGCGTGTGTATATACTTCCATACTAATATTATAAAGAGGTAAAGTTACCTGCTTGTTTGTTTGTTAAAGGCTGGAAATACTAATCTACAGGACACAGGCTAGTCTTTATCTCGAAAAAATGCACGGTTCCTGTGGGATAGACTACGGTACCGAGGCTGCTAGTAAAAGCTAGTGTTATAGGTAATACAGTTACTGGTAAACAAACTAAACTATTACTAAATAATTACTGGTTTTGTCCCATCTTGTGACCACATCTTCTTTGGATTTGATTTGCATTTAGAGAATTTATTTTAAAAATATTGTTGTTTTTCTTTCTTCATAAAGTGTTGGACTTCGTTTCTCTTTGTCATAAAATCTGCTTTTAAGTCGTTATTGTCTGGATAATTTTTAGATTTCATCCATAGTATATTTCACTTGTCAATTTCCTTCGTAATTTTTCTGTTGATCCAATCGTCTCTAGGTAGGTTTAGGTTTTTTTTTTTGTTCTTCTTTCCTTTATAAAACTCACTAGAGCCTGGTAGTCGTCGTTTGTTGTTATGTAGTTGGTATTAGAGACGTCTTGGTATAGGTTTGTGTAGTCAATGGCTGTGTAGTGATGTATTTTTTTAGGTGGTCGTTTGAATTTCTTTAGTTCTAGGTATATATGGTTGTGATCAGATAAGGATGATTCAATGACAGCCATGTGAAAGTTGTCTTTGGAGAGGTTTGAGCAGATATGGTCTAATATTGTATTAGTGGTACCGGTAGTCCGAGTTGAATACCTATTTTTTATTTGTTTTGTTTAGTATTTTGTATCCAATCTCCTTGGTCATATTTGTGTAGGTTACGATAACCTACACAAATATGACCATGACGTAATAAAACAAAGTATTACTTAAATATTTGTTAGTTTCATTTATCCAGTAAATAAACGAATAATAACTGTTTATTTGTTAGAGTGGCCTTCCATGGTACACCCACCTTAAGTCCGTTTTAAGATCACTCAAGTCTTGTCGTATTTGTGACATATTGTCCGACTGAGTTTTTGCAAGTTTTTCCAAGGACGCAAAGATGTCCTTACGAAAATTGTCTACTTATTATATTCGTAAATTGAGTATTCATGGTATTTATTTCCTTATGTATTTTGGTTATCTCGTCTTTGAATTCATGGTCAAGCTCAGGCCTTTTCTTTTGCGTAAAGTAATGGATTGTAAATCTTCATTCCCGTCTAATTTACGCCAGTCCGGATAAGACGACGATGTAGTTGCAGCTACCGCCTTCGACGTGTTATTTTTTTCGCTAGGCGATCGCACCACACTCATTGTTATCAGTATTACAATTTAAGATGCCAACATTGAAAGTTAGGTACTTGCGTTCGTTGCTGCAGCGGTGTCACAGAGTGCGAGCGGGATCAAAAATGTAGTTTGTCTCTTTTACCCGCGGGGGTGAGAAGCGCCGCTTGTTGACCACGCACCGCTTCGCCGCGCCCGCGCCGCCGCCGCGCCGTGTTACTAAAGGTCTCTGCACACAGCGGGCGCGGCGCGGCGGGACGGGACGGCGACGCGACACTGAGCAGTTGTAATGTACTAGATATTACGGACGACGCCACACAGAGAGACGGTTACCGTCGCGTCGAGCGGGACGGCTCTGTGTGGCGTCGTCCGTAATATCTACTTAGTACATTACAACTGCTCAGTGTCGCGTCGCCGTCCCGTCCCGCCGCGCCGCGCCCGCTGTGTGCAGAGACCTATGCGTACTGGAGTAGTGTACAAAAGTCCTTTTATAATTAGCACTGTCACTTTTCAGTTTTAAGGTCCAAACTACGGTGAATGGTATTTGTATTTGATAAATTAATTTTTTGAGAGAGTTTTACACACCTTTGGTCGCACTGGCTACTGGACGAGAGTTTTTTACAAATACCTACAAAATCCCCCCCTCTAAAATCCAATATGGTCCGTCTAACTCCTGACTGGGCCTCTGTAAACCGATGTGTATGTCCTCAGTGGCTGCAATGGCTGGTTCAGACCAATGACATCAAGCAGCTGTGGGCGGCTCAGCCCACATACATCCTCTCGCAAGCAGTCTACACACTAGCTGGACTTATCACTCTGCTGCATGGTATGCAATCCTCTTTATCTATGCCATTCCTCATCATCATTATTCAGCTGAAAGACGTCCACTGCTGCACATAGGACACCACGCCCGGTCCTGCGCCTCCCGTATCCTACGGGGGTGTCTTTTACCTTTGCCAATTCATATTTTTAACACGCATTTTTTGTAAAGCAGTGGTTTGTTTTTAATTTGCGATAGCGACTGCAACAAATTCACAAAAGTGATAAGCAGCTACAAGCGATTTCAATTAATTACCTATTGTATAACCACTCATCAGTTCTATGTAAAACTCCTTTATTTTGCCGAATTTATAATATTAGGTCGGTAGAGTAGATACCTAACCTAACTGTAATTTGACGTAATCCTTCCAGGACGTGCTATTGTGACCCCTTTGCAACATTTAAGCACCCCTTATAGCCTAGGCGAGAATCAATTGGATTCGAGAAAATGCAAATATTATGTATTTCTGAAAATTTCCCAACTTCCCAAACTTGATTATGTATGACCACCCCTACCCACATAGGTAGGTACCGAATTTGGTGTGCTTGTTGCAAAGAACTACGCGCATTTATTATTTACACACACACACACACACACACACACACACACACACACACACACAGAGAGAGAGAGAGACAGACAGACACACACAGACAGACACACACACACTGTCACTCACACACACACACACACAGACAGACACATACACACTGTCACTCACACACACACACTGTCACTCACACACCATCACTCACACGCGAACACACACACCCACACACACATATGCACAGTTATTGCATACCAAAAGAGCTGCGTGCATCTTTCATTTTACCATGTTATTTTATTTTTTTCGAATTAATTAATTTATTGCACAGACTACGTTATGAAATGTATGTACCACAAACGGGTGAAGACACTGGCCCCTGTAACACAGGTCGCTACCTAGCTCAGGAGCCAGGGCTTCAATTATGTATGTTACACCTGTATTTTGTATCAATAAACAATTTATCATTATTATTTTTGTTTCAAAATTCCTTAGCTCATTGAAAATGTAGCTAGTCAAAAGTAGATGGAGCAGTGGTGGCTGGTGGCCCAGTGGTAACGACCCCGCCTTACGAGTTGTAGGTCGTGGGCTCGAACCCAGGCAGGCGCTTTACTTTGTGTGAATTATTTCGTCACGAATGCTCTCAAAGCGGTGAAGGAAAACATCGTGAGGAAAGTTCATGTTCTAGAACCAAAAATTCGAAGACATTTGACATTTACCAACTCGCACTGGGCCCGCGTGGTAGATTATAGTCCTCTCCGTCTCGAAGAGATGAGGCCTGCGTCCCAGCTGGATGCGGGGAGCACAGGTCCGGCCGTTGTAGCGATGCTTTGGGGAGGCTTATGTCCAGCTGTGGACATTTTTCGCCAGAATGATGATCGAACCAAGATAGACCGTAGGTATCTACAGCTTTGGAAATTACACATGATTTATTTCAGCTTTCAGGAAAGGCGGTAGATGGCCGTACCTCTGGTTAGGCACGATCCTTCACGGACTCTTCACTGACAATTTCTGGCACTTCGCTCTGCCGGAGTACGACAACTTCTGGCACTCTCAGACCCCCATCATCTTCTTGGGAGCTAGATTGCCTCTTCATATAATCCTTTTGTGTGAGTATTGATAGGTTTCAAAAATATTTCATGTCTTTTTTGCCATTGACTTCCGAAAATAAAGTAGGCACTGTTTTTATGGAGGTCGTTTTTTTTTGTCTCCGGGGTGATTCTTTGGAACACAGTTTTGACGTGGTTTCAATAGGACATTTACTAAACTAATCGGAGCAAATCGGCGCCTTTACATACAAGTTATAACATGTAATGACCTGGACCATCTTATATGTTCATTTATATCAAATAGAAAACAATTTAGCAAGATCAATGAGTCAAGAACTCGGTTTCAAAGAATCAGCCTCTAAGCCATTCTTAGCGACACTTGGGAACGATCTTTTGAAGTAGAACTTATATTCCAGATCCCGCATTTATCTACCACGCCGTATACGCGGTGTCCAGATTGAATCTCCCTAAGTACGCCGAACCTTTCGCAGTGGGTCTAGTAACAGTGCTCGTGGACATTCCCTATGACATCACAGCCGTCAAGTTTATCCACTGGACGTGGCATGACACTGACCCCAATATCTACGACCGCCACTACTGGGTGCCTTGGAACTCTTACTACTTCCATGCTGCATTCGCTGCTAGTTTCTTCTACTTCTTCAATGCAAGCAGGTCTTGGTTTGCACCGAAAGTTGCGCAGTGGGATGCAGCTGAGTAAGTTACTTCTTTAAAACTATTCTTTAATTTGAGCTCTATAGATACATCCACTAAATAATTATTGGAAAAGCATAATCAGCCTATAATAACCCCACTGCTGGGACACAGGCCTCCTCTCTGTAAGAGGGAGTGGGCCGTAATCCATCACGCGGGCCCAGCGTGGGTTGGATGGTCACACATGTCGAATTTTTGTTTCTAGGACATGCCGGTTTCCTCACGAAGTTTTCATTCACCGTTTTGAGAGCAGTGGTGACGAAATAATGTACACAAAGTAAAGCGCCGGTCAGGGTTCGAACCCACGACTTACAACTTGTAAGTCGCGGCCGTTACCACTGGGCCACCACTGCTCAATAAATAAGTATTGTGATTTAATATATTCTCATCTTTACAGTAAGAAGTCTGAATGGAAGTCGCTGTTGATCGCGTCTCTGCTGGGCATGCCCGGAGGCGTGCTCCTGTTCATTCCTATCTACCACCCGCTGCACGACGTGCACAAGATCCACTCGGAAGTGACCTTCTTCCTCCTCTTCGCAATTTTTTCCGTCATCGTACTGTCGGGACTCCTGAGCAATAGGGAGAATAGTAGCAAAAAGTATTAAGTATTTTATACCGTACCACTATCACCACATCTAGATATTTAAAAATTTTGACCAGGATATTCTGAAAAAAAAAATAGTTGATAAACATTACAACTATTAAAAGCGTCGCTAGACCTCCACACATTACCAACCTAACTAGTTTGAAAAAGGGTAAGATACCTACTTCATGAATCAATCACGACTCTTTCAGAAAAGCGCCTCGTCAAGATTTGTTGACTAATTCTCATGTTGTCTTAAGATAAGGGTCCTCAACTCCTTACTGATCAAATTGATGGTTACTTTCCACGCCATTATCATTCAACGGTGTTGAATTACATTTAAGGACTTCTG
The DNA here is from genome assembly GCA_937001585.2 of Brachylomia viminalis. NCBI lineage: Eukaryota > Metazoa > Arthropoda > Insecta > Lepidoptera > Noctuidae > Brachylomia > Brachylomia viminalis. The sequence goes on along the minus strand of OW443293.2, from coordinate 16,229,011 downwards.
ATATTGACCAAGAACTTATATTTTCTGAAGGTTGACAGCAATCGACTACGTGCTGATATTGCAGCTGGCGGTACACTACCTGCTGTACCTTAGTTTCACGATCTTCTTCAACCCTGAGCGAGAGTGGTCCCTAGGGCTGCATGAGCCTGTAGGACCTTGCAACGAAATAGCGACCCTCACCACACCATTTGGACAGGTGAAATTATTTCTTACAAAATAAGCACGTTTTGAAGTTTGATCACATTGAGAGGAATCAATGCTCTTGGAAATCACTGTACTTCATATCTTACCCAGATAAGAGTAACATTGCAATTACCTAGTACCTAATGGTTTTTTTGTGTGTCTGTTGTGTTGATGGTCTACTAAGTTAGTATGTTTCGTAACCTACAGCTGCACGGTTACTGACAATTGCGTGCACTGACTGGACAGGTCCACTCAATCTGTGTGGTTCTTTCCTCAAAAGACCATTTCAGACACAAATCTACATGGTCCTCAAAGATTTAGAATTATAATAGTATTCTAATTATTGTGAATGTGAGAACTATGTCGGTCATTGCTTTTTTTTTTTGTATTTTTCTCAGTTAGTTTAATCATGATCTGGCAGTTTGAGTAATTTATGCGGACGACTCAAATGTCCTTTCTTTGGTATTGTCCGTGGAATCATTGAGCTCCTTAAGTTCTAAGTTGAGCTGCACGATTGCTGACATTTGCGTGCACTGACTGGACAGGTCCACTCAATCTGTGTGGTTCTTTCCTCAAAAGACCATTTCAGACACCGATCTACATAGCCTTCACATGATCTGACCAAGATTTTGTTTGGACTTTAAAAGAGACTGTGACCTCTGAGTTTGTTTCGGCCTTTCTTCTCAGAGTAGTCAGACAGGAAACGACGACCTCATCTAGTTTTTAAAATATGATTGACGTGTAAAAGTGTTTGTACAAACCTACTTACAGAAATATAAAATCATTTATCATGCGTGTATGTACCTACTTACCTATCAAATAACATATTAGGGCATCGTAGTTAGAGAATATAATTCCTCTGATAAAATATTTTATTTCCGAAACTGCTGCAAAATCTTTCTTTGTTTTAATTTTTTTATAACTTTCGCGTTTTGTGCCATGGGCATGGCATATCGATCGCAGTCTATACGGCTGGTTATACCTTCATTCAGTAATTTAAAACACTGTCGTGCCGTCTACACGAAGAAGACGATTAGCTCCTATCGTAACAGAACATGTAAGACCTAAAAAGGACATAAACCAATCTAACAATATATTAGAGTATCATTATAAATTAAGAAGCACCTATATTAACTTGACAACCAATATTTTTTGTTTTCAAACCATTATTTAGATAGATATATTTTTTATTTTATTTTAGTTATTAATTATCGTCCTAAGCGATATAGAGATATCGTGAGGATTCATTAGCACGTAATACTTAATGATTATTATGACTCGTTAACACCTGTCCTGACTGTTACTATGCAGATAATTAGTCGTTTGGTTATACAGACCCAGATTAGTTTTTTGACGTCACTTCTTCGCCATGCTGATATGATAATGATTGATAATCTCAGCCTTCTCGCCAAAACTAAATTCTTTTTTCTGATAACTCTAGTCCTAGACACAAACAATTTAATCTGAGGGTTTCTTAGTAGCAGCCCGGAGTCTGAACTTGTGCCCAGTGAACGGCTTGCCCCTTATTAGGTACGTTCTGTCTAGTCTTGTGTAGTTCGCGAACGATGAACGAATAGGTTCCGAACGCTGACTTGTAATCGGTCTAATCGGTCTAACAGCTCTTTTCGAACTAGTACATTGTGAGCCGTGAGAACGAGAGAGACAGTGACTGATTTGATCACGGAGCAAATACAAAGAGGAGACGGCCTAAGCAACTGTGCACTGTGATTCTCAACTAGGTCCTGACGTCATCATGTAGGCGTGGCCTTAGTCAGTGTTTTGTTGGCGTTCGTCCTGTGCACAGCTCTGTAAACGTTCCGTTTTTACAGCATATTTGCGCTAGAAGACAAAAAGAATGAAGTGTGGTGTTTTATCTTGTAAAAACTACTCGGATAGACGTTCTGATGCTATGGATGGCATCACATTTCATTTGTCAGTAATTTTATGCGTAATTTATTAAAATAGTTCTTCATTCTGAATGTAGTGACATCTAGTGTGAGATAGTTACATAACTACAAAGTAAAATCAACAGGACGAGCAAATAGTTTTGCTATTGACCAGTAGATGTAAAATAAAGAAGTGGGCGGGATCTGATCACCCCTCACCCCGTAAAGTGTCACCCGTTGCTTCATACAGAAACCTTATTACAACATCTCCTCTTTGTATTTGCTCCGTGGATTTGATAGATACGATTTCGTTCAATGTCTGTGAATAAGAACGGAAGAGAATAACCGAAGAATGACGATGCTACCCGACGGACCGAATCCGCTAGAATAGAATGAGATCAAATGAGATGCGCGTACAATACAAACAGCCCATGTTTTGGCGCGCATTTTTGATCGTTTAATTAATGTGGGGCGTTTTGTATGCTGTTTATTATTATTTACTGTAACAAAGTTTTTTATTTCATACGTATGCATAATAACGGTAAAACATTATTTTCTAAGCGATTGGTTAGGATGATAGTCCAGCCTGTTCACTTTAGAGGACAACCAATTAAATAAAATTAATTAATACAATAATAACTATAATTTGGTCACAGATTTACATTTGAATGGTAATAAATATCTCGGTTAGAATTACTTATACCTACATTCCTGACACAGAATATCATAATTCATAAATCTCAATCTGGTTATTTAGTATGAATATTTCTGCTGTAAGTATTAATAATAAACAGAGATAAATAACTATAGGTTTTTAGTGCATTTAGTAGGTACCTAAACGTAGTGTTACATTACAATCTTATGTACCTATTTGCTCTGTGCTCTTTGGAAATGCTGACCAAGACCGAAGACCGAATAGACCTAATAGAACTAATAGAATGAACTAGTTCACTGTCCGAAATGAACTAGTAGGTACGGAGCGATCTTTAAAATGACCGAGAAGGCACAAGCAAGACTATCTGTCAACGTGTGAGTTTGGCGCTATACCTATTTACAACTGTTTGACCAATCACGGAACACAGGCGTGATGTTTAGTCATCCATATGCTTCAGTTTAATAATTTCTATTTCATTGTGAAAAGGACAGAAGATAAATATTAGTTTAGTCCTGTCAAAGTTGTCAGCACCTGACGTAATTTGATGTAATTTTAGTAGTCAACTTTTTAATCACGTCTAAACTTGTATGGAGTAGTGTCAGGCGCTGATTAATTTGACAGGACTAAACTAAAATTTATCTTCTGTCCTTTTCTTAATGAAATAGAAAGAAAAAGATGCAATGAACTTAAATTTAGTTTAGTTTGTGAACAAGGGAATCGGCACCAGTACCTATTACAATTTAAACAATTTTATTCCAGGTGTTGGAGAAGCGCAAATACTTCTGCCCGACCAACTACAACGAAGAATATTTTGACTTCCACTGTGTCAAGGAGCTACCACGAAACGGTGCCACCTGGTATGTCGTCTGTGGAACGCCTTTCGAGTAAGTATTGCCATATAAAGTACCTAGTACTGCCTTTGTATACAATTTGGCCGTTTTAACACTGTGCCACATCAACAAGCATGGCAAATAGATTGGTGATTGAAGTAGGTATCTAGGTAAGTATGTGGACGAACCTGTAGCCTCTGAAGTTCTGGTGTGCGGGCCACTGGTGCCCTAGGCCCAAGGCCTAGGTATCTAAGCACTATACCCCCCAAGAAGGGGCCTATTGACAGTAAGTGGGTGTAGTTATGGTGTCCACCTATCTGGGATAAAAATGAGCATACCTTAAAGATAAATACCTTAAAAAAGCGATATCATAGATCCCCGACTTAATTAAAGAGGAGTACTATGCATGGGAGCTTAGTTGTAAGGTTCCTACACAACCTTTCCTCTTCATGAATATTATGGCAAAAAATATAGACCCTTTTTGGCAGGGAACCACATGGGCAGCCAAAAATAACATACATGAAACTCTTTTGCAGAAACCGTGCTGAATACATCACCGTGCTATCAACGATATTGGTGGTGGCCACCGGAGTCTTCTACAGTCTCTACTTTAAGACTGGTGGAGGCACAGAAGTCCCACCTAAGAAGCTGAAGAAAAAATAAACCGAATTAAGTATAGGTATAAAGGCCCACTTGCACGACAAACCACTAAATGCGTTTAGCGCTAAACCTATTTAAAACATCATTCTATCTCTGTCATTTTCAAACGATTGACAGAAACTGATCAATGTTTTAAATACTTATTTTTAGCAGTAACTCGTAAACGAATGAAAATGTTTTGTGTGTGTTCCATGTTTTATAAATCCAGAGAAATTATATTATTATTATTAGATCTTGATGGCGTGTTTGTGTTTTTTTTTAAGTATGTTTGTACACTGCTACAAGGATCTTTTGGTGCTCGAATGACGATGTCAAAAAGGAGCTGTTGGAAAAAAAATGTGCCAAAATATCACTTGAAATGTATTGAAAAACAAGATGGCGGTGGCGTTAGTTCCGATTTGGGCCACGCGCCGAAATAACCTTTTGGCCCTATTCTTAGAAATACGTTGTGTTATACAGGATTTTTGAGATTGGGCTGTAAAGGGTTGTACAGACGCCAGCAGGTCAAGCTACCCGAAACTGTCAAATTTTCCCAATCAACCTTGAACCTTAATGGTTTTGGCGATAAAGTTGAAAATCTATTAAAGAAATTTGACAAATTGTAGTAGCTTGATGTGCTGGCGACTGTACCTACCTACCTACCGTAATCGTTGCAGCTGCAAGAAAACGTTATTAGGACTGTCCCTAACTTTTTGAGTAGGTATTTACTTGCTTTATCTGCATTCATAGATTTTGGAAAACAGTCCTACAGTCAGCTAACGGCACGTTTTATTTTCATGACCAACATAGGTAAGAGTAGGTTCCGGTTTTCATGAGTTTATATTTTTTTATTGCGTGACGTCTTCGAGTCAATGTTTCTCCTCCTCGAAAAAAGGGATAGTTTTTTTCGTGCGCCAGTCTGGGCTTGAAACGGGTACCAAAAGTACTGGTTCTGTATCGGTACTTACCTAGCGGTTCTTGCCATTTCGGTACCTGGGTACCGATTACTGACGGGGACCTGTACTCCACCTAACAAGTACCGGTACCAAATTCAGGTACTTACCCGTCCCGTAGGTACCACATACATATCCCATATTTGTACGAGGACCCCGTACGGTTGGCAACTTTGAAGTTATTTTTATAATGACTATCTACTATCCCTTTTACTTACTTTAACTGCTGTCTCACTCTAACTTAAAGAAATATTATGTTTGGTACCGGTACAGTACCGATACTGATTAGAAATACCATTAGTACACGTACTACGTCTGTCTGGTACTAATAGTACGGGTACCTACTTCTCTGGTACCAGTATCACACCAAAGCTAATGGTACCGGTTCCCAAAAATACAGTTATTTTAAGCCCGTCAGTTCCTCCAATGTTTGTTACAAAATATTGTTTGTGACATATTAATTATCTATCTTTTCCTTACAAGTGTATTGATAAATTGATAACCGCACACTTGCAATAAAATGTACTATTTTTATTAATTCTCTATTTAAATAATAAATAAATGAATTTGTGAATCATACAATACTTTAATTAGCATACCTACCTACTTAAAAAAAATTGTCCATGGGATGTGTTGTCTTTAATATCCCCGTATAATCGAAACCTGAGTAGATGGGCTGCTATTATGTTATTTGATATTGAACAGCAGATTTACTGAATACCTAATACCTTGAGAAACCAGAGGGGCCATTCTCGTACTAAAAAACGTTCAAATTCAAGTCGCAATCGCATCACAGCGACAATCAATGTCAAAAACTTGTCAAAAATGTATGTAAATTGTTCTGAGATGTAAATTAATTGTATTTTTGACAGATTGAGACTGAGATAAGACTGTGAACGTGCTTAAAATTACGGGAATTACCCTCTGGTAACATGAATCTATTCAAATGCCAGAACGTTTACCTACTTCAGATCGAACAACAAACTAAACGTGCTGCGCCTTTCATACCATTTTCGCGTTTTTGAAGTTATCGGTACTGACGTTAAAGCTGCGTCCCTACTTTATATGGGTTCAAACTGATTTGACTATCCACCAGATAGCATAATCTTACACATACAATATCCTTATAAGACCGATCAATAAACAGTTAAAATCTGCGTCCTGAAACGGAAGTTTGGAATCCTCTTTTTGAGTTTTCGCAAATATCTCCAAAACTTGTACATAAGCTAGTTTGGAATGGATAGCTGTGACGTCACATTTGTCTACGCATATTACACATGTTGAAAGTTTTGTTGGCGAACATGTCCGGTACCTACATACAAGTAGGGATGCAGCTTTTTAAGATAATTAATTTCTTAGTTAGGTAATATTTTAGGTGCTATTGTAAGTATAGGTAATGATAATGATTGAAAACCAATTTTCGAATATCATTTAATCACTGATATGACATTACGATCACATAAATTCCCTTACTTGCTATTTTATATCGAGTGACTGAGAGTCTAACTCAAACTTTACCCTAAGAATTATGATACCAAGTCAAAACGTATAAAAATATCAACTAAATGAAGGTCGCGTCATACAAATCAAAGTAAATGATAATAAATATAAAAAAAACCAATATTTTAAGTAGGATTATTGATTGTAAGCTCTTTATTTGACTGTATTACATTACGTGTTACTTCTTACATAACATACCGACATCACACTTGCAATCCCCGAAGGTTAGGCAGAGGTGTAACTTAACACACAATAGTAAATGTACCGCTTCGATGGCAAAATCGTTGTTTTTCAAATTGTTGGCAGGAAATTCAAATTATACATTGTGTAATTTTATTATATAATGCTTTTATTTGTTGCTCCATACATTTCCTGCAGTAAACAAACTGGTGACAATAAAAGTACTTATGGGAGCCTAATTAATTATTATCAAATAGGTATCTACGGTAATACAGTACCTAAAGTATCCCAAAATGAAAATACTTAATAAAAGTTTTACTCACTCTAAAGGCAATATAAAATTAAAACAAACCGGTAGGTAACTAATAATAATAAATCCACAAAAAGCCCATCGATAATTCTACGCTTGATATAGTATAGTTAAAATCTCGCTGCAGACTCGGTCATAAATCATTCGAGTGTTTCGCTCTCTTTCCCACTCACGGGCCTTATGGGCAGGCCACGCCCACACGTAGTCCTGTGTATTACTGCAGTCGATGAGTGATATCGATAGTTTTATATATTTATAAATGGGTGATAGAAATAAATACACATTTTTTTTTTTTTATTACCAAATTTACTACAAAGCATATTAAATATATAAACAAAAGAACGTTTAAGTATATAAAACTAAAAATTGAAAATTAAAATTCTTCTGTTATCGATAATGGCCTTGAGCGCGCGCAACTAGCGCACATCCCTACTCCGATTATGATTTATAACCAAGACTGCAGCGAGATTTTAACTATACTATAATACATTTCCTGCAGTTAACAAACTGGTGATAATAAAAGTACCTAAGGGAGCTTAATTAATTATTTTGAAATAGGTGTCTACGGTAATACAGTACAGAATCCAAAATGAAAATACTTAATAAAAGTTTTACTCACTCTAAAGGCAATATAAAATTAAAACAAACCGGTAGGTAACTAATAATAATTAATCCACAAAAAGCCCATCGATAATTCTACGCTTGTTAAACCTAGAACCTAGCCTATGGGTAGGTTTACATGTTATACTACTTCTTAAACTATTTCAACATTGTGCATCACAAATAAGTGCCATCAGATTATAAGTTAACCTCAATTTTTTTTTTTTTGTTTATTCGTTTACAAATTCTTTGTGCAGAACAACATAAAGATAGCCTATCATAAAAAAAATACCAAAATAATATCACAACCCATTTAAATAAAAAAGAATAGGTATACTTACTTACAATAGAGAAATAGGAGACATGGCACTCGCAACTTAGCTGTAAGTGCATTTATTTTTATGCACAACTATCAGGAAGCTATTGATCTTCCAGTCCTTAAAATTTCATATCTCATAAACCCGAAAAATAACTTAATCACATAATTATGAGCAATAAATACTAAAACTAAAGGGCTGCAGCAATTTAAAGTAACATAAGACTAATGTCTGAAATTTGTTCAGTCTATAATAATTAAATAAAAATTAAATAGTATAAATTAAAAAGCACCGATCTCATAGGTAGGTACTTAAAGTAATTTGGAATACTTCGGCACCTATTTAAAATTCACAAAGTAATTAAGTAAATGTGATTACGCGGTTAGCTAATTACGATTCCTATTTCTACGCATATATAGGTGCGTGAGATTGTATCTTGTATACTCGACACTGGGTTATATTTAGACACATAAGATTATTATGCAAAAGATTAATTATAGTAAAAGTTTACATGTTATGGAATGACTGAATACCATTAGCCAATATTCAAACATCATCAGCAGTCCTACAGACTTACCTACGTTTAAGTTTTGATAACTAGATCTGAATAAATAAGGACGTATAATAAATTAATCAATTTCATATTAAGGTTATTGAGATGATGATAAAGTATCATTGAATGATACAAGAATATGCAACACAAATTAGAAATGTAATTTCCTTCTTTTAAACTGCCAGGCAACTATAAATAAGAATTTGATTTTTTAAGCCAAACTCGCCTTTTATAATCTAAATCACAATCAGTTAACTGATATAAAGTAAACCGATCCTATCGATTTTTGACAAAATATAAATGCCAATCGTTAACAAACGATATAAATAATGTAGATATTACTTAATCTTAAAGTACGAGAACACCGTATAGTGTTTAGTAGGTAGACAACTAAATATTATGTTGTAGTTAAATCAATATCATTGACTTTGCATCACTTAATAGATATCCGATCACAATTCGGTACCTCTATAAAGTATACCGATATATACGATCGAAGACAATATAAGTAGACAAATTCGAGTTTTTGAACCTTATTGGTAGCCACACCCTGTGTAAATTGCAAAATTTCTAGCTAATATAGATCTATCGAGTGATACGATAAGTCAATGATAAATACATTACACACATAACCTGCACACAGTAGGAATGTGATCAAGGCATGTGACCGATGCCCAACCAACCCAAGTTTAAACCACCCACAATATGGTTATGACTATAATATTAATAAGCAATAAATATACCGGTGACATTAAAGCAATAATTTTGAATGTACGTGAAATACATGGCCTTGTCGAAACAGCTGCGGACGGATCAAGCGGACTGGAGGAAAGCTGAAAATAATTGGGATCACACTGAAATAAGGGAAAGGCAATGCATTTGTATAGGAATGAAAAATCAGATCAGCGCAACTCTCTGCAGGAAGTTTAGCGACGGGTCTGGAAGAGCATGTCCACGATGGACGGGTCGGCCAGGGTTGACGTGTCGCCCACGTTCTTGTCGCCCAGCGCGATCTTGCGCAGCACGCGGCGCATGATCTTGCCGGAGCGGGTCTTGGGCAGCCCGGGCGCGTTTTGGATTACATCAGGACAAGCAAACGCTCCAATCCTGGACCGCACGCGTTTTTTCAAAGAGTCGATTAAAGCAGCATCAAATTTGGCACCTTCGTTTAGAATTACGAAACAGTAAAGGGATTCTCCCTTTATGGGGTGTGGTTTGGACACCACCGCGGCTTCAGCCACGTGCGTGTCTTCAGTGAGGACGCCCTCGACCTCGGCGGTGGACATCAAGTGTCCGGACACGTTCAGCATGTCGTCAATGCGGCCCGTCACCCACAAGAACCCATCCTCGTCTCTCTTGGCGCCTGGAAATAATAGAGATTGTCATGTTCTAACTCATAGCCTGAAAATTATTTTTCATTACTCATACTCGGAAAGTAGGTCTGAAGTTGCCTGAGGAGCGGGTTGAAAATAATACTTTTCAGCCCTAGGGAGAATCGCTTTCAACTGACACCTGTCAATAGTACATTGTTACCCCAGGGGAGAACGTAACTCATTTAGTCCCGAGACGGGGTTTGCCGCCCGAGCGTAGCGAGGTCGCTAATAGTTCGAGGGACTAAATAAGTCTTTAACCCGAGGTAAACACTGTGCTTTTCATTACGAATACAAGGAAAGTAAAATAAAAACATGAATATGCTAAAGACAAAATGAGCCTCTTCTCTTATGAAATTAGGCGTTAAATCCATATCTGAATCAGATGAACTCATTGTGTTATTACAAATCTCTGTTATACAGAAGTATAAACAAAACTCTACAACTCGAAAAACAAATGAAGATCGGATTGCCGCTTTCCCGCCAATTATTTTTTCTGTGGTCGGCTTCTAGCTATGCAGCCATTCAAAATCAAAATCAATCAAAATCATTTCCATCATGGAAAAAATGGTAAATATTTTGCCTAAATCTATGTTATTTTAAAGAAATAGTTGAAAGTAAATTATAATAAAGTCATTTAAACAAATATATTCTTTAATTAATATTTAACTGTATGTTATTTCAATTTTACATCGCGCTGTAATTGAGTGGCTGTATATGAAATTGGAACATGGCTCAATAGAAATGTAAAAAAAAACTAGTTTTTCGTCAAACCCCGTCTCAGGACTAAATAAGTTACTTTCACCCCTAGAGTAACAATGTACTATTAGAGTTATGAAAGACATAACATAAAGATAACAATAACGGGCTGGTGTTAATGTGAGTCAAGCCAATTAATCGAGCAAATAATGTAATCGCTAAAGCTATTGTAATAGCTTATATATTTCAAATTATTAGCAATTATTTTATATACTTACATGTCGTAAAAGCAAAATGTATGGCAAATGGTAAAGATAATATTTTACATTATATTGAATCGACATACTATCTAATTGTAGTAAGACTGTTAGGTCAGTCAGTATTACCTACTGATAAAATTATCTATTCATACCATCGCCGGTGCAGTAGTATCCGGGGAACTTCCTGAAATACACGTCTTCATAACGGTTGTGGTCTTGGAACAGGCTGGTCATGATGCCAGGCCATGGGCGGGCGAACACCAAGTACCCTTCACCGGGACCTTCAACCACTTGGCCTTCTTCGTCGATAATGATCGGGTCAACGCCGAAGAATGGGAAACCCTGTGACATCAGACGTAAGATTCAAATTCATTTGTATAAGGTAGGTTAAGGGGTTTGTTTTATTGGTATGGAGGACTTACGGCAGCGCCTGGCTTCATCGGTGTCGCAGCGGGGAAGCTGGTCAGCACGTGTCCACCGGTCTCCGTCTGCCAGAAGGTATCCACGATGGAGCAACGGCTTTTGCCGATGACGTGATAGTACCACAGCCAAGCCTCGGGGTTGATGGGCTCGCCCACGCTGCCCAGCACGCGGAGAGAATCCAGGTTATGGCTACAAAATACGTGCGTAGGTTAATGAGGTACAGGTTTCGTACATTAAATAAATCACGATTAACTAAAACACATAGATACCACATAGGTACCTACCTACCTGTTTTATTTCATCATTAAAAATCTATCTCGAAAATGGATAAAATAGAGTCTGCGTAAATTCTCATTAAGTGAGGGCATGGATAAAGTGAACAAAAGTTTTTGATCTATAAGTATAGTTCCAGAATAATTGAAACAGTCTGACGATAAGTACCTGACATGGCTGGCCCATGATCGATAATAGAAAGTTATCTAACCTGCCAGTACCAGGTCATGTTAGCTTTGTTCTTGCATCGATCGAATAAGTGGTGGGTGTACGCGAATAGACTTTCGTGCATTAGGTATGCTCAGTGCAGTTAGCTATAACGATGAATAATAAATGGATTACTATAGCGATCAATTTCCCTGTAACTGGCAGAATTTATGACCATAATGCCATTGTAATTGCAACACATTGTAAATGATAGGCTGTCGTGAGTAGGTAATATCCATCATGACTCGAGGGTGGCAGTGGTCTCACGCCAAACATAACGCCTTTCAGGGCTCACTTTAAGTCACATACTGACTTATTAATTGTTTAAAAAAATTGGAAAATTGTATACTTTTACAATGTTTATAAATATGTGAGCACCATGTATCTATTCACATAATTAGCTTATTTGTCATTGCTACATTTTTTATTATTTTTACCTATTGTGGTATGGTTGTTATAATATAGGTTTTTCTTCACATATAATTACATAAGTATATAAATAGTGTATACAAAACACTGTAACACATTTTAAAAGAGTAACGGTAGAGTTTCTTGCCCATCCTTCTCCATACGAAACTACGTATTGGAAGGGGCGACGACTAGATTCAATTCTATTTTAATGTAAATGTTGAGGTTCAAAAGTGCCTACTTGAAATAAATGCTTTGACTTTAACTTCACCATAATGTCTAGCAAAATTGTATCAGTTGTACAGATAATAAAGAATACGATTAGTTTATGAGATCATATCTTTCAGATATGTAGATCTTCTTGAAAACATTTAAAGAGATATTATGCTACTTATCTTATGTGCAATCTGTAGGTATACAAAGTGATAGGTACTCAATATGTAACCTCGAGCTTTGCAAATGTTTCGAATCAGCAGCTCTGATCATGCGCCGACCTTTGCTAAAAATAACAACTTGTGACCCTAAGTATGCGAATCCGGGTGTGCCAATGCCATTAAGGGGCTGACAACAGCTAAAGCGCGGTCACTGTCGGACTGCATTGAAAAGAAAGAGAAGCGCGATGACACAAAGCTGGTAATGTATTGCAAAATATGAAGCAATTCTATAGTTACAAAAAATCTATTGATTGGACTAAAAATTAAAACACTGTCACGTTAATATGTTGCTCGAAGAACAATCTGAAAAAAAAAACAGAATGATTGCATGTGAAATGTTAGTATGGTTTTTAATCGTTAAAATAATTTTTTAGAGGTATTTTGTGACTTTTTTCTATCGTACCAAATTAGTTGTATAATGTTTTCAGCACACTATCTACCTAGCATATATCCTGAAGAATATCACATATTTTTCTGATTTTGTTTACTGCAGTGGATCATATACTTTTAGGCATTATAAAACTTGCGTTTAGGGCATGTAGTCCCCTTAAGTGCATGTCGCTCGAACTTGCACAGTGCACTCCACACCACACTTAGATAGTGCATGAGAAACTTTGGCAGCAGTAAATATTAATATTTTGGTTTACTACGAAACTATTAAAAATACTTAAATAGAGTCACGTTGAATTGAGTACCAACAAGTTCACTGCCTACACGTCACAAAACAGGTAAAAACTGTAAAAAGTAGTCTGCTGCTCAACCAAGCACGTGTACTTTACACCGGTACACGTGCTTGGCTTTACCGTGTACCGGTGTACACGTGCACCGAATGTACTTATACACGTGACTCTTTCTAATTGATGGAAAAATCCCAAATTAGGGTTTGGTGCGAAATCGCAATAATAAAGAGATATTTATCTAAAACCACGTTGTGCCCGCGACTTCCGTCTGCGTGTAATTTAACTATAGTACTCACCATAGCAGTAGCTTTCTATCAGTGAAACAATTTTAAATTGGATAAATACTTCCATAGATTACCTCTTACAAACAATAAATTTTAACTCTTTATGATAGGTATTAGTTTTGATGACGTGAGTGCAGGCAATGAAGCAGGCAGCCCCTGTGATGCTAGTTGGTTACAGTGGCATCAGATGCGTTGATCACACTAGAGGTACCTAATGCCAAGATGATAATGATGTCCTCTCATCTGTCTTTATTTACGCTGGCGTCATACCTTTCAAACTGGGCCACATAAATACAAGCTGCTGAGCTACTTACTTGACGACTCTGACTTAATAATAACATCCTCCCGACCGACTGTCGAGTGTTGGTCACGGTGGCTAATCTCAACGGAGTTTAGCCAAGCACGCAGGAGATATTATAGTGCAGAAGTGTGAACGCAAACACAGATGCACCCCTCTTTTCTTACTTTCATACGCTGATGGGACAGCAATCCCACACGACTGGGGAGAGATCAGGCACAGGATTAACGGCTTTACGTGCGTTCCGAGCCACGGGGGTGTCACACCACCAACTTCCAAACTCCGGGTTGCTCCTAACAACCAGACTAGCTGACTCTGACTTACCTCTTGACCAAATCGTCTCCGAACTTGGCGAGGGCTCTGATGGCGGTCGGAGCGGTGTAGAACTGTGTCACCCTGTACTTGGCACAGACGTACCAGAAGCGGTCATTTTCAGGAAAGAACGGGGTCCCTTCGAACTGAAACAATATTAATGTCTCTTTGGTAAAACATTATGCGATCTAACGCAAAAGGTTAATTTGTTATGTCGTATCGATTTTGTTTGGTATGTCTGTGCGTTTTTGTAAACAGCATGCACATTTCGCCGCATGTTACCTTTCCCCCGTGACTTACTGAAATTGCAATACGACATCAGAAGGCCAATTCCCGTACCTAATTAAAAACGTTCAAAATCAAGTCGCAATCTCATCTCAGCGACAATCAAATGTCAAAAATGTAGGTAAACGCTATACAATTTTTGACAGATTGAGACGTGAGATTGGAATGCGAACGTTCTTAAAAATACGAGAATTGCCCCTCTGGAATGCCATATAAAGTATCCCGCTGTAGAAACCTATTAGATAATGCTTTTTCCTCTTTTAAACAGCATACATACAAAATGTTTTAAAACACTTTACGAGGGGCGTTCAATGTAATCTCGGTATCGGCATGAAACAAAACGTAAATTTAATTAATATTTTAATGTAATCCCCCATTACCTCAATGCATTTATTATATCTCGAAATTAACTTTTCAATACCCTGTAATAAATAACTTTCCTCTTTTCCTGAACAATGCGCATTTATTGCCGCCTTGAGATCTTCATCATTAGAAAATCGTTTCCCACGAAGGTCTTTTTCAAATTAGGGAACAAATAATAATCACTTGCGGCTAGGTCCGGGCTATAGGGTGGGTGGTTAATTTCTTTGAAACCACTTTCTCGCACAGAGTCTTGGACACGCGCAGTGTGGACCGGGGCGTTGTCGTGAAGAAGCAACAAACCGCTGGTCAGTTTACCCCGTCTTTTTTCTTTAATTGCTTCCCGTAAATTTCGTAAAGTGGATGTATAGAATGCTGCGTTTATATGGTTTCGCCTTGTTGAGTCCCAAAACACTGTGGTTATGATTTTTCCAGCAGACGGAACGACTTTGAATTTATTAGGGGGCGCAGTACCCTTCTTGTGCCACTGCAAGGACTCCTGCTTACTTTCAGGGTCATAACCATGAACTCACGTTTCATCCCCAGTAACAATTCGATCGAAAATACTTGATCGTACTTCACCACAGCGCTCTAAAAACTCTACAGCACTGGATTCGCACTTGATTTAGAGGCGCCGCGGGACCCAACTTGCACTGATTTTGAAAGGTAAAGAAGCAGGTCATGAACAATAGTGTGCACGGTACCAACGAAGAGGTGGGTCATCTTTGCTATCATTTTCATCTTCATTCGTGCATCCTGCGATATACCTAAGCTTCTCAACTTGTTTAACGTTTTCTTCCGTACGGCCAGTAACCGGGCCGCCGAGCGAGTGTCGTTTTCAATACTCTCTCTGCCCTGCCTCTCTACAAAATTCACTTGACAACTTTTGAACCTTAAATAACGAAGGTGCAGAATCTTGGTAAATAGGCACCATATCTTCGTGAATATTTTTTAAATTTTTTCCTTGTTGGTTAAGGAATTTAAAAACAACGCGGCACTCGATTTTCTTCAACATTGTCACGTCAGCCATTCCAGTTGTCGTTGACTAAGGATAGTAATAGTAATAAATAATACTATTTTACCTTTATACCTTTAGATAATGTCATTAATTATTTAGTCAATTTACCCACATCATTAGTAATTAAATCACCCTCATAACGAGAATACATTGAACGCCCCTCGTACCTATGTCCTTCCAACCAGACCTATTGAAATAAAATATTACACGTACACGACTTGAACTAATCAATACAATCTCGTTAGAATTTTTAAAACAAGTTTTTTACTTCCTAGTTACATTGTTTCTCTACTGACGATTCGGTATGTTCCGTCAACAAAGTTCCTAACTGATGATAAATTTAATAACTCGAAATGGAAACGACGAGCTTCCAGGTTAACCTTCGAGCTTATAAAATCAATTATTTAAACTGATTTCTTATCGTTCAAGTTACTTTATGGCGTTTTCAAAGGATTCAATTTAAAAAATAAAAGAATGCATCAAAATACGAAAACGCCACATTGTAGGGCCTACGTCCAAAAAGAATAAATAAATACAAAATATAAGTACTTATTATTTACATTACAGGCACATTATATATATAATTGCAGTAAATGCCATAGGTAATATTATATTAACAAATTAACGATGACGTATAGATGACACTACGTGTCGTAACGTTATCACAAACATGGGGAATGTGGAGGTCAGCCATGAAACGTAAGAGGAATATCGAACCCGATAGATGATGGAGTATCAAGTGAAGGTGACCTCAAAAACGTCAACATAGATTTGAGGTTTGTGTTACCTACTAATTAAAACTTATTACAAGAATTAATTAATGCAGTAAATTGCCTACACGATGTGTTGATAAACAGAAATTGTTAATTAATAAGTGATAATAAAATTGTCCAATTACTAACGATCTGAAAACGCAATGCAACTTTATTAGCCCCGTCTGCTCCGACGAACCTGCCCAGACACAGGTTTTGATAAATTTTGATATTGTAACGAAATCACGAAAATAATCATGGCTGGCTCATCACTACGATGTAATCAGCGACCGAGCGGTTATTTTCGCATCAACTTATACCGTGGTAAAATGCAAATCTCTCTTGAGGACCAGCTGATATGAATCTTAAATGGGTGAGACAAATTTTAATAAAACTTACCATGACAGAAGTAGCTCCGTTGGCCATGGGTGCGTACACCACGTAGGTGTGTCCGGTGATCCAGCCAACATCGGCGGTGCACCAGTAGATGTCCTTGTCGCGGTGGTCGAATACGTAGCGGAACGTAGACGCGGCGTACAGCATGTAGCCAGCGGTTGAGTGCACCACCCCTTTTGGCTTACCAGTAGAACCACTAACGCAAACAATCATAATTAGAAACAAATAAATTTTCGAGAAAAGAGATACCTATTCCCAGCAGTGGGTGAAGTCCGGCTGCGGATGACGATGATGAAAAACAAGTTGAACAAAGGTCTTTAAACAACTTCTTCCTAAATCAATGTTTACCTGGTGTACAGCATAAATAGAGGATCATCAGGGGACATCCACTCTGGAGGACAGATGGTGGACTGTCCAGCCAGAATTTCGCGCCACCAAATATCTATATCATCATTCCATTTGTACTGGAAAGAAAAGATCAGGTAAAAGATTTATCTAGGAGTTCCGTCTCACAAAGACATTGGAAGTAGGGATACTTGTACACACATACACACTAGGTAATACAATACTTTTTTTTTTTTCCATTCGCCCAAAAGGGCTGGCTATAGTCTTTTGACCATACCGCCTGGTAATACAATACTTATACTTACGAGGGCTCTTACGTCACCGGGAAGCCGTCCGCAAGGCGTGACTCTTTCCAAGTGGGGAACCACGATGCACATTTTAACAGTATGGTTGAATTTGGTTTTGGATTTTTCCAAAGCATCATCGCATGTGGTCTTGAGGACGAGCAGCTTATCTCCGCGCCAGCCGCCGTCGGCAGTCACTAGAGCCTTAGCTTTGCAATCAGCCATGCGTTCTGCCAGCGAGTCAGCCGAAAAACCCGCGAACTGAAAATATCTCGTAGTTGACGTAAAAAGACATAAACACTGTCAATCAGAAGTAATTTTTTACCATGTTTGTCAAAATTAAATTGATCTTGCGTAAAAAGTAATTTATTATGGTAACGAAATCAATAGTGATGTGCTGTCTTCCAAATCACATTGTATCATTGTATGTAAAACTCACCACCACGGAATGAACAGCCCCGATTCTAGCACAGGCCAGCATGCACACAATCGTCTCCAAGATCATGGGCATGTAGATGGAGACCCTGTCGCCCTTGCCAATGCCGCGCTCGCGTAGGCCGTTAGCGAATCGGCACACCAAGTCCATCAATTTCATGTATGTAATGCGGCTGTAATCCTCTGGATTATTGCCTTCCCTGCAAAGGAGATTATATCAAAAAAATGCTGCGGGAACTTGAAGGTTGAGCTCTTAAAGGCTTAGCTACTACGCACAACGGTGACAGAAAAACCTCCAGGCTAGACAATATGTTCACGCATAGGCAATCAGCTAATAGTAACCTTGAAATAATTGATCAGTATCACACTATTGCTCAAGAAAGTCTCGAAAGTGAACGTTTGTGATTTTGTGAGAGGCTGGAAGTTTGGACAATCTATTTTAAAAACTAATTGGACACGCTCTGTTTCAAATGAAGTAGGTAATAGATGCATGATTTGTAAGAGGACATAAGTATGCAAATATTACGTAATACATTGTAAGTCTTACAGTATTTATTGCTTTTAGGCACTGCATTCAATCAAAAGTAATATTTTACCCATATGGTAATCAGACGCTACAGATTTGTATTTCAAAGTGCACCCTTTCGTCTAATTAAAATTAGGGGTGCGCACCCTTCAATCCCAATTTTTATTACGCAATAGAGTTTCATTTTCATTACTGACCGGTTGGTGCAGTCCGATCCAGGTCCCAGGCACCCCCGGGCTTACCGGGGGCGGTATTAATCTCGATAGTGCCTGTCTATGCCTATAATGCTCAGATGAGGGTGGTTGAGGGCTTGAGGGGTGCCACTGCATGATAGGGACTTATAAAATCGATACATGAGGGTACCGAATCTCTTGTTTACATGTTGTACTTCGTGTTGTCGTGATTCAAGGTTTTCTATCTCGTTAAATATTTCAATATAAGTAATCGCACCGTGGTATCTATTTATCTGAATGACATGTGATAGTTTGAACCGAACCACCGATGTGCGCGAGGCGCGACACTATCTCGACAACTCGTATCCCTTATATCTTTAGGAAAGTGTCGAACTGATGACGAAAGAATACATACCTACATAGGTTTTTCAAGAGATGCGAGGACGATTGTACGATTCGTTTGATTCTATTTCACGCTCGTGTTATGTTATTCGTTGAAAGGATTTGTAATAAGAAGGAAACTAAGTACTGTCGAGGTTAACAATACTAGTTTGCCTAGCTTTGTCAAGTCCAAGACTAGTATCACCTTGTGGTAAAAATGAATGGAAAGCATTCATTACAAACTTGGTCGGTCTTGGTTGGTTGGTTTGGTTGATACTAACTGGACCAAGTTATTGAGATAGCTATCTCAATATTTTTTAAGAGTGCGTGCAGTAGAGGGCTACGCAGATTTCGTTTGCTTTAAAAACCTACGCTTTTACAACTCTTTTAAACATTGACAATTGCGTCAACAGTAACGCTCTCAACTTTTCAAGCTCTTTTTACAAGCTGGGTAATAAACCGGCACTCCTAACGTTTATTCAGTTTTATTGATGACTAGCTTTTACCCGCGAATTCGTTCGCGTGGAAGTCGTAAGACACCACAATATATTAAAATAACAGCCACATTTTTATAAAACTTCCCTGTAGGTATACCTACTACGTTTGTAGTTTTGGTCTCCGCAGCCAGCAGCGTAGTAGGTAGGTGCCTATGGAGATGAACGGGCAAGTTGCTCCAGGGACACTCTTATCATTATTAATTCATTTATAGTTATATTTATATTTTTTAATAATTATATGGAAACGATGTAAAAAAGACGTACCTACCTACACGTTAATGGGTTCCCTACTTGATTTCGAAAGTTGATGATTCGATTTTTATTATATCGAACGCGGTGTGTCGATAATTGAGTTGTACGATGTTTTATTCCATCGATGCTTTATTGGTGCGATGTAACGTTTGTGCGAAAAATCCTGTCGCGAAAAACCCTGCAGCGATTGCTCATTAGTTCGGTATTTCATTAGTTCAATAGTATGTCGGTTCGAAACGCCTAAAGACGTTGTATTTGAGTGTCTCTTGTCTCTTCAAACACTCAAATACAAGAAAAATTGGGATAGCCCTCTTAAGACTTAATACTATGAAAGTCACTAAAAGAAACTAGCCTCGCGGTATCTACGAGTACATCAATAAATTCACGGATTTTTCTGACGGCATATTGCAGTATGCGGCTGAACTTAGCCGTCCAGCAAAATATGTTAGATGAGGACCCATTGCCTTGAGTCGAGCGTATGATCTCCAGGAATACATTTGCATTCACGAATTCTAGTTTCTCTTGATTCAATACTATCCACAATCACTACTTTTGACATTTGGTAAAGAATATCTTTTGCATAATTTTTTTCTTCCATTGAATACTAAATTATTAGCAGTGAACCAATTTTGGACCTGCACTTAGGCGTTATTTACGTCGTATAAATTTGTAGCACGTCCATCTACCTTAAAAATAAAGGAACTATCACCAGCAAATAACACCATTTGTAGTTGATTTTTTATGAACGGAGTATATCATTAGTATACAGTAAAAAGAGGAAAGGACCCAATATCGAGCGTTGTGGAACACATTTTTACTTTAAAACCAAGAAAGTAAAATTAACTTGTTGTTGTCTATCATTTAAATACGATTTTACTAAACTGAGCGCAAGTTTTTAAGTCTGTAATGCTCAAGTTACAAGAGTAAGGTTTTGTGATCGACACAATCAAATTCCTTGGAGAGGTCACAAAAGATTTCTATGGCGTCTTGGACCTCTTCCTACGGATTAAAAATGTTTAAAGATTAAAAGTGTTTTAATAAGGTTACACCGGCATCGGTCGTACAACGCTCTTTGGTGAAACCATACTGTTAATCGTAAAGGATTTTATTCGGGTTAAAATCAGTATCAGCCCTAAGTTTTATTTAGTGACTGGGCAAGTCATTACTTAAATAAAAACTTTCAAATAATTATTGAACACGGTTTAGATTAGCAAAATGAATTCTATATGCAAAATATTACCATTGTTCATTGTAAGGTCCTTATTACTTAACTTACAAAATAAAGTGCATTTGTTTTTAAAAAAATAACATACAAATTTATTTAAATTGTATTTGCACTTTTTGTATTGGTATGTTGGGGTCAAAAGTTACAGTTTGACCGCTGTGATCAGAATGAAGATAATTAACGATGTCTTTATCTAAATAGTCGCAGCAACAAAAAACATTATCAGTAATTGTAGTTGTTCGGGTTGGTTCTACAAACACATTTGAAAAATTGAATGATTTAAACAAATTTAATAATCTTAATAATAAAATGTATGTATTGCCAAAACATCTTTCATTACTGACTCAAATAAAGAGTAGTTTTGATAATTTGGGGTCTGTAAAGTTGTAAACGCACACTATATTTGTCATGTATGTGTACCGCGTTTCTCCAAGGTGCGGATATTGGTAAGAAATAAATTCTTAAGTCAGTATTAGTAATAGGTAAGTTCCGCTCATTTAGCAACCTTGATACTGACCTTACAAGCTAGCACCATAATGGTTATTTATTTGTGTGACGTTACTTAGGTGCAAGCTAACCGTTCACTCCGTGACGCGTTGTAGTCATAGATTAATTTTTTAAGTTAGGTTGGTACATACTTGCATTTGCGCAAGGTATTTGTTTGAGGAGGTAGGGGGAATAATTAGGCATCGATGGGCACCCCCAAAAAGGTGACATAGATTAGGTATCAGTAATCGGATCGGATTCGAATTCAATATCAAGGTAAAGGATATGAAAATATAAATAAAACCGCAGGAAATCAGATGGGTGGGAAGAAAAAAAGGCATGAAACGTTCTTACAGCGTCAGACATTTTCAAAGAGAATTATCAGCTGTAGACGCGCATTGTCTTCGGGATGACCGACAGGCTAAAACAACGAATAACTAAAATGTGTCTAAGAATAAGTCACAGTGTAACTTCGATGACCTAGATTAATTGTATAGGTCTGTTCTGTACCTAACTGTGTAAAGTACTGAATGGCAGTTATCAAGACGATTTGTACTGAATAGAGAAGATTTAGTACATTGTGCTGTCGTATACCTACAACTGACAAGGTAAGGAAGAGATATTGTGAGTCTTTTGTAAATAATATTCGCGATAACATTAACCTCATCACGCAGTCACTGATTAATTGTATTCCGTAATTAATTTATATTTAACTAATTTGCTCATAGTTTTTGGCAGTTTTGGACATCTTGTTAAATTAAAATCTGGATGAAATAAAAGTTAATTAATTTCTCTCCACCCTATGTGGGAGTGACTGTATTGTGAAGGGAAAATTCAAGGGATTGTTTGGAACATCTTGTTGAATTAAAACCAGGATGAAAAAAAAGTTAATTCATTCTCCACCCTATGTGGGAGTGACAGTGTTGTGAGGGGAACACTCAAGGGGTTGTTTGGAAAACAGGGTGCTTTCCAAAGTGTGTGCAGGCATTTTACTTATAAATTATATTTGCTTGTATGAAATTGAGATAACATTTTGTTATTGTTTCTATTTAACACTAAACAAACAGTCTTACGTGATTACGTACTCCTACCTATTGCAGCTTGACCTCTGCGGTTGCAACCTATTTTATATAACTGGCCATCAATTGGCATTCTGAACTTTTTCAAATTTTGACGTCAAGTTATACATACTGCTCTGTCTAACTCTTTTGAGTAAACTAGCGAGATTTTATGTATGTAAAATGCAATAGTAGGTACGTACTAACTCCTAAGTGACACAAAAACGAAACAGCCACAGCCCTAAACTAATCATATTAACAAATAAATTAGTATAAAGAAAGAATAGTTACATATTAGTATGAAATGAAAAGTTTAAAGTTAAAATACAATGTATTTTCACTAATAAACACTAAGATAACTTATCGTTTATTAGTAAAAAATATCAATGTATGTTTCTATTGACATAATAATAATCTCAAAACCCGAAAGTGTTTTGGATTTTATATAATTCTCAAAAGTGTCCCTGATTTTAATTTGGTTTCAATCGAATATATGCATTATTTAGAACACAGAAAGTAAATTCATGTCTCTGTTGGTTCTTAGGCGAACGATGTTTGGACGCCGAACAATGTCCTTTCTTTACAAAATAAATACTTATACCTTCTAAAACGACGGAAGCTTTAAATTCCTCACCCGATGTCTCAATTGATTTATTAAGAGTGAACGTTCCAGGCTGCCCGGTTGAATTTCAAACCCTATAATAGTAATAAAAGCATTTCGCCAAAAAAAATCAAATGGACCGAAGATCTATGGGACATGTCTATCAAAGTTAGTACATCCATAATCGAGACTATAGCACCATATTACTTAGCTTTAATATTTAATTTGTGTGTAGACTATGGAGTCTTCCCGGTTTTAATGAAGCACAGTAAGGTTATACCACTTGTTAATCTGGGGACAGCAAAGACACCAACAAATATAGACCAGTGAGTGTGTAGTTCTAATGTATGCTATTATTGTGTAATTGTAATTTGAAAACATCTAATCCCTCATCTAATCATGAGTATTACTTAATATTTTTGTTTTGTTAGCAATAATTGTCTAAAAGTAAAAAGAACAATGTAAACATGTTTTTTTTTTTTAAAGGGTAAGAGAAGTGAATGTAACGCCGAAAGAACGCCGCCTCTGGCGAACCTATAAAAGGCATTCCAAGATGGAGCCTCCTCTCTTCCTTCCCATTGGACGCAGGCCACCATGTATACCCAACTGTGATAACCTTGGTATTGGAAATGTGTATAAGTAACAATAAATAAATACGTGTATCTCCAAGACAATTGCATCTGTTATTGAGAAGAACATTACAGTATCCGTGTTGCCGGTATTCAGCAAGGTGTTCGAAAAGGTAATGCTCAATCAAATGCTTAGGTAATCATTTTAACACCAACAAAATTTTACACGGTCTGAAATATACATTCACCAAAGGACTTTGTACGACTGACGCCGGTGTCACTTCATTTTATTAAAATGTGTTACTTAAAACACACAATTACAGTATGGGAGGAGGCCCAAGATGCCATAGGAATCTTTTGTGATCTCTCTAAGGCTGACTGTGATGATCACGAAACGTTACTTTTAAAACTTGAGCATTACGGACTAGGTAAACTCGCGCTCAGTTTGGTAAAATCTTATTTCTATAGACAACAAAAAGACTACACACTACTACTAAAGTGAAAAATAACTTTAATTTCGGAAGCCGGTATCTCTGCATCTGTATTTTAGTTTTTTCCACCGGCTTCCGAAATTAAAGTTATTTTTTACTTTGTAGTGCTTTTTTTTGGCAGTCAGTTGTTTTTTTTTTTGTAAAATCGTTTTTTATTTTTCACTTTTTAGTTGAGGTATCTACCCCACACCAATTCGAAACCGAACGACTTACACGTCCACGTCCGTTTGAAGGCGTTTTTTTAAATAAATTTGTGTTGATTTTTTTTAAACCGCTCGACATTTTTCGATTAAATTTAAATGGGACCACCTGGAAAGTATATTCCCTTTGAAACAAAAAAGAATTTTCAAAATCGGTTCAGGCGCCTTCGAGTAATCGGTAACAATATATTTAAAAAAAGATTCCGACGAATTGAGAACCTGCTCTTTTTTTGAAGTCGGTTAAAAATGGGTGTTCCACAAGGCTCGATATTAGGTGCTTTCCTGTGTTTAGTATATATTAATGATCTTCCCCATCTATTAAAAAAAAATCATCCAATCCATCAATCCATTCCATCCGTTATTTGCTGACTACATCCTTAATTTTTAAGATAAATAGACGTGCATCAAATCTTGACGACGTTAATAATGCCCTACTGCAGGTAGGTATACATTGGTTCATAAGATTTTTTTACCGAATGTTAAAAGTAGTGACTGTGACTTGTGACATAGAATTGAATAAAGAGAAACTAGAATTCGTCGATAAAAGATTTTTCCTGGGGATCACGCTTGACTCAAGGCTGCAATGGGGTCCTCATTTAACATATCTAGCAGGACGATTAAGTTCAGCAGCATAATTATGTTGTAAGAGAAATCCGTCAGTTTACTAATGTAGATACTGCGAGGCTAGTGTATTTTAGTTACCTACTTTCACAGTATCATGTCTTACGGTATATTTTATTATGGGGACGGGCTGCCGATATCGAGTCTATTTTTCTTCTGCGGAATAGAGCCACCAGAGCAATATATGGCCTCCACAGGCGCTATTCTCCAAAGGAACTGTTTAAAGACATTAACATCATGACGGTACCTTGTCAATATATCTACGAAAACATCATGTATGTAAGGAAAAAATTAAATCTTTTCAGTATAAGATGTGAAACACATAGGACTAGAAATAGGGACCAACATCGCTGACAAAAATGCTTGGCTCAACGCTGGTCCTGCTCCACAAGGGCGCATAAACTAATAGTTCAAGCTGCTGAAGATTGTAAAAACTATCATTGCATTGTATAAATTCAATCTCTTAGTATTATATCAATCATTATTAATATGTGAAATGTCAACAGCGGCAGCGGCTAGAAAAGTTTTAAGCCAATTTTCAGTTTACAACCAAACGTAGGTACCTAGCTTCTTAAGGGCTTGTATTTATTCCTGAATAAAAAGCTTTGTTTTTCATAAACTGTATAAATCGACCCTCTGATAAATGTGTTGACCGCGCGCGCTCCCGCACATCCCGCCCACCGCTCTCCCACCCCCGCCCTCACCTCTGTTGCTCGATCGAACAGAAAGACGCTTAGCGTAGGTACGTTATTTTTGAAAATTTATTATTTTTATCGGTACTAAGGTTACATTATTAATAATTACCGATAAATGTGATTAATTTCATACTTTTACTTCGACTTTCGGTAATTATTATTGATAATGATACACAATTATTAATAATTTTCAATTATTCACAGTTACCGTAACATACACACATCAAAAGTGTCTAGGGATCAACATATATTTTTGCAATAACTTTTCTCCTGATTGATATTAATTAAAATTTTCTTTAAGGATTCATAAAATAAAGTGTTTTCGTTTGTCACGGTAACGATAAACCAAGTCACCTTTGCATTAATAAAGAAATTTGCCATTTTCCTAATAAAGGGATTTTTGACATTTGAACCACTAACACAAAAGTTCGAAAAAAAGACTGAAATAACAGTTTTCTTTAAAATTTTATTGGGTAACTTAAACAATTAATAATCCGTGTTTCTACCGCGAACACTAACAACACAAGAACATCGGTTTGGCATACTCAAAATGAGTTCATCCAAATCACGCTGTGGAATGGCCGCCCATGTTCGTTGCAACAACAAAAAAAGGTCTTCTTGCGACTGGATACCCTCCATATTCAGCAGAGCTCTTCTCTGTAGCATATCCCATGCATGCTCAATCGGGTTCAAGTCTGGCGACTGAGCAGGCCAGGGCAGGACATTGATGTTAGCTGCGGCGAGAGTCTGTCTTACAACTCTTGCGGTGTGCGGTCGTGCATTATCATGCATTAACTGAAATAAGGGACCGATTTGCACTTGTAGAGGAACGATGACGTCTGATACAATCGTCTCAGCATAAATTTGAGCGTTGAGGTTGCCTCTGATCCAAATCAACTCAGTTCTTCCGCCGATCCAAATACCCGCCCATACCATGATGGTTCCACCACTATAAGGATGGACTTCCTGGCAGGATTTTAATCGCTGTTGGCGTCCAGGGGTTCTCCAGTGTCGTATACGTCTTGTATCCGGTCTCATACCAAAACGAGACTCATCAGAAAAGCACACGAAACGCCATTGTTCTTCTGCCCAATTTCTGTGTTCAAGAGCCCATTGATATCGAATCCTACGATTGTGCATTGCTATAGGTGGTACCCGTAGCGGTCTTCGGGAATGAAGGTTCACTTCATGCAAGCGGTTTCTGACTGTTTGGTCGCTAATTAAGTTCCCTGAAGAGTGATGAAGCCTCACGGCTAACATCATGGCGGTTATTGTTGGAGCTCTTCGAGTTAAGATTTGAATGTATCGGTCTTGTCTCCGTGTGGTGCAGCGATACCGTCCTCCATGGCGCTCAGCCACGGTACCAGTGCTTCGGTAACGTGTCCAAAGTCGACTGATAACACTCTGACTTGTATTCAGAGCTAAAGCCACAGTACGTTGCCGGGAACCAGCTTCTATCATTCCCACGGCTCTGAGCATTTCTTCCCTGCTTAAATGACGTCGCCGCTCCATAATAACGTTGGTTTTAATCAGTAGTAGGGAAACAGTAGCACTAATAATGTCTTCAATGCGTTGTATGTTTTTATAGGGAAAATATTGACAGCTGATTTTCATCTTTTACTCGAATTTGATTCACAGTTCCTGATTCAAATTATGAAATGCACCAAAAAGGATCCATATAAATTTATAAAATCATAAATTTATTACAAAGCCACATCTTAATCTCAAGAAATCCGCATAAAAATGCTTGATCCCTAGACACTTTTGATGTGTGTATATACCCCTCTGCGCTTGGCATAGTTACTGATAAAACTGTACTGTACTGTAGTTACTGTTAAATAAATCTACATATTTTTCTTTCTTTCTTTCTTTTCTTTGTTATCGCCCCTAAATCTTAGCGTAAGTTTGACTTTTTCGTGAGTTTTATTTAATAAGCCTCAACACTTCTGCTGAGACCGCCAGCTGCGAGTTAGCTTAGATTAAAAGGACACCAAATACAGGTTTTTTTTAACTGTTCATCAAACTTGCGTATAAAAATATGAAGGAAATAAGCGCCGAATTTCTTTTTCAGCAAGCTAACTCAAAAAATAATTTTAACATTTTGTATTTTATTTTTTATACCATAAAATTATACCGTGGTATGGTGGTGAATTTCCTTTTTTATTTCGCTACAATAAGTAATAAATCTTAATATTTTACGTGTTCAATTTACTACATTATCAACACGACAAGGAACGTTAATAGTTTGCATTACTTAACTAAGAATTCTATTGCAAATACTTATGATGACTTGTTTACAATAGGAAATAAACAAAGCCGAGCTTATCAAACTCGTTGATAATTATCACATCAATAAGGTAATTTGAGTCAAATATAGCTGATGAAAGATTAGGAATGTTATTAACTTGACACGAGACTGAAAGACGTGTTCCCAAAAATCAATTCCTCTATTGTTTTTTTGTTCAGGGACTTTACATATTAAAGATATGCAGTTCATAAAGCCGATAGTTCTGAACGGGAGCCTACGGTGAGTGTCAACCATGCGGTTTATTTTTAAACAACAAAGTTGTACTTAGACTCTTAGAACAAGTGCTGCCCAAATGCTATGGAAAGTTATCTGACAAATATGCAACAAAGACTGACGCAGTGCATCGAATAGCGGAAATGAAATAGGAAAAGTCCAAAACTAGCCATCAGTCGGACAAGACCATGTGACGTGAAGGATCATAGTTCAAAGTCCAAGAACCTTCTAAAATAAAGACCGCATATTATTAACGTCAAAGAAGAAGCCCAGGGCCTGCAGTCTCGACATAGTTAGCAATCGATTTCGGTTGCTAAGTCCTAACAATCCAGATGTAACGATATTTGGTAGTCTCGACACTCAAATTTATCGGTTGTTACCGGTCTTTTAGGTAGGTACCGGTAGGTAACAACCGATAAATTTGAGTGTCGAGACTACCAAATATCGTTACATCTGGATTGTTAGGACTTAGCAACCGAAAACGATTGCTAACTATGTCGAGACTGCAGGGCCTGGAGATGTCATACGGCAGGCGGCGGAAAACACACGGGCTGTATACAGACAGCCCAAAATAGTCAGGACTTTAAGAAGGTAGTTGAATAAAACAGGATGATGTACGAATATTAAGATGTTACATTCTGGGAGATGATAGCATACGATGACTGTGTTTAGCGATCGTCTGCTTTGAAATGCATTTGTATGCACAACCATAATATATGCGTCAGCCGTCAGCGTTCTCAAGCACCTAGGTATGCGCTAGTATGCTTAAGCGTTGTAGAAGATACTTTGTATGCGTTTTAACTTATCTTGATGGAAAAAGGTGAAGAGATCGACTGCTTTCAAATACATTCGTATGCACAAGCATATATAACGATTTTATAACGTACAAAGGGTTTTATGGAAAAAAAAACACCAATAAACTAATTACAGTTCGACAAATTTACGCTGCATTGCATTGCATGCAATAAATTTAAAATTGACGCTGCAGCAGGTCCTTCTGTGTTTAATCCCATTTTTAAGTTATTATAGCTTATTTCTCGCGTAAAGTGGTTTAAAAATCAACGTGAAATTGACGGATTGTGGTTTTTGGCTGCTTGTCAGTTTGAGTGGTGTTACTCAGTCATTAACGGTCAGGCACTCGATTGTCCCAATTATGTAATTCGAAAACTCAATTCAAGTTTAAATCTAAGGTTGGAACACAGGTAGGTATACTTTTCCAGGATAATCTGATCTCGCATTGTATAGGATTTCCTCACAATGATAGGTCAGTGTAAACTGGAGATGTATAGCTTGATGTGTAGCCGTGTGTACAAGAGTGAGGTGTCCAGTAGCTTCATACGTGTGACACGTACCTACACAAAAAAAAAACGCATGGATTTTCGCTTGTTTAGGTCAAACCGCGTAGATGCAGTTTGTATAAAGTGCGTATTGATGATGCAAGAAAGTATTGAAACTGTTTATTCACTATGGAGATTTAGATACAGGAATATCGTACTAAAATCAATGTGTTTTTGATCCATGAACCTTGATTTATTTATTTACATGTGCGTTCAGCTTAAAAGTGCTTTAACGAGATTCAGCCATCTTTGCATACGTCTTCACTGAATCTGGTTTGCAAGGTGCGTTAAGGCAACAATAAGAAATTGCGAAGTAAAAAGCTTAAAAAAGAATATAAATTATAATGTTGAATAGATGATACATTATTATTTAAAATCGAGTGTAACCGCCATTGCTTGCAATAGCATCCAATAGTCTCGAATGCATTGATCCGATATGGCGACTGCAAATATCACTTCCTCTCATAAAATCCCAAATTTCGTTGCAATGTTGCTCAATTTGACGACACGGTTGGCGCAGTGGTTAAGCGATTGACTGCTGCGTTACGTGTCGCGGGTTCGATCCCCGCACGGAACAAATATTTGTTGTATGACCTGCAAGTAGTTGTTCCGGGTCTGGCTGTTTGTGTATGTGAGTTTAAATGTTTGTAAACGCACCCACGATACAGGAGAAATTCCTAGTGTGGGGCAACGTTTAAAAAAAATAAAAAAAAAAATTGCTTATATTGTCCTCTCGTTTCTGTTATCCCACATTTGGACCACCAGACCCCATAAATTCTCAATTGGATTCACATCCGGGGACCTAGACGGCAAGGGAATTAGAGTAACTTCTGGATGCTGGCTAAACCAGTTAGACACAACTCTGGCCGTATGCACTCTACAGTTATCATGAACATAACAAAAGCTTGGAACTTCTTCGCGGGTAAACCATTCGCACCGTCGGTAACATAGTTTACGGTAGTATTCGCATGTGAAGAAATCTGAACCAGCTCGCCTACACCTCCGGCTCCCATCCAGCCCCACATGTTAGCTGAGATTCGGCCAGATAATTGATTCGGCACAACGTGGTCTTCGGTATCGTATTATATACAACACAATACAATATAAACGAATTATTTTATATTTTCATAAAAATTCTCATTTATCACATTTGACACAATTTCAGTGACGTTTTCGCCTCTTTGGGATTTTATAATCGAAAGAGTTCGGAACATGGATGTGAAAAAAAACATTTGTTCTGAGTTAAAGTTAATTCCAAAGAGCATGGATTCAAAATATGATTATTACTCCTTTATCTAAAATATTATCTAAGTACTGCAGTGATGACTTAGGTCCAAATTGCACAGATCTCCGAGCCGTGTTGACGTAGCTCGCTTATTATTCAAAACGTCTTACGTGCACTGTAAAGGAGGGAAATCTTTGTTGCTTTGACGGTTTCAGACGATTTAGCGGCAAAGTGGGTCATGAATTCATGATTCTCGTTTGGCCATTGTACCTATGACAGCAAAACACTAGAACTGCTCTTGCTGGATACTGTTGCAACTGTTTGGTGGGTAGACGATGGTACTGTTGGCTGTTGTGCACACGTAATGTTGAGCGTGCGGTTTAAGTATTTTTTATCTTGGACACGGTATCAAGATGAGAGATGGAGCGACTTGCATAATTTTTAGATGAAATACTATCTACTTCTATGTCGTCCGACGTTGAAATTTATATGCTCACCTACTTACAGTAATAAAAAGGCTTTGTTACAGTGATTTTTGATTTCATGAACCGTTCAAAACACCCTATATTCCTACTATTCATTACTGAAGAGTGCAAAATCATTTATTTCAAATAAACCATTTACAGGCACTTTTGACTTGTCAAGTGGTCGGTCAGGCAGAAATATGATGCTAGTTGCCCATTCCAAAGCGTAGTAGGTACCTATGGCGAAGAACGGGCAAGAAACTCCATGGACACTCTTTTACTCAGATACTAATGTACAGACGCCAGCAGGTCAAGCTACCCGAAACTGTCAAATTTTCCCAATCAACCTTGAACCTTAATGCTTTAGCGATAAAGTTGAAAATCTATTAAAGAAATTTGACAGATTGTAGTAGCTTGATGTGCTGGCGTCTGTACATTAGTATTATTATGATGACAAAGATTATGTTCGAATATTTATATACACATTGACATTGATGAATTTTATACATACAATGACATGAGTATTTACTTTGTAAAGTATTATATTATTTAAATTATTGTGAATAAGATTATGTGGATTATTACTTTTTTTATTTTATTTCTTAGTTAGTTTCACGATCTGGCAGCTTGAGTAATTTATGCGGCCTACCCAAATGTCCTTTCTTTGGTATTGTTCGTCGAATCGTTGTGCTCCTTAAGTTCTCAGTTGAGCGGCAAGATTACTGACAAATGCGTGCACTGACTGGACAGGTCCGCTCAATCTGTATGGTTTTTCCTCAAAAGACCGTTTCAGACACCAATCTACATGGTCTTCACATGATCTGACCAAGATTATGTCTGGACTTTAAAAGAGACTGTGACCTCTGAGTTTGTTTCGGCCTTTCTTCTCAGAGTAGTCAGTTATGAAACGCCGACCTCATCTAGTTTTAAAAATATGATTGACGTGTAAAAGTGTTTGTAACAAACCTACTTACAGAAATAAAATCATTTATCATTTAAATTATATTGTTACATAAATATTAGTTACATCATTAATGTTGTATTTATGTATCATTATAATGTGAGAACGATGTAAATAAGATGTACACGTTGAGTGTCCAGAGTACAGCAAACAGATTATTTAAACTAAACAATCCATTAATAAAATAATTAAAATAAGCCGTGGCGGCTAAGAGAGGCTCT
Organism: Brachylomia viminalis; assembly: GCA_937001585.2. Classification (NCBI taxonomy): domain Eukaryota; kingdom Metazoa; phylum Arthropoda; class Insecta; order Lepidoptera; family Noctuidae; genus Brachylomia; species Brachylomia viminalis. Next base: position 16,196,378 of record OW443293.2, on the reverse strand, counting down.
CTTAACCGTTGCGGTCCGTTCTTTCTCCCACGTGTTCATGTCAATGAAAGATATTACCCGGTAAATGGTAGTAGTACATAGTACTCACACTTGTCTTAAGCAATTAGGCTATAACTTTATTTGAGAATATTGGTTCACCTATTTTTGGCAACTGTATAAGCCCTCAACTATTATCTACTGTTATTTGATAATTTGTATACAGAAGCTGTTGGTGTACCTTTATAAATAAAAAATAAAAAAATAAACTCAATCTCCTTTGTATGCAGATTTTTCGTGTCTGTCTGTGTGACTGCGTTGTTCTTCTAAACTACGCAACTGATTTTGATGTGGTTTTCGCCATTATTTAGATAATTTATTCCGGAAGGTTTATAATAAACAATAATAAATATTTTATTCAGCGACCGACTCCACGTCACACCAGGTTGTCACACCAGTGTGACAAAGAGTATTTTTTGAGGTACCTAAGTATCTTTTAAAATACTTGTATCACTTTTCGGACTGTTTCTGGGAAGATAGAGTTTTTAGATAATCCCCGGCGTAGGTGTGAGATGGAACACCGGGGTGGTTTTTAGTCAGAAGAGTCTGACAGACCCCGCCGCCCACCCCAGGGCAGTGGACATCCATGAGGATTTTCCACCCCGGAAATAAAAATAAAAAAAAGCTTAGAACAGCGACCCCCTACGAAAACCCCCGCCAAAAACGACTAGAATACACAGTATTAAACTGTAGGGGAGTTGTCCATTAATTCAGACATAGTTGAAATATCCAATAACTTAAAAAAAAACATTAGATTAATCGTTCGTTAGTGCGATTAATTAAAGATTAATCAAAATTAAGTAAGTCAAACAGTACTTGAGTCGACCAATTCGCGTTAGTTAGGATAGGTAGATGGGGGATTTATCTATTACAAGCACAGCACTAATGTGATACAACAGGTGTAGTAAAACTAACGGTGTGATGACGAGGAAAAAAAATACTCGTCGTCACACTGCCTGGTGTGACAACCTGGTGTGACGTGGAGTCGGGAATGTTATAGGTAATACATTATTATTAAAGTTACACATAATACAGAAATCTCCATGCTTTGTCAGGTTGTACAACCGAACGAAGGGTTGCTAGGAGATGATAAAATATACAATAAACATTCTATACAAATGATTCCATGGCATGGTTATAGCCATGTAGATCGGTTGTCTGGCCCGGGGAGGCTGTATGCTTTATTGATTTGGTGTTGGATGTCTAGAGGGATGGGGGCAGGTAACACGGCTGGGAGGGGCGCAGAGAGGGCGTTGAACGCATCTAGTGCGTCGGGCGTGCCTACATTATTGCATTGCGCATGCCGTAAACCCGGGAAATCAATCAGCGGAAATGCAGGGGGCTCAATTTCGGTCCGCCGGGAGAGGTCAAAGTTCAACAAGGAACATTATAGATATTATAATAAGTAGGAGCTGTTCGCACTAGGCCCCTTGCATTGGACTATTAGTTTAGAACTTTAAAGACATAGGTAGACGGCTAACTAGAAGTTGACCTAGGCCATTACTTATAAATGGAGTTTTCGACATCATCAGTAGTAACTTGGTAAGAGAGCTGAGCAAGATATGTATAAATATTACAATAGATGGGATTAGAACCCCAGACATCGCGATCGCTTAGGCCATTAATTTCATAATTTGTATTATGATGATAGTTATAAAGGGGCAAAGGCCCCAATGGTTATGGTGCAGAAAGGCGATAAGTAGTATGTTCGAAACCAACTCGATGGACTATTGACGGAGAGCCAAGCCTAAACATATTAAATTATTTAGAGGAGTCATTGACTGTCACATGAGAAACGCACGTGACTGATCATTAAAAAATCGGAAGTGTTCAGGACTTTTTCTCTTACTATTTCTATACCGTTTCAAATTCAGTGGGAATTCTAAGGAAAAGGGCATAATTATGATAAGCTTATACATATGTATGTAAACACAGCTATGTGTCTACGTACTTAATACATGCTAATATGTATTAATTACGTCCATTTGATTGTAATTAGGTAGTGAACTGTTATAGTAGATCATCTAACCAAACCACTAGGTACACCTAATTTGCAACATGAAAGTCATTGGCAGTGATTTTCTTTTAAATAGGTACTCAGGTAATTATTAAATACTTAAATAAAAATATTGATATTTACAAAATAGGTAGGTCATGCCTACCCAATGTCTGGGCATGATTACAGTAGTTTTACATTATGCTGATTGAAAATTATTAAAATACATTTCGCTGTGCACTCAGCTTGAAGTTATTACATAACATGAAGGATATTTTCAATATTAATAAGCTTGTCCCGTTGGTGTATTCTGTAGCTGTCTAGCCTGTGGAGAAAATCAATAAGTTCGCGCGCCGTCTCAGTGCATTGCCGCTCAGCTGTCTATTGATTTGGAAGCTATGCTAACAGAAAATAACTTACCAGTAGAATGCAATTTTGTCTCCATAGCCGTTCCTCACGTTCCTGTCCAGCACGTTGAAGCAGATGTTGGTCCTAGAACCCTCCAGCCATTTTACAAAAATCCTCCCCAAGTTTATATTAAAATTGTAAGACATAATATGTCCGCGTTGGTATGGTGTCTGCCAATAGAATTCATTCGCTAATTCCGACCAAAATGATTCGGGATCTTCAATCGATTCCTTGTGCATGTTTAGATATTGCTCAAAGCAGGGCAGACGTGATTTTTCGACGGCAAAGTCGCTCGGCTCATATACGCGCGATTCATTTACGCGCGACGACATCGCGAATAGCGTCGCTGTGCGGTTGCGCTGAGAACAAAGTGTCGCGAGAGCGAACGTGCGCGCGGGCTCGAGGTGTGGAGCCGAATGGCGAGTGGCGGAGCGGCGAGCGGTGACGGTGACTGACGCGCGGTCGATCGAGTGCAGCACTCGCACTTGCTGGGCGCTTGGCAGGCGACACAAGGCCTGTAATCGCGTTGAGATGACGCACGCATGCAGCGCGCGTGCGCGGCCGGTGCGCGCCTAACTCAAACTTACAAAACCGACGCCAAAGCAGCCCAAGCGATAGTCTTTCGATATTTGGGCACACTAAAACTGAGATTTTTGGTATTGAGTTATTACCAATGTTTAGACTGAATACATACACAAACAACGTTTGCCGGGTCAGCTAATATTTATATAAGATAAATACTAGCTGACCCGGCAAACGTTGTTTTGCCATATAACTTATTTCTATTTATTTTCTAGTGTCCCTAGAAATAATTTCCAATCCTTATCACTTAGAGGTATGAAAAATAGATAGTAGCCGATTCTCAGACCTACTGAATATGCATATAAAATTTGATAAAAATCGGTCAAGCCGTTTTGGAGGAGTATGGCAACTAACATTGTGACACGAGAATTTTATATATAAGAAGAAGTAGAGATTGCTAATGATTTGAACAAAAGTTTAAAACATGCCTGTGGCGTACTTTCTGTCGCTCAAGTGCTGTTAGCTAAGTATGTTTCTCCTGGTGATGTAAATTAATTTGGATAAAAATAAGCCTTTCTTAGTTTTCTCAGAGGTAAGTCAACGACTTTTTTATGTTTTATCTCTAGTATTTCTTACGGTTCCAGTTTATGCTTTACAATTTCAAGTCAAATCCGACCCTTTTTAGTAAATAGGGTCGGTTTTTACTTGGAACTGTGACATTATGTAATTTAGTTTTTTTTCAATGTTTTACTGAGATTCATTTCAATCTTAGACCAGATTTCAAGGCTGCAAGATTAAGGCTAATTAAAAACGCAATTTATTTAAGTAGTTGAGAATATAGTAATCTAATGAAAGATTGCCGTTAGTGTGTTCAGTCTTCATCTTTTAAATAAAACATACGACATAACAGATGATGATTCTTTATTAACAAAACTTATCGTTTACTTAGTCTAAATCGCGAATCTAAAGCGTACGTGATGACCAGTCTTTCTTGTATAAGCTGCCATGAAATACATAACTTCATAATCAATGCTTTAAGTAAACAGAGGTACGTCCGCAAGTGGCACGTCAAAACTTGGCTACTTAGCCTAGCTCTTTTTAGCTCTAGATAATTACGACATGCCGTCCTATTTTCACGAGTCAGCTAATAGTAAGACATTGTGTCGTTTTTGAAGATCGAATGTTGGATATGTAACCTCTTTTTACTTATATCATTGTTCATAATTATGTAAATCAATCTCTAAACTAATCAAGTTTGCCATTAGCACGAGTTGACACTTTGTTGATAACAGACTTGCATTATGCGTAGGTACTCATGTTTTGTACGTAAGGGGTGCTACACTCATGTTCGGGTCGGCATGATTATATAATAATTATATAATAGCTGGCCACCAACATAAAAATATATGTTCGTGAAAAAGCCGCTCGGCTTAGCTCTAATTGTGTCGAGCCCACCAGAAAATGATTTATGTATTATAATAATTAATGATTGCGAGGGTAGATGCCGAACCAAGTTTGCCGATCAGCCCGAGTGGTATGAGAGCCGACTATGTCTAGTAATTACTTCGAGTTGTCTTTATCGAATGTGCCGACCCGAACTTGTGTGTAATACCCCTATCCGAAAACCAACCTGTGCTAACCGTGCGTACAAGAAGCAAAATACTATTATATTTTTTATTTAATAAAATTTTAGAAATCGTTTCTATTATAAACTTCATTTGGGCCCCTAATATAATCACTATGTGAACTAAAGATCTCCGAAGCGCGACCGGTGCAACTTATAAAGCTGCTCACAGTCGCAATAAGCAATCGTGTGCTACACAAAAGGTTATATATTTTCCAACAGAAGCAGGATACTGGATGATCCCATTCTCATTCAAAAACTAACTACATACATAACCTAAACCGATAAGCAATACGTTTATCCAAATATTTACGTACTTACGATCATCTTAAATATTTTTGTTATTAAGCTTCTAGAGGAGAACCTCTACCTACATAGTCATAGAATAAATAGACAATAATAACAATAAACAACAATACTTAAATACAGGCTAATGATGGGACGTACATTATACCCGAGCTTTACGCTGAAGAAAATATCATCATATAAATAAAACTATTCACATAACGTACAATATATAATAATATTAGAAATATTCTCTTACAAGTTTCACGACCTCTATAAACTCGTATACCTATATTTGCATTAATATCCACAACAGGTCAAGCGTAGGTAATAAATTATATAAATTAGTCCCAGTGCAATGAGGTACATTTTGGTAACTTAAAATATTGGGCACTTATTTAATACATTTTTAAATAAATAAACTGCGAGTTCATCTTTTAAGAATAATATTAGGTAAAACTATAATAATTCCATTCGCGCACAATAATAATAAGGTGTCCGTGCACACTATGTGATACGATAACGAGATCTTTGTAATATCTGAAAAATTAAACAAATGCGCGTGCGTTTATAAGTATCGCCTAATTAAGTGAGTTATTGCGCGAGATAACACTTGATCCAAAAATATTAAGTTCATTCATTATTCTAAACCACGATAAGCTAGTGTATACTGTTTAACTTGTCGTTGTCTATTATTTTGCAAATGATATAAAATAAAATGATTACTTCACGAGTCACGACGACTACGATGACGAAGATAGTTACTTTACTTTACTTGTTACGTCATAATTCGTTGTCCATTAGTTATTACTAACTTTGTATATGAAAATTACGATAAGGTGATTCAAAAAACCTAGTACATACACAGATATTGTAATTGCGAGTTAGCCACCTCTTTGACCTACTTATAAAAACAGGCAAACTGACTCATTAATAAGCAAACTGACTATCAACTTAAATTGTCCGTTAATCCAAGTCACAACTGTCATTGTTGGTCAGTTGTGTAAAAAGGTTATAACACGTAGCGTGTCAATCTGCTCTGCAATCAAATTTCTTGTCTGTATAATGAAAGTATACCCTACTACCATTGTAAAGGTTCGATCTCACTATCTATTTTGCCCCTCGGTTATGATTAGGTACATGTCTTTCCTTCACATCACTCTTAGACATGTGCTAGGTGGCCAGGGACATGAGTCTCCGGCGGCGCAGCTTGCGGCCGCAGCGCTTCCACGCAGCGGTGAGGCAGTACACTAGCGCTATGATGGCCAGCAGCGACATGGCACGGCTAGTCACACTCGGGCTCTGGTGTTCCGCCCCACCATGCCCGCGCGAGGGCGCAGCCCCAGCGCCACGCCACGTCCGCGGCGCAGGCTCCGTACCCTCTATCTCTGGAGCACCTGCAAAATCAACTTCATTTAAATCTCGTCTCATCTATTTCCTTCCTCATATCCCAAGCACATTGTCGGCTAACTGCAAAAGTTCTGAAACTTGTTTGCCAACCTCTCATTACAATAAAATTTGGTTTAGCCGATGACATGCAAAACAAGAAAATCCCAAATCTACAACTATTTCCAGTAGGTAAGGTCACGTGATCGGATGCAATTATGTGCCGAACAAATGGAAATGTAATATAAATAAGTAATTATTATTTAAGTGTTTTGATTAATCTCTGCAAATGGAACTCTTTGTGGATTAATATTAAATCCTCATAGAGTTACATTACACTGTAACATGTAAGGATAACTTAGCGATATTCTAATTGCAGATACAATCTCTTCATCAAACGAACACACTCATTACTCGACCCTTTTTAGTTTATTCCCTTTCATCCATCTATTCAAATTCGTCGTCAGTACTATGCACCCTTTGCACCAGACCTTGGGGCCCTCCAAGGTCAGTGTAAATCGTCGTACGGCGGCCCCTCTCGACAGATCCCTCACATTAGCGCTACCCCATTCATTCAACCTTTCAAATTACAAGACCACGGGGAGTATATTCATTTAATCCGTACCGGACTGACATCACCCTTTTATATCAAACGAGATATTTTATCTCATTTTTGTATTACACGCTATTTTGAATGATCGAATAGTTTTGCAAAAACATATATTGTACACCCACCGTTACATAATCATACAATCTAAGATTGCTTGTCTTTTCAAAGCGTTAGCATTCATGTTTTGTCTGCCTTATCATTGTAACATCGTTTCTGTATTCGCCTCGTCTCTTTTAACTACACCATTTAAATACACCATCGCCGGCTGTCGCAGAAAACCAGCGCTGGGGCTCTGTCTTGCATAGGGTCGCGGCATAATGCTGAGCGATAGCCGTTTTGCGTGGATGTGCATGTTTCCCCCAACCTTTTCATATTGTTTGCGTCATGTTTACCGCAAATAAACGCATTTTCTTTCTTGCCATTTTATCTGTACTTCCTGAATTTACCATCTCACAGTCGCACACTCACCATCACATCACATTTATAAAAAAAAAAACAATTACATTTAAATAAAAATCATATATAAATGCATTTCGGCACAAGTTTATTGCATAAGCATAATCAGCCTATAATGTTCCCACTGCTGGAACACAGGTCTCCTGTCTAAGAGCCAAATGGGCTGTAATCTAACACGCGGGCGCGGTTCGGGTTGGTAGACGTCACATGTCTTCGAAGTTTTGGTTCTAGGACATGCCGGTTTCCTCACGATGTTCTCCTTCACCGTTTTGTGAGCAGTGGTGTTGAAATTAAAAACTGACAAGTAAGTGCCTCCTGGGTGCGAACTAACGACTTACAACTCATAAGTCGGGGCCGATACCACTGGGCCATCGCTGGTGTGTTGTCCACCAAGATTATTGGTATGTAATGAACCAATAATCCAATATGGGATGTGGGATGCACAAAACTGGTCAAAGTGGCTGTGCTAGGAGGACGCCAAGTCTAGAAGTGAACGCCTTTCGGCTGAAATGGTGATGATGAATGACCCAATATTAAGTACTAAAGTAAACTTAGGTAAAGGCTAAAAGAAGTGTTTCAAACAATATACACGAGAAAATATGTGTTTCTCACAAGTCTTCCCGAAAATTCGTAATCTTTGACCTCAAAACCTCCAGATACCGATTTATGGTTTGCGATAGCACAGAATTCTGAAATTTCGCCTGAAAGAATGCACATGAAAGAATTTTTCTCCTACATGTGGTAATATTTTTCCCAAATTGTCTTCATTTTATTGCCAATCCAATCGCCTGCCAATTTTGTATCGTATATGGAAGTACAGTAAATATCGCAGGTCGCATCAAGATATAGAAAAATTTAGGTTTTTAGAGTCGCCTTTTCACTCATAACTATGTGACTATCTCTTTCTACAGGTCTACGTGACATATTAACGGCCGAGTAGGTACGGTAGCCTTGTTCACGTGAAGCTAGGAAAAGCGTGAAGACTTTTAAACATTGTTCTAAACACATATCGTAATGTTGTACTTGTTACCTTAGTCCGCTCGGTGCTGTTAAGTTGACAAACACAAAAATATTTAATGAGTAGAATTAGTTTATCTTATGGCTACGTGTCCAGTGTCAATTCATGAGCAGTATGGTCAGTAAATGTAAGCTCTGCTTCCTGTACAATTTCCTTTCAAGCAAGGAAAATACAAAGTATTACCAATTTTATTTTTTCACGTTGGAAGATGAAACGGATAGTTGTTCGGACGGAGATACTGGATATCCGGCCGAACATAGATTAATCTGATTGAGGCCATGAAGGTGAGGTTCGAATGACCGGGGGTGGATTCGAAACGAACATTTTATTGATTGACTATTTGATTCACTGGCTATTTTATTACGTTAAGTGGTAAAACGTCTTCTTTTCAATCCACGAATAAAATACACTTTTAGAGTTTTAAGGTTTGATTAGTTATGTACAGTCACGAGCGTAAATGTATTACTATGGACAGCTCGGCAATAATATGATTTCATGATTCATCTACTTATATTTGCTGTCAGGCTGACGGGAAATATGTATGTGTGATGATGTGAGAAAGGCATAAATATACAAGAGGCAGCACAAAGGGGGCGTCCATTAATTACGTGAGATTTTGCTCGACCCCCTTGTTGAGCAAAATCTCACGTGAGATTTTTCAAAATGCATACGATGCACGACATCTCAACAGGGGGAGAGGGGGGTCGAAAAATTGCCAAAATCACCTCACGTAATTAATGGATGCCCCCAAATATGTGAGTTCGAAGAAACACCAAAACTATATGACGATCAGACATACAGAGTTGATGTGACAGAGGGGCGTTCCTTTAAACTGCCTACACTAGGTACCATTTTCAAGCTCTGTACCAAAAATCAATTAAATAGGAGCAGTAGTTTAGTCGCAAATGATTTTTTAAGTTTTTGCTTTCCTAACAGCTGATTATGTCTATACGCATAGGTCATGCACCTTAAAACGATAAATCTGAGTATGACCTACGATGCGTTGTTGCCGCTCTGACGCAAGTCACAAGTACAACCAAATATTTACGCTAAAAAGATGGCAATGCAAACAAGGAGGCAATAAATACACACACAGTTGCACTTTCATTACCAGAGTGACAATCATAGCAAAACATCCCGAGCGTAGAAGAAATAGAAATGGGTCAGTGTGTTGATATGGCATCCTAGATCAGTGCATTGCATGCATAGGCATTAATGTGAATGGAGAATTTAAAAATTTAGTGTTTTTGGTGTGATTGTTGTTGTGCGTATTTCAAAACCTTACTAACATAAAAGCTAGCGCGAGCGGAGGCCTAAGCCGCCGCCCGCGCCTTCGCCGACCGCCGGCTTTGACACGAGGCAACACTAGCCGCGCTCCGGCGCGCTCGCGACGTTGCCACTTTGTTACCTAGGTATCTAAGGTCAGTTAAATTTATTTACAAAGGGTGGTTGCGTTTTACTCTGATTATTTTAAAACAAGAAAAACTAATTTTTGGTGCTTTTTATTTTTATACCGTATCGAATTAATACTAAACACGTATATAGTACACGTAGTGTAATAAAATGCCCCTCTGTCATATCAACTCTGTATATGATACTGCTTCGGCTTCAAAAAGATGTGACGTGTGAAGAACTGAGCCGATGTAGACTATTCTGCCAGCATCAATCCCATCATAAAGTAGGTGAGTATTCATTTCATACTTGATACTGGCAGTATTAGCGACATCGACTATTGCCAAAAAGAAAAAAAGTTGTCAATTCTACCTTCAAACATTACCGTGACGTGTGAAGAACTGAGCCGATGTCGACTATTCTGCTTCATCAATCCCATCATAAAATAGGTGAATATTAATATCATACGTGTTTGTTGAAAAACAAAACCGCAATGAATGTTGTTAAACTTTCAAAAGGAATTACATTGCCATTGTAAGTGTGTTACTCAATTACCGCATTGGTTTCCTCACGATGTTTTCCTTCACCGATGTGAGTAATGTCCAAGATAACCTAGGGGAGAAAATACCGTAGTTATATTTACCGATACTCTTGGGGTCAGTAGGTTGGTGCCTCGGTGCGAGGGTCCTTGCTGACGGCGGTGCGTGTATCGGATGGGGTTCGACCGGCGTCGGAATGACGCATTCCGGCACTGGCCGGGGCCCACTGCCGTCAGGAGATAAGACCCTCGAATATACGTGGAGGCGACCGCCTTCTGCACGCTGCGGTAGTTCTGATGGTGGTAAATGATAAATTATGTAAGTAGGTTGGTGCAAACACTTTAACACGTCAATCATATTTTAAAAACTAGATGAGTTGTTTCCTACTCTACTACTCTGAGAAGAAACACCGAATCAGACCCAGAGGTCAGTCTCTTTTGAAGTACAGACATAATCTTAGTCAGATCATGTGAGGACTAAGTAGATTTGTGAAGCGAGTGAGTGAGATTAATGCAAGATTAGCTATAGGAGACTTGACTGCCTCGTTGGTATAGTGGGCACATGGTATATGGTATATTGACCATGTGGCCCTGTAGCCGATCTATCGGGTGGGCAAAGTCTCATTATCGTTTTCCATATGTAAAAAAACGTATGTGTATGTTTGTTTGTGTATGTATGTATGTAAATTTTCAGCCTATAAGTTTGAATTTAGTTACGGTTAGTGTGCAAATGGCGGGCAAGCTGTTTGATTATTAACCACGCGCAAAATATTACTCGAGTGATGGGACTTAAATGTGTTACTCCTCTACCAGTAAATAAGTTTCTATCAAATGCACCATTTCCTCCACCAAAGTACTAGGAAAGTAACTCGTATGTACACGATTACTGTAGAAGACATGGCGTAATATCCGTTTACGCCGGTTGCAATGTAGTTTGTTGATTCGTTAAATTGAAAGCGTCGTGAACAAGATTGAAATGAGTTCCTGTTGGAAAATGTTTTCCTGAAATAAACAAGTTTCTCACAGAAGATACATCGCGGATTGAACTTCGCTCTGAAGGTTGCCTGCAAAATATTCAAACGATTGACTTTTGTAATAAACTAGGTTTTGCCTACGATGTTGTTGGGAGTGTTTTATTTTGTACAATGTGCTGAAATATTGATATTTAAAAAAAAACGGTAGCGCGGCTACAAGTTTTTTTTTCTTATTTTCTTCTGCGATCAGTCCCAGGACTAAGAGCAGATTGTTTGTTGGAATTGGTCATGCATAATGGTTTCTCTAGCAAGATTTCCCTCTTTATATTTTATGATGACAGCATTTCCTTGTTGACATTGGCAAGGTCTTTTATGGTCCGGCTTTGTAAGCGCTGTAGCCCAATAGATTTAGATCGATCTGTGGGCGTGCTCTATCTGTAGCCTTCTGCCCAGATTTTCGTTTCCTGATGCACTGTGTTTTGGTTGAGATATGAATGAACCTCGCAGTTTCATGTAAACCATGGCGCATTTGTGATGTTTTTAAGGATGACATTTTGAAATCTTTGGAGCATGTTGATGTTAGAGACACTAGCAGTTCTCCATAGTTGGCTGCCATGGGTCCAAATTGGCTTCAAGATAGTGTTGTATACCAACAGTTTATGGTATATCGACAGGACTGAATTTCTTCCAAGGAACCAGTATAGGTTTAAAATCTCAAATCGTTTAGGTTCCTGGACTTAATATTGAGTTGATTTCTCTTGGCTTGCATATGTTAGGTTCCTGGACTTTAATATTGAGTTGATTTCTCTTGGCTTGGATATGTGTCCACCATGTAAGCCATTTTGTAAGTCATTTTGTGGTAGTTTGTGATCGCCTAGGTTCACAGGTGCTACCCTGCTTCAGACTGAAGGTAACCTGGGCTGACTTAGATGCACTTGCTTTTATTCGCTACCACTTTAGCCATTTGTGTATATCGTCCAGACTACTCTTAAGTATTTTAGAAGCAATTTTGGGGTTTTTGTGACTGGCCAAAACGGCTGTGCCATCTGCGTAAGTTGCTGATGTAATATCCGAAGAATGTGGCAGATCTGCTGTATTTATGGTGTACAACACCGGTCCCAGTACAGCGCCCTGGGTACTCCTGCAGTTATTTTGCGGAGAGAGGAGGTAACATCTCTTTCCTTACTTTGAAAAGTTCTAGCGAAGAGGTAAGATTCAAGCAGTTCGTAGTACATGTGCGTTAAGGAAGTTTTTATCTTACTGAGTAACCCGCCGTGCCATACCCTATCGAAGGCTTGTTGTATATCAAAAAATGCAGGCGAGAGTATTCCCTATCTTCCAAAGACTTTCTTATTTTGTCATAGATCCTGTGGACTTGTTCTGTCGTAGCGTGTTTCTGCCGAAAGCCAATTGATGGTCAGGTATGATAGACCGATGGAGTAATTGTGGTACCAATCTCTTCAGCAATAGTTTTTCAAATAGTTTAGATGTTTACAGGCAATAAACTAATGGGTCTATAATGGTCTATCTATACGAGGTTACCTCATCCTCTGGTTTGCCTTCTTTATTGATCAACACTATTTGGGAGATTTTCAATAATGCTGGACAGTGGTTTGTTCTTAGTATTTATATACTATTATAGAGTACCATTACGAATACAATTTCTTTGGTAGTTGTTTTATGACTTCCTTAGTAATAAGATCGTAAACTGCTGCTTTTTTACTGTCTAACTTTATTATCTGCCGAAATACTTCCTAGGGAATTATAGGTCGAATGGGTAGATCAAGTTGGTACGGCTGATTTAATATAGCTTCAATATTAGAGTCGTCAGAACCATGTTGATTCTAGGATGTCTGCAAATTATGGAGGTAGCATGCATCTGAGTTTAGAGCAGACCCTCATGCCAAACTTTATCAAAAGCTTGCGCGACATCTAGGAATACGGTGGCGCAGACTTGCTTGTTTTCGAGTGATTTTTCAATGATGTTAGTTAAACTGTGTACTTGTACTGTTAGTTTGTACTTGGTCTATCGTAGTGTTTTTCCCTGAAGCCAAATTGATGGTTTGGTATTAGGTCTTTTTATTTATTATAAGTTTTAACCGTTTTAATAAATGTTTTTCAAAAAGTTTCGATAATATTGGCAACAGGGAAATGGGGTGGTTTCCCAGGGTTCGCAATCATAATAACATCAGCAACCTTCTACGGCTCAGGCATATGTTTTAGCATAAATGCGGCATTAATAAGTCTGGTCAATTTTACTATGGCTTCGCGCGGGAGGTGTTTTAGAACATCTCCTGTTATGAGGTCGTAGTCCGAGGATTTCCTCGAGCTTATGTTGTTTTGAATTTGTTTCAGAAATTCTGTTAGAGTCACAAGCCGAATTCTTTGATTTTGTGATAACTTTTCACTCTCAAGTATTTCTATGGAGCTTTCATTGGGTTGAAACGTGTTTATTAATGTATTATTTAGTTAATAATTATTATGATTAAGTATCACATATATTTGTTAGTACTATTTGGCGTCAATAGTTGTCGTTACGTGTAGGTATGTACATTTTTTCATATAGCTTTTGATAGATTGAAGCGATTGCGATGAAACAAAAACTAAATATAACTCCGAGTTACATACAATATTTGAGTATAAAAGTTAACCATAATAATTGTTACGGACGCCGAACTCACCGTAGAATTATGTATTAGAATCCTGTGTACAGTAGCATTATGTTGTATAAACATAAAAAGAGTAAGAAATCATTGTGATTGGTTGTTGGTTTGTGGTTGGTTGGTTGTTGGTTGGTTGCGGGGTCTTTCTTGCCTCCGACGGGTCTGGACAAGTCGAAACCTGTCGGAGACCAGACACGAACCAAAGTGGCTGCATTGGTGGGTCGCTAGAATTTATAATAAACTTTGCAGTAGGGCCACCCACTACTTGCGCCCATTTGCTAGACTATAATAAGAGGCAAAAATCCCTTGTAAAACCAGTTCACTTCAACAGTTCAACGATAACAGTATTACGAGAATAAACCAGAACAAGTAACCAAGTCTTTCATTGAATAAAAAGAATAACATACAGTCCACACTCTACAATAATGGTATCGTACTTTTTATATGATGTTTTAATAACTCATTGTCTCAAATCAAAACAGACAAACGAATAAAAATTCTAAAAATGGTTGTAATGGCATCTGTTGATTATTCTTTAACAATCCAAATTTTTTTTTTTTATATTTTCCCTCTACTGAAACACCTCGTCAGATTTATTATATGTATTTATAGATTGTGCAGTGTGCCTTTTACTTATTTTCTCTCCTGCTTTTTACCTGAAGGAATAATGTGTACGTCCCGCTGTCGATGCTGGTGCGGAGTGGCGGCGTCCTTGAGCGAGGTCGGCAGGTGTCCCACCAGTGCGTATTGTAGCGCGGCCAGCAGTAGCCAGTGACAGTTGCGGGCTGCACCGCCCTCTAGACACGAAGAGTCACCGTACACCACTAAACGACCGGCCTGAGGGAAAAATACATTGTTATTGGTCCAAAATTGATCATGAATTGTTACTCAATAAGTTACTACCTGATGAAGCGGTCTCTACTTTCTACGAAAAATTATACGAAATTATTAAATTACATACTCCCACTCACAAAACCAAAAACTTTAAATTCCCACGCTGGTTCTCTAAATCACTTTTGCATTTATTTAAAATGAAATCTCGAACGTGGATTAAGTGGAAGAAATATGGAAACATTAGTGACTACGAACTATTTTCTATTTACAGAGCAAAATTCAAAAAACAGGCCGACTTATGTTATAAAAAATATATGAATTTTGTGGAGGACAGCGTGGAAAATAACGTTAAAGCATTTTGGACGTACGTTTCTAATCGTAACTCCAGTAATAGTATCCCAGCTACAGTTCACTATCTCCAACAGTCTTCCAATGACCCTACTACTACTTGTGACTTATTCTCAACGTTTTTCCAATCCGTTTATGAACCGTCTGCTTTCGATCATAAGTCATGGGTACCACCTCCCGCTAATCCTGATAACGATATTAATCTTTGTAATTTGCACTTTCCTGTATACAAAATTCAAATAGAACTTAAATCATTGGATGCCTCTAAGGGTCCTGGGCCAGATGGTATTCCCTCGATCTTTTAAAAAAATACTTGTGTCACATTGTGCTTTCCGTTGTTTATATTATATAATAAATGCCTTGCCTATGGCGTATTCCCTGATGTGTGGAAACGAGCAAATATTGTTCCAATCCATAAAGGCGGCTCCAAGAGTGATGTATCTACATATCGTCCAATCTCGTTGTTGTCGGGGCTTTCAAAACTTTTTGAAAGATTAGTGCATAGTGAGATATATCCAATCATTCAGCGTGTAATATTGAAAGAACAACATGGGTTCGTCAGAGGAAGGTCCTGTATAAGTAACCTCCTTATTTTCACAACACATCTGTTTGAAGGCTTAGACAAGAGCCAGCAAATTGATGCTGTTTATACAGACTTTCAAAAGGCGTTCGATAAGGTAGATCATAAGCTATTACTCAACAAAATCGCATTCAACGGTATTAGAGGAGATTTACTGCGTTGGTTCGTGTCGTATGTCACTAATAGGACTCAGAAGGTTGTCATTAATGGGTTTGAGTCTCATACAATAAAGGTCACTTCAGGAGTGCCCCAAGGCTCAATTTTAGGGCCCCTTCTGTTTATCTTATTCATCAACGACATCAAATATTGCTTTAAGAGTTCAAAGTTCCTACTATACGCGGACGATTTAAAAATTTACAAAAATATTACCGTTCCAACCGAAAATTGTTTAAAATTTCAGAAGGATCTTGACTGTTTCTCGGAATACTGCACTGTTAATAAGCTTCACCTTAGTATCTCTAAATGTTACCGCGTTACGTTTACTAAGAAAAAACATGTGCTGAATTTCAATTACTTTCTTGGAAACACTGCCCTAAAGAAGGTTTCATCCCTCCGTGACTTAGGCGTAAATCTTGACTCAAAGCTCCATCTTGACACCCATGTGGACAACATAGTCAATAAGGCTTATAAAATGTTTGGTTTCGTAATGAGAGCGTCTAGAGAATTTCATCGGCCTTCTACCTACTTGCATCTATACAAATCAATAATAAGGCCACAACTTGAATACGCAGTACCCATTTGGAACCCTTATTACAAAAAGTACATTGAGATCATTGGTCTGATCATTGGTCAAAAACTGGTCTGATCGTTTTGGGGTGGCGGTTAACCCAAGCAAGTGTCAGGCTATCATTGTGGGGAGCCCCTATAGCTTGAGGAGGCTGCATGGTTTAACGGTGCCACCTGTTACTTTTGATGGCACAGTGATTCCGTTTAGCTCTGACGTCAAGGATCTGGGTTTGCATGTTGACACTTGCCTCGACTGGCGTAAGCAGGTCGCGATTGTGAGCAAGAAGGTCACTGGAACGTTGCGGTCGCTCTATCGGTTAAAAAATATTCTCCCATCACACATTAAGGCAATGCTTGTACAGTCCCTAATCTTTCCCATACTTGACTATGGTGATGTGTGCTACTATGACCTGAATGCAGATCTCCTCAATAAACTTGACCGACTTCTTAATAGCTGCATTCGATTCGTTTTTAATCTCCGCAAGTACGATCATGTATCCGCACATCGATCGCTTTTAAAGTGGTTACCCATCCGGCAGCGCAGAGCGTTGAGAGCTTTGACAACCCTGTTTGCTATCCTTCACAAACCCACTTCTCCTTCTTATCTGACCTCTCTCTGTCAATATTTATGCTCTGCACATAGCAAGAATCTTCGGTCTGAACATAATCGTCTTCTTCGTTGTCCTTCTCATCGCTCTGGTTTTATAAAGTCTTCTTTCTTTGTCCAGGCGATTTTCCTTTGGAATGCGCTCCCTCAGAATATCAGGACGGTAACCAATCAGTTCACATTTAAAGTGAAAGTTCGAGAACACATACGCAAGAAGTTGGCAGATTCGTCTCAGAATTAAGTTGTTGTTGGTTTTCTTGTTAACTCTCATAATGTTTTTAATTTTATTTTTTTGTTGTATGTATGTATATATGTATTTATTCTCATTATTATTTTTTTTAGTTATAAATATATTCTAAGTTATTTTTGCACCTACTATGTATTGTCTCTGCATCACCCTAAGGTAGACTGGTAGAAAATGCCCAAGGCATTAAGTCCGCCTTTGTACAGTTTTTACTTGTGCATAAAGTTTTAATAAATAATAAATAAATAAAATCATTGAGTTGGTTCAACGTAAGTACCTCCGTTCCATGCATCACAGATGCTATAAAACCAAAATGTCCTATAAATTATTACTTGAAAAATATAACCTCATAACCCTACAATCCCGTCGCACCCTGCTTGAAATGATGACTCTGTTTAGTATATGCCGTAATACATAACAGTTTGTGCTACCTGATCCCTCGTACTGTAATCGGGCGAGAGGTTCGTTCGAGACGCCTATTTGCTACTTCGTTTTGTCGAACGAACTCAGGCACTCGCTCACCGTTACATCGCTTGGTTGACACCTATAATAAACAGTTTGGCTCTACTGATATTATGTTTCTCAGCAAAGCTGTATTTAAGAGTGAGCTTACAACTATTTTAAGAGATAGCCCTAGTATATAGTTAATAAGTGTTTTTTTAACTTGCTCTGCTAACAGCTAGCTATTCTGTATTGTAATCTGTGGATAACGTCTTGAGTAATGTATTTGTTACTTTTATTGCAAGTTTTATATTGTATGCCTACTGTGTAATATACTGCTGTTTGTTATTCCTAACAAATAAAATAAAATAAAAATGAATTGATCTGATAAACTGGATGAAATTTACTTGGGTAGAAGTATTAATGCCGTTATTAAGCTTTTATTTCAGAGTGATGGCAAGCTTTTACTGAAAAGCCGAAACAGTTTCATAAAATGTGTTGACCCACTCACTGCGGCGAACGGTCGAAAGAATGACTGAAGCTGTGGCGAGACAGTGCTTCCTTACCCGACCATTCATGCTACTTGCTGCTGCTGAATTGCTTTGGCTAACCTGAGAGTCATTTTGCAGACTCCGGACACAGGTTGATCGAAACAAGGAAAACCTGTTCAAGTGAAGATTCAAACTCAAACCATTTATTTCAATTAAACCATTTACAGGCACTTTTGAATTGTCAAGTGGTCGGTCAGTCAGAAATATGATGCTAGTTGCCCATTCCAAAGCGTAGTAGGTACCTATGGAGAAGAACGGGCAAGAAACTCCATGAATACTCTTTTAAACTATATTGTTACATAAATATTAGTTACATCATTGATGTTGAATATACAGGGTGGCCGGGGAGTTGATGTTCAAACGTAAAATTTAGATACTATATGATGAGTAGTATCCGAATTACCCCCATGTATGTTCTACGATTTTTCGTAGTTTTCGAGATAGAATTCTTTTAATGATTTTTTTCGTAATTTTCACCTAGCATCAGTTTTCGATTTTTTTCTCGTTCTGTTGAACATTTCTGGTTCAGTTTTTTTGTGATAACTAATTAGCATAGTCTAACCTAACACCCTAAAAAAATATGGTTTATCTAGGAATTGCAGAACTTACTTAGAATTTATTCAAAAGTTCAAAATTAAGATGTGATTGAATCCAAAATCTCCCTATTTATTTATTTTTTGATACATTGAAAATTTGTCAGTACTGAGCTCAAATCTTAATTTTGAACTTTCGAATAAATTCTAAGTAAGTGTGTGTACTGTCATTTCGTATTTAAAGAAAATGCCGAATTGTTCTGTCCTTATTTTCAAAAATAGAACAATTACAACAAACCGTAGGACAAGTGGCGTGTTCTACCACCGGTAAGTAAAAAATAACTGCATTAATTATAATATTTAAGGATTTTACAAATTATCTAGTTGTGAAATATTCTTGACAATATTTTTGACTGACGCAAGTCACAACGATATATTAGTGGTGCGCAGCGCTGAAATATGGATATGGATAATAGTTAGTTGTTCTAAATAAGAAATTATTTTAAGAACCTGTTTCACAAGAATTAATACATTTTATATCAGTTTCCCGAAATATCCAGAAACTAATAATAAATGGATAGGTGGTTCTTATACCGAGATGAAAAAATCAAGACTATCATTACGGGATTTTAGAAGGAGGTAATATCCAGTCTATGTAACTACTTATTCCAATCTCTGGTTAACACAGTGTATACCTAATGAATATAGCTTTATATTGACTGACCTTCGGTAGCTTTTCGCTAGTGTCGTTAGAGTAGTCTCTTGTTTCTCCATCGGTTTGCAGCAGTCCTAATATCGGCACGTCGACGGTCTGCCCTCCACCCGACGCGCCGCCCCCTCCGCCCGGCTTTTCGCCAGACATTATCTTAATAACACGAAATTAAATAACTTGTTGTGAATTCCTGCTTCATTTACGCACTTCAATTCAAGGACCGATAGCGACAACTCGGGGCAAGAAATGAAATTAAACGCTAAGTCATATCTGACCGTCGATCGTGATTGGTTTTAATTAAAATTTTGGCCCCGCACCACTTTCCTTGAGCTGTGCAATAAATCAAGATGGCGAATCCATACAACTTTGCTCGTTTAACTAACGAATCATCTTTTATCTGCATGAATACTCAACACAAGTCATTCATCACCTTGCTTTTTATCAAACCTCATCGCTGCAGCTACATAAACCTTGCATCACTTCTTGAATTTATTTCAGATTGTAAGTATGTTGCTTTTTTCTTTGGCGGGATACATCTTACTCAATTTAACGCGGTCGCTCGGTTATCGCAATTTATGTTTGTACACATATATCGTTCTATCTGCTTCGCCATGAATGTCTATCTTCCTTCTTAATTAATACTTTGCAGTTTGATTACGCGATGTTTTATTTATTTTGGATGCATGTTCAGGAACACCTGTGTAGTATAGGAATACATATCATATATAATGTAAAACGTTAAGCATGTAATGGCAGAATATATCAGAGTCTCATTCAAGAAACATCTTACACCCGCGCTCGTAGCGGGCCGCATGCGCGACACTCACGGGAGAAGTGCTTTTTCTGAAAACCTACTGTACAAACAGACTGTTGTCACGATACAATCTAGACAAAGAGTTTTTCTACTTCTTATTATAATGTTTTTTTTTTGTATTTCTTTTGCGCTCGCTCTTTCACGCTCTTGTCGTACACACCACCTGCACCTGTTACCTAAGTTATTTTATGACTAATTTGTAATAACTTTTGACCGAGTGGACCGAATTTAATGAAATAAAGACATGTCACCTCAAGATTCGGAGACCTATTTTACCCCTTTGGGAGATGTATTTTCAAAAACGCTGGAACACTTAATTCTTCTTAATTCTTAATCAAAAAGAAATTAGATTTTTTATATCATATTCAAAAACGCTGGGTTTCCCATACAAAGTTTCATCCCTTATATCACCCCCCTTACGATGATTTTTTAAACAAAAAGTAGCCTCTGTCCTTCCCCGTGATGCCATCTATCTCTTCGCCAAATTTTATCGAAATCTATTTAGTGGTTTAGTCAGGCGTAAAAAAGTAACATACAGACAGAGTTATTTCAGAAATGTATAATATTAGTATGGATTAATATATTACAATAATATTAAGCATGCATGTTTATCAGATTGCTAATAGGGACTGCGCTTGATGTTGTAAGGCGAACGAAATAGGTAGGTAAATTTGGAGTTGAGAACTTGTCAAACTCTTACTTGAGGTGATTCCTTCATTGTAAGCCTTCGAAATTCTAAATTTATTTGCCAAAAACCTATGGTGCAGCGCAGACGACAGACTATCCGTGACGCACTTTTTAGTCTGTGAAAATAGAACCTATGCAATTATAATATATGCGTTAATATTGAACGTTTGCTTCAACGCGCGCTAACGCAGACGGCGCACACTTTAGTCGGCAATCTGCATTTGCTAGGGGTGGACGTAACGTAACGCACGCGATCTATTATCATGGCGCCAGAGGTCGATGTAACGATGTTAATTCAAGAAATACAAAACAGACCAGCAATTTATGATACTTCTAAGGCAGAATATGATAGACATTTAAAAAGAAAAATGTGGGAAGACGACATTTTATAAAATTTAAAAAAAAATCCAGATGTTGTTTCAGAATTGAATGTTTAGTATGGAACTGTCCCTTCAGTAATCTTTCCGAAAGTAATAGGATGTACCCAAAATTCTCTATTTCTTCTTCTTTTTCTGTACTTCATGTACAAAATAATACTTCGCGATCTCTGCACGATTTCCATAGCGTCTACGTCCCTACAGCTCTGCCGACAGAATGATCGAAGATGTGCGTCGTGTGCGTTGAGTCTGTGAAAAATCCGCGACCGACTTTTCGCGCGCCATGCAGACTTGTGTGCGCCGCAGACTCGATCGCACAAAAAGTGTGCCGTCTGCGCTGCACCTAAGAATGTTGAAATTCGTGGCCCCAATTGAAGTGACCACCTTAAACAATGCTAAAGTAGAATTTAGACAAATTCTCAATTTAGAAACCGGATTTAAATACTTTAGCACTCAACGAATTTAAAACATAATTATATCTGTTTAAGACAATTAGAAATGAATAATTATAGTTATTAATTAATTATATTATTCTGTGGGGCTTGTGGCTAAGTAATAACTGTTGCACGGGTCGATCGATCAGGCTAAGCTACGCTTGCCGCGGTTGGTCCGTGGATGGGTGACCATCTTTACA
Organism: Brachylomia viminalis; assembly: GCA_937001585.2. Lineage (NCBI taxonomy): Eukaryota > Metazoa > Arthropoda > Insecta > Lepidoptera > Noctuidae > Brachylomia > Brachylomia viminalis. Next base: position 16,174,382 of record OW443293.2, on the reverse strand, counting down.
TACCATGACCCCTCCGTGCCTCGAAAAGCACGTTAAGCCGTTGCTCCCGGCTGTCATTCGTGGATCTTTGACCGTAATTACGGGTCGTCAGGAGCCCTAAAAAGTCTGACAACCAGTCTTACCGAGGGGTATTGTTTTACCCAGTAAGTGGGTTGTGGAGGTCAGATAGGCAGTCGCTCCATGTAAAATAATGGTATTCAGCTGCAACCGGTTAGACTGGAAGCCAACCCCATCATATTTGGGAAAAAGCTAAGCAGATGATGATGATCTGTTTAAGACAATTGTTCGAAAATGACAAAAACAGAAAGATGTTTTAAATTCGTTGAACGCTATATGTATTGAGTTATGGTACAATAGGGCCTTAGAAATGTAACAGAAAACGTGTGACATTACTCACTTGATGCCCCTGGTCACTCAGTGGGGCAGTAATCAGGATCCCATGCTCCGGGAAACTGTGGATGTGAGTACCACTGGCGTAGTACATCGGATGACCGCCCAGCCTGAACGCGCCTTCAAATACGCGATCACCTAGAGCAACCTGACGGAACAAATTGAAGACATTGCATTATTATTAACAAGGCTTCTTTAAAAATAGTATAATATACTTCCAGAAGATTATGCATGGCTTTCCACAAAATTATTGCGATTAAAAGGCAAGGAGGACCACAGACATACTTCAGATAAAAAATTAAGCAATAGGCTGGAATCTAGCCTATTGCTACTTACACAGAGAGGCCTTAGCTGTAAAAAAAACATTACGCCTGAATTAAATGTTATGATGGACATTATTATCAAAGTGGTAAACTATGTTAAAACGAGATCCGTGAAAGCAAGATTTTTCCGGAAGCTTTGTGAAGAATTGAGTGCCGAGCATACTTCTTTGATTTATTATTGCAACTCTCGTTGGTTGTCCAGAGGCAATGTACTCGCACGTGTATACGAATTACGAAATTAATTTTACACGTAACTACAGACAGAGTCACAAAACTTTATTAATACAGAGTTTATAATAAAATTGGCATATCGCTGCGACATATTTCAAAAATTAAATGAACTTAATATGTCCTTGCAGGGAAACAAGACGCACATACTGCAACTGGCAGATAAAATCAATGGGTTTCAGAAGTTTGCTCTTTGGAAGAGAAAATTAGAAGAAGATCATGTAAGTTCTGAATGTTTCCCTGCTTTACAAGGCATTCTACAAGAAAAATATTCAGAAATCCTCGATCCTTCTTTAAAAATGATATTACAGCACTTGTCATAAATAAGCGAAAACATTTTTTTTCCTGAAATGTTGGAGCAATGTCACTGGATTAGAAACCCTTTCTCTGTCGAAAGTGTTGATGGTGACGTCGACTACCTCACCATCAACATTTTCGACAGAGGAAGAAGAACAATTCATAGAATGGTCCTGTGACTCCAGCCTCAAGCTCCAGTACAACAAAGATAAACTGCTTGAATTTTGAAGCTCAATTTCTCACGAATATCTATGGCATGATATTCGTGAGAAATTGAGCTCCAAAATTCAAGCAGTTTATCTTTGTAGTAGCACTGCAGCATTGAGACTCCTTTTACCATTCGCGATATCATACTTGTGCGAAACTGGTTTTTCTGCAGTTCCAGTAATAAAGAACAAGTACAGGTCGAAAATAAACTTAGAGAAAGAGATGACAGTGGCAATTTCTAAACTTGAACCCCGTTTTGAGAAGCTATGCTCAGAAAAGCAAGGACATCCTTCTTTGTCACTAGTCAGCCAACAAAGTAAAATAAATATCGCTTTTACTAATTTTGTTCTTACTCATTTCTTATTTTCTAATAAAAAATATAAATGCCGTTTAGAGTTTTTTTTTCTCTAAAGTTATTAGGCTACTAGATCTACAACTACCTGACAGTTAATATTGTTTTTGGCTAGGGAGGGGGTGGGGGGGTGTGTGGGGAAAGAGTACATTCCCATGGGCGCCGGGCGTCACAGGAAAAATAAGTTTGGGAAGCCCTGATGTAAAACGTTCCTGATCTGAGAGGTGAAAGAATGCTTGAGTTTATACCCCAAAATGTAACTCGTAGTGGAAAATTATACCAATTTCTCTATGTCAAATTTAGAATGTTAAGATAACATGTTGTGATAAACTACCAACATACCTGGTACATGCTAAGCAAGTCGTTAAGAGCAGGCACGTTAGCGCCACCCGTCTCAGGTATCCACCTGAAATACAATGAAACCATTTCATAAGATTTCTAGTTTGTCCAGTAGTCGATTTGAAATTAAGTAGGTACATATACTACATGGTATGCTGTATAACTACATAATATTGTTACATTATAAATAATTTTATTTCTGGCAATCATATTTTTTTCAACTAGATGAGGTCGGTGTTTCCTATCTGACTAGGTACTCTGAGAAGAAAGGCCGAAACAAATTCAGAGGTCAAAGTCCAGACAAAATCTTGGTTAGATTATGAGAAGACTATGTAGATAGATAGAAAGAACCGGAAAAATTATGGCTGGCACTTCAATTAAGTTATGAACATACTTAAAAGTACTTGCTTAATTCAACAAAATAATTAAAATTATGAAAAAATTGTTCTTTTAGTTATTTGTACGATTAATGACATATTATTTTTTTTTAACGAGACAACATTTTTTGAGACGTAAAATGATTGTATTGGTAAGATTGTATTCTTAAGTCGCTTATCATTTTCATTGTTTTGTTGACATTTAATATGTACTTTTAATTATATTCATAGCTTATTTGAAGTGCCAGGTACAATATCTTTTTTAGTGGCACCCATTCATATGTATTTTTATTTGGAATTAAATGTTTATTTTGAGTAAATATCAAAAAACCCTTAAAATTCAAATATCTCGAAAACTATTGAATTTCGGCCATACATATGGGGATCAATTTGTTGCATTTTGGCCCCCCTATTAGCTCCTGAAGGATATACGTCGAATTACAAGTAGCCCTGTATATAAAATTCATCAATGTCAATATGTATATAAAAATCCGGACATAATCTTTAAAGACCATGTACCATGTACATAGATGTGTCGGAAATGGTCTTCTAAGGAAAGAACCATACAGATAGAGTGGACCTGTCCAGTCAGTGCACGCATTTTTTGTCACTAATCGTGCAGATCAACTCACAACTTAAGGAGCTCAACGATTCGACGAACAATACCAAAGAAAGGACATTTGGGTAGGCCGCATAAACTACTCAAAACTGCCAGAACATGATTAAAACTGAAACAATGAACCACATAGCCCTCACATTCACATCATTATGTAAGTCTCACACCCGTTTGCTTTAAGGCCGATCAAGACTATGAACGTAAAGTCAAATCTCATGTTGTTGCTGGCCAGCGTTTGAAATTACTTCAACAGTTAGTTAGCTTTACTTGCATCGTTATAACATCCGTGAGACATATTCTATTGATATTGACTCGATTTTTACAGTGTGTACTAAAATAAATGTGAGATTTCACTTCAGATTAATTGATCAGACTGGCCTGGCAGAAACCAGGTATTTATCGGTTGAAGGGCACTGAACGGGACACAACAGAAGTTTTATTGTTATCACGACTATGGGCGCTCAATGTCCCTCAGTGTTAATCATTTACTTAAATAAAAAATTGGGAGTACCACAAAATAAATAAAATCAAACACACACCATTGTCTTGTATTTTCGTCATAGAACTTAACGTGTCGCAGTAAAGACGCGTTGTACCAGTCAGCGAACACAACGAGCGACATTCCCGAGTCGACGGCTCTCTTAAGAGCAGCCATCTCTTCGGGGAAGTACTCGTCTTCGGGGTCCACCAGAAGCAACGCACCGTACAGGGATGTGTCGATGCAGGTTAGGGGACAGCCTGTTTATGAAATAATTGGGTTACAAGTATTGTTCGAGAGATTTTAAGATCTGCTTTTTCGACAGCATACGGAATACATTCAATTTAACTTGGCTTATTATTTAAATGGGGAAGTAACTGTCAAATTGGTTCCGCGAAGATGGCGCTAAGTGTTTGTTACTTTAATTCCTCCCGCGACATTCACTGGGCCATCGGCCCACCTTGTAGCTGCCCCCTGTTGATCATCAATTCTGCGAGCAATTTGCCTAAATCAATGATATCATCCTCTTTGTCCTGTCTGTCAATCGAACTGATTATGTTCGGTAACAATAGAAAAGTAATTGTGTCTCATTAGCGACGGTTGAGCTCTTAGTAGAGTTTTTAACTCACCCATGACCTCGAGATAGAAGCCATGCTCTCGAAGACGGCGATACATGTCGCGGAAGTTGGTGTGCACGTGGTCTGCGTGCCAGTCTAGCGGGTCATGCTTAGCGCGCAGGTCGTCGCGAGGGAAGTACCCGCCCGGGTAGCGCAGGCTGTGAAACTGGTCCCAGAGGAGCCGCCGTGAACGTACCGGGACCGGGATCACGCGGGCGCTGTAAAATATCCATTTTTCTATATTTATACATAAAATAAATGAAAACCGTTCTTCTTCTCTGTATGTGTGACCGCGTCGTTATTCTAAGCTACGCAACGGGTCTTGATGCGGTTTTCATAATATTTAGAGAATTTATTAGGGTAGGTTTATGTCTATTATATGTCAATATTCAACTAACATATTATAATAATGACATCTCAATGTTTTGTCAACTCGTAAAAACCGTGTGAAGTAGGGAGCGGGTCGCTCGTTATATAAGAAATGCGAAATTAACTCTGTTTATCTGTCTATCAAATGTTCACGCCTAAACAGCTGAATGGATTTGGATGTGGCAAACGGATAGACCATATTATCCTGAGTTAGATCACAGGATACTTCTTATCTGAGTAGTACGTTCCCGTGGGGTGATTTCCGACCTCCACGCTGACGAAGCCGCGGTTAGAAGCTAGTTACCTATATTTTTAAAAGAACATGACGTCATAAGTTGTGTTTATTAGTAACAGCCGCCAGTCTTTTAACAGCAATTATTTGGCATGTTATCCTTATCTATAAAAACCAAAGCCACTTTTCGTTGTAATTTTATAACTCAAGAACGGATGGACTGATTTTGCTATTTTTTTTTTAGAATTTTCCTTGAAGTACGAGGACGGTTCATACGGAGAAAAAAAAAAAAAAACAAATGTTAGGCGGTACGAAGTTCGCGGGGTCAGCTAGTTTTTATATAAACTTAGGTGGGTAAGGTAAGGTAAATTTAAGGTATTATATGTAATATCAAGATAAATATATAAGTGTAAAATTGCCAGTAGGTATACAAATAGGTGCACAAGTAATTGCACGTACCTCTGTATAAGAATTTAAAAATAAATACATGACCAACTAAGAGAGCCCGGTGATCTGTAACTCATGACCCTCGATCCTACGTCAGACAATTTTCTCTATATGAGATTGTGCAATATATTTAACAGTGCCTGTGTAACCGTTGCGCATGTGCTCTTTGAATGCACAGGCGTTACCCAGATTAGGACAGAAACCCTCGGGGCACCCAGATCTTACACAGATGTTCTCAACAGACTAGGAGAACATGCGGTGTAATATATAGTAAAGCCTTTCTTCCATCTTTCCCAGCTATCACTCAGCTGGCCCGATGCCACATCAATAGAGTTCTCGTCAAATTGGAACGGTGTCGGCGGTGTTAACACTGTTTCCATTATTGCAATATTTTTTATTTATTTTAAACTATTTTACAGTCTTTATTTCACTCACTGCTAAATAGATTCTATTATTGTACTTTTTTAATCACCGGCTGCGCCATGTAGAGTATGTGGAACGTGAATCAAACAACAAGCTCCAGTAAAGTGCTATATTTAATTTCCTCCTTCTACCACCACCAATATAATCAATGTACCCACTTATGAATATCATCACAGAGAACAGTGCCTGTAATGAAATGACTCAAACTCAAAGCATTTATTTCAATTGAACCATTTACAGGCACTATTGAATTGTAAAGGAATCGATCATTCGGAAAGATGAAGCTAGTTGCCCATTCCAAAGCGTAGTAGGTACATACAGACATGGCCTCTCAACTCGAACAACATATAAATAATACAAACAAAACCTAATAGATGGCGTCACAGGTAGCAGGCGAAACATTTGAACAACTAATCGCGAAGATTGAATGATTTTTACACCTTAATAAATTCAACGTATCTTAATTCAATCAAAAACATCCTTCTCTACATAAAATATGGGATATACCCTTATTTATAAGTTTAATAAATGCAATAAAATTGATACTAACTCCAACGAACTCATAACTTTCAAGCTTGCTACGTATTATTTGGTACTGTCATTAGATGGCGCCATCACGGATCGCGAAGGTTCTATGGAACCACAGTCTCCCAGCGTTTCATTTTTGTATATTCTTGTGTGATGCGTGATATTGTCTCAAAAATACTACTTTTATATTAAAAACAAAAAAAAGGCCCTGAGCGTCGCGCGTCTATTTGTTGCCCGGGAAGTCAATGCCATCTGGTCATATCTCAATATATAACTAAAACTATGGTAGGCTGATAGCGTCATGGAGCCGTGGTAGCTCATATACTGCATCTATTGGTGTAACTACGGGACTAAAATTGCCTACAGAATTGCCTACATTAGGACGGCACGCTTTTGCTCTATGAGATTGGGAATCTGTACTTGTATTCTTTGATCTGTGCTATGGAGAAGAACAGGCAAGAAACTCCACGGACACTCTTTTAAATCAAAATATTATTACAAAAAAGTGGTTACTAATGAATTAATGATGTAACCAATATTTTGGAGCATTATAATTGAAAATAGTGTCCGTGGAGTTTCTTGCCTATTGAATAAGTAACATGACATCACCTATATCACCTATATATATATGTGTACCAATAGTACACCAACATTTCGTCAGATATGTTTAAGTCCCCATGTAATAAGGGACGAGCCTATTGCTAACTAATTATTATCTACAGGCTGCAATTTTAAATACCACCAACCTCTTAAGGGGTCATTGTAAAAACTGTTCATAATGAAGAGTACAATGAGCCCATAACAGGTTGATGGTGTTTAAAATTACACCCTGTATATTTATTTTATAAAAACTAGTCATAAGTGTGTATGTTGTGCTTGTTCCTAATGCGTAAAAGCCGTACGAGTATTTAAATCGCTATTTAATCGCGCAACTACAATGTTCACATAAAAACGCACAATGAAGGGTACCGTAGTAGGGATTTATTTATCCTAAGAACAAACTTAACTTTGTAGTTGAAAAAATGTTCTCCCATACATCGATATACGTCACGGTCAATTCTCCAACTGCAAATGTAAGTTTGTAAACGCAAAAAAAAATCCTTTGCCTTGCTACTTGACAAATTTCATTATTCTAGATCAAAGGGAAGTATCTATAGGTTTTGATTTATTTGCGAGTATCAAAATGTGTCGCATAAATGGCCGTATTTTTTTATTGCGTTGACTTAGAAGCTTTAGAGCTCCAAGAAACTGTAGACCCACGTATTTGATATTAATTTCAACTTGATACCTTTACGCGTTCCTAAAAAAGGGTGTTGACAGACAGACCGACAACGAAGTAAGGGCCAGTGTTTTCCTTTTGAGGTACGGAATCCTAAAAATACATTTAAAGTACACTAAGATTATTGAAAACATTATTGAAACTCTGTTATTTTATTATTTTACTTTTAAATAGCGTACCAGCTGTCAATTTTGTATGTGTGAATGTATGTTTTTGACTGTTTGCATATTTACCGTATGGGAAGCGTGAGACTAGCATTCCTCATCATTTTCTCCCCGGAGTCGTCATCGCTCTCGACCGTAACGTTCACGTGACCCTGTCGAATTGTAAGTACCATATTATAAAAAACTATAATTCACCATGACGCTTCATGGCTAATTAAACAATTAAAGAGGCAGGTTATTTTTAATATAGCCTTCACGTGATCTGACCAAGATTCTGTCTGGACTTTAAAAAGACTGTGACCTGTGAGTTTGTTTCGGCCTTTCTTCTTAGAGTAGTCAGATAGGAAACGCCAGCCTCAACTAGTTTAAAAAAAATATGATTGACGCGTAAAAGTGTTTGTACAAACCTACGTATAGAAATAAAATCATTTCTCATATTTAGGTATGTATATATCTCCTATCTCATAGGCTTTGAAGTCGAATAAAAAAAAAACAGGTTGAAGAAGCAGCTTAATAATATCCTCCTGATCTAATTTCATTATAGTGCACATGTCTGTGCGTGAACACATTTGCTCTCTCTCTTCCCTCACTCCCATAGTTTGATAGGCCAGCAATCCGACACGACCGGAGAGATCCGGCGCCGGCCCAACGGCTTTACGTGCTCTCCGAGGCACGGGAAGAAGAAGCAGCCTTAAAGAGTACATATTCGAGTATAGTAATTACTTGAGATGGAACGGATATTCGGCAACTATCCGGTATTCGGTCTTATTTTATTATCCGGCCGGATACCAGATAGTAAGTCACAATTTTTTTATTTATGATGGGTTTGCTCTTGTCTCTAGTCTAGGTCAGTGGTGACAGAGACAGAGTCGACGATGGAGTGAGCTTACCCAGAAGAAGCCTGTTCACTCTCACTTTGAAGAGATTAGGGTTGTATGCGTTCGGAAACACAGACGCAGGTAGAGAGTTCCTTATACGGCCAAATACCGGAAGGATAGTAGGTTATTACCGCCGGATATATACCAGATATTGAGTACCGTATCCGGCCAAACAACTACCCGCTTCATCGCGAACTGTTACCTCAATAACGCCATCGAATTCAGCGCCCTCTTCGAGTACGGAGAAGCTGAGTGCCAGCCAACCGGACCAGGGCCACAGGATCTGACTGTAGTCCACGGACACTGAGAGAAGCACGCCGTGTGGTAGGTGCGGGTGCCATGATACAGCTTTCTATAATGAGGGAACAGACCTTAAGTGAAGCAGTTATCATTAAACAAAATTATTTTCAAATTTGAGGGGCAATTTCAGGTATTTTTTATAGCGTTCGCATCTCAGCTACACGTCTGTCGAAGAATTTGTGGTCATATTTTTGTTGTATGATGAAGCATACTCCCTTGCATTGGCACTGGGAAGATTCTGGCTATCCCCAGGGGAAAAAGATGTTACTTGAAAGATGCAGTCTCACGAGTGCAAGTACCACTTTAATCGAGGATACTTTCCGAGATAATTGAATAACAGATCTTCGCGAGCTTTGGGATTGAATATTTGTTTGTTGTTTGACTTTGTTGAACCGACTTCAAAAAAAGGAGGAGGTCCTCAATTCGGCTGTTTCTTTTCACCTCAATGTTTGTTACCTCAGATCTCCGTTATTTATAAACCGATTTGAAAAATTCTTCTTTTGTTTGAAAGGATATACTTCCCGATTGGTCCCAAATCAATTTGGTCAAGTATTGATGAGTGGTTTTTGAGTCGGCTTCAATAATACGTATTTTTACCACTTAGTGTATGTTGATGATGTTGTAATAGCTTCCTGCCACTGTTATTTACATTGCAAGTAGTGGTATACGACTTTGTTTGGGATAAATACCACAAAACAAAGGTGAAAAAAAATATTTTCAAAAATAAAAATAAAAACAGACGCCTTCCAAAAAATACTACAAAGTGAAAAATAACTTTAATTTCGGATGTCGATGGCAAATAACGAAAAAACAAAAACTTAAGACACCAACTTCCGAAATTAAAGTTAGTTTTCACTTTGTAGTGTTTTTTTTGGAAGTCAGTGGTTTTTTTATCACTCGATTTCACAATGGCTTTTCACAAAGTATTATTTATAATGATTAAATAAAGATAATCGAGATAAGAAATCTTTGTATTTGCATTGTCTGTCTTATTTTCCTGAGTCTAGCCAAAGACGCTGTACGAATTTACTTTATCTGTAGGCCAATTCTCGTACTTAAAAAACGTTCAAATTCAAGTCGCAATCTCATCTCAGCGACAATCAATGTCAAAAACCTGTCAAAAATGTATGTAAATTGATTGTAATTTTGACAGATTGAGACTGAGATTAGAATGCGAACGGTCTTAAAAATACGGGAATTGCCCCTGTGATTTCTGTTAGTTGTGCCACATGACATTAGTTGCGTCATTTTCCTTGTAGTACCTAATAGACCAATGAGGTGCGTTCACGTTGACGTAAGAATCATATAATTATATTCAGACACACTTATTTCAGATAGACTATAAGTGTACCTAAACGGTTAAATGAGCGTGAATATCAAACTAACTTTAATGTTTGTATTCATATTTATTACCTGACTTACAATAAGGCAAATCGCAAATAAAATACACATGTATGACGATATTTGTTTGTATCCGACTAGGTAAAACGAGAGACATGCCGTGAAGAATGTTTTCAGTTAATAGCAATAAAAAAAGAGTAGGGGAAGACAAAATAAAAAAGGGTGAATTTTATAAATTCCTTCCATTAAAATCCTCGAAGAAGACATTCAGTGCCGACCCCAATAGAGGACGATGAGATAAATGTTAGTGAACACCCCCGTCTATAGATATTGGCAATACCAGAGGCATTCGTTGCCATCCCTGAGATAATTTTGAATATCTCATTTGCCTTATAATACACCGGCACCGAGAGCAGTGGTGGAACAGAGGTAACGGCCCTGATTTAATAGATGGTAGGTCGTGGGTTCGAAACCAGGCAGGCCCTTTACTTTCTGTAAATATTTTCATCACCGCAGACGTCAAAAGTGTCAAAACGGTGAAGGAAAACATCGTGAGGAAACCGGCATGACCTAGAACCAAAAATACGAAGACGTGTGACATCTACCAACCCGCACTGGGCCCGCGTGGTAGATTATAGCCCACTCTCTCTCGAAGAGAGGAGGCCTGTATCCCAGCAGTGGGAACATTATAGGCTGATTATGCTACACCGACACCCAAACCCTTCAAACACAGGAATGCAGCTTGGCGGCATAAATACGAGGGGAGGTCCAAAAGTTCGTGGAATGGAAGGGATGGAGTGGGGATAGGGGCGCTCGCTTGGTGTCATACTAATTGGGTACTCATTATTAGTATATAATTTAAGTTTCAACCCTATTGCGTCATTCTTTTACGAACACTCGCCTGCTAAACAAGTCATCCGGAAGAAAACTGAAACTATGGAGAAAATTGAACACCGTGCTGTGATAAAATTCCTTACCAAGCAAGGAAAGAACGCTCAGACCATTATTAATGAAATGGAAACCGTTTATGGGGAACAGTGCCCGATTAAATCAATGATTTACAAGTGACATAGTCTTTTTAAACTTGGTCGGGAGTCGATTGAAGACGACCCACGCTCAGGAAGGCCAGAGTTATTTTTATTTATTTTTTTATTAAGGATGGGTTTGCTCTTGACTCTAGTCTAGGTCAGTGGTGACAGAGACAGAGTCGACGATGGAAGGAAAAACGTCGAGGAAAATTTACCAAGGCTGTGTTGCTCTTGTAAGACAACGCGCCGGTTCACAAGAGCAGAGTTGCAATGGCTGCTCTGCACACGCAAAGCTTCGTCATTCGCACTTAGTCCACCCACCCTACAGTCCAGATCTGGCCCCAAGTGATTTTTATTTGTTCCGCAATTTAAAAAAAGACTTAAGGGGAAGGAAATTTTCCGACGCCAATGAGATAAAGGAGGCAATTCTGGCTCATTTTGAGGCAAAAGATACAAAATATTTTTACGGTGGTCTTGAAAAATTTATTCATAGATGTAATAAATGTATTCAGCTTATGGGTGATTATATTGAAAAGGAAAAATAGATTTATTGTTTCATTTTATTTAAAACCTTTTCATTCCACGAACTTTTGGACCTCCCCTCGTATGTACGATATAAACACACAGGGTGTGGCGTAAATAACGGATAAGCCTGAAACTGTCGATCGGCCACATTTTTACTTATATCGCCATTATGCTCATGGATGACCAAATTATTGATATTTTAAATAAAAATCGTACGCACTCTTACAAAATCAGCTGCCTTTTCTACAATAGGTGACATATTCTCGTTTTGTTTTATTTATGTCACTCCTGAATATTTGTATTATCAGACCAGTAGAATTTTTTAACATTAAGATTGTTTTATTACATTCTAAGTTAACATTGCAAAAAATACTTATTTTTAAATTTTAACATTTTTTCTACGGAATTATGCAATTTTGGGCCGAAAAAGAAACGTACGCGTATGTAGGCGATATCTGGCCAATCAACAGTTTCAGGGTTATCCATTATTTACGCCACACCCTGTAATAAAACTGTCCTCCTTTTTCGATGAGGATAGGCAGATACTACAGAACCCCACCTGCTACGATGGTATGGTATACTTCATAAAACTGTCCTCCTTTTTCGATGAGGATAGGCAGATACTACAGAACCCCACCTGCTACGATGGTATGGTATACTTCATAAAACTGTCCTCCTTTTTCGATGAGGATAGGCAGATACTACAGAACCCCACCTGCTAAGATGGTATGGTATACTTCATCGGTATAAAGCGTTACTATAAGGTGTTTGAGCTGAGCCCGCCAAATTCAAATTTTCTTAAATATTTCATATAATAATTATTAGGCGGCACAAATTTCCAAAGTCTGACTATTGATATGATTTTGATGTTTATTATTTAGTAAATATCTTTCCTACAGTCGCGAATCGCATTTGTATCAACATACGACGTAAAACAGAGCTGCAATTTGCAAAAAATCATTGAACATTTGAATTTGGCGGGCTCAGCTGCTGTGCATTCACCTTAATACAAGCCGTGTGTCCGATGAGATTTCCTATCGGCAAAAAATACGAACTTCCATTCAAACTTTCATCTCCTTTGGAGGAGAAAAAGAAGTCGGAACTCCTCCTGTTACAATAATTACTCTTATTATTATTAAGTATATTCTCTTATTATTATATTCTCCTATTATTATAAGTAGTATTAAGTAAGAACGAAAGAAAATACATTTATTTAGTAAAGATTACAAGGCACACAACAGAGCATATACAAGTAAAAAAATAAATATAATAAAGAAAACAAATAAAAAGTATAAAGCGCGTTGTGAGAAATTAGCAGGAAAGTATGCCTCGCGGCTGCGCCAAATAGGCATAGTTCAGCAAAAATGCCAGATATCTCGTGCCTGACGCTGGTTTTCAACGGGACCTGAAATGTGAGGTAGATAAGTGTCACATACCACTCTGCCGGAGACCCCCAGTCCGTTGATGACGGTCACATTAGCGATGGTCGGCTGAGCACTGTAGTACAGCGGCTGAGTGCAGTACGGCCACATGTACTGGCACTCCGTCAGGTCGATGTAACTCGGGCTTAGGGAGACTTGAGGCTCGTACTTGCGAAGGAACTGGAAATAATAATATCATGACTGTATTCCGCGAAGGCGTAGGCAGAGATTTATTCTCCTTCTGCGAAGCAGTAATGCTCGCGAAGGAGGAGGCGCAACGCGTGAGGGAGAGGCAAAATTCACGCCCTCACGCCCCTAGCCGCCGCAGGAGACGCCCTGGGTGTCGGGAATCCCAAGCCGATTCCCGGCCACCGTAGGCGCGCGCTTGCGGACGGCCAGCAATGGGCAGCTCGCCGTCCGATAAGGACCAGGCCTGCCGGGGTTGCGGGAAAGTCCGAAAGGGTTACCGTGGCCCCTGGCACAGGCAACTGAAGGAACACGGGTGGGTTTTAGTCAGTAAGAGTCGGACACGTCTTCCCGCTCCACCCAGAGCGGGAGAAGTCATTTAATGATTTCCCGCACTCGAAAAAAAAAGGCAGAGGTTTATTGTAATGTACAGTCATATATCGCCAGTTAAGTTTCCCTAGATCTCACAAAAGCCTTTGACACTGTACCCATTCCGATCCTTTTACTCAAGCTAGAATGTATAGGTGTGAGGGGCCCACCACTCAGTTTATTTAAAAGCTACCTAACAAACCGTTCACAATTTGTGACTATGGATAACGATACAAAAGCGATACTGTTACTATCGAATACGGCGTGCCGCAGGGAAGTATTTTGGGGCCTACTCTCTTCCTTGTTTTCATCAACGACCTCTGCAACCTACATATACCAAATGCCCAAATAGTTTCTTATGCTGATGACACTGCAATAACTTTTACCGCTAAATCTTGGTTGGAACTACAGCTAATTGCACAAAAGGATTTAACTCCGCACTAAGCTGGCTTTACACACACTCCTTGACTCTGAATACCACTAGAACTACTTTTATTACCTTCTCAATATACTCAAATTCCCAACCAAATCCGCCTATCTCCCTAAAATCTCACTCTTGTAGTTTCATATCGCAACAGGCCTGCCAGTGCCCATCACTTACTCCAGTGGATCAACTAAAATATCTAGATATTTTCATTGACCAACATTTAAATTTCAAATCACACATTAATGCCCTATCCGGCCGCGTACGGAAACTTATTTACATTTTTTAAACACTGCGACATGTAGCACATGCATTAGTAATCCGGAATGTATACTTCGCTGTAACTGTACAATTTACACTTAGTTTTACTCCAACATTCCAAAACACTATATAGACATATCTCTAAACGTCGGAAATACATAATCTGCACAATTCCACCTCCACGTACCTCTTTCGTAAAACGATTCTCTTTATATCTTGCTCCATCTGTCTATAATAAAATTAATGCAAAATGCGCAATATTTAAACTCTCTTTCTACAATTGTAAAAAAACTGTACGGACTCTCCTTTTGGACTTCAATTATGATGACACTGAATTATTTCTCACAAAGTAATCTCGTAAACACACACATACACACGCACACACACAACACGAAATAAACCTACACACACTCACACACACACACACACACTCTAGATATGTTTTGTGTAAATAATATTAAGAGCGTTTATACCTTATGAGTGGCAACGTCGCAATTTAGTGTCATATTTCGTGGTTTTCAATTTTTATCATTTAATCGGAGCTATATTTTAAAAATCTGTTTAATTAATTTTTTTGAATTATGTGAAAACTGTGTATTAGGTAAGAAATCGTTGCGTTTACAGTTCTATTTATATGCAAATAATACATTGGAAACTTGCAGGGCGTTATTATCATTGCAAAATAACTGTAAGCATTACGGTTACTTACTTTTTAAACACTTTCACGTAATTCTAAAAAGTTAATTAAACAGATTTTTAAAATATAGCTCCGATTAAATGATAAAAATTGAAAACCACGAAATATGACACTAAATTGCGACGTTGCCACTCATAAGGTATAAGCGCTCTTAATATTCAAAATAGCTATTGTACTAGTAACTACACTCATAGACAGATGCTGTTTAAAATTTTATAATAAGCACACTATTTTTATAATAATCCGCCAATCAGGGGACTGGCACTGTCTCTCCTTAACACAGGCTATATTTTAGCCTATCTAGGAGAGCAGTACTTCACCCACCTTAATTGTTTATCTGAACCTAAAAAAATAAATGCAACATTTGTAACGTCGCCCGAGCCAAAAATATATTTTGCGGCCGAGTGATACACTCTACTTTTCATCACCCACTATGAGAAAATAAAAGGCGCCTCATATTTTATTGTAATTTATTATTTAATAAAACATAGAGTAACAACGAAATTAAATAGTATCTAATGATAAAACAACTAAAATCTTATATTTACTACATTTGAGACATTTTCGCAATTATGAAAATTTATTGTTACAGTTTTATTAGGGGTTGTTGTAGATTTTATATTCTACGTGTTTGAAATAATGTTCGAATCTGGCTCATTTTGAGTAAAATGTGACGGTGAATCTCGTTGTTTGGAAAGCGCGGCGACAGTGGCATGGATGGATTAACTGAAGGTTGCAATTTAATGTTTTCCACGATGCGTTCACACGTTTTCGCCTTGTTCTCAATGGAATCTTCTATATACCCCTCTGCTACAGCACTCGACTTCCATCCTCCATGTCGCTTAAGAACAGTTAAGTCCGCTCCAGAACCTGGCAAAAGAGTAGCAGAAGTACGACGAAAACAATGTCCTGTATACAGCTTTATACCTTCAACTCAGCTGGTAACTTCAAATAAGTAGTGACTTCTTGTGGCCTGTTAGAAATTTTATTTTTTCCCATAACTTGTTTGAAGCACTTGCCATTTTGATAACGGATGAAAAACCGATTGGTCTTCATATCAGCAGGACGCAGGTCCAGGTATTTTGTACAATAGTTTTGTATTCTCCTCGGATTACGAAGGATCGGTAAATTTTTGTTTTTGTGTCTGTCAGCTTTACTAACAGTAAATCACCCGAGTGATGTTCGACATCATCAACAGTTATTTTTAAAAGTGCAATGTCACGACAAGCTCCTTGTACTCCGAAAATTAAAGCCACCTGTAACAAAACCGAATGTGAATAAGACAAGTATCTATCGAAGTACAGGTTTCAATAAAATGCGCATTTTAAATCACTATGGTTATACTTTACTAATCCACCATTTATACATAGTTACTTACTTTTACGGCAAAAAAGACTTTGTCGGGTGCCTCATTAAGGAAAGTCTCCACGTTTTTGACTGAGTTCACTTTGGATTTTTTAGGGTTAAATCCATCAGACATCCTCTTCAGATACGCTATTAATTTCGAATATGTTTCCAGTTTTACGTCGTTATTAGAACTGACTGTTGATTTTAGCATTGAGTAGGTACTCCAAAGAGTGGAAGGTTGTTTAGTTTTGGCTAAGTACTGGAAGTAGGCCAAAAACAATGATTCTGAAAAATTCTTGGCGCCTCTTGCATTTCGCCATTCAATAAAATTACCATAGGCTTTCATATATATTTCTCCCGGGATGTTGCAGGTAATAGATTATCCATCACATTTCTTGCGTCAGTTCTAATACTTTCAGGAGTTAATTCTATAATTTTACTGTCACTTGAAGAACTCATTATTCAAAACAAAACCATGAATTTCTAACAATCCGTGAAAATTTACGAAAACGCGAGTTGTAAATCGCACGATTTTAAATTGGCTTCTTTTTTTTTTATTCAGGCAGTGGCGCGACTATGGGCCGTCGTACCAGCCAGTCTTTATTCAAACAATATTTGCGTTCGATTTCTTTGGCGCTGAACACTAAGATGTTCCAAATTCAAAAAGTGCGCGGCAAAGATAATTGCGGCGCACTTATAAAAGAGGATTAAAAACTCATTACTGCCCGCTAAAAGTTTCTTATAGAAAACACCACCTTTGGATGCACTTAAAGGCGAACCAAGTCGTCCTTTTCGAATAGATGAGATGAAACAAAAAAAGTCATGTTTGTACTAAATAAGAGGAAAAGTTTTTATATTTTGCTCAATGTTGTCGATAGCAACGCGACACCATACATAGCTGTACAGAATAACTAAACTTTTAACGATATAAACTTATTTTTTTATAGTTTGGTAGTAACTGTGCATCTAGCGTATGTTTCATTTACCATACCTGATAAGCACTAATAAGATCCAGTTTCCCGTGTCCCTGCTCGAACATGTTCGGGCCAGGCAGCCGCAGCGCGGTCATACACAGAGCTTGCTTGACCGCCGCCGGCGTCAAGTTGTGTCGGGGCACTCCACTTGCCAACAATGCTATTGCACCGGCTACAACGGGTGATGCTACTGAAGTACCTATAGTGGAACGAAATGGTAATACATGTTTAGTAGAAAATAAACGTAGTCAATCATTCAAGGTGTGAGAGCAATAGTGGCCTAGTGGAAACGGCCGCGATTTACGTGATGTACGTCGCTGGTTCGAAGCCCGGCAGGCCACTTTGTGTAAATTATTACATCACCACTGCTCTCAAAACGTTGAAGGAAAACTTGGCATTAAGTCCGCCTCTGTACATTTGTGTGCTTAAAGTATTAATTAAATAAATAAAACTTCGTGAGACAACCGGCATATCCTAGAACCAAAGTATTCGAAGACATGTGACATCCACAAACCCGCACTGGGCCCACGAGATGGATTACGCCCCACTCCCTCACACAGAGGGGAGCTTGGTGTCCCCGCAGTGGGAACATTAAAGGCTGATTATTAAATGTGTTAAGTGGGCCGAGAAAGAGCCAAAGTAGCCGACATAGCCCGCAGAATAAACAAGCTGAAGTGGCAATGGGCGACCCCTATTAACTGTAGCACCGATGACCGTTAGGATAAACATGTTCTTAAGTAAAGACGTCTTCAGGCTAATTGGGCTAGTGGCAGCTGGATGAGAGTAGCCGATGATCGAGTGAAATGGCGCGTTTAGAGAACCATATGTCCAGCAGGCCTTTAATGGAACTAAAAAGCTTATGATGATAATAATTATTATAGGTTTTGATTCTTAAATTGTCACGAGAATCATAGAAGACACCCCATAACACATAAATGTCAATTAAAGCGAAGAACCATCAAATTATAAGCGACTACGCATACAAGACAAAAAGTTGCTACGATTTTGGGTGAATGACCTATGTTTTGTAACGAAGATTGACCACGAGTAGGACATGGACTAGGAATATTATTTACAACACCATACACATTGCTAGCCAGACACTCGTCAATTAAGACGCAATTGATTGGTATGGGAATAATCATATTTATTTATATTTGATGCGAAATAATATGTCTATTTTACTAGTATTTTATGAAAATGTAACATTAACATGTCAAATTTAACTTAGAGAACAGTAATTATGTTTGGATTGATTATTATTATTTAGTCAATTTTTTTTCGGTACAGTCACAAATCACGTTTTGGTAAAAAATACAATTTTTTACAGAGATGCAATTTGCCAAAAAGCCTTTCTAAGCGCATTCTGAAGTGGTGAATATTTGTATAATATATCGCAGGATGATTGTAAAAATCGTATTAGAAAACACGAAATTTACTAAATGCGGTTAGAGGTAAACGTATTTACAAAAATACGTTTAATGCTAACCGCATTAAGTGGTTTGTGGTACAAGTGGGCCTAAGGGTGTCTAATAAACTAGTGACCCGCCCTGGCTTCGCACGGTTTTTACAACTTAACAGAGTTCTTTATAAAAAAAATATCAAACATGCTTGGAAATTTGAGCATTATTTTGACAACCTTCTTCGATATAAATCGAAATTGCTGTACTGGCCAAATACATGCGAGCAGCGGCCGGCTAAGTTGTATGAAAATCCATATCTGTCGTGGTTTAGCGGCCAAATAAAACTCATATATCGTGTAATTTAAAAATGGAACGATCTTTTACTCCGAAACATAGCAACCAAGGAGGTAACTTATCAAAGTTTTTATTTAAATTTCGAACTGGCTTGCAAATAGAAAGCTGTTTATTGAAAAAAAAACAAACGAACACATTATCGCGGGAAAATTATCGTTGTTCGTCATTGATTTTGAAATTATTTTAATTTCCGCCATTATTTCAGAAAAGTACTATACAAGTCTTGGCCACAACTAGGCATTGATGGACTTACATATTATGTGTGCCTCGGCCCACATTAACACGTTCGTTCATCAATGCCTCTTTTGCTGGCCGCGGCAGTAATGTACTATATAAGTTTTACATGAATGTATGATCCACATAAACCTTCCGGAACAAATCCTCTAAAATAATGGTAAACACCTCATCAAAATCCGTTCCTTAGTTTAGATTACACACAGGCATACCAGAAAACGACTTTAAGTTGTAATGCGTATAGATACGTACCACTGAGTGAGCGACATCCTCCGGTCACACTCGAGCCCCTCACGCCGCTGCCGTAAGTTACTATATCCGGCTTCATGCGACCATAACCCTAGAACATAATCAGTCGGCTTGGAAGACATTACGAGATGCATGCGTGACGTATGTTTCGAGACGACAAGTAAACATCTCTAAAAATAAACGGTTTGTAAACAGATTAAAATAACAGGCGCACAAAGTTTGATACGCAGAATCATTGCGTCGTTTGTAAATTCATGCCTAATCCATATTTCCTCATTCATATATGAATGAGGAAATATAGACTGTAGAATATTAATTTAATTTAAAATATTTTTTTAGGTATGTACTTATTGTATACGATAAGTAGCGAGCTAGCAATAATTGGGGTACTGTAATGAGCCACAATGCGATTGAGGAGCGACACCTCCCGTCTGAGAGAGAGTACGTCAGGGCATCGTTATGCCTCAACTCCTGTCTTACTCTCTGTGCAATAAAACCTGCACTGATGTGATACGACCTTTGCGAGGTCAACGATAGAATTAGCATTGTATTGATCCAGAATTTTATGGGTTTAATCATTTAGAATCATCTCTCATCTCAATAATGAAAAATAGCAAATTCAACTGATCAAAAAGAGTATTTAGAAGTCTCGTAGCTACAAATAGAGGTCAAAGTACCGAAGGCAGGTGGCTTGCTTATATTTTATTCATAAAGGATAGCTCGCATCGTTATCCGTCTATTTTCAGTTAATAATAGAAAACGCGATAGATCCTTGTTCTAAAATAATTTAAAGCAATGCACCATTTGCCAATAGTTTTGTTTAGATCCGTTATTAAATAAACCAACATAATTACCATAGAAAGACTACTTATTTTAAACAATACTTTTAACGTCCAGCTTTTCATTTAAGTCTGAATTCTATTGTATATACATAATAGATGTAACAGCGTTAATCAATTATTTAAAACAAGCCGTAGTCATTGCAACTGTGTGAAACGCGCAGCTGTGTACCGTTACTTAAGTAACTAGCAACAAACATTCCTATGTAAATATTTGTTACATGAACTAAATAAGTGTTAAACCATTGAATAATATAAATGTTTGCTGCCATTGCTACAAAAGTAATTTAGTCAGCATTTAACTACATAAGCACACGCTTTGCCGAAATATGCATTTCATAAAAATAAGTAGACTTAAATGAATAAAATAGGTTGGAATATACGTCGCATTGCCCACTAAAAATACTCACATGCGGCAGTTCCCAAGTAGTCATGCCTCTGGACGAAAATTTGGCAATTCTGTCGTCGAACCCGATGCCGCCTACTCCGATGACATCCATCTGATCTGCTGGGTTGTTCAGGGTCCCGTACAGAGGACCGTCGTTACCTATCGCTGACACCATTATCACCTAAAAGGAGTAATAATTTTAGTATTTCTAGTCTCCATTCCAAAACAGTTACGACGCAACTAAATTGCGATCGATCGATGACATCAATCGTTCAAACCGATCCAGTGTGATGTATCAGATGTATGGCAACCGGGTTCCAAACGATCACCTACGGGTTTTTTTTTATTGAGTGGAATTGATCAGAGCTTGCTGTCTCAAACTTCAACCGTCCTGTCCATCTCGATCGATGGTCGATTGTTCATCGATCAATGGTCAGTCGAACATCGATTCATAAATAATCGCCGAGTTCATCGTTTGTGTTCGATCAATATCGACTATTCAACGTCGATCGACCGCAATCTAATCGTACCTTAAAATACACCCTAAACCATTATGTAAATCGAGAATCGTGTCTCCATATGTAAATCGAGAGTTACCGTGTTGCAAGGGTAACAATACGGTGTTTCTAGACAAAACTACGATGCATCAGCTAAAAGTGTTCCGTGTAAACTACCGTGTAATTTTTCAAAGGAAAAAAACCCGTAGGTATATATTTGCTTTTTAATTATTTACAAAAAAGAAGTGAAACATGAAAAATTTTACATAATATTATTCTGAAGTTGACTCTTCTAGCACGACAATATCTTTTTCGTAAATGGATTTATTAATTTTTCACAACATATATCGTTAGTTGGCCTGAAATCAATACAGTTTTTGCAATTTCTTTGATTGATTGCTGGTTTTTACGCAGTATATGATGATATATTTACAACGTAATTCCAACGACACGGTAACACCTTATTACCTTGACGGTAGATTAAGACCAGATTACGGTGCATCTACGGTAATTACCGTGTACATGGAGACACTGCCCCAAACTACTTTGGTCTAGCAAGAGTACCTGAGGAGGAACCGAGAAATTCAAAACCACTCGTAATCGGAAAAAAATACGATGTAAGAATAATGAAACAGTGTGCCGTTTGTAAATCGATAAAGCAAGGCGAAGCACGACTGTATACTTACCTAGATTGTTGTATAGAAATGTTGTCAACTACGGGTCACAACGGACAAAACTACTGTTACCTGCACAAAAACTAGCCATTTTGGCGTTTAGTTGATATCAATTCACACTACCGTTAACAATGAGTAACAAGATAACGCTCGAAGCGAAAACGACTGCCAAGCTAGTGTAACTGAATCGCAAGGATATTTTCCAAAACATAGAATCTGGGTCTATTCTATAATGTGTTTCTATTTACCGTTTTGTAATACTTATTGTCAGATTCGTTGGAATGAGGATGAGGTACCGATTGAGTTCGGCCCAAGCGTTATATTTCCTTTTTATGTTATACATAAAGAAGAGTATTCTATTCTAGCAGCATTTATACTGTTATAGTGGAGACATTTACAAGCCTCCACAAATAGTAAACCAGTATTGTTGAAAAAAAGTTGAGATACGGTTTTCAAGTTAGCGTCACTCACCTTGTTCGCACTTAGCTCCCATACTTTATCGACGAACGGGTGATCCATGAAGTCTGGGCCACCGATGCTGAGGTTCAGCACATCAATCTTACGCATTATGGCATAGTTGAACGCGTCCAGGAACCATGATGTGTATGAAACCTGCATGCATCATTATACGTTATAAATATTATCTATTATTTGATTCATTTCAGTAGCTTAAAGAGTCGATAGAATGCAAATGTTATTGAAGAGTCTATTGTTTAATAATAAAACACTTTATAAACGCTTGAACTCAAGTGTTCGACTATATTGTTTACGTTACATTTAAAACGATCATGTGTTTACTGGTTACAAGGTATATCATAGAACAACCGAGCGCACGTCAGTGATGAAACTTTGACCTCGAGCTGGCCTAGCGTAGTACGGAGTATCAGTAGAATAACAGGCCACTGACGTTCGGCCTACGGTACCTATTAAGAATAACGCTAACTCTAAGCAAGCGATGGCAACACTTGGGAGCAGTAAAAAATATCGTCAGTATCAGCTATTTGTGTCCCACTGTAGAACAAAGGGCTCCCCTTCCCTTCTTCCGCTTATCAATATCTATGTGGCCAATCTTTAAGAAATAGTCGAAAATGTCCGACCGTCTCCTCCTGGGACTGCCAAAAAATGCTGCTTATTGATCAAATCTAGCATAATCAGCCTATTCTTAATGTTCCCACTGCTAGACCACAGGCCTCCTATCTTCGAGAGGGAGTGGGCTGTAATGTAATCTACCACGCGGGCCCAGTGCGGGTTGGTAGACGTCACATGTCTTCGAAGTTTTGGTTCTAGGCCATGCCGGTTTCCTCAAGAGGTTTTCCTTCACCGTTTTAAGAGCAGTGGTGATATAATTATTTACACAAAATAAGGCGCTAGCCTGGGTTCGAACCCAGAACCTACAACTCGTAAGTCGAGCCGTTACCACTGGGCCATCAGTCCACCACTGCCCTCAATCGATCAAATCTACTTTACTTACTTAAATACATAATATTGATTTGTTTCTTTTTGCTTAAGAGGGCTATCACAATTTTTCTTGTATTTGAGTGTTTGAAGAGTCACACACTCAAATACAAGAAAAACATTGATATTTATTTAGAAAACTCCCAGTTTCGATGTGTGATTATAGTTTGGCCAAGGCCACAAAAAAAAAATATGCCCGAGAAAGTTTGATTATTTCTCTTTTCTCGTATTTGAGTGTGTGACTCTTCAAACACTCAAATACTTACAAGAAAAATTGTGATAGCCCCCTTAAAATCTGTCACTATGTATTTAGTAATGGGTCTATTTATTTAAAGAAGACGATTTTTCGTTAGTTTATCGCGATCAATTCTTCAGCATAACATACTTAAAATAATACCTAATCACAAAAAAAAATTGTATGTATGAAAAATCTACAAATTATCGATTTTCGGACTTTTCCTTTACTTGTGCTGTGGGACCTTGCTTCTTACCGAATTTCATAATTCTAGCTCAACGGGAAGTACCTTAAGGATTTGATTTATTAGCGAGTATCAAAAATGACGCATAAAGGGCCGTAATTTTTATTGCGTTGACTTGAAGTCTAAGAAAGCTTGATTTTTTTAGATCTCCAAGGAACCGTAGATAGTAGACCTACGTATTTGGTATTAATTTCAACTAGATACCTCCACGCTTTCCTGAGAAAAAGGGTCATGACAGACAGATAGACAGACGGATGGAGGACGTACGGTCTCACACCGAAGTGATGCTATAAGGGTTCCGTTTTTTCCTTTTGTACGGTACGGTCAGAAGGGTACGGAACCCTAAAAATGGATACGTAACCTACCAAAAGATTTTTTTAAATCAACCCCTGTCGCGTCGGGGTCAAAGCTGGAATAAATTTGTACGAAAGATCTTATTCGTTCGGTTTGAAAACTTGAAACTTGACAGAAATACTTCTTTAAGTAAAAAATAAAGACCATAATGATATGTTTATCAAAACTGCCCATTAAAGGGGGTGTGGAAGTTCGTAGGGACAGGGTAGGTACGAAATCTGCGCAGACTTAGTCGCGAGCGAAGTCCTAGTTATTAACACAACGCAAGCATAATTATCTCCTTATCGTAAGAGTTATATCGAGCATGCTGAACTTTGTAGCGTTTTTATTCGGCAGTTCACCATAGTTACTATCTTATCAATTAATTAAATAAATCACGCCTCCAGATCATAACTTGACATCACTTCCGTTAATGTCTTGGAGTATTCTGATAGCATTGTTTCTCGTAAGTAGGTATTTCGGTACTTTGAAGTTTCATTAAGTGTTTTCTATTTTATCGTTTTATTAAAGAGTACTTGAAGCGTTCATGTTATTTAGTTTATATAAATTTCTACATTATCATTAGGTAGGTACAGCTCACCTTGCTCAAGATTGTATTCTAGAAAGATTTAGAAGTTATTACACAGCGGATGCTACAGACTTGATTCTATCACTTTCTCTGCTGCTATTCGCCTTTTATTACTCGAAAGTGAGTTAGACATTTTAATGTGTAATCACCTAACATTTGTTGATTGACGTTAATACTAATTTCGCATAACAATCCTACCAAGTACCTACTTACATTGCCGACGCGCTCCAGGTTCACACGGGTGCAAATTACGGATGTGGCGACATCGACATGTCAAAACATTGAGATTTATTTATTATTTATTTATTTATTTAACCATTTATGTACACACTTATATAAACAGACAAGAAGAAAATAAGAGAAAAATAGGTACAAAGGTGATGCTTTTTTTTTTCTATTTTTTATTTCTTTAGATTTCCGTGCTATTTGTAAGTTATTTACTAATGTATTATACCTACACAAAATCCTTCCGTAATAAACTCTCAAAATAATGGTAGTAACAGAATCAAAATCCATTGTATAGCTTAGAAGGACTAAGGTCACACAGGCAGAAACGAAAAGCAGCGGCTTTGTTTTACACTATGTAGGTAATATGACATATCAATCAATCATTTATTCGCAACGAATGTAGGTTACATTAAATACTTACAGGTGGAGTAGTTACCTGATTGTCAGTGAACACCCGAAAAATGTGTAAATCCGCATCAGGAGCAAAGCCGAGGCAGTCAGACCTGGAAGCGATGACTCCGGCAACAAACGTGCCGTGGCCCAGCGCGTCGTCCAGAGTATTCTCTCCCGTCCAATCAGTGCGCTCCCGAACTCGCCCAAAATGAGGATGGTTTCGAGCCAACCCCGTGTCGAATACAGCTACTTTTATGCCCTCACCTGATAACAAATGAGCCTTGTAAAAGCGATTAAATAATCATAAAATCACTGTAGGTCACTACCTACCTAGGGAACAGCGTCACGATTACAACTTAGTATTCAGTAATAAAATTAATGTATGGTAGTACAGAATTTTTGTCGAAACCGGTGCAGTCTTGCTCCATGTAAAATAGTGGTAAGCAGCTGCATCCGGTTAGACTTGAAGCCGACCCCATTGTAGTTGGGTAAAGGTGATGATGACCGGTGGAGTCTTCTGTTAGCAGATTTACCTTCTTCCTGCCTTCTTGAGAATTCTTTGCCAACAGACAATTTGTAGAAAGTAAATTGTTTTTTTTTTTGTAATAATTAGTCACATATGGTACTCACCAGTTACACCAAGAGACCAAAGCAGGTCCGCTTTTAACACCGATGTTATTTGACGTGGTACGGTCCGCAACAACTTCCTGGACGTGTAGCCACCATTCTGCTAAAAAGTTACTTAAGTTGACACACACTCAAAATGTATTAAATACAATCCATGTCTTACCTGCAAATCCACAACTGTTTTACTAGGTTTTTAAATGGGTACTTTCCAGCAATGTTTTTATTTTTAACTTGTATTTCAATACTTTATGATAGTATGAATAAATCAGATTCCTTACCTCTCGCGGCTGCCTGAGTGAGTGCAGGCCACGAACGCGATGATTGCGCCAGCCCGCATACAAGCACCCAGCTGGCCCACAATCATCCTAGAGTATAATAAGAATTTAAACAACCGTTCTTCATGTATCACACTCACACTGACTAAGAACAATAGAACACAATGGTTTAAAAGTATTTTGATACAATTTTTCTATGCAGCAAAACTTTCGTCAAGAAAACATTCGTGCATCACAATAAAACAAACGCAATTGTAGGAGCTGGCCGTTAATATGGCGCTTTGAGTTTTAGAACCAGTTCGGCTTTGGAGAGTGTCGTCGTCTCTCTGACTCCATTTATGCAAGTCTCTTTCCAAAGCTCGATGCGACATATTAGCCCCCGGGTAAAGAAGGCATGCTCCATTACCTCACGAATATACTTGATGGTCCGTGTGACCTGCCTCTGCGCAGTGACACGTCTAACTGCAGGATGGTCTTTCAGAGCATCAAGTGCTTTTCTGCCTCCATCTTCAAGAATGATCACATCAAAGTCACTTGGATACTCTTTTGCTGGGTTGTTGCGCCGCAACAGCGTCCAGTTTGATATCTGAAACAATCGGAATTTGTTCTATTTGGCAATTTGCAACTGGTACTTATTTTAATACCTCATTATAACTATTTAATTTATTACTATTAAGACCCATCAACAACACAAACACAAACATTTAGAAATAAAAGAGAACAGAGACATGGACTAGTGTTTAGGTCAATTACAGATGTGCACAGCATTCACAACAAAATAGAAGAAAAAAAAACACAGTAAGTATAACCGTTATAAAAATAAATAAAAACACCAAAAACAATATAAGAACAAAAAAACTATTTATATTGACTATAAAGTATTCTCATCATTTGTCCTTTTTGATCTTGTCAAAATAGTTGAGGACAATTTTAAGTTCTATAAAGAAGTAATAATTACATAACCATCTGTTGATTACTGTTATGGCGCACTCAGCTCTGGAATAAGCATTTAACTTGTGTCGTAACAATGATCATAAAAGGAACAAGAGTATAGTATAAAAGATAAAGAGTAATTATTTTAAGAACTATCATTATATCAACTGAGACTCATTAAACACGAATTTGCTTTTATGGAACAAACCAAGTTTGAATATCAGACTGTCTATCCGATAGACAATTTACTATGAAAACAAATTCTATGTTAAAAGTTTATTTTATCAACTTACTATCTAATAACAAACTATCTTAAGTAACTCCTCGATTAATAATATCATAATTAAAAATATTTTTTTTTTAATAACAGTGATGAAGGTACTTTAAAATTTTTCTGTCATCATGAGCGAGACTGGCTAGGCTATCAGCAGATACTCTTTCCGCAAAGCAAACATAACAATATAAACAACCGCCATGAGACATAGGAACACGAAACAGGGAAAGGGTTTGGTGTCAGTATCATTTAGAATAAAGCTTCCTCGGTAAAAGATTTTAATAATATGTCACAAATACAGTCTTATCCAACATTAATAGCTTGCTGACTTCGTTACTCAAACTCAACTGCAGCAAAGTCCAAAAGGAGGGTAATGTTTTTATAGAATATATATTTTTGAGATCTGAGATATAATATAAATTGTCCAAACATAGTTATCACAACTTATCCTTATATTATAAGGACTTTTAGTATCAGCATATTTATCTTGATACAATTGAAATAATTTCTAAAACTGTAACATCATAGAAATGTATTAGACTAGTTAAACCTTGCTACCTGTGACCCATGAATTAGCATATATCAATCTTCTATCTATATACTTATAAAATAAAGTTGAAGAGTTTGTTTGTTTGTTTGTACAGCTTCCACGCGAACAATATCGGCAGAAACTAGTACTCTGTAAAATACAGGTTGAATTGAGAACCTCCTTTATTTCTGTAAAAAATGTGCATTGTCCGTACAGCCTTACCATTGAATGCAATAGAAACGTCTGTGATTTCTGATAGCTATAATGTGAGGCAAAATAATTAATGTATAAATATATTTAGCCTTATTCCGGTCACTGTTGTACAACTGTCAAACCGCGAGTGCAATAGTGACACGGGAACACATCTACACCAAAGCATTTCATATGTAACGTTTTATAAATGTCTGCCTGAGTATTTTCAAGTCTCAGGTGATGTTTTAGGCAAGCATGCACCATCACCAACTACATCATCGCTTAGCTTCAGGTAAGTAAGATATTGTTCAATAAGAATTGCATATGGATGAGTATGATAGTGAAATTCTGGACAAAAAGTATATTATGATTACTCCATTTGTGAAATACCACGCACAGCAAACTTTCTTTTATATAAATAATTTGATTAGAAATATACCAATGGACAAAATAGTTGCAAACTGATTAATAGGAAAACATTCACATACACTGATACACTCATACATGGTTCATGTCTGAACCTTAATTTTTTTTATGTCATTTGGTTTAAAAAAGCTTTTATTTTTGATTATTTTATTTATCGTTTAAATAGATTCTTTGTATCATGTTAATGTGAGAATGTTGTAGGCTTAACTTGTAAACTTAAGATTTTAGACCATTTTCTATCTTGTTAAGTAACAGGTACCTGTTGATTGAGAGGGCTACACTGTCCTCCCATACCTATAAACACTGTAATTTGAAAACATTGTAAAAAGACAATTATTTTTAAAAGAGTAACCGTGGAGTTTCTTGCCGGCTCTTCTCCATAGGAAATGTGTGCGGACCCACCATACCACTTGCCACACCCCTGGTGGTATGGTGCACTATTTTCTCAGTGGTATAGTTTTAGACTCACCATACCACTAGTGGTATGGCCAGTGGTATGGTGGGTCTGCAATGAAAGAAAGCAACCAATTGGAGCTGTGCACCTAGCTTCTGATGTTTCTTAAGTGCCTATGTAGGTTTATATGAAATAAAATATTTTGATTTGATTTATTTTATTCTGCATGCACATTTTTATTCATGTATACTTCACAAATTTGAGCAAATAAATATAATTCTTATCTTAATATAATTGTAAATAATAATGTTCATCTGAGTCTTAAATTAACATGCTTGCGAAGCAATCACAAAACCTATATGATCATCATGGCCCAAATTGTAAATGCAGTTCTGGGGAAGTTATTAGGATTTTATTCAGATAGTTTCATAGTAGAAAAACATGTGCAAATTAATGTGCACCAACCACCACCAATTCATTGAATAGTGTGCCTTAGTTATTTAATTAAATTATCCATCAGGAACAAAATTAGGCTAACAATTAAGTTAAGCAATGAATGTTGATGGAGGGAGAGGAAGAGGACGGCCAAAGAAAAGATGGATGGATTGTGTGAGAAATGATATGAGTGAAAAGGGAGTAGATGATGCCTTGACGTCTAACAGGGGAGAATGGAAGAAGAAAACGTGTTGCGCCGACCCCAAGTAAAATGGGATAAGGGCAGGAAGATGATGAATTAAGTTAAGCAAAGGATAGGTTGTGTGCCTAGGTTTTACTTTTTAGTGGGCTGTGGTGTGCTTGTCACTGTTCTGTGTTTATAAGTGAACACTTGTAATCGGCTGACAGTTATTACAATTGCTATTTTATTCTCTTTTGTTTAGCTGTAAGTCATCCAAAGTACTTAAATACATCAGACTAAAATAATAATTATGGTAACTGAAAGCATAGTTTAACACTTCGTAAATAAACACAACCCTTCTTTTTTTTTTGTGTGTTGGAAATTATCAAATAACTTCTCCGTGTGTCAGACTCTTACTGACTAAAACCCACCTGTGTTCCTTCAGTTGCCTGTGCCAGGGGCCACGGTATCCCTCTCGGACTTTTCTGCAACCCTGGCAGGTATCGGACCTAGCAGACCCCGTCATTGATGCTGACATCTCTTTGAGGCGCGCGTGGAACACAACGCGCCATCGACCCGGGCCTGGTCCTTATCGAACGGCGAGCTGCCCATTGCTTGCCGTTCGCAAGCCCGCGCCTACGGTGGCCGGGAATCAGCTTGCGATTCTCGACGCCCAGGGCGTCTCCTGCGGCGGCTAGGGGCGTGAGGGCGCGAATTTTGCCTCTCCCTCACGCGTTCCGCCTCCTCCTTCGCGAATATTACTGCTTCGCAGAAGGAGGTGACGGCTTCCCAAGCCCTCTCGCTCCGTACCATGGCCTGGACCAGGGCCGGACGCGAGAGATCGCCACCGCCAATCGCCAGCACGAGGACACAGCAAATAATAATAATAAACTCACCCCTGCATTCCTTAAAGCAGCGCTGACATAGTTCTCTCTAGCCGATCGTGGGAAATAACCCTTGTACGTTATTATATGTTCACTATTCACTACATCTGAATTAAACTTGTAATCGACACGCTCAGATCCCGTAGAATTACAAACAGAATCTATGTTTATTCCTTCCTCATCACCAAACGATAACGGCAGTAAGTTGAGACCGAATAAAATAATGAAAAGCTTCATTCGGGTCAACCCCATGTTTGTCGCATATTATTAATATCATTGAAGTGCATTATTGACTTAAATCACACATAAACCTGCTACAGGTGTATTATTAATTCAACAATCAACAATCCATGTAATTTTTTTAAGAATCTGTAGTCAGCACTTCCTCGTCAAACTCGAAAGTTGCAAGAATTGCATTGCAATCAAAAATGATGAAAAAACTTTATAAATACCTATCACCGATCACGGGAGAATGTCAAGTTTGACGCTTATCCGTTTGACACAAGATAGAATGACAGCTGTGATGATAGTGACAGTATTATAAGGCAAATTCCAATGACTAATCTTTAGTCATTGGCAAATTCACATACCTTTTTCAGTGTGTGAATGTACCACATGGAATTAGTATGTACTATACTATACAGTACCATAAAACCATAAAACACTGTCACAGTCTTTTGCCGCCATATCGAGTCCACACACGCAACCTGCGCAGTGCAGCACACACACTCTTTTGAGCAGACTTTAGTCCTCAGAACAATAACTAAAGCATTAGTCTTTAGTCGACGTCAGTCGACATTATTGACCGTAGACAGAGAAACTAAATACTAGAACGAATCTTGTCGAGTCAAAGTTATCCCTTTGAGCACATACCAAACTAGCCTTGCCTTTGAGCTAAGTAAAAAAGTCTGAAGTCAAGGGAGAAATTCCCTTAAAATATTAAAGAATATCTAGCTCTTAATCTAAAAATAATCACTGAAGATACATGGGATGTTTCGGGCAGCCCTTGGAGAGAGGCTTCTAAACTTTTGCTTTGGAGCTCGTTTCGTGGCGCACACTGTATAACTCCCAATCAGATTGCAATATTTTCGCCATTTGAGGTTTTCCGCACCTGCAGCAGCCGCCCCAGCGCAACCCGCCTTGCTAGGAAGGTGAGATGGCCCAAGGTTGTCGACACATGTTGCATCCCACACCAAAGGCCGACCTAACTTCCAAGGCATTAAGGTAATTAATTCCGTTTAGCCTTTTCCCATCGTCGCGTGACAAGCCAGTAAAGAGTTTGACGGATGAATTCATTAATTCTGGCGTGCCGCACTATCAGGCCTTATTTTTTTTGAGGGTGGGATATCATCAAATAACTTCTCCCACTCTGGGCAGAGCGGGAGGGCGTGTCAGACTCTTACTAACTAAAACCCTCCCGTGTTCCTTCAATTGCCTGTGCCAGAGGCCACGGTATCCCTCTCGGACTTTCCCGCAACCCTGGCAGGCATCGGCCCTAGCGGACCCCGTCATTGATGGTGACATCTCTTTAGGGCGCGCGTGGAACACAACGCGACGTCGACCCAGGCCTGGTCCTTATCGAACGGCGAGCTGCCCATTGCTCGCCGTCCGCAAGCCAGCGCCTACGGTGGCCGGGAATCGGCCTGCGATTCCCGACGCCCAGGGCGTCTCCTCCGGTGGTCAGGGGCATGAGGGCGCGAATTTTGCCTGTCCCTCACGCGTTCCGCCTCCGCCTTTGCGAGCATCACTGCTTCGCAGAAGTAGGTAATGTCTTCCCAACCCCTCTCTCTCCGTACCATGGCCTGGACCAGGGCCGGGCGCGAGAGATCACCACCGCCAATCGCCTACACGAGGACACGGCGGCGGTGCTCCGCCCGAGCCGGGCAGACTTCCACCGTATGCTCCACCGTGTCCTCCGGGCGATCCACACAATGATGACACTTGGGCGATTCCTCCTGCTTTATCCGGAACAGGAACCTCCCAAAACAACCGTGTCCGGTGAGGACCTGTGTCAGGCGGAAGGCGAGGACGCCAGGGCGCCTCTCTAGCCACTCTTCAAAGAGGTGACTTATCGCTGCAATTCTGGCGAGCCCAGCACTGGGTTGCGTCAATCGCACTCTCCATGCCGCCCTGAGATCCCGCCGGAGCTCTGTCCGCTGTACCGTGATTTCTCGCGGCAGCGGCGCTACGTCCCACGGTAGGCTGAAAATCAGCTTTCATAGACTTAGGGATTTCAATCTGCAAGTGCCTGATTTTTTGCCGGATATCGCTTCAATTAGTTGTTACTATATTCAAAAATTACACCCGAGGTAATTCTGCACAAAAACGAAGGAATTATAATTTTTTTACGAAAAATTTGTATGAAGCTAGTATGAAAAAGTTAATTATCTCGCAAACAGCAAGGAAAACCGTAATATCCTTACAGGTGGTTATAAATAGTACTAATTAGGTATCTATGATTTTTTGACATATGTCATATAACGGTTATCGCTGCTATTTTTTTTTTTTAATCGTCAAAATATTTTTATTTATTTTTACACATGAAAACCCTTTCCTTTTAGTGACTAAATTAAGAACATTGTTAATTATGAAGAATTTTATTGACCCAAATATTAAGACTATATAAAACAAGAAAAATAATTTAAAAAATATAAAATCAGTATAGCAATATATAGCAAAATATATATCAGTCGTACAATTCCACGTACTTTTCTGCTGTTTTGCGGGCAAAATCTTTGAAGGATCCTCGTCACCGTGATGTCAAGTAAAACTTGAAGTGTAATCCTAGCCGAGGAATCCGTAACTGACACTGATTGCTTCGGAGGGTAGCAATCAAGCTTAGTTTGTTGCACTTTATAGTAGGATGGATAAATATCCTTAGCACCTTCCCGAATGGCAGCCTCTCGCAAAGTAATATATTGCCACTTTGACAGTTTTAGTGAAAGAAGCAATCCAAGCGCTTTCTCTGGTGTAAATATGACTTTTTTCACTGGTTTCTTAAGCGTTTCTTTAATTTTAATGGCTGCTTCAGTATTTTTCATCATGTATTCGATCACAGATGCGATCCCCCCCCTGCCCTTCCCTTCAGCCCTTCTTCTTTTAAACGCGCTGCAGCTGCATATGCCAATTCACTGGAGTCTTCGCCTGTATGATCATCAGATCTTCTCTTTTTCTGTTTACTTCCCAAATCTTCGAATGGTTTTCGGGACCTTTTTGTCATTGTTCCAACGCGAACGGACAATGACGGTTCTTGAGA
The DNA here is from genome assembly GCA_937001585.2 of Brachylomia viminalis. NCBI lineage: Eukaryota > Metazoa > Arthropoda > Insecta > Lepidoptera > Noctuidae > Brachylomia > Brachylomia viminalis. The sequence continues at coordinate 16,140,444 of OW443293.2, read as the reverse complement.
GCCTGATTGTGCTCTTAGTATCTCATCAACAGTTGGTTCTTGAATAACTAAAGTTTGCACACACCTTGGCCAATCAATATTTGCTTGCAGCTAATTTCCGTACCTACAGTCTTCTGAAGTGATCAAGGAATCGGTTGGATTCTGATGGATCTGACTCAGAATTGGAGACCAACAACGACAGTGATAAGGAAAATGTTTAATATTTGATTTCATTTTTTCTATTTTTTTAATTATTTTTCTTGTTTTATATAGTCTTAATATTTGGGTCAATAAAATTCTTCATAATTAACAATGTTCTTAATTTAGTCACTTTTTTTTTTTTCTTTAATAATGTTTTATTCATGACCATAGATACGAGTCTTTCAGTCGCAAACATAGATTGGTTTTAACTTATAATATTACAATAGATTTATGGATAATACAGTAGTTAATTATGTTATTCTAAGACACATTTTCCTCATGTAAATAATAATATTTTAACAATCTGTTCTTTTATCCACTTGCCTCCTTTTCGGATTGGGTGAATACATCTCAGTGATATCGTTTTCATACTAATTAAAATAATTACAACTAATTAACTTAAATACATAGATTACAAAATGAATTAGATTTTTTCTACTGTATTAGAAATATACTTAAACAACACACTAAAATATTTTTTATTTTTTAGTAAATCCTGAACGCTGCGGGGAACACTTTGACGTTCACTTTCACTGTCATTGTCATTTATTTCTCTCAATTCACTGGCCAAAATCAAACGTTGAATGTTAAAACTTGAACACTGCAAAATAACATGATCTAAATCAGCATCCTCTGCTCCACAATGTTGACATCGGCTATTGTTAATTATGCGGAACCTATTCAGGTGAGCTGGTGTTAAACAATGTCCCAATCTCATGCGTGTTATATTAGTTATAAATCTTCTTGTGATGTATTTGAAGTTATGATACCAAGGTTTAATCGGTAATTCATTTTGTATTCCAGCATACCATCTGCCTTTCGTTTCCAGGGTTATGTCCCAATACTGTTTCCATAACTGTCTATTAAGTTCATTAAAAATACTATAGTAATCAGTGAATGGAACCTTGAGCAGTTCGGATCGATCCTCGTCATGGTCTGAACGGGCCGCAGTGTCAGCTACTTCATTTCCACGAATGCCACTGTGTGAAGGTACCCAAACTAATTCTACTTTAATACACTTATCAAGTAGTTTCTGGATTATAAGTCTAATATTATAAATAATATAATTTAACTTAAAAGAAATATTTACATTGTGTAGAGCAGACAAAACACTTTTGGAGTCTGTAACTATCAAAACATTATGTACATTATTTACAAGACTATTTACATGCTGCAGTGCACAATAAATTGCATAGCATTCTGCAGTGAAAATGCTACACACCTTGTTTAATTTAATACATTTAGTGAAGTCTAGCTGTGAATCATAGAAAGCTGCATTTACATTATGGTCTGTTTTAGAACCATCTGTGTATAAAACATAATGTTCTGGTCTATTGTCTTTAAACTGTAAAAAATCAAATTTATTGTGCACCGTGTCTAAATGGATTGCCAAGCTGTTAATAATACTATTAAAAGGAATTTTGTATAAAGGCCAAATATCATTTTTAACAATATTTTTTAAATTATTATTTACATGTTCAAATATTGTTGGCATTTCAGGTAGAGTTCCACCAACCAAAGAAGAAGCAGAGATGGCATTGGAAGCAATTGACTGTGAAATTTTGGGATGTATTGTTAGTTTCTTAAGTAAAGGATTATCATTTGATGCCGTGACTTTTAGTAAAAATCTCTCAGCCAACAACAACCTTCGTAATGTCAAGGGAGGTATACATGTCTCAACTTCTAATGAATTAATAGGTGTGGAGCGCATAGCACCACAAATAAGTCTCAGTCCCATATTTTGAATTACATCTAATTTTCGTAACAAGGTGCTATTGACATTCATGTAAGCTAAACTGCTGTAATCAAAATGGCTTCTCACTATACTTTTGTACAGCATACTCATAACTTTGGGGTCGGATCCCCAAAAAGTTCCTGCTAAATGTTTCAATAGATTAATACCATTCAGTGCTTTGTTACTTATATGTTTAATATGTTCATCAAACTTTAATTTATCATCAATAATGACGCCTAGGAATTTATGTTGCTTAACAGCAGGAATTTCTACATTATTATAGGAAATTTTAACATTGCTACGAGTATTTACATTTTTACTGATAATTAAAATTGAACTCTTTTCTGGACTTATTTCTAATTTAAGTTTATTATGGTAATAGCTGTATAGTTGAGACAAAGCCTTATTGATATTAGCCATTGCTATATCTATGTTTTGATTTATGCTGTACATAAGTAAGTCATCTGCAAATTGCAGGATTTTTACATCTGGTACATCTACATATTTTAATATTTCAGAAGTGTACAAGTTGTAAAGTAAAGGAGATAAAGTTGCTCCTTGCATTGTGCCTTTGTTGACAGTCCTAGATCCATGCAATTTATTATTATATTTAACAAATACAGTTCTATTGTTTAAAAAAGAATAAAGCCATTTTAGAATATGGCCAGGTATACCAATATCATGAGACACTTGAATGAGTTCTTCTATATTTACATTGTCAAAGGCACCTTTTACATCTAAGAACACGCAGATTGCATTAGAGTGACTTAATTTAACCTGTCTTACATCTGATAATAAAGATACAAGGCTTTCAGAGCAACTTTTACCTTTTCTGAAACCAAACTGTATAGAAGGAATTAAGCCTTGTGATTCAGCAAAATAATCTAATCTGAACTTCAACATATTTTCAAAGAGTTTACCCAAACAAGATGATAAGGAAATAGGTCTATATGAAGAAGCACTATTTACAGGTTTATTAGGTTTTAAAATTGGTATGACACACTGTGTTTTCCAAGACTCAGGTATTTCTAATTCATCCCATAGTTTATTATAAATATTAAGTAATGTTTTTTGTGCATTTAAATGTAATTTTTTGATTAACATGTAAGGTATGTCATCCAATCCCGGTGTAGTATCTTTCCTACTCTTTAAAGATGTTTTCAACTCTTCTATGGTGAAATTATTCTTGAGAAATACATTTACATCATTTTCTGTAGCATTTTCGAACAAATACTCAAGCCTATTGTCATCTATTTCAGTAGAATCTGCTAAGTTGTCTAAAAAACTTGGAACCCACTCATCATTGATATTTTTGTTTTGATTTGTTCCAATTTTTTTAAACTTTTTAATGTATCCCCATATCCTAGAGACTGGAGTTAACCTATTGAAGCTATTACATAAATTTTGCCAAGACGAAGAACTTTCTTCCTTCAGAATTATTTTCTTTTTTGCATCTAGTTTTTTATACTTTATCCAGTTTTCAATGTTGGGTTGAGAAAAATAATACTTTAATGCATCTTTTGATTTTGCAACAGCATCACTACATTTTGTATTCCACCATGGTACTGGTTTTTTAATAAGTGTGTTTGCAACTAATTTTCGTTTTGGGATTGTTTTATTCCTTAAATCATTTAATGTGTCTATAAAATGATTATATGCATTGATAGGGGAATCATTTATTGAGTCCAAATGGGAAAAACAAGTTTCTGATAGCCTATAATATTCGTCCCAATCTGCCTTACTATAAATATATTTCTCTTGATCCACAGGAGGTGACATGTCATACATAGATGGTTGAATGTTGATCTCAAGTAAGGTTGGAAGATGATAGCTACCCATGGGATCGTCATGAACATACCAGTTACATAAATGAGCTATTGAAGAGCTAACAAGGGCAAGATCTATTGCTGAAGCTTGTCTATTAGGATAAGGAACAGTGGTTGGTGATCCATCATTCAAAATACATAAGTCTAATTCATCAATTATATTATACAAACATCTACCTCTGTTATTATCATTATGGCATCCAAAGGCTATGTTATGAGCGTTAAAATCACCCATGACTATGCAAGGTTTGGGTATGTTATTGATTAAATCCTTTAACTTTGTTGAGTCAAACCTGATACTTGGAGGGCTGTAAATACAAAGTATTGCCATTGCTCCAAATTGTGTTTCTATAGTGATACATAAGTTTTGAATAGATTCTGAGAAGTGTGTATTAACTACTTTGTACTTTAAGCGATGGTTCACCAAAATGGCTACTCCATTATGAGAATTTATGGAATTTTTGTGGATTAAATTATATGTGGGAAAGTGTGGGATTATAGAATTAGATTTAAACCAAGTCTCATTAAGAAGACAGACATCTATATTTTTTTCCATTAATAAATTTTGTAATAGGCTCTTTTTACTCTGTAAACTCTGTATATTATACTGTAAAATATTTAGATAACTATCCATGTTTAAATTAAATTTGATAAAAATATTTCTTTTATTTTCTTATGCGTGAGTGGCCCATCAGAGTCACTCTTGTTTCCTAATGCAACCAACGATTTAACAATTGCGTTAATTATAATGTCATTATTTGCTACTTGTTTAATATCTAAAATGTCATTGGATTTAGCCTTATCAGTAACCTTGGGTAAAACAGGGAAAGATTTCTCATTAAATGTAGGGGGTGGTTTCACAACAGTGGCATACGATTGCTGCAGAAATTTGGCCTTTTTCTCTTCAATTTTTTGTTTTTTAATTGGACAGTCTCGTGAAATGGCAAGATGATTACCTGCGCAGTTGATGCACGTGATCTGTTCGACATCGCATTCTTTGTAGGAGTGGCGACCAGCACAAGAAGAACAGTGTTGCTCGCCTCTGCAAGTCTTAGCAGAATGATTAAATTTAAGGCACTTATAGCATTGTAATAATGGTGGTATGTAAGTTTTCACCTCGTATCTAAATAGCTTTATATAAGCGTATTGCGGTAAAGATGTTGATGCAAAGGTGACGGCAACTGTATTGAGAGGCACTAATTTTCCCTCTACTTTACGCATGAATCGTTTAATTGAAATTACTTCAGAGTCGCACACTATATTTTTATATATTTCTTCATTGGAGAGTTCTTTGGGCACAAACCTCAATACACCAATCCGTTCTGTCAAATACGATGGTATAAAGGCTTTAAACTTATTTTTCCATAAAAAGTCTTCCATCTTAAGAAAATTGTTGGCCGCAGCCGCCTTCCTGAATGTTATTCCTATTTTATGCGCATTTATTCTGTGTACTCCTAAGACTCCTTTGACATTATCGGATATTAAGTTGGTGAGCGTGATAGGATTTTTATTCCCTACCTTCTCCTGCTCTGTTGACTCCACGTATACTACATATTCAGAATTGGTGTTTTCTATGAACAGTCTTTTATAATTTGGTTTAGTGAAAATGTTATACTTATTATTTGAGTCAGAATTTCGATGGTTGCTGTATTTTCGTTTCTTCTTTTCCCCCGGCTCTGCCGGCTCCTCACCGCCGCTGGTGACACTCATGGTTGTTCGAGGTCTTGTATGATGATATTTAATGTGTTATTTCTGTACAGTTAATTAATTATTAAACTTTTCGTGAAATCAAAATTACCGCCTCGTTTGACTTCCCGCCAAAAAGTCCATTTAGTCACTAAAAGGAAAGGGTTTTCATGTGTAAAAATAAATAAAAATATTTTGACGATTAAAAAAAAAAAAATAGCAGCGATAACCGTTATATGACATATGTCAAAAAATCATAGATACCTAATTAGTACTATAACCACCTGTAAGGATATTACGGTTTTCCTTGCTGTTTGCGAGATAATTAACTTTTTCATACTAGCTTCATACAAATTTTTCGTAAAAAAATTATAACTCCTTCGTTTTTGTGCAGAATTACCTCGGGTGTCATTTTTGAATATAGTAACAACTAATAGAGGCGATATCCGACCAAAAATCAGGTACTTGCAGATTGAAATCCCTAAGTCTAAGAAAGCTGATTTTCAGCCCACCGTGCGTCCCGGCGTTTCGCTTCCTCGCACCACTCCCAAATGTGCGCGAGGACTTTTGCCTCCAGATCCCATGGCGGTAATCCGGCAAGGAGGAGACCGGAGACCATACGGTATCCCCGGACCAGCCGGGTGGCCATGACCCTTTGGGGCGCGTTCAACCAGCGGGCTGGCCGCCGCCTCAAGGAACGCGCCCACACCAGTGCCCCGTAAAGGGCCACGGTCCGGCACTATCTGGCCTGCGCTCTTACTGCAGGATAGACCACGGTGTCGACAACTTCTCCGCATTAGTAGCAATGTGGAGGGCAAGGAGCGCCTAGACGCATAAAAGTAGGCGGACTCGCTAAACAGTATTAGTAAACGTATTACTGAGATAGTTTCGTACCTACCTGCAGAGCGGCTCATCCCACTGTCTCTGGGAAGATTAGAGCCGTGTTAAGGGAGGAGGGGCGACGACGAGGGGCCTTAGCCAGGTAGGCGCCAGCATCTTATGGACAAATCATGACTATAGTCAAGTGCGGAGTCTTAGCTAACGCCGTATCAATGAATCGGGGCCCCCCGACGACGCAACGAGTGAAAGCAATTTTTTTTAAATATTTTACTTAAACTCAAATAATTTTTCAAAAGAGGCCTCTAATGAAAACCTTATGTAACGATACATCTACTGTCTTGATCCGATTCGACCATTTAGTCAAATTACAGTGTAAATCTAACCTATCCAAATCAGGGTGCCCAAAATTTCTCGCTCTTGCAATCTGAATAAAATCACAATGACTAGTAATTATTAGGCTGTCATTGTGATTTGACTGTGAAGTCAGGACACTCCGTCACTCTGTCTACGGGATACCTACTCACATTTTCGAGCTCGCTATTGTATTTGTAATAAGTAAGATCACAATGATAGCATTAACAGCTTGACCTTCGAAGTCGATAAGCTACTTTATTTATTTTATATAAAAAAAACAATTTAATATATTTATTATATATTATAATGTTATATAATGTAAATATATATTATATATATATATATAAATATTTACTTGTAGGTCCTTACACCGTTTTATCCGGGATGCTTAGTCCGATTTAAGTAATTCTTTTTTCATCTGGAAGAGAAAAAAAAAAAATAATAAGTCGGTAGCAATTTGCCAGCCACTTCCGAAACTAAGCTAATTTTTTAGATTTTCTGTTGTCGGTTGGTTTTGATGTAAAAAGTTTTGTACCTACATTTTGATGATTTCCTTCATGCTCTCAGAGTGAGTAAAGCTAAATTTTGCTAATATTTGACAGATGACAGACATAAATAATGTGTTTAAAAATAAAACTGTAGATTGCAGATTATTGGGCACATTATTGGGCCATATCAGGCCATATCACAGAGTACCTACTTTTTTTAGACAGGCCATTTTGGGCCTAATAAGGCCTTTTACCTAATACATTTTATAATTTTATTGTATATACATTTTAATTTAAAATGGTGTTTATTTTTTTATCACTCTTCTAGAGCTGAAATACCCGCATAGAAATATTATACATTATAATGGCATACAGTTTAGGTGATCGATTTCCACCACCACCAAAATATTTTACCCTTCTTGATCCTGGTTCGTATAGTCAAGATGATAAAAGCAGAACAAAAAAGAACGCTGCTCCGTTTCTCTCTAATACTCCTCGCATCACGGAAGGTGGAGCTAAAGTATGGACTCAAGCCGTATATGACCAGAGTTTGCCAAGTAATATCCCAAATTGCTCATCAATGCTTTCAAAAAAGCCAAGATTTCCGTATGAAGCCTTCAGTGCAGAAGATTTGGAAGAAATGTTGTGTAAATGTGGCATTTCAACTCCATGTGAATGTCCCACTGGTGAAGAAATAGAAGAGGATGTTGTATGTCAAGGAAAAGTTAGACGACGACTTTTTAAAGGCCCCGCACCTCGATCTATCTTTGGCGATGAAGGCCTGTCAACTCCGTCAAGAAATCACCATGGTTTCACCATAACACCCGAAGGTGCTCAACATCGAATGAGGGATGAGATTAAAGAAGAAAGTCCACCATTCTATGATCCTACAGTGATCGAGTCTACAGCTTTTTATCACGGATGCAAATGGAGTAAAAGATCTGCGAGAGATCAAAAGAATGTTGATGTAAGACCTGGTCCTACAGATTATGTTTTTGAAAGGGAACCTACTAAAGATGAAATTTGTGCAGAAAAAGTCCGCGCATTGAAACGAAAAACTACAAAGCAACCGCGTTTTATGGAAATTGTCCAGCAAAGAAATATATTAGAAAATCGTCCTAGCCCTGCAACATATAGGCCCATGTTACCTAAAGGCACAGATCTTCAATATATAGGACCAAAAGCTAAAAGGTTTCCCAATCCGAAGTCAAAATATGATTTAAGTCCAGGTCCAGCAGATCATTGGTTGCGAAGAGATTTTGATGCAATAATTCCTCCTGATGAACTCTGTCATGCTAAGCTACCAGAACAAGCTTGTTTCGGTATGAAAGCAAACCGATTTAGAACTCAACGCGAAGAGGGACCAAGTCCAGCTACTTATCACGTCAATATGAGCCTATGTAATTTTGTTAAATGTCCTAATGCACCATTTGGATCATCTGTTAAAAGATTTAAACAAGAAATAATCGAGGATAGCGACGATGATGACATAGTAGGACAACTAGATGAAGCGAACCAAGCAAAGCCATGTATTTTACCAACGTGGGAATTCAAATCTAAAACTATTCGGATGAAACGTTTAGTTAAAAAACTTGATGAGCCAAGCCCAGCAGATTTTCCTCAAACTAGAATAAGTAAAGAAAAATCTTCTCAATTACAATCTCCAGTCCCATTTTCCTCTTCTGAGTGGCGTTTAATGCCTTGGCACTCCTGGATACCCGTGCATGGTATATTAGATACACCTGGACCTGGCTATTACTGCTTAGAAAAGCCAAGATGTTTTCCCGCTTTTAAACGTGGACCTTTATATCGAGCTAAACGTTTTCCAGACATTTGTGATAAAGCTCCTCCACCGAATGAATACAAAGTTTGTGATGGTATAGAAACAATTCTAGCAACTCATAACATTAAATTAAAATTAAACATAGAACACCAATATAAATTTAAATGGGAAGAACCAAAACCAAAGGAGGTCTTGAGTTTGGAAGAACGAGAAAAACTTTTGCTTCTGAAATGTATATCAATATTGAATATTGATGAAGAAGAAGAAGAAGAAGAACACAGTAAGCCACCCGAGAAAATCGGCGAGGACGTCTCAGTGACACCAAAACCAAAAATGTTGAGATCTTTTTTGTATTCCTACCCTGTACCGATAGTTAATTAATATTTTAAATGATTATGTTGTCAAATCCATAGGTATCGATAGTTTTGTTACTTGTAGTTTTCTTACTTTCGTCTTTTTAAAATTATATTATGCAAGATGAGTTACATGTAGTTTTACGTAACAGATACCCCATGATTAGACTGGTTGTCAGACTTTCGGGATTCTAACTATAACGTAACAACTGTCAACGATCTACGAATGACAGCCGGACCGACGGTAACGTGCTTTCCGAGACACTGTCTAGGTTTGTTATGAATGGTCACCCATCCACGGATCAACCTGGGCAAGCTTAACCTTTGATTACCCGTGCGGCTAGGGCTATTAAAATTTAGCCATGAGCCCCCTGAGGGTGCTAAGTAGATGCTATATTGCCATTTCGCTTTAACCTCGTAAATCAAATTTAGAACGTTTTCCTAAGAATAATTTTCACTTACCAAGCAAGTACCTAATTAGGAACAACGCGGCAACAATTTGATACGTTATTGAATCTTGTCAGAAGACTTTCTCGTAAAAATTAAAATTACATAGATAGATAATATAGTCGTTTTTAGATTACCGACATCATTAGCGGCAATGTATTGTATAATATACATGTTGTATTGAAATAAAACAAAAACACTGATTACAATGTTTGCGTGCCTTTAAATTACTGTGTACGTACAAATTCTTTAACAAACTTCAATTTATCAGACTTGTAGAAGAATAGTTGATTATTCACTAATCCCGATTGTCCACAGTCACGTCAACGAGAACGAGATGACGAAGACGCCGAAGTAGCGATACATATTAGGTCGGGGAAAAAGTTCTTTCGTATACCTAGTCTAAGTATACAAATTCAAGACTAAGACATCATGCCTCAAATACCGAGCTTTTTTGTATAAGCCAGACTTTTCAAATGGGTCAAAACTGTTTTGTGGTCAATCCCTAACTCTTCAGCTATGTCGTAACTACTAATAGCTTGCTCCACTTTTTCAAAAATGCCATCAACTTTATCCGTAACAGGGCGACCAGAGCGAGCTGCATCTTTGACATCAATATTCCCGGACTGAAAATGCTTGAACCAACTTTGCTATTCTTACTGTCACTGCGTTAAGTCCATAAATGTCACGTATTTTTTTCGCGGCTTGTGTCCGTTTTTTCTCCGTGGTTTTTTCCCTTTTTTGTAATAAAACTTCAAAATTTATTGAATTTCTTCGTTAAAGGCCTACCACACGCACAAGCTTCACCACAGTTCTGCCTGCGCAGGCCGGTTTGTACACAGAACACCGTGCGTGTCACAGATTTAGTTAGAGTAGGCTAGAATAACGGCTAGATACCACAAGCCGTCCGACCAAGCGTGTCCGAAGTTTGTGCTATGCACAAACTTGACGCGTTACTACTTTAGTTTGTGTTCGATCGCGCCAGTGGCGAGTTGTGTCGTTGAGAATATTGAAAATGCCAAATTGTGCCGTTATAAACTGTAAAAACTCTTCTAGGGTAGTAAATCGAGTCAATTTTTTTTTTTTTTTAAAACGTTGCCCCACACTAGGAATTTCTCCTGTATCGTGGGTGCGTTTACAAACATTTAAACTCACATACACAAACAGCCAGACCCGGAACAACAACTTGCAGGTCATACAAATATTTGTTCCGTGCGGGGATCGAACCCGCGACACGTAACGCAGCAGTCAATCGCTTAACCACTGCGCCAACCAACAATGGAGGTATTACCTACCAATTAAATAATAATTGTAATTTTGTTACTCAAATAGCTGTAATTAATTACCACCGCCTCTGTACATTTGTGTGCTTCAAGTGTTAAATAAATAAATAATTATAAAATCATTTATTGTGATGTTCAAGTAACACTACTAAGAAAAATTCCTACTTCACACTATTATTCATTTCACATGCTGGCATCGCTTTGAGGGACCATCATTGGGCACTTTATCTATACGCAATATAATGCAAACGGCAGAAACAGTGTACGTTTCGTGGTACTAACCAATAAGCAAAAGAAGAGGTAGGTATTCGCATCCACTCATCGAACTTTCAGAAGAAGAGTTGCGATTTGCGTTCATTTTCAAACTTAAAGATAATGGAAAGAGTGAATTAGCCAAAATAATTAGCAGTCTATATGAAAGTCTTGAGAAAACTGCACAAATAAGCGAGTTTTTATTTAAGAAGCCTCAACATAAATCAGTAGGTACCTGAGGACGAAACATTATCAATTGTTACTGCTTTAAACGTAGACACAGAATAAATCTGTCAAAATGGCAATACCAAACTCCGAGATCAACCCTGACTGAAAAAGAAGTAGCAGTATTATCATCGTACCAGAAATGGCAAGCTTGTTACCCTGAAAGAACAAACATTACAATTACAGAAACAGGTGCCAGATTAAAACTTCAAGCTCTTTTGGACTTAACGGTTGCAAGAATATTCAAGTTGAACGTGTTAGCTACGATTGTTGTGCTCGAAACTCATAAGTTACATAAGTCACATGGCAATTATAAGCAGAAGTACAATACTGATAACAAGTTTACGGATTCTTCGGTTTTCATGGTAAGTTTAGTGCATTTGGGTCTGATGCGCGACGATGAAATAGTGTGGGCAAATCCACGACCTTCGTCAACGAACTATTATCTTAAAATTCAGTTGGAAACCAATAATTCGATTTTCGACCTTGAAGTGTTCAAAGCTCTTAAAGCTGCAAAGATAAGCAGTCGGTATCTGAGAAAAATTCGGCGTAACTACTCGTATAAAAAAAATATTACATTTAAAACCTTAACATGTATTTACGTAATTTTGCTAAATCTTAAAATAATATGAACAAATAAATATTACAAATAATATGTACAAACCTACTAATATTTACGTAATTTTGCTAAGTCTTAAAATAATAATATGAACAAATAAATATTACAAATAATATGTACGCACGGCTACATATCAAGCTATATTTTTTCAGTATAAGCTGATCTCGCATTGTATAGGATTTCCTTACAAATTGTAAACTGGAAATCTATAGCTTGATGTGTAGCCGTGTGTACACACAAAACAACAAGAATGTAGAACTCACAGAACACTATTACTCCTAGCGGAGGTAGAACTTGTTACAAGAACTTTTAGATACAAGAAAATTAAAAAACAAAGTTCATCAAAAAATTTGTCCGCATCGTTGTCAACAGGAAAAGTGCCCAAAAGGCTGGCAGCATTGCCACGTTGTATCTATGGCATTGCTGATTCTTCGGCCAAAAATTGGCCAGCCCTCTGGTCACGTGAAGAGTCGACCAACCGCTTGGATGTCTCGAAAACTAAGTGGTACTAGTGGCCCTAGTGTTTAGAGAATTTCATAAAAAACTATCTTGTTTCAAAATATCGACAAGTTCAAAGACGAATCAGTCACTATTATCGAAAACAAAACGTCATTTAGTTATGTGTCCCATAGTTAGGTGTTATAATAGATGGTGAAACGAAATTGAATTTAGGGGCTAGTTTGGGGGAGCTTTTAAGCTAAGGGCCCCATACTTCGGTGGTAGTATAGGGGATGTTGGTGAAAACGGGAATGAAATATAATGTACAAAGTAGAGTGTTTTAGAAAATAAAAGTTCAGCTATGCTATTCTCTAAGAGACAATGTCTTGGCTGTACTCGACGACGAGCTCGTCGTCGAGACAGCCTCTTCAGACGGTACATTCAAGTTCGGTTCACCGTTTACTTGAGTGAGTAGTTTTATTTACGACAGTACCAGTACCTACAATACACTGCATACTAACAGGCGACGTCCGCTAAATATCTTTTAAAATACTTGTATCTCTTTTCGGACTGTTCGTTCCATACAGGAAAGTATTATAACGGTTCGTTCCCATCTGACCATTATTTTTTTCTATTATATTATCATTCCTCGCAAAAAGGTACCTACCCCCTACGCACGAGCCGAGCGAGCGAAACGAGCGAGCCACGGCGCAGCGGCCGGCGATTGCCAAAAACAACTAGAATACACAGTAGGTATTAATAAACTGTAGGCGAGTTGTCCATTGGGTATTTCATACATAGTTAAAATAATATCCAATATCTTAAAAAAATCATTTGATTAATCGTTAGTGCGATTAATCAAAATTAAGTAAGTAAAACAGTACTTGAGTCGACCAATAAGCGATCTTAGGATAGGTAGATGGGGGATTTATCTATTACAAGCACATCACTACATAATGTTGTGATACAAAAGGTGTAGTAAAACTAAACGGACGATGATAGGTGTAGTAAAACGTATGACGACGAGGAAAAAAAATACTCGTCGTCACACTGGTGTTACAACCTGGTGTGAGGTGGAGTAGGGAATGCCAAAAGCGTATGTTCCCCTATTCCTCACACTCAGCACAGGCCTATTACCTATGTGCTGAATCGAACCCGTGGTCCGGACTATAAATTGACCCCTTCAAGCGCCGATTCAACTGCATCAAGGCCGACTGGGAATTGTTCAAGCGGTCGATTAATGACGCCCTGTAAAATGTCTTGCCAACCCCGCAAAACTACGACCAATTTGTTGAGATTGTGTCAACTACCAAGGACGAGACAGCCCAAGGGGCTGCACGACTTCTTACATCCCAGAGCTGTCGACAGAGTCCAGGTGGACTACTGAGTACATATGAATCACTGTATCGCACTGACCATTTGTCATGCTAGCTGGAGAAATGCTGCTATATAAACTAGGCGAAAACAGACGAGAGAGGTGGAACAACACTGTAACTAACATCGATATGACTCTTTTAACAGTAAAAAGGCTTGGGGTACAATACGAACGCTGACCAGCGAGTCCCAAGTCAAGTCACCTCCAACCAGATCGCAAACTATCACGCCGTTCCAGTAAGGTCCATAAGCCACAAAAACCTAATGGCACTTGTGACGATATTAATATACCATTCAACCTTACTGATAATGTCACAACGACTAGGGGTTTTAAGTGCGGTAAAGCCTCCGGAGTGGACGACATCTCAGTTGAGCAAATAAAACAGCTTGGCACTTTGCACAAGGTTAAAAGATGAGGTACCCCACCACAAATATCAAAACCGTATGGCTATTGGTCAATAGAACACTTTAGCCCAGTCACCTTTAATATAATAATTATGTCATCATGAAGATGACGGCTTAAATAGGTACAAGTGGCGGAGCAAATACACTCCAAAACATTATGACGAGAAAACTAGACAAGGGATGCCAAATTATACTTCTGGCACTGCGGATGCTGCACTGGCTTCAAAAAGATGTGTACTTACGATTTTTTGTTAAAAAAGTTGTATGGACACAACTTTTTTCATACACATTTGTTCTGAACTAGAAAAGCTTCATTTACATTTGTCGAGTTCCTCCAGAGTAGGAACCTATACCTGAGTGAAGAGTAATTGCAACTGCTTCATTTGCGGTACGTATTAAAGTCGTTTGCTGTTTTAAAAGTTACGTCGGAACATTTCTTTTAACACACCACCGTTTGACGTAACCAACGTCGGAAGTTTGTAACGTATTCACAACCAAATACAATAGTATTGATCGATAACGTTTACAGAAATCACAAATCTTGGATTTAACCGTATCTCTGTCAATGAAATGGCTCATAAAATTGCGTTGGATAGTATCGCCAATGTGTTTAGAAATGTGGAAGAAAGGCCAAGACAAGAAAGAAAAGTGGGACATTTGACGAGTTAAACATCTAGCAACTCGGAGCCCATCGCCACTTGAACATTTGTAAAAAGACAAATTGTTTTATACCAAATAAATTCATTAAAAACACAGTGAAACAATCTAAATAAAATAATTAGTGACGGTGTGCAAAAAATACTAAAAATGAATCTTACAAAAAAGACTCGACTTAAAGGCCTCAGTAGCCAGATCATTAAATACGAAAAAAACGACATCTTGTCAAACCTTTTATTTTTTGTTTTGGATTCGCCGTAGACAGAGATCTGTCTACGGGATTCGCACTCAGAACAATATTCGCACCGTTCGCACGTGGTTCGCACCGTAGACAGAACAGAGCAGTAGCTGCAGGGAATTCTACATCTATGTGCAGTACAGTAGACCATCAGTAGACCGACTAGTATATAGTTATCTGTGGACAGAGAAAACTATCTCTACGATTCGCATGGTTTTGTGTTTTGTGCATTGAGCCCATTGAGCCCTATTGAGCCCACTTTAGCCAATATCACAGACTACAATTAAGTATATTATAGGATAGCGAATATCACGTTTAGTTATCGAGAACAAAAGGTAGGGAAACGAAAGAAAAAAGTATAAAATATTTTTTGATTGAACTGAGTATTTTGGCGCCTTTGGCACGAAGAACGAATTACTCTACGAAATTAAATACCTTTAGTTACATATTATTTCAATTATACATTACATGTTATTTGGTGTAAAATGTCAAAATTAGGTGCGCTGCATTTGACTCATCATACCGGATCTAAACATTCTGGAACTGTTATATTTTTCCATGGATCGGGTAAGAATAGCATATTTTTTTAACCTTAGTGTTATCGTAATTATTAAGTTCTAGAAATAATGATACACTGCATGAATGATTGATTCGGTACATTATTCTGAATGAATAGACAGATACCCATAAATAAATATATCAGCTAATTATAAGTAACGTCGAAAGTTCATTAACTAAATATTTTTGTAACCTCTTGACTTATTTAAATTTACAACAAAATAAATAATTGCGCAACAGAGATATTAATAGTAGTAGCTAGGTAGGTATCATTAAGAAAGAAGGTTGGTGCCTGGTCTTAAAAAAAGAATACTTCTGGTTTCAGGATCTTCAGGTGCTGATATGAAAGAATGGGTAAGATTAATGGTATCAAATTTCTCATTTCCTCATATCAAAGTGATGTACCCAACTGCACCACTACAGCCTTACTCTCCAGCGGGTGGGCAAATGAGTAAAGTCTGGTTTGATAGAGCTGGTATCAGTCCTAATGTGCCTGAAAAATTGGATTCCATTGCAAAAATAGAAGTGGAAGTAAAGAACCTCATTAAAAAAGAAAATGACGCTGGAATACCTACTAATAGGATAATAATTGGTAAGTATCTGTAAGTCTCTCATCAATCTGATCTAGATTATTACCCTACAACCACTAACATGTAACTTTGTAACACTACCACAGACAAATGTATGACATTCGTCTTGTTTAAAAAAATCTCTGAGCCAGTCATCAAGAGTATTTAATGTTCCTATTGATTTTTATATGTTAAATTATTTTAAGTAGATGGAGCGATGATATAACAGCAAAATATTCATAGAAAAATATTTAAGTATTTGAGTTTGATAAAAATACATAAACAAACTTTTAAAATTAACAAAAAAACATTCATTTTCTTAGGCAAATTTTTTTTTTTTTAAGAGATTAAAATCCCATTTCTAGTTCATATCTTAGGTAGGCACTTTTTAAAGGCAATTATTGCAGGTCGGCTTTTAGCACTGCAAGCAAGTCGGCTACCCACACACTGCACAAGCTCTGTCTCATGCCAAATAACAATCCCCATCAGAAAAATTTCCGAAAATGTGTCACAGGCTGGTGTTGGCAATACAGTAGTGTATCCTCTTCATTTTCTTCTTTCAAAGAATTGCTGCGGTCTGATTGAAGGTAAATTTATCCATCTGCCAATGACTCATCAGATTTGCACAGCCATGATCCTAATAATAAAATTCGTTTGTAAAAAAGTACCTTTTTAGATGTAGAGAGCTCAGGCGAAGTGTTGCATTGCTTACAATTCATTTATCTACAAAATAATAAAAAATCGTAAATTTACTTTTATCACTGACCATAAATGTATGTTATAAGTCAGGCCTTTAGGCCCTCGAACGACTTGGACACCGGTCCGCTCTCCCGCCGCGCGCGCTTCTCTTGCAGCTAGGAAACTACATAAAATGATGTGAATCTGTTCCTGCACAAAATGAAGTAATGAAAGAATAAAGGTTTAGGCGACGTATGTCATTCGTGCGTCTGTGGTTAAGGGTTGATGTGGATAGGATAAGGTAGCCTGCGAAATCCAATTTTTCTTGAAATTTGCAGGTCAGTGTCAGGTTGTATGTTGATCAAAATATGATTCACAACTGTAAAAAATAAGTATTTACAGAATTAGAATCATCAATCTACTACTGAATTAGTATAATTATTGAAGCAAACAAAATGTTTAAGCTGGAACTTTGGAAATACTGTATCATCTGTATTTAAACATTTGTGTCACTATTTGATCTTTAGCAATGACAATAGATAAGTTACAGTTGTAAAGTTTTAAGGTAATCACTGCTTCTGATATTCAGAAACTCACTTTGTTTATTCATTGTGCAAACAATAGTATTATGTATGACATTTTTTTTACAGGTGGATTTTCTATGGGTGGTGCGTTGGCATTACATTCTGCATACAGATGGGAAAATAATATTGCTGCGACATTCGCATTCAGCTCATTCTTAAATCAAAATTCTGCGGTTTATAATGAACTGAAACAGTCGGCTGGAGTCCAGAGTAAGTATTGATGCTTTCATTTAGCTCGACAATATGATGCTTTATGACTTATTATGGTTTGAGCACATACATCTGCTGGTTTTTTAGAGTTAATAGACATCCTAATTTATCTGAGATTAAACTTCATATGAACTGTCTCAGGAATGAATGCTTTTCAATGCTCATTCAAGAATGCTCCATGCATTCTTGAATGTTAATTAATTTGCCCTTTCATGTTGTGGTGCATCCTGTATACCTTATCCAGCTACTAGAAGCTCCTGTGTGTTCTGCACTGCTAAATGGTTATTGTAAACTCATAATATGCCAAGATTGAAAACATCTATTTTATATAACTGTGTGAAATAATCATAATCACACAATAAAACTTAATTATATTGGTAAAATAGGGTGAATAGGGATGCAGGGGTGAATCGGGACGAAACTTTAAAATGTATTTTAACATTGAAATACATAATATAGTTTGTAGCCAACACAGGCACTTAATCGTTAATTATAATACAGTAACACATTAGAGTTCTGTTTTTATTGTATATTTGGCAACAACCTATATTATTTCAATGCTATCATCTCTTTTTAAAGTTTCGTCCCGATTTAGCCCTGCATCTCTATTCACCCCGTTTTACGGTAATGGTTTATTTAGACTTATACCACACATGAAAAGGAAAATTATTAAATGGAAAAGAGCAAAGTGTATATTGCCAACTCATAATTGGATTCACCTTAGCCTCAAGGCACTCTGATGCAGAATATTATTTTTACAAGGAGTAAAGAGCAAAAACTACCTCAAGGGTTCCTTTTTACCGTTTTGGTCGAGCGCAGACTTGTGGAGACACGTTCTGGTCATCGCGTCGCGTGTGACTCCGCGTCGGTATGTCTTAAACCTTAGCGTTAAGAAAAGACTTTTTACTACCTACTTTTAGATGTGGTCCAAAGGAGATCTTACGATTCGCGGTTGATGGCGTAGTTCAAAATGTTGTACCTACTTAGATTATTACCTAATTTGTAGGAATAAATCATTAGGTAGTAATTTATTTAGCGTTGTTCTAGCGACGCCACAGACAGGTATTTGGTCCTAAAAGTTGGCCAAAAATATTTGGTACGCCTAATGGCTGTCAAACGATGTTTTATTTTAGTTTTAGCTTGGAAAAGGTAAAAAAAAAGCGTATGTAATATATACAAGCATTTATTCTTCATTTTCGTCGTCTTCATCAAAACTTAAATTTAAAATGTCACTTTCTAGTAACAGATTTAAAACATCAGGCGAAAGTGACAGATTTTTTTTATTCTTCCTCTTCCTCATGCCCGTCAGGACAGGGTCGGAAGTTAAGAGGAGCCTGTTAAAAACATCTGCGTTGCAATCAACCCGGGAAAACTTTCGGGCGTAGTTGAGCCGGAACATCCTAATGTGTTTGTTGCGGGCTTCTGCCGCTTCTTCGGACAGTTGTCCAATGGGAAGAATTGCTTCCCTTACCACTGAAGCCCCATGACGCAACACTTTATGCAATGTCGGAGACATAGGGTAAAACTTATACAAAGAAACGTACAACTTTGCCGTTTCTTGGCAATATCTTTCAAACATCTCGCAGTTTATTTTTAAACCACAGCATAATGTGTCCAAAATCGCTTTTAATCTATAAATTAAATTTACGTCTATCCCCGTAATTGTCGCTGATACTTCGAAATTTTCAAAAAAACGTCTGCTAGTGTTTCCGTCATTGGTATTTCCAAAGTTGGCTTTTGGTATATCCACCAACAGACCGAGTTTCTCCCGGAACTTATCTTGGATTTCTTTTTTTTTATTTTCCACTGCTTGCTTTTCCTCGGCAGTAAGGCGAACGTTCCATTTTTTTACGGGCAATCTATAGGCCACATGTAAAATGCTCTCAAAAAATCTTATCCGAGCATGCAACAAAGATAAGCCGAATTCTAGGTTTTCTTTTTTGCATGGTCTCTCCTTCTCCAAATCATTAAACTGTAATGACGTGGCGCCGCATATGTAGCACCTCATGGTTGATTTAGTATGCGTAGCAGCATTGCATACTTTTCCATCAATCATGGTGAAAAGCATTTTATGCTTGATGGAAAAGCTGTCGACTTCGCTTTTAGTGAGCGCTGTTATTTGCGATTTAATATAGTCAATCTCTTCATTTGTCACATCTGTAGTTTCTTTTATGAATCTTATTCTTATTGGCCGACAATACCGTGGTGAAGATGGGGTAGGATTTTGCCACAGTATTTTTCTTTCCGGTCCGAAAATCAACTGAAGCGGTACCATGGAACTTTGGAATATGTTTGCGTCCGAATCGGCTTCATTTTCAAATTTCATTTTGTACTGCATCTGTTGAGATCCATCGCAGCCCCATTTACTTATTAATACTAATGATTGTTTTTCTGCTTCACTCAATTGTTCCACTGCCTCACCAAGATGTAAAATCAGTCGTCGTGCCGTGTGATCCATGAGATTTTGAACCTGTACTTCAGCGCACGTTTCAGTTACTCTGTGGATTTCAGGATAGCAATCTTTTTTTAACTTTTTCAAAATCGAATAGCACGGATAAAAACTTGGATTAGTATCTCGTACTACTTCATATTGGGCCTGTGTTAGTCCCGCTTCAACAAACATAAACAATGCACGTGAATGTGCTAATCTTTTTGATTTCTCCTGATCTTCTTCGTAGGTGCTTTTTTTCATAGCTACCGCATATTTCCTTGCTCTTCTGGGACTTTTTGTTAAATCTTTTACGATTTTTGATGCATCTACTTTGCCCGTCTCCCGTAATTTCATCTGTGTTGCATACGTCAATTCATCAGTGTCAGATGATCTTAGTTCTTTAGTTTTACGTCTTTTGCTTCTTTCACTCAACTCTAAGAACGATTTTTGAGGTCGACCGGGACTTTCTCCTACAACAAAAAACAATAGATGTACTCAAACAAATACTTTATATTACTAACTCTAAAATTAAAATTTAAGTTAAAAACTACTTATTGTGCGGGTAAACAAAATACTTCAAAGCATAACAATACAATAGAAGTAATGGAATTTGAGGATCACCTACCTGCTTTCGGTAGCGATATGCATCCTTTAAGCCACGGGGCATTGTTTTCTAGGAATCTCGCCTTTGTTTTGCGAGCAGCTAACCATTTTTGTTTAAATTGATGTCTGATGATCGATAGTTTTTGCTTTACATCAGCAATATTTTGGTCATTTTCTGCATATTGATTGAGCAGTTCCCGCTCCATACATTGCAACTTTTCATCAAAAGTTGAGGTATTTGAGCGTTCCATTATATTAAACAAATCATTTCGAGTCATAACTCGCATTCCAGAAGAGCCTATAACAAAAATACACCAAATATAAGTAAAACTTCAATTACTGAGTATCGAGCGTGTCTAGGGAAAAAAATCACCAAAAATAGAGGGGCACTTTGGGGCGGCTATTTCGTACTTAATTACATCCTTAAAGGTCTATTCTAAAGCTAATCATTACAATTTTGGCTTAGAAATGATGAGAAATATATTAAAACTCCCTTTGATCTTCCAAAATGTGTTTTTTAAAAGCAGTTTCTTGGGGCTTACTTCTCAAGGGTATAAATTAAGAAAAGGTATAGATTACTTGTTAAAAGTAAGTGCCAAATAAAATACATACCTGGTTGTGCACAATCCATAATGAAAACCAACACAAAATCGTTCAGTTACAAGATGGCAAATATTTTAAAACAACGAAATCTGAGCGCATCGAACAATCACACGAACACTTTTGGCGAACGGTAACTTTCGACTGAGCCCACGACGTACTGGAAGGGGCTAGCACTTTGTGTTTTTTGCTATTGTTTGGAGCGGTTATCCTTGTTTTAGGAAACAATGGCTTAGAGGGAGTAGAACTAATATAAAAAAAAACGATTTTGGCCAGCTTTTAGGGTCAAATACCTGTCTGTGCGACGCTGCTCATGCAAAGTGTTGATGGTTATAATATTTAAACACATTGCAATGCTATCAGTGTCGAGCCTGGACCACGTACTAAATAAATAAATAAAAAGACGATGACTCACACTAGTAATCATGTGTTTTGTTTATACATTGCAGTGCCACCTTTACTCCAAATTCATGGCGACAAAGACGATCTGGTTGATTTAGAATGGGGCAAGGAAGCATATAATTCACTTAAAGAGCTTGGGGTCCACGGAGAGTTTTACGTCATGGAGAGATTGGGACACTCAATAAACAAACGAGGCACTAAATTGATCAAGGAATGGATTGAGAAGCATTTACCAGAAATATGAATTGTTTCTATTGCAGTAAGTACCCAGGTATTGAATTATACGCTTACAGTAACAACCTACCCAAAAGTAGAGTGGGGTCTCCTAACACAGGTATTTTTATACTTAAAAGGAGGCCTCTATGTAAGATTAACCTTTTGACCGCCACAGTCGTGTATAGACGACAAACCAAAATGTGCCCAGCACGCCACGGTCGCGACAGCGTGACCGAATTAAATACGTAAATAAATGTCATAAAACAGCATTTTTTTGTTCATTTCCCTTGTTAATTATGTACCTTGACTTTTAGATTTCAATTTTAGTAACGTAAGATGACAAAAACGAAAACCAGTCATAAAGTTCGAAAAACATTGTGCCCTCGACGCCACAGTCGCCATAACAGGACACGTAGTGATGCAGGTAGTAGTCAATATAACACGAATATCGACCTCGACGGCAACTTACGTTATATTTAATTTACTCTGAATTCTGCACTAGTAAATAAATAAAACATTTCATACTGAACTTTTACGTTCGAGAAATCAAGAAAATTTTATAATACTGAACTATGCACTATCTATAAGTCGTGTGTTAGTTGATTATCGATTAATCGTAATGACTGTAATGCCAATCTCTATCACACTGTTGTATTGTCTGTGCCGGGAACGCCACAGTCGTCTATGCTTGACAGTCCCATGGCGTCATACGCGGATTTTTTTGAATAGAGTAGTTCGTTTACTGTTATTAAATATTATTAATAATAGATGACTATAATATGAGTAGTGAAGTGAAGTGAATGCGAGTGGTGGCCGGATTAACTTCCGCCATTAATTTTTGTTTTTCAATGTAGGGGCCACGCATAAGAGCTATATTAATCGATAGCTGGAATCAATACAAACAAGTTGTGCATGAGACAAAAAGTTCTAAAGTGTCACGTTTCCGAGATATGAGCTATTCAAAGTAAAAGTAAAGGTCGAGGAATGACTTTGACCTTGAAAGTCATTCCTCGACCTTTATGAACTTGGAGGGTTTTATTGATGATTTTGATGATTTTAATTCTGTAGCTAGGTACATACGTCTTCCAGCCGCGAATAATATTTTAATCAACATACAACCTAGCACTGGCCTGCAAATTGCAAAAAACCTAAGAAAAATTTTATTCCGCGGGCTACCCTGACGGTTCCACCGTAACCTTCTAGCTCTACTAAAGATCATAATATGATCTTTAGTAGAGCTAGAGCTTTTAAAGTAATAAAGCGCATATAATGCGCTTTATTACATTAAAAAAAAAATGTCGGAAGTTAGTCCGGCCAAAAAATTCAAACCCGTTTAATAGATATGTATCTGTTATATGTCTCATTTTATTTATTGCATTATCAAATAATAATATTGCAATAAAATTTCTCATATTTACAAGAGTTTTTCCACAATATGAAACAGAATATCAGTGAAACGAAACTAAAGAAATATACGAAACTATTAGAACTAAATAGGTACCTATTATTATTTCGATATTATTAATAAATATCGGTTGCGCACCTCTAGTGCAGAGGCGAGCAAATTAAAAAAGCCGTGCCAGCTACGCCACTGTCATCATAAGATGGCAAGAATGTACGTCAAGATTGAACATAGTGCTGTGATGGTATTGACTTGGTTTTATCGATTTTTGTTTTGAATTGTGGATTCAACGCCGAAACTCTGACACATGTCATTATGATTTCTGTCTTATAGGACAAAGCGGGATGAAATAAAACTCCTGTATTATATTTTTCCGGTATAGACTTTTTATTAAAAACATACTGTAGGTAAAAAAATAAATAGTTACCTAGTGCTTTATCGATATAATTTCGAACTCACTACTTATTAAAGGATGAATTCATAGCTTGGCGCCGAGAGCACGATTTTACTTTTTTGACGTGGCGGTCAAAGGGTTAAATATTGTAGAAGTTTGTAAAGTTTACTGAAATAAAATTATTTAAATCTCTCTCTTTTCAATTTTTTTTTTTGTAATTTCTCAATTTTATACATGAATTAAATAACTATAAAAAACATAACAATTAAATAACTGCGCCTGCAGTTGGTGGAAGCGTTGCTGATTCTTGGCCAAATAAAAAAAATAAACTTTAAAGTAGGTTCTGTTTTGTCACTGACACGCTTAGAAAAAGATTAATTATAATATAATTAATCTTTTTCTAAGCGTGTTAGTGTACTATTACACGACCTAACCTAACACAATTTTATTTTTGTTTCAGTTGCAACATGTCTTTGCGAGTAGATTATATCTACCGGCTGATTACGCTCCTGGGATAGAAACTTTTCGATACCTAAATTATATTGTTTGTTACCTAGTTTTATGCATAAAAGAAGTCCAATTAGGTATATTGTTTGTGATAAAAACTTTGTTAATAAAGTAGCATTTACAAATCATAGGTATGCGTATCGTATTTATTTGTATAAGTGTGTGTAAGTATGATCAGTATGATCACAAATGCATATCTTTTACTTTAGATTTATATAATGCTCTGTGAATTGAACTGAACCCTCATGTTTTATGAAATTTACATATTTTCATGCAATTCTAACTTAGAGAGTAGAGAGTAATATTTTTAATATTCTGCTGATTCATAATGCATTCTCTCGCGAACTGTGTTGATCAAGAAGCGTTTTATATGAATATTAATGTTATAGGAATAAAGTACGGATTCGTCGACACCTACTTTCTATTATCTCCTTTATTTCATAAATGCACAAAATTATATTTTAAAATATAATAATATAAAAACATTTAAAAAAAGTAGTCCACCGGTATCGAGTCCAAGCTACAACAAACAGGGACAGGGCTCCAGAGAGAGGAACCTCCTAACATTACGAGCTGTGTCCAGAAGTACCGCTTTCTAAATCGAGCGTTTAGTCCAGCTGCCCAACGAGAGGGTTTTCACTTGTTGGTTGAGGCTCTTGCCATTATTTGGTAAGACACAATCAGTTAATTGGCTGATGCGTGTGTTTCAAATGGCTTGAAGATATTTAATCTGTCCTGTCGGTTCTTGAAGTATGGGAGCTAACACAACACTTTCTGGGAGCCTATTTCATGCTGTTACACCTCGGTTAGGCAGGACATGCTTCGAAGGCTTTTACTTTTATGAATTTTCCTATAGCTGTGTAAAGGTCTAGAAGGCTGGGCAAGGTGCACTTACTTACTTGGCAAAGCAAAGTGAAAGTGCGGCCTGTGAATCTTGTCCTTACAATCTACTCTCTACCTACACTATCAATTTTAACAATAACACACCATTCGTTATATTTTTTTATGACAATAGCGGTAACACGACAACTCGACCCGGACATCTGGACCCAGACTACTCCACCCCGAGACAATTCAACACCAGGAAATCTCCACCCTGACAACACCGACTACTCAACCTCGAAAACTCCAACCCGACCTTGACCACAATACGTTGGTCGTAGTAGGTAAGCTAGACCCAACGGGTTAGGTTAGGTTAGAACTGTGCCTGTAGGCGGCTCTACGTGGGGATCGTGCGATCCATGGCCTTGTATGGGACCCCGGTGTAAGCCTCTGACCTGACGGCCGGCAGCATCGCAGTTTTGCGAAAGCCGCAGAGAGCGATGGCTGTCAGCGTCATCAGAGGGTATCGCACGATCTATACGAGGCGGCTTCCGTACTGGCCGAATCCCCGCCCTGGGACCTCGAGGCGAAAGTACTCGCGTCATTGTATTGGTGGCACGAGGAAGCGAGGGCGCGGCGCGAGGGACCGATGCAGCGTGACTCGCGTCTCAGCTTCGCGAGGTCCTGGTGGCGGAATGGCGGGACAAGCTTTCACGCCCTACCGCCGCACAGTGGGTCGAAACGATGATTTTAGTGACTTAGGGATCAACGTTGTTTTTTTAATTTTTTCTTTATGCGGATCGATAGAGCTCATGAACCTCAATAATAATTGTTGTGATAATTTTTTTCCTAAACTTGCTCCTTTGGGTGGAAAAATGCATTTTGATATTTTTTTGTATGGAGCGGACCAAATTAAATTAAATTTCTGCCAAGTGGCGTGTGATCCCGCTTTGAAACTATATTTTTCTTAGGGGTTGTCTAGTCTACTATCATTTGATGATTTGAACATTTGCATAAAGTTGCAACACTGCTAAATAAATGGATCGAAAAAAATGAAAAAAATACTTTGAATAAAAAGCTTCATTTTTTATTTTCGGATGTTCTTTTAAGTTATAATTGATATGGAATAGTAAGGAATAGCACTTAATAATTCACATAATTACTTAAAGACTAACGACAATACATTTAAAGGTCCCTGATTTGCTTGAATTTACTAAGTACGTATTATTTAAAAATGTGGATCTATTCATTTCTATTTGTTTATTTAATGAACTTATAAAATCTTTTAAATTAGATTTAATACTGAATAGTAAGTAAAGATACATGCAAATACAAATTTAATAAGGTAAAAACTTAAAACTAACTATATACAACAAACAAATTTACTATTTCCTTTCAGTCATCATGACATACAAACTAATAAAAAAAATCAAGAAACTTACAATCTATCAATAATGTTATTCACTATCTTGTAAATTATCTACATCAATAAAATCTAAATCGGATTCTGAAGGAAAACTCAGCAGAAGCTCTTTGACTTTTGGAGAGAGAACCATTCTATTTTGTTTCGCCAATCGAGACCGTAGACTTGTGATCTTTGGATCAGACGACAAAAGAAGATTCAAAAAAAAAAAAATCAAAAAATCAAAAGTCATTTATTCAAATTAGGCTGAGAATCAGCACTTTTTGAACGTTAAAATCACATAAGACAGTGTCCCGAAAACGCCCACCCTTCACCACTTCCTAGTGCTTTAGCTGGGAAGAAGAAGTGGCGGAACAAACTCCCCAGCAGCACTGCTGTCTGTTCAGTTAGAAGAACTGGATTCTATACATATAGTAATAAATAAATTAACATTACGAAACACAAAAATATTAAAATTATTTGCCATATGTCAGCTAGCACACGCCAATATTTAAAACTATACTCAAGCATAAATAAATAATAAAAACAAAAACGCAAACAGAACTTAATACATAATAAAAAGCCTCCTGACATAAAGGGCGTGCCCGCTTACATATGCAATGCTGCATTATGTTTATATGTATATAGCTGTAACTAGTAGCCACAAATGATAAACTAGGACCTTCGAAGTAAAATAAAGAAACATTAATTTCTAATAACAATAACAAAACCATAGTCAGCAAGCTGACCTGTCACCACAAGCAGCACCCGTTCACGAGCATAACGCAAAGATCAGTCATTACCCCCCTCGCCATATTTGAGGGAAGGAGGCAACCCGACCCCCGACGCTACCGCAAGCATTGACATCTAAGGGAGCATGACGAACTTGCTGCCGGTTGCTCAAAAGAATAATATGATGAACTGTCGAGGTCACTAGCTAACCATATATTGCAATACAACTCATTAAAAAACATTGAAATGAGTAGATTATGTCAATAATAAATAAAAATTAAATTAAACTAAGGTGACTAATAAATATAGTCAAATAAAATAAACAATTATATGAACTCGTATAACTTGTCAGTAGGTAAGCTAATTTTGGAGAAAGAACATAAACCACGGTGCCGATTCCCTTGTTCACAAACCAAACCAAATTTAAGTTCACTGCATCCTCCTCCCTCCACTTCATCTAGAAAAGGACAGAAGACAAATATTATCTCAGTCCTGTCAAATTAATCAGCGCCTGACACTACTCCATACAAGTTTAGACGTGATTAAAATGTTGACAACTAAAATTACATCAAATTACGTCAGGTGCTGACCAATTTGACAGGACCAAACCAACATTTATCCTCCGTCCCCCTCACAACGAAAAGAAAGAAAAAGATGCACCCAACCCAAACCCAGTCCAGTCCGTGAACAAGGGAATCGGCACCATTGTCTTGAGTTAATCACAGTTTGTTGATTGTGTAAAACATCCTCATTTGTCGCCGTTCTACTTACCTTTCTAGAATGACTCTCTCTATATTTCCTAAAATCTTTATTACGAGCTTCCGCTGCCTCTTCCGACAGTTTCCCTATAGGTATGACACCAAAGTTCTTTATTGTCACTCCCATGTACCAACAATTTATGTACACTGGAAGGCATATAATACCAGGGATACAAGGTAACATACAATTCTGCCGTGTCTTTACAAAATTCGGAAAATTTAGAAAGGTCCACGCGCTCTCCAGATGCAACGGTTTGAAGAATCACGTGAAACCTTTCTATCAAATCTTCACGAATCCCAGTTATGCGGGCTGTTGTTACTGCATCCCTAAAAAATCTTCTGGCAGTATTGCCATCATTAGTTGTGCCTACTCCTTGTTTGACTATGTCGATGAGTAAACCGCATTCCCTCTTAAATGCTTGCTGTATAGCACTCTTTCTAAGGGACAGTTTTTCTTTGTCGTGGCCTCTGCAACTCCATTTTTTTAAGTCCAAACGATAAGCTGCAAAAAAAAAAGAAATGTCACTTAAAAATAATCTCACAGGAAACTACAAACATGAAAAATATGAAGTAATAAAATTATATTTACCGATATGAAGTAAGCACTCCATGCATCTTATCCAGGCATGTAAGGATTTTTTTTTTTTTTTTTTTTTTTTTTTTGAGGATGGGAAATCATCAAAAGGCATGTAAGGATGACATACTATACTGGTACATTTACTCGTTTTTTTCTCTTTGAGAAAATGCCTCTAAATTGTTCATCTCTGACGGTTTTGCCTTGCAAATATCACAGACAGCTGCAGATGTATCCGACAAATATGATGTTATTTTGCCGTCTATCATCGTCAGGTACAATTGATGCTTAACTTCTACTTGGTGGATTCTTGTTGGCAGACGTCTTTCTATTTCTTCTGTTATGTTACCCTTTATAGTTGCCACTGTTGTCTGGGTTTCTTTGGTAAATTTAAACATTATCGGACGACAATAGAAAGTCGATGATGGTCGGTCGTTTTCCCAAACAATTGTTCCATCAGATTGTTGAAGCCTTATAGGGACTAGACTGGCCATCAATATAGTAGAGTCATCAAACTCTTTCTCAGTCTTTTGTTTGTAATTGCTTTGACCTGAGGCTCCATCAAAGCCCCATTTGCTTATACACCCGAGAGCAATGAATCCGGGTCACTTAAATAATCCTAAAAATCTCGGAAACTGAAAATGCTAGGTTAATGCAATAAATTGTATTTAATAGACAATGTAATACTCCTTAAATGAAGGTATTAAAACTTCTTAGTTATTGTAAAGTTATATCATAAAAAAATCAAATTTGAAAAAGGGCCACTTTCGAAGATGGAACTACGAAATTACAGCATTTGGTTTTGCTTTTGTTTGTAATCTGTCATTTATGTGGGTACATAAACCATGTTGATAGTGCTCTATATTCATTATTCAAGCTGAAATTATGTCGCTTACGCCTGAAGAATGCACCAGAATACTTACAATGCTGGAAACCGGCCGGAGTCAGCGCGATACAGCCAGGACTGTCGGTGTGTCGCTGTCAACAGTACAAAGAGTTCTCCGACGTTACGAAGAAACTGGTTCTAACCTACGCAGACCAGGAACGGGCAGAACCAGGTGTACCACAGCACGAGAAGACCGATACTTGGTGAACACCATGCTTCGAAATCGCTTTCTCACAGGAACTGAACTCACCAATCAGTTTCGACGCCTCGGAGGAAGTAACCCAAGTGCATGGACAGTAAGACGTCGGCTTGCTGAATCTAACTTAAAACCCCTTAGACCTGCAAACGGCCCTAAACTGGAGCGTGGGCATCGTATTTCAAGACTAAGATATGCCCAGAGCCACGTAAATTGGAGTATTGAAGATTGGTCAAAAGTTATGTTCTCCGACGAATCAAAATTTATGCTCTACAAGCACGATGGAAGACACAGAGTGTATCGAAGACCAGGGGAAAGATTCAAGCAAGCATGCATCGAAGAAAAAGTAGCCTACGGTGGTGGGTCTGTACTTGTGTGGGCCGGAATTTCTTCTGAAAGTCGCACAGAGCTGGTGATCATAGAAAACGGCTCTTTAACTAGCGTAAGATATGTGGAAGAAATCCTCAATGATCACGTTGGTCCATTTATGGTCAATTTAGGTGAGGATGCTATATTTATGCATGACAATGCCCGACCTCATACAGGTAGGATTGTGAATGACTACCTTCAAGAGATGAACATTACTCGTATGGAGTGGCCAGCGCGCAGCCCGGATATCAACCCGATCGAGCATGCTTGGGACGAGCTAGGCAGATGCGTAAAACAACGAAACCCTCCCCCAATCACGCTTCGTGAGCTCAAAATTGCTCTCACAGAGGAATGGGAGAATATTCTCCAAAATCGTATAAGGAACTTGGTGTACAGCATGCCAAACCGCGTAAACGCAGTAATGGAAGCACGAGGAGGCAATACGAAGTATTAAAATTCAAGAAAATCGTAATAAAGTTCAAAAATGTCATGTTTCCTATTTTTGTTTTAAGGAGAGATCAGCAGTTTTTTTCTTTATGTAATTTTGTGTTAATAAAATGTATTTTTTTTTACTTTCATTTAAGGAGTATTACATTGTCTATTAAATACAATTTATTGCATTAACCTATCATTTTTAGTTTCCGAGATTTTTAACATTCTTTAAGTGACCCGGATTCATTGCTCTCGAGTGTAAGTAGTAACTCTGTTGCCGAGTCCAAATCCAAAGCAATTACATCTAAAAGCCTAGAAACCGTCAAGTTGAGTAATGCTTGCAGTTTAATAGCAGCTCCTTCTTCAGTTATGGTTATGTCTTCTTTCCCTGGATAACATTTTGACTTTGCTTGCTTAATTTTATAATAAGAAGGATATAAATCAGACCCATTTTCACTGGCTGCTTCTCTTAGGCTTATATATTGCCACTTACTTAATTTAAGTGAAACTAATAAAGCCAGTGCCTTATCGGGTGAATATGTACTACTGTTTGCTTTATTTGCACTTAAACACTGCTTAACTTTTTCTAGATCTTCGGGGTGATTTAGCAAATGGTTCATTATTTTTCCTACATCCTCATTTCCAGTGTTTCTTAAACTAGCAATTGTAGTAGCTTTCAGTTCATCCGGAGATAACGTAAGCGATTGGTTTATTTGATCAACGCGTCTTCGTTTTTGCCTGGAGCCCAATTCTTCGAAAGGTTTTCGAGGTGTAAATGTAGATGTTAAAGTTTCTGTAGCAGATGGTGGTAGATTTTCAACATCTTCAATATCACAAATCTCGAGCTTTTCCTTTTCAGTGTTCACAGTTTCAGGTATTACTCCTTCGGGCCAGTTTACCGCACTTTCTAACCAACACCATTTCTTCTTAAAAACGGTGCTAACGTGCGACTACTTCGTTCCCATCTTGCACTCAAATTTGAATAAAAGCGCGTACAGAATTTTTGGAGCTTAGCACTGTTCTCTTGCGTCCGTCATGTTTATTTTATTTTGTAGGTATTGGAAGAGTTTTTTACTATCTGACAGCGACTTAAGCTGCTCTCTTAAAATCATAAATAAATCTAAATTGTTAACTAATTTTTCCATTATAACGAAAAGGGACGATCACAATCACAATAGATGTTAATAATAGTACGAATAAATGAAGACTAGTAAATATATAATAAATATGGTAATTTTATACTTCCAGTGACAATCAAATGTTTACTAATATTTCTACTACCCTCATTATCATTAAAGTAATGACTAAAAGTGAAAAACATTGTTTTTTATAAAGTAAAAAGTCAAGCTAATTACAGTAAATGGAAATTTATAGATAAATGATATCCACATTTTTAAGTAATACGTAATTAGTAATTTAAGCTAATAACGAACCTTAATATATTGTCGTTAGTTGTTAATTAATTATGTGAATTATTAAGTGCTTTTACTTACTATTCCACATCAATTTTAACTTAAAAGAACTTGAGAAAATAAAAATTATTCAAAGTATTTTTTCATTTTTTTCGATTCATTTCTTTGGCAGTGTTGCAACTTTATGCAAATGTTCATAGCATCAAATGATAGTAGACTGGGCAAGCTTTAAGAAAAATATAGTTTCAAAGCGGGATCACTCGCCACTTAGCAGGAATTTAATTTAATTTGATCCGCTCCATACAAAAATATCACAAAATGCATTTTTCCACCTAAAGGAGCAAGTTTAGGAAAAAAAGCATCAGAACAATTATTATTGAGGTTAATGAGTTTTATCGATCCGCATAAAGAAAAAAGTAAAAAAACAAAGTTGATCCCTAAGTCACTAAAATCATCGTTTCGACCCACTGTGCGCCGGCCTCGTCACCATCGCGGGCGCCGGCCCCGTCACCATCGAGGCGGTCCGGCCGGTGCTCGAGCGCTGGCTCGGGAGGAAACACGGCTCTCTGTCGTTTCGGGCGACGCAGGTGCTCTCGGGGTATGGTTGCTTCGGGAAGTACCTGTGTCGCATAAACTGGGAGCCGGACGCCCGGTGTCACCACAGCGTCGACTGCCGGGCGGACACGGCGCGGCATACGCTGCCAGAGAGTGCCGCTTGGGAGGAGCCACGCCGTGCCCTCATCTCAGAAGTAGGCAGTGACTTGTCGCTGCCGGCGTAGTCGAGTCGATGGTCGGCAGCGAAGAGTCCTGGGACGCGGTGGTTTCCTTCTGCGAAACAGTCGTCTCGCAGAAGGAGGCTGCGGAATGGGGGAGGGAGATCTCGTCCAATCACCCGGCCCGCAGAAGACGCACCGGGCGTCGGCGGAGAGCGGACAACGCCCTCTTCCAGCCCCCTTAAATGGGTCCAGAGACGACGGACTCGCAGACGTCCGTCGCCCCCCACACATCAGGACCCAAGGTGGCGGCGCGTAGTGTTCCACGCGCGCCCCTCTTAGACGTCGCGGGGGAGTCAAACACCTCACTCCCCCCCCCCCAGACCCGAGGAGGCTCGCAGTGGCGGGCTGGCACCAGTCGGGGGTTGCGGAAATATCGTATGTTCCCGCCACCCCCTGCGTAGGTGTGAGATGAAACATGGGTAGTTTTTAGTCAGTAAGAGTCTGACAGACCCCGCCGCCCGCCCCAGGTCGGCGGACATCCATGAGGACTACACCACGGAAACAAAAAAGAAATATATAACTGGCAAACCTCGCGCGAGCCGAACGAGCGCTACATCCAAGTTGGTCGCAGTTAATTAACCGGTTGGTGCAGTTGGTAGCGACCCTGCCTTCTAAGTCGCTGGTCTCGGGTTCGATCCCCGGACAAGTCAAACATTTGTGTGCATGAACATTGTCTATTTGACCTGTGTCTGGGTGTGTATATGTATATCAGTCATCAGGTTAATGATAAATGATAAATTATTTTATTTCTGTAAGTAGGTTTTTACAAACACTTTTACACGTCAATCATATTTTTTTTTAACTAGATGAGGTCGGCGTTTCCTATTTGACTATTCTGAGAAGAAAGGCCGAAACAAACTCAGAGGTCACAGTCTCTTTTAAAGTCCAGACAGAATCTTGGTCAGATCATGTGAAGGCTATGTAGATCGGTGTCTGAAATGGGCTTTTGAGGAAAGAACCACACAGATTGAGTGGACCTGTCCAGTCAGTGCAAGCAATTGTCAGCAATCGTGCAGCTCAACTCAGAACTCAACGATTCGACGAACAATACCAAAGAAAGGACATTTGAGTAGGCCCCATAAGTTACTCAAACTGCCAGATCATGATTAAAACTGGAACAATGACCCACATAGTCCTCACATTCTAAACAAAAATAATATAATGCTTTATACAGTAAATATTCATGTCATTGTATATGTAAAAAAGTTATAGATACTTATAGCAAATATTAAAAGTACAATAGTCAGCAAAAACCAATAAAATAATTCAACATTCCAAATGTAAAATTGGAACAGCTCACTCCCAAGCCTTTTTGTCCTCAATAAAGTATTTGACAGTATAATAGGCTTTCTGGCATAGTTTCCTTTTTATAAAAGATTTGAATTTATTAAGGCTTAGTTCTTGAATGTGTCTAGGAAGTTTATTATAAAAATGTATACATTGGCATCTAAACGAGCCACCTATTTTCTTGAGCCTGGTTGTAGGCAAATTTGTGTTTGTTCCTAGTATTTATACTATGGATATCATTGTATTTTTTATTTTAAACAGATTAATATTTTTATGTGCATACAAAAGATTTTCATAAATATACTGAGAAGGCACAGTCATAATATTAATCTCTTTAAATTTGTGTCTGGGACTTAATTTATAAATTGAACGAATTGCCCTTTTTTGTAAAACAAAAATCGTCCGAATATCGGCGGCATTTCCCCACAGCAGAATACCGTACGACATTACACTATGAAAATAACTAAACAGGCTGTCTCTAAATCAGTTAAACCACGAATTTTTCTAACAGCGTATGCTGTAGAGCTAAGCTTTTTTGACATTTTATCTATATGGGGGCCCCATTGCAGCTTGGCGTCTAAAGTTATGCCTAAGAATACTGTGGTATTTTCGGGTTTCCCCCTTTATGAGGACACTTGTTTCTACCTGTCTAACATGTGGTATCGTAAACTTAATACATTTACTTTTTTTCTAAACGTTTTTTCTTAACGTTAAACCAGTTAACTACTTTTGCGAGGGCGCTATTTACATTGTCCCTAACCAGCTGCTGACGTTTGAGTTTGAATAAAAGTGAAGTGTCGTCTGCAAACAACACTATATCATGTTTATCTTGTATGAGGTAAGGCAAGTCATTTATATAAATAAGAAATAAAAATGGACCAAGAATTGAGCCTTAAGGGACCCCATTCTTACTACCGATCCGGGTGATCTTTTTCCGTTAACATCAACTCTGAATCCTATCACTTAAGTAAGAAGTAAGAAGATCCAGAGAGGTGCTACGGATTCCGTAGTGGTGCAGTTTCCTGATTAATGTTTCATGAAGAACACAATCGAATGCCTTGGACAAATCGCAAAAGATGCCCAACGCATCGCATTTGTCCTCCCATGCATTATACACATGCCCTAAAAGTTCAACTCCGGCATCGGTAGTTGAACGACCCCTTGTAAAACCGAACTGTTTGTTATGTAGTAATTTATGTAAGGTAAAAAATCTTTGCATTTGATTTAGAATAAGCTTTTCAAAAATTTTACTAAAGGTAGGTAGCACTGATATAGGTCTATAATTAGTAGGGTCTGATATACTACCCGATTTAAACAACGCAACGGTAATATTTTACTGTTTTTCATAAGATCAGGAAACACCACGGTCAATACAATTATTAAAAATAACAGATAAAGTAGGTGCTACAATGTTTATAATCGACTGTAATAATAGCCAAAACCCACAGAGCATGTAACCAAAACCTTTAATGCATGGTATAATAATATGCTTCGCATATTATTATACCATGCTTTAATGTAGGTTTTAATTAGCAAAACGTAACATAATTGTTGAAAATAAAATGACAATACATTCATGTGACAATCGGATTATGACAAAATAAAACTATATATGGTCACAGAAGAATAAAGTGGTGAAAAGCTTCACCACATTCACCCCGGCCAGATGTAATCAAGTAAAAACTTCGGCGGGTTCCGTGATCTGGCTGACCTCCGGAGAACTGGGAGCTCGATCCCGTCTGAGCTCATTTGTTCCGGTTCCAGTGCCCCTTGCAAATCCTCCGATGTTGG
The DNA here is from genome assembly GCA_937001585.2 of Brachylomia viminalis. Taxonomy (NCBI): domain Eukaryota; kingdom Metazoa; phylum Arthropoda; class Insecta; order Lepidoptera; family Noctuidae; genus Brachylomia; species Brachylomia viminalis. The sequence goes on along the minus strand of OW443293.2, from coordinate 16,104,670 downwards.
CGGCGACGAGGGAGTAGCTGGCAGCGAGACTGGTGTTGAGTAGGCTGTTGGTGAAGAAGGCGGAGTTGTTGGTGGCAGCGAGACTGGTGTTGAGTATGTTGTCGGTGAAGAAGGCAAAGTTGTTGGTGGTGAAGAAGATGGTGATGGTGACTGCGATCTTTGGGGTTCGGCGTCCATAAATTCGTTAATTGTGAGGATATCTTCTCGGTTGCCTCCCAAAGGTGCTAAATGGCGGTTGGATACAGTAGTTTCGCGACCATCCATCGTTCGAACGTACGAATAAGTGGGGTTAGTCTCTAGTACCTCCACCTCCTCAGCTAGTGGTTGATATTTGGTTTTCCGGTCAAAGCGTCGCATAAGTAGGTACCTACTCTGTTTGAGCCAGATAGCCATGTGGGAATAGAATCTCCATTCGGCGATCTCCGAGAGTGGCGGAACATCCTTTCATGCGGCATACAATTTGTACTAGTACAAAGAAGCGAGCGTATGGAGTGTAATGCTTGCGGTAGGACATCCTCCCAACTCTCTATTGGCAGGTTCTTAGTTTTCAACGCTAACTGTACAGTTTTCCAGAGCGTAGAATTGAGCCTTTCAACTTGGCCATTGCCTTGAGGGTTGTATGGCGTTGTACGTCTCGTCGCTATTTGCCTGGAGTGTAGAAAATCTTTTACATCAGCCGATAAAAATGTTGTCCCTCGGTCCGAGTGCACGTAGGTCGGCATGCCGAACATGTTAAAAATGCTGTCTAAATGCTTGATTACAGTCTTTGCGCTTATATCAGAGCACGGAAAGGCGAACGGAAAGCGGGAGTACCTACTCATCGATTACTGTTAAAATGAATCTGTTACTCGATTTAGATGGTCCCTTAAAATCCATGCTTAGTCGTTCAAACGGCGCTCAAAGTCAAAGCATTTATTTCAAATAGGCACATAAAAGACACTTTTGAACGTCAACATTTACATTTAAATAGAATTGATTCTAGTCGCCCCTTCCAAAAGGTAGTTTCGTATGGAGAAGAATGGGCAAGAAACTCCATCGTTACTCTTTTAAAATGTGTTACAATACTTTGTATACATTAATTATATAATTATATGTGAAGACGATGCACCTATAATAAAAATTACCCTACCAAAATAGATAAAAAGAATTTAATAAACGTAGCAATAATAAATAAGTTAAATAAGTGATAGATACATGGTGTTCACATATTTACAAACATTGTAAAAGTATACGATTTCCCAAATTATGTAACCAATTAATGGTGCCGATTCTCTTGTCACAAAATTCTCTAAACTAGACTAAAAATCACCAAAATTTAGTTTATTCCTGTCAAACGACGATTTCCCATTCTGAAATTGACTAAAGTGACACAACTTAACTAAATTTTAGTTTGACAGCACTAAGATGGCACTGAGATTATAATTTAGTGAAAATGGCAATTTTGCTATTCTGAATTTTACGTTTTTCACCAAAAATTTTGATTGTCTTAACTAAATCTGACTATTTTTAATCGCGATTAAAAAGGTGTGGAATAAAATTAGTTGTCATGAACTAAAATTCACACCAACACCTCGACTTCAGATGCAAAAACAGTACTGTATCTTTTTTTCTTTTCTTTTGCTTATATCTCGAAAACGGTGTGTCGTATCGCAAAAATAATGAAAATTTCGACCCCCTTTGCAACCGGTAACCCTTTAAAACTCAACGTGTTGGTAATATTTTTTTATATTTTCCATACAAAAAGTAAAAAATTCCATACAAAACAAGTCGAGGCCGCACATAATGCGCGCCTACGGCTCTAAAAAAAGATCACGTGGTACGGCAAACAAGTACCACGTGGTGTCGCAATAATTGTCAAATTTGATTTTAGATGTGTCAAAATTATTTTTAAATTTAGAGATTTTATTTTGCAGAATAGCGTTAAGATTCTCATAGCCAAAAGTAAGGAATTTTAGTGATAGTTTAGTTAGTTTAGTTCGGTGTACAACAGAATCGGCACCAATATGTCAGTGAAGTCACAGAATGTAAATCAATGTCATAAAAATAACAAACCATACAATTAAAGTAGCAACAAGTTTTAATTTTGTCTATATAGACCCTAGATTGTCCTGTGGAGCTGGACCAGCATGTTTCCAAGCATTCTTATCTTGGATATAATCCTCTAATTTGTAATATGCTTGTTTACACAGTGAACTTTTTATATGAGTTTTAAATTTTCTTTCATTTAATAATTGCAATATAGTACAAGGTATTTTGTTGTAGCATTTAACACAGTACCCCATAAAAGATGTATGTACTTTAGGTAATCTGAAAAATGGTTAATCTATTTTATCTTTATTTCTGGTATTAAAATTATGTCTATCACTTATTTTATTAAAAAGGTGTAGATTTTTTCTTACGTACATAATATTTTCATAAATGAATTGGCAAGGTACCGTCATAATATTAATCCTTTTAAGTTCAACAACATTCATTGTGTTATTTACGTTGTGGAGCACATAATTTTTTCGAACATAAATATGGTAATGGTCTAGCAATATCCTTCAAAATGATTCAGATAGTGATTGATAGTGTGTTACGCAATTAGGGTGCTAATATAAATATCGAGATTGCAGGGATAGTCTAGCAAGGAGCATAGCACATACTAATTCCATAAATTTAATACAATCCATTGAGATAGGAAAAACAATACAATCTCGTTGCATAACACCATAATGCATAGAGCAACACGGACCACCGGCGGACCGCGTGTTGCTCTATGCCATAATGTAACACCACAACTATATTATTATACTCATGGTATAATAATATGCTTCGCCTGGTATTCTCTTCCCACGATGGCCTATGACTACGTCACGATAAGTGTTGCCATTGATTGTCCGTTTCAGTAAATTTAGGGACTTTCTTAATTAGGTAATAAAATAAAATAAATTACTAACTAGCTTAACTATTTAGTAACTCTTGTGATTCATCTTTTTAGTTTTAAATTAATTAACATATTTAATTATTAGTTCATAATTGCTTTGATAAGTTGTAAAATGCATTTTGCTCAGGTAATTCAATCACACACAGTAGCCACACATCGGATTGACAAGTGACATACTGACAGCTCCCCATTTCATCACTATCGTCGTGTCGCTCATACCTATAGCGTTGTTTCGCTCGGTGAGCAAAATACTGTGGTTCCCAAACATTAGTTAGGTACTATAAAAACTGTGTAAAAGCTGTGTTTGAAAGATACACAAGAAAAAAAAGATGGTTAAATGTTCCGTACTAAACTGTAAAAACAGAAGTAAAAAAGGCGGAGTAATAAGGTTTTTTCTTTTCCCAAAGAAGAGATGATAGCAAATAAGTGGCTTCAATATTGTAGACCAAAAACAACAATAAGAACTGGTAAGTACCTTTCTACATATTATTTCATTTATCTACGGTTGCAAATTCCATATAAGGCATAGTTGTGCTAATCGGCTGTACGCCCGAACATAACCTAACCTAACTAGTTTTTGACTTATTTTTCAAGTCGAGTTAATTGCGTCCTATTAGGTTTTCGTCGTGTACTAAGTTGGTCCATGTTATTATTTTATTTTGTAGTGATTTTTTTTTGGTTGTTCTTTTAGTCCTAATTAAGGACAGGCAAAGGGGTCTTGGTCCATACAGCCAAGTCAGATGTATTTCTTTTTCAAGTGATGTTGACGTAGCTTGCTAGATAGTTTTTTTTTTCAAATAAGGTTTAACGGCTCTGTCTTCAAGGCCGTTTGGGCTCATCTAAAATATTAAAAATGATAAAAATTGGGTACCCGTTGTATTATTTTTATCTTTTTCCCCACTAAAAAACTTTAAGAACCGCATCGCAACTGATGACGTATACTTAGGCCAATCACGTGACCCAGCTGTCACGGGAAGAGAATACCAGGCGAAGCATATTATTATACCATGATTATACTATACTCTTTGCATTTGCACCACAAATACTTTCCTAGCTCAATGACAAATACCAACGTCAAGTGTCAATGTAATTTCCGTAGACCATAGAAAACTAGTAATTTCTGTAATTTAGTAATAACCATTGAGCTAGGAAAGGCAAAACATAATAACTTGTACATTTCGTAGATAGAGAAAACTAAAACTAAAAACTATCTATCTACGGTACATTTAGTACTTTATCTATGGTAATAACCGTTAACCTGTTATTTAGAGGTTTTTGAAATGGCTCCTAAAAAGGAAAATAAAAATGAACCTGATGAAAACGTATGGCGAACAATTATCGAAGAAGCGCCATTAGACGATGATAATTGGCAGGTAAAAGTAATTCTTATCGAATCTGCGGGTGGCGAACAGGAAAGGATATATCTAAACAAATTCGAAATATTCGCTGCTGAAGAAAAAAGATTTGTAATAAAAAATATCTGCAAAACTGAGACTATTTTCATGATCAATCAACTTGGAAGCGAGAAAAAAATTAAAGATGCTAATTTACGAGTTTTTGAAGAGTGTCAATCGTACCTTGCAGATAAGAAGGATATTCCGCCTGATGTATTGGCTTTGGTAATTAAACACCTTATTTTGAAGATGAAAGATGAATATCTTTATATTAGTTCGCAAAGACTGGAAGTAAGACAAGGTATGCAAAGGGAATCTGCTACCATGCTTGACAAGACAGAAGTAAGAGGCTCTGTAAGTGCGAGAATAGAAGAACATCGTCCTCCGCCCCCAGTTAAAGGCAAAGGCAAGGGTGATGGAGAACCTGCTGGTGTCCCTGAAGCTAGCTCAGAAGGGAAGAAATTCAATACTCAACTCAGAGTTAGGGGTGAAGAATGGAGAGACAAAGTGTACGTTGACGATTATCCTACTGATGGACCCAATCTCTACGTCGCTGTTACAGGATTTGTAGAACCGTATCTACCGGGGAGTCTAATAAAAGTTGGTATACCTTTAACAGCCGTTGTGCAAATAAGAATTGACCCAAGAACGACTTCAATACCATCAAGCCTATTGAAAGCTACAAAAAGAGGTCAAAGTCTCACTGAATTATTAGCTGAAAAATCCCTGAAATTTTGGGATGAAATTCAACAATTGCGAATACAAAAGGATACCGCAGACGATTTCAAGAACACTGCTTTTATTGTATTTTCACCTCCGTATTGGAATTCAGATGATCTTTCTGGAACTCCTGATAAAATTTACGATGAACTCTGTTTCCTCATGTACGATATCCAGGACTTATCCAGACAGCACGTTCATTACCAAGAAAATATGAGTATTTTGGATATACCCGAAAACGTCAGCAACGAGTATTTTAACAAGCATTATGAGCAAAAAATTGATTATCTACCTTTGGAGTGTGTAACCATTTATTCAGTATTAGACATTATTCTTCAAACAGCGTGCAGTAGTCAAGATTTAATTGGTGAGCAGACCAGTAGAACCTCTTTGTCGTCGGCAATTACTTTGAATGCACGTCCTAAAAATACGTCTGAAGAAAATAAGATGGAAAATTCGGAAAATCTTGTTAAGAAAATTTTTAACACACTATGTAATACAGAGGCTAGTAAAAAAAAATATCGTCTTACATACGGACAGGAGTATGAGGAAAACCGAGAGCCAATTGTGCTTGAATATGGAGATTTAGCTAAATATAAAACCTTTCACTTAGGAAATATAAATTTAGACAACATCGTATTTTCATCTTTGCTTGGCATGCCCATTAACAACTTATGGCGAAATCAACCACGTCCGTCTGGCGAACGTGAGGCCAAAATTAATTTCCATGTAAATGTTCTATTGTCATGTTTTGAAAGAGATGACGTTGAAACAGCTGAGTTAAATAGACTAATTAATATATTAGCTTGTCGCAAATTGTATAACAATCGGAGTTCATTGAAGAAGCGCCACTTACCATCATCGACCATAACTGAGTTTAAGAAAAAATATTTGAAGCGTAGTGTACTCGCTGAGCCTCTGCCCAAATGTCCTTCAATAGTTGCTAGCAACCATACACTCTGTCCATCTTTCCCATCAATGACAAAAAGCGAAAGTGACTACGAATGCGCATATTCTCCATCAGATCAAGATCCTGAAGTCCAACGATTGAAATTACTGTTTGACTGTCCGGATATAAGTGAATTAGTAACAGCTGCGGAAATAGAAAACAACCAACCCATTAAGCATAATATGATCGACGATTTTGACTTTTTTGAAGATCTTTCCGGAAACTGCGCTTTCCAGATTATGCGGGATGCTTTCAATAAATTTAACTGTGTCGATTACAAATATTGTGAGGTGACAGATTGTTACATACTGATGTTTCATAACAGTCACGATAAGGAAGGTATAGCACGTGAGGAGTGGCGCAATCATTTAACAACACCACTTTGCTTGCAAGATTTTTTTGATTTTATTTTGGACGAGCAATATCATTGGATACAAACAGAAGAAAAAATTTATGATGAACAACTTTTAATGGCGGCACGGTCTGTGTCTAAAGATTTTATTGATCCTCATGCGTTACAATCTTGTGTAGAAAATACTGATGTCGAAATGGATCTTCTCATGGAGGGTTCTTTAAAATATGAAGAAATTGTTCAAGTTGAGGAGACTGCCGAGGAGACAGAGGTTACAGAATCACTTCCTACAAAGTCACCAATATCGTTTGATACGGAGTCTAAAGCTAGCAAAAAAACTAGAACAACTCCTGCACAAAAAGCAGCTAAAAACAGACAGTCTTTCATCGGAACAGCAGATGCCGATTCTTTAGAAATTCCTGCAAAACCTTTCTTGGGTTATGATTTGGGAGATAGACGGGTCGAAGTATTTGGTAAAGACACGATATTTTTTTCTAAAGACGGCACTAAAGTTACTAGTATGTACAGTTTAACAATTCCAATGAACTTCGAATATATTGTTTTAAATATTTTACCGGGTAACAGTTATAATGAATTTTGGGTGCATAAAGCTTTAGGGGATTATGTAAAACCAGAAATCAGAGATGCTTGTGACTCGTTTAGGATAACAAGTAAAGATCAAGTCCTGATATATATAAAAAAACAGATATACGAAGTCAGCTTGCTGGCTGTTTCTGCTACTGACAACGGTACAACAAATGGGAAAAAAGACACGTTGAAGTCAGTTGTGGATGGACAATCTACAATAGAGGAGACGAAAGAGATGAAATATTTTCACAGTCTTTATGTTTCATGGCCCAACGGCATGATCACGGAAACAATATACGAGAATAATTCACCAGTTATTTCACACATCAAGCAATATCATACTTGTCGAATGCCAGACCTTGAGGAGGAAATGCGATGTATAAGTTTAAACGGAGAAGTCATTATTTTTAAAGCTTCGGATGACATTGAAGTACTTAAACCTGATGGAACTTGCATTAAAATAAACAAATACCATAAAAGACTTGTTCCGGTTATCGAAACAGAACTAACAGTAGAACCTCGTGAAGAAATATCGGAAAAAGGCAAAAAAAGTAGTAAAAAATTAAACAAAGGACCCTCTAAATTTGCGGAGCGGGTGGAAGAAACAGTTGACATAACACCACCTGAATATGAGACTGTAGTAAATGAATTTGAAATTATAGAACCCAACGGCCTTAGACAAAAGTGGATTGATGATACTGCTTTTGATATAGAAAAACTACTTATTAAAACTGCAACGGATTATTGCCTGGGTGAAGTTTTTTCTAGGCGCATGGATGGAACAAATATTTTGATAAATAAAAATGGTCTTCATTGCGTAACATTTCCTGATAAAACGAGAATTGTTACATCTTATGTGGTTGATGATGTAGAAATATATCCGGAATGGACAGATGTGGAAATGGAATATTTCGAAATGTGTGAACCTGATACGATTGAAGGCCCAGGATCCAAAGGTTCGGAAAAAAGTAACGGAAGCAGTGGCACTTCAATATCAAAAAAAATGGAAGAGGAGGAGGCAGTTAAAGAAAAGGTACGAACAGATGGTTACGTTTTCATTCATATTTTATATACTATAGAACATCCAAATTTTAGTACAATCTCAATAAACAACGTCAATGGAACAATTTCTGTGGAATCTCCAAATGAGACAGCGGTGATTGTTGATAAGAACAACAATTATGATATTAACCTGGATAGTGAAACTTCGGCTTATTTCGATGGCGAAAACTTAAATATCTCATACGAAGCCTGTTCTGAATGCCGTGCTTTTACAAACTGTAATATAACAATTATGACTAACGAAGAAAATAGTGCAAATAACCAAGTCGAACAAACGTGGTTGAAAATGACGGACTCATTCAATACACATGTCGTCGTCAACGAAGAAGGTGCCATAAGCATATCAGATGAACCGTCTTCGTCTGAGGCACTTCATGCAGAAAATATGGAATATGGAAACAAACCCTATGGGACAAACCCTAGTGAGACCGAAGAAAAAGAGCCGGATGTCAAATCCGAGAGTTCTCTTGTATCTCACGGAAAGTGTAGAAAGATGTACTTTGCAAAAAACATAAGATTTTTCATCTTAAGACGGTACGTAACCTGCATAACTTCTACTTGTTTGTAGAATCACAGTGGAAATTCTTAATCTGTGTCTCGTTAACTCATATTATACGGGCAGACCGACGCGACGCCATAAACCCTTGAATGTCATATGTTCGTTTGTCCAGCGCAGCGAAGGAAAGCACATTGTAAACGCTGTGTGTACGCCCTAAATATGTCGCGTAGCTGCATTCTTTCCGTAGTCACTGCGTAGACGGATGCATGCTAGTTGCTGACGAGGTAACAGCTGTTAGCTTTGTTGCTAAAACGCAATTATATATATAGAGAGAGATAGAGAGATAGTTATGAAGTTTGGTATAGGAAGACCATTGTAGGTAGAGTTTTCAGTTTACCTAATGAACGGTGATTAAGTAGGTAGGTAAAAATGTTGTGTACAAAATATTCCAAATATTTCTGTCAAGATTGTAGTTTTCTTGAAACTCTTTACTAGATCACTTGCTGCTGTTGTTCAGTTTTGGGTACGTACAGTCGTACACATTGGATAGCGTTTTCATGGCGTAATCGCAGCGTTTGCGTCTTATTTACTCGGCATCTAGGCATCTACGCTACGCATACGTTCATTACGCTAGCTAGACCAACGGCTAATGCGAAGGCGACTGACTGTTTCCTAAAATCGGATATGATATCCTGTTTATAAATCTGTTGATGTGAGGTGGCCTGTAGTTTCCTAACTGGTCACTTTGACGCGAAGACTAGAGAACGTTAAAATTAACAGCCAAAGAGCGTTTTGATTGGTCCAATTCAGTAAAAACACAAAGCGAAACTAGCGTCGCATTTATTACATATTTTGTTATGTTTCATTGGTTTAGAGACTTGAACTGTGCAGAGCTCCTTCACCGAGCATTAGTGGAGGAATACAAGCGTGCTTGTCGTTGGCAACCATGGTGTTCTATCAACCAATACGACACATTTGGAGACCATCGAAATCTCGTTTCTATTCTCACTCCAGTTCATCTCACGGAGCCTGAGGTTTGGCATTTGCATTAATATTATCTGAAGCTGCTGAAAATTGGTTAATAACCTATGTCGAAATCATAGAGCAATCCCTAAGCCCCACCAACCCCTAAGCCCCACCTAAATATGTAGGAATCTACCTATCTCAATCCTAATATCGCTGACTGTCACCATCCAATCTTTATTCTGTGATTCACTAAATTAAACTTATTTTTTTTTTGTTTTATTCAAACTCATTCTAATGATTGGTCACTGGCAAGTTTCACCTGACATTATGAAGGCTGTCTCGCACCGAAACAACTCGACAAACAGTAAAGCATTATAAAAAAAAAACCTTAGCCACGGGTCGAATTGAGAGCCTCCTGCTCTTTCTTAAGCTGGTTAAAACGGCAAATGTGAGCTTTATATCGTGTTACATTCAGTGACACTGAGTAGCTATCTATGGGAAGACAACGTTGCATTAGTAGCTGGGTATAGTCAACCTCGTAATTCCTTTACCACTTTTGACAAAAACTACCAGTAAATTGAAACTCCACTGCTGTTGAAACAATCTTACGGTCACAATTGGTGTTAAACAAAAATGACGTTTTGTGACTTGCAAGTTTCAAGTGACATTTAGCCTTGGGGAGGTACCTATAACAATTAGGTACGAGTTCGACACTGCTTACCAAATCCTACCTATTATTTCAGAAATGGTTGATGGAATCGAAACAGGCCAGCAAACCCAAGTTTATGACGTATAAGGACTTAAAGAAGGATTCCGGTAAAGGTTTCTACCATTGGATGAGACCTTATGAGAGATTTGTGCCTCAGCCTCTAAAGCCGGATAATGTTCTGCCAGAGAGACTGCCAAGGGCTTACATTCTTAGGTTCACTATATTTTTATATCATTAACAGACTTTTCGAGACCCTTCGATCATTAGTAGTATCTAACCAGTTTAGTACTTAAGACAATTTCGTCAGTTCTACCTGGAGGAGCCTACTGGTATAGGAACTGAGATAATTATTATACTCAAATGAGTTATAGGCCACACAGTACCTATATTGTGACAAGGTGGCCTATAATTCCTTTGGTTGTTGAATAAGTGCTTGTGGCAAATAGTCGCTCTAAATAAAACCAATAAATGGGAACTGAATAGAAACTCAAATATTTAAATGCTCACGGTAGGGTGTCTGTCCTCTTTCACATGTTCCTATGGTCCATTCACTCTAGCGAACCGATACAGAAATATTCTTTAGATAATTTTAGTTCTAAAACCATACGGTATTACGTTAAAACTATAGCTAAACAACACCACCACAGGACTTTAGAACGGGAATGGGATGATGAGAAAAGAAAACAACTAAAGGGCGCGAAAGAGCTTCTCACAGCCGTGCTGCGTTACCGGTGCATCATGGAAGCGGACTGCGAAACTATCCTAAATATCCCCATCGTTGACCTCAGGCCTGAAGAGGAGCGACGTATCGATGACATCATACAAGCTCTGGCACATAGGTATTTTACCTATTAACTCACAGAAACTGAGGCCTGGATTATAGGCAAGGTGTAACACACACACACTCCAGCACATGTGTGAGCACTGTGTACCTACTTTAAAGCAATTACACACAATAATTACAATTACACAAACAATTACTACAATTTACTGGGTACGTGTTTCATTGACACGAATGTGCTCTGGCGGCTGAGTGAGAGCATGTCATGCTCACTCAAAAATGTCTCGCTGGTGGTGGCGCACGTGTTGGATCATTATGTTCCCTTCAAAATGTCATGTTCATGATCGGGGCACGCACGTCAGTAAGGACTGGTCATTTCTTAGCTACCACGGCTTATTTGAATTTCTGAATAGCTATTTTGTGATTTTATCTTTTTCATTACGGATGCTTTTAACGTGCACGTATTTCTACATCGTCCTCTAAATTATTATTTCAACATGAATGATGTTAGTAACCAATTTTTTGTAACAATATTTTGATTTAAATGAGTGTCCGTGGAGTTTCGTGGCCATTCTTCTCCATAGGTAGGTACCGCGCAAAATTTACTGCTGAGCATCGATTCGATTCCTAATCGAATCGATGCTCAGCAGTAAATTTTGCGCATGCGACCACTAGACCAACGACAAGTCCGAAGAACCTATCTTACCTGCCTTTACCTATTCACGTTTTATTAATGCGTGTAAAATAAATTTAATGCATAAAACATAGAACACCAATAATTAACACTTGACAGTTAAAGGAGTGTTATTCCAGCACTTATCTACTAACAAGTAACACGACAGTATTTTTATTATTAACAGAATATACGAAGACCTGAAAATTCGTATCGCTGACGATATCCAGTCGCGTGCGAAGCTTACCATCACCACCAGGCCGTCAAAGGAACCAGATGAAGTTGTGTCTCTCGAGGGAGAATTTGATGAAGGTAAATTACACCTAATAACATCATAGTAATGCATTTGTGTCTCCTCTGCATTATACCTAATATCATCATAGTCAGCTACTCAGCCCCAACGTCCATTGGTTCTACGACTAGTGACAACTACTCAGCCCCAACGTCCATTGGTTCTACGGCTAGTGTCAACTACTCAGCCCCAATATCCATTGGTTCTACGGCTAGTGACAACTACTCAGCCCCAACGTCCATTGGCTCTACTGCTAGTGACAACTACTCTTTTCCGGGGTGGAAAATCCTCATGGATGTCCGCCGCCCTGGGGCGGGCGACGGGGTCTGTCAGACTCTTACTGACTAAAAACCACCCCGGTGTTCCATCTCACACCTACGCCGGGGGTCGCGGGAACATACGATCCTTCCACAACCCCCGACTGGTGCCGGCCCGCCACTGCGGGCCTCTTCGGGTCTGGGGGGGGAGTGAGGTGTTTGACTCCCCCCGCGACGTCTAAGAGGGGCGCGCGTGTAACACTACGCGCCGCCACCTCGGGTCCTGGTGTGTGGGGGGCGACAGACGTCCCCGAGTCCGTCGCCCCTGGACCCATTTAGGGGGGCTGGAAGAGGGCGTTGTCCGCCCTCCGCCGACGCCCGGTGCGCCTTCTGCGGGCCGGGTGAGAGGACGAGATCTCCCTCTCCCTTTCCGCAGCCTCCTTCTGCGAGACGACTGTCTCACAGAAGGAAACCACCGCGTCCCAGGACTCGTCGCTGCCGACCATCGACTCGACTACGGCCGGCAGCGACAAGTCACTGCCTACTTCTGAGATGAGGGCACGGCGCGGCTCCTCCCAAGCGGCACACTCTGCCAGCGTATGTCGCGCCGTGTCCTCCCGGCAGTCGACGCAGTGGTGACACCGGGCGTCCGGCTCCCTGTTTATGCGACACAGGTACTTCCCGAAGCAACCATGCCCCGAGAGCACCTGCGTCACCCGAAACGACAGGGAGCCGTGCCTCCTCCCGAGCCAGCGCTCGAGCACCGGCCGGACCGCCTCGATGGTGACGAGGCCGGCGGTAGGGCGTGAAAGCCTGTCCCGCCATTCCGCCACCAGGACCTCGCGAAGCTGAGACCGACGCAGCTCTATGTGTCGCTGCATCGGTCCCTCGCCCCGCGCCCTCGCTTCCTCGCGCCACCGATACAATGACGCGAGTACTTTCGCCTCGAGGTCCCAGGGCGGGGATCCGGCCAGTACGCAAGCCGCCTCGTAGGAGATCGTGCGATACCCCCTGATGACTCTGACGGCCATCGCCCTCTGCGGCTTTCGCAAAACAGCGATGCTGCCGGCCTTCAGGTCAGAGGCCCACACCGGGGCCCCATACAGGGCCATGGATCGCACGACCCCCACGTAGAGCCGCCTACAGACAACTTGAGCAACTTGGGCGCCAGCCGTCGGAAGTGGGGCTCAAAGTTCCACCGGCTGTCGAGCACCAATCCTAAATACTTCATGGTGGACTCGACAGCGATCCGAGCCCCCCCGACCACGATGTGTGAGCCGGGCGGCGGCGCCCGCCGGGGGCCATGAAACACCATGGCCTCCGACTTGCTGAGGGCCACCTCCAGGCCTAGGCAACGTATGCGGCCCACCACCTGTGACACCGCAGCCGTCGCCAGCAACGCTGCCTCCCTGTGCGAGCTCCCCCGGGCAGTGACCAGCGTGTCATCTGCATAACACGTCAGGTCTACGCCCGGTTGGAGCTCGCCCCTCAGCACGCAGTCGTACCCGATGTTCCACAGGAGCGGCCCTAGGACCGAACCCTGCGGAACACCGCACGACATGCGGCGCTGGTTTCCGCCATCACGTCCCACGTAGGTGACACTCCTCTCCGACAGATAAGCCCCAACGATGTGGCGGAGGTAGGGAGGCACCCGATGATAGCGCAGTGCCTCCCGAATACAACTCCAGGGCAGGGTGTTGAAGGCGTTGGAGATGTCCAAGGATACCGCCAACATCACCCCGCCCCGGGACACCGCTTCCTCCGCCAGGACTCTCACCCGCGACACAGCGTGGATGGTGGAGCGCCCATGCCGAAAACCAAACTGGCTGTCGTCCAGGTCCGGCCCCTCTCTGCACAAGTGGCCGACGAGGCGGGCTGCGATAATACGCTCAAACAGCTTGCCCACCTCGTCTAGCAGCACTATGGGCCGGTACGCGGCTAGTGACAACTACTCTGCCCCAACGTCCATTGGCTCTACGGCTAGTGACAACTACTCAGCCCCAACGTCCATTGGCTCTACGGCTAGTGACAACTACTCAGCCCCAACGTCCATTGGTTCTACAGCTAGTCTCAACTACTCAGCCCCAACGTCCATTGGCTCTACGGCTAGTGTCAACTACTCAGCCCCAACGTCCATTGGCTCTACGGCTAGTGACAACTTCTCAGCCCCAACGTCCATTGGCTCTACGGCTAGTGTTAACTACTCAGCCCCAACGTCCATTGGCTCTACGGCTAGTGACAGTTAACAGATGTAGAAACCGCGCGTTTGGTCTATTTTAGCTACTTCCACAGCATTATGTCGTATGGCATTTTACTGTGGGGTCGGGCTGCTGACATTGAATCCATCTTTATTTTGCGAAAGAGAGCTGTCAGAGCCATTTATAATCTACGTCAACGCAAATCTCTCAGGGAACTATTTAAAAGGATTAATATTATGACGGTACCTTGCCAATTCATCTATGAAAATATTATGTACGTAAGAAAAAATCTACATCTTTTTAATAAAATAAGTGATAGACATAATTTGAATACAAGAAATAAAGATAAAATAGATCAACCATTTTTCATATTAGCTAAAGTACATACATCTTTTATGGGAAACTGTGTTAAATGCTACAACAAAATACCTTGTAATATATTGCAATTAAATGAAAGAAAATTTAAAACTCACATAAAAAGTTCACTGTGTAAACAAGCATATTACAAATTAGAGGATTATATCCAAGATAAGAATGCTTGGAAACATGCTAGTCCAGCTCCACAGGACAATCTAGGGTCTTGACAAAATTAAAACTTGTTGCTACTTTAATTGTATGGTTTGTTATTTTTATGACATTGGTTTACATTCTGTGACTACTTTAACTCACACACTGACATATTAATTGGTTACATAATTTGGAAAATCGTATACTTTTACAATGTTTGTAAATATGTGAACACCATGTATCTATCATTTAATTAACTTATTTATCATTGCTACGTTTATTAAATTCTTTTTACATTTTTTGGTAGGGTAATTTTTATTATAGGTGCATCGTCTTCACATATAATTATATAATTAATGTATACAAAGTATTGTAACACATTTTAAAAGAGTAACGATGGAGTTTCTTGCCCATTCTTCTCCATACGAAACTACCTTTTGGAAGGGGCGACTAGAATCAATTCTATTTAAATGTAAATGTTGACGTTCAAAAGTGCCTTTTATGTGCCTATTTGAAATAAATGCTTTGACTTTGACTTTGACATATACTCAGCCCCAACGTCCATTGGCTCTACGGCTAGTGTCAACTACTCAGCCCCAACATCCATTGGCTCTACGGCTAGTGTCAACTACTCAGCCCCAACGTCCATTGGCTCTACGGCTAGTGGCAACTACTCAGCCCCAACGTCCATTGGCTCTACGGCTAGTGTAAACTACTCAGCCCCAACGTCCATTGGCTCTACGGCTAGTGTCAACTACTCAGCCCCAACGTCCATTGGCTCTACGGCTAGTGACAACTACTCAGCCCCAACGTCCATTGGCTCTACGGCTAGTGTAAACTACTCAGCCCCAACGTCCATTGGTTCTACGGCTAGTGTCAACTACTCAGCCCCAACGTCCATTGGCTCTACGGCTAGTGACAACTACTCAGCCCCAACGTCCATTGGCTCTACGGCTAGTGTCAACTACTCAGCCCCAACGTCCATTGGCTCTACGGCTAGTGACAACTACTCAGCCCCAACGTCCATTGGTTCTACGGCAAGTGTCAACTACTCAGCCCCAACGTCCATTAGCTCTACGGCTAGTGTCAACTACTCAGCCCCAACGTCCATTGGCTCTACGGCTAGTGACAACTACTCAGCCCCAACGTCCATTGGTTCTACGGCTAGTGTCAACTACTCAGCCCCAACGTCCATTGGCTCTACGGCTAGTGACAACTACTCAGCCCCAACGTCCATTGGCTCTACGGCTAGTGTCAACTACTCAGCCCCAACGTCCATTGGCTCTACGGCTAGTGTCAAATACTCAGCCCCAACGTCCATTGGCTCTACGGCTAGTGTCAACTACTCAGCCCCAACGTCCATTGGCTCTACGGCTAGTGTCAACTACTCAGCCCCAACGTCCATTGGCTCTACGGCTAGTGACAATTTCTCAGCCCCAACGTCCATTGGCTCTACGGCTAGTGACAACTTCTCAGCCCCAACGTCTATTGGCTCTACGGCTAGTGTCAACTACTCAGCCCCAACGTCCATTGGCTCTACGGCTAGTATCAACTACTCAGCCCCAACGTCCATTGGCTCTACGGCTAGTGACAACTACTCAGCCCCAACGTCCATTGGTTCTACGGCTAGTGTCAACTACTCAGCCCCAACGTCCATTGGCTCTACGGCTAGTGACAACTACTCAGCCCCAACGTCCATTGGCTCTACGGCTAGTGTCAACTACTCAGCCCCAACGTCCATTGGCTCTACGGCTAGTGTCAAATACTCAGCCCCAACGTCCATTGGCTCTACGGCTAGTGTCAACTACTCAGCCCCAACGTCCATTGGCTCTACGGCTAGTGTCAACTACTCAGCCCCAACGTCCATTGGCTCTACGGCTAGTGACAATTTCTCAGCCCCAACGTCCATTGGCTCTACGGCTAGTGACAACTTCTCAGCCCCAACGTCTATTGGCTCTACGGCTAGTGTCAACTACTCAGCCCCAACGTCCATTGGCTCTACGGCTAGTGACAAACCGTGCCAAAGCGTACAACATCATCTAAAATAATTAACATAATATCACGCCGATATTCCCTGTAGGGTTAAGCAGACTAGGTGTATCTGTAGTACACCCAAATTTCACCAGTTATGTCAAGTCCCATCGCAAAGTGGGCGAGCCTATTGCCGTCAACCGTGAATTCGTGATGGAAAACCCAATTTCACGCCCGTCCTGGAAATTAAACCCAGGACCTCAGCATTAGCGCTAACGAACTAGTGATCGTGATCTAGTGATAATGAGATAGTGAATGTAATAATAAAATTAAATCCGTTCAGAGGAAACGGATGGAGCAAAAAACTTAGAAGTAGAGCGAGAAAGTATACTGAAGGAGACAAACGCTGCCGAAGTAATGAGCCCGGCCCTGCAGCGATACTGGCGTCGCCGGGCCGAGGAGTATAAAGAGGAGCAGTTCTATGAGTAAGTCCCTCACTCCCCGACAGGGTTTAGGTTACAAGATTAGTGCTTTTTTTAAATTGATGACACCTTTAGAAGATGCTGCCATGGCCACCAACAGAAGCGCAGAGCAGATTTTAGAATGACTGCTAACCAATGATACACTTTACCATCAAGGTCATAAAGTCCCAAAGTCAAACGTCGTCGCAGCCATCAGTCAGTTCCTCAAGCGTGTACGAGCGTGCTCATTTGCACTATGTTTTTTTCTAAGACACTGATTTTCTGAAGACATTGAACAATAAAACTTTATTTTTCAGTGTCAACATAAAATCAGCAAATCGCAGCTTTAAAAATAGTTTTGGGCTGGTTTTGAGTTACGCTGACGTCGGTCGCGTACCAAGAGTGGACGCTAATGTTATTTTGTCCGTTCAGGTACCTTCTACGCGAGGGCAGCGTCCCTCCCTACTTCCGCAATGTTCTCGGTGGCGCGATATGGTGGGACATCAACAACGCAACCGGTGAGGCGGTCACCCGGGCTGAGCGGAGGCAGATGAAGTGTGTCTGCGCCGAGAATGAAGCAACTTCGTTCACTGAAAGCGCTGCCAAGCCGTTTAAGTAGGCAATTACTTCGCCCCGCTGAGCGTGAATCTCTTAGCCTATAGGTAGGTTACCTACTGTTTTTGTAAGCATGGTGCTTTTTAGTTTGCTTATCTAGTTTTGCGTCATAATAAAATAAAACAAGAACTCTAAACGGCTGATGGCGTATAGTTCCTTTGAATTGGCATACCTACTACTGTTTCTGTCCGTGACTTCTCCTATGATGTCTCTTTTTTCATTCTGGTTAGTTTTCTATGTAACTGTGGTTTGCACCCGTTACAGTTGCCGTGGGCTTGTGATTATTCAAATCCTAGACTAAGATAGTCCACAATTTTACAAATTATCCGATTATTCTATCATCTTATGCCCAAGCATTACTTCAGATTTAAAGGTTATAGATTAGACGATGCATGTAAACATGCAATGGAGACTAGCGAATTTGTAATTTTCATCACTTTTGTAGTGATTTTTTATTTTTAATGTTACGTTTTTTTATACGTGGCGATGTACTCGTTGTTGCCAACTATTGATTGATACAATAAGGAGTGAACAACATTGTAACTTCCATGAAATAATGTATTTCTTAAAATCTTGAAATAATAAAAAAATATCTTCTAACATATTTTGGTTTTGCCTCTTTGGGACGTCTTGCATGTAGTGGTTTTGGTGACTAGGTATTGCTATGGTTTTATTATTTATAGTGTCGTTTAATTAATAGGTCAATTATGGTCAGATGACATGCGACATCTAGGTACTAACCCGCACTGGGACTGCGTGGTGGATTATGGCCCGCTCCCTCTCAGAGAGGAGGCCTGTGTCCCAGCAGTGGGAACATTATAGGCTGATTATACTACGTTATGCTTATACTATCGTAAGAGTTGCCTGCAGAAGTGGCGCTAAAAAGCTTTCAGAACCCAAACCATTCACTAGAAGTATGAAATTTTGCACAAGAGTTCGTTTTGTAACTTAAGAATTTTTGCAAGTTTGGTCCTTAACGAAAAAAGATGAAAGTTTGCATAGAAGTTCCTCATTTTTGCCGATGGAAGGTCCCATCGGGCTCCCACCGAGCTTGTACCATAATAATTTACATTTGCAGCAGGGCAGGTCAAATTAACAACAACAGTTGCACCGCAAATGGTTCAAAATCGTTTGCCTTTTGCACGATACTATACCTTTAGTCAGATCGTGATCTGCGGGTTAATTGTGTAACGCACAAGACTTGCCTCGCAATGCCAATTCATTGCGTTATTTACGTTGTCGAGTCAATGCATTTTTCAAACATATGAAGCAATGGGCTATGACATCCTTTAATTTATTTTTATTATTTATTCAGATAGTGGTTGAGCTTGTGATTTTTTGCACCCCAATTTTGAATAGGGGTGCAGCTTTATCCCAAATATTGAGTGCATAGTAACGCCCTTGGCCCTCGGCTCAGGAGATTAACATTAATTCACACACACACACCCTCACACACACATCCTCACACACACACCCTCACACCCAAAACACCACAATCACTGTTTGAAAATAAGACGCACATATAGTTTCACATAGGCATACAACAACAGTTTCACAAAGAGCTGCAAATTTAGTTTATAAGTCATTTACTACTACTGTTATTTCTTAATACCTACGTCTCAATATTCATGTTAATAATATTAAGGGAAAGAGCGAGACAGCCCCAACACAAGTATTTTCAATTACTTACTGGGGATGCCTCATTTATAATCCATGTAACTGTTTTGTGACCAATAAACATTTTTCATTTTCATTCATTTTTCAACAATTCTACTTCTCACTGTACTGTCACCAATGTAGTCTCTTCGGGTCTGAAGAAGCTGTTGCTAGACTTCAACTGCATTGAGGTGGCGATTTCTCAACCCAGTGGAGACAATATAATCGATCTTCTAGGGTACTAGTGCACCTAGGTCTGCCATTTTAAGGACTCCTTAGATGGTTTCCAGTTTCTTCGTACAGTCGCGTCGCCGCGTCGTACCTGCCGGACCGTTCTTAATGTTACACCCACCATTTTTGCAGTAGGTAGGTACGACGCATGACGCTGATGACTAGTTCCAAAAAAGCCATGATTCCTGCACATTCTTCAGGTGAAAGAGGCATGATAAATAAAGTTCACGTGCTGTAGACACCTTGGCTTTTGAATCAACATTCACCGATCAAGAAATAAACGTGAAAACAGAAACAAAACAGTCAAAAGTCAGCCAGCAATTTGAAAAGGAGTGTTTTCGTTTACCTATACAGTTTTTTTTCAACCATTCCATAAAAGCAGTGATCGAAGGAGAGATCGACTAAAAATTTTTATATATAAAAACAAAAGTTATTGCAGTTTTAAAAGTGTGGTACCTACTAAGTTTTGAAGGCCAGTGTAGTTAGGTACCTATTGCTTAAATTTTATTGAAGTAGGTAGTAGGTGAGCCATTTTATGGATTTTTTCTAAGGCATATTATGGATAATAATTCACTTCCTACTTTGAATTTTTAATCGATTCTATCGTCTTCAATTCATCATTGGGATGGTAATGAAGTTTCGCTATGCTTTGATCTTTCTGCTTTTTCACCGTCCATGGGGTTCATTAGCTTCTTCAGAATTTCCAGAACAAGTGCGTCCAGGGGCCATGATTATTTACTGTCCTCAAGTCCGATAAATTGATAGCTTGTGAAATTCCATCTTAATAGGTCCCTACAAAATCGTTGTTGTTAACCAAGTGTTGTCCAAATTCATCCAAGCCACGTGTTTAAAGGGCGTGGCGATTGTAATACTCGAAGCGTTCGGTCAGTTCGGTGTGGAATTAAGAACAAAACGATCTCGCCACGACTACCTAGGCTCGTCGAGTCATTTTTATATTTAGTACCTACCTATAGTAGATTCGTTGAGTGAATCGCTGCGGTTTGGGTATGAATAATCGGCTCGTTACTCATACGTGTCGATGCTATTAAATGCCAGAAATAAACCTAGATTATGTAATCAAGTTATTTTTAAGCATGGCTTAAAATAATTTACAGAGTTTATCTTGGCGATGGCGATATGATGCTTAATGTTCAGTGACATTAGTTGTTTGTGAGATCTCATCGGCTGGTAATCGGCCACAGCCGATTGGTGTCTCAGCTTAGAGCGGTGTGGCTTCGCACACCAATTTGTGTGAAAACGAATGGCGGGAGAAGACTAAGTCAGTGCAGTGCAGACGAATTCGTCAGTTGTTTTCCCCACCGCCTTTTCCGCTGCCAGTGGCAAAGGAGAGCGGCGTGTGACGTGATTGGTCGGCGGCCCAGCCAATGTGCGCGGCTGGTGCACGTCTGCCCTAGGCACGACCGCACGAAAGGGACAGCATTGATGCCCGGACAGTCCGTCTCGGGCCCTTGCGAAGGATCGTGATATCGTGTTGTTAACGCGATTTGCATGTGCCGCAGGTTGTTTGTCAACAAATGTGATTTTCCATTGCATATTATATATAATTTTCGCGGATGTCGCAGACGTGTCACGATAACTCTAGATTGTTTGTTCATGTGAGTATTTAATCACATTTTTTTTGTTTGTACTTTTTGACAAGAGATGGCGTTAGGTGTCGCGTTGAACGACCGTGTCGTTGAACTAGGTTATTGTGATCGTGTGTGTCCACCTTTATCAGAATGCGTGCATTCTTGTTTATTAGTTTTCTTACCAAAAGTGACTCATTACTCCGTTAGTGCGTGAATTCAAGCTGCTATCTTTTGTGGCCTGTGGGTTAGTTTGTCAAATGTGTGGGAAGACGTGTGTTTGAATTGGAGCCCTACCTATTATGACTTTACTTCTATGAAGGAAGAGGACGGTGAGCAATGTTACCAACAAAAGTATTCCTACTTATACAATCGAATTCAGTTGTAAATTCGGGACAAACCTATAAAAAAAATTATAGGTTTGTCCCGGATGTCAGGAACCACATTTATTACAAATAAACCTGTTGAAAAAGGTGAATAATCAAATCAAATCATTTATTACAGATAAAAATATAGGTAAATAGGATCGAGGTCGAATAGGATTGACCAAATAAATTGTGTTAGAATTACCTAATAGAATACCTTAGAAAAAAATGAAATTGGCACACTAGTAGGTACCTACCTACATACACTACTAAACCGTTTCAACAAATCTTCATGATTTCCATCTCATAAAAAAATTGCAAATAAAAACCTTAATCTAAAATAAAAACCTAAACGCAAAAGGCATATTGAAAAAATAAGGACCTGTTGCACAATGCCCGATTAGCGACCGCCTCCTGCCAGCTACAAATCTTAGGTAAAATCGTAAGGATGCATGGATGAAAACTATGGAACAGAATTTGTATAAAAATCTGCCAAGAAATTTAACGAGAACTTAGGTAATCGAGATTAGTGAAACAGGCCCTTTTAGACAAATAAAAAAAAATACCAACTAGAAGGGGCGTCTACAGATCTTGTCACGCCGAACCTTAATTGCATCCTACCTTAATTATCTTAGTTAATAGCTACGATTATTAAAAGTTAATAGGTAGGTACATTCAAACTGCAGGGGTTTTCATTGGTGTTAGGAACACTAAACGACGCAGTTTCACGTGTAATGGACACGCTCTTGACTATATTGGCTTATAATGACCCGCAACATAAACCCTTCACCAATACGAGGTTTAAAAAAGCATCACAAATTATATGTTGGGGAATTACCTTGGGGACGCTATCCAGCGGATCGGAATTTCGTCCTACGTACCACGATATCATTCATTATTCCAGTTCACAGCTAACTACTAAATCCATTGCTGGTCGGATAGGAATCTTACAAGTTGGAAGTTCCTGTTAAACCAGCATTGTATAGCTTGTGTTGTAGTTAGAAGTTGAGATGCGGTGCTGGAGCAATAGGAGTCTAGTTACAAGAGCGCGACAAAACACCGTCGGGTTTCCGTCAATATCCATGGAGCAACGACACTTCAACGCCTGCTTGTATTGTACGCTCATAATGCTGCCACAACAACTTGTATTCATTGTTACTACAATCTGTAAACAAACTTATATTGGAATGGAATATCACAAACACTCACACGTAGCCACTTTAATTCTAATTACAAATAGTTTCCGACTGGAAAATATCTTGTACGAGTTCAAAATTTTAATTCTCATACCAAAATTATAACGACTAAGGACAGACAAATCTTCGTCAATCAATGCCAATGTTAACTAATTATAGTAATTAGGTACTAATATTTTACAAGTTACCAACATTATTTTATATTAAGTAGATAGCTAATTGATATTTTCCTTGGGGAGAAAATAACAGAGGGGGATCAGTTCTCGATAGCTAATTGATCTTTCAACAGGGTTTTCATCGCATTTAATTTGGCTTATTTTATCTAAATTATCTTTGCTGATAGTATTGTATTTCTCACGAATGTGTAAGCGATAGACTGCAGTCTACAATCAGATACAAGCTATATAATTATTTTCTATTTTATGCATGACAGTTCGGCGGCATCGCAGAATGGCCTTTTATGAATTCGACTAGTCGTTACCTATTCAATAATAGTCATCAACATTATACAAAAGCGTGCCTGATTATTTAATACTACTAGTCAGCTGTGTCCTCGGGACGGACTGATAAGGGTCCCAATGATGCCACCAAACCGTCCAGGTCCCCTGCCCAGTTATCGCAGGGGGGACGAAATACGGTTCGGTTACCACAGCCACGTGGAACAACCACTCCGCCATGCTCTGGAGCAATAGATCCCGAGCTCTGGCAGAGTGATTTATATTAGCCGGGTGGAAACGGAATTGTGCCATCAGTGGCATTCCATTTCCTCGCTTAAATTAAACACTACTGTAGAGAGACCATGCCTAATTTACGTATTATTGTAGGCATACTCCATGGTAGCGCGTTTGGGCCAGACTGACTGGTCCAACGGTAGGGAACCTCTATGGCGTCGTAACAAGTTGCCTAACGCCCGAATACTCAAACAGTACTTCTTAAAAATCTTTCTGTGGCCACAATAGCTCTACTGAAGGAAGTGATAATGACGATATAAAACTCCATTGCCGTATTTGAAACGAACGGAATATTTTCCTAATTATTACCTGTTGTAGCACACCGTCAGTAAAATTTTGCCTATTCCCAGTATGAGCTTAATCATAGTGAATTCTATCTAAATAATAACCCATCACGTAGTCTTTCATAGACGAATCCATGATAAAAAAAATCTTACCTGCAAGGCAGAGCTCATGCTGCGGAACCCAGTCCGCAGAAACTCTCACTTGACCGGTTCTCTTTGACGTGACAAGTGGCGTCTCATTTCGCAGGCTGGCATGCTCTGAAGGCTTCCATTACGATGATAACTTGCTTATCCTCGCCTGTTTCTGGTAAATTCTGTGTGAAATCTTGTTATTTTGTCTTGTTATTGGATAAACTCGAGCTACAGTAGTCAATGTTTTAATCAAACTGATTCTTTGACGAATGTCAACCATGAAATGTGGCTAAACTGTGTCTAAAAATAAAAATGTATCTAAGTATTTGATGTTATTGGTATAGTTCCGTACATAAAAATAATTCTCTTTGTGTTTGGCAGCCCGAATTACAAAAAAAACAAAAAACGTGCCACTAGAGGGCGCAGCTAACGCGTTTGATGAATCTTAAAACAACTTCAGCCTAAATTACGATGTTGGTAGGACATGATTGATTTTGCATATCAGTCTAACTATGTTATAATAAATATGAGATATAAGTCGGTAGTTACGCCTGCACCTAACATGGAGACATTTGCATAATTGTTTACAAAAATTACCGACGGCACAAGTAGATTGATGAATCGTTTAACCTAACGGGTTGGCCGTTTGAACAATCGTAAAACAACTTTAGCTATTTTACAACCTAAGTTACAATGTAGTTAGGTACACTGATGGAGTATATCAGTCTAACTATGTTATAATTATAAGAGATACATTTACGTACTGTAGGTAGCAGGTAGCATAAGCCTGCCTCCCAGTCCCAACATGGAGGCATTTTGCTAAATTTCTTACAAAAATTACCGACGGCATTAGGCGAGTGAAGAATCATAACAAAAATAAGACTAAAAGAGAAAAAATAATAAGCTGATGCAAATATCAATGATACAAAATAAGCTTAATTTTAACTTTTGCGCCTACCACTGTTTATCCCTCCATCACCCAAAGGTTGACTGGTAGAAAATGCCTATGGCATTACGTCCGCCTCTGTACATTTGTGTGCCTAAAGTGTTCAATAAATAAATAAACTTTGACTTTGCCCATTTAAATGTCTGTTTAAATGACTGCGCAAAAAGGCTTTAAATTTCAGCAGGGAATCAAAGAACACATTTTTAAAGATTTTTTTACAACTTCAGAGATATGATATAATAAAGCCTAGGTCAAGGATTTCAGAAACCTCCTGCAAGGGAATGTTGTTTATTTTGTAAGGAGAAAGTAATGGCTGTAATTTTGGGCTATAACGAAAGCAAAAATATTTCTCTGCATTCAAGGTCATCCTAAAGGGATGACATTTCCACCAGAGACTGATTTGATCTAGACCGTTTTGGAGTAGATTGGCATCTGTCGATGACTTTATTCTTTTATAGATTTTGAGATCATCACCATAAAAAGAAAACGTGCAGCTAATTCGAGATGCAAGATCGTTGACAAATAAAATGAAAAGAAGGGGACCCACATGTGAACCCTGTGGTACTCCAGATTTGGCGTAATAGATACGTATGAGTCTATTATGTCAAATCTAGAGTACCACGGGGTTCGCACGTGGTGGGTCCCGTCTTTTTTCCATCCGCTCAAATACTTATGATTTAAACCAGTCAAGAAAGGAACCGTGGGTACCATAACTTTCCAGGTTCTGTAATAATACTACTTTAGTAGATAAAGGTTTACCTAATCAAAAGCACTGGAAAAGTCGGTGTATATCGCATCGACTATCCTCCATCAATGTCTTTTGATAAATCAGAGATAAAACAAGTTAAATTAGTCTGATTGAAACGACCACTTCTAAAACCGTGTTGATGAGTTGAGATAAATTTACTAACATGTCGTAAACAGGATAAATTTTATTAGGGATTCAAAAAATTTGGCCAAGGTTGAAAGAATAACAATGGGTAGTTTTTAATATTGATTGGTCGCCTTTTTTATAAAAGGGAAACAATTCTAGATTTCTTCCACTCCTCTGGAAAAATTCCTTTGGCAAGGGAGCGGTTGTAGATTTTGGATACAGGTGCAGCCACTTCGTATTAGAAAATAAGGATGTATTGAATCTGGACAGTACATTTGTAGCAACAAACAGTAGTTGTACAATCAAGCTGATTCAGCTTAACAAATATTTGCCTTGGAGTGAACTGTAGGTATATTGCAAGATAAGGATTCGTTAATTGCTGTGGATGTATTCATTAATGCTTGGAAATCATTATGGTATACAGAAGAGAAGTGAGAAGCATATAAATTGGCAATATCGGTACCATTTTCACCAAAAATTCCATTAAGATGCATACATTCGAATTCGATCTTATTATATTGTACGGTTGTATACCTATGTTTTACAAATAAATAGTTTGAATTTGAATTCCTTCTTAAATATTGCCAGAAGACTAGCATTTTTGGTCACAGCCTGTTCTATTTTGCGTTTATAAGTTTTATGTTAGATTGCGTAATATTGCAAATTATGTTTTGCCCGGAGATTGTTAAACTTGCGGTACCGTTTCCTGAGTTTGTCTTTCTCTACATATAATTTAATAGGTGAAGAGGAAAACCAGCGAGGACATTCACATTTTTTAAGTGAGCGTTGTTGTTGTTGATCTGTACTTAAAAAGGTGTAACTGACTGGCTGACTCAACGCACAGTCGAAACTACTGGGACTAGAAAAGTGGAAATTTGCACAAGGCTTCATTTTATGATGCAGGCGAGCACTTAGAGCAGATTTTTTGTTTGTGTGAAAAATCTTGACCTTTGGTTTATAAACTTGAAACTTGGCACGAACACTAACCTAAGTAAATAATAAAGTTTGTCATTATTAGTTTTTTAAAATTATCCCTAGAGGAGGTTCATTGCGGTGCACGGTGGTTGAATAGAAGAATCTAAACGCGCTGTCCGATTAATTTGAAACTTGGTATTAATGATCATGACACGTTGTAATTTGGGTTTCTCCAAATTCTACCCTAAACTGGGTGAAAGGGGTCAATCAAGTTTTTAAGGCAGGATTTTCATACTTGCTTCCATTGACTCGAAAATTGGTATAAATAAACCTACGATCAAACAAAGGAAACATACAAACGATTTTTCAAAAATCAACGCCTGTTGGAGTGAAATCGGGGAATGCAGTTTGAATAAAATAAAAAAAATTTGGGGGGACTGTCTTATGTGATTTTGACGTTCAAAAAGCGCTGATTCTCAGCCTAATTTGAATAAATGACTTTTGATTTTGGTTTGTACTTTGATTGATCTCATAATTTTAACTTCCAAGTAGATTACCTAACTTGTACTAATGAAATATTAGTGATCCAATTACCATTTAGTAATGAGATTATTATTTTAATTCTGTGTACTTAGATCTCATTGATTTTAAATGATCACTATAGCTTTAAATTCCTTAGTTATGGCAAATAGATTTGCCTTTTAAAACATTTTATGGAAGATGGTTCCATTTCTGCATTTTACAGGATAAATAATTTGAAAACTCTTAAATATTTGGTTTGAACATTTAATGAATACCTACAGACCGAAATATTAGTTCATTCCTTATAACATATAATTCACATAGCGCATCCTTCTGGTATTCTTTCACCAGCAGATAAGAAACAGGTCTTCAACCAAAACTATGTGTTTTGAAGGAAACATAATAGAACTGGTTTGCATTAAAACAAAACAGTTATTATGTTATGAAAACCACATAGCATTGAAGCAATGTGCTTGCTGGTTGAATTTTGAAGACTTCTTTAGGATGACGCTTGACAAGTGACAGATCCAGGTCGCTGTAACCATAGATCACCGCGAGTTCTGCCATAGTGAAAGGTAGCGAAGTGGGAATAAAAGGTACGTTATGGTAAAATCTAAGACAGCTTCTTCAACCAATGCTATGTTTTTTCATAACATAGGTAACAACTGTTTTATTTTAATGCAAAACAGCTCTATTATGGTTGAGTATATTTTCACTATAGCCTGCTACAATAATGGTACATGACTTTTAAATGATTTATAAAAACATTTGACTTGCTAATTATTTTATAGTAGCAAGTAACAGGGACTCACAAAAGTTGTCGTTTTTTTTATCGATTATATAAAAATATGTCATAAAGCTTACCCAAAATTCTCACAAAACTGCTCTCCCACATAAAGTTCCAGTGATATACGAAAAATTAAGTTTAAAAAACTGTAACCCCACTACGGAAAAATAAAAGTGATCTGAAAAGTAAGTACGAAACCAGAAAATTTTGCAGAGAGTAATTAAGACATAGCTGTACAAAAATGGTCAAGTTGAAGCCGTGGTCGATGACATTATAATTTTGTAGGGGTTACTGGCACCCACATAAAGGCATGCGACCACTGCTTTACCTTGATGATTTTTGTACCTCTATGTCTTGATTTCTGTCTAAAATATTCTTTTATTTCGTACTTTTTAGATCACTTATTTTTCCATAGTCGGGTTACAGTTTTTAAACTTACATTTTTATTTCATACATTTCCGTTTTAACGCTACGATAACGTAAATAATAGGGGTTAAAGTATGAAATTGCCGTTTAATTGTATTAGGTACTTCGAATTGACATAGAACCTTCATGGTTTGAGATTTTTGAGTGATACTTTTATCACGTGGTACAGAAGTTCTTCTTTAAAAAAATGTGCAACATTCGATTATCGACTTTCAGTTGTTTTTTTTATTCAGCTTAACCTAATTACTCTTGACAAAAGTACTTTTAATCGTAGGTACTTTATAATGTGTAATAGAAGGGGGGTTAGCTTATTATATGGTAACTACATAATCTCTACAAAGCTTTATTCTCTATAATTTGTGCCCATAGGTACGCAATCTTATGAGCATTATTATGGCCTTTTTAAAATACATAGGTAGGTATATCATTACAGCCAAATTAGCAAAAAGTTGCTCTATGGATACATGGGCTGTTTACTTATATCTTCAGAAAATTTAGGCTACTCGCTTACTTATGGACCAGATTCTCGAACGAAAATTATCGCAAAATTTATGTGACAAATAGGTACCTACTGTCAAGCGCGCATAATCTGCTGCGATTGGATGAATGATTAAACGTCAGCTCAATTAATATCTTAGATAAATATTTTGTCAGCTTCATTCCCTACGAAATTTGAATAGAGTGAAAGAACTTGCATTAAGGGGCTGACAACAGCTAAAGCGCGGTCACTGTCGGACTGCATAGAAAAGAAAGAGAAGCGCGATGACACAAAGCTGGTAATTTATTGCAAAATAAGAAGCTCATAATGAAGCAATTCTCTATTTACTTACGAAGAATCTATTGATTGGAAAAAAAATTAAAACACTATCACGTTAAAATGTTGCTTGAAGAACAATCTGAAAAAAAAAAACAGAATGATTTCATGTAAGTATTAGTAAGGTTGTTAATCGTTAAAAGATTAATATTAAGAGTATTTTCGTGACTTTTTTCTTTTTTGTATTATGTTTTCAACACACTATCTAGCTAGCATATATCTTGAAGAATATCATATATTTTTCTGATTTTATTTACTGCAGTGGATCACGTACCTATACTTTTAGGCATTATAAAATTTGCATTTAGGTCATGTAGTCCCCTTTTTTTTTTTTTTTGAGGATGGGAAATCATCAAATGACCCCTCCCGCTCTGGGTGGAGCGGAAGGGAGTGTCAGACTCTTACTGACTAAAACCCACCCGGGTTCCTTCCTTGGCCCTTTATGTTCCGGGTCAGCGGTACCCCTTTCGGATGATCCCGCTTTCCCGGCAGGCTTGGGCCCTAGTGGGCCCCCTCTTCGATGCTGACATCTCTTTGAGGCGCGCGTGGAACACGTACGCGCCGTCCAGCACGGGCCTGGTCCTGATCGGACGGTGAGCTACCCATTACTCACCGCCCGCAGGCCCGCGCCTACGGTGGCCGGGAGTCGTCACGCGGCTCCCGACGCCCGGAGCGTCCACCGCGGCGGCTTGGACGGGAGACTCTCTC
Source organism: Brachylomia viminalis (assembly GCA_937001585.2). NCBI lineage: Eukaryota > Metazoa > Arthropoda > Insecta > Lepidoptera > Noctuidae > Brachylomia > Brachylomia viminalis. The sequence goes on along the minus strand of OW443293.2, from coordinate 16,074,577 downwards.
CCTCTCCCGTCCCGCCACCTCCTTCGCTAGCATGACTGCTTCGCAGAAGGAGGCGACTGCCTCCCACTCCCCCTCGCCCCGGACCATGGCTTGAACCAGGGCCGGGCGTGAGAGGTCGCCGCCGCTGCCGATCGCCTCTACGAGGACACGGCGGTGCTCCGCCCATGCAGGGCAGGCCCCCACCGTATGCTCCACCGTGTCCTCGGGGCGATCATCGCAGTGGTGACACCCGGGCGTTTCCTCCCGCCTGATCATGTAATCCCTTAAACTAAAATTGAGATAGAGCGGTTGTTGTTAGACCGAAATAAACCAAGCTGGCTGATAGGTTTTCCCTTTCTGAGAGAATGCAACGAGAAGCTTTTATATGCAATAGAGAGAATCTATTTCGGGAAAGGAACGTTTTGAAACCAAGGGACATTTTGGGAAAGGGACATTCTGAGCCTGAGCCTCTTTAAAATCTCATTTAGTAATAATAATAAACTATATGATAATTTCAGTAGAAGAAACACTGTTTCCTAGTCCATATGTGCTTAATGTAGGTATCTAAATTACATATTCGCATTGTTGTTTATGCACGGCAATGCCTGCGGTAGTATTTAATAATATTATTATTGGTTGTATTTATATTCGCATTATAATATTTCGTAAGTACCTAGACCTAGACCTGTTTATTTTATTTTACTTTATTTTATTTTATTTTGTGTACAAATTTTTAAAACAGACTTGGTTTCTGTTCATCGTTTTCGGGTGACCACTGAAAATCAGCGCTGAGCTGCACAGTGCATCCGCACAGCATCATGCTGAGCCTTCTTGTCACAGTTATGACGTGCTGCAGCTGCCGAGTATATCTATTCTGTGCTCGTTATTATCATCTATTTTGTTTTTATTTCTTCATTATTATTCGAGTTAATTATCCTTTTATATGCACGTGTTTCTGTGACAAATAAGCCGAATCTTCTTTCTTTCTTTCATTGCACTTACACCAAAAGATGCACGTAGTTTGCAAAAATGAATAGTAGAAATAAGCATAAAATATGCTATCCTATGACGGCTTACGCAAGGTACGTAGAGGGGCACTATTTGGTTCGGCAAACTCAATAATTCGTAACGAGACGTGCGGCGGGCTTGTGTGGCTGGGGACTTCAAACGCGTGCTATTATGTATAAAGCGGTGAAGGGTGGTCACTCAAGCTATAAATTTATGAATTTGTACTTTTCTGTGACCACTTGTGGTGTGACCACTCTGTGGCAACATGGATTTTTCAGTTTCCATCTAAAGCGTTCCAGCATTAGGTATCTATATCCGTTACTGTGTCTCTTTCGTAAGAAACTTCTTCATCAATTAATTTTTAAAAAATCGACGGTCCAATATTGTCCAATTAATTGTGTGCAGTTGCATGTCGAAAAGATCAGCTAGAGTTTAGAGATCTTATTTACTGATGAAATGATTATTGATTTATATTATTATTTTCTATTTGTTGGTTCTAAGATCTTAATGAATTTCTTGATTTTAATTGATATTAATTTTAAAGATTTTAATGAATATAAAGATGATTGCGATTTAACTTAGATACTTATGAATTTATTTTACAATTTGATTTTACTTACTACTACTTAAGTTATTTATTTTAGTTAAGGCGCGGACCGACTACGATTTTAATCGCTATTACCGCACTCACACAACCGCATCTGCGCGTTTTACGGTAATTATGCACACACTCGCAAACGCTAACACGGGCGTTTGTGTGCTCAAGGAAAGTTGCATAGTATACGTAAGGAAATCAGATGTTTTCTGTTGAATATACTTACTTATGACGTGCGTTCTAAAATTCGATGTACATAATTACAGTGTCGGTTCATAATATGATACAATAAATAATTACACATAACAATTTAAAAAAAAACATCACTACTGTTTATTTTTATTACAGTACATGATAAACAGGTCAAATATAAACATTCCGAATTTTACCCGACTGCTCTAGAAGGGGAATTATGCTTTTCGGGTGTAAGTCAGTATCAGGGATGGAAGGGTTAATTAAATGGGTAGTTATGCCATTTCAAACTAATGTTTGTGTTTTAGATAGGTACTTAGTGGGTGCGGTAAAAAAATAGAAAACAAAACCAACATAAAGGCCCTCGGACCACTTAAAAATCACATAAACTCTAAATAAATGCAATAATATCACAGCTCCAAAGTGACAAATGCCATAATGTTTCTAAGAAAATGCGGAGCCGGGACGGAAGCTAGAATTCTGAAAAATTTAGACGATAGAGGGATCATCCACGGGAATGGAAGCTGCTGCTGGCTGAATATTTGTTGGTATTTGCTAAAATTGGTAAAACAGTGCGTGAATTGAACTAAAGTTCTGTGGCGGACTACTAAGGCTACTCACTGCCTAATATTGAAGTGAAAATTCAGTCTCAGTGGAAATATGGGCAATAAAAATAAAATGTTGCGAAAGAGTTTTACAAGAAAAAGACGAAAAACTCGAAAAAATGATGGAATGTTTGGGTAAGTAGGATGATTACGGTATTGTATCATAACATTTGAAATTTGTATTTAGTTTAGTTTACTTACGAAACTGTATAAATCTATAGAAACGGCATTGACAATTTCTACAAACATTTTGCTAAATCCAAAAACAAATAGGTGCACTCTATTTTGATGTCTATAGAATGCATATTTGAATGCGCCTAGTGCAAACGTCTCTGGTCGAAGCAACCATCGAGGCGATAGCCATATTGCAATAGTAGGTATAAGTAACAAAAACAAACTTGCAGATAAATCAGAGTGCGTTCGTAATTATTATAATAATATAAATATTGCACACTAGTTATATATAAAGCATTTTGATTCTTTTGTAAGATTATTTTTATAATATTTATTGAGTCATTAATATCCACAGCAATTATTTTTTTTACCGAGTTTTTAAAAAAGCAGATATTTTCACGTGAGAATTTTCGATTGAAAATTAGGGTGCTTTTTCGATATTAGGTCAAAATAAGGTGAAGAAAATAAATATTTTAAATCAATAAAAATACAGTGTGCTTGAAACATAAAAAGGTAAGTATTCGGCAAATTTCGCGAAAAAAAAAATGCTGTGTAAAAGATAAAAATATAAAACCAAAAACTTGGTTATTTGAATTTTTCACATAAATTTTTAAGGTTACTTGAAAAAAGTGTGAATACAAAAGTTGTAGATCTTTTTATTACCTACAACTTTGCTATTACACTTTTTTCCATAAGACTTGTAGTTTTGCCGGAAATCGAGATAACTCCCACTTCCCGACCTCGGATCGCCCGTAAATTATTTTTCCTTTCATTTTTGTTATATTCTCTTTCTTTTCCAATGGGTTTCATCCTACTGTGACTTTTTTCGTTTTCAAAAATTATCGGCACTGGTCTAATGACTCAATAAATATTATAAAAATAATCTTACAAAAGAATCAAAATGCTTTTTATATAACTAGTGCAATATTTATATTATTATAATAATTACGAACGCACTCTGATTTATCTGCAAGTTTGTTTTTGTTACTTATACCTACTATTGCAATATGGCTATCGCCTCGATGGTTGCTTCGACCAGAGACGTTTGCACTAGGCGCATTCAAATTATGCATTCTATAGACATCAAAATAGAGTGCACCTATTTGTTTTTGGATTTAGCAAAATGTTTGTAGAAATTGTCAATACCGTTTCTATAGATTTATACAGTTTCGTAAGTATACTAAACTAAATACAAATTTCAAATGTTATTATGATACAATACCGTAATCATCCTACTTACCCAAACATTCCATCATTTTTTCGAGTTTTTCGTCTTTTTCTTGTAAAACTCTTTCGCAACATTTTATTTTTATTGCCCATATTTCCACTGAGACTGAATTTTCACTTCAGTATTAGGCAGTGAGTAGCCTTAGTAGTCCGCCACAGAACTTTAGTTCAATTCACACACTGTTTTCAGTCATAAATTACTTGAAAACTACAATCGAATTATGCACAGAGCGTCCGGTGCCAACCATCCAAGTCGAGCGCTGCCCGACGACTAAAGTATGACCGCGTAAACTATTGTCACCACTATGGAGCGTCAATAAGATTGAAAATTGAAAATGATATTTGTGTTGAAATGTGACGTAAGCTGCGAATGGGCATTTATTTTACTGCTTTTCTTTAGATTATTTAAAATATAGACATAAAATTAAATAATGGTTTGGTTAAAGTTTTAAAAAAATGGAAAACCTACTAAATTCTTAAAAAAAAAACTGTTGTTATCGCTGGAAATACAGAGATCTTCGACGTCAAAGTTTATTTTTGTGCTACAACTTCCCAATTGTTTATTGGGAATATCAAACTATTATTTATTATTCTGTTCGGTTTAAATTCTTCTTTATACCCTTCTCTGTTCACTGTATTTTTCGCGTTACTTATTTTTATTACATTACGTCATACTCGACGTTCTAAGAAACCAATTTTTGGGAATATTGAGATAACACCCCGCCTTAAAATAGTATTATTGTGGAATGTATTTTAATCTTCGGTTACTAACTTAATTTATAAGTAGGTATACCTACTAACATAAATATGGATCACTGTGTCTGACTTAACCCTTAATAAATACATTCAAGAATTAAATTGAACTTTGACAAATTACCTATACAACGAAAAGGTGTTAATTTAGTACCCACACTACCTACCTGTAATAGATTCCCATGACATGCCATGAGAATGTAACTAGGTAACTATAATCAACGAGTTAAATACCACTCAACATTGAATAGGTGTTGCAGGAAAATGTTCCGAAAATTGATTTTCCGTTTACACAACAGCGAGGCAAGGGCGGATGCGGCAGAATGAAACAGCAACAGTTGCTCGCCAGCCGCCCCCATGCAACGCTCCACTCACTTACCATTCACAGCTAATTTGACTTTATTCTACAATCCATAGCATGGGTCGTCGATGTTCTGTACTTATATTATTTGTCGCTATCTTTCCTACTGGAATCACAGCTACTTACTGTTGCTTGGCTCAAATTTTCAACATCTTGTTGCAACCATATAATTTAAAAATCGGCCAAGTGCGTGTCGAACCAGGCATAGTGATGTGTTCTGCAGTTGGTAAGAACGTTTATCGTTTACGTTTACACTGAATAAATAAGTACTATGTATTTCATAGTATTTATCGGAAAATCTATGAAAAACAAAACTTATTTCTGCGGTTGTAACCGAAAATATATCCACAAACAATTGCCTTTAAATAGGTATTACAAAGATTATATGAGATAAGATTAATGATGTTTCTATCATAATCTTTTTAATGATGGGATCCAACAATACCCCGCACGCATAAATACAAAGGCAAGCGCAAAGTTATAAGGTTGGTTGACTATATTACTCGATAACTTTTAGAACCTACTTAGCTGAGATAGTAGGGGCACTTGACTCTAACGAAAATGAATCGAAAAACGTCTACATATCGATAAAATGTCTGAATTGAAAAAATGTCTTCATATAGGTACCTACTTTTACATCTACCTACTCTACATATTATATTTTTGAAAGACCTATCCATCGACACTCCGTAAACTAAAATTGACGAGTAATAAAAACATCCTTAGCTTTACGGATATTTTCAAGGTGTTATTTCACAATTTTGTGGCCGTGGCTAATATGTCTAGGTAACAATGCCAAATTACAACTTTTTAGTTCTTAGACTTTCGCGGTCATTACAAAACTAGTTTTTCTTTTAACATGGTTTAAACCAGGGACCGAAACCGGTATCATAAATAGGGGTATTTTTCGGTTACAACATTTATATTTTTTACAGGTATTATTAAAGGTTACCTTAATTCTTAAATTGAATACAACCAGTATTAATACCGGTTACCGGAATTAAAATTACCTCTATCTAACACGTGCCGTCGGCATTAGTCAAAGGGCGCACATCGCCTGTGTGTGTGTCAAAGAGTTTCCTTGTATTTCAATTTTGTCAAACTATTCACGTTGATCTCAAAATTTGGAAAAAAATTAAACTTGTTACAGAAATTATAGGTATTTAATTTTGAATTTTAGTTTTATCAAGCTCTTACACCTAATGCCCAAATATTAAAACGCTACTCAATTTTAAGTCAATTTTAAGCCGTTAAGTCTCGTGCTGTATCTATCACTTTACGTCAACGTTACTGTGACACCACGCGGCATCATAAAATCGACTAGCGATTGATTTTTTGGCCCTAAGCATAATAAGTATAATAAACATGTCATGACATACAATGCGTCTTAAAATATATGTACTATATTTGGTATTGAGCTTGAACTTGTTGTACCTGAGTGCTATCCATGATTATGTGAACTATTTTATGAATAGATACATTCATAGCGTATTTTGTCGTCTAATTTACACAATGGTTTTGCCATTAAGATTAAAAAAGAATAACATTCATGAATCTTGTAATCTTCCATACTTTGTACTGAGTGTGGCAGGATTCCCTTATCCATAATTTCTTTTGATGACATATTAACAGATAAATCTGGAGCAGAGCATTTGAATCTAATTCTGCTGTAGATGCATCTGGATCTAACGTAGTAGATGCCGGTGGCAGTGGCTGTAGCACAATCTGCACAATTGAAGTTTCGGTATTCTTTAATTCATCAGCAGATGGATGATTCATTTTCCTCATTGCTTACGTCACTTTCCGATATGATTATACAATGTCCTGAAAAATTATATAAAAGAAAAAAATACATAATATTTAAGCTGACTGTGTATGGGCAAGCTACTGTAAAAGAAAACACGGTACGTTTTTGGTTCCAACTTTTCGTTCTAGAAATGTGGACCCACAGAGCAAACCCCGTGGACAGCCGGAGACCCTAGTTGATAAAGAAGAGTTCAAAGTGACAGTGGAAGCGGATCCATCGCAAACCACGTCAGAGTTAGCGGCAGGGTTCGGTGTGAGTGATGAAACAAATTTAATTCACTTGAAATAAATTGGAAACGTGAAAAAGCTCGAAAAATGGGTACCGCATGAATTGAGTGAAGCAAACCAGCAAACACGAGTCGAGTGCTGCGTTACATTACTCAAACGTCACAATAACGAGGGGATTTAGAATCGTCGGTATCGTTACTTGTGATGAAAAATGGATCCTGTACGATACTCGGAAACGCTCATCACAATGGTTGAACCCAGGAGCACCGGCCAAATATTGCCCCAAGCGAAAGTTGACTCAGAAAAAGGTCACAGGTGACTCAGAAAAAGGTTGACTCAGAAAAGTGTCTGGTGGACCAGTGCCGGTGTCATCCACTACAGCTTCCTAAGATCTGGCCAGACGATTACAGCAGATCTGTATTGTCAACAATTGCAAACCCTGATGGAAAAGCTAGCCGTTAAACAACCGGGACTGGTCAATTGCTTTAGTCCACTGCTGCTTCAGGACAACGCTAGACCACACACTGCACATCAGACGGTCGCTAAATTAGAGGAGCTGCGATTGGAACGTCTCCGACACCCACCGTACTCCCCGGACCTTGCTCCAACAGATTACCACTTTTTCCGGCATTTGGACAACTTCTTGCAAGGAAATAAATCAATATAAGATGAGGCTGTCAAAACCACCTTTTTTTTTTTTTGAGGATGGGAAATCATCAAATGATCCCTCCCGCTCTGGGTGGACCGGAAGGGAGTGTCAGAATCTTACTGACTAAAACCCACCCGTGTTCCATCCTTGGCCCTTTATGTTCCGGGTCAGCGGTACCCCTTTTGGATGATCCCGCTTTCCCGGCAGGCTTGGGCCCTAGTGGGCCCCCTCTTCGATGCTGACATCTCTTTGAGGCGCGCGTGGAACACGTACGCGCCGTCCAGCACGGGCCTGGTCCTGATCGGACGGTGAGCTACCCATTACTCACCGCCCGCAGGCCCGCGCCTACGGTGGCCGGGAGTTGTCACGCGGCTCCCGACGCCCGGAGCGTCCACCGCGGCGGCTTGGACGGGAGACTCTCTCCCTCTCCCGTCCCGCCACCTCCTTCGCTAGCATGACTGCTTCGCAGAAGCAGGCGACTGCCTCGCACTCCCCCTCGCCCCGGACCATGGCTTGAACCAGGGCCGGGCGTGAGAGGTCGCCGCCGCTGCCGATCGCCTCTACTAGGACACGGCGGTGCTCCGCCCATGCAGGGCAGGCCCCCATCGTATGCTCCACCGTGTCCTCGGGGCGATCATCGCAGTGGTGACACCCGGGCGTTTCCTCCCGCCTGATGATGTGCAGGAACCTCCCGAAACATCCGTGTCCGGTGAGGGACCTGCGTCAGGCGGTAGGTGAGAACGCCGTGACGCCTCTCTAGCCACTCCTCAAAGAGGGGTCTTACCGCCGCTATCGTGGCGTGCCCTGCGCTGGGTTGCGACAGTCGCTCTTTCCATGCCGCCATGAGATCGCGCCGGAGGTCCGTCCGCTCCGCCGCGATTTGCCGCGGAAGCGGGGTTTCCCCCCGGCGTAGTGCCTCCGCGCGCCACTCATACAGGCGCGCGAGGACTATCGCCTCCAGATCCCACGGCGGCAGTCCGGCAAGGAGGCTTGCCGCCTCGCCCGAGATCGTGCGGTAGCCCCGGATCAGCCTTACGGCTACCACCTTTTGGGGCGCGTTCAGATAGTGGGCGGCTCTCCGCCGCAGTGAACGCGCCCACACCGGGGCCCCATATGTAGCCATGGACCGCACGACCCCCGCGTAAAGCCTTCGGCAGGAGGCGTTTGGACCCCTCAGGTTGGGCAGGAGCCGCTTGAGGGCGGCCCCAGTCCGTTCCAGTTTGGGGGCCAAACGTCGGAAGTGCTCCACGAAGTTCCACCGACTATCGAGCTCGAGTCCTAAGTATTTCATCGTGGACTCGACGCCGATGTGAACCCCTCCTACCGTTAGTTGGGATCCCGATGGTGGCCTGTTTCGGGGCCCATGGAAAGACATGGCCTCGGATTTGTGCAAAGCCACCTCGAGACCCAACTGCCGGATCCTTTCCACGACTATCGCAACCCTGCGTGTCATCGCGTCGGCCGCCGCCTGATGCGACCTCCCTGCGCCAGGACCAGCGTGTCGTCAGCGTAGCACACCACGCTGACGCCATCAGGGAGGTCAGCCCGCAGCACCCAGTCGTAACCGATGTCCCACAGGAGCGGCCCTAGAACCGATCCCCGTGGGACACCGCACGACATCTCTCGCCGGTTCCACTCCCCGTCGCGACCGGGGTAGATGACGGCTCTGTCCGTCAGATATGCGTCAAAACCACCTTCAGAGTTTTTTTGATTCTCGCTCCCACAATTTTTTCAGCAAAGGATTCAATGAGCTACCGATACAATAAGTGCATAGATAACAATGATACATACATTGCTTGGTTAGTTAAAATAATTTCATTTTTTTTAAATCGTTTTGCTTTTTCCATACAAAACGCCAATTTCATATGTGGAATCATATGGACCTAATAATATGTACTTACATGTTTATAAAAAAATAAAGCTAAAATTAAAACCCATCTACGACAACTAAAAAGATGTAAACAAGACACACAAATTTTTTCGTAAATCTGGAGTCACGCGTAATTACTAATCATGTACACACGGCTACACATCAAGCTTTACATTTCCAGTATAAGCTGATCTCACATTGTATAGGATTTCCGTACGATGCGAGACCAGCGTAAACTGGTTTTGTATAGCTTGATGTGTAGCCGTGTGTACCTATAATTAATATATAAATCATACCGATTAAGTGTGACTCTGGTAATACGAAAACAGAAACCGATGTTATTTTGTTACGATGTCTTGTTTATATACTTTTTAGTTTTCTTTTTTTGACAACTGTCCTTGCACCTAGTAGGTAGTATAAGAGAGCGTCATGTCTTTGCAACGTTTCAATTTTCCGCTGGCCAACCACATGAGTAAAGAAACATTGTTGGGCATACATCACCAAGGACAACAATATTTACTGTAAACTGATACAGTTTGCATTGCTCTTGGGCTATGAGAAAGTCAAAAAGGCTTATAGCGTTGTTCCGGATAGATGGAAATGCTCGTGGAACAAGCTGGGCCCGTTCACAGCTTACCTTGAAACCCCACCAAACTGGCAACCAGAGACGCTCTTTGTATCAGAGCCCGGTATCTACGCTCTTCTTGCGCTCTCAAAAAAATTGCCAGCAAGAATAGTTTACGAGCTTTGTTTACGAAAAATTGCAGCCCACTATTAGAAAAACGGGCGCGTACGTTTCTCCGCAAATTAAGCAAAACCAAAATTACCGAATTGATTTCTATGATGAGAGAAAAAGATAATAGAGGCATCAGGAACAGGGTGTAAAGTTCAATCATACCTCCATAGAAAAGGGAGGATCCTCCGACCAGACGGGTGTCGTGTCTGGTGGGCAACTGCCCAACGATTGTTGTCGGGTATATATGTTAGTCGCGCGGTAAACTCTGCTTGCGCGGTGGAGGATTTGCGTGACGTCAGTATGACGCGCAGCTCGCATGTGGCGATGTAGATACCGCTAAAGATAATCAAATGGCATTCTACCAATTTACAATGTAATAATGTAATATTATCTTACCTTTACTCATTTCCTTTTTTTTTTACTTTTACTCAAATATTTCGCAAAATGGCAAACAAAATAAACGTAAACAGCACAGCATGACGATTTGACTGTTATTGTTTAAAAAGTATTTTTTTATGCCAACAAATTGTCGGCATTGCAATATTCTGTTTCTTTCTCGTAATCAAGGTAATTTTTAGGTAACCGGTATTAAAACGGTAACATAAATAGAGGTAACATATTTATCCTGCTTGGTTACCCAGATAGCGGTAACCTTAAGTCGTAGAAGTAACCAAAATTCTTCGATACCTGTACCGTAATTTATAAAGGTTTTCGGTCCCTGGTTTAAACCATCGAGGCTGTTTTTTAAATAAGAACCTAACAGAAATCGAAATACAGTTCCTTTTACAAAACTGACAACTTAGTCCGGTCTTAGATTGTCAATCTTGTATTAAGAACTTTACTAAAGTCGGCATAAAGTTCCAAATACAAAAACTGAGTCGAAGGTTTAGGTTCGGGCTAAAGTTAGATCGACCGCGAACCGCGAGTCAGGTAAACTTGGCGAAACTGTACAAACAAATACCTACCGTAAAATCACGAATACCTTCTTATAAAGGGTGTAAATCGGGAGGCTGGTCGGAAGCCGCAGACCACCTCCTCCTCCTCTGCCCCTCAGGGCCCTCAAACAGGCCCCGATGGAAGAATGGGAGAATATTCCTTATCATCGCCTCCGAAACCTCGTCTTCAGTAAGTATGCTAAACCGGCTCGAAGCTGTAATAAGAGCCCGAGGAGGCAATACCAGTTCTTAAAATGTAAATAAGGCGTAAAACATATTTTTATATGTTGTTCGAGTTTTTTGCCATTAAGTTAAAAATCGCATTTTTTTGGTTTTTATCTTTTTTTTAGTTAAAAACTTTACTATTGTACTTATAAAAACTATAATTTCAAAGAAAGTTTATGAAATTTGCTATAAAACGTCTTATAATTCAAAACTCTTGACTTCTGTAGTTTAGGAAAAATTGCAATTGTAATAGTGTGGTACTAACTAGGTACTCGGTTTCGAAGGCTGAACATACGTGTTTCAGAAGCCCTAGGAGAGAGACCCTTCAAAAATGTTGCTTTGGCGGTCGTTTCACGGGCCAGTCGGTATAAGGCTTAGGTATATCGCAACGGGCGGCGCGGCGTCTTCCAAGAACAGGACGCTATCGCAATAAGTGGGAGGGAAATGTGGGAGGAGGGAGACGTTGTCATAGGACAAGCCTAAGTCGGGTTTATATAGAGCCATCGTTGAAATATTTAGTATTGCCATGGATACCGTCTGGGGATCATCTTATGATGGACGATGGTTATACCTACTTACTAATGATAAGGGTACCTACTGCCACCCGACTCACGTAGCCTTGGCAACAACACATCGGTGAGGTGAAGTGAGCCCGTGCCGATGCCGGCGCTGCACGAGTGTCAGGTGAACTATTGAGTTTTGTCATCGATTTGGGTTAATAACAACGCTGAACAACGTCGCACAGTCTTTACTCAACTCGATGCACACTCACTTTATGCTCACTTCAGCTAAGTTTTCACGGTGAGATTGTTACAGAATAGCTCGACAGAATCGCACTGCTGATATCCGGATAAAGTGACTTGGAAAATATTAAGCTTTTGTTAAAAGGATTGTTTTATAATTTTGAACTAGGTACTTATCTGCTTTTATTTTCTTTTTTATCGTCGTATTTCACTGTATTAAGTATTTCCTTAGACTTTTATTTCCTATAATTTGCCTTCAACGATTTGTTTTCTTTAACCTTCCAAATTCAGTCAACCGAGTTCCTTCAACCGAGTGCTGGTCTTCGTCTAAAAAAACAAAAAATGTGACTTTATTGAGTGTTTTACTCGATCGTTCGTTGCAATATGCGTTACGCTCTAAGTCGTCTAGCACAGCAGATCGGCTGTGTATTTATGTAAGTATGTATTTGTGCAGACATACCGCACAGTGGGGCCCCCGAGGGGCTTCTAATTTCGTATTGTCGTTTTCAACCTGACACCTGACCCGCCCACGATGAATGCACTATAGACGTGTGTAGGTATGTACCTACGGTACCCTCGTACTTATGTTTGTATTGTAACAACACATTCTATCACGATTTATTATAATTTGAGGAATCGCTGATTCGATTTAGATGACATTTGGTAAGCTTGAACACCAAAGAAAACAGGCTAGAAAAAGAGCGATGAAGTTTGTATTTAAGGGAACATCTATAAAGATAGAAAGATAGAAAGTTTATGAAAACACGCAATATCTTTCGCGTGGAAAGATATTGCGTGTTTTCATAAACTTTCTGTAATGGTAACTGTACTCGTACTTATGAAAACTTTAGATTCGTTCGAAAACAAGCAACAACTCAAAACAGAAACAAAATCAATATGTAAAGCCGTAATACTCATAATGACATCTAGGCACCTAGGTGCTGCAACTTTTCGTGAGGAACGCTATACCTGAAGGCCGTGGCGCCTCCAGCCTGCAGTAACTCAGTTATTCTGCCATTTCCTCATTACCGCTCAGCACTGCCAGGCGAAGTGCAAGCTTACTGGAGGTGCCGAAATATAATTACCATTTAATTTGGTACGCCGGTGCTTAGGTACTGTGTGATTGTCGTTGGTCGATAATTTCGCTCCGTATCAGAAGGGCAATCTAGTAAAATGCCATTGTGGGATAAATTACGTTAAAGTAAAACGACACTACTAGTAAAACTTATGAAATTTAAAATCGTCATACTAGTAGAACGTCTGAAATGTTTAAATGGCATGTTGAGCAAAATGACTTGCCTATGCTATAATGTACACTCAAGTGCACAAAATAATATATTTTATGGGTGTATTGTGTAAGTACCTACTCCACAGTCCACTAATAGTACTACAGGTAAATACTGCTTTGTTTTCCTTATTATAAAAGTGACTCGCTTAATTTAGTACGGGTTGCTTGTAAAAGTAATCAATCAAGTGTCAATCAAATCAAGAGGACGATTAATCTGGGTATTTGTATCTAAACAGTAAGGTAAAAATTACGCAATGGATGTCGAAGTACAGTAAAACTAGTGCCAACGCTACTGTAGAAAGTCGTTTTATGAAGCTTCAAAAACACAACACCACAACATTAGCTACAAAAGAAACAATTTGAAGTTGTTTGTGTAGAAACAAAGTCTTAACTTGAGTTCTGATTATTTAGTCATTAGTTCGCAACGTGACCCATTCGAAGAAAGACGATGTAACCCTGCTGCTAGATCCAGCTCGATCAGAATTAACTGTTATCGTAACTAATATTATAAACTCTACGCTCTTTCGGTCTTACTACAAAACAAGGTTTTTCTTTTGACATGGTTTAAACCATCGAGCCTGCTTTTGAAATAAGAACCTAACAAAAATCGAAATACAGTTCCTTTTACAAAACTGACAACTAAGTCCTGTCTTAGGTTGTCAATTTTGTATTAAGAACTTTAATAAAGTCGACATAAAGTTCCAAATACAAAAACTAAATCGAAGGTTTAGGCTCGGGCTAAAGTTAGATCATGTTTTGTAATAAGGGCGAAAGGCAACACATAGATAACCATCACAACGCTAGCTTAATTGGAATAGCTAAGCAAGCTCCAAATGCTGAGTTGATTCTACGCTGAAATTGCTAACATCCTCTAAGTGCATCTTCTAATATTGATAGTCGTCTCCATGTCTCTAATGCTATTACCTATGTATGTAAAGGGCACTCTTAGTCTGCATCTAGTTTGCGTTGCATTGTTTAGTAGTGCGCCCGTTGATCTTCACTAATTTGTCAAGAGTATTAGATTTAGCTAATTACTAGAGTTTGTGATTCAGGCTGATTGATTTGAGACGCAGTAGGTACTTACTACTACCTTCTGGCTGTAGCCCGTGGTTTCACTAGTCTTCATGTAGCACCCGAATTGCGTAACACACTATCAATCGCATTTTAAATCATATTGAAGGATATTGCTATACCATTGCTTCATAAATGTTGGAAACATTTGTCTGTTTAACAACGTAAATGACGCAATGAATGTTGTGGAACTGTCAAAATGATAGGCATTCCTACGACCTATATTGCGCGCGCTATTATTGTTACGCAACTACCCCGCTGGACACAGTCTATCTGTGTGCCCAATTTCATCCAAATACGGGTTAAAGCGTCATTGAGTAACAAACATCCAAAGCTATAAATCCAAATTTTCAAATTTTTGTAAGTATTTCAGTAGGATTTTATGCGTGCAATCGATTTTACCAATTTTAATTCTTTAAGAATATTTAATATTATTATTTATTACATTGCACACACCTGCTCGCAGCTCTACCTCTAATGCATGCATGTACGCTCTCAACTCAAGTAAATTACTTTAGTCAGCTCGGCTGCAAAATCACATCGGTGAGGGCGCCCGTTCACGTATAGCTGGTTTGGATAACTCGCACTTAGCGCATCATTAATTCAATAAACAGCGTGGAAGCATGCTAATAGCTTCGGCAAGAAAAACTTGGCCGACAAATGAATTAATCTTGCATTGAGTTCAGTTAAACTTGATTTAAATTATATCGCCGTCGCACACTGGCTCCATATCACGAAATCATTGACTGAGGGTTAAGTCAAGTTGAAGGTCAAGGAATCGAAGTGATTTGTTTGTGGTAAACTGCTGACGCCATTACAGACTCCTTTTACATAAGTAGTTTTTCTGAAATATGCAATCCTTTCTGAGAAAAAAATATTTTTAATATGGAGAAAATAATGTAGTCATCAATTACTTGCCTAATTTAAAATTGTTCACGGTCCTACTAAACTACCAATTTTTTTAATTTTCATTAGGTATATTATTAGAACTAATAGACACACATTTTTCCAAGAAATTAGGAACAAAAATGACACTAGTAGCTGTGCTAGTAGGGCCATAACGTCATCACTCGGTCGTCGGTAAAAGGCATTGACCAGGTAAAAGGCATACCTAACGCATTTGTTTTGATAGCAACTTCCTGGTAATCCCTTATCATCCCCACCACTTGCAGTAACTTTAATGTTTTTTTTAAATGAGAGCGCTTATCGTCAACATTACCAAACTAATAACCTGTCAAAATATCTGCGCTTGTTTCTAATTTGGACATTGTCGCCTTTAGTGGTGGCATTTAAAACAGTGATATTTTTTATAAAACCCTTCTTGATCATATTCCAAGTGAAGTTTCTTCGGAAGATCTCACTATAATTAAAAAGTTTCGTGAAACTACACGTGAAATCTGTATAAAAGTTGGCAAGATGCAAATAGAACTGAAAGCAAGTTTAGAACCAAAGTTTAGCAGTGGCCGGTATGTGAATCGGTAGATTTCTTTACATTATTCCTTCGGGAGAGTATGGATAACATCCAAGATGAACATCAAGTTTCATCACAGAGTTCTCAGATACTGGAAGCGGGTGCGTCATCTTCAGAATCTGGTACTAACGCATTTAAAGATTTAAAATATTAAGTAAAAGAAAAGCATTTGAAGTTTTGACAAATCGACAGAAAAAAAGCCGAAGGGAGTCATTTTCAGGTCATGGCGAAGAATAATGGTTTTTTGCAACTTCCCATTTTTGCCAAAGTCATTGAGTGCCTCTCAGAAATCCCAGAAAAAGTGCAAAAGTGCAAGAATCGACTGATTTCTTATTTATAACAAACAATAAATCGATCCCTGCGGACGAGAGTGACGAGACACTGGCTCTTGTTACTGCATTAAATTGATCAAAATAGCTGTACCTACGTAACTTTGAAGTCAAAATTAAACGTGAAAGATGTAGGGGCTTTCCCTTCCTATCAGAAGTTACTGCTTATGAAAAAAGAGTGCTATCCGGCAAATGATGACATCACGATTACAGAGTCAGGAGCGCAGATAAAGTTACCGGCAATTTAGTAGTAGTAAAAAATATGAAGAAAACATTACATTACAAAAGGTGTTTGTAATAGCGTCAGTCACAAAAAAAAATCTGTTCGTTTCCTTTCAAGTGCTTGTATTTTCCAAAGGGCAGATTTTCGCAATGAAGTATAACGAATCAAAATGTTGGCCGTAATTTTATCAATTCACCTGTAGTAAGTTTCATTTTAAATAAATATGAATCACGCAAGTAATTGACTAAAACATGACTTTCTCCATACAAAAAATTATTCAACATTTTTTTTCTCAGAAAGGATTGCAGATTTTAGAAAAACTACATCAGTAAAGGTGTCTGTAATGGCGTCAGCAGTTTACCACAAACAAATTACTTCCGATTCCTTGACCTTCAACTTGACTTATCCCTCCGTCAATAATTTCGTGATATGGGACCATTGTTGGCGTCGTCGTAGTTCTATATCGTGTATTGTGTACATACTACCCGAATGGACTATTAGGTATACTACGACACGACACGACACGACACGTTTGGTGTCCTATAATTGTGTCACACACAATTATAGGACTAGAAATAGGGACCAATTAGTTCAACCAGGTTTCAGACTGGCTAAAGTAGACTCATCCTTCATGGGGTACTGTTTAAAATGTTACAATAAAATACCTCCCCACATACTCCAACTGAATGAAACGAAATTTAAATCCTGTATAAAACGCACACTATACAGCCAAGCATATTATAAGTTGGGGGATTATATCGCTGACAAAAATGCTTGGCTCAGGGCTGGTCCTGCTCCACAAGGGCGCGTAAACTAATTAATTAGCATTCGAAAATAGTGTTGGAGCTGATGAAGATTGTACAACCTATCTTTGCATTGTATAAATTCAATCTCATAGTATTGTATAATTGCATAGCACATGTGTGAGCACTATGTACCCACTATAAAGCTTACTGGGTTCGTCTTTCATTGACTTGAATGTGCCCTGGCGGCTGAGAGTATGTCATGCTCACTCAAATGTGTCGCTGGTGGTGGCGTGTGTATTGGATCATTGAGTTCCCTTCAAAATGGTGCTGATCCATACGTCATGTTCGTGAACGGGCGCCGTCAGTAGGCACTGGTCATTTCTTAGCTGCCACGGCTTATTTTAATTCCATAATTGTTTTTATCTTTTTATTACGGACGCTTTTAACGTGCACGTCTTTCTACATCGTTCTCACATGTATAATTACAACATGAATGATGTAACCACTCTATTGTAACAATATTTTGATTTAAAAGAGTGTCCATGGAGTTTCTTGCCCGTTCTTCTCCATAGGTACCTACTACGCTTTGGAATGGGCAACTAGCTTCATCTTTCTGACTGACCGACCCCTTGACAATTCAAAAGTGCCTGTAATTGGTTTATTTGAAATAAATGCTTTGAGTTTGAGTTTGAGTTTGAGTTTGTAGTGGCTACAGTGGCTAAGTGTAGTCAGCGAAACCAAATGGTCCTGGGTTCGAATCCCGGTAGGGGCAAATGTTTGTATGATGAATATGGACATTTGTACCTGAGTCATGGATGTATATTTATAATATGTATGTATTTACGAAAAAAAATGTATTTAAGTAGTGTATCAACCATCTGGTATCCATAACACAAGCCTTAATTAAGTGCTTAACTTGGAACTAGATGGTGCTGTGTGCAATGTCAGACGATATTTATTTATTTATTTATTTTACTATGGGTCCGAATTTTTTTTTTTTAAACCTCTGGTTTATGATGGCAGGGGCATCAACTCGTAACCTGTTGCCATAGATTCAGTACCTACATGATGTTCCTGCCACCCGTATATAAAAATCAATTGCTGTGTGTCTCGCAAAAATGAAACAAATCATAGTGATATATTTTATTCTCGTTACAATAAGGTTGCTGGTGGGCTGTTGCTTAGGTTGCTATCAGAAGATTGTAATAAGTTATTGGTGCTAACACACTTCGCCTATTACAGTTAGCTCAGGGTAACCTACCGAACCGATTTGTTCCAAAATCAGAACTGGTTATAGATGAATCCTTTTTACGGCCCCTAGCGCCATTAAATTAGACCCTTTGTGTTTTTTTGCTATTGTTATAGGTATAGGGTTTCGCACCGTGAAAAAATATAGGTATAGCTATCAAGGAATTTGTATAGTTGGAATTGAATACAATATAAAATATGAAACCCAACAAAATAAATTGTTTTGTTAATAAATAAATTCTCAAAAAATATCGTCCTGCTTTAACAGGTTGTATGGTGATCAAAACCGAAATGAAAATAAACAAACATGTCAAATTCTGTTTCATTCTATCATCAGAACCCGATACACTACAGTTGTATTCACACTCACGCCATAAGTATTCATTTAAGGAGTTTTGGCCATCGTATCGGCAGGGTTGCTAAAGGCCCCCAGTTCAATAAAAGGTGCTTGAGGCGTTTCGGACATTCCGTGGTCCCATAGCTATGTTTATACTTGAGTCTTCTTCTCTTTTATATAAGCCAAATAGATTGCCCGACCGCTCATTATTACCGGACACGCGGGCACGGATTTAGCTAATGTCGTAATCAAGACTCGACCATCAAACTATCAACTCGAAAAATAGCAAGTTCTGTAGGTAATGTACACGGCCACTGCCAGTGATCGTTGGATTCGGCGTAACTAAGTAGGAGGAATGTACCTAATGTGCACTCACCCGTTTTATATGTTGTCAAATTAATAAAAATATATGTTAAATAATTTAATTAAAAGCTATCTGACCCGACAGACTTCCTGTTCAAAGGGTGCGTTCAAACAAAAATCCCATAGAAAAAAGACGTTAAATTTTCCTATTTTTTTTTAGTTTATCCGAGAAACATTTTTTTGTTTTCTTTCAATAAAAATCTAGTTCAGACTATTACAAACATTTAAGAAACTCTAGTGATGCGCTTACCAACGAACAGCATTTCTTTTTTATCTAATTATCATGTAACATAATTAACGCAAGATTACTCCCCAATCAGAGTACCTATTGAACTAAAAGCATTACAATTGTTGACCCTACCATTACTTTATGCATTGAAAATTGAGTCGTATTACCTTGAAACAATATTTAATTTTCTTTGGCTCAATCGCCGCGGTCAGTATTGCAACATACATAAAATTTAAAAAAAATACACTGAAATCGATTCAGTAGTCAATTATGAGCAAACTACTTTCAGGACTTACGTTTATTCTGTTACACCTCTGACCTTGTATAAAAATGGATAAATTTTCCGGAAACATGCTTGGGTGTTCTTGTTACAGGACATGACACGATTCAAGATCCTAGGGAAATAACACGGAAATAACTGTAACCCTAAAGTTATAGTTACGTCATGATTATTGCCAGTACTTTGTCACTGCATAAACAGTTGCGGCTTATTTTTTTTTTTTTAATAATTAACTTCTCACTGAAAACTTTTAAATCTTCCTATTCTCACCAAAAATCAGGTATAGTAGGTATTAAAACCACCTGGTATCCTTGTGGATTTAGGCCTAATCCCTTTTATGTTAGGTACATCTTATCACGAATGTAGATGATCATGTGACAAAATCAAAACACTGTTCGATATAAATAGGACTAAGTTTTTATATTAGCTAAAGGGCTTTCGTTTCTAACTGGATTTCTTTACAAATTGCCAGCGCAACTTTCCAAGTCTGACTACAAATTCTATTGGAATAGAAACACGATAAGTATTATTTGCAATGCGACATCTTCGAGAACTTTTAACAACTTACTAAGGATTTATGCTGGAGTGCTTCTCAGACATCGAACGTCTTGAGAGGTTCCTTTCAATATGTTTTAATTTAATCTTTATACCAATATGAAATACCGTGAAACGTTTCAACATTATCCATCCAAACGGATAATGTTGAGACGTTTCACGGTAAGTATCAAATTATTGTGTAGTAATGTAACTTAGTAGTAATATGAAGTTTGTTTTTTGAAACTTCAGCTTTAAAGGCTGCTCAATATTCTTATAAGATAATATTTAAGGATTTATGTATCTAGATATTTGATTTAAATATAATCCGTCAAAACCATATTTTCAAAAAAGGAAATATTTTTGTCAGTTCTACTGTAACCGCCTTCATCTTTGTTAAACTATTCGATGCTGCTAACTTTAACGTGCACGGTCTTCGCGCAATCAATTTCCGTGTAAAGTGGATTTCAACAGGGGACAAAGTTCACACTGCACGCCGGTTTCCGACCTGCCCAGACAAAACCGCCAGTAATCGATTCTGCAAAGTAGGTACTCGTATAACCACTTCAAACCTCTCCCAAGTAGCCCACACACAATGTTATAAGCAAACTTGTTTGTTTTTGGGTAAATCGTAGCGAATTCACATTTCGACACCTCATGCAGTGATGTGGGTTAGAAAACGAACCCTACCTACTTGATAAAAGTGAGGTCCCTCGTTTTCACACAGGCGTGCAAATGCACCATTCACACCACCACCACCACCACCACCACCACCATTCACCACCACCATTCACATTTCACCACCAGTGCACCATTTCACTATGCCAGTCAGATTTGTCCAACTGGAACCTGTTATCTTGTGGACAGGTCTCTGGCTGCCTGCTCAGTAGAAGTTACTCTCTATGAATGGCCAGTGCAAATAGTCGTCCTCATTTAAAAAGCCAAAGTTCTACTTTAAGTACTTGTAGGTAGTTAAAGGTTGTGAATGGTGTATGGAAAAGGGTAGAAGAATAAAATAGAATGAACTTTATCCTTTATCTATAAAAATCAATGTCATTTTTCGTTGTAATTTTATAACTCAAGAACAGATGGACCGATTTTGTTAATTCTTTTTTTAGAATATCCCTTGAAGTACGAGGATGGTTCATAAGGAGTGTAAATTAAAAAAAAAATGTTAGGCGGTACGAAGTTCGCGGGTCAGCTAGTTTTATATACTTAATTGGTTTAACAGTTTTCTGGCCGCCAAGTACAAGCATTGCTATTTTACACATGTGTCTTACTATAAGATCTAATGGGTAGAAGGATGATGATAACGTTTTGTATGAAGAAACTTTGGTATAGAGGTACCTGTAGCCTAAAGAAATGTTGTAAAATTTATCCAAATGCACGCAACTAACAAAACTTATAGATTCTATCATGCAGTAGAATTCACTAATATGGAGATAATTGTGTTCCACTACACTGACACTCTCTAAGTACATTTTTGGTTTAATACTTTATGACACTTTTTCTAAATATATTAAATTATGTTCGTGTTTAATTTTGATATTGTTTTAATTAAGTAAACAATTATCACAGTCTAAACTCAAGTAAGTACTTAGTAATAGTAAAGGGATTCTTTGGAGCGTGAAATGTATGCTACATTCCGGTCCCGACGGGTTCAGAAATCTACATCTTTTTAATAAAACAATTTTTATACATAATTTTAATACTAGAAATAAAGATAAAAAAGATCAACCATTTTTATGATTAGCTAAAGTAGGTACATAGGTACATCTTTTATGGGGTACAAAATACCTTGTCATAATATTGCAAATTAATTAAAGAAAATTTAAAACTCTTTTAAAAAGTTCACTTTGTAAACAAGCATATTACAATTTAGAGTATCCAAGATAAAAATGCTTGGTAACTTACTGGTCCAGCTCCATAGGACAATCTAGAGTCTAGACAAAATCAAATTAGTTGCTAATTTAATTGTAGGTATAATTTATTATTGTTATGACATTGATTTACATTCTGTGATTACTTTTACTCATATGCTGACTTAATAATTGTTTATTTTTTTTGGAAAATCTTATTCTTTTGCAAAGTTTGTAGTCACCAATGTATCTATCTCATATTTAACTTATTTGTTATTGCTACATTTTTAATTCTTTTTGCCTATTGTGGTACGGTAGTTTTATTATAGGTGCATCGTCTTCACATATAATTATATAATTAATGTATACAAAATATTGTACTCAACAAGTTTTAAAAGAGTAACGGTGGAGTTTCTTGCCCATTCTTCTCCATACGAAACCACCTTTTGGAAGGGGCGCGTCTAGAATCAATTATATTTTAATGTAGTTAAATGTTGACGTTCAAAAGTGCCTTATATAAGTGTCTACTTTAAATAAATGGCTTGACTTTGACTTTGACCTCGTTGCTTGCATGCTGTATGGTATTTTGGTAGCAGCATTTTGCTACTACAAGCTTATGCTTCACTTGTGTGTATTATGAGGGATTCTTGCAAGCTACTTTAAAACAAAATATTTGCCTATCAAGTTGAGACTTTGTAATCTCGATTGCTCAAAATCTATATAATATAAGTATATATTTAGGACTCGGTCCTAACAGTATTGGCTGTAGTTTCCATTAGTTCATTATGCCTACCTTTCTAATATACAATGTGGAGACAAGAATACGACAATAAATGGAAATACTAGAAATACCAGTGCATAGGAGTATTTTGTAACTATCCAATAAATCTTATCATCTAATAAGAAAAATGTTTTTCAGACAAAGTAAATAGTAGTGATGGAACAACTATCGTTTTTTCCGGTGTTTGACTAGTTATAGTCGCTTAACTAATCGATAGATCGAATGATTTTTTTGTATGCAGACTGGGAACGTCAATAGATAGTATTATTATAAAAGAAGATTTAATTAATTTCGTATCGACATCCCCACATTTTATATAGAGAGTAGCAGTATTATGTCTATTTTATCGTCAGTTCCTGTGACCGCATTTTGCATTAGCTGTCTTGAATATTAAGTATATCAAGTCTACCGACCAAAGGGTTTCCGCGGTCTGACAATAACTGTGTTGAGACATTCGATCAATTCATTCATTCTATTTTAGTTGCGCTGGCATACCTACCTACTAACGGTACTTGTATCTGGGGGTACCTTAGTGCCCCGCCAGGTCGATACACGGCCGTAGGAGAAACCGGGGCTGATTGCCTATAGTGTAAATATTAAAACAAGAAATATAGAGACCAATAAGTGAAAAGTGAGTCAACCAGCCCCGGCCTTACATAAAAGTTTTCTCGAACACCAATTTTTATTTCTGCAGCCTTTGTTCAGTTTTCATTTCATTCATCCCTAAATATTTATCTTTTGTTACAGCTCAGGGCTCAAGCCTGGAAACAATGTCAAAGAAAGTAAGTACAAAATCCATCTAATTAAAATTCCGAAGTCACTAACCGTCTTATTACAAAACACGATCTAATTTTAGCCCGAACCTACACCTTCGATTTAGTTTTTGTATTTGGAACTTTATGCCGACTTTAGTAAAGTTCTTAATACAAAATTGACAATCTAAGACCGGACTAAGTTGACAGTTTTGTAAAAGGAACTGTATTTCGATTTCAGTTAGGTTCTTATTTCAAAAACAGGCTCGATGGTTTAAACCATGTCAAAAGAAAAACCTTGTTTTGTAATAAGACCGACAGGGTTTCTAATTAGGTACCTACTTATTATTCTAAAAAACATCAGGCATGGGATTCGTTATAAAGCTGCACTTATTTCATCACTAATAAAGGATTCGTAATTAAACTTCACTTTACTTCCTGTGATAGTATTTGTAGAGACTGAATTGCTTACCATATCGCATCCAATGGATATACTACCTACACACATGGGCGTTGATCATTTCGGTACTGCAGTGTAAGTAGGTAACAAACTTTGGTGTCTCGTCAAGAGTTTTCAAGAACTTTTACAAGAGCAAAATAAAAAGTGTCTCTAGGACAAGTCCTTGATAACCTTCATTTATCAGAAACATAAAATTCACTATGATTTTTCTTATGCCCTAAGTCTTAAGACATTTTGTAGATCGTATTATTGTGTTGTTTTATTTAACGACGTTGTCTCTAGACGTCTCCAGCGGTGCTACTTATTCTCTAAGTGTAAAACGGCGTGTTTCGGCGCTGCGGCAGAGCAGCGCTGTATCCTTAGAGAATAGCACTCCTGCTCATGCAAGAGTTTCTGCTCCGCTCAGCCGTAATCACAGAAAAACTAAAAACAGACCGTAATGAACTTAATCAATAAAGTGACGTTAGACTAGCTTTTGCTGCTAAGACTCCAATGCCTCTTATTGTTACTAATACATTTGAAGGCATCATACTGTTTATTCGCATTGAAACGTTATATTGAAATAAATAAATAATAATAATAAAATCTTAAAACACGGCTGATCTAACAGTATCTTCAATCATATTCATACTCTCTGTTCGCAATCATAAAGCCCAAATTCGTGAGAACTCAACGGACCATCGATATTTCAACCCCAGTAGTCCTATCCTAATGTGAAGTAAGATATTATCGTAACGGAATACCACAAGGCGACGCGACGTTGCCACACTTATCACCCCTAACATGTGACAGCGACGTTGCCAAATCGCAGAACAAAATGTTCCATGAGTAGCTAGATTTGGGATTGTGTTGGGAGCGTCCCTTTTTTACCTGCCTCAACTATTGTTAGATGTTTTTTGTACCAGCTTAGACCGATAATCTATGTGTGCTGGAGAGAGAAGATAGAGAGGCAAGATTAGGTGTCCCAAAATTAACGCAAGATTTAAATGAAATAGAAAACTCAGTTTTTAGATTGTTATTTTTTTATTGAATCATAAAGTGTATAGGATAAGGTTATATAAGGAATACCCCATCGGGCAAATGGCCTCCACGGCTTTGCTGGCACATACCTACGCATGTTTTGTTGAAATTTTCCAAGACCATTCTGCATAAATTATGTGGCTAAATTTCGTTAATGCCGCGTTTAATTTCCTCCTCTAAAGAACGGGTGGTAGTGGGCCAATGACGTAATTATGTGGGCTAGTTGACATAGACAGGAAATGTCTCACGCAGTAATTGAATTGTTTTACGAGCTGTATGGCATGTGGCACCGTCTTGTTGAAACCACATAAGTAATATATTGGCCACATCAATACCACTCAATTTCGGCAGAAAGAAATTGTGTTATCGTGTCGCGATATCGAGCACCAGTAACGGTCACTGCTTGACCAGCCTATTGGTCAGTAATGAAAACACGTCGTTGTATGGCGTAGGTAACGCTCCATTTTTATTGCCCCTAAACTCTCAGCTGTCGGTTTGTTTTTTCAGGGTTGCCAATAATTTACTGCACAAATGGCGGCAAATTCAAATCTTGCGTTAATTGTGGGAAACCCTCTCTAAGGACCTACTGAATTATAATAAGATCTTCTAAGCATTTGATAGGCAGAAGTACTATAATAGGTAGTGATAATTGCAGATTTTTTTTATTTTTTGTATGTTGGCAGCTTGTTTATATATTCATGTCATTTGTTATAATTTAATGGTGTTTTTGTGTGTTGTGCTACGTCTTTTGTGTGCACTGAATAAATGGTTTATCTATCTATCTACATAGCAGTAGTAAGTAGGTAGTGATATTGTGTGTCAGAACAGGGTTTTAATTATAATTATCATACCTACGTATATTTAACCTGTCAAAGCCTGTGGGCGTGCCTTGATCCCGAATGATCTGCGCCCGGGAGTTTCAGATTTTTTTGGTTCTATCCTCAATGGTTACCATGACCACAGAGTACATTCTAATATACCATGACACAGGCATGTGGACGAATTGCAACTAGCAAAAACTCCACAATTATGTTTTAACAGAATACAGACATAAATTAATGTAATATTGTAGTAAGAAAATAAATATAAAACTCCTGTCGGCGCTATGTCTTATCCTCGCACCACTTGGACCACCGCGGATCGCTTCGAAACCAGTTTTTCATACATATTTCCTTTCAAGTCATTAGTCAGGATTCTATCTATTAGGTTTCAAAGTAGGTTTGTATTTCTACCCCTTTATCCATTGTTTATGTAGAACTTTACCAAATAAATGTGTTTCCTTAAACTAGGAAGGTTTGATCGGGGGGGGGGGGGGGGGCGCAGTTCAATAACATTCATTGCGTTAATATACGTTGTTGAGCAGACAAATTTTTAGAACATATGAAGCAATGGTTTAGCAATATCCTTCAAAATGATTCAGATTTTGATTGATAGTGTGTTACGCTATTAAGGTGCAGTTCTAGGAAATGTTCCACGCGCCATTATTGTGTGACATTGCACGCTAGGCTATCCAAGCTTCGGGGAAATAATTATATTTATACAACATATACAATTATATTTCTAACTACCAATACCCCTCCAAAATGTGTTACTTTGCATTTTTTGAGATTCTGGGGTAGTGTTGTGTTGTGACTTGTGGCCTATGACTTTTGGCTTGTAAATTACAAACCATAGGTATGCGTAAAGAAATACGGAAATTATACATTACTTTGGGCTTTCCGTGCTAATTCATCCAAGCAGTCCAAAATAAGTAGGTATGCAACTAAGGTGGCGTTTGTGTCAATTTATACTAGTTCCATTCAAGTTGTGTCATCACTGTTTCGTTTTAGCTACCACTATTGTGAGTCCTAAGTTTTTCTTTTCTGAAAATGAGTTTACTCTCTTGGGCACACCGCAGACTGTTATAATGTTTCGCCTCTCGTAATTAAAGGCAGGTCGATAATTCAGTTACGTAGCGGACACATCCGCTATGAAACAGCTCTAGCTGCTATCACCACTCCTCATTTTAAAACGGATCTGACAACAGCTAAAGCGTTGTCACTGTCGGACTGCATAGAAAAGAAAGAGAAGCGCGATGACACAAAGCTGTTAATTTATTGCAAAATATGAAGCAATTCTCTATTTACAAAAAATCTATTTTTTGGACTGAAAAATAAAAACACTATCACGTTAATATGTTGCTTATAGAACAATCTAAAAAACAAAAACAGAATGATTTTATGAATATTAATTAAGTAGTATAGATTTAAATCGTTTAAAAAAATTTTTAGAGGTATCTTCGTGACTTTTTCCTATCGTATCAAATTAGTTGTATATTATGTTTTCAACACACTGTTTAACTAGCATATATATCCTGAAGAATATTATCTATTTATTTGATTTTGTTTACTGCAGTGGATCATATACTTTTAGGCAATAAAAAACTTGCGTTTGGGTCGTGTAGACCCCTTAATAATAACTACAAAAAATGTTTCAACAGCGATAAACATGTCCGTATACAGAGTAAAGGGGGACACGCTTGTCTGTTTGTTCGCGAGGTGAGGCTGGAGTGGGTTTGATTGGATTCTATGGTGAGGTGGTCGTAGTTAAGAGCACTCCGTTTAATCACTTTCCCGCCAACTTTACCGGTCGGTACTAAATATCTTTTGCACCGATTTTGAGCTGACTTTTATAGGACGTTTGCGCTGTGCAATTGTGTGCAATTTGTGCCGTGCATTTTTATTTGGAAAACTATTCGAATCTAGAATTAAAATCTAGGAGCCTTTGGGATCTTACACAACTAATACCCTCAAATACTAACTTTTAAAACTAAAAAAAAATCAAACTCTTCTTTTTAAAGTTTTCAGTAAAGTTCAATGTGTTCAATGTGAATATTACAAGACGCAACGATTCCTAAGTGAATCCATTGCATTTAACCGATTGTGACATTGCTTCACATTCATAAACTTCAACAAATATTGAATTCCGTTATCAACTTAAGAAGCCCTTTTCTTTAACTTATCCGTAAAAGTGAAATGTCCACCATGTGGTTCCCTAAAAGCCCATTACTCAGTGGTCATTATAAAGCTTACGCTTGTAAGTTAACCGTTTATAATCGGTCACACTTGACATTCACTTTGTTTCGGAATAATCACCATTTAAAGAAACAATATCCGTTAGGCGTACAGGGCCAAGGTTTTGTTCGAACAATTTGTTGGAAATGAAATGAAATCCATGTAGAAACTATTGTCTCCTAAGCTATTCATTGATGTCTGTCTGCCATCGTTTGAGTTTCTTTAAGCCTATCTCGCATAACTTACTTGTGTTCGTTGACTAGTGATCCTTCACGTTGATCTGGACGTCGCGCGACTCGACGCCCGCTCCTTTCAACAAATTAATTTAAAAGCATTGATTTTCTAACTTGTCTCAAAGGCTTTTTGTAAATAAATTTTAATGCATTATGATATGTAAGTATTACGAGACACGAGGCGACTTTGCCTCGCATGAATGTTCCGTAGTTTACCTTCACAAATTAGACAAGGACTAAGTATTATCTACGCCAATTGAGTTTAAACTTTCCAAGTGCCCAACCGTTGCTCTGCTCGCTCGGTATCGTTCTGCTATCGAATTGGAGTCCTTCTGGTTTCAATCAAATCATTTTACGAACTAAAAGGATTAAGCTGCAATATGGCTGAGCTGCAATCTGAGGGCTAATAAAACGGAAAATGAATTTGCTAAGTGATAATAAAAGTTTCATTTCAACTTGGGGTTAATTATTAAAAATGTTTTTTGTATCGGAAATGGTGGAATTGGATGATCAGATGGGTTATAAATTAAAGTAATAATCATTTAGGTACTAGACATATGAGCATGGGTTCATAAACATTTGAATGGATTTTAGTTCTTTATGAAAAGTCAAGCAAGACTATCAATATTAATCTTTCAGTTTCACCGGTAACAAAAAATACCGTAACATCGTAACCTATATAGCTTTAAAAACAAATTTGTTTAATAACAAAGACAAACAAAAATCTTCTGTTCAAAGAAATTATTCCTTTTCTTGTTTGTTTTGTTCTGGCCGAAAGGGTCTAACGATTCCTGGAAGATTCAACTAGTCGCAAGCGCAACTTTTGCATTATTTCGGCTGCCAGGGCTCCTTTTTACTTAAAAGCATCATGCATTGTCTCACAGCTTACAATCGGCCTCTCAGTTTCATTACTTGTTGGGAATTATATTGGACATGTTTTGGCATGTTATCGGTCTTAATCCCGCTGATCACTGTGCATCTTTATAGTTAGTTAAAAACCGCCTTGCAATGTTTTGTAGCGTATAAAGAATTAAGACCCTAAAAAGGTCTGAAAAAAACTCATTCATAAAAACTTCGGAGAATAATTAGGTAATGCATATTTGTTGAGAGTTTGCGATATTGGAAATTGAAGTAGATAACTAGATTATTCCACCAAGATGTTTCGCGGGAAATCATTTTCTGCCCCAGCCCTGCGGCTGATAATTTAATATACAGGGTGTTCGGCAGAACGTTGAACATACGATAATGGCAGATAGGTGGGGTCGTCTGCTATCTACCCAGCTCAAATGATTTGACCTAGGCCCCATAGATTTTTTTTTTATTTTTTTTATTTTTTTATAATCGAATTTCATGAGTTTATTTGATTTTTCTACACGTGGGGCTTTTACCAATCAGGTACATACCCAATACACTATCGATTTTGAATTTTTACCACGATTACATGATGAATTTTGCAAAACATTTTACATTTCACAAAAATCGAATTGCATCAAAATCCCCTTTTTGAACTAAAATTGGTCAATACCTAACTCTAAAGTTTTTTTTTATTAAACAAGTTACATACCGTTCGTAAGGCCATACACCAAGGATGTTTCGATGAAATCCTAAGTCTTCAATCACTTTTAGTTATTTTTTTAATGCAATGTAAAGAAAAGCTTAAAATCATGTTTTACCCCTTTTTGTAATGTTTTAAGGCTCATAACTTTTTGTCTAGTTGTTATCTGCACCAAACAATAGTTTTAGTGGAATATACCAACAGTCGAGACAAAAACAAAGTGTGGCCAGTTTCGTCTATCCTATATAAAGTAATCTTACTTCAAAGTTTTCAAACTCATAAAAACCGGTTATTAAAAAAAATCTAAATAAAAAAATCTATGGGGCCTAGGTCAAATCATTTGGGCTAGGTAGATAGCAGACGACCCCACCTATCTGCCATTTTCGTATGTTCAACGTTCTGCCGAACACCCTACATTTCTGGAAAAACTTAAAGATTTCTGCATCTAAAAATATTGTCGACTCTGCTGCCATATATTGTGCATTGGGATTGCAAGATTTCTGAGTTTTTTCATATCCATTGGTAATTTTTAACATCTGAGCGGTTCTGGGGCATTGAAATCAGCACTATCATGCCAATGTGAAATAGTTTATTATATGTATATGCAGTACCTAGTTATATTATAGGTACAATGCGTTGCATCCATTCCTTCATTTGTTTGTGAATCAACTTCCAACGCATTTGATACTTACTTACTTCTTACAAGATTGCTCTATCGAAGCGGGTGTGATTTATTGTCTCTATTTGTGGATACAAAATTGCTACACGACATAAGCCTACTATCGTTCGTTTAACCTCCAAGCTCCCAAGTAATAAAGTTTAGCGATCCTTGGTCTTTAAATCATTAAGTTTAAGACTTTGGAATGCGTCATATCGGCGAAACTTTCAAAGTCATTTGATAACCTCGGTCAATGTCCTTTATTTCATTTTATGAGTATAGGATCGAAAGTTATCATTCACGAAATTGTGTGGGTGCATCGAACTCGGGAGGTACCGAGAGAGCAACGAGGGGGCGAACAACCCTCCGATCGATTCAGCGTGTTTCGTCCCTGGTGCCCCGAAGTGCCCTGCTGGTACAGTCGCCTCGACTTCAAAAATATTTTCTATCATTGTAACTAATGACAATTTGAATTGAATCTCTTACCGGGTGAAAATTTTTGGATAACTGACGCTCTTTGCAGAATTTGCGATATCACTTTTTGTAAAAATAACATCCGGATATTTATGTGAACAATGCAGCACAAGACCAAGGCATTGGTATATAAGAAAGTCACGCGTCGCCGTCCGCGTCGTCGCGTCGGTCTAATTTTTTATAATTTTAATATTGGCTTAAAACTTCGTTCAATAATTGATCGAAGGCTCATAAGCCCCAAACAGAGGTTCTACAGATACCTACTCTGAAAAAAATAGGCTTAGATTGCATGGGAACCTACATAAGTATTATTTTTATATAGCTGCGTGAGCACAAACATGTAAGGTTATCTTCTTTGAAGTGTTGATCCGGCCTATTGCCTGAGGCCATAGCAGATCGGAGAGTGTTTTAGACACAGAAATATTAAAAACAGATATCTATGGTTTCAGATATCGTTAAACCTTATATTAAATGCTGCGACACTCTCTGCGCTGTAATAAAAATATTTTGAACTTTGAAGTCGTTAAAAGTTTCACATAATATATGTATACAAACCTTACTCCTTGACGCCCGGACGGAAGGTATCGTGTTTCACAGATAACTACAAAAATTTCAATCAACACCATTATCTCCTGTGAAACATAAAAGCTTGAGCTCTGTTTACAGCCGATTCGACCGTGGCTATCAAACTGTGCATATTATGATATGGAAACTTTTTATTAGTCTACATTTTTTACCACCGAGCTTTAACTGAATATCGTCACGAACTCTGATAACATGTGGTGTCCCTTATCAGTATTTGTATACAATCCATATCACTGATAGCGCCCGCTGTGTGTCAACTTACTTTTAGGCAACTTTTACTCAATTAGTGTGTCCTTTATAATTATTCTTCGACGAAAACAGCTGTGTCGGTCGGGTTCATTGGCCGCTGGGCCGACACCCACGCGGCTGAGTAAGCGAAAGAAAAAATGTAGTACTGCCTAAGAAAGGACGAGACAGGAGAAGAACATTGGAGGAGTAAAGATGAAACAAAAAATGTTGCGTTTGGTACGGAATAACAATAAGTAATCTAGTAAACACCGTGTTAGGAGGAAGTTTAGGGCCGGTTTTTTGATCCGTAGTTAACTCAATCATTAGTTAAAAATAGTAACTAATGGTTCAATTTTGGCAAAATATTTTGATTTGACCAACACATTTTACTATACTTACAATTTTTAACTAATGGTCGAGTTAATGGTAAAATTTTGGCAAAATCTGTTGATTTCATCAACAGTTTTTTATTTTTAATTAATGGTGGAGTTAACTACCGATCAACAAACCGGCCCTTATTAGAGCGTGATTGTGCTGCGACGCCCGCAACTCACTCCTTGGCGGAGACCGACCAGACACCACACTATTAGCAAATCAATTGTCACTCGAGTACGTTTGTATAGTATTAAAACAGAACAGCTACTACGTGTGCGTTCTTAAGTATTAGATAAACATGTAATAGGACTAGTCTGGCTATTATATGGATTTACTAAACTTCGTATCCGGATTTTGGGGAATTACCGTTCGGGAAAATAAAAGTAAAGTATTTACCGGTGGGGGGGGGGGGGGGAGGTTCGGTAGGGCGATGCCCCATTCCTATCGATTTTCGTCCCATGTAGTTTCAACAATATTCAATGATTAGATTCAATATTCGCGGCAACAACTCCATTTTTGACTTAAGTTTGACATAGCATAGGAGCAGCTTAGCTTCGATGTAGATATTTCATGTTTTATGGTTCCGTACCTCAATGGGAGAAACGGAACCCTTTTAGGATCACTTCATTGTCCGTCCGTCTATCAATCTGACAGAACCTCAGATCGACAAGACCCTTTCTTTCATGTAGAAAGATAGAGTATCGGTTTAAATCGTGATTTACAAAAAGGTTATAGGTTCACAAGTGGAAGAGCTATTGATAAACTATAAAAAAAAACATCATGTTGTACAGGCCAACCCAAAAAAAAAACTTTAAAATCAAAAGACATTTATTCAAATTAGGCTGAGAATCAGCACCTTTTGAACGTCAAAATCACATAAGACAGTCCCCCCAAAACGCCCACCCTTCACCACTTCCTAGTGCTTTAGCTGAATCTGCTTTAGCTGAATGAGCTTTATTTCGAAAAAATGAGAACATTGTTACAGACATTACATTTTACAACATACAGAAGTAGTATCTTACACAAGGTCTCCTGGGTCTCAAACTAGGTTTATACCTGTGACTTGGGAGTCAGTGTTCCTTCATTATAAAAGTAATTACATTCATAATAATTAGATTGTTCTGCATTTTATTGTTACATCTTGCCTTTTAAATTAGGTACTATTGTTATTTATTGTAAATTTGATTAATTGATTGTATTATTATTATGAAATTATTTGATTTATTATTATTTTTATCACTTTATTCACAAAAAGGCAAACTATGTGTGCCGTGCACACCTTTAGGTGATAAGTTCGCTGTAGTATTTATGTATTAATAAGATTATGCTCTCTGTTAATGTTTTTGTGAACTAGTCGTTGGAGTGCCATAATAAATAAATTACTTAATTCATAAATTACGTATGTCGTCGGCTATTTTAAAAAAATGTGGAAAAAAAACAAAAGGCAACCATTTTTTAAAGATTCATGAAATGTGTGTGATGGTGTGTTGTGTGAGAGAGTGTGTGTGTGTGTGTGTTTGTGGAGTGTCGTTAATGTATGAAGATGAGATGTTTGTGTTCGACTATAGAGTACGAGAGAATAGAACGTTTTCTATTTCGTCGTAGTTTCTTTTACGACAACCACGCTTTTACTGCGATTTTACATTTGTGTACAATATCAGGTCGAAGTGTTTGGTTATTTTTATAGGCATGCGATTTTGTTCAATATACACTGAATCACAAACAGTTTCCTTACTGAAAGCGCTTAGCAGTCCTTGTAAAGCTCTTCGGTGGGGTATCTGTACCATTCAAAATGTATCTTTCGGCATCGCTCACGTACTAAATCGATAGAGAACAGAACAACATTTTGAGAAGTCCATCAGAATGAAAATATTAAACTCGAAAAATGAAAATACAGCAATTTAATAAAATTAAAAAATAGAAAATGGTGTAGAAAATTGTTTGAAGATAGATAGAATTATTTTGTCATGTACCTACACCAAAAAATTACAAAATATAAATGAACCCGGAACTATCAATCAGTGCGCGAGTCCGGCTTGCATTGTCCGGTTTTTCGTTTTCTGTCCGCGACCCTACTAACTTTTAACATAATTATATAAAAATGGGTTTGTTACGTATAAAAGTTTCAAGTTTTTGTTTCTCAAATTAATGTCACTATTTCATTGCGGTTTTATTCGTTTTGAAAGTTGTATAATTATGGTGTTACTGTCGGTCCTAGATAATCTGTAAAACCCTGCTCGGGTGATATGAAAATTCATGTTAAAGGTCGATATTTTATCGATTCGATTGTGCCAGCTGGGGCTTATTTAAAAATTTAAGTAACTCCAGTGTGTATGTAAGTAAAGTCAGGGAAAATAGTTGTTAAGCAAATTGGATGCCAACCAACTAAAATTTTCCGTTAGAGTGTTACCAGCTGGGAAATTGTGTAAGACTTTTATCAGTAGGAATCGCTTTCATTCTGACAGTTCAACAACATTCTTTGC
Organism: Brachylomia viminalis; assembly: GCA_937001585.2. Lineage (NCBI taxonomy): Eukaryota > Metazoa > Arthropoda > Insecta > Lepidoptera > Noctuidae > Brachylomia > Brachylomia viminalis. Next base: position 16,039,856 of record OW443293.2, on the reverse strand, counting down.
GTTATTTACGTTGTTGAGCAGACAAATTTTCCGAACATATGAAGCAATGGATTAGCAATATCCTTCAAATTGATTCAGATTTTGATTGATAGTGTGTTACGCAAAAGGTACAGGTTATTTTGGCGCCTGAATGTCATTGACAGAGGGCGTTGTTGGTGAACATTTGTGAGATTCTGTCACAGAAATTATATTGACAAAACAAAAGGTGGCGGCGTTAGTTCCGATTTTAACCACGATTGCGTTTGCTCGTCTGCTAATGAACCTGGGTAGGTTATTTAGTAAAAAACTTTAGTAGGTCTAGATTACCAGGTACCACTAAAGTTTTCTATCTATCCTTAGTTTCCTTGCTTGTTGCCTGTCCCGCGCCATAAGCTAAAGATTCCTTCAGAAACTCAAAGCTCTCTTCATTATCCTAAATTAGTTGAACGTCTCGATTTGAAACAGTCTCAGTACCTAGTTACCTACTTATATAGGAATGAAGTCATGTTTATACAGAAGGGATTTTGGCAAATATGCTATAAAAAGCTAAAGCCTACACTCATATTAAAATATGAGTAGGTAGTCTTTAAAAAACTGTGAGCGACAATAGTTACTCATGTCTGAAACTGAACAAATAATTTTTCTTTTTGATGAAATGATAAGAGCCGCTCGGCTGGAACGAAGGTTAGCTACGCTTGCCGCGGTCGGTTCGTGGATGGGTGAGCATCTATTACATATCGAGCTAGACGCATCCGCGGTTCGGAAAGCAGCACGTTAAGAACGTGCTGATTTACCAAGCGGAATCGTGTTACCCAGTAACTGGGAGATTGTGGAGGTCAGATACTAGGCAGTCGCTCCATGTAAAACCGAACTGTTTGCTGTGTAATAATTTATGTTTATTAAAAATGTTGACAATTTTACTAAAGGTCTAAAGTACTACCTAATTTAAACAAAGGTATTATTTTAAAATTTTTCATAAGGTCAGGAAAATCACCACAGATGGTACAATTATTAAACTAGGTGCTACAATGTCAATAATAGACTTGGCAACTTCTACAGAATAACCCCTCAGATCTGCAGTATTTTCAGTGTGAAAGGTTTTAATTATATCTGTACCATGTTCAAAATAAAATTCCGTATCGCAAACCTTAGGTACGAGTATCATTTGCATTAAGCAAATACTGAGCAATAAAGGTGATGAGTTTAGGGTTTAGTTTAAATAAATTTTCAAAGACTTGTAAGTCTGATTTTATTATGTTGCCATTAATGGACAGGCTGTAGTCAGTATTTTGGTTACCGTTTCACCCCCCCCCCCCTCCCCCCTTCCGTACCCGTTTCACTATTAACAATATTCCAAGTCGTTTTAATTACATTACCTACTACTGTTTTCAATTTTCGAACTCAAATAACGCGACTTGGCAATACAACAAACGTTTTTAAATAATCTTGAATCACTTCTAACATTTAGGTTAAATTCAGCAGTGTTTACAAAAGTCCTTTCATTGTTTGTACAGCTCACAAAACTGTGTTCTTCTTTTATGAATAAAAGGTAGGAAAGAAAAAAAAAAGAAAAACTACTAATGGTAGCCCAATCACTGAAAGATGCGTTACTATTAACCGAGATCAGAGAGAGAAAAAATCTTTTTCTAAACGACGGCGTTTTTGATCTTCCGTTAAATTATGAGGTATCCATCTAGCACAAAGCTTTCTGACGCCAATATATTCATGTAAGACTTTTTGTACGTGACTCATACCAATGCCTAAAGCTGCTTCTATCATCATTAGCCGCACAGCACTCACGTTATCTTCAGTAGTCGCCGTAGAAGGACGTCCTTCTCGCGAATCACCAGTGAGTTTGCCTCGACCACGTTAAAACTCAGTTATCCAGTGGCACGGGATGGAGCTTCGTCATGAAATGCTAATCGGAGCCTATCGTAATATTGTTGTTGAGTAAGACCGCAACGAAAGTTGTAATAAATAACTGAACGAAAATTTTCTCTACTTTTTAAATTGCCGCCAATTTGTAAAAACAAAGGACCAATGAAATCATTACACATCCATAGATTCCCAAAGAGTTCCTAATTCGAAGTTTAATTACATTTTTCATCGACTGCTTTTCTTACTGGCCTATTTTAATAACTTTCAGTGTGACCTCCGTATGCTGCTGAACTTAGTCGTCCTGCAAGAGATGTTAAATGAGGACCCATTGCAGCTTTGAGTTGAGCGGGATCCCCAGGAAAACAGCTTTATCGACGAATTCTAGTTTATCTTTATTCAATACTATGTTACAATCATTATTTTTAACAAATCATTTATGCATTTAGTTCTTTTCCCATTTAATACTAAATTATTTGCAGTGATCCAATTTTGTACCTGCAGTAGGGCGTTATCTACGTCATCAAGATTTGATGCACTATTTATCTTATGAATTAGGGAAGTATCTTCAGCAAATAACACTCTTTGTTGTTGGTTTTCTAATAAATGGGGTAGATCATTAATATATACTAAAAAGAGGAAAGGGCCTAATATCGAGCCTTGTGGGACACCCATTTTTACTTTTAAAACAATTGAATTGACACCATTTATTTGCATTTTTGTTGTCTATCGTTTAAATAAGATTTATTAAACTGAGCGCAAGATTACCTAGTCCTTAATGCTCAAGTTTCAAGAGTAAGGTTTCGTGATTAGTGCAGCCAAATGCCTTGGAGAAGTCACAAAAGACTTCTGTGGCATCTACGGCCTCCACCCACGCTGTAAATATGTGGTTTAATTAGGTGACACCGGCGCGGCGCGGCGTCAGTCGTACAACGTCCTTTGGTGAAACCATATTGTTAGTGTTAAAATAATTAAGTATCTGATTGAGCATTACCTTTTCGAACACTTTGCTGAATACCGGCAACATGTATACTGGTCTATAATTGCTGGCGTTTTGGGTAAAGGCTAGGTAGATCGATTTTATTGAAGTTTAGTATAAGAGCAGTGGTGGCCCAGTGGTAACCCAGGCTGGCAGCTTTAGTTGGTGTATCTACTTAAATAATGACAACTGCTCTCAAAACGGTGAAGGAAACCGGCGTGTTCTAGAACCAAAAATTGAAAGACTTGTGACATCTTCCAACCCGCACTGAGACCGCGTGTTGAATTACGGCCCAATCCCTCGCACAACGAGGAGGCCTGTGGCCCAGCAGTGGGAACGTTATGATAACGTTAGGCTGATTATACCTATATAGTATAAACCGACTCGTTGCAGAATTATTCATTGTCGCGAGCGACATGAACAAAAGTTTCTCTAAGCTTTCTATTTTTTGCGATTTAGTATTTTTGTCTTGTTTTGTTAGACATTTATCATAAAGGCAGAGGCTACCAATAATGGCTATGGCAATACGTTTTCTGCAAAATATGTTTTTATCTAACTTACAGTAGTTTTGTTGTTATTATTTACCCCTTTTTCTACCACTGTCAACTGCAGTCTAGGGTCCTTAAGATATTTATCACAATAGTTTATTTCATCTTGCCCACTCCATTTGGGCTTGCCGTGAAGTCGCGTATACCTGAATTACATTACATCGAATATTCGAGTCCCGTAAACTTTAAATATTACTTAGTAGTTAAGTTAAAAGAATTACAGACTTGAAAAAAAATTCGTTGACGTAATCTGTCGTTACAATTAAAAATTATGTCCCAAATTACCGAAGCATTAATTTGCGAGCACATTTCAGATTAAACCAGTTAATAATGAACCTTCTTGAAAGGGCAGAGGTTGTTACAAATTTTAGTAATCGTTTGAAAGAAAAGACGTTTGTTTGCGGTAAACATGACGCAAAGAAAGAACACAAACAATAAGTTAGGTGAAAGTATGCGTCTCGTCCACGCAAAAGGTTTGGTGTGAGTGACGGTAGTAATAAAGTACTTACAGGCCGACCAAGGTATCAGGTATTTCATAAAAAGAACGAACTCGACGATAGCTGTATTTATAAAAACAAATGAAAATCTATTTGGAAAACTCAAATCAAAAAGACATTTATGTTAAAATTGCTAATGTACCACATAAAACGGCTCTATTTAACAAAAGCTTCTTTGGCATTGCATCAAAAATATACAACAAAATACGTATTGGCATTCTAGACACTAAGGAACTTCCAGTATTTAAAAATAAATTACGAACATTTTAAATTGATGAAGCATACTACACGACCCAAGATTTCTTGAATTATTGACCATTTATTAGTTTCACTGTATTTTGACATGTATTAGTATTGACCATGTATTAATTTCACAGTATTTGACATGCATTAGCATTCACCATGTGTTACTTTCACTGTATTTTACATTTATAATAACTAAATTTACCATGCATAATAATTCTAAATTTTAATGCCAATACCTACATAATTATTGTATGCCTATTAGGCAGGACATATTGATACTTCAATATATTGTTAAGACCTGTACCTTACATATGCCCACAATAAAGATACTTTGACTTTGACTTTGAAGGTTACCAAACCAGTAAGCCCTTGGTCACGGTTGATGCTGATAGCTGAACTTCTTATAAAGTTATGACAATTAATTATTATTGCATGCAGTAATTGTTTGCAATTGCATTATATAGGTACTTACATGGTATAATAATATGCTTCGCCTGGTATTCTCTTCCCGTGACAGCTGGGTCACGTGATTGGCCTAAGTATACGTCATCAGTTGCGATGCGGTTCTTAAAGTTTTTTAGTGGGGAAAAAGATAAAAATAATACAACGGGTACTAAATTTTTATCATTTTTAATATTTTAGATGAGCCCAAACGGCCTTGAAGACAGAGCCGTTAAACCTTATTTGAAAAAAAAAACTATCTAGCAAGCTACGTCAACATCACTTGAAAAATAAATACATCTGACTTGGCTGTATGGGCCAAGACCCCTTTGCCTGTCCTTAATTAGGACTAAAAGAACAACAAAAAAAAAATCACTACAAAATAAAATAATAACATGGACCAACTTAGTACACGACGAAAACCTAATAGGACGCAATTAACTCGACTTGAAAAATAAGTCAAAAACTAGTTAGGTTAGGTTATGTTCGGGCGTACAGCCGAATTAGCACAACTATGCCTTATATGGAATTTGCAACCGTAGATAAATGAAATAATATGTAGAAAGGTACTTACCAGTTCTTATTGTTGTTTTTGGTCTACAATATTGAAGCCACTTATTTGCTATCATCTCTTCTTTGGGAAAAGAAAAAAACCTTATTACTCCGCCTTTTTTACTTCTGTTTTTACAGTTTAGTACGGAACATTTAACCATTTTTTTTTCTTGTGTATCTTTCAAACACAGTTTTTACACAGTTTTTATAGTACCTAACTAATGTTTGGGAACCACAGTATTTTGCTCACCGAGCGAAACAACGCTATAGGTATGAGCAACACGACGATAGTGATGAAATGGGGAGCTGTCAGTATGTCACTTGTCAATCCGATGTGTGGCTACTGTGTGTGATTGAATTACCTAAGCAAAATGCATTTTACAACTTATCAAAGCAATTATGAACTAATAATTAAATATGTTAATTAATTTAAAACTAAAAAGATGAATCACAAGAGTTACTAAATAGTTAAGCTAGTTAGTAATTTATTTTATTTTATTACCTAATTAAGAAAGTCCCTAGCTTTACTGAAACGGACAATCAATGGCAACACTTATCGTGACGTAGTCTTAGGCCATCGTGGGAAGAGAATACCAGGCGAAGCATATTATTATACCATGGGTACTTACATGGTATAATAATATGCTTCATATTATTATACCATGGGTACTTACATGTAATTTTTTTTTCTATACAGTGTTCAATGAAAAGGTTTTAAGTGTGCCTATAAAATAATGTAGAGTTCTACGACAATGATAGATTAATCTTGATTTCTGATACGACTTATATCCGATGGTTTTTATTATTTAAATATCCAACAAACATGTTGTTTATTTCTGTTATTTGAGAAAATTCAGCGACACCCAGTCCCCATTCAAAAAGGGACGTCATAGTTTAAAGACGTATATTTTGGTAAGAAATGTACCTAATGTTGTACCTCTATTTATAAATCTGGTTAGCAGCTAGGTCTTGCCCTGCCTTGGGCTAAGGTAGCTTTAACAAAATTATGATACGGAACACCCCTCGTTTTGCGACCGATGCGAAAATTATTAGAGTTTTGTCCGAAAATAAGTAAGTAGGTACTTTGATAATTATTTACGTAGGTAGGTAATTACTCAGATACATTATTTTTATAAGTGGGTAAGAAGGAAAAAGCCGAAGACAATCGGTTGCTTCATAATAGTTATGTCTGAATCATTCATTAAAGTATCTTTAATGCAATGGATATTTATTGTAATTTAGACAAAATGAAAGGGATTTTCTTTCCGAGTTTGTTATGCAATTAGGGAGCAGTTCCCCCATCACTCCCTGAATTTGAAATACAGGGCTTGTGTTATGGGGGACCGGCACCCTAATTACACCCAATAAAAAATAGATTTTAATTTCAGTTGAGGCCTGATTTTTCAATAGTCAGATAACTTTTATCTCAAGAATAAATTTGACAGTTTGACATGTGTCAAACCCTCAAACCACCATATTTATTCCTCAGATAAAAAATTATCTGACTATTGAAAAATCAGCCCTAAGCACTGACCTCTATTAATACGCTGGACTGGCTATCCCATACAAAATGACAGCTATTTGCTGTGCCGATTCAAAGCGCCCCCAGTGACAGACGTGAGAGTTCTGAGAACTAAAAAGATTGCAAATGGCCGTTGTTTGTTGATTTTACGCTAAGTGTCTCTGCGGAATAAAAAGTTTTCTAAAGTGTTTACTGTGATTGTGATATAAATTAAAGTGTTATAATAGTGACAGTGATTGTATCATAGCTTGTATTGTTCGTCCAACATGAAATCGTGCGTATATTGTAAAACACGATACGAAAAGGGCAGTGGTGTCAGTTTTCACAAATAAGTGAATCTAAAACATAAATACTTATTAGAAAACCGCTTAAAACAGTGTATTCTTACAATAATAAACGTAAACTATTCGAGTTTACGGGATTTTACGAACATTTTTATAATCAATAACTTTTGTTAGGGATGTCAAAATTCATATCGATACTTTCGTAATATTATGATGTAAAACTAAAGTCATGCTCATCATTGTTAAAATAATGATACGCGCATTATAATGATCTCTATTATAATAGCAAAACACTTCAAGGTTTATTATTATTACAGTCAATAACAAATAATTTAACACTTATGATTCATAATTCTCATTAAGTGTTCTATATAATTATAGATATATGTATGTATATAATTTATAATTTTTTACCCATACCTACTATAATGTTTCCTTTAATTACAGGTTCCCCTCCGATTACACTCTCAAAAAAATATGAAGGTTGTCAACTGGACTCCGACAATGTATCATTATCTATGTTCTAAACACTTCACGGAAGCCTGTTTCTTAAAACATCAGTCACGGACTACGTTGAAAAAATGGCTCGACAGTAATTTTTAATGTAATAAAATATGTGATTTGAGAATGCTTTTTTTATTTCCCTGTCCCCCTCCCCTTCGGTAATTAAGTTGTTACAAGTTAATTACCGTAATTACAGACCTAATAGAAAGTTATTGTGTCTCTTATCACATGGCAACATGCGGTATCTGACTAGTAATAATATCTTATTGTGCACTCTTTATAGGAAAGGATTGTCTTATTAATTACTATTTCTATCTTAGTAATTTACTATTTTACAGATTTTTATTATTTATTGATCCTATAGTGAACTGTTATCCGATTAAGGACCAATCAACCGGACATGTGACACTTATTATTACAGTCCATAAACAGTACTAGATACTGCTATTTCAAGTTATGTTTTTATACGTAAAATATCTGCTTATTACGACTATCTATAGTTCATTAGTTTAGTTAGGTACTCAACTAGTGCCATGTCTTTTTATCTGTGTTTTAGTAACATTTAACAAAATATATGCCTATATTGTTTTAAATCAATTATCTACAATTTAAGTAAATCTTAACATATTACGTATAAAAGACAACACGAATGTTACATGTTAATAATTACCTAAACCAATTTAATTTATAGGAAATCTGTAACAATAGCGTTGGTAATATTTCTATCATTGTGGTCAATATCAGAAAAGTTTTTATCGATAACAAACCTTTTGTTATACATCACTAGTATTAGTTCCATTCCCCCACACTGCTGCCGTCAGCGCCAAAATGGCGATTTTCAAATAGGCACATGAAATTGATAGCGATAGCCAGTCCAGCGTATTTTAATAGAGGTCAGTGGCCCTAAGTAATTTAAAAAAATTTAATTCAGAATTATAGAATATCGAATTGTCAAAATTAAAGGAATTGTCATTCCGGGTGTGATATGCAATCGTATGCAATTTTAGGGTGCTAAAGCTAGACTAATCCGGAAAACAGGTTGCATCAGTTATAACTTTATAGGTTACTTTTGCAGGTAGGTACTCGTATTCGTCCGCTACCGTCATATTGGCGAGATGGGTATAACAGAAGGGGGTAGCGTCCCCAAATAGCGGCACTTCAAGCGGATTTTTTTGTAGAATTTCTAAGGCCGGCGCCGCCGCCGTTTTTGCATAGCTGAGAAACCAGTTCTTACGTAATTCCGCGAAGCCATGTGAAAATAAAGATAAAAATAATCGGGACCACACTTACGTCTAATTGATTCAGCGACAGTCTTCGAGCTCGTCGATAAAGATGGAAGATATGGTACTTGTAGGTGTGACACGAACATCCGTTGACCGTCACGATTGTTCTACAGTTCTATCGCACCCTGTGGATAACAGTAAACACTAAGCAAAGTGTGCTCGATTTACAGCTTTCAATTAATGTAATATGTATTATGACTCTGCCATTTCTAGCTACATTACTAGGAGAAATCTAATATCATCTTTGGTTAGGAAAGGGTAGAATTTATGATTTTTCTTAACCGTACATACCGTAAGTGTGCGGTGACGACCTGCAATGCTATTCTATAAATATCTCACCGTGAAATCGTACGAGAAGTGAGTTTGAAGTGAGCTTCTGCAGTGCGATTCTGTAACCATCTCACCGTGACAACTAAGGTGAAGTGAGCGTGGAGTGAGCTGTCAGTGTCGTCCTACTGATGCTAGGGATTGACCAAGAATTACACTTACAATCATAATCGAGATTTTAATAATATTTTTTATGCCAATTCTAGTGATAGTTTTATATTATTTCAAAGCTAGTAAGTATCTAAGTGCCTAAAAAAAAGTACATATTTTATTTTAAAACCCCGAAAATAGTAATGTTTAGCCACTTAACTACATACTAACTTTGAAATAATATAAAATGATCAATAGAATTTGGATAAAAAATTGTTTGTAAATGTAACGTTGGTCAATCCCTAGCGTCAGTGGGATAACACTGACAGCTCACTCCACGCAAGTCTTCACGGTGATATTTTTACTGAATCGACCAGCTGATACTAGGGAATGACACTGTTGACAGCTCACTCCACGCTCACTTCACCTACGTTTTCACGGTGAGATGGTTACAGAATAGCACTGCTGAACTAGTTTTTCAGTTTTATACGGTTCGCTGCTGGTGGTCCCCGACCAGAGGGTCTACTCTTTAAGGGGACTACATGACCTAAACGCAAGTTTTATAATGCCTAAATGTATATGATCCACTGCAGTAAACAAAATCAGAAAAATATATGATATTCTTCAGGATATTATGCTAGTTAGATAGTGTGTTCAAAACATAATACAACTAATTTGGTACGACAGAAAAAAGTCACGAATATAGGTAGGTACATACCTCTTAAAATTTATTTTAACGATTAAAACCCATACATGCAATCATTCTGTTTTTTTTCAAATTGTTCTTTAAGCAACATATTCACGTGACAGTGTTTTCATTTTTTTGTCCAATCAATAATTTTTTTTGTAAATAGAGAATTGCTTCATATTTTGCAATAAATTACCAGCTTTGTGTCATCGCGCTTCTCTCTCTTTTCTATGCAGTCCGACAGTGACCGCGCTTTAGCTGTTGTCAGCCCCTTAAGCACTAAATCCATAGTTCAATCCGTATGTGGAAATTACAGGCGTTTGCTACTCCGTATCACCTACGGACACAATATTACTTCAAGACCCGAAATAAAAATGAATGACAACACCTCTTGACAGTTATATATACATATTATGCTTAATCCCAATGTGTTATTGCCCGTCCGAAAATGTTAATTAATCGGGTGTAGGGTTAATTCCGAAGTACCTACCAATCGAACTACTTTCGGATGGGCCCGTTTCTTCGTTGATGGGCTTATAGAGTAGGCCCCCAGCAGCGAACATTTCATTTCAATGTCATCGATCACTATGGTGGATAGTACAGTCCTGTCAAAAGTTCCACTAGCACATGGGTCTACGTTACATTATAAAACGAGTTTCTCGCAAGCCTGCCATCATTAGAATTTGTAGTAGGTATTATACTCTAAAATAAGAATAAGTCTTAAAGAAATATTCGTGCTACCGGTTATTGTTGGTTAATTCCAACCAAATTCAAACGCACTCGCGGTTGGTCTATAGAATATCTATACACTTTTCGATGGTGGGGATACGATGTCGCCCTGAATTTACTATTCGTATACATATGATGCTGGCTACCTACGTAAATGTCCGTGGACTGGACTCACAATACCTAATCATTTCATTAGACGCCATTCGCCATTCACGTCACTACATCAATGTTGATCAAATTGACAATTAACCATTATAATAATATAATCTTGACTGATCAGTTGGTGCAGTTGGTAGCGACCCTGCCTTCTGAGCCGCTGGTGCTGGGTTCGATCCCCGGACAAGTCAAACAATTGTGTGCATGAACATGTCTGTTTGACCTGTGTCTGGGTGTGTATACAATGTGGCGCTACAATGGTGACTTTAATTTAATACACGGGTAGGGCTAGTGCCCATTAACCATATAAATATTGATAGGTTAAAATAATACGTAAACTGAAAAAAAAAATTTTTCAAACAAACTAAATAATAAAAAAGTCATTAAAATTGGGATCACCCTTGCAAAAATTCATTCATGAAATTACTTACCTAGCTCGCTTACGTTAACTCGGAGCGGCAGCGACGCGGCGCATCGCGTCTTGTACCTACTCGTGATCGGTCCGATTCTTTGACGGCATATTATCAAAGAAACCGAGCGGCGCAAGTGGTACAAACACTTATCACATCACCCTCTCTTGTTACTATTAGTAATAACTGTCATCACTAATCACTGCCATCACGATCATAAGTTTACACAAGCACTAATAGCACAAATAAATGCGTCCGTATCGCAAGAGGTGTAAACGTACCTACTAGATAAGAAAACGAAAACCAATCAAAGTGTCTTTATCGCAGTACCATGATCTAATTACTATCCTAATTACACAAAAAGAAATAAATAAAACAATAGCTAAGAGTCTTTTTCGCGACGTAATTATGCGCACTAGAGTAAATAAGTGCGTCAAGGACACGGGTTCGACTAGCACTAGAAAAGCAAAAAAAGAATTCGTGTTCGGTGCGGCGGGTGGGTGGAAGGGAGAGCGCGCGTCGCCTGCGCTGCTCGCCAACAAAGGAAATTTCCTTAAATTCGCCTACTCTATGCATTTGTTTCATCCTAATAGTATTGCTTATTCGTTTTAATTTCATTGATGCGAAGTTATGATCCGTGACCGAGGGAAATGACCGCTGCGCGACAGTTCTTTAAGTACAGGTTGCTCTAAGATGCTATTTCCTAAATTCTTTAATAAATCTGTAAATAATAACGTTTAATGGAAATAAAAATTTGTCATGAAACGAAAATGTGAAAACGTATATGTGTGTTAAATTAAGGTCACCATAGCAGCGCCACGCTGTATGTATATAACTAGTAGTATATCAGTCATCAGGTTACCGTAGTACTGGCTCTACCTAGTTCGGGACCTGAAGACCTTGTGTGGATGTTGTCTCATTTTATATTATATTATAATCGGTTCGCAACTTTGCAGTTGCCAGCTTAGCAAGTTATTTGGATGTCGTACTGCGTAACATAATGTTCCATGCTATCATGAACTAGTGCTACTTACACTCCTACCTACCTACATCTCCGTAACAGAACCTGTTTGTGCGGAAGCCCTTACTTCGGGTGCATTCACAACTCGAACATTAGCGCGTAATGACTATTGAGCATTCGCTTAAGAGCATTAAATTAATTAAATTGAGCAGTGGATACGTTGAACCGAGCGTAACAAAACTCGCACGCGAGCACCAAGTTTCTTTGTTCGTTGAAACGGGCACCAAGCTTTGAAATAGAGAAATGTTCGCAATCAAAGTTATGATTGGGTCGATGTTCACAATCCGAGAGCGCTACCCTACCAATGCTCGCAGTGTGGATACACCTTAGCGCTTTATCTCGAAAAACGACCGTGTGCAATTTATTTAGTTTTTTAGTCTAGGTCAGTGGTGACAGAGACAGAGTCGACGGTGGAGTGAGCTTACCCAGAAGAAGCCTGTTCTCTCTCACTTTGAAAAGATTATGGTTGTATGCGTTCGGAAACACAGACGCAGGTAGAGAGTTCCATTCTTTTGCTGTGCGCATTACTAAAGACATTTGGAAACGCTTAGTGCTTATGAAGCTACTTCTTTATTAATTCTGTAATTCACTGTATGAACTCCGAAATTCTGAAAAATCACGTATCGACTCCTAAGTGCCTCGGAGTCCTTGTCGAATCAGCTTAGCGCTATTGGCATGGATCCGTTAATACACTCCCGTATGCTTCACCTTCAATTTGTCTTTTGGGTGATGACCTAATATTGATCAAGCCTACCTAAATAGAGTTATCCTTCTATCGGATTACTCTAGATTTAAGATACTTCCGTAGGTACTGCTTAGTCCTGTGTACCTACACTAAACAAACCCAAATATACTAAATAAATAAAAAGGATATTGCAAATTCACAAAAATCTGTGAACGAATCATTTAAAAGCTTGTGCAGTTTTTCATTGATTTTGATTAAATTCAACGTATAATTAATTGATTGAATGTACCTAATTTATCTGACCAAATATGAATTGAATTCCTATATGAAAAAATACACAGGGTTATTGGTAATATGTCGCCAGTACATTAAAGGGATGAAGGGGAGGTAATTTCCAACCAACTACTTATGACCCATAAGCAAATGTCGACCATTTTCGAGTAATTTGACATTTTACATTTTTTTACCGGTAGGTACCTACACAATTTAGAAAATGTATAAAAAACCTAATGCATGATTTTTTTAAATGTTATTATTATCTTACTTCAATACTTATTCAATCATAAAATGACAATTAACTTTAATATTTTTTAAATCAGAGCTCACAATTTACATAATTTGAGCAGATTATTTGACTAAAATGGTTAATTTCTGCAAAAATCATGGATATACTTTATCGACAGAACATTAAAAAAAATATGTACCACTCCTCAGCTGTCCAACGATATGTTATTTATGTGTGGAATTGATTTATGTACTTTAAAAGAGTCAAATAGAAATATAATTCATTTGTACAGGCACGTTCTTGCAGTTGGAAGCCATACTAAGTTATAGAAATGTACCTACTCTGTGGTTAAAGATACAATCAGTCATCTTGACACTTTCACCATAGACATATAATGTGGTTTCGTCATTGACTTATAGGTTTCGTTCACAGAGTCCAACACTACCCCTTGAACTAAACTATGCGTACCAATTTTTATTAAACAACAACACTACCCCTAAAACTATTGTCTTATAAAAAACACGAATGTGAATCATATAATATAGTTAATTATTACTACAATATTTTAAGAAATATTACATTACATAGTAATAATTAGAATAATAATATTACCTACACTGATAAAATAGACAAAGATAACTTATCATGTTTCTCTTTAGTTAAAGGTTTAGTGAGCAAGTCAGCTACCATGTCACCTGTAGGCGTATAACGGACATTGATAAATTTATTAATTACAATATCCCTAAAATGGTGTCTAATGTCTATAAGCTTGGTACGAGCATGCAACATTGAATTAGAGCAAAGTTTTTGTGCCGACTGATTATCATTGTACAAGTTTATCTTACAATGAACTTGAAGGCTTCTTTGCAAGCATCTGAAATAGCCATGTACTCTGCTTCAGTACTTGAGAGAGCCACAGTCCTCTGCTTACAGCTTTCCCAAGATACTACTATGTCAAGAAAGTACCGGGAAAAGATCAATAATACACAAAATGTCTGTTATTCATCCAAATTTATTTTATCACCTTCAAAGTATGCTCCTTTAGAAACGATACACTTGCGCCAACGAATAATCCATTCATCAAAACATTTTTTAAACGCTGCTTCCGGAATTGAGTTCAGTTCTCGCCGCGAATTCTCCTTTATTTATGTCTTCTATCGATTGAAAACGGGTGCCACGAAGTGGTAATTTAGGAAAAAGAAAAAAGTCAGCAGGAGCCATATCTGGTGAATATGGTGGTTGCTGGATGGTATTTGTTGAGTGTTTGGTTAAAAATTCGTTCACAATGATAGCCTTGTGCGAAGGCGCATTGTCGTGGTGCAAAATCCAAGAATTTTCTTTCCACAAATCTGGCCTTTTTCGTCGAATTTGCTCTCTTAAACGCCGCATAACGCTCAAATAATATTCTTTATTTACCGTTAGACCTTCCGGTAAGAATTCAGAGTGCACAACACCGCGATAGTCAAAGAAAACAGTCAACATGACTTTGACTTTTGATCGACTTTGGCGTGGTTTTTTCGATTTCGGTTCAGTTGGAAGGCGCCACTCCGAAGCTTGTTGACTAGTTTGCATGTCAAACTCGTAAACCCACGTCTCGTCACCAGTAACAATGCGTTTCATGAATGTTGGGTCCGAACTGACTCGTTCTAGCATGTCCTCAGCGACTTTCATGCGATTGAGTTTTTGGAGAAAATTCAGATCTTTTGGGACTAGCCGAGCAGCAACATGTTTCATACCCAAATGATTAGTTAAAATGGTACGGATCGACTCGTGAGATACAGAAAGTTCGGCGGCTATCTCTCTCAGAGTTGAATGGGGATTTTCAGTCACTATTTCCTTCACTTTTGCGATGTTAACTTCAGTTGCAGACGTTGACGGCCTACCAGAGCGAGGCAAATCTTCCATCACATCTCGACCGCTTTTGAACGCTTTGAACCACTCATAAGCACGAGTTTTTGATAAAGTCGATTCACCGTAAGCCTTCTGTAACATTTTCAGTGACTCCGAACACGAAATTCCATTGGCGATGCAAAATTTAAGACAAACTCTTTGTTCGATATTTTTGTCCATTATGAAATTCGCAATACACACTATATAATATGATATTACTAAAACCAGCACTGTATTTAATATAAATAACAGATACAACTCAAACTCCGCGCCAAAATGGAAAACAGTTGTGCCAATCTAACAACTACAAAAAAACAAAAATTTGAATTTGGAACCATAAACAAATCATCCATTCCCAATGACTAAAGAAAAGACTAAGAGAGGACATGAACTAAAACATCTATATAAATTATACATTATGGAAATATCATACGATTCTATACAGAAATAAAAAAATATACATGTTTCTTTCTAACTTATGCAATTCTGCAAGTGTCAAAAAGAGAAAACCGTATTTTGTCAGTTTTCTAAAATTGCAATATTGAAGTATGACGTCACGGAAGCCCTGCCCATCGGCCGGTTCGCCATTTTAGTTTCTGGTTTTGAGTACTTCTCAGAGTGTACATGAAGTGTCATTTGGCGTTATCGTGCGACTAAATATTAAGTTTTTTTCCATTTTGAGAACATTTTGAGTGCTGTAAATTTGACTGAGGCTGTCTGTGATAGAGGAAACCATGCCTATGTGTTGTGTGAGGGGCTGTGGCTCGAATTACAGTAAAAAAGCGCCTCTGATATCCCTGCACAAGTAAGTCGAAAGAATTCATAGATTATTAAGTTTCCTATATAAATTTATACCAATTTCTAGTCTCAATTCATGTTTATTACTGTTCGGTCATAGATTATTGCCTATTCATAGTCTTTCGAACGATATATTTCCTTATTTTGGTTTTGTTTACTACCTAATTTTATTGACAAATATAGTGTTGTGATTGTGTAATTTGCACAACGAATCGATTTTGCATCGATAAAAACCAAATTTCGTTTGAATATTTAGCATGAAAGAATATACACATTTATGTTAGTTTGCGTGTTTTGTTTGTGTTTTTAGGTTACCAAAAAATGATAAACTTAAAAGTAAGTGGCTTGAATCATTGGGTCAAGAAAATATCGACTCCAGCCAGGAAAAAGTATTTGTTTGTTCACTACATTTTGAAGAGTCTTGTATTAATAGAAGTCTTGATATAGTGAGACTTCACGACAATGCAATACCGACAAGGCTCCCTAAGGTAAATTATCACATTTTCATTGTAAGCCTACATTTACCCATATATTCGAAAATAATGTTGGAGCTGATGAAGATTGTACAACCTATCTTTGCATTGTATAAATTCAATCTCTTAGTATTGTATAATTGCATAGCACATGTGTGAGCACTATGTACCCACTATAAAGGTTACTGGGTTCGTCTTTCATTGACTTGAATGTGCCCTGGCGGCTGAGAGTATGTCATGCTCACTCAAATGTGTCGCTGGTGGTGGCGTGTGTATTGGATCATTGAGTTCCCTTCAAAATGGTTGAGCTGAATGGTGCTGATCCATACGTCATGTTCGTGAACGGGCGCCGTCAGTAGGCACTGGTCATTTCTTAGCTGCCACGGCTTATTTTAATTCCATAATTGTTTTTATCTTTTTATTACGGACGCTTTTAACGTGCACGTGTTTCTACATCGTTCTCACATGTATAATTACAACATAAATGATGTAACCACTTTTTTGTAACAATATTTTGATTTAAAAGAGTGTCCATGGAGTTTCTTGCCCGTTCTTCTCCATAGGTACCTACTACGCTTTGGAATGGGCAACTAGCTTCATCTTTCTGACTGACCGACCCCTTGACAATTCAAAAGTGCCTGTAATTGGTTTATTTGAAATAAATGCTTTGAGTTTGAGTCATAATACATTATTATTTCCCTGTACATTTATTGTAGACAGGCAGACTTTATTGTATTTCACATTATTGGTGTACTTAATACTAATTACAAACTGATATTATTGTATCTATTTGAAATAAAACGGTTCTCCCATTAAATGCATAATATCGATTTCTGTTGTTTTATTTTGTTAATAATCGGTGTAGTTTTGAATTCCTTGTTGCAGTTTAATTTACTCTTCTTCTAGCTTGATTATCACGAGCAACTATTAATCATAGAGTAAATAATATCAAGTACAATTAATTTTAAATGAACCGCCAAATTGATGATTTTTGCAATTTTTCAGTCGGATTACGCAACAACAGGCTTTTTTGTACTTAATCCATAATGCGACGGCCTAGAATGAAAATCGAATAACACCCTACTTACCTACTATCTACTTAAAATCAAAAACCTTATTTTAATGTATGTGATTTCGATTAATCGATTTGTAATCAACACGATGAACAAAATCATTGCAAAGAATGAGCAGAGGACAACACTAGGTAATGGGCGGAGCCTACGCCATTTTACTTTCCACGCGGGCACGCGATACGATCTTTTAGTTCATGTCCTCTCTTATTCTTTAGTCATTGTCCATTCCCGATACTTTTTTGACTGAATGTATAACAGAATCACCTAATTTAAATATACACCCTGTGTATGAACGACGATCAACCTCATTGGATGCCCAATCAGGATCTGTGTAGCCATTTATGACCAATCCGCCCTTAACATATTTATGAAAGTAATGACTTGTACCATTGAGATATCGCAGTACCCTTTTCGCAGCTTTCCAATGTGTTTCATCGAAGCATTCGTTAAATTGGCTCAAAACACTTATTGCATGCGAGATATCTGGTCTGGAACAAACTGAAATATACATTAAGCAACCTATGAGACTTCTGTAGTCGAAACGAGTACCTATCCTTGACTTCACTTTTCTTCAGTTTCGATGCTGCTTCCATAGGGGTTGGAGACAGTTTGCATTCAGTCATATTAAATTTACGTAGAACAGTTTCAATGTAATGTGACTGATCTAAAGTAATCGATTCTTTATTCCTGCATACTCTCATGCCCAATATTTGATGAGCAGGTCCCAAATCCTTCATCTCAAACTCTGACATGAGTTTTTCTTTCACCATATTATTATCTCTTTCTTTGGATATTGATGAAGAGAATAACATTATGTCGTCGACATAAAGGGCAATTATAACCATTTCCCTCTTCTGTCCTTTTTAATAGACACATGGTTCTGAAGGCATTCTATTGAAGTGGAGTTTATTTATTAATACTCCGTCAATTTTTTCATACCATGACTTTGCAGCCTGTTTTAATCCATACACGGCTTTATCCAACTTATACACCTTATGTAAGAACATAAAGACAAGAGTCCTTTCTCAAAACCTTCTGGTTGTTCCATTAGCACATGCTCTTTAAGATCACCATTCAAAAAGGCTGTTTTGACGTCTAGGTGATTTATTTCTAGATCATATTCTGTAGCTAGCAACAAACGGATAATAGAGTAACGGACAACAGGCGAAAAAGTTTAATTGTATTCAATGCCATACCTTTGAGTAAATCCTTTTGCAACCAGCCGTGCCTTGTATTTTAGGAGACTTCCATATAAGTTCCTCTTTTTCTTATAGATCCATTTGCATTTTACTGCTTTATGATCTTTAGGTAGATCCACAAGGCGCCAAACTTTATTGGTAATAAAGGTTTTATACTTATCTTCCATGGCTTCCTTCCATTCTTTAACTTCATTGCCACCAAGTGCTTCCTTAACAGTCTCCGGGTCTCCAAGACCCTTGTACTGTTGAGCTACCAGTTGTGCAAATAGATATTCATTTACAGCATCAGTGAAGTCTGTAGTTGTCGAGCCTTCACTTGAACTCCCTGGAATATAGGTTTCATCCGACGAGTTCTCTGCTTCAGATGAATTACTACTGTCAGTGATACTAAATACTGTGTCCTTGTTCCTATTTCTGTCATCAGAAGCACAATTTTCAGACACAACCTGTGGACTTTCATCTCCAGTGTTTTCGTCTGCCCTACATGTCTGTTCTGTACGTGAAAATACATGAACCACTTGATTAGTATCATCATCTGACAGATCCTTCTTCCAAAAACGATCTTCTAAAAATGTCACATGGTGTGCTTTAATGCAATGCTCAGGGTTCTCTGGATCAATGAGTTTGTAACCCTTTGAATCGTTTCAGTAACCAAAAAATATATATTTCTTTGCCTTCGAATCCAGTTTTTTTTTATGATTTGAAGTCAAAGCATAAGCCAAGCAACCAAATGTACGAATATGAATTACATTTATCTTTATATTAGTCCATTTCTCCAGCGGGGTCATGCCCATGACAGCTTTTGTAGGTGAGCGATTCTTCAGATACACTGAAGTGTTTACGGCCTCTGCCCAAAATCGTTTGTCAAGACCAGCATCTTCTAGCATACAGCGAGCTTTGTCCATGATGGTACGATTAGCTCTTTCAGCCACACCATTCTGTTGACTACAATGCGGGACAGTCGTTTGGTGACGGATTTCTTGCTGTAGCAGAAACTCCTTGTCTCATGACATTCATGCTCCTAGAGTTGAGGTGCCCCAGCCTGCGATGCCATACTTCCTGTGACACCAAGCTGATCTGCTCTTGCTCTGACACATCACAGTCCAGTAGTGATTGATAAATGATTTTATTTCTGTAAGTAGGTTTCTACAAACACATTTACACGTCGATTTACTGCTGTTGTCAGATACCATGCATTGAGGCTGCACTTCGACATCAGCTCTACTGCTATTCCCTATAGAATCTAATTGAAAAATACCATTCACATAACTAGCAGTAGCTATGGTTTCATGCCCATCCATTATTCTACAGGTTTTAGAATTAAAATGGACTTTATAACCTTTTCTTGTTAACTCACTCACTGATAAAAGGTTAGTTGACAGTTGAGGAACCAAATAAACATTACTTATTGTTCTAAACGCGCTGTATAACTTAATTCTAACTTTACCTAATCCTTCAGAATTTAACTGATCACCATTTGCAATGTTCACAAAGAGTTCTTTAGTTGATTTCAACTCTGACATAACACTCTTGTTTTTCCACATATGGTTGGTTGCACCAGAGTCCACGTACCAGACATCATTCTTGATATTTACCGTCAATGCTGACAATAACACCTTCTTCTTGTCCTTGGCATTACTCACTGGAGTCGTAGAGGCAGCATTCTTAGAGCAATTCTTCTTAGTATGTCCTGGCTTCTTACATCGGTATCATTTGATCTTCTTAATAGTAGTCAAAGCCGATGCAGTCTCTGTCTTGTCATCTCTTCTGTAAAACTCCTGTAATAATTTCATTTTCACAGTTTCACTGACAAGCTTGTCACTGGAATTCTCCAACGCCATGATGAGCGGGTCGTAGTCGGAAGTCAGTCCGCTCAAAATGATGACTGCTATGAAGTCATCGTCTAGTGGAGAACTTATGTCCTGCAATTGTTGTGCTATTTCAGTTAGTTTCGTAATGTAAGCTTCCATATTACAAGCATTCTCTTCGAGCTTAGTTCCAAAAAACAACCGCAGTAATCCTAAGCGTCTGCATAGACCCTTGTCTTCATAAGCCTTTTGTAAATTTGTCCATGCTTCATTGGCTGATTTTGCGTTACGCACAAGCGAAAAAGCATTGGAACGTCCAGATAGACAAATTTTTGCAAGCGCGCGCTGATTTTTTCTGATATCTTTGCTTCCGTCGTCGGTGGACTCGATACATTCCAGTAGGTCCTCGTGCATCAGGAGCATCTTCATGGAATACTTCCAGTTATTGCAATTTTCCATGCCCTGCAGCTTTTCTGTTGGAATTCCTGTCGAACTATGTGCTTCGCTGGTAATTTTTAAACCAGATTAGAAAGATGAAGCAAAAAAAAAAATATGTGCCGATCGTCTTCTTTTTCTTACAAAAATAACTTTCCGAGAAATTAATCAAAAATCTTATTTCAGTAAGTGCTCTGGGCCCATAACCTGTTATTTAGGTGTAGAATTAATATATTTTAAAAGAGTCAAATAGAAATATAATACATGTGTACGGACCAATGACTAAAGACTAAGAGAGGACATGAACTAAAAGATCTATATAAATTAAATACATTATGGAAATATCATACGATTCTATACAGAAATAAAAAAATATACATGTTTCTTTCTAACTTATGCAATTCTGCAAGTGTCAAAAAGAGAAAACCGTATTTTGTCAGTTTTCTAAAATTGCAATTCAATTTCAATTGACGTCACGGAAGCCCTGCCCATCGGCCGGTTCGCCATTTTAGTTTCTGGTTTTGAGTACTTCTCAGAGTGTACATGAAGTGTCATTTGGCGTTATCGTGCGACTAAATATTAAGTTTTTTTCCATTTTGAGAACATTTTGAGTGCTGTAAATTTGACTGAGGCTGTCTGTGATAGAGGAAACCATGCCTAAGTGTTGTGTGAGGGGCTGTGGCTCGAATTACAGTAAAAAAGCGCCTCTGATATCCCTGCACAAGTAAGTCGAAAGAATTCATAGATTATTAAGTTTCCTATATAAATTTATACCAATTTCTAGTCTCAATTCATGTTTATTACTGTTCGGTCATAGATTATTGCCTATTCATAGTCTTTCGAACGATATATTTCCTTATTTTGGTTTTGTTTACTACGTATTTTTATTGACAAATATAGTGTTGTGATTGTGTAATTTGCACAACGAATCGATTTAGCATCGATAAAAACCAAATTTCGTTTGAATATTTAGCATGAAAAAATATACACATTTATGTTAGTTTGCGTGTTTTGTTTGTGTTTTTAGGTTACCAAAAAATGATAAACTTAAAAGTAAGTGGCTTGAATCATTGGGTCAAGAAAATATCGACTCCAGCCAGGAAAATGTTTGTTCACTACATTTTGAAGAGTCTTGTATTAATAGAAGTCTTGATATAGTGAGACTTCACGACAATGCAATACCGACAAGGCTCCCTAAGGTAAATTATCACATTTTCATTGTAAGCCTACATTTACCCATATATTCGAAAATAATGTTGGAGCTGATGAAGATTGTACAACCTATCTTTGCATTGTATAAATTCAATCTCTTAGTATTGTATAATTGCATAGCACATGTGTGAGCACTATGTACCCACTATAAAGGTTACTGGGTTCGTCTTTCATTGACTTGAATGTGCCCTGGCGGCTGAGAGTATGTCATGCTCACTCAAATGTGTCGCTGGTGGTGACGTGTGTATTGGATCATTGAGTTCCCTTCAAAATGGTTGAGCTGAATGGTGCTGATCCATACGTCATGTTCGTGAACGGGCGCCGTCAGTAGGCACTGGTCATTTCTTAGCTGCCACGGCTTATTTTAATTCCATAATTGTTTTTATCTTTTTATTACGGACGCTTTTAACGTGCACGTGTTTCTACATCGTTCTCACATGTATAATTACAACATGAATGATGTAACCACTTTTTTGTAACAATATTGTGATTTAAAAGAGTGTCCATGGAGTTTCTTGCCCGTTCTTCTCCATAGGTACCTACTACGCTTTGGAATGGGCAACTAGCTTCATCTTTCTGACTGACCGACCCCTTGAGAATTCAAAAGTGCCTGTAATTGGTTTATTTGAAATAAATGCTTTGAGTTTGAGTCATAATACATTATTATTTCCCTGTACATTTATTGTAGACAGGCAGGCTTTATTGTATTTCACATTATTGGTGTACTTAATACTAATTACAAACTGATATTATTGTATCTATTTGAAATAAAACGGTTCTCCCATTAAATGCATAATATCGATTTCTGTTGTTTTATTTTGTTAATAATCGGTATAGTTTTGAATTCCTTGTTGCAGTTTAATTTACTCTTCTTCTAGCTTGATTATCACGAGCAACTATTAATCATAGAGTAAATAATATCAAGTACAATTAATTTTAAATGAACCGCCAAATTGATTATTTTTGCAATTTTTCAGTCAGATTACGCAACAACAGGCTTTTTTGTACTTAATCCATAATGCGACGTCCTAGAATGAGAATCGAATAACAACCTACTTACCTACTATCTACTTAAAATCAAAAACCTTATTTTAATGTATGTGATTTCGATTAATCGATTTGTAATCAACACGATGAACAAAATCATTGCAAAGAATGAGCAGAGGACAACACTAGGTAATGGGCGGAGCCTACGCCATTTTACTTTCCACGCCGGCACGCGATACGATCTTTTAGTTCATGTCCTCTCTTATTCTTTAGTCATTGGTACGGACACATTCTTGCAGTTGGTTAAATATGTCTTAACCAACTGCATAATATTATTAAGTAAATACAATCAGTCATTTTGACACTTTCACCATAGACTTAAAATGAGGTTTCGTTCACAAAGTCCAACACGAGATACAATTATTATATTAATAATACAATTATATTACAATATAACAAATACAACACATATTACAAATATAATATTTCAAATTACTGGAAAATGTTTGGCATTTGCACAGGGGTCCTAAGGGGTCATTTGGTTGAAAATGACCTCCCCTACATCCCCTTGATGGATTGCTGACGGATTACGTCCTTTCCCTTTAATGAAATTTTACTCTTGATATTCTAAAACGAAGTATACCTAACTAGTATATTAAACTATAGTATACTAAACTATAGAATCTAATAAGTGTTACACTTGGCGCGAAAACCGTGCTTATGGTGTAGGTACATTTACACACCCCGACGCATTATGAATTTACCAACATCAATAGAGTTTACCTCTTCTCATATTTCTATACAACATGCGAGGGGGGTGATACAGCTGATTTATCTGGTTTCTCTTTCTTTCTTTAATCTATGTGGAACCCTATATATCTGTTTCCCTCTCCCGCTATCTAAGCTTTTCATTTTGTTACGTTTTTTTTTCCTTATGTCTCTTTTCAACCTATTTCCAGTTTTCCTTCTTTCGTGAGATTTGTATTTTTTTCTAGTAAGTAGCTGTCCTTATACGCAGCCTTGCCTAAATAATAAACAAAAGTAACTTTTCTTTTTCTTTTGCCACAAATGGTGGCTGGCATAAGTACTTACCATAAATCAGTTGTTAGGTGTATGTTCTATAGACTGCCTATAGCACCATCATACATATGCATGTATACCGTTGCACTTGAAGAGGGTCTTGTAATTTATAGAGGGTCCAGGCGACGCCTTTGCCCGACACCCCTAGGCTGTAATGAACTACACAAATTAGGGAACATTTTATTTAGGAGCATTTTCGACTTTATCTTTACGACTTTAAAGCTTTAAACTAATTGGAACCGGTTGCGGTGTTTCGAATTCAATATGACGTCCAGTATCCCATCAACGTGCAACCATCGCATCCTAATCACAGAATATTTTTTGGGAGTAGACAACAATAATGGTGTGGTGAATATCTTAAAGGTTAATACTTTTATCTCAACTATGCATCTATCTGCGTCTTAAATAATAGCAGGTACAAAGTAAACTAGACTTTAAAGTTAAGCGGTTATAGCTCATTAGTCAATGATCGTTACCGAGTATCATAAACGTTGTTTAGTTTAGTGCATATCAAGGTATTACTAAGTTTAATGTGAACTTAACAGCTGTTCGTGGGTATTCAATGCTGCATTGCTAATAATTACTGCAGTGTTGCTATGCAGTTCAATCCACTTTAGAGCCTTCGGGCGCTTCCCTGTTTCATCGCGGTCTACTTCTTTAGGAGTTAGCACATCACGGGCATCATCATCATCTCTTTCTGGGGCTGTTAAGGTGCCGTTTTGGCTATTTGGGATTCATTTTTTACAATGTGGTGGATCCAGCCCACTACTTAGCCAATAATCTTTCGACATGCGACAGTTATTGTTTATTCAATCAGCTGTAGTATCCAATATTTGTCTTTTCGCTTTTAGCACGAAATGTTGACTTCCTGATATCCCTACCTACTTTGTGCAGTAGCTCGTTCTGATCATGTTCTGATTTAGTCAATGCTGTTTACGACTGAAGAACAGTTTCTATTCCGTTTTGATATCAGAGTTTTGGGATAAAACCATAGATGGCGCTTATGGGCTGAACATTAAGGATTACAACAGATGGCGCTGCATTAGGAATTGGTGAATGTAAATCTTGCTCTTTTAATTTTAGAACACAGCCAATTATTTTTAGGCAGGCCTCAATTTCGTCGAGTTTCTGTTTTTGTAAAATTTTGTAATTAACTGCGAACTGCACAACATACCTATTGTTTAAAAGAATAGGTACATATGGGAAATGCGGTTGTACTTCTTGCGCGAGTGAGAGGCAAATAACAATAATATTATTTTTAAACGCAACTTTTTATTACGTGTTGCGGGCTTGTGTTTGTGGTAGGTAGAGTCGTAATACTATCTATTTCTCACTGGACGTGTCAAGAAGTAGATATAAGTAGTTAGAAATTTGATTTTTTCTCTTTAAAATTTAGTATTGCGTCTTAACTAATTTAATTCAATCACAATTAAAATTATATATTACCTACTTCTTCTCTTTCTCTTCTCTTTACGTATTTTAGGGATTCCATTTGTAGGACGTCAAAAGTCCGCACTTGAACGTAACAAACCAATGATTTCAAACAGATTGAATACTCACCTAAGACTCACCTTTAGGAAAGTGTAGATAAACAATTGCAAAAAAAAACTAACGCTTGGGTGATGTATGTATGTAGGGGAGTCATGATTATGAACGGTAGAGAAAGGGGGCCCTAAACCCCAATGTCCCCAATGACAAGCGGGTGAGATTATAAACGTGGAGAAACCCTTGGGGTTGTGAACGTAGCCCGACCATTCCAGACAGCATAAATTTACTTGTGCAGCTTACTACGTAACTACTTAAGTACCATAGTAGTTCATAGTACCACCTACAGTTGACAAAAAAGCAACAGGTAGGTACTTAGATTGCTTTCGCTTGCGTTCGTTTAAAATTACAAAAAAAAACTGGATTCAGTTTTTGGATGGAAGTGAACGGTTAGAGGTCAACATAATATAAAACAACTAAGGTTAGTAATTATGAGCCACATAACTAACTGTTTAAAAAAAAACGGTCGGTGAGAGTATTAAAAGGTGCGCTGCAACGAGTTAATGTTTTACTAACTCTGTCTCTTTCGTAATAAAGAGTGAGAAAGAGAAAGAACTGGTAACAATAATAATAATCGCGTATACGCTAATTTCGTCCCTCGCGCCCTTTCGAGTCGTTCTTGGCAACCGGTTTTGTTTGTGGAACGGCCGTAAAACGGTTGGGCCAATGAGGAGCCGTGATTCACAGCGGGCGTACCATTGGTGACGGGTGATAGAGAGCGACGAGAGCGTTGTGGCTCGGGGCTGAGCGGGGCACTGGGCAGCGCGGGGCATGGGTGCGGCGCGCCGGTAGCGCGCGCATTATACAGCAGCTCAGCAGTCGGGTTTCGCCATTCGAAAAGAAGGTTATTGTTACAATGACACGGGCACGGGACTATCGATAAAGTGTGTTTGTATGTCGTTTTCGTCAATAATAAGTGTTGTGTTTACTTTCACCCGTGCGAATGTCTCGATCCTCACCTTTTCGTTTGTTTTTTCTTTTAATCATTGCCGCATGGGACGGCGTTTACGTTTCAGTTAACCTTTTATTTTGAAACGATGGAACGTTGTTCTTATGGTTTTTACACCAAAAGGTATTTTATGTTATTTATTTAATTTATGATTGCGATCTGTTGTGAGGGAATGCGTCGCGTGTGGCTATACATGGTGAGCAGACTTGCCTAGGCAATGGTTCGTCATCACAGTGGAATGGAATGGAACCGTATAAATTGAGCTAGTATTAGCGAACAACGTTGACTCGCGACTAGTATAACACAAGTTAAGGAGAAAGGGTGCCGCTCAATGTCGATACTCTTCAATTCATTGTAGAATATTAACACAATAACTCACATTGTTATCTCATACAATTATTTTGAAAACTACCTACTTATCAGCTTCGAGGCTTTGTTGTAAAACTGATGGAGAAGCTTCGTGGTTATTATTATTGCAACGCTTCGTGGAAAAGCCGACATTGTGAGGCTCTCGCACTCGAGGGTCGACAGCCGAGGGGAGGGAGGGCGCCGTCTGTCTGCACACATGCAGAACCGGTTCGCGCTCCGACTCCCCTAGTGGGCTTTTATGGTCTCTTTCTTTATCATGCCACACGCGTTCGCATAACGCTCTCTCGCTCGCACGTTTTCATTATTTTTTGCTTCCCCTTGTGAAACAATACCAGGCGGACCGTTTTTATTTAGGTGACTGTCCCTAAATAGGTGTATACCTTAATGCCTCTGGCACTGATGGTAAGTAACACAAAAACACGTGGCATGGCTCGGTTGTCAATAACAAACATCTAATATTGCACTTTGTGGAATTGTGACGTATGGTATTGGCTCAGACCAATAAAAAAGTAGTTGAGCGCAATGTTCTGTCTATACTTTTTTATTGGTCTGAGGGTACCTATTGGTAAATTTCCTGGACTGTGCAAGATGTTAACTAACTTAATAACTTACAATAAACTTTACGATAACTTGGCTCCACTATTCATAAACTTCGTACCTATTACTTCTTCGTAGGAAGATGCAATTTGTAAAGGCATTGACATCACACCTCAACGGCTCCAACCCCTCAGATCTTTTAACATAGTTTTGCTTTCAAGTTTGACTTATGTACCTACTTTGAGTAATTAACTAGTAAAGTATTAGAAAAGTAAGTCAATTTAAAAATAATTGATCAATGATATTGAAATTAAAGAGTAGGTAGGTAGGTAGGTACTACTTTTTCATTGTTGACAAATTCATCACTCCAAAAAGTTTAGGGTCACCTACTGATGCCGTTCATTAGGTCCTAGAATATTTTGGAAAGGGTTTAACCGCTTTTAACACGTATAGTAAATTATTAGTAATTTTATCTAAATTAATATTATAAAAAGAAAGATTTGTTTTTGTGTATGTTGTAATTTAACTATGGTGCAATGGAACTGAACAAAAATTACTTACTGATTAAAAAAAAACTATTGTTAGGTTAGGTACATTATTAGCGAGTAACATGGACTGTATTTTACTTTTCTAATAATAAAATTTACATCCTTACGAAAATTACTGTATAATGTAACACAAGGTAGGTATAAAACATTTGCCTATAGAAGATACTAGGTAGGTACTTGGCGTGCGCTGCGCTAACTATTGACGATACATACGCTATTGTACTACATGTTTGTAGTCCTCATCATTACCCACAAAAAAGTCTTCGAGGTTATATTTCTAACTATTGTAGTTAAGTCAGAATAACCGTTTTTTGTTCAAATTAGTCAATCAAAACATACCTAGGTAGAATTGAAAGATGTTATCTGTCCTTATCAAACTAAATAGTTGATTATGTATAATTATGTCGTACTATTATTATATTCTGTGGTATATGCAAATTCCTCTTCGAATCGGACCTTTCTTTTAGAAGTTACGAGTATAAAATGCTAAAAATAAGAAAAATGCCGCGGTGCGAGCAAACAGCCCTACGCTTAGTCTGGTAGTTTCTTACACATTAGATTTTTTATAAACTAGAAACAATTCAATAGTAGTTTGTAATTAACAGACTTCTAAAAAGCGGCCAAGTGCGAGTCGGACTCGCCCATGAAGGGTTCCGTAGCAGCAAGTAACAAAATATAAAAGTTCTTGTAGTTCGATGTAACTTTGATCGAATATATAAGTTATTGATAAGTAAACATTATAATTAGGTACCTAAATGATGGGATTTAGATCTAACTATATACGAGCTCATATATAGGCTTGTGATAGCTAAACAAGCTAATAATAATATATGTATATTCCAGTTTGACAAGAAATGTTTCCAGAAATATTATCAATTTGTGTGCCTCCTTGCGTAGTTGGACAAGGTGGTAGTAAATTGCGGTTTACGATTTATGACGTATTAAAAAAAAACTCACTTGATCTCGTTCAAACCAATTTTCAGTGGAAGTTTACATGGCAATGTACGTCATATTTTTTTTTTAGTTTAATCATTCTCTTATTTTAGAAGTTACAGGGGGGCGGGACACACTTTTTACCACTTTGGAAGTGTCTCTCGCGCAAACTAGTCAGTTTAGAAAAAAAATGATGTTAGAAACCTCAATATCATTTTTGATGACCTATCCATAGATAACCCACACGTATGGGTTTGATGAAAAAAAAAATCGAGTTTCACTTCTAAGCATGGGGAACCCCCAAAATGTATTGTTATTTTTCAATTTTTGTGTGAAAATCTTAATGCGGTTCACAGAATACATCTACTTACCAAGTTTCAACAGCATAGTTCTTATAGTTTCGGAAAAAAGTGGCTGTGACATACGGACGGACAGACAGACAGACATGACGAATCCATAAGGGTTCAGTTTTTTGCTATTTGGCTACGGAACCCTAAAAAGGAGGAGGTTCTCAATTTGTCTGCATTTTTTTTTTGTTTTTATGTTACGCGATATCTAGGGCAATTGTGAATCGATTTCGAACTCTTCTAATGGTTAGGCTATGCCTCAGGGGTGGTCCGTATAAATTTTATTAACTTTGCTTGGGTAGTTTTTCAGTTAGCTTCAATAATACGTATTTTTTCCACTTAGTGTATTTATGATGATTTTATAATAACTTCCTGTCAATGTTACATAGCAAGTAGTGGTATACGAATTTTGGTGGGGTAGGTCCCACAGCAAAAAAATGCAAAATAAAATCAATTTTACCAAAATCAACCGACTTCCAAAAGTGACACACTGTCCCTCAATGTTCATTAGTTAATTTATATTTGAACTTCGGCGGCATGACACTAGGCTATAAAAATATAGTAAGTAGGTATGTATATGAGTCCAACAGTAAGTAGGTATGAGACTGCTGTCAGAAATAATGTCAAGTTTTGCAGCGTTATATTAGTACCAATACAAAATATTTGGTTCAAGTAACTTTTGCACCAATAAATGGGAATAGGTACATTGCGGATTAAATGGATGGACATTCAGCACCCTAATTGCATAACACACCTGTACATATGAAATAAGGGTGTGATGGGGGACTTGCTACCTATACTTCATAGATTTAGATAGTTAAAATCGTGTAAACAAAAAAAAAACCCGTGAGTCATAGATGCTAAACCTTTTATTTCAGATGTTAATTAATATAATATAAAGAGTCACATATCAATAGCCTCTATTCTGAATCTGAATCTGAATCTGATGAGCTGTCTGTCACATTAATAAAAAAGCGTTCAGTGGTATTATCAATTATTTTGTCTAATTTAAACATTTTCAGTTCTTTTTTTTATTACATGACCCTCGCAATTTTTCCAATTCTCAGCAGTCACATTAGATAAAGCCTCTGGCAAAAGAATTATTAGGTCAGCCATTTTAAAAGTTTTATATTTCTCGGCTACAAAACCCTTAAATTGAGCCCATATTAACTCAATTGGATTGAGCTCACAGTGATATGGTGGCAGGCGCAATACCTCAGAACAATAACTCGCAATACTGTGACACCATTTTGTTGTACTCTTCAATTTAGCAACGTTATCTAATTCGTTGTATTTTCTAAAAGGTTTGGGGAACGTGTCTTTTTGGGCTCTTTACAATAGATAGATTACAAAAAATTAGATCATTATAATAAATCTAACTAAAAATTGTGCTCAAGCAGTAACATCTACGAAGAGTAGTTTAAGAATAAATGATAAAGTTTAACATACTATAATAATAATAGGTGATCTTGTGATCGAAAATACATTTAATTTTGTTATAACGTATTTTTAAACAAGAAAGTATCAACTATAAAAAAAACCCTTTTTACGATTTGTTTACCTTTTTTTAACTACCTAAACCTTTACCGTCTTATTACAAAAAAAACACGATCTAACTTTAGCCCCAACCTACACATTCGATTTAGTTTTTGTATTTGGAACTTTATGCCGACTTTAGTAAAGTTCTTAATACAAAATTGACAATCTAAGACCGGACTAAGTTGACAGTTTTGTAAAAGGAACTGTATTTCGATTTCAGTTATGTTCTTATTTCAAAAACAGGCTCGATGGTTTAAACCATGTCAAAAGAAAAACCTTGTTTTGTAATAAGGCCGTAGAGTATAATTGGGTAACACACCCTGTTCATATGAAATACAGCATGTGATAGACGGTTGGACCCTAATTACTTAATACACTCGCTATGGCAATTCCATAAATTTTTATAATTACTACAGTAAAACCATTGCTTCCTCTTTGAAAAATTCATCTGTTCGATAGCAATTAGGCAATGCAATAGCTATTTTTGTAATGCCAATACGTTGTTACGCTGTTACGCTATTAGGGTGCAATGCCATTACACCACGTAGGTACATCAAAAGTAGGATTTGTTGGGGACTTTCACTCTGATTACGTTGATTAGAAAAAACGGAAAAAACCGACCACGTGCAGTGAAGGCTTGCCTATGCAAGCCTTCCTATACCTCCAATTTTCATCCTAACTATTTAGGATGAAAATTATCGAACGCAAAAATAACGAAATTATATTGGTTCTCTTTTTGATATTTGGCTACGGAACAATAAAAAAACAGTCGTAAAGCAATATCGGACTATAGTCTGTTAAATAATAATATTTTTCGTGTTCTCTTTTAGAATGTTCAAAGGAGCAAATCAATACGGATCGAATTCGGAAATTGAGTTAATACGGCTTTTATTTTCGCTAGATCAACAGTTGGGCCCCCTATACTCGTAAATGCCGTTGAAGTTCTGTACTAAAATTGTATGTACCTACTTATCTATTTCCCACAAGTTGTTCGCTGTTGTATAACGAACGGTGGCGGTGTGTTCTGCATTAAAGTCACATACATTAACAGTAATTAAAAACAATACCCTGTTTGTGAGGCAGTTAGGCTCGTAGAATAGTTCTGTTGCCCTTACTTGAGTTAATCCAAGAAGCCATTAAAACTTGAAGCCCCTTTTTTATTTAGCTTCTACATTTTTAACACTGGCATCCACAAACCTCGACAAAACATAAATTAACATCAAAGTAGGTACATAAAGCGTTTTGATATTTTTATGACTTCGGTTGCTTCAAGGCGACGAAAATCTTAATTCTTCTCAATTTAGGCTCGGTAGAACTGCTAGGCAAATTCCTTGTGAGTTTCTCACGGCACACCTATACTGAGATTATTGCTAACCAGTTACGTGAAATAACATTAGACGCGCGACCGATGAAATCAAAGTTCATGGCATCCGTAACTTGTGGCCGAGAGTGGCGATAGTCCGAGACAGATCTGATGTGCGTGTGGCCAGTTTGAAGAGCTCTCACAAATCAGCCGCGAATTTATGCCATTCGAATTCAATCAACTCGTTCTCTTTCGAGCTCGAAGATAGCAGATGTTGTCTGTTTTAAGTACTAAGTGGAGTTTTTATCGACAATCTAGACAGTTAGTTACATGGAACATTAAATTACTTGGTGGCTCCAACGCGGGCCGGCTTGGAGACCGCTAGTGGCACGTGCCATAAATGTTATTCAATTAAGTTGAATTAACTATTGAGCTTCTGGGAATCTCATTCGTATCTGATTTATCACCTTTGTCAACCAATCGCTGACATTTTATTAACTGGGTAATAATTAGTAGTAACTTGTTTGCTCTCTCAAGGTGTTACTGTTAATATGTACTTGTTTCTCCACTGTTATGGGACAATACACAGTTAGAAATCACCAAGGTGGTATCTTTTTGTACGCTACGTTGGCTTCCTAGTCTACCTACTTGCTCCAGCCAGGCTGTAGCGAAGCGAGCAGAGTAGCGACAGACAGAAGACCGTCTAGAATATTTTTATCATATTTTCTATAAG
This sequence comes from Brachylomia viminalis, assembly GCA_937001585.2. NCBI lineage: Eukaryota > Metazoa > Arthropoda > Insecta > Lepidoptera > Noctuidae > Brachylomia > Brachylomia viminalis. The sequence continues at coordinate 16,006,777 of OW443293.2, read as the reverse complement.
AATATGGAGAGCCTCGGAGAGGATTCTTTCTTCACTTAGCGGAAGACACGTTTTGGATCTTTACCGTATAGCTAATCTCCTACTCAATCAAGTCAAAACAGAAAGTAATCTTTGAACCTGACTTATGAGTGATATGTGGGTAGAATAATGGCATACCTTCTCTGATTCATCATCCGGGGATAATTACTAGCACTTAATATACATTGAAGATGATAATTACAGTAATAGCACGTAATAGTATTACTTGTTAGGTCACTCCTGAGGTGAATGCACGGAGCGCAAATTGTGAATTAGGAGTGACAGTGTATCGCCCACAGTTCACAATAACCCAATTTCCTCACTTAAGTCTTGCATCTTGATAAGGATATCATCAAGTCAAGATGCTTGATTTGAAATGATTGAATTTCATTTGAAAGATGTCAATGCTCCTTGTTTATTGCGTGTATTCTGCATGGCATGTGTCTGGGTTCAACGTGATAAACAAACGTTCCTTGGTTTTATTTCTGAGGAAGTTATCCTCGTGTAGGTAGCTACCACCTAGGCCCTAGTCCACGAAGTGTGGTTCCCACCCAACCCGTCTATTTAGGTACAAATTAACGAACCAATATTAGAGTGAGGTAGAAGCCGTTTATTAGGTGAAACTATTATAGATTAATTACATAATCCTTTTATTTCGTCTACGACATCGACAACTCTACCATCTGCGACTGTCGGTACGGTACCTAGTGTCGTTGCGGTCCATTCTGCCGTCGCTATATGTGTCTCAGCTTTTTTGTGGATGTGCACCTGCAGGGCAAATTCCTCCTGGTTTTCTCACGATATTTCCCGTTGCCGCGCTGTCTGTTAGTGATGTCCTAGAGTCCCAGTGATAATAACACCCGCAATGCAATTTACAAATCCAACATATTATTATGTCGACGAAAAAGTTTTTTCGTCTCTTATAGGTATAAAGTTGTAGTAAAATCTCTTGGCTGTACTGTTTGTATCTAGGTAGCTGGTTTTGATACCAATAAATGGAAGGAAAAAAACAAAATGTAATTTAAAAACGATTTCCCGCCATTTTTTTAATTGTTTTCTCCATCAAAATGAGTAAAAACTAACGAGGAAAATTTTATACATGTTGATGGTTTACTAGAAAAAAGGGAAAAATGAGACCCAAGAAAATATGTGACGTTTATGGACACGCAGTATCAGTAAAGAGTAGCACAAACTTGTTTCAAGCGTTTTCAGTCCGGGAATTTTGACGTCAAAGATGCTCTGGTCGGCCTGTTACGGATAAAGTCGATGCCATATTTGAAAAAACGGAGAAAAATATTAGTAGTTACGACATAGGCTTATTATTATTTACGACATAGCTAAAGAGTTAGGGTTTACCACAAAACAGTTTTAACATGTGACTCAGGCTGGCTGGAAAAATCTACAAAATAGCTCGCATTTAACTAGGTCAATAGGGAACTTTATGTGACGGCTAAACACCCTTATTTCCGTAGACAGAGAAAACGATTCAGAATTTATGACGCTACAGAATCTTAGATAATCGATCGAAAATGTGTCGTTTGGAAAACCACTTTTCGCTGGTCTCTCAATCTCGGTAACGGAAGTGATTTTGACGACTTTTTGCATATCAACGGGCGTCACATAAATTTGTGACAGACACAATGCTATTGATCTTAACCGATGGCGATAAACCCTTGACAAGTTGAAACGCAGTCACTGTTCTCAGTAGTGAATGAGCGATTAGGAAGAGATCTTAGCCTATTCAACTTTTAATTAACATGGCAGCTGTGAAGATTCAGGGCAGCGAATGTGATGAAGCCTACGCAGGGCCCACCAGCGCCAGCATAACGTGGCGGTGGAGGCCGACTACTTATTGGATTTTATAATATTAAACCGGGAATGTATTGTACAAAACAATGTTTTAAAAGCATATTTGTTCGCACTGGTTTGTCATAAATCTGTAGCGGTATCTACATCGTCACATGCGAACTACGCATCACACTGACGATGACGTCACGCAAAAATCCTGCACCACGCAAGCAAAGTTTACCGCGCAACTAGCATATTATACAACGTCCCGACATCAATCGTCGGGCAGAGTTGCCCACCAGACTCAATACCCGTCTGGTCGGAGGACTTTACACCCTGTTTCTCATACCTCTATAGATCAAATCAATATCGTAGTTTTTATTTAATTTTGTCTTGGTTCCATTTATGGAGTGCCACCGCTTTTTTGTTTCGTATGTTTCTCCATGCAATTGTATACCTAACGGTTTAAAGAAAACGCTTACTTACCTTCCAAATCAAAGTGGTCTCCCTATTTATGGGCTGTGACATTCGGACAGACGGAGGGTTTCTGCCATTTGGTTTTGAGCCTACGGAACCCTAAAGTGTTGTTAAAAGGTAGTTAGATAACACCCGTGAGATTTGAATAGGTACGAAAACTCTACTGTACAACGTACGTCTTTTGTTTATCCGCAACAATAATAAAGCTTTAATATACCACAAACCCGTTGCAGCCGGGTGAAAAGAGAAGATTTAAAAATAATATTATTTACTAATTTTTCAAAGTTCATTTTCGAAAGGCCAAACGTGTCGTAGGTACTCGTGTATCATGAATCATGACGTACTGAATTCTGTGAATTCCCGTGAATGGACCAATGACCACGTTACGATTTTTACAAAGAACTAAAATAGGTTCGTTTCGTTATGCGGGTGCGGAACTAATTCTTAGCAGTTTTTTTACTTGTTTCGCATTTCAGCCTTATGTTTTGATAGTACTTAATAATTCCATGCATTTAGATTTCCATGTTTCTATGGTGAGCCGCATTTATAAATCTTTGATGCGAATGGGGACGCCACTGTCGCTGGGGTGCCAAGTGATGGAAGAGTACCTTACATTTAGGAAAAACTTTTTAGTTGACCTGTAAAATATAACTCTCATACTTAATTTTTTTTGTACCTTTTTTAGCAGTCGGCATCATCGCTGCCTTCATGGATGAGTTTAGTACAATATCCTAAGCGAAACAAACAAAAAATCTGAAAACTGTTAAATTGAACTAGAAAGGAGTTGAGCGTATTAATATAACACGATTAACTTAGTATGGTTAAGTTATATGGTTTGTCAAACCATAATACTCTATTATCTTTTTTACCGATAAGGGGAAAACATTTTTGTCACACTGGCAACTGAATTGAACAGTCAATGTCAAAAAGTAGACTAACTTCACTCACGTCATGTTCTTTTATGTCAATGTCATTATAGTTTTTTTTTTATTATGTTCTGTTCTGTTGTTTACCAAGTCTAGTCAAGTTCAGAAGTCAAGTTGATGAAACTCTCATTTTGTGTAGTGTAATATTCTTCTCCTGATGGTTTAATAGCATAATTTATCTAAACATTCAGTTATCTTCTGTAATTATCGGTGTTTAAAACAAACGACGCTTCGAACGTTGCACTCATGTATAACATTTACAATAATTCATTGTTACGTTCAAAAGAACTCAATTTAACTTAGATTGTATTGTCTGCATTATTAAATAAGCATTAATGGTTATAAATTAACACAAATGTTCATGAATCGTTATGAAATTGCAGATCATTGTCGATTTTCTGTTTAATAATAACATAGGGGTGCCAAGTTACAGATCATTTACGTAAAGTCATAAAAAGGTCTTATTAAGTAATTATTTTAGTTTCTGCCTACCTCCAAGGGAAGAAGCCCTGAATTTATGTATGTACTTATGTATTTTAGTCAACTTGTGTCATGTTACATGTGTTTTCTTTTTGATTTTAACTGGGATTTGTGTGTAACCGGTTACCATTAGTTTGGATTAATATTTTATCCATGTTGTACTAACAACACACCATAAAATTGCAACTACATGTTTAAGATGTTTTTTTTTGATTTTTAGGTCTGAAATCCTAGACAATTTACAAAAGAAAAAGGATCAGGAGAAGGACCCACAGATCCCAAATTACCAACAGCAGCTTGTTAAACCGGTTGACAAGTCGCTACATTCTGGGGAGGTGCCCAATGCCAATGTACCAGTGACACAGCATGTCCCAGCCCAGCAGTTGTTGTCCCCTTCACACACGTTGGGCCAGTCTGTGCAAGCTAAAGAAGACTCTAAAGATAAAGCAATAAAAGTTGCTAATTCAACAACAATAACTTTAATAGAAAACGGTACTCTTAACGGTGAAAAAGACAAAGACAACACTTATCATAAAAATTACTTCACATTAGAACCTAAAAATGAAAAAAAGGATGACTGCAATAAAAACAGTATTACAATAACCAAGACTGCTCTGAAGCAGTCACCTGGTGGCAGTCAGGCAGAGAAAAAGAACCAGATCAAACCAGCTAAGAGGCCTCTCCAGTACTTAGAGACTCTTGCCGAGAAGGCTGGTATCACTTTTGAGGATAAATACGAAGCAGCAAACACACTATTAGCTCTAGACAAACAAAATAGCACTAATAGAAGGTTGCCGGAGTTGAAGCCACCTAAGGCTGAGCCCGATAATCACAATCAGCCAGAAGAATATAGATTTAGAAATCAGAAAGAAGAAGATGATAAATTACAAGTAAGGCTATATTACAAATCTGATATTAAACATGTTTTGCATTGAACTACATTCTTGAGTTAACTCATGACAAATCTTCTAATACCTACTAATGACCTCAATTAATTCTACCAGATCCAGCAACAAATAATCCAGCAGCAGCAACAACAGCAATTGCAACAGTTGCAACAGCAGCAGCTGCAACAGCTGCAGCAACAGCAAGCCTTACAGCAGGCATTGCAGCGACAACAACAGCAGGTTATACAACAGCATATAAAAAATCATCAGGATCAGCAGGAGTTGGTAAGTTTAATCATGATTTAATCATACAAGGTGGCGCGTACCTTATCACATTGAATTATACCACATATACTTCTATACTAACTACATGGTATACTTATACAAAATTTGAATGAAATCCATTCACTAAAAAAATCTGCTGTTCCATACATTTTGTTGAGGTACATGTAACAAAATGTATGGAACAGCAGACTTTTTTAGTGAATGGATTACATTCAAATTTTGTATATTGTCTAAGTATACCATGTAGTATACATGGTATAATTTAATGTGATAAGGTACGCGCCACTTTGTAGAAATATATACCGTTTATCTCACTACCAAAAGATATAAAAAATACACAATCGTTATCACTATTTAAAAAAACTACTAAAATGTCACATCTTAAAGGGTCATAAAATAAAATAACTAATTTAAGTAATATAATTAATTTGCCTCTAGTGTAAACGAGTCTTTCCTGGACAACAAAAGTTTATAAATCAAGTATTTATTTATGTACTAGTAATTTGTAATCTTTAGAAATAAATGAATTCAAACCCTATTAATAAACAGGTAGTGAGAAAAAAGGAGACATATGAGTAGCTCACAATGTTATCCACATCTTAAATACTAAATTTTTTAAGGAATGGTTGATGTATATTTGATCTAGTATTGGCTTTACTGCCCTTTTTGATTGAATTTCACAAGCACATCAAACAACAACAAGTTGTGTTTATCTATAGTAAGACATTTTCAACTTTGTGAATTTTTAATACTAATCCATACAGGAGTTTCCCAATATGCAGTAAATATATTATGGTGGGCTTATACCATCTACTGGTAATGGACTAACATTATTGAGAAGAGTTTAATTATATTAAGACATCTTACTAAAATGTCTAATTGATTTGAAAACATATCCCAAGTGAGTGAATCACATACCAATGTTTCCTAAGAAACGGATACTGATTCTACTACTGAAACATTATTTGTTTTGATTGCAGCTAGTTTATAAAACACTGTGAAGAAGTATTGTTTTATGAGCATAAAACTAGTTAACTTAATTAGTCACTTTCCGAGAACACTGACATTAGTCATTGGATTATGCTAAAATAAAGCAGAACACTATAATAAAAATTATTGTTTTTCTCACAGCTGCAGAAGCAATTTCAACAACAACAACAGCATCAACAACACCAGCAGCAACAACAACAGCAGCAACAACACCAACAGCAGCAACAAAAGACAGAGTTGATTCAAGTCACGCAACAGGGGGAGCAACAACAGCAGAAGTATTTGCAGGTATTTGTCGATGTAAGATTGTTGATTTGATAATGATTTGTCATCATTTCATCATCTGCTCGTCATCACAAGCTCATGTCATTTTTGTTGCGACTGTACCCACTTTGTCGTGACGAGAGATACTTGTTTTGTAGTTAAATGGAGCTGTTGAAGTTATAATTATAACACAGCACGATAAAATGGCGTCAGCGTAAATTTTACAATGCGTTTTGAATTAATTTATTATTTCCAGTTGTCACGACTCGGTGGGAAAACTTGGAAACAACAGTCGTCAGACGATTAAAAAAAAAACTCGTTCCTTTTTATGTCGGAAAAATGGTTAATGTTAAACCTTAACACTTGTAATAAGTAAAAATACTATATACATTGATAAATAATCATTGCCCATCTTTTTAAGGTATTGTAATCGGAATAGTTAAGTGTAGTGCCGTATGTTTATCTGGCAATGTATATCATCTTCTTACGTGCAGCACCAATTATGATTTTCTGAACGAAATCTTAGGTCAAGGGTTGCGTTTCGTGCTTACATTCTTTTGCGCGATCGAATTGCAGCGGAATACGGTGGTCTACCCTCTATGCACGAAATCCGTAGTTTCGGCCGAAGTTACGGGCGTTTCCTACTACCTAAGAAAGAATGACACCAGGATGTTACAGTTGTCCCTACATACGATGTGTTTTTAGCTGTTTAATCGGGTGTAGGGTTGACCAAAGTTTCAAACTACTTTCGGACGGGCCCGTATCTTCCTTGACGGACTTGGAGAGTAGGCCCCCAGGTGCGAAACGCTTGTCAGTTCTTAGTTCGTCCTCGCACACACCCGCGAACTCTGTATGTTTCGTTCTATCGATTGAAATTCGCTTAGAAATGTATTATCATTATCATCATTCACCGCCAGAATCTAACCGTCTGCTGTAGGCGACCCTTTGCTTTTGCCACTTTCATAGGACTCGTGCTAATCCACAATTTCGTATTCATAAAATGTTAAGTGTGTGCTTGATGGTAGAAATTTCCCCAATCAGTCATTAGCAGTGATCGGATATTCGGTTGAATATTTGCCTAAATTTTATTTTAAGCTATGAAAGTATGGAGGCGGCTTCTTAAAATATATTTTTGTTAAAAAATCTCGGGATGCCAGGACACCGAGAGTGCATAAAATAGTCGGGTGTATAGTATGGAACCGACATCTAAAAATATTTATTTAAAAAAAATACCTAGGTATTTCAATAGGTAATCTAACTTTAATATTAGGTAGGTCATGCATCCGATTCTATAGTCAGAAAAAACACAAAATTTGTCTATTCCGGAATCGCAGGATTTTCATGATCGATACCAACATATAATAGGATAAATAAGGATTCCGAAGCCAACATTTGAAAGTAAGTAAATATATCTCCGATTTTATTATCAACAACCTACATTGTCAATACCTGAACAGCGGGATTTTTTCGATACAAAAGCGCATTCCATATAATGTAACATCTCAAGTTTAGGTGAATATGCATCCTAATATCCGATCTCTAGTCATAAGTGCACGCAAGTCTGATAGGGTGAATGTTAGTCCATGCCATTATTCAGGTACATCGTAATTTCTTAAAGAAAGCACTGCCACGTAGGTATTCTGCTTGAGGTCTGTGTTTTTATTTTAAAGTCAGAAGAATAAGAAACAATCCTAGTCCTAGAGAATATAACACTGGAGAAAGCTTAAGCGCAATATTATATATAATAATTTACCTATGGATATTTTTATCTGAAATAAATTATTTGATTTGATTTGATTATACTGAACAAAAAGTCTGTCATTTTTGACGCGGACGCGGTAGGTCAACAAAAAAAAAAACAATAAAGCTGCTTGCCCGAAAAGAGAAGTCCGTACCATCGATTTTTATTCAACAATATCGAAATCCTTTTCGAATATTGCTTGAAACCGTGAAATAAAATAGCTGATATATAAAATAATTTACTACAATTAAATAAAAGTTTTAAAAAAAACCTATTAATAATTTCAATAATAAAATAGGTTAAAGTAAAAAAAAAAGCATGTGTGCTGTTCACACGCGGTAGAAGTGAAAGCTTCAAAGTATTCTAACGTATTCTCTCGCACGTTAAATCCTATTAGATGTATGTTTTGGTCTCTTTTATACGTCGTTTTTTCGTTTTATCGAGACTCAAGTCACAACGGGGCTAAAGAAGTTAGCACTCAAAAATATTTTCAAATTATAAAAGCAACTCGACTCGACTTCGTTCGTGCCAAGTTTGATTTTCATTGATAAGTTTTAATTTTAGCCTTTTAATTTTAGGTTAAAAGAATATAGTCATACTAATAGAAAACATATCATCTACAAAATTTCTTTATAGACAATTTTCTTAACTAATCTATTAGTAGGTGCCAAAACTACCAAACTACTGGGCGACGAGCTTACGCGTGAGCAAGCAACGTGGGATTGCCCGAATGAGAAACAGTTTTCTCAAGTTTATTCCCGCAAATTTGAGTGTCTGCCCTTGAGACTGGTTCATTTCAAAGCATTTGCAGCATTTGTCATTGCAAAGCAATGAGCAAAAAGCTTTGAGGAGAAACTGTAATCGTTTGAATTCGACCAGAAGATCATTCCACGCCCACGCGCAGACTAACCCAATATATATATGGAAGACCCGCCTCCATTTACCACTGGATTTTAAAATATTATTAAGGCCATCTATCCATTCTTATTGGAACTAATTTTGTTGTATTTATATCAATACGAAATAACAATAAATATAGATTATTTTATTTTTATTTGTTGCTAAAGTGTAATAAATTTCAAAATTGGTAATGACTTTCAAAAATGACGACATAATTACGTGATCAACGTCCCGACAAACCTTGAAAATGACACCTATGTTGATTTTTTGACTATTTATCTACTTATTTTCACCGCCTGACGGGGTTGTTTTTGAAAAACACAAAACGTGTTTATTTATTTGTTAACAGGAGTAATCCTGCGAATTTTCGAATTAATACATCTATCTTTTATGATTTCTCCATACAAATTTTGCACCCCCGTAACATCATTTAATGGGTTGATTTTTAAAAAATCCGTTCTGAGTGGATGTCTACGCCATAATAACTATCTGTGTGCCTTTCAGCTCAATCCTTTCAGTGGTTTGATCTATGTGACTGTTGATAGATCAGTCAGTCAGTCAAGGTTTTCTCTTATATAATTATAACGGATGTAAAAAGACACTTAACGAAACCGAGAGTCATTTGTACTCCCCGTCATTGTCATTTTTTTTTGTACATGACCATACCGGGGAACTTTCTGGTTACGGAGATATTGAAGGTCAAAACTCCAACTTTTACTGACGTTTTTTTACGAAAACTATTTTTTTATGTTATAACACAACTTTAAATACCCCGACGTACCCTGTGCCGTTGCATGCAGTCATAAGCACAATGATTTGCGTGCTTTACGGTGCGCACTACCGTAAACAGCGATTTTACACACGAAAAATAAAATTTGTGTTCCAGCAATTATTTTTGAGCTACATACTACTTAGTTTGATGTACAGAATGCGTAGTTGACAGCTATGTGATGGATCTTTTTACACCCTGTATAAATTACCTAGAACGGAAATGTAAAACACAGAAAATAAAAAACAAACAGAATTACAAATTCCTATTAAGTAATTATCGACATGTAAATTTTTGTTTCAACCCTTCGATAGTCTCGTTAGCATTTTTACTAAATGACACAATCGCATGTCAAGTGCACGTCAATTTTGCTTATTTGACGTGTATATTTTAGTGTTCCTAATGAAAAAAATATGAACAAGGTACAAGGTGTAGTGCGACTCTGTGACGTCACAAAATTAATATCAGGAAAAATACTCGATTCAAGCCATGTTGAATCATGGTTGAGGGGGAGTAGCGACCCCTCGGACCACATCTCCTGGGAGAAGTATTGTTCCGCATCTCTGGCTTGCCTTTATTAACCGGTCAGAGTGAACACTGACGAAGAGAACAGAGCTCTCACTTCTTTCTTGCCTATACTTACTTACTTGGCCGGCTTGAGTGGAGATTCTCAAGAGCAAACGTGCTCGGAGGCAAGAAGAGGCTGGTAGGGATCTTGACCTTACTTCTGGGATTGTCCTGATAGCCGTGGAATACCTCTCCACTCCTCATAAGCACTTCGGGACATGTTGTCGGCCCATTATTGAGTGTGCAAGTCCCACCCTGCCATTTTATCTGTGTATTGTGTTGTCCTTGGTCAGGTAGGGGTTATTATAGTATTTCCATAGGTCTAGGTAACTAGTCCACTTTAGCTACCCATACCCATAGTCCAATATCTTTTTTTCCATATCCTGCAATAGTCCTGCACCAACCGGGGGTTGTCCTGGGTATACATGCATACAGGGAGTATCGTAGGTTGGTGCCTCCTCATCATTCAAAATTTTCTAAGGGGCATCTGCGAGTTGGCTTCGGTCCCTCGTACGCCTTCCAAAGGTCCGGGACCCGTCAAAGACATTGTTAAAATAATAATAAAACCAGCCTAATTATTATTGTCTCACTGTAGGGCAAAGGCATAAATAAATTTATATTATAAAAAAAAAAATTATATAACGAAGGTTATTCCGTATATTATAAGCTTGACGCATTTGAACGCTTTTTACAGGATTTAACAGCACAGCCAGCCTATGTCGTTTTTAAGAACATTCTAGAACATAATGGTCTTGTACTTTTACAGAGGGGGAAGTCTTCGTAAGGCTTCTCCAGTCTTATATTCTCTAAGGAAGCAATAAAACAACGAAACAAAAATTCGCGAAACTTTATAACGAAAAACACTGGCTTCAAAGAAACTTTACTGCTTATATAAATTGCTCCCCTCTCTACATGCGGGAAACCTATAGGGTGACTTACGCCATAAGGAAAGACTGGACAGATTGGAAAATGATTTAAGACCGTCAGTTGCACCCGAGTCTCCGTGAAGGAACATAGCCAGCTCACGAATCCGTTTGGCAGCCACTTATTACATATTGTAACGGTACTTAGGTGGGTCATGTTCAGCAGTGGACTCAACTGGCTGATAGCTATTCAGCTACTGTGAGGTTAGTTTAAACTATATACAGGGAGTTCAGGGACTGGACGCAGAGGAATACCGGCTTTGCATCGCTTTGAGTGTGTTTTTTTGGTATTTAGCCGGTGCAGTTCAACGTACCGGGCATTGGCGAGATCAACCTGAGCTTTCTGGCGTCCCCACAGAGTAACGTCAACCTGCTCTTTGACAAGAACCAGAAGACGATGAGCGGAGAGATTAAGCAGCAACAAGTAAGTCTCTACTTGATTTACAAACAAGCTTTGCGCCCCTTTAAACTAGTCCGTTAAATATTAAAGAAAAGAGGTTAATCCAGTGTTACTGAAAAAGTAAAGGAGGCGCATATATTCAACCGAGCCGTTTCAATCAATCAAATCCATATTTTAGGAGGCGCAAAGTTTGTTCCGTTCTTCAAATACGAAAATGAAAGTCTAGAAGCCTAGGAGTCTGTTGGCGAAATACAAGGTGCCTTAAACCCAGTGGATAGTTTTGAGCGGTGGATGGTATTTGATGATTTAGTATAATAATTATTTTATGGTGTAAATTTCTTCTGTCTCTGTCTGATGATGAGTTTTATCGGTACATATAATTGAATTAAACGCGCGCGCGTTCATTTCATTCCACGAAAGGAGGATGGTGAGTTTGGACCCATATTATTTATAGATTAACGAAGTGTCATTCACTTGCAAGCTTATATTTACTATAATTAAGAGTTTGTAAGAGGATTATATAAAAAATATTGAGTCACTAGGTGATGGGAATTAATAGTTAGAAAAGATCTTTATTTATTTAAAAATAAGTCAGCATGCAGTTATTAAACGCACCGCGTGTTTTGTATTACATTCCGACCTACTCATTACACGAATTACGTTCTTACACTTATAGACGTTTACGCTTGTATATTTTTTTAAATAACCATTCTTGTAAAATAAAAAAAATAAAACATAAGTACTAAAGTTAATATTAAAAATGCATTCACAGTTTTTTATACAAAAATGTACAATATTAGATAATTATAATTATTACGATTATTAGTGATAACGTAGAATTGAATGTTATGCTGTCATTAGGAGTTGGCTGTATAGATATACAGTGAAACCTGGTTAATTGGGGTCTCAAGGGACCAAGACATATGTACCAATTAAGTCCGAGAGGGATACCGTGGCCCCTGGCACCGGCAACTGAAGGAACACGGGTGGGTTTTAGTCAGTAAGAGTCTGACACGCCCTTCTGCTCTGCCCAGAGCGCGAGAAGTTATTTGATGACTTCCAAGCCTCAAAAAAAAAAAAAGGGATCAAGATATATGTACATTTAATCAATTATTGAGGGTTTCCAATAATCCAGTTTTCCAATTAAGCAGGTTTAAAATTATAGTTGTCTCATTTACAGAGGCCCCCGCTAACAGAGGTCGAAATGTGCCGTTATTCCATTTTTAGAGGTGGAAATGTTAATAAAAATGCGTATTGTTGGTGTTATGAATTTAATGTAGGTAGGTATGAATGTACATACATAATGTATTGCGTCGAAAAAAAACAAAATCGTAATTGTTTGTGATTAATTGGTCTCACTTATACAGGTAATTGAGCTACAGAGTCTCAATTATAGAGGTAAACATCGAAAAGGTCTTAGAATTCAAATCTCATTTAACCATGTTCAAAAAGTCCCATTAACAGAGATAATTTAATGAAAAACAACCGGGACCTCATTGCAACTCTCAATAATAGAGGTTTCTCACTTATTCAGGTCCCACTTAACCAGGTTTCACTGTAATATATAGTTGCACTATTAGATTCGTTTTAGGTTATAATCTTTTACCTTGCATATCTTTTTTCTCCCAGCCTCTACGACTTACTGCCCATTTGCTTTTTTGCTAGTTATAAATAGTTCTACAACTAGTTTATAAGTGTCCATACTGTACGATACTCCTAACAGTAGGTCCCATTGTACATCCAACTTCGCCATCCTCCTTTATTTGAAGATCGAATTGAGAGAGTTCAACTTACTAGGTGACTGCCAAAGTCAGTTAGAAATAAAAAGTATAAAAAAACGATCGAAAAAATTATATTATGTCATTTATTATTACCTTCCTTACAATTTATTTTCAAAGCGAGCTTCATTAAATATCTTCGAGTTAATTAGGTACTTACCTATTATATTTATACCACTGCTCTTTGAATATAAATATAGGGATTTTTAAATAGAGCGCTCATATTCGTGAAAAGAAAAACAGAAAACTCTGCCTTTGGAGTGTACTTCCACATGAGTGCAATCAATAAATCCACTTACCTTACCTTGTCGAAGCGGTCGATACTTGGTCTAAGCATGGTAACGACCATAATTCATTTTTAAAAATGTATAAACTTGCAAGTCGGGGGCGGTACAACTGCTATACAGCGTGAATTTTATTTCAAGCCAGTTTAAACTATTGGTGAAAAACACTGAAGAAAGAAAGGGCTAAAATTTTAATAAAGATAAATAAAGGGAAGAAAATTAAAATTACATCAAACTTGAAAAACAACATGTCAAAGAAAATTAAAGGAACAATTTTTTTTTTTACACGAAAAATTTTAAGTGCATTCAGGTGTGCTCAGAATATTAATTCATGGGGTTCTACAAAAATACACCCTGTTGTGAATAAATGTCATGTCATGTCATTTACTTTAATATTGAGCTCATGGTTCCCTTCAGCGTTTTTCTCTGTTTTGTAATTTAGAACGTACCGACGTTGTTAAATATTACAGTGGTGCATCGATAAAATTGTGGTCAGTCGTCATCGAGGTCCCTCGTCGTTCATAGCTTCGCGAGCTAACGACTTGTCGGTTCAATTCGTGACCTCCTAGCCCTGTAAAATGAAAGCGATAACGATACGGCACTTATTTTAAATTTAATTTGCATTCCCGCGGTTTCGTTCTTGTAAGAGTAAATTAATTGATAACTTTCGGGTGTAAGTGCGATCCAAACGAATTCACCGAAACCGAATTGGTCTGTCCGGCGATTACCCTTTGGAACTGTCTCGTAGCCAGTGCAATACGTGCAACGTCGATCACAGTCGAGATGTCGTCATATTCAATGATCTGGATTGTTAAGAAAAAAAATGTACGTATTGATGCTTAATATGTAGATGTAGTAGATGAAGATAGTTCAAAAGATAAACGGGCCTTTGAAGATCTTGGAAAAGTCACTTTCTGTCCTCGAGAGTTTATGTGAAATTGGACGATTTCAGTGAATCTCAATAGTAAAGTAATATAAACGTATAATTATAAGCAAAGTAAAAATATAAGCGTTTGTCCCTGGCTTCACCATCGTGGAGGTTGGATCCTACGGCAACATACTACCGGGATAAAAAGCATCCTTTGTCCTAACCCAGGTCATGCTTTGTCCAGGTGCCCATCATTCTAATCCGTTCAGCCGTAATGGCGTGTAAAGGTAACAAAGTTAATTCGTATTTTATGGATAAATGAGACATGTTTCTGTTAGTCGTCACATTAGTTTCAAGTTTTTGGATATATTTGAAATTACCCTAATTTATGGTCCCTATTTGGAAAAGTTTTCGCCAGTCTACACAAATGTTGGGACTTCCTTGTGTGTAACCATCACAAAATCGTGCAAAATACTTAAATATTGTGCAGTTTCCTGCAGAATAAAACCGATCTCCCCTTTTTTTAAACGATGGAATCGAGTTAAAATATTGGGTAGGTATGCTCGGCATCCTACCCATTATTTGAACTCGCTTTCATCGTTTTTAAAACTAGAAACTATATATAAAAAAAACAGGCTAATAGTGCTTTCGGGCTCGATTTAGAACACTATTTGCACAATCGTCAATACAGGGGGTCTACTACTAGATAAGCACGGGCTGTGTAATTTCGGCCAAAGTTACGAGCGTTTCCTACGCCGTAGGTAGTTGTACTTACTGACATAATATTAGTTCGCGGCCAGAACTAAGAATGAATGATAACACGATTAGACAGTTGTCCCTAATCCCGATGTGTTTTAGCACTTTTAGCCCGTCCGAAATTTTTTATTTGTCACTTGTCGACGGACATAGGTCCGTATTAAATAAACCGTCCTCAGCCCAAGAGCTCGCACTTGATAACAATCTTGAGGTCATGGTCGTATTAATATACATCAAAATTGATGTACTCAAGTTACGGATTGGGTTTACGTTATCAGCCGAGTGACGGACTGATTCATAGACGAAACTCTACACTTAAGTACACAATAAGTGAGTGTACTCGAGATGCTTAATTTGAGTGCGGGCAGTTAGATACCCCCAGTTTCGGAACACACTTTTCCTTTTGAACCGAAGTTCATTCAATTTGAATCTCGCACACAATGGGGAGACGGAGCGCAGTTTTGGCAATTTCAGCAATCAAGCTTGCGCGGTTTTTTGTAATCAAAATAAGTATGAAAATGTCTGACAAATACCCAGAATTTTAAATAGGTAAGTATCATCTGTATTTTTTATATTTACAGGGTCAAATTAAATTAGTTAGCGAAACTGCGTAGACGTGATTGAAATCGGTATCTGAACAAGATAAAACAATAAATTATTGAATATCTAATTGGTTTTTTTTGGGGTTGACAACTGATTTAGTGTTACCAGAAATAGTTAAAAAAAAATTAACAAACATCGCAAGAAAAAACAAAAAAAATATTTTGTCAACTCACACTTTAACCCCAAAACCAAACAAAAAAACAAAATTTTAATCATATTTTGTTTCGTTTGATTATGTTAATATGTATTTCTAAACCCACCACAGTTGTCACGTTTCGCTAGCTAATTTAATTTGACACGGAATATGTACATTCCAGACTCACAAGCTATTTTTTGACGAAGCAAAGGAGCGATTTATTAGGTTTTTTTTTTAGTACCAATTTGCTGACGTTGAGTGCTTTTGTAGGAGGCAATTAATTAGCCTGTTTAGAGACGCGTATAAGGTCTACATAGCTGGCCATGTAAAAAGTACTCAACGCTTAAATCATCCTTTGTTAATATTCAAAGCAAACTGTAACCAGTGTGAACTTATATTTTGAAGGTAGACCCCATACAGCTTTATGCATTCGTGGAATTAATATGGTTTCCCGAATTATGTAGCTGGTGTATTGCGCACCCATTTATTAAACTTTTTGAACGTTTAATTCAATGCACGTAATGGAATATTGCAACCATTGCAAGCCTCTTTTCATCCACTTTGCTTTTAATAATAAATGTCCATATTGATTTGACTGGAAAACGAACTCTACCAATGGCAGCTAAGAAGTCATTCTAACGAGTTTAGACTTGGACTCAAACCGTCTTATTACAAAACACGATCTAACTTTAGCCCGAGCCTAAATCTTCGATTTAGTTTTTGTATTTGGAACTTTGTGCCGACTTAAGTAAAGTTCTTAATACAAAATAGACAATCTAAGACCAGACCAAGTTGTCAGTTTTATAATAAGAAGTGTATTTCGATTTCTGTTAGGTTCTTATTTTAAAAACAGGCTCGATGGTTTAAACCATGTCAAAAGAAAAACCTTGTTTTGTAATAAGACCAAAACCGTCTTATTACAAAATACGATCTAACTTTAGCCCGAGCAAACCTTAGAGCCAGTTTTTGTATTTCGAACTTTATGCCGCCTTAAGTTATTTACAAAATTGACAACCTGAGACCGGACTACAATGTAAGTTTTGTAAAAGGAACTGTAATTTCTATTTCGTTTAGATTATTTTTTCAAAAAAAGGCTTGATGGTTTTAACCATGTATAAAGAAAAGCCTTGTTTTGTTATAAGACCGAATTTGTTTTAAGTTAACATTCCTATTACATACGGTGGGCTGCATTAATTGGGTACCCCAGTTGTATTAAAATTAAGTTTGAAGGGGGGTGCCCACATCGTGACGCTGACTGTACCTATATGATTTTTTTGATAAGGGCTTTAGGGCTAAATAGAGTACCTACCTAAAGGAAAATAAGCTTAACTTTGGAGAAAATGAAATACTTTTTTTTATAGCTTTCCTTTGTCAGGGCTAGGATCGTGTTTTTTTTGTGTATTGTAGTCAGCTTTAGTATTGTTATTAAGGATAAATCATGCAACAATTTATTTTTTTTCAAAAACCTAACCTGCTCTTTCGAGGTTTCTTCTCACATTTTCGGTTTTGCAAGTCCCATATCAAAAATTATCCTGTATTAGTAATTAAAAGTACTTAGTAAAACATAAAAAAAATTATTACACTGTAAAGCTGCGTGGAAACTTTGAAAGTATACATTTTAGGGCCACTCGGTAGTGCAGTGCGATGCGCGTGCGCCAAAGAGTACAGTTTAAATATGAGATAGAGAGCTAACTTCACGTTTTAGGTTATATCGCGCCACAGCAACGCCGCCCTGGTAGTTGTTCATCGAACTAGTCTCTCTATAGGTATTTAAATAGTTAAAGATATCCCCTGTCACGAACTTTGTACTAACTGTACTAAGTCGGCGACGGCACAGCACAGCATGGCGTGCGCGCTCGTAACCGGACGTGCCCCCACTGCGCCGTACGAACTTTACTTTTCGCGCCGCCATTAGCCGCTGCCGTAACACTTCATTACAATGGGTTATAAAACAATAAGCTTTACGAAAGAAATCGTCGCGTTCCTGCACTACCAACTGGACGTCGTGGATGAAGTCAGTGTGATGCAGATCTGTATCGCCAGTTTTGGTGAAGAGTAGCCCACAGAGCTGATAAACTACTGTTTAAATCGCGTGATAGGGTCGGCTAAATGCTGTCTAGTAGAAAGGATGGAAAATAATAGCAATTATATTATAATGCCCTTAGAAAAATTAACGGAAAAGGAAAGTTTATAAAAACTCGATACATTATTTTAACGCCTTGAAAGCTTTGCTTTTGTGGTGTAAACGTTTAAAGATTTATAAACGTAGATTTGTTAAACATTGGACTTAAAATCAGTTCAGTCAGTTCATACACAACCAGCAAATCAGTTGAATAATGTTAGACATATATATATACAAGCATACAACGTACAGACTTAGAAGGGTGTTTTTGTTTAACTTTGTTATAACCAAACAGTTCTAAATTAGATTCTTTAGTTAAAAACAAGGTTGATTTTTAAGACGGGGCACAAGGGTATCTCATATCATAACCGTTGTACCTACAAGAACGGTCTTAGGACACTGTAGTCTATACTAACTTTTTTGAGAAATCTTGATCTTCACAGATTATCCAAAAAATGTACAGTCAGCAAGAAAATATACATTTTTCACAAAAACTTTTTTGATGCTTGTGGATCATGTTTCTTAAAATGATTAAACTACTACATAAAGGTTTTTAATTTACCAACAGAACTCGCAACCGGTCATGGTAGGCGACATAAATCGAATAAAAATATGTATGAAACCGATAAAAAAATATATCTACAAAACGTAAAGCGGTCGCCCAATGTTTTGATGGCAATATTATGGCGGAAACTGTAATTGAACAATGAAAACATTATAAGACACTCAAAATAAATGGTATCCGCCAAGGTATCAAAACATGATTCACCGCTCGCCGCGCGGCAGGCGGTGCCTTTGTGTCGCGTGCGATTCGCGTCGCGTGTCGCGCCTGTTTGTAGGAGCCTTTACAAACTTGTATTTACAGAATTGTAATCATTGACGAATCATTTCTGACGTTTCATAAGTGCCCGTGTAGGTTTAGGTGTTTTTTTTTTCTATTGGAATAATCAATAATATAATAATTGTCTAGGTTAGAACTGGCCTCAAATGTCATGAAATAGTTAGTCAATTGAACTTGAGTTGTTTTGAAGATTTTAAGGATTATAATGCTGTAAATACATATTTACAGGATCATGAGATCAATGAAAAAATGATGTCGGAAGTGGAAGGTGCGGCCAAAACCTAGTACTTACCTATGATATATTTATTTTATTATAGGTACATATCCTGAATTAATGAAGTCCGATAACAGAGAAATAATAATTAATGTTATTATTGCAAAAAACATTTATTCTGGGGCTCTAAATTAAAATTTTAAACAGTATGAATTTAGGCCTATAAATTGAATTTAAAAACGTAAACAGAACATTCAAAATTTTTGAAATGCTGTGACGAGTCAAATAAATGCATAAGACGAATTTAAATTTAAAATATTTTGTTTCACATAAACCTAACATAACACCAGTGAATCGTCAGAAGCTAGGTGCACGGTTTTGGTGCATTGGTCGTTTCCTATGGAGAATTGATGATGATTCATTTACATACGGGTTGATATTGTTTTTAAACTTGCTGGAAAAAAAAAACATTCTGTAGTTAGGCATACTCAATAAATCTCGTTCGAGGCGCGAAATATTAACAAACTTATAAAATATGCGTAATAGTAAAATAACCAAGAACATTTATAATAAACGGTACTAGATTTACAATAATATGGACAGGACTGAAATCCCGTAAGCGGTAAACAAAGAACGGGCTGGTAGAAGACTTAATTTTTGTTTACCTGTGTAACGAAAAATCAATTAAGCCGTTTACCAACTCGTGTTAAAAGGGTTTCTTATTCCATTTACCTCGCAAAGTCGCAATGTATTGAAATACCCCGTTATAGGTTGTAATTAAACTACAGATCGGTATATGCGAGGCAGGGTCTCGTGTCTGGTATCAATGTCGACATGTGGTGGTGGGTAGACAGGTGGTACCACATAATGCCACCTGCCATGTTACTTTGAGAGTTTATACCGTAATATAATTTCCGACCGCATTTCAGCAGCGACCTCTTCCAAACGCTGACGTCACTAAGTCAAAGTTTACTTAGCGTTGATATTATTTGATCTCCTCCCGTTCTTTTCTGGCCTTTGTAGCATGGAACGCTGCAGACGGCCGATATTTACGCATCCTGCCACGGAAATTTCTTAGCACATAGACGTGGACTTCAAAAACGAAAATTTGAAATTAATATGTTGATTAAGTACCTATGCCATTTTTTGTAGTTAAAATGCCTAAGCGTAAAAAAATGCTTATCATCGTGGAGAATGATAAATAATGCTCATCTATTTGCGCACACAGATAGTAGACGGTCAAACGCAAGTAGTCCAGCAACAAATGAGTATGGCGCAGCACGAGCCCTCGCAGCAGCACCACCAGACGGTCACCGTCGTGTCTTCGATGCCCAGCAGCATGTCACATCAGGTAAGCTTCGCTCTCTTAGAGTGGGTTGCACCAAGCCCAAGGGCTACGTTATAGTTTTCGTCAAAGTTAATTTTAACACTAACATACCTACAAAGAATAAAGAATTTAGCTACACTGTTTAGGGATGAGAATATTGGTTAATAGTTAATTTGTTAAAAAAATATATCGATATTTTTATTGGTTGTAAATATTCGTTAATATTTTTTTTTTCAAATATCTGCAACATGTTGAATAGTTGAATATTCTATTAACTAATGCATGTTGAAATTGTTAAGTTAACAAAACTAACTAATCAACTTAAATCAACCATTAACGGACCGAAATATATGTTAAAAATATCACTTCCTTTGTTTAGAATAAAATATCCTCAACAGTAAATGTGTATTATCATAAGAGAGATAGAGCATACAATTGAATGCACGTAACGGAATGAATATTTTTAATTATTCGCTAGAATCCACTGGATGCAACACGACACTGACGACACCGACCCGAGTGAACGAGAGAAAGCGCGTTGTTAGAGCGAGACAGAGAAAGTGCGTTGTTACTTATTCGACGTTGCCAATTTTGCGCCGAAGAAGTTGTTATGATATTTTTATTTTCTAATGTTAATTTTGTTTATTGATTAACATAGTTAATTTTAATGGTTGATGGTTATATTCATCATAGCTAAGTAGGCATCACCATGTAAAAGATAAAGTTAAAAGGCTGACAAGTGACAATACGTCTTTTTTCCCCAAAATGTACGTGGGTAATTTTTTTGGCTACGGCAAAACTTCAAGCTTGCTGCCAGCACGCTTTTAAAATTAACCAACTTTAAAGTTTGGCGGGATTATTCAATAGACGCGTGGTATTTAAATTACAAATTATTCTGCTGTAAAATATTTTATGTAAACGAAGTGCAAATATGGAGAATTCAGGCGGACTACCTACCAAATAGCAATATAATAGTGTAGGTATAGCATTCATAAATTTATATGAATTTTTCGGTTCCTCGTTCCTCCTGCCGACAAACTGTGACGCAGTTTGGCAGGTCTATAAAATGTGTACAAGTGTTTAGTCGGTTTAGTAATGATTATTAGATCCTCATTAGCATCCAAGTAGCAGACGTCGGCATAATCTATAATCGGCTGATTATGTGACTGTGCCAAAGTAATTGTGGTCTTCAAGGGCAAGGCATTTCAGCGAATGAAACGAGAAATGGTTGTTTAAAATTTTTATTTATGACGTCATTTTAACCACACGATAGGTTGTATACTGACAAGAAAACAGGGAAAACGGTAGACTGAAAGGACCGAAACTTGGACAACTTATAAGATACTGGCTAAGTCTGTCTACCAAGTTCAAGTTCACTAACCCTTACAGGCTGGCCGCACATTGGCTACTATCTCGTGAGCAACTATGTAGTTGCTTTACTCGATTTAGTCTTGACTTCAGACTAGAATGCGACTAGCAATCGCGTCTTAAATGTTGTGCCAAGGTTGCTTGCCAAAGCCTACGCGTCTTTATGTACTCGGTGGATTATTGAGATGGCGCAAAAGCGCAGGTACCTTAACCGTTGTAGTTACAGGAAAACGGTCATAGAAGACTGTACGGGGCAGTATGTGTAGGTCCTTACTGCCCCGTCTCAAAAATCCACCCTGAAGAGCTGTGTTCAAGCCTTATCGTTGTCACAGCTACCTTGGAATTAGTGTTGTGGATGCGGTCGTCCGAGCCGAGCGACGAAACTAGCTCGCGCAACCGCCCGCTCGCACAAACAACGGTTTGGTCGCCAGTGCGATAAGTAGCACACGCGAGTATCACTCACGCAGTACATACTACTAGCTTACTATGTGCCGCCAGCTTTATAATTTTCCGCTCAAATTGTTCTAACTTGCAAAGGTTGTGGGGGCTTAAGTACTCTCGACAGCTTCGTGTTCAGCATCCAATCGAATTAGTGTCAATTCGCATAATATACAATGTGGCGCTACAACGGTGACTTTAATTTAATACACGGGTAGGGCTAGTGCCCATTAACCATATAAATATTGATAGGTTAAAATAATACGTAAACTGAAAAAAAAAAATTTTCAAACAAACTAAATAATAAAAAAGTCATTAAAATTGGGATCACCCTTGCAAAAATTCATTCATGAAATTACTTACCTAGCTCGCTTACGTTAACTCGGAGCGGCAACGTGTCGGTTCGCGGGCTGGCAACCGCGCATCGCGTCTTGTACCTACTCGTGATCGGTCCGATTCTTTGACGGCATATTATCAAAGAAACCGAGCGGCGCAAGTGGTACAAACACTTATCACATCACCCTCTCTTGTTACTATTAGTAATAACTGTCATCACTAATCACTGCCATCACGATCATAAGTTTACACAAGCACTAATAGCACAAATAAATGCGTCCGTATCGCAAGAGGTGTAAACGTACCTACTAGATAAGAAAACGAAAACCAATCAAAGTGTCTTTATCGCAGTACCATGATCTAATTACTATCCTAATTACACAAAAAGAAATAAATAAAGCAATAGCTAAGAGTCTTTTTCGCGACGTAATTATGCGCAATAGTGTAAATAAGTGCGTCAAGGACACGGGTTCGACTAGCACTAGAAAAGCAAAAAAAGAATTCGTGTTCGGTGCGGCGGGTGGGTGGAAGGGAGAGCGCGCGTCGCCTGCGCTGCTCGCCAACAAAGGAAATTTCCTTAAATTCGCCTACTCTATGCATTTGTTTCATCCTAATAGTATTGCTTATTCGTTTTAATTTCATTGATGCGAAGTTATGATCCGTGACCGAGGGAAATGACCGCTGCGCGACAGTTCTTTAAGTACAGGTTGCTCTAAGATGCTATTTCCTAAATTCTTTAATAAATCTGTAAATAATAACGTTTAATGGAAATAAAAAATTGTCATGAAACGAAAATGTGAAAACGTATATGTGTGTTAAATTAAGGTCACCATAGCAGCGCCACGCTGTATAATCTTCAGATGCGCACAATAGATCGAAATAAAATTCATGGGCTTCCTTTTATTTTTGACACTATGTTATTTAGCAAAAAAATATCCTTATGATGAAGCCTTTCGATCGGTATGATAAAGCTACAGGGTGATGGGGGGTGGGGGGTGGGTTTTTCTCGTGTAACGGGTTTGATTTCCGGTTCATTCGCGTAATTATTTAAATATGTCTATAGATAATGTCTTCTTTCAGTAAAATGTTCCATCTACAATATTCAAGGTACACACGGCTACACATCAAGCTATACATTTCCAGTTTACACTGACCCCTTATTGTAAGGAAATCCTATACAATGAGAGATCAGCTTATACTGGAAATGTATAGCTTGATCTGTAGCCGTGCGTACTTTCCCTCCATGTGGCATACCCTTGGGACGTCCTGTATACCTGCTACTAGCGTTAGATTGGCAATACAAAAGAGAAACAGCGTAGTCTAAGCGTAAGTACGTTAGAGCGACGTAGATAGTAAAAAATCCCAGGTTTTAAATTGTTTAGTAGACGTGATTAATAAATGGTTACGTGTGCAGTATCTGGATGTTACTCATCTAAGAAATCAAACTCACAGAATTATTCAATTGACACGTTACTCAACTGGAATGTTATGTTTTAGTATCGCTACGATTTTTTTACACAATTGGAGGCGGAAAATGATCGCGTTTTGTCACATTAATGCTCTGAATGCATAAGAATTATATCTATATGAATAAAAATCAACTTCCAAGATCACTTTAAAGCGGCTGCACCTATTTGGCAATTTTTTTTTTATTGTGTTGGTAATTGTCAGGAAAAGGTTTGTACGAAAGAAATGTTTCCTCCGGGAAAGTTGAAACATGGATGATATTTTTGTATGAAATTCACCCCGGCCGCGCCGCCGCGCCGGACGCGAACAGCTTGCTTAAAATAATCACAAATACGTGAATTCGTGGTTTTTCTAACTTCACTTTTGTAGAACTAGAGATTGACACAATACGTCGACACTACCGATAATATTATGTTGATATATATATATATATATATATATTTTGACTGGTAGAAATCGTCACGTTCGGAAAAAGCGTTATCCCTTAATGCTACTTTCTCTGTCTCTTTCTATTATACACGGTGATATTTGAATCACAGTTTTGCTAGAACAAACGTTGTTCAGACCATGGTCTACTACTATTCTACAGCATCAAATATGTTATTAAAACAAACAAATCTAGGAGTTTTCCAATTAGTCAAACGTCTAATCATGTTTGAAACATTAACCGTAACATCAAAGTACTCATCACGGTAACGATATTGCATTCAAGACGCGACCACCGCACGTCGCAGCCGCAGTGTCTGTGTTGTAGGGCGTAACGATAATCCCGACATTTTTAACATTGCCTTTTTTGTGTTTTTTTCGAAAACCAATGACGTTTTTTTTTCTATTGGATGCTATAGAATGGTTGTAGACCATGGTCTGAACAACGTTTGTTCTAGCAAAACTGTGATTCAAATGTCACCGTGTATATACGAGTGTGTGTGTGCGAGCGAGCAGCGTGTTTGTAAGGAACTTCGTTCTGACGGGGGTTACCGACCGCAGATGTGTTTATTTTTTTAAGTAATAATGGCTCGCACGAATAGTGCATTACTGCAAAACATTGCAAAAAAAAAATATGTGCGAGCTGTGCGTGACCGTACTTTACGGTGAAACCAAAGAAGGTTCATGTGTTACATGAAGGACGTAGGGGCCTCATTTCTCATTCTCAAGATGTTAATGAGATAGGTATACAGTTTGAACGAGCTTTCCGAAAAGATATGAAAGGGAAAAATGTAAACATGTTTCGGGCTTGAGCACACCTTCACCGCGGAAATAATGATAGGAAACCGCTGAACGAATTCCGCTAAGACACATTTCTACATTATGTCGTGATGTGATTCTAGTAGCAGAACATTATGAGAGTCAGTTGAATTGTAGCAATCGGAGCAAACGTCGTCGATTTCGACTAATTATTAAATACAATATTCGTCTACTACGGACCTCTTAGATTAGCTGTTTCGTAAAGTAAACATCCATTAAAAACAAAAACCGCTTTATAAACTATCTTGTCGACTGCCACAGATAAGTGCGAAAAAACGCGGCACTGCAACCTGCAACTAAATAGCGGGCTTAGCGCGGAGGTGTAACTGGCTACCGAGCAGAAGAATCATAATCAATTCTGTGCGTTAGAACAGACAGTTTCGCTTGTCGTACAACGGACAAGTCATGGCGGAACTATTGCGGTTTCGCTGCTATGGTTTCGCGGCGGAGATATGATGTCCGCCTTAAAAACAAAAATAAATGGTTTGACGAATGTCTGGTGTCCTGTAAAAACTTTCTAACATGCTCGTCATTGTCATTCACATGTATGATTTGCCAGTATTGTCCAAACAAAAACACTTATTAATCAAACATTATTTTGATTTGATGATTGAATAAAGTATGAAGCAAAATTGTAAAATATAAAATTGCAAACTTACGATGTACTTACAATAAATTAGTTATCTTTAGAGGAAATAAAAAATCTAACACTTGTTTTTTGTAGTTTTAACTTGGTTCCTTTATAAATTAAGTTAGGTATTCACTTTATCCACTTCTGCTTCAAACCAGGAGATACGAAGACACTGCAATCTATATCGATAATCGAAGTTAAGGGAGCTAGTGAGCACAGCACTATTTTGTCTCGTACACGTGCACATCACACGCAACCTGGTGTATTTTGTTTTTGGTCTCGCCTTAATCTCGTTGCCCGTCTAACGCTAGTATCTAGTATACAAGGTGTAACAGAATAAACGCAAGTCCTGAAAGTAGTTTGCTCATAATTGACTACTGAATCCATTTCGGTAACTATTAATGTAGGTATTTTTTTTTAAATTATGTATTTTGCAATACTGACCACCGATCTAGCCAAAGAAAATTAAATCTTATTGCAAGGCAATAAGACTCAACTTTAAATGCACAAAGTAATGCTAGGGCCAACTCGATTTTCTTAATAATAATAGTTATAATTGTTTTGGTCATTATATGCTTCTAACTCAATACTCTAATGGGGTGTATGAGGTCTTGCGTTAATTATGTTACACGTTGTATACTAAATCTATGCATTCAGCCATCATCTTTACATGTCACCGATTTAAAATTTGGCACTGACAGACTTACAATCTCTGAGAATTAAATTTAAAAGAAAATTTATTTGTTTCATAAAAAAGCTAGGCCATTCTAAAGGTTTCAGGTACTTAGTTGTCAACTTGACATTGATAAGCTATTTTGATCTTTGTCATCAAGTTATTAAAATATAGTTATCTATGCATTATGTGTCCTGAAGTGTTAGTGGAAATAATTTGAAAACTGACGCAGTTATAAAAGACTTGACTGTACAAGTTGTTCTTAATGTTTACGGTCAACAAACCCCTAGCGTATTTTATAATAGGTACGAAATTGCTAGAATATAAAGAAGTCGGTGAAAGAAATATATCCAACCAATAAATAGAATCTTACCATGAACATTAGCATTTGATTGTGACGTACCTACAAATTATCACTTGATTGTGACGTAATCAACCAGAAACAGAAACGAAGCTGATAACAGTCGATTGTATTGGTTTTGATTTAATTTGGCTCAGGAATATTCTCGATCGAGTTGTCATCGACAGCTAGTTCGGGATTGAGCCCGGTGACATTTAAATCATATCAAAGTTTTGTACTATTTCAATAAGAAAAAAGATTTTTGATTTATTTATTTACACAACATACACTGCTTATAACGGCTGTTTGATGGGGTTGGTATTTTGGTTGTATCTTTTGTATGTCACCGAACAGCTGTTTTATTTTTACCCGATTGCAAAGGTTTCTATCTATGCTTTTCTATATTTCAGAGTTTGTTCCATAGTAAACGTTTATATTCATAAGTACTACCACCCCTGAAAATATTTTTTACAGGGTGTTTCGTAATTATTTGGAGAAACTTCACAGACGTTCAGGGTTTACGTCACAGTTAAAGGGTTTTTACTAACCTATTAAATGATGAACTGATGACGCAATTAACAGAATACCTTCAAGCGAAAAAAAAAAGACTATGACATAGCATAAATCATGTGCAGTACACCACGCCTACAAAAAAAAAAAACATTATCCTTAAGACATCAAACCGGAACGTATTCAGCTTCTTACCTCATTTGTATCATGTGATCGAATATATTCGTATTATGTGGTGTGTGCCAGCACTGCCAACCGACAAGCGCCCATAGTCTTGTGTCTCATGCTCGTTATAAAAATCTATATAATCTTTACCAAAAAAGGTACTGTGAAAACCTTAAAACTTAATAAACACTTAAAATAAAAAGAGTTTTAAGAGTCAACATCAAATTGGGGCAGTTTGATTTATATCTAGTTTTAATAATATTTTGTACCAACTGAAAGAAGTTTATAACCGTATTCTTTATCCCCCTCATATCATAAAAATTATGCACCACGACTTGCCACAATACCAAAGTTAAATGGGCAGTGAATTAATTGCGTCTGATGTAGGTGCAGCAGCAACAAGCTGGGGGCGGGATCCAACAGCAGGCGGGCAGCATCTCCACCATGCCGCCGCTGCAGAGCTTACCACCGAACACACAGCACCCTCAGCAGATCAGGTAACAACTATCCTTTAATTACACTACTTTTAAAAACGTTCTTATTTTATTTACATTCAAATAAAATAAAATATTTGGTAGAAAGCGTTTACTGAGCTTTGAATTATAATCGTAAGATCCTTCCTGCAGATATTATTAAACATGTTTGTTAGGGGACCAGTAGACTTCTAATCCAAATATTTATTATAAGTTTTTAAGAGGCTGTTAGGGGCGGAACTCGAAAGTATGAGTAGAAAAAAAGTTTGCTCTAATTTCCAATGCAGGGATGAACAAAATGATAAAAACATCATTGGTGGACCTCAATCCCTGCTAACCCTTCCTCGCCTAACGTGACAGTATACGGGTGTCACACTGAACGTTTTTAGAATAGGCCAGTAAGAAAAGCAGCCGATGATAAATTTATTTAAATTTCGAATTATTAACTCTTTGGGAATCTGTGTAATGAATTCATATGTCATTTGTTTTTACAAATTGGCGGCAAATTAAAAAGTGTCTGTCGTGTGCCGAAATGGATTTGACTAGAGAAAATTTTCGTTCAATGATTTATGACGACTTTGGTTGCGGTCTTACTCAACAACAATGTTACGATAGACTTCTATTAGCATTTCATGACGAAGCCCCATCCCGTGCCACTGTAATGTACAACTGGTTTAATGAGTTTAAACGTGGTCGAAGCAAACGCACTGATGATTCGTGAGAAGGACGTCCTTCTACGGCGACTACTAAAGATAACGTGAGTGCTGTGGGGCTAATGATAGAAGCTGATAGAAGGGTGACATACCTATCAACTTATTCGGGTAGCTTTAGGCATTGGTATGAATCAAGTACAAAAAGTCTTACAGGAACATACCTCATAATTTGAGGGAAGATCAAAAATGACGTTTGGATTGGTGCCGCTCAATGCTTGAAAAGTATGACAGAGGTGACTCGAATGCTGTAGGTATATGACATCGTCACAGGTGATGAAAGCTGGATATATTATTACGAACCCGAAACCAAAAGACAATCTGCGCAATGGATGATTCCATTCGAAGATTTGCAGACAAAAGTAAAAAAGGGCAGAAGTCAAGGGAAAAAGATGATTGTCTCATTTTTTGGACGGACGGGTCATTTCGTAACAATTGTCCTAGAAGATAATAACTATAAATTAAAAATTTAAAAAACCCCCGACACGGCACATTTGTAGAATTTTGGTTCTTCAATCCCCACTTTAACCCACCATAACTCTTAAACGGCTCAATCGATTCTTATAAAACATAGCTAAGAACACTCTCGATTAAGTCTCCTTTCATCCAAAAAAAACTAAACTGAAATCGGTTCAGTGGTTCGGGCGCTATGATGCCACAGACAGACAGACAGACACACAGACAAACAGACACGTCAAACTTATAACACCCCTCTTTTGCGTCGGGGGTTAAAAAGACTTACTGCAGGTTGGTATTTCAGTCATTGTTTACCAGTTGTCTTGGAAAATGTTAAACAGCAGCGCCTAAGAAGCAGGCCCTCCTCCACCACGACAACGCTCCAGCTCACTCCGCCAGACGGACTATAGACACTATGGACACTTTCGATAGACATAGTAAATGTCTATCGGAAGTGTGGAATTAGTAAGAAGAAATCCCCAAAGAAGAGTGGGCCCACTGCTTCAGTCAATGGTTCCATCGCATGCGACGGTGTTTAGAAAGGAATGGAGACTACTTCGAAAAGCAATAACAATATTGACAGGCTTCTACTTCATTCCGTTTTTTTAAATTTTTTAACTTCAGTGTGACTCACGTCGGTATAACATAACACATGTCATGTTAAGTATTTATGTAGGTACCTATGTATTAAACCTGCATATTTTCCTGAACATATACCTACGCATCAGGGAAACCGGCAGGTTAATATGAATATGAAATTAGTAGTCCACACCGTACAGAATATGGCCATGAATATATGGAATTTAGCGAAATCGATTTGACAGAGTCTACGCATTTTTTTTTTTTTAGATAATTCAGTAACCATTTATAGGCACACCACGACCACGATTTTGTTAAATAAATACAGAGTCATACTGCTTAAAAAGGTTACAAGAAAAAAAAAAAAGACACCAATGCTTAAACATTTTAAGCAGAAGAGTAATAAATAAAGTAGTACTTATATTGATTTTAACTGCACTACGCCAAACAAAGTAAAGTTATGACAGTTAATATGACAGTAACGTTATGGCAACAAATAATGATCAGTTTAAAATGCCTATCGTAACACCGTGTATAATACGTGCGTAGCGCGGAGTGGGGCCACAGCCGCGTGCAAGTGATCCAGCAACCGTTGCAGAACAGCACGTACTTGCAACAGCTGTACAACGCGCAGGGGCCGTTGCTGATGCCGGGCAATATTGCCCTGCACCCTGGCATCAATTCGCAGCAGATACAGGTATGTACACTCTGTTGTTGCCTCTAATATTATGATGCTTTTAGAATACCAGGAACATTGGCATGAAAAAGGGTCTTTGTTTTAAAGTGTAACTGGGCGTATCACACGCCCTATAGTCAAAAGCGTGAATTTAAAAGCGTTTGGAGCGGGAATTCGGCTTCTATCCGAAGTATTTTATTTATTTTTATGACGTTGGACAAGCAGCCTATATTTTAAAGTATGAAATGAATGTGGTTTTCCGTACCCATTCTATTCAGTTTGATTTTTGACATCATATCAACCTGTCATGAGTGGTGCAGCCTACTGATATCATAAATTATGATGATGTCTTGAAGATACTGTGCAGTGGCAGTCAAGAACGTCCTGTTTAATTATTGTTCTTTGTGTAACTTGAACCCTGTTGTCTAGGTGATCGCCGCCGGGAAGCCGTTCCAGGGTAACCAACTAGCCCCCCACATGCTAACCGCGCAGGGCAAACAAGTCCTACAAGGACAGGCCGGTAAGTTCCTACTGCGATAGGTTTAGATATTATATTCCATAGGGCGCATGGAATATATTTCAATTCCCCAGCTAGAAAAAAGAACAAAATAAATATTTTAAATACTCCCCTATGTTTATCAATATTTACTATAAATTATTTGTATGCATAATGTGTTAATAATATTATTTAATGTAAGCGCTACTAACGCACTGGGCCATAAACTATTCAAGTACTTATTAACATTTTTCACGAAGAAACGCTGACCGTACTACACGCAAACAATTTTACACAACATTTTATTGTTTTTGAGCTAAAAGTCGTTTGATCGTTGACTCCAACTCGACTCCGTATCGTGTTAGCACTGCTACGGCTACCTCTGTATATTATTTACAACCAGGGCTCTGAAACCTCGGCCATTGACCCCAAACAGAAATCGATTTAGGTTAAAGGTTGCACTTTACCGATATTAACCGGTTTATTCGGAACACCGGTTTTTCATAAATTTTGGCTTTGATAGTGAAAATTAACCGGTTAAAACAATGTTTGATAGGGTCCCTGGCCCCCGCTACCCTTGCTCGCAAGGTCTGGACGTTGCGATGTCATTTAGTTACAAAATAGGCGCAACTAAGCAAGTCGAAACATGAATCTACCCGCACAATTTAAGTTCTCCGGTTACAACCGGAGAACTTAATTTGACGTCTGACGTCCTCGGATCAATTTTTTTCTTCTTCATAGTTTCTACTATGGTACTACTAGTACTTTCTAGGGTAATGTCACTATAACTTGTTGGAAGTGTCGAAAAACTAGACGAACAAAATATACGAATTACGGAATTAACCGGTTAATTTGGGTGTAAAAACCGTTTGTGCTTATTTAACCGGTAATTTATCATTTAGGTTACATAAAAACAGTTCACTTGTTTAACCGGTAAATGAAGGAACGACATATTTACCGGTATTTAATCGAAATTAACCGCTCTTTTTAAAATCGGTTCCGAGCCCTGTTTACAACAGAGTTATAACTAACTTAATATGCAAGAAAGATTTCAGTGATAAAAAAGACTGATTGATTTTGCAAAGAATAAAACATTCGTTTACATTGCATAGAGCCACAGCACGTTATTAATAAACAACTATACAGTCAGCTTATATCCGCCGCAGCTGTAAATCGACACGGTCAGCTTGTCGCTCGCATTAGGTATAAGAGCACAACGATGCGACAGAGCATTGGTAACGTACCGACCACCACGCCCCGGCTCTATGCTGACCGTAAGTGATTCAACGCGAACCAACTCAACACCAGCGCCCATCACCACTCATTCAATTAACAATATACCCCTGCCATACATTATTATATGTAGCGGTTTATGTAGCAGATTGAGGTCTAATAACTTCAATAAAATTCGTTTTTCACAATTACAACTGCAGCTAAAATGCTAAATAAATAACCGCTATTTACACGATCCTAATACATCGTATCATAGCTCACCGCGCTCACAACTTCGCCATTTCGTTATGTACTAGCGCACATTTCTAGTAATCTTAAATACATAAAATCCCAGTGAAATATAAACACGGCCAGTCGCTACGTTCCGTGCCGACCAGAACTTCTACACTATTTAGTTTTTCAGTAAATTTTACAGGTCTCACTACATACCAGGAGCAAGGTTTATAAAATTTTCAAAATGTTTATTATGAGTCTCGTGGTTGAAAATGTGAATGTACCTTAATTTCATGACGGAATTTTATTTAATTGATTTTGTTTGTTTGAGCAACATATTTTAATTGGCAATTCCATTTTAAATTCAAAGCTTTTTTCAAAATTTATTGCAACGTTTATGTATATGCTCAATGCAGACGTAGGCTTTTTTATTGTTCACATTGCAAGTACAGCTTATTATTAGTTTCCCACACATTTTATAATTGTTGAGTCGTTACATACTTACATGTGAGTGTTGGTAGGTATATTGTGCAACGACTTTGATTATTTTTTTCAAATTCTCTTTTAATCATTTTTGCTTTACACGGTTCTCAATCGTGCTCATCGTTAGTAGTCATGTGAAGTGTTTGATTGATATATCAAGTTATGGGTAGTTTGGTATAGTGAGTTTTGTGTCGTCAGCGCCGTTCCCGGGGTACACGACGATCCCGGCCATCCCGACTACTCAGAACCAGACGTTCGTGTTCAGTCCGCTGGGCGTTATCAACTCGCAGCCGAGTATCCTGCCCGCTCACTCGCAGTCCACCGTCTCCGGCATCGGACAGCAGCAGAAGCAAACTGACATGCATAAGGTAAGATCTTTTCACAACACCTGCTTGCTAATGTGAATGTGAAATTATATAATCATGCAAACTTAACCAAAAGGAAGTTATTAAAGTCCTAGGCTCTAGCCTGGCATTAATATTATACTGTATTTCATTATGACCGGCTGGTGTATGTATATAGTGATTTAAAATTTTGGAACCTCAACTAAAAAAAAATTAAGTACAAGTTACAAACTTTTACCTAATTAAGAAAAAAAAAAACTATTAAAGTACCTACAGCTCGACCAAAGAGTTCTCACTTCATTGGTTTTAGTTGCCGTCGACGAACAAAATAATGAAATTACGCAATTTAATACATATACGTTATAGTGGAATGTAACATTATCCGCTCAAGACCCGTCATGTCGACAGTTTTTTTTTATGGATGAATGATGGAACTGCACATATTCATAAGCTACTATTTCGAAATCGAATTAGTTTTTATTAACCAGCACTAGGTGCGAAAAGTAGAGGATTCTCCTCGGGGATAAAGGTTTCTTCGTCTTGGGCAAGGTTGAATCCCTCGCTGCACTCAGGATTCTAGTCTAAACTCCCTCACTTCGCTCAGGAGTTAATTCAGGGCTAGGATCTCTAGAATCCTTCATTACGTCCGGGATTCAATTTAGTGCCCGTGACATAAGGCACTGCTTTATCCACTTAGTGAATTATCTACTATTATATTATGTCTGCAGTAACCGGCCGTTTATATCGGTCTACATGCCTGTGCCTACGTAAACGATAAAAATTGAAAACCACGAAATATGACACTAAATTGCGACGTTGCCACTCATAAGGTATAAACGCTCTTAACGACATAATGAAAAAAAAACATGTCAAGTATCCAGTTTATATAAATAAGCTATTCTAGTATTATTCATGCGGTATCAGAGTATATTTGATAGCATCCTTATGTTCTTGGAAAACGACAAGGACCGAACATTATTTTCCATACGAAACGTTGATCTTTTTTAAACTTTGTCAAACTAGTACTTGTCAATTTTGTTGTACAGTGAGCTACATCTATGTGCTAGAGTCCGACTCACGAGAGAAGACCCGCGGTAATAAGTGGAACTAATTATTATTGTGTAGTTATTAGCAACATTCCCACCTCAGAGGGCTCAGACCCCTTCCCTTTATAAGATTGTGCATTTAACTAACTAGTGCCTGTAATATGATGTTGAGACGAATAAATAAATAAAGATTTTTGATTCGCGTCTACGAGACTCCTTTCGAGAGACGGACTTTACAAGGATCTTTTGACGTTTGGTCATTCAAGCGTCTTTGACAGGTTGCTGTGTAAGGAACAAGATGGCGGCGTTAGTTTCGATTTGGGCCACGCGCCAGACGATTCTTCTAATACTGTCAGGGCCCGATTTAGCTATTCTCGCTCCCGGCAAAAATAATATTCGCCGCCCTTTACACTAACACCATATAAGTCATGAGATTATTTATTCCCAAAGATGGGATGATAAATACAGGATCAAATTAAATTAGCTAGCGAAACTCCGCTGACGTGATGGGTATCGCTTACTTTATATGATAAAACCAAAAAGAAATAAATTTGTT
The DNA here is from genome assembly GCA_937001585.2 of Brachylomia viminalis. NCBI lineage: Eukaryota > Metazoa > Arthropoda > Insecta > Lepidoptera > Noctuidae > Brachylomia > Brachylomia viminalis. Next base: position 15,971,995 of record OW443293.2, on the reverse strand, counting down.
GTTTTTTTTTTGTGGGGTCATCGACCGTAGTTAGTGTATTCACTTTAAATATCAGTTTCAAAATATCCTTTTTTTGTGTAAACTCTGTGTGTGTGATTGGTTTCGATATCTAAACACGATAAAACATATTTTTGCACCTCATAGTTCATGTAACAATAATATCAGCGGTCGTTGATCCCTAAGAAATCGTCAACCTTTATGAATTTAAATTTTATTGTGTTTCGCTAGTCATTTGGTTACGAGTATGGTGACGAACCAATAATTGAGCCTCGCCAAAAATATAAATCGAAGTATTTTTTTACATTATATTTACATAATATTTACTCCTTAGAGTTAAGGTGTTAGAAAAACCTTAAAAAACTCTTTTTTGTCGGGCTGGTAAGCATGGTAATTTTGATAAGAGAGAAAATTAAGACTCCTTGCCACCGCCCGGAGCCCTCAATATTGCCACCCCTCATTTTTGCCAACCCCTTAGATCAGGTCCTGAATACTACGATAAGGCTCCATACATTGTTCACCAACATTTAAATCAACTGATTAAATATTTAAACAGTTCTATATTTAAAATTTCCTTAGGTAATTTGACATGAACCAACTGTTTAAATACCTAACCGGTGCAGTGGTTTGAATGTTGGTGAGCACAGGTCTAAGTATGCTTAACGTTTTATATGCCATCATGACCAGTCTTTCCATCCACCGCTTCCTGAACTAATCACTTTGCTTGAATACCGCAGTGTGGCGCCAAGGGGGCTGGTAACAAGGCTGGCGGGACCGGCGGAACGCAGACCGTGCCGGTGCAAGCACAGTGCGTGCAAGTCTCACAGCCCGTGTTGAGCACACAGCAACCAACACAAGCACAGATCATCAGCCCATTGCAGGTACTACACAATTATCTACTGTAAACTGTTATAGGTCTATGTAACACGCCCCGGTTTCTCACCTAATATTGTGGATACAAGCTAAGAAAAAGGGTCTTTGCGATAGAATTTGTTGAAATGTTAATTCATCCGGTATGTACGTTACTAGACCTTTAGCTAAATTATGAATTTCAAGGTTTTAGTTCCTTGCATCGTCAATTTTCTTGCAAGCATACTTGATCCAACATGCAACATGTTGCAAAATTACAATACAAAGAGTAAAATTGGTAATTTCCTGTTAGAGAAAATTGACGAATACCTAAGTACTTAAGTTTAGATTATTTAAGTGTGTTATTACTATTAGTTTATTTGTAAGTTTTATGCATTGGCGAATATTTTGGATGCATTGCAGCTCAAAGCGATTTTGTTTATATTTTCTGTATTTTTGGCATAATTGACAAATCCATGTTGTTACATCTGAACGTCAAGGGACAATGAAACATTCTACTTTTATAGGTTTCTTGCTGTCGCCTGTATATTTTGCAAAACTAGTGATCGGGATATGTCCAAATTAAGGTTACGTATTATTTGTATGCTTGTTATATTTTTAATATAAATTATAAGCACACAGTAAAAAAAACACCAAGAGAATTGAACCACTTTATTAATTTTAACGTACTCGCAGTACTCGCGAATTGCTGTAATTAAATAATAAATGTAAATTACAACTTGCCTTAATGTAAACTAGCTGTTACCCGCAACTTCGTCTGCGATCCGGGATGAAAAATAGTCCTATGTCCTTACCCAGGTCATGGTCTATCTCTGTGCCAAATTGAATTCAAATCAGTTCATCCGTTTTATCGTGAAATCGTCATAAACAAACAAATGAACTCACTTTCGCATTTATAATATAGGAAGGGTAATCTGGGGTTGATATTGAATTATAAGCAGGTAAGTATTAAAATAAACAGTCCCCGATTCAGTACCTGACGATGAATCATTTGACATAAAACCCCGTACTATCATTAATTATTTGTATCCACAAAATTCTGATGGATAGTTCGTAATCGTAATTTTATTGGTGTTTAAATTCTATAGGCCAAACCCATACCATGATCTTTTTGGTTCGCTGTGGAAAGACTCAGAATCGGGTCAATACAACAACAGCTTTAAACAGCACAGCTTAGCACGGTGCCTTATTTCAAAACTTTATATTATTATGTTGTAAGACGGCAGGATATTTTTTTTTTAAGTAAGTCACCGCTCTTGACTTCTATGTCCTATCGTTAAAATCTTTTGCTTGAATTTGTTTTCACTGTATGTATGTAATAAGAAAAAAACTGTTTATATTTACTGCGGACGACAGCGGTTGTGTTTGTGTAAACCCAAATAAATAATATACAAGCGACGACTGCCTGACGACACGACACAGTGTGTTGTTGATGATGGCGTCACTGTTCTTCCTTACTTTTTGCTTTGCTTACTTTCGTATAATTATTTTTTACCCAAACAATTTATTTTTAATGAATAAAATGTATATTTATGTATATTTTCTATGTACTGATGAATATATAATTTATTGTCTCACTAAGTGGTCTGTCCCGCAGGCTGGCGGTCAGACGATGCAGTTCGCGCCGTGGCAGATCTCGGGCGCGCTGCCGCAGGTGTGGGCCGGGGGCCTGCAGGCGGGGACTCTGCCCGCCGGGGGCCTTCTGGCCCCCAACCCCATCTTCATACGGGGCACCCAGCCTGATGCACCGCCCTCGATGTTCATACAGCACTCGCCGCAGAACAACGTGCAGCATACCAGTTAGTATACCAGTTACTTACTCGTGTTTCTTGTCGTATTTATTCACTTGGTGTTTGTTTTTTTTTTGTGTTTATTTTGTTTTCGTATTTATAACATCGTATAACTTGAATTCCTTGATGCATTTGGCGTTCCAAATATTTTATTGCCTCCCTTGTATCTAATTGCGAATGTTGCTTTTGCATTGCTAAGCGATTATAAACTATATGTATTTTTTGTGTTTCGTTCTTTATATAATTTTATAGACTAGCTCATTTGTTCTGAAGCTTGCGCTTGTAAATATAAATAACATACTCTCTGAAACGATAGTCACAATTTGATGGTTATTTTCAGGTGTGAGTGTAGCATGCGCTACGTCAACAACATCGAAACCACGTGCTTCGTCCGATGGGCTGTTGAAAGCGCCGCGTCCGCTGTCCAATATTTTGCCGTCGAGCGGCATCCGCCCCGGCCCTGCGTCCTCCGTTTCAACGCAAACCAGCGCCAACCAAGCTCAGAATCAGGTCGGTTGACTTAAAATTCATAATGTCTAATCTGTAAGCCTCGCCTTGCCTACCGCATTTTAAGTAAATTAAGCACGAAATGGCATACCTGGCCAAACGGGTACAAATAAAAGCCAAGAATAAAAAACTAAAGTCCTTATCAGGCCGAGTACGAAAACTCTTACACTAATTAAAATGACATTCGGTGGGTCGTATTTCTAGAATCAGGAGAGATGCGACAGACTGGCTTTTTACTGGAAGTCTTATGACGCTAAAAGGTGCCTTCGGAAATTATTCGCCAAAGAAACCATCTTAAAAAGCGGTATGGCAGGCTGTGACCGACACTAGAAGGCAAAAATCTAAGTTAAAAATATTGTCATTATTATTTCTAACTTAAATAATTGAATTCCATTTTCCGCTAAATGAATAACGCAGCTAACTCCGTATTTGTGTCAGGCAAAGCAGCGTGGGAAACCGGGCGTTCGGTCGCCGGCGCCGGCCGCCAAGCAAGATGCGGCGAATCAGACAAATAAGATGCAGCATCAGACACAGCCGAAACAACAGTGGGTAGACTGCAAACTCATTCTACAGCTCGACCCCCCCAGCTTCTGTGTATATTCTTTATTCGACCAACGGTTTTCAGACCAGTGGTTGTATGAGCATTGTTATTCTGACCAAATATCCTCTGACCATCCAAGGATGTCGAATGGCCGCAGTTGCCCAAAACCCGACCTGAGAAATCCAAGTCAGTGACTTCAGAATGGTCACTGACTATGGATCAGTGTCAAGGGGTCCTAAATCGCAGTATGATACTAACTACCATTAATACAAGCATATCTTAAATGTTCAGCAATGTATCCTACCCAGCATGTGCTTTTTACACACTACACCTTAATTATAAATACAATATGAGCATTTTGTTATTTATTTAAAAAGCAGCAAAGCCGGTGCCGCGCCTTTAAAGGGGGGGATCAGGTAAATTTTCCATTAAAAATAACTTTTAATTGTTGGTTACGTTTACTAAGTTGTTTGTTGTCTTTTTCAGACTACTGTTGATGAACTCTGGCCAGATGACTCAGATCACGAGCGGGCAAGACAAGTCTAAGTCTATACAACAACAGGCTTTGTTGCAACAGCAGGCTATGCAGGTCACTATTGTATTATCTTACATTTTTGTTATGCTGCGCTTGATCGACATCGTCGTGACGTATGATATCTGCGAAGATACATTTTAAGGCGATCCACTGCAATCTAGTTGCACCTTTACGTAACAGTTGAATCAGCGTTGATACCTTTGTCAATGTGTTACAGCAGCAGCAACAACAACAGCAACAGTTGCTTCATCAGCAGCAACAAACTCAACAAATGGTGCATTATCAGCAACAAGGTAAACTAATAACATTTTCCTAAACATAGGTTGTTGATAGGTATCCTGTCATCGTTACCTTTCATTATTAACTTCGTAGTTACCTTTCATTGTTACCTTTCATCGTTCACTCACGTTAATCCATCAATATATTATTATACTAGCTTTTGCCCGCGGTTTCGCCCGCGTGGTTGTCGGAATATATCCCACGGGAACTTACTACCGGGATTAAAAAGTACCCTATGTGTAAATCCAGGTAAACAACGTCTTCTCACACTGCTTATTATAGTACGCGGAGCGCGGATTGATATATGATTGCTGGAGGATAGTAAATCCCGGAACGGAAAATTACCTACTTGAGAGCCAAATTTGTAGTAAAACGAACATTTAAATCCTATAAAAATTCATCGTAGATAATAATGAGCTCACTGTCGAGCAGGCTACGTAAAACTGGCCGTGCGAGAAGCAGTCACCTCTAAGATCAATTCCCGCTGTTATCAGAGACTGACCCGGAAACTTATTAATCGTCATTGCGAAACATACCTTAAGGGGGAACTGCAGCCTTTTACACTCGAATAGATGCTCCTACAGTATTATTGGTATCCGCGGTATATACACCGATTCACCTCGAGCACAGCCAGTAAATATAAGGGCCTCTACCACGTTTTTACGTAAGGCTTTCACACGCAACTTGGTTCCATTGCACAACTTGGGCGGATTGAGATTTCGTTGTACCATTACTGGAGCACCCACTTTGAGAATACGTTTGTGAGACGGTAGACCAGGTGGGTTGAGTGCATTTAAGAATTCCACAGGATAGTGTACAGCATCATCAGTATGTACTACAGTGTCCACAGACTTATATTGGTATTCTGCCCCTTCGAACGACTTCAGCAAACTGTCATTAACCACGGAAGCCTGATCTCTCGTTCTTAGGCGTTAGAATCGCACGTTCGCACAGCCACTCCAAGGATTTGCTATGTAGGTTTTGGGCATCTGGATATATTCCAGTTATTAGGTTGTCAATGGTGGACACAATTGAGGCAAGACCTGATGGAATTATAATCTTGCCCTCAGTTTCCGTATATTCTCCGTTTGCTATTTTAAGAAGGAGATCGGAGAATTGTCCAGCGCACCCTTCAAGTGCAGTCGCATGTTTTTTTTAAAGGCCAAAGATTTTGACGATTTCATGCTAGCCCTAACTTCGTCATCTCGAGTTCCCCTCGGCACTACAGACAGTCTGACGGAAGTCTCCAGCTAACAACACTGATTCCACGCATCATATCATCGTTCTCTCTGATGTCTTTTAGAGTTCTGTTTAGTGCTTCAAAACCCTCATATAAGCGCCATTGTACTTTCGTGCCAAAGTATAAGTTTACAGTCGCGCAGCACTTTGGCCTTATTACTCTGCTTTTAAATGTTGCAGAGGCGAGTTTTGATATGGATGAGATTTATTAAATCCTTTTTATTGTCTAACCTGTGAGAATTAGAAAAAAAACAGTTACGTAAAAAAAAAAAAAATACCCATTGGATCCCTTAGTAAAGTTATTGTTCTGAGAACTACTAAGGTGTCTGGCGATGGTGAAAGTTGGGCTGAGAGATGATGAGTTATTAAGGGTTTTTAACCGCCTAGGGGATGATTTTACTAAAACGCCAAAAGTATTTTTATACCAATTTTATGGGTCAGCTTTAAAACTTACGGGTTTCCTATACAAATTTTTAATCCCCTATTTTACCTTCTTCTGAGATGATTTTTCAAAAACGCTGATACATGTATTTAGTAATTACGAACCAAAGGGCTGAATATAAAATTTCATAGTTTGCACTACAAAACTAACGGGTTTGCCATTTATACTTGCATACCCTATTTTACGCCCTCAGGGGCTGATTTCCAAAAAAACACTGAAACGTGGTTTTTAATTTTTAACCAGAATGATGAACACCAATTTTCATGGTAAATAACTAAAAAAAAATTATTTTCCATACAAACTTTCATCCCCTATTTAACTCCCTTATAGGTTGAATTTCAAAAAATCCTTATTCCTTGTCTACATTATAAAGGGATCCTCTGTGTAAAATTTCAACTTTCTAGGGGTTTTGGGCTGGGCGTTGATGAGTCAGTCAGTCAGTCAGGACTTCTCCTTTTATTTATATAGATATATGTATTGTGTTCTTATTTTACATTGTCGGCTCGTTTCGGGTCGCAAGTTCGATTCCCACACGAAGCAAATATTTGGTCTACAGATAGTTGCTCCGGATCTGGGTGTTAGTGCTTGTGAAATTTGTGTTTGTACACGATAAAACTACACAAGCATCGTTTTCGATCACTACATTTCAAGAGACTGTTACTACTTTTATTAATGTCAAAATAATTCTACAAATATAATAAAATGCACACACAAATAAAACTACACAGCAAATAACACTACCCTACAAAAAATTATATATGGCCCATCCATACGAAAAGAGGTCTCCGACATGTGGCCAGGGGCGGACAATCGTAAATTCACGGAACTCGCATTTACCTTTAGTTAGCTCTCTTTATAAATAAATAAATATAAAAAACAACTGCAAACGGCCAAGCATTAATTCAACAGGCCACCGAAGCTAAGTTGGCCCCAAAATTATTCAATCGGGTCCACGGATGAATTCAGCACAAATACAAGTAAAGCGCAGGCATTACAAACATACAGTCGCGGAATGAAAAGGTTTTGCATCTTCAGAACAATTTTTATTTGTACCTTATAACTATTCTTACAACAAAATCGTAATGATTAAGGAATGCTTCCCAATGTTGCAGCATTTTGAATATAAATTAATAAAAAAGAAACCTTTGCCTGCTATACGGGAAATTAAATGCTTCTATTTCAGTTAAACCTTTTCGTTCCCCGAGTTTACATTTGAAAATCAAAGATTCAGTTAAGTTTTATCCCACAGGTATGTCGCTGGCCATGCAGCAAGGCACTATGCCCGTAGGATCGGTCGCTCAGACTCTACCAATGGCAGGTATGCCACAAACCATATCTATGGTGCAGCAGTTACATCCTGTGAGTATTATGACGGTAATAACTATTGCTAATTATATACGTTGTGTGGCTTTTCACTCATTTTATGACGTTTAAAGTAAAAAAAAAACCCAAATAATACGGGCTGGATATTCGTTTAGTTACTGAGCAAAAATTTCTTAAACGTCACAAAATTCCGTCGTGATATAAATGGCTTTTAATTTAATGATTAAAGACATTGAGTTGTTTACTAAGCTGGAGATTGTTTGTTCCACAGTTGAGCAGCATGGGTCAGCCTGGGGCGCTCGTCAGCCAGCTAAGTACGTCGCAGCCGCAAACTTTGCAACAACCACAGGTAAGATCCTTTACTTTTAGTAAACAGTTTTATATTTGATATAATGTAGCATAAATATAATTTTTCGTTTATGCGCTTGCGCCTACATATAAAAAGTTGCGCATCGTATAGTTTCATTAAAATACTATTAAAAAATTGAGAAACATCTATGGGGGGGAACTATGATAATAATGTGTGAATGTTTATTTCTCTTCTTTTTCTTAATTTGTAACACCTTCTGTAATGCCACATTTAAAGCAAATAAATGACTTTGAACTTGAATGTTTCAGACGTTGGTAGGCAGCGGGTTGGTCCAGACATCCGTCGGTATGGCCGTTCAACAACAAGCTGCTCTAAACCACTCCGCGTCCATGCAGACGGTGAGTCCAGGGTTTAACACATCAGGTCCACTCTCTAACTAGCGGCGTTTTTACGACAAGGCTATACATGAAATGCAGATAAATTGAGTTTTAAAATATAGATCTAACTGCATACATTTTGTCATGAGTATGACTATCTGATGACGTTTATATTTTGATAGTTCTTTGAAATTAACTCTCACATGAGCCGATTTTATAAATGACTCCCCTAGACATGTGATTCTTTCTGTTCATAGTTGTAAAGCTTGCTTTGGTTATAGAATGTTTGATAGATGAAATGAGTGTGGTTTGAAACTGAATAGGTTAGAACTAACACTGTGCCAAAATAGTGTGTAAGTGAAATTAGCAAGTGCCTTATAACGAGTGAAATTAATAAATAGCACAAGCACTCCCAAGACAGACAGAATCTTAGCTGTCTTGAAGATGCATGCATCTGCAATAGACTATTTTCGCCAAAGCTCTAAATTTGGTTCAATAAAGACAATTGTAAAGCCTCCAATATCACACTGCTGCAAGGATCTTTTGGCGTTGACAAGGTTGACAGGGGGCGCTGTGGACAACATTTGCAATAATTATTTTGTGAATTGTATTGAAAAAAACAAGATGGCGGTGATAGCTCCGATTATGGCCACGCGCTAAAAGATCCTTGTACACCTATTTAACCGTGTATGATACAAGTAGCTATGTACTGTCCAAATATTATGCACAGTTTATTGATAAGTACCTATGTATATGTATTTTATATGTACCTATATTTGAGTGGTGAAAACGTTGGCAGCCGGGGCTCGCGCTTGATGGGGCGTCGTTGCTGGCCACGCCCCTTGTGCAAGTCTCTCCGGCGTTATTGCACCACGAGGTAGCGAAACACGAACCCCGCAAATGTTCCCTAAAACTTATTTATTTTATCATCTCTAAATATTTAATATCGTCTAAATTCACTAAACTAAGTTAGGTAGTTGTTGTGTTCATTAGATAGCACCACTATCGAATGTCTCTTGGGTAACACCTGCATTATTTCAAATGTTAATAAGGTCTTATTGGTTTTTTAAACTTTTTATTAACTTGGTACGATAGTGCTGCGATCTATGTGGTTCTATTTAATTGTATCGATTCCCAACTCTTGAACATGATATGTTTTTCATTTGAATTGGCTTCATCATTAGCATGTCCAACTTTAGTTGCTCGATTGAATTTCTGTGCTAAAAAGAAAAAAAAAGTGCGACATTTTCAAGAGATTTCTTAGATCACTAAAACGTCTTTAGTAAAATATAACTTCACTCATTTGTTCAATACTAACGACAGATAATTAAATCGATTTTTTATAATTAGACATTTCCCTTTTTTTCGTTCGTCGTCTGTTTATGTATCACGTGTTTTTGTGACAAATAAACTAAATTGTCTTTGTTTCTATTTTATATGATTTCGTAATTGAATTATAGATTTCAATAGGTAGACCCTAAATATTATCCCTGATCTTCAAATCGTTTCTTTTGACGCATGTTACATGCATGTAAAGCGAAAGAGGTCATTCAATATGTTTTGGTAGGAAATATTTATCGTATGTTTTTCATTTGTATGAGTGTAGGACTACTTGTAAGGTTCATGCATGTAGTTTTGAAGACAACCCTTGTATTGGCATGCTATATAGTGGAAGTGAAAGATATTGGCACTTTTATGAGCGTTGCTCGGCGACAGATCGTTGAGCGGTACACTCCTCCGGGGTCCTATTTAATAAACCTTACCATTTATAAGTATTACAATAAAAGGGGAATGCCAAGGTTTCCTACAAGACTCGGCCAGAACCGACAAAGATGTAAAATGTTTAATGGGAAAAGTTTTTTGCAATTTGTGACTTTTTGAGTACTCCAACGATGGTTGGTCCCATAAAAGTTTTTGATCAGTATTAGAAACAGGATCGATTGGCATTAAAAATGTTTTTGTGTAAAATGGCTATTTTCTTACTAACTGTATTTTTTTTTGAAAATCTGTGAATGAGGATTAAAATTCCTTAAGAAAATATGGATAGTCTCCTAAGACCATTTTCGCGTAGCTGCAACGGGTACTTAGGTACTTCCCCTTACTGCCCCGCTGAAAGTTTCCACTCTGTATATCATTAAAAAGGAAAATAATTACAGAATTTAATAGTATAATTAGTTTTCTATTAGAAGTACACCAAAAAAAGTTATAGTTCTTTAAAGTTGACCACGGAACACGGCAATAAACAACACATAATTTAAAAAAAAACACGGGAACACTTCGTCGCTCGTGATGATAACACGACGCGTGAGAAGTAAAATATAACTTTTTAATAATAACAAATACAATTACTTACACAGCAAGTCGAAATCAAAATCAGTCCTTGATGATTTAAATACACTGTCATGTTTAGTTCAACGGCATCTGTGACATACTCCAAGTAACTTGTAAAAAGTTAATTTATGTTAACTATGCATCTAACATTTTGTAACATTTATGTCCAAATAAACAGCCGAAGTCCTAATTGCAAAACGTTTTTTTGCGATTTGCCAAAAAACTAGTTTTTTTTAATTTGGTCACTTTAATACTAAGCGAGCGAAGTGTTGCCAGAACATTATTAGGAACAAACTATTCTAAACGGAATCGATAATCAAATTAAATTACTTTTAACTATTGCATTATTATAAAATATATGTCTATTCGAAAATATAACTAAACGCGATTATAATTATAAGAAGTACGAGTTATGACTAATGTTATTGTAATCGATTTGCAAGTGCAACTTTGTATCGATATTATTTTATTTTGGTATTGGCAACATTTCTAATTGAAATTGTAGCTATGAAATGTATTGATCAATTGAATAATTATTTAAAATGACTTTTTAACGGTGTACTTCTACAGATTTTATTTATATGGTATAATTCTTACTGTTTTCTGTTATAAATTATCATTATTGTAGAAAGTCTGTCGGACGCTAGATGTATCGAGCCTATTCCTGGCATTGTCTTTTAGTTGCTAGTTAAATTGCTGTGTAAATGTATTAGTTGTCTGTAAATCTATCAACAGTCCTAGAAAGTCGGCTGAATATGTTATTAAATAAGGCCCAGTACAATATAATTAACGCTCTGGTCGCCCTGCATAAATATTTTTTTAAATATATTATACTACATTAGTGACTATGGTTAAATGCATGATGTTTTTGTTCGAGTACTATGTGTGAATCATCCCCGTTGATAAGAATACATAATTCAGAATTTATCTGTCTCTCTTTGGCATTTACAGGCATCAATCGCTAGAGCGAGAAGTCCGCTTGCAGGTATCTGCACTCACTCGCGTTGTCTACGTGCGAATGGGCTTGTGAATGTGACTTGTGAACTGCAATTCTAATGAATAACAAATGAACGAGTGTCAAAAAAAATTGAGGATACGATGCCGGTCTGTAGGTTTAAGGGGTGCTAAACACTTGTTCGGCTCGGCATGACGCGGCACAGCCGTGCGACAAAATCGAATATTGTAGATACTAGTGCGGGAAAAGCCGTTCGGCTTAGCCAACCCGAACATGACTCAGCGCGCGTAGATTTAAATGTAGTATGCTGATCGATAGACACGAACCGAGAGAAAGCTGGAAACATGTAGAAATTGCTTCAGGTCGGCTTTGATGATCAATAAATACCCGGAACATCTCTGGTCTAGCACCTCTAATACGTGCACTGGTAGGTATCAAGCAACCTGAGTGTTCTGCAGTTGACGCTGCAAGCTGCGCATGAGTTCTTGTTCGATTCCCGGGTCAGGCAAAGTGTTATTGGACTTTTCCATCTGAAATCTCACAGTATCAGCCCGGAGTCAGGATTACTATACTACATTATATTATATACTGGTCTACTATAGGTGCACCTGTTTGATCCTTTGGGGAATACTTAAAAAAAACATATAAACAGGCGTGATGATGTTATGTATAGGTGTCAAGCAACCTGAGTGTTCCGCAGTTGACGCTGCAAGCCGCGCAAGGCACGATGGGCCTCATCGCCACGCCGGTGCAGGGCTCTGTGTTGCCGCAGCAGACGCCCTCAACCCTTGTGACGCCTGGCAAGGCCGAGGATGATAAGACACAGCAGATATCGTCCACACCGGTATGTTTATCAAAAATATGTATTCTACTGTTTTCGTTTATTCTTAAAACTAGTTTTATTCAAAACTCCGTAGAACAAAATACTCGCCATTAAATTATTTTGTAAGAGTAAGTACGATTTTTATTGAAAATATCAAAATTTGGCCATCCATGGGCATGGCGATAGGCGATATACGTGGGGTAAATGATAGATAATAATCTGGCCGATCGACAGTTTCAGGGTTATCCATCATTTACGCCACACCCTGTATGTCTGAAACGACGATAGTAAATGTATGATACATGTTTTGTACACGACATGTTTCATTGATCTAACCGTAATCCACTCATGAATCGAACTGAACGGTCGATATCATCGATTGACCACAGTCTAGTTACACTTCAAGGTAGTGACCACTTATCGACGTGGAATCGGATTGAGCCGATCACGTATCACCAACTTGTCGCATTTACTTCGACGCGGTGTCGAGTCACGTCTTCCGAACCGAAACGAGACGAATGACGTCTTTTTCGCTTTTATTGCATAGACATAAAGCTCGTGCTGACCGGCTCAAGCCGATTCCGCGTCGATAAGTTTGGTTATTCCCTTACGCAAGATCATAATGTTTGATAATCAATATCAAAGTTTTATTTATTCAATGTGATGGCTCTTATAGGCACCGGTGCTGCAAATCCAGCCGTCGCCGCAGATCACGTCGGAGGCCTCCGAGACCACGTCCACCACGTTTAGCGCCGTGACAGTCAGCACCGCCTCCACGGCCGACGCCGCCGTGGCCACCAGTACCACTACCATTGGTAAGGAATCTATACATCTACTAAATAAAAATGTTGAAATCATTCATTCATCCATTGGCAGGCCACGCACAGCCTTAACCTCTGGGTCGAGAAGGTGGAAGGGTGTATGGGTGTTAGGCTGTCGGCTGTCGCCGAAAACTAGCGCTGGGGCTCTGTCTCGCATAGGGTCGTAGCATTATGCCGAGCGATGGCCGTTTTGCGTGGATGTGACGCTTATTTTCCCCCTACTTATTCTTTTGTGTGTCTGTGTTCGTTTCCTGCGTTATGTTTCCGCAAATAAACGTATTTTCTTCTTTCATACAATTTTGCACAAGAGTTCCTTATAAGTAAAGTGAGAACTAAGATTTTTTTTAAATTCACCCCTATAGGGGTTAAATATGGGATGAAAGCTTTTATGGAAGTTCGTCATTTTTACAGATGGTATCCCATCAGGCACGGGAACGTTCCACCGGGAACAGAAGTACCCAATGTGTTAATTCAGGTTATAAACTATCTGTGTGCCATGTTTCAACCAAATCCGTTCAGCCGTTTTGGCGCCAATCCGGAACATACATCCAGACACACGGACAAAAACTATTCCTTACTATTTTATTATATGTATAGATTAAAGTCGCGAGATTTCTTTGCTATATGTAATTTCAATATTTATACACATAATCTAAAAGATAGTGAAATCAAAATGTATTGTGTAGCTAAGCAAACACTCTCAATATCAAAAGACGACTTTATTTTATACTAATTATAAACTAAACTTGCAGTTAGCTAAAACCCATCTACATTTCAATAACTCAGGAGCGGTACACATAATCTAAAAGATAGTGAAATCAAAATGTATTGTGTAGCTAAGCAAACACTCTCAATATCAAAAGACGACTTTATTTTATACTAATTATAAACTAAACTTGCAGTTAGCTAAAACCCATCTACATTTCAATAACTCAGGAGCGGTACACATAATCTAAAAGATAGTGAAATCAAAATTTATTGTGTAGCTAAGCAAACACTCTCAATATCAAAAGACGACTTTATTTTATACTAATTATAAACTAAACTTGCAGTTAGCTAAAACCCATCTACATTTCAATAACTCAGGAGCGGTGACACCCATGGAGATATCAAAGTCGAGTCCATCAAAGAAAGAAACCCAAAACACCTCAACAGAGACGACACCCGCTTCAACTTCAACAAAAGCGACTTCAGTTGCTACCAGCACCGCCCCGGTACCTAGCAGTGCGCAACAAACCACGCCTGTTGCACCTCAGGTAAGAACTTTAAAGAAGATAATAGATTACATTCGATTGGAGTCTGATAGTCAATATTAATCGACACAAATCAGTCCAATGACTTCGACGTTGAAAGGTCAAGGTATAGTCTATCGATACGCATGTTTCACTAAGGGCTGATTTTTCAATAGTCAGATAACTTTTAACAGAAGAATAAAACTTACAGTTTGACATATTTTTCATACAAAAGCTGTCAAACCACAATATTTATTCTTCAGTTAAAAGATAACTGACTATTGAAAATCTGCCCTAAGAGGAATGAGAAAGCAAGGTTGGTGAAATTTCACAATCATCAATCCACTTGAATAAAAACAGTTGGTCGATCACATTTGTACTTATTGCAATTTTATGCAAAATCAGAACTCAACCAAGGCCCGCTGCGCGTTGTCTTACCCTGTGTTACTCAAACAACAACACACTGTTACATTCGCACCCCATAATAACGTTTTCACCTCAAGGTGGTGACAACAGTAGCGTCGTCTACGTCATCATCGTCTACAATGACGGCCGCCATCACGGCGCCGGTATCGTCCGGGGGCTCGACAGCCTTGTTCAAGAGTGCGCAGTGCACGCCCCGCCACATGAGTCAGCAGGCGGCCCACGGTCAGTATTGTATGAACATCTTTATGAACTACTGCTTTATTTTGTCTGGTTTGGGTCGCTTTTCATATTATAGCTACTGTTTGAATCTATAACCCTGACTGCGCAGGTTCCCCCCTCTGACTTATATGGAAAAGCGAATAAATCTAATACAATTGACACATGAGTGTTGTAACTATGTCAATATATCGACATCAATAAAATTTCGAAAATTTGACAACTTCTTGTAAAATCTATTGTCAGTATAGCTGTACAAGTATCTTTACGCGCGTGGCCGATCAGAACGAACGCCGCCATTTTTTTTAAATACATTAAAAAAGACAGCGCCCCTCTGTTAACGTCATTTGAAAGAACCTTGTAGCAGTGTATATCGAGATACGAGAAACGATGACCAAACCAAGACATGAATTATGCTTTTATTTTTTGTTGCTTTATTAATCCCCCATATATTTGTACTCAAAAGATGCTATGATTAATAACGTTACAGACAAGGGGCTCCCGAAAGCTATGGTAAAACCGAACATACTGACGCATGTCATCGAAGGATACGTCATTCAAGAAGCTGGCGAACCATTTGCTGTAAGTCTCATGTTCCTTGATATATAGCCACGGCTCTGTCAGAGCAAATTGGCCTTAAAGTACTAAAAATAATGTGCATTTTACCATACTTTATTTGCTTGAGTCAGTCCAAAAGTTAAATAATTATGAGTTCAGCGTTCCCAGTCGCGAACATTGGTTCCTGTAACGTGCCGGTATCAGGGCACGCAGGACACGATATTCTCGCATGGTTGAACTCGAAACAGTAATAAAAACACGCTTTGATTAAATTACTAAAATTGTCGTATTATTTGTTACATCTACGGCATCAGGACTATTATTATAAGGTACTGGTATTTCGTTCCTTGATGGCACTGGTAACTTATAACTGGGCGTTAGTTGTTTGGAACGATTAGTGCTCAGGCTTGCTCTTTCCACCTGTAACGCCCCGTTTTACCCAAATTGAGAATACTATTTATCAACCACCACATTAGGCTATAAATTCTGAATAAATCAAGTCCAGATATGAAGAAACACCAAATGCACCTCTCCCTAACTAAAACCTGAGCAAAACCTGACCCGGTTGCGGACCAAAAATGTTTATTTGCATCATTTTGTTTTTTTTACTTATCACTGTGTGTGCAATACGGTCTGAGGGTCGGTTCACATCTAACGGAAGATGCGTCGCATATTATCGGTCGCGTAACGCCAGAACAGACAATTATATGAGAAAACATTCAACCTTTCACACTTAACCGATGATGCGTTGGTGCGTCGAGCGTACTAATTGGATGTTAACGAAGTTACGCCCGACGCATCTTCCGTCAGATGTGTACCGACCCTAAGAGAGACTTGAGACAGTCAGCGTCATAAATCGTGTGAGAGAGACACTTTAAACTTTATACCAAGTCCGGTGTGCTCTCGCTCATACGCTCTATCACCTTTCCAGAAACAGTTATCAGCGAAAACCTTAGGTGTGGTAAACATTTTTAGCCCACGACTGTACAATTAACCACACTTCAAAGGTAACAGTTTGAAATTGATAATGTCTTTATTTCTTCAGAAATAACGTTAGTTTTGTAACTCAAGTCTTGCTTCTGACGTGCGGTCGACTGTTAAATGTTATACACGTAATTTTATCAGCAATTGAGCGCCGTAGGTAATTGATATGTAGAGTAATTTGGTGCAGGTAAACCGGCCCCTTCGCGACTGGGTTGACAAGGAACAAGATAAGGAGAACAAACTGCCCTCCTCTGATGATGGACCGCCGCGTAAGTTACTTTGTTGGTTATTACATGGGCTGTTAACGGTGACAAAAGACGCGTCGTCATGATGTGGCAGGTTGAGGGTTTTCCGCCTGCTACACACGTCCACATTTTCTATCGTAGAAAAGATAACGAGAAGAACAAAAAAAAAAAAAAAATCTCTTTATAGTCTCTGCAAGTACAGCCCGATATTGTGCTTCAGATTTAGTCAATTTCAATTTTCATTTTTTTTTCAATTTTATCCCTTTGATGTTCACAATGCCCAGCTTTGTATTAATAAAATATCTATGGCGGACGTATGTATCTGTAAACATGGTAAAACCATCCCAGTCCTCCGCTCTTATGTCAATAACTTTTATTATGCCAGGTAAGAAGCAGATGCTGGAACACAGTCCTAGCGTGGCCCGCATCAGTTCGTCCAACGATAGCGGATCTCACAGTGCTGCGAACAACAACGCGAAGACCGAAGCAGCCGCTACTAGTACCGCTGAAGCTGCTAGCACGGCTAGTGCAGAAGCCGCGCAGGCACCCAAGATACCTAACGCTATTATGTGGAGCGTGAGTATTGTCATCAGTCGTCAACTGCCTAGATATTTTGCCATAAAAAAATTGGCACACCGAAATGAACTTATCAATCAATCAATCATTTATTTGCAACGAACGTAGGTTACATTAAATGCAGGTGGAGTAGATAGGAGTGAGCCATGTACAGACGCCAGCACATCAAGCTACTACAATTTCTTTAATAGATTTTGAACTTTATCGCTAAAGCATTAAAGTTCAAGGTTGATTGGGAAAATTTAACAGTTTCGGGTAGCTTGACCTGCTGGCGTCTGTACATTCTGCCTGGAAATACGCACGGAAAAATTATAAAAATTGTTAAGAAGCTATCCAGAAGTAAAATTACAAATTAAAATGTCACAGTCAGAATTATTACAATTAGATATACATACATAAATTTATATTGAAAAATGTCAAATCAAATGTTTATTTAAACTTCATAATGCTAAAGTTGATAACTGAGCGATACTCCAAATAAGCAAATAGGTTTTTCTTGATGTTTCTGATGTTCATAAAGATCACGTGACGATGGCATGGCGTGATAACTGTTTGAACGTCAATGCACGAAATCAAAAAGTAATAAAATTACCAGAATCTTGTTCCAAGTATTCATGATCGACCTGCCAAGTCTTGGATCGTTTGTGCTGATTATGGACCTGTTTCTCAGTTTTCTGGAAAGGCTAATTACCAGAAACTTAATAAATAGACAATAAATTATGACAAATTACCGTTTATTTTTAATAATTTGGTATGATTTTTATGTATGTATGTATTCCAGAAATACTTAAATAATTACTATATTCTCATAAATGAAGAGTAGTATATCCATCTATCTATATAATCGTATTTATTCGTCCTACAGGTATCTGAAGTATGCGACTTCATCCGCAACATACCTGGGTGTGCTGGCTACGCTGACGAGTTCCTCATGCAGGAGGTAGACGGCGAAGCCCTACTGCTGATCAAACCGGAGCACCTCGTCATGGCGCTGTCCATGAAACTGGGGCCCGCACTCAAGATCGTCGCCTGTATTGATGCTCTGCGACCTGAGAGCGAGCAGTCATCGCATGATCATGACTGAGGTAACTGTTGTTGATTATACGTAGAAACTAAATACACTCAGAAATAGTGTAGCTTTCTATAAGTGAAACAATTTTTGTAATGGATCAGTATTTCGAGAGATAACCTTGTACAAATATACAGACTTCCTAAAAGAATCACTCCTTTATAATATTTGTTATACATTACAAACATGCGTTTTACTTGCGTTTGAGGCACGTACAACCAACTCACGAAAGCGATGATCACTTTTGGACTTTGTCACATTAAACTCGTTACCTGTCAATTAATGTAGCTGTCTTTATAATTTGTATACTTTGACTGTAACTTTGGACGTCTTAGGCCTCGTTTACGGAGACGCGAGGCGTCGCGCGTCGCGTGTGGCGTGACGTCTCGCGTCTCTCTCGCTCTCGACCACGCTGTATGAGACCGAGAGAGATGCGAGACGCCACGCCGCACTCGACGCGCGACGCCCCGCGTCTCCGTAAACGAGGCCTTAAGCATCTTATAATGTTACGCGGTTCAAAGTTTTCTTATATTGTCACTTAACATGAGTTTTTCGTTGTTACAGAATTACTTAACGTGTTCTTCGTAAACAACTTGTAAATGAGTGTGGAGTCGAAGAATGCGTCGACACGTTTACACAAACACAGTGTAGAAAAAATTTAATTTTGTTGTATAGTTGTTAGGTCTGAAATAGCTTACGAGGTACGCCACCGTCTCACTTTGTGTAGATGTTTAATTCACACATTCACTACGAAATAACGTAACTTTAAATGGTATGCGTGTACGCATAGTGTTCTATATTTTCTATATTCTGCTTAGTGTAACATTGGATGATGGTTAAGGCGTTAGTTGGTCCAGAAAACCACTAAATACTCACTCAATCAACCAACTGAGCTTATCGCTGTCCACTGCAGGACATAGGCCTCTTCAAGTTACGGTGTGAACCCATCTCGGCTTCCGTGACAGCCAGTCCTTGATTCTTGTGACCATGCCATCGGCAACGCGAATATGTAAGATCTTGCCGTTTACGCGCATCCAGTCCACTGTATCGTCGTAAACGACGTAATTGTTAAACAGTTAGAAATACCCCAATAAACATTTATTATAAAGCTAAGACTACTTTACCTTCGTTAAATATAGTTGCACATCCTATAAATGACCTTACGGTACTAGTAAGTTAAGTACTCCTCATATTTACATTTGTTGTTTTCTGCAGAAAACGCAGTACTGCTTTAGAGACTTCAGTTAGATGCTATGATCAATGTTTGAATGTTTCCCGTTTTATAGTTCACTGTTAAGAATAAGCCAGTAGCTGTTGAATGTATGTCTGTATTCTGACTCTCTCACACACTGTAGCAGCGTTGAGCTGCATCTTGTATATCTGTCACCCTATAGCCGTCACCCACTTTGTAACATTACTCATAATTGGCCAGAAACATTAACGCGTTTCATCATAAATTCGGATAATGTTATGGTGCACTTAGGACAAATGTCGAAAGTTCCGCCTATCTAGTGTTAAGTTCTACTTATTTAAACACGTACTTAGTTTTTAATTACCTTGTCTCTCTCTTTCCTCTTAATTTGTAATTTCGAATGAGGATTATGTACAAAAAAAATGATTATTAGTTATGTGAGTTGCGTTCTAGTAATCATGTTCGTCCTTCTTCTATGTTTCAAAGCTAATACTAAAATTGGGTTCACGTAGGAACATACTGCAACGGGTGGGCGTCAAACTACTAAGCTCCTGCGTTCTTCAGTCTGATGCCGCGCCGTTGAGCTATTTTGGGCTTTCTAAAGTATCCTTCATGCACATTTAAGTTTATTTTCATTTGTCAAAATTATAAATAGGTAAAAAGTATAATCGGCTGATATGTGTGGAGATAAATTGTTAAACTGGACGATCAATATGTTCATTAATTCAATGTTCAATGCTATCAATATGTCATTCAATGTATAGATTTTATAATTATTATAGTTGATAACGCGGCTTCGGCAGACGATCGACATGTTATCGACGGTTAAGTTGTCGATAGTTTTTAACTATTATTGTCGAGAAGTTATCCTATTCGAAAATAGTGACACGTGTACCGGACAATTTGAAATGATATAGTTAAACGATGAGTACACACGACAAAGATCGATCGTGTACTTCTATCACGCGGTACAGAAATGCTTATTTTTCGCAAAATTAACTAAGTTGTACAGCCCAACCGTAGACTAGGAATTAAACTCGATGGTCTGCCCAAGTCTTAAGTTACTGGACGGTATGAATGCTGGAGGTCGTTACTGTTGCAAGAGGTACGTCGTTCATTAGGTGGTGTAGTTTACGTTTATCTTTATTAATAATGTTAACGTAGTACTAAGTTAATGTACAGACGCCAGCACATCAAGCTACTACAATCTGTCAAATTTCTTTAATAGATTTTCAACTTTATCGCTAAAGCATTAAGGTTCAAGGTTGATTGGGAAAATTTGACAGTTTCGGGTAGCTTGACCTGCTGGCGTCTGTACATTTAAATGTTTTGCTTTGTATAACAGTTAGTTGTTGTAATTTAAAGTTTAAAAAAAGCACATAATGAATGTTCACTTTTGTAGTTAATTCGTGATCAGTTCTGTGCAATATATGATACTAAAGTGGTGTATTATATTTTTAACGATCCCTCTGCTTGTTAGTGTGTTTTGTTCACGAATATATTTATGAAAACACTTTCGCTAACCTAGCAAACAGCTTTTACACCTGTGGTGCTACTAAGTTGTATTTTTTGACTTTTCTATCTCTAGTTTTTGTTAGAATTCAACTATGTATTTGTACATATTATATAACATATGAACGATACGGCGATTATTAGAAATTCTAATTATTATTGTATAATAATAATAACTAAATGTAAGTTCTTAGATATTGTTCAATTTTGGAATCATTAACTGTTTCTATTTTCTTTCTTTTTTCCATGTTAAACACCATGGCCGATGTATGTAAATATTAGATTGGACGATACCACGTAGTGTAGACTGAGTTGCAGCCGTGTTGTCGTTTGTGTACATATTGAAGTTGTTAAGGTAGGCACATACCAAAATCAGGTCAGTAAATGTATAAGCATCATAATTATGTAATGCTTTGGTGATTTCAAACTGGGATTTTGAGTGAATATATACTAGGCGTCGCTTAGGAAATAACTAAGTTTATTAGAGAATGCTAATTTACAAAACACAAATTATTATTTTTTTGTTCTGCAAGTGGTCATGGACTACATAATTATTATATTATTATTGATAGATATTGTAGTAATTATATTGTATTATAATAGGATTATTATAATATTACTTTAACTATTAATATTATATTATATACCAACAATGCATTGTTAAAATCAATTAATTTTGTTTCTAATAGAATTCAATGTACTAGTATCGTAGATTAATCACTACAATTTGTTTATATAATGTAATGTAAGTAAATTAACTGTGAATGTCTATAGGACAGCCGGCTTGACTGCCATGAGGTAACATGTACCCTCATCTGTCGATCGAGCTGCTTAAGTTCGGTAACAATAGGAAAAGTAATTATGTCTCATTAGCGACAGTTAAGAAGGAATACTCCTACAGTTTTTTGAATTATAATGCTTCAGTATCTAGTGGATGTATAAACGTTTTAATGTTAATATTAATAGATAGTAGATTTAACTTTAAATGTTGAAGTATTGATGATGTGATTACACGATTCACACATTATATACAGAGTTGATATGACGGAGGGGCATTAAATTACACTACATATACTAAAGGTGTTTAGTATTAATTGAATACGGTATAAAAATAAAAAACACCAAAAATGAGAAAGAAAAAATTCAAACAAACTAAATAGCTTACAAATCAGAGTAAAACGCAACCACTCTTTGTAATGAAAGTGCAAGTGTGTTTGTGTTTATTGCCATCTTTTTAGCGAACATATTTGTTTGTACTTGTGACTTGCGTCAGAGCGGCAACAACGCATCGTAGGTTATACTCAGATTTATCCTTTTAAGGTGCATGACCTATGCAGACATAATCGGCTGTTAGGAAAGATACATCGTGTTCAAATGAGACAAAAAATTAAAAAATCATTTGCGACTTCATCTGTTCCTATTTAATTGATTTTTGGTACATAGCTTGAAAATGGTACCTATTAGAGGCAGTTTAAAGGAAAGCCTCTCTGTCGTATCAACTCTGTATAAGTAATTAGAAAGTTTGAATGTCTCGGCTCAACAAGGTGCAGAAGCTGATTCCTTGGTACATTAAGGAAAATAAAGCAAATGAGACTGATATATGTTTTTAATTTACTACAAAGGCATTTAAATTACATAATCAAATAAAATCTGGTAACTTCAATGTAAACTAAATAAGTACGCAATAACATAAACTTAACAACGTGATAGCGTAAACAATGACGGTTTTGTATACAAGAATACTGATAAAACAGAAAGCTATACATTGTAAATAAGGTTCGCTTAAAACAATTAATTATACCTACATTATACAATTTATAAAAAAAAAACTAAATTCGATTATAAATCCGATTCATACCGACTTTAGGTCCAAATCGATTCCTGTAATATTCAATACAAAACACTGGTTATTTATACATGAAGTAAGTGCTATGAGCATGATTAATCTGATACTTAGATTAAATAACAAACAGGTATTGCTTAGGTTACAAAGGCACCGCTACATAATGCATAGACAATGCAGTCATCAACTGCCTTTTTACGTCTACTTTTGAAATCAAAGCGACATGGTTTAAAAATATCCTTATCAGATTGTATTTTGATTTGGTAACTATGAAACAGAGAAATAACTACGGCCTGTAATAACCCAGTCAAATAAGCATCTAGTCGGAATGAGAGAAAGAGAAACACCTATTCCGAAGCTCGCCTGTATAGTTCGACTGGGCTATGTATAGGTATACACTGACAAAAAGTGAATTACAAAGCAACGAAGGCCTTACAACTAGAACACTGGTTTATCCGCTGTGACCACGCTGCATTGCAGCTTACAGTAAGTCGAGGCTCACACGTAGTTGGGAAAGAAGGTGTCGTCAGGAGCCATCCCGTACCTGTACTGGGTATGGCTGGGGATAATGTCGTACTTGCCCATTAGAGTCTGTGGTCGTCGTCCCGACTTAAGGGGCATTACGATCAGTTTGTCGGGAGGCGGTATCAGTTCCGGACCTTCTAAAAGTTTCTGAAAACAACATTAGCTGTTCGTTCTTGGGATAATTATTTCTCTATGTATTAACGATGTGGTAGGTAACCTTTTCCATAAAGGTTTATATAGGACGTGCAAATAACCAGGCCACGCAAACGCAGTGTGTTTCTCCAAAGCAGATGCACGTCTGGGTTAATGCCCCCAAGACTTTCTGGAGGTATGGTGACTGGTGGTGCCAATCGAGTGTCTTGTGTGACCTAATAATCCGCCAGCGATGCCCTATTAAAATATGAGTACATGGATATTTTGTTAAAAAGTTGAATACAATCGTGATGTATCTCAATATAAGGTACTTGATGCAATTATGACGTACCTACGCTTTTAAAAGGATGCGAATACTTAAATAAAAATTATACTAGAAATGTATGGAGTAGCTAGATACACAAATGGTCCGGGTATTCTATTATATATGCTGATGAACATGCTACAGTTGACAAAACAAAGCACTGGAAGTGTAGCAGAGGTAAACGACCTAAATTACGTCAGTTAAGGACCTACTTATTTAGTAGATATAAGTTCCACCCTACTTGATTGGGGGCGACCCCACTCAAGGCTGCTGGAATCCTGCGATCCAAATAAACTATTGCGTTATTCGCATCTAGTACCTTCTATTAAGTTAAATAATGGTTATCATATACATAGCAATTGCATTTCAAACATAAAACCAAAATGGTGATATTATAAAGCTGTTAAAAAGGTTTACATTACCTTGGCACTGTCCAAGTAATCAGCCGGTTTGCTGGCAGGCAGAGGTCTGATCATCATTTTTGTTTTAGAAAGTGGAAAAGTAGGAGCCTTGAATGATATCCAATAAATAGATTGGCCTCGATTGTCATCACTCGAAATTGAATATTTTCCGTTGAGATTACTGGAAAAATAAATAAAAATACTTAGATAGGCAATGATAACCACTCTATGGTATCCGGCTACGTTTTGTAAAAAGCTAGTGCGAAGGGCTGATACCTAATTCTTTATCAAATCTTTCTTGTCTCGTAGGTACCTATTCATCATCATCAGCTTACAGCAGTCCACTGTTGGCCTCTCCAATGACACGCCATTCAACTCGATTCTGGGCAACTCTCATCCAGCTACTACCAGCCGCCTTGCGACGGTTGTTGCTCCACCTAGCCTGAGGGCGTCCTACCTTACGTTTGCCGATTCGCGGTCTCCACTCAAGAACACGTTTACCCAACGGGTATCGGTTCTACGGCTAATATGGCCGGCCCATTGCCTCATCGGCTTGCTTATTCTGTAAGCTATGTCGTTAACTGGTTCTCTGTCGGATCACTTCGTTGCGGATTCGATCCCTCAGAGAAATTCTAAGCGTAGCCCGTTCCATAGCTTGCCTAGGTAGGATACCTATTACTAGGTAGGATAATAACTCATGCCCCGAAGTAACAAGAAAATGCCTCTCAGCGAGGTGTTAGTGACTGGCTGACTAGCCAGGGTGTGCTGGACGAACATGTAGGTAAGCACCGCCACTCGTGAAAGCAATATTAATGCACCCATGGACATACCCACCTTCTGGCTTAAGCGGGGTTAAAACCAATCTGGGGGGACTCAAGATTTTCCTATAGTTCTTATGGATTGAGAATGATCATGCTCTTAATTCAGTCAATAAATACTTAGGTGGCCCTCTAACAGCGATCGAGAAATCAGGCACGGAGGTATCTCAGCATATGCAACGACCAAATGTCTCGTGTTTGATTATACGAGCCACTGTTGTTCTAGTCGGTAAGTATTTCGAGTTTAAATACAATTGAAATTCACCTCTTGTCACATTCCTTGTACCACCAGGCGCCACCATGTTCGGTAGCGCAAGCGCCGTCCTTCCACTCATCATTGTCAACGTCATAAGTCGAGAACTTCTGTCCAGCGTGATACGAAAGTGAATCGCCTGAAATACAGTCATTTTCTGTGTTGGTACAAGCTTGATATAAAATACATTAAAACTTCTTATCTTAAAATATCAGTGTACCCACAGATACCTATGTAAGTATATTATTATTCCTATAGTTAAATTATTGTCCTTACACTCACATTACATATGTTTAAGTCCCATGACGTATAGGGCAAGCAGCTCCTGATAGAAAAGCCTACTCGAGAATCGAAACTAGGAGGACAGTCATCAGTATGAGGCAAGTAATATTGATTCAATCAAAAACATTGAATGTGAAGTAGGTTGCCAAGACTCGCATAACGCTTTCACTGTAAAAAAAATATCAGAAATAGATCTGACGTAGAGCCAAGCCCGTAACTCTGCAAACCTTACATCTTGGTCAGAGCTTACGGCTTCAGCTTTCTAGGGCTTCGAGAAGTGCACTAGAGGTTTTGATGAGTAAGTGAGTAAATCATTGATGAAATCCAAATTATAAAAGCTAGACAAATGAAACTTGGTTGTGTTTTATAAGTCGGCTAACCACATTATATCCTGAGAATTTGAGCTGTCTAGCATTATCCAGACCGAAGCTATCAAGTCTTGGCGGAGGCACTACCGTACCCCCTGATAATTATGCAAAAAAAAAAAATAACAAGTTCACATCGCTCCAAGATATCAAACGGACCTGCAGTTCCGTAGAAGGTGCCGAGCGTGCTGATTCTGTAGCCCTCCTGCTCAGGTCCTACTGTGAACACCGAGTAGCCTGCGTACGCATCCTGTTCGTGCTGCGTCTCCATCTCGATCCTCAACTCGTACAGCTTCTGATTAGTCAGGAAGTTTAGCTTCTCCAATCCCAGCCAAAACTCGCCAGCAAGGTTACCGAAACCATTCTCGTAGTCGGACCAGCCTTTGTAAAAGTCTTGAGAGCCATCAAAACGGTTTTGGAACACCTGGAGAGAAAAAGATCGGTAGAATATTTAGCTATTGCATAGGTACTGAATTTAGGCAGGTAGGTACGGCCGGTACGGGGAGATGTGGGCCTATATTATTTTTTTATTATAAGCGAACCTATATCACACGGACTAGACACTTATATTTGTTTTCTTTTTTTAATATATCTTATTATTGTTCCCGCGCTGTTTTTCTTTGTACCGGTTATACTTGTCTATTATGTTGTGTTGTGTGCTTTGTAAGTAGTACTTATGTGCTAAATAAATGTATTTTTTTATTTTTTATAACGATACGTAGATGCCTACATAAATAGGTGCTTTAAATAACTATATAATACCATAATCTAAAATGATATCAGACACCACTTTGAGTTTCGGCATATCTTAGTACCTACCTATCTAATACTGCACAAAATTCGGATAATATTTATTGGATACCTAATGTAGGTACTTGGGAGATTACGCATTTACTCTTCCGCGTTAGATTAAGGACATTCGCAGGTAACATTGTGATAAAAGATGTTTTTCATCCCACCATCTCGGAAAGAGTATTTTTAATCTTCAATATCTGAGTGGAAAAGCCGTTTTTATTCTCTAGAGGATAAAGTAAATTGAATTTAGAACATCGTGTGCACTAAGTTTGTGAATTAAAAAAAACATTAAACCTATTTACTGCTACCTCTATGGTGCCGAATATATCATACAACTTTTTTTTAATTTGTTAAAAACTCAGACTCGGAACCTTCTTGGTGTTCTGTTTTCAATTTGCTTTGTACGCGGTTCTTTACGCGGCATTTTTTCACGTCATTGTTAAACCTTATATTAAAAACAAGAAACTTGAAAACAAGTGAAAAAACTAAAATGAGTGATTCTAGCGACGAGGAAGTTTGCTTGACGCCAACAGAATTGACTGAAACTGTTAATAATGCGCAAATGAGCTTTCTCCCTCAACAATCACGCGAGAAGTATTTAAAACAGTACGATATGTTCAACACGTGGCGACTAGCAAAAGGAGCCAAAACTTTCTCAGAAAACGTTTTGCTGGCATATTTTATAGAATTATCCGAGAACAAGAAAGCAAGCACTCTATGGAGTACGTATTCGATGCTAAAAGCAACAATAAAGATGAAAAAAGACAAACATATCGATACCTATCCTAAATTAGTGGCATTTTTAAAAAGAGCCTCATCTGGTCATCAACCAAAAAAATCGAAGGTTTTCACAGTATCTGATATTGAAAAGTTTCTTAACGAAGCACCCGATTCCGTATATTTGGCGGCAAAAGTAAGTCAGTTGCACATTCAGTATCTACTTAAGTATATTAATCTCAATTAAATAGTATACTTAGTAGATGTTGATAGGCATAATTATGCGTTCATATCAATTTTATTCATTTATCTACTACAATACTCTTTATGTTATAGGTTGTTCTTATTATTGGAATAAACGGAGCATGTCGAACTAATGAACTAACACAACTTAATGTCAAAAACATTGAGAAACATTCAGATGACTTACTATTAATTAATTTACCTAATACAAAGACAAAAAGAGACCGCAACTTCGTCATTCGCAAGGAATACGTAACGATTGTTGAGAAATATCAAGCCTTACGCCCGCCTAACACTCCAATCAATCGATTTTTTCTACAGTATCGCAATGGAAAGTGTGTTAGACAGCCTATGGGTACTAATAAAATTGGCAGTATCCCACGAGAAATAGCAACATTTCTTGAACTTCCAGAACCCCTGTTGTACACGGATGACCCGTGTACAACAGGGGTTCTGTTGTATGTGCTGCTGGGTGTGTTTCCGACGAACTTCAGCCACACTTTTGGCTGATTCCGGAGCTGATCTCCTGTCCCTTAAGCGCCACGGAGGCTGGAAGTCCAATGCAGTTGTAGAGGGATACATAGAGGATTCCATCCAAAATAAGTCTAAAATATGTGAAGGCATCGTAGGAGCCATTACACTGAAAGAGCCTCAATCGGATCTTTGGACTGGCCCTTCTACATCAAAAATAAGCCGTTATGAAACACCTAACCATCTCCCTCTCTCTCCAACATTCACGCCAAGGGAATCCGATGAATCGGTACAACTATTAAGTATGACAGATAGTTTACCGAAAAACAGTACACAAGTGACTAACACCAATATTACAGTACCAAACAAAAATATTACACTCAATTTAAATAACTGTAGCAACGTTACTTTAAAATTTTCTTAATTACACCTTAGTATTATTTTGTTATAATTTAAAGATTATTCTGTAATACTTACCTGTCATAATGTAGTAATTAATACCTAAACTGAAATAAAAGTGTACCTATCTTGTGATTGTAAACGTTTTTTTTTTGCATTTAGTCATTTCCTCGCTGAGGTGGAATGAAAAGTTACGTGTTGCACTCGAGTGCAAAGATTTTTCACCTCGTGCTCTTTTGATTCCCTCGCTAACGCTCAGGATTCTAATTTTGAATCACTCGCTGCGCTCGTGATTCAATTTTAGAATCCTTCGCTTGCTCGGTCATCAAAATTGAACACGCGGTTAAAAAGCAACTTTGCACTCTTGTATAACAAATAACTATTGTGTTTGCCACGAAATAAAGGCTGAATAACGCCTGAAAAATTGCATGATTATCTAAGTAATGACACTATGTTATTTAGCAAAAAATTATCCTTATGATGAAGCCTTTCGACCGGTATGATAAAGCTACAGGTTGATTATTTTTCTCATGTAACGGGTTCGATTTCCGGTTCAACCATGTAATTATTTAAATATCTCTGAAAGCAGTTTAAATTGTTTTATAAATTCAAATAATTTGTTCTTTCAGTAAAATGTTCCTTCTACAATATTCAAGGTACTTTCTCTCCATGTGGCATATCCGTGGGACGCCCTGTATATTATATGTACCTACCATTACAAAATACGCGCATTGACGTAGAGTTGCGGACACCGACCCATATTGCCTATATATTATATACTTAGTATATAATAGATAACTATATATTGTATATAGCGTCTCTGTACATTGAACACTTGGAAATTCGGTCGTTTGTTCCTATAGCATCTTTGCTGGTTGCTGCCTTCCATGCCTACCTACCCAAGTATCCACCTGCAAGTACAAAAGGTAGAATAGTTACCGTCCAGCCCCCTCCCGCGGTGGTGAGGTCGCACAGCACGTAGAAAGGCTCCATGTCGTCTGGCCTGATCTTGTAGATGCCAGACACATTGAAGCCTTGCACCTGGATCTCGTGGCAGTCTGTCGGGTACCGCTCCGATCGGTCCACTCTGCCGCTCTTGCTGTTAAACGTCATCACATTTCAATTATAATGAACTAGCGACCCGTCCCTGCTACGCAAGGTTTTCACGACTTGACATAACATCGAGATTTCTTTATTATACATATGTAGGTACCTATAAAAGTTTTATTATTATGACGTATTAATTTTTTATATACATGAACCTTCCAGAATAAATTCTCTGAATGATGGTGGAAACCGCATCAAAACCGTAGCGTAGGTTAGAAGAACAACGCAATCACACGGGCAGACACGAAAAGCGGTTTAAATTTATCTACAGGTTCAAATTAAATTAGCTAGCGAAACTCCGCGGACGTGATGGGTGTCGATATAAGTATAAACATGATAAAACAAAAAAGAAATTAATTTGATGTTTTTTTTTTGTGGGATCATTGACCGTAGTAATGTATTCACTTCAAATATCATTTATTTTTGGTAACTCACAGACGTGATTGGTATCGAAACCTAAACACGATAAAACATATTTTTTAACTCATCGTTCATGTAACAACAAAACCAGCCGTCATTGCCGCTTAAAAAAAAAACTACAAGTCTTTTTTATTTAAATTTTATCATGTTTAGATATCGATAACCAACAAGTCTGCGGAGTTTCGCTTGCTAATTTAAATTGACCCTGGATACATATACTTAATAAAATCGTAGTGAAGTCAAAACTGTAGGCATTATCACGCTATTGGTTATGGGGAAGAGCAATAGTGCAATTTATGCGTATTCCTCTATAGTTTACCGCAAATTGTACAAAGACGAGCCAGAAGGTTAGAAAATTGCAGATAATTACAGATTTTACCTTTTATCATTATACTATAAACATATAGACTATACCTTTATTGAGCTAAGCAGTAAATCACGACATACACATTATACAGGATGCTTTGCTACAAGAAACGATCTTACGAACCTGCTCCTATTTTTTTTAAACGTCTGCATTCACAGATTTTGGAAAAAATATAGTTACAGTCAGCAAGAAAATGGGCAATTTTCACAAATACCTTTTTTGATGCCATCGATCCTGTTTCATAAAAGCATCATAAACCGCTGTTCATATGCCTCTCTAATTGCACACCATTCAGCTCGTTTCTCCAACTCTCATTCAGCTGTAGCACCCTGCGAAGATCGTGGCTCCACCTAGCCTGACGGCGTCCTACCTTAGGTTTGCCTACTCAGTTACTCAGTTTATATCTACAAACGTTATTGAAAACATTGTACAGGGTCAAATTAAATTAGTTAGTAAAACTCCGCAGATGTGATTGGTATCGATATCTTAGGCCGATGTTCGGATGCTCTGGGGAGTTTCGCAAACTTATTTAATTTGACCCAGTATGTTGTGCTGCGTTATCGTTAAACAAACACTTGAAAATACCTGCAGTCACACTTCTTGTTAGTTTTCTGTTCACGAATCGTTTTTCTGAACTCGTTGATAAGAGACATGGTGTCTACCGTGCTCGCCGGGGTGTCCGTTCTGAAACATTACATAAACAATTGATAGGTAGGTTAGGTACATAAGCTACAACGCTACATTTACAAAATTCATGACATTGTCATTCATATGTTAATATTTGGTATAGAGAATACAATAGAATACTCTTTATTATGTACAAATATCTATGTATACAACATATGGATTCAAGATATAAATTTAAAAAAATAAAACATGTATACCGGCTGACATTTTGTACAGTCTGGAAAACAATATCCATAATCAGGGTCCATAATGATCTAAATTATATAGTTACCACCTAAGTGCACATTATGGTAAAGCAATAAAGATATTGAGTATTGAATATGGTGTGTTGTGTAAGTAGATAGAATTGAACCCATATACGCTAATATTTGCCTGGTACCATTGATTTATTATAAGTTCCGAATATCCTTAAAATCCACGAAAAAGAATACATCCTACGGCACTTGCGTAAAACTAATAATAGCCAAAATAGGAATATAGGATGACACAGTGGGCGGTTTTATCACTAAAAGCAATATTTTAAATACAACATTAGGGTGGATTAAAGAGAGAAGGAGATATGTACAATACTGCAGGTAGTCCGTCCGTAAGTACCTACCATTGGCAAGTACGGAGACTGTCTAGACTAGACTAGACTTAGTATTTATAAATATCTGGATAACAACATTTTTGTAATTTCTCTCACCTGTTATCTGGCAAAATTATCAAAGATAAATACCAACCTACCATGTTTATAGATTTACGCGTATTTTTTCAGTTTGTGTTTTAAAAGATAATTAAAGATTAAGAAGTGTAATCGTTAGACAGTGGATTTTACCAATAAGTAACTGTAGGTAAAGACAAGCACAACTAAAATATCAATTTACGAAATTATTAGGTATAATCTACTGTGAAATAGAAAATCTTGAAATCATTCTCGCCTGAAAATTATGACCCTTCTGAAATTCTATTACCAACAAGAATCTTGTGTAGGGTTTAATAAAAAGTAATCTCTATTATTATAGAGAAGAAGAAGTCACAATAGGTACCTACTAATCAAAACGGTAATGAAAATGACTTTCTACGAAAACATCGTGTTCAAAATTATAGGGAGTGACTTGTCTGCAGTCTGTCTATGCATTATCAACAGCACCCGGAGTCGATACTCGGGGGGTCGTTGCATAGATAGTATAGTGGGTAGTTAGAGCACCCACTAACCTGTGTATATGCGACATCCGGTAACTATTGCGTTCGTTAGCAACATATCATTGATTTTCTTATTATAGGTATTATACGCAGACCGAGACCGCAATAATATTGGCGCGCGGGAATTTCATACCGCATCCAGCACGGGATTCGCCTCAAGTTGACCCTTCCCGTGGCGAAGCCATGGGCACAAGCGATTTGCCGAAAAACCTATCAACTTCAGGTTACTGAACCATATTAATTGGCTGTAGTTAATTAAGATTGGCCTTTCGGGCAGTGTCCAAGTTCAATGTAAGTAGATATAGATACAATAATGACGTTGAATCAAGGGGTGTTAACTGAAACTTGGGCGGCGGCGGCGGATCATTAGTTCGCGAGTACCGATGATTGCAGAGAGACAGCCTACACATGAAATGTAGGTAGGTATAGAATGTTGTTATCTACTTACTTTTTTATGTTACGAATACGAACGTACCATCCCGTACCCGCGGTATAATTTAGTAATTGAATCTAGTGTCTATGTCGTGTAATGCAGAGTAATGAGGAACTAAGTAGTCTCGAGAAAAGTTTTGAGTATAAAATGTGGATGATTATAAAGTAGAGACAGACTAAACAAAAGACGGATGGTCAGTGTGAAATATGATATGGCTACAAAGGGAGTGGCTACTGAAATGAGGGAGCAATAGAAGGAAGAAGAAGATGCCCTGCTCTGACCCCAATATTGGTAAGCATAGGTAAAGGCAGGAGATGATTGATGTTAAAGGCTCATTTTCTCGGACGTACAAAACGAGCATAAATATATTAGGTAGGTAGGTAGGTACTATGGACAGTTCAGCAATAATATTTGATTTCATTCTCAAGAAGACATCAAATGTGTATTTATATGATCATATGTGGAAGGCATTTACAAGTAGCGACACAAATATGTGATATTGAAGAAACGCCAAAACTATCTTGGACGATTCGAGACACTCAATGGCTTTAAAAATATGAATGAAATGAAGAATGTGTTAAAATTTAACGTTTTTGAAGAACGAGATTTGGCCGTCATATATTAATGCCGTACTATCTATAGTTATATTTTAATGCTCGTAACTATGCATTGCCAAATCTTGTAGACTACAGAAAATCTACTTACTTGGTCGGGTACGCTCTGTTGTATTGCCTGTTTTTAACCTCAGAGATGGTGGCCACTATGGACTCCACGCCACTCTGTACAGTCTTCAAGTGGCTCTCCAGGAATGAGAGACGCGTGTCCAACGCCGCATCCATGTGGAATTCTCCATCCCCTGAAGCATCAGAAATGTAAATAAAATGTTCACCGTGTTTAAGGTCAAGTTCGGCTTTGTAGGTGATCATCTGCTGTCGCCTAAAAGTTATAAAAGGCACCTGTGCGACTGAATGTTTTAAGCGTCTCAAGTGTCTCACATACTACGATTATAATATTATGTTGTACAGGCTGTTCAGTTTTTACGGTCAAACGGACAGGTATCTATGGTCGGTCACGTTAAAAATAAGATATTGGCGAGGCGATAGCGGATCACTGCCGCTTGCCGCCACAATATGCCAATTTAGGGTTGAACGCCACCCGTCACAACTTTTGCAAGACTATAAGCTTAGCCGACACTATCTCATAAAATATGATGGGCCATGTTAGGGTAATCTTATTTAATTTATTTTGATTTATGACAATTTTAGAAGTGACCTCTCGTTCGTTGAACTGTGTATTGAATTATGAATGACGTACGTGACGCAAAAATATTCAATGCGTCAATGTATAGGATATCGCTCATTTGTGAAAAGTTTGACATAGTTCAAAAAGAGCAGTTTTTGGGTATGATTATTTAAAAGAGTAAAAGTAGCAGTTACAGTGCGACAAAGCATAATACAGTCACATCTTTCTAGCTCCCTCGTTTTTAGGCTTTAGTGTACCTAATGTCGTTTTTATAGCAAATAGCAAAAATAATAAAATTTGCTGCGTTCACCTGTTTAATTAACTCAAAATTGCAGATTTTATAAGTCACCCTTTTTGCAAATTAGCGCTAAACTGTACCTCTCTATTGATTCTGTAATGCTTCTTGATGAACTGTGAGTGACACGACGCGTGTAGGACTGAAGGTGGTATTTAGGGTGTCGGGTTATCATAATTTCGATCATGGTTCTTGCGCTACCGGAGTTGCGCGCAATTAATATCATCGACTTTTAAGAATAACCTAACCGATTATGGTAAAAGAAAAAGAAAAATACATTTGAAAAGTATCTAAGCCGTATTTGTAAAAAAAAAAACATTTTACAAAAAAAAATAACCGAAAAGCGAAAAATTAAAATAAACCGGCGCGGCGCGGCGCGGCGGCGCCAAACAATCAATCATCGAAGATCAATCAAGCTGCCATAATTTTACGCGTCGCGTAGATAATTAATTTGCTTGTATGCTTGGGGCAATATACCTAATAGACCCGCCATTTTGCAAAAAGTGTTTGAAAATTTTGATGAAAGAATCGACATCTATGAGCGTGGTCATGGTGGACATTTGTGTGCGATGTCATAATAATTCATTAATAATTGCCAAAACTTACTCTTTCTAATACAATACAAATTTGAATAATTTTCAATTAAATTCTTTGTTTTAAAAAACAAAGTTCTAGGTGAAAAACCCTTTTTAGGTACTAAAAACTACTAAAGCAAAACGACTACAGTAGATACCTGAGCTGGATAGTATACTGGTGCGTGGACTCTTTTCCACAGCATATTTGATAGAGTTCACGTCAGCCACTAGTCCATGGATGGTGGACTCCAATTTTTGAGAGCCCTCAGTGCGCACCGATTTCGAAATATTATTTAATAGCTTCATTATGGCATTAGTCTTCTCGTGAACTTCAATGTCCAGCCTGTTCAGTCTAAATTCTATAGCCTCTATTTTCTTCAGATATCTTTCGCTTGAGGTTATGCTTTCCATTAATTTTTCAATCACAGCATCGTTATCGCTGTTAACTTGTGCCCCTGCCGAACGGGTAAAATTTTCCC
Source organism: Brachylomia viminalis (assembly GCA_937001585.2). Classification (NCBI taxonomy): domain Eukaryota; kingdom Metazoa; phylum Arthropoda; class Insecta; order Lepidoptera; family Noctuidae; genus Brachylomia; species Brachylomia viminalis. The sequence continues at coordinate 15,936,486 of OW443293.2, read as the reverse complement.
GTTTCCCGGCAAGCATAGCATCGTTTAGTTCCTCCTCGTATTCCTTCTTCCATAAAGTTTTGTCCGCATCGTCGTTTTTCCGGCGACCCCGCCTGTCCCTCGCCACTTCTCCGGATATAATAGTAAGAGTGAACAGACCGAGTTGTAGTAGGGTAAACTTTGGGAACATAATGCGGTGTGTGTCCCAAGTGTGATGTGAAACGACTGGCGTTTGACTTCATCGTCTCCGGTCCAATATCTACCAAAGTTTACATAACTATGCGAGAGAAAATAAAAACAAAACGGGATTTGACATGCTTGTGCAGTGAATCCCCGATCGCAATGATTCGCACAGATGTCTCCTACTAGAATGTTGACACTATTTCTCACAATGCTATGATAATATTTATAAAACGTGAATGTACTTACTACAACAAGTTATTAAATACGCATTTCCTTTCCTCCATCGCATGATTGCGTGCAATATTGTAGCTTAAGAATATAATATTATTAATTATTCTTATAGTTGTAGGATGTTGGAGATACTACAATAAGCAACCGAAGATCAAAAGAAAATTAAATATTGACCAAGTAGGTACTTAGTAGTAAACTAACTTTTACACGTGGATAATAAAAGTCATGAAAACAACTCCTTTTAATGATTACTCTCATTCAGAGTAATCATTAAAAGGCTTAGAGCATTATTAATGCTCTAAGATAAAAGGAGTTGTTTGACTCTGAATGACTCCGATGCAGACTAGTAAAGTAGGAACTAGTGACTGATTAGACAGAAACACTGAAATCATTACCTATTACAAACCTACTGTTTACAAGATTGAAGATGTTGGAAAAAAAGATTAAAAAAAAAAAACAATGTCATCTTCAAGCGATTGACAGGAACAGAACCATGTTTTGAATACTCCTATACTTAGTCGAGTGTAGTGTAGGGATTGCAAACTCGAAAAAATGTGCGTTTTTTCTTTCCGTCACATGTGCGGAGTTTCGCTAGCTAATTTAAAATGACCACATGTATTTGAAAAATGCATTGCCTTGATCGTGCAAAGGCATTTGTCACGGTATCCACTGGTCAAGAAATTTGAATAGATTGGAATAAAAAAGTGGCAACCTGTATTCCAAATAAAGTGAGCACTTTGATTTATGACTCGCTAGTCAAATAACATTTAGAATATTTGATTGAGATATGGGAGTCAGCAGCAGTAACTAATTTAAATTCACTTCAAAGAGTTCAAAATAAAATAATTAAAACTCTGTTCCATTATCATTATCTCACTCCAACAAAGACCTTACCTATACGAAAAAACTAAACTATTTAATATTAGACAGCTGTAGGTATGTACATTCTTATTAAAAACATAACTACAAACTCAATACAAACTAACATACAAATAAAGTAAGAAACAATGTCATATAACCTGAGAAATAGCTAAAAAACCAAACTGGGAGTCATCAGCGTACGCAATAATTACGGTAGAAAGACAATATTATTTGAAGGAGCACAGCTGTTCTATAGATTGCCGGACGATATATAAGAATGCGATAACGTGAATACATTTAAAAATAAGCTTAAGATACACGTATGTACATTATAACTTCTAATACTCTGGAGGAAATTGTATTGTAGTGTATCATCATACTTATTACTTTGTATCTCATTATAAGCGGACTGTAAGTTCTTATGAGAAATAAAAATCATTAAACTGATAAAATAATTTGCCATGAAGGGTTTAAAAACTATTCAAGAAACGGGAAGCAGTTAGCGCACTAGAAGTTAGTAGGTATTTAAATATTTCATATTTACACTTCATGACCACTTTCAACGATTGACTTCGGAGTTGCTTGTGCAGTGTACTTGTTCCCACATTTTTAATTATTTATATTAACGACTTTATAGAACAATGCTGATATTATAACCGTTGCAGATGGAACAGCCATAATATTTCAAGAGGAAACGTGGGAACTTGTGCACATTGTCGCTGCACTGCTGGCTATGTGTATAGCAGCGGTCCTTACACTCATTGAAAACAACCTGGACAGAAAACTTCTCACAATAAAATTATAGTAGGTACTTACTAACTTAAAACCAAATATAGCTGTAGGTATTGTTTAATCCAAGACTGCCGCTGCAAACCGCCCAGAACACCTAAAACTCCACTACATCACTGCTCGTCTAATACTTCCGCTTGTCACTGTCCTAAATACAATTTCTCTGGAAAGCACCAGTTTCTTTAAATACCCCCCCCGGCTTCTTTCCATCTAGTATACGTAACACAATAATTATAGGGAAATAGTACAATACAATTGATCCTCTAAAAACTTCTTGACCCCGCGTCCTGACCAAAATCAGCGTAAGCGCTCTGTAGCAAAAAAAAAGGACAGGATAAACACGAATAGAATTATGTATGATAATACGTTCCGCAGTAGTAGCAGACGTGTCAAGTAAATTTTATTGTTCTGTACTACTCTGCGGAGCGGCTCATCCCACAGTCTCTGGTAAGATAGGTTGTGGGGTTGATCTGAATTCGGGCAAGCGAGTCTCAAGGTCCATAGCCTCGGTGAAGCACGGACCATCAAAATTAATCAGGGTGGAGGCTACGATTATCCTGGTTAATTTTTTGATTGTGAGAACAATTCTGATGCCGATAATTTGGTTTGGTTTTTAGTATTTGTGTCCGTTTCCCTCTTTGTCTGTAGGTATGTATGCCCAAGCTTCTGAATAAATACTACTGAATAGCTGATTATGTACGAATTTAGCAAAAATATTATTTAAAGGTCGGGTCATCACATAGGTAAAACTAATAGCATCATTACTGGCAGCCTTGTTCCACCCACTGCTGAGTAGTACTCAGCAGTGGGTGCATACGGCCATATAATAATATAATTATCAAGCTATTGGATAAGGGGGGAAGAGCAATATTACATTTTGTTCCTGTTCTTTGCTAGTTTACTACGGGATCGTAAAAAGACGAGACAAAATTGCAAATTAGTTACGGATTTAAGAAGAATTTGAAAGAAAATATAAGAACACAAACAGCCTTGTGGAATCTTCTTAGCAAGTGTATGAGGCAATACCTGAGAGGCATCACTATGCGTTTGACATATTAATAGGAAGCGTCATGCGTGTCTTATATTTAGCTTTTATCTAAATGTGCTTGCTATACATATTTTAGCTTGCTAATAAATATGTAAAAATCAATGTTTGTTTGTTCGTTGTTTATGCGCTGCCATACCCCGTTAATCCGATTACTATTATAAAACTTTGTCAATTTATTGCTTGCACTTGCGCGATGGTTTCAGGCACGGCAGCAACGCTGGGGCCGGGTACCAGCTAGTTGTAAATAAATAGTATTCGAACTATAACTGGAAGTCCATAATTTCTTCAGGTTATGGGCCCAACACGTTTCCACTGCGCAAGCAACACAGTCAAATAAGATAACAATATGTAGGTATAACAAAGACTATTTTGAGCACTTGCTCAAAAGGCATACTTACAAGCGAGACGTAGTCGAACCGCCCCGGCTCGTGTGCGGTTAGACGTCTGCCTACTATGAGTTTGACAGTGTGATCGATCCCCAGCTAATGTTTTTTAGTAATTCTCTTGGTCTACTCTTTATTTTTGTTGTTTTCACTATTTTGATAGTAATAATCTTAGATAAGCTTAAAAGCATGAATGTTCTTCTTTTATTGTTTTCATGATTTTGTTAGAATTAACGTTCTTTTTGTTATTGTTTGTCGAAGGCGAAGTGCCAATACCTCCTAACCTCAGAACAATAACTAGTTATTGTTCTGAGCTCCTAACTGACATTATTCGAGAAATTCACTTTTTTATTGTTTTGAATTTAAAGGCGTCATTCGCAAGTTTTAGCGAAATCTCCTAAGTGTATTTTTTTTTGCTACTACATTAAATTAATATGTGGTCCTGGTCCTATATCGTAAAATTTCCTGTGCGTGTTCCAAATAAAATATTTTTCTTTCATTCTTTCATTTATTTTCGTATTTTTTTGATACAATAAGATTTTCTAATTACGTAGAACACAACATACCGATCGTTTTGCCTTGCGAGCACGATCAAAAGCTCATGATTATTATTTATTTTGTTACATTCATGGGCAGCTAACTCTTAGGTTCTACCTTAAAGAAAATATTTTTTAATACAGCCTTCAGTTTGTGCCGAATAGTTGGCAAAAGTACATCTGCAAAGTATTATAAAATCCGCTGTAAAGCTTCATCTACCTTCAGGGTATCGAATAATCTGCCATTGAAGCTAACAACAATCAAGGTGTAGGCGCGGTACGGAAGTTTACCACCATAGCGGCACTATACCTACACGTGTATATGATTATATGATTTTCCCTGCAACTCTTCAATCAAAGCACTACAACAGTAGGTATTTATCCTGGATGCTATGCTCGGCTTCTGTTTCGAAATACGATGATATTCCTCGTGGATAATATAGATATTTTAGACATTTTCTGATAGCTACGTAGACACCATATTCAAAATAATCTCTTTCTTCCTGCGACATTGAAATCGTTACAGTAATTACAGCCATAAATCAATAATGGGTGTGGCTCACCAGAAATGTACCTAACTTTGATACAATTTCCGTGGTCCAATTTTTAGATAAAGAAAAATAATTCTATGAGTTCTTTATTATGATTTTTACATCCTCTATTAATTTTGGTTAGATCAGTCTAACAATAGTTTTTTATGTTTTTATAATAATATCTAAAGAATTAACCCCTACTTAACCGTAATGAACTCACTAGACTATAATTTTTTGTGAACAGTAGTCTAACTAGACTACTGTTCACAAAAAATTATATTCTAGTGAGTTACACACGTGAATCCGTAACACACTGGAATTAATATAAAGACTAGTTAGTCTTTATATTAATTCCAGTGTGTTACGGATTCACGTGTGTTATTGTAAATTTTTGGTGAGCCACACCATATTATTATAAAATTATAGTTTGGCAGACAGAGTAACTTTTTATACATAATTATAGTTTGGCATTGAACTCTGTTTAACTAACTTCTCTTCTTGATATCATAGACCATCGGCGACGCGCTCGCGCGACGCACGACTTTCGTTTTGTTTGTTTGGTTTGATAATTTTATGCAAACGTTGTATTTTTTTTATTACAAGCTTTTATTTAACTTGCATAGTTTGTTTGTATGTATGTTAGTTGGTTTAGGTCAAATCTTGCAATTGTTTTTTAAACAGTTATGTCCAACCGATTGAGCTGAAATTTTGCATACGCGTTTAGTTTGGATGACAATGGTGCCGATTCTCTTGTCACAATATTCTCTAAACTAGACTAAAAATTACCAAAATTGACTAAAGTGACACAACTTTACTATATTTTGGTTTGACAGCACTAAGATGGCACTCGTAGTCTTGTCAATTTACTTTTAAAATCATTTACAAACATTTTATTGCCATTTGGTGTAGGATTAGCAGGAAAATATTACTTTTATCATGTTTCAAATCTTATCACCTCCGAACAAAGGTGATAAATTTTTCATAATCATCTGTCAAAATATGTCAGTATAATAATAATAAAAAGTTTATTTCGGAACAATAACACAAGACTAAGTACAACTACAGCAGCTACGGTTCTACGAGACTCGGTGTTACAAACCCTATTCAAGCGGCGTCTAGAGCAACATTTAGGATCAAAGGTAAGTTGGCAGTGTTTGCGAAGGATAGTTTGGAGGATAAATAGCTGTCTGACAGTGAGGACCTGGTAGAGGGTATACAGAAAGTATGTCGAATATCGGATTGGTGTCCTTGCCAGGACAGCTCTCAGCACTCGTTCGACCCGTAGCATCACTGTTTTACCGGCACCACCCCAGACCGTTAGGCAATACCCTAGAACAGACTGAGCGAGCGCAAAGTAGACGGTTAATAAACAGCTAAAATCGGCCGCGTCTCTGAGCTTTTGGGGCGAGTTTCAGTCCAGTCCCGGCCATGAACAATTAGAGCTGTGTCGTCGGCATAAGCTATAATTTTGCAGTTGGGTAAGGATAACTGACACAGCTCATTCACGTATATGAAAACCAGTGGACGACCCAGGACATTACCCTGGGGGACACCAAATGTGATCGTCTCCTAGTTGCCGAGGTAGTTTTTAAGTTTTTTTATTTGTTTACGACCTGTAAGATAACTCCTGAAAAGATCGTGGGTCGTCCCGCGAATACCAAGATGGTCTAGCTTCGAAAGAAGTATGGGGGTTGAGACAGTGTCGAAGGCTTTGGATAGGTCTAAAAATATGGCAAGAGTTTTATATTTATTTTCCTAATGGCTAATAATCGTATCTGTCAGTTCCAGTACAGCATCTTCGGTGGATTTTCCAGTCCTAAAGCCAAACTGATTATTAAAAAGAAGGTTAAATTTATTTAGGTATTGGTTTATAACTTTTTCGAATATCTTTGAAAACTGATAATAATAATAACAACACTGAAATGGGTCTGTAATTAGTGACATTGTCCTTGTCTTCCGACTTATAGATAGGGTGGACCATTGCAGTTTTGAAAACATCGAGGAAAGTTCCTGTTAAAAAGCACAGATTGAAGATGAAAACAAGGATCGAAATAAGAATATGACGAGTCGCCTTCACGATGGAGGGGAATATACCGTCAAATCCAACAGGAGAATTGTCTTTAAGGCTAAGGATAATCTTTTCCAGCTCAGCACTCATTATCCACGCTGTGAAAGGCCATTGATTGTGGTGCAGACGGTATGGAAGTACTCGGGATCTCAAGGTTGGGACGACTATCCGAGAGATGTCTGTAAAGGACAGAGTGTTCCGATTTTAGCCGCCAAGAGTCCGCCAACATTCGCAAAGTAATTGTTGACTTTTTCCACAGACTGCGACGGTTCGGCACTGCAGTTTAGCAGCTTAGAAGCCAAGTCTCTGCTTTGGCCCAAGCTTGCTACCCGTTTGAGAAGCTTCCATGTAGCTTTTGGACTATTTCTAGCATGCCGAAATCCCGAACGTTCATATTCACACTTGACTTTTTTTTAAGAGATTGTTGCAGAAGGTGCGATAGCGAAAGAAAATCAATTTGTGTGTCTCATCCTCTGGGTGTTTTTAAATTTACGATGCTTTTTATCGCTGTGACGTATGCACCTAAGCAGGCCAGGAGTAATTCTTGGCTTAATGACGCGCTTTCTACTGGGCATTTGTGAAACATGTCAGTGCGCTTTGATGGCTAAGGACATAATGGAAACAAGGGATTCTGAAGCTTCATTCGGGTTGTGACACTGAAAGATTAAGGAAAAATATGTGCTGTTAATTTTGTCTACAACCCGAGGCATGTCAATTTTTAATCTGGTGAGGTGGGGAGCTGTACGTTTTACATTTAGGTTGCAGAAAATAATACTAAGAGAGTGGTCGGTGATGAGAAAATCAATGATTAGTGTAGTAGCGAGTAGAGCTTTGAGTGCGGAGTATCACATGGTCACGGCAGTTCAAGAGTCTAGTTGGGAGAGTGTAGGCTGGCAGCATTGCATGAGAAGCTGTAAGATTGAGGTATTCATCAGCATTTGGGTCGGTGCTCCCAGGTGTAATGTTCAGGTTAAAAAATAAATCAGGTTAATCACCAATATTGGCCACAGTTTTAAATTGAGTAAAAGCACCAAGCAGACTGTCTAAGCTGCCAAGGAAATTACTCAAATCTCTGTATGCAGGAGAACGGTAAATTGCGATAAAAGTAGCTTTATTTGAGAATTTAAGAAGAAGAACGTTTGCCTCATTATATGTAGGTGTTTCTTCAGTGGTATCAAAGCAATCTCTCACATAGACAACCACGCCCTCATTCTGTGTTTTAAACGACGAAGTGTGCGAGTTGTAGCCGGGTAGTAACAGTAATAGTATCAAACGTCAAACAGACGAGGCCCAGCACTAATGGATGTATACTATTGTATTTTCATCCCCCGACGCACCGATGCTTTGACCTAAATATTACCTACAACTTATATTAAACTTAAGGGCCTTACATATAGGTACGTTTTTTTTTACTTTTTTCTACTGAAAGGTATGTCTTTTATGTGGACATTTTTTCGATTATTTGTTTTAAAGTTCCTAACTTGATCGTTTTGCTTATATTATGAATGATTATGATTAAGAAAAATAAGTATTAATGATTGTTATGAAAGTCAAAGTTTACATGATGGTTTTGTATAAGATAATAAATTAATGTACATATTTCTGTTATTTTCGTAACTTTCTATGTCTACAGGTTAGATCGCTTAGATCTAGCCTGTAGACATAGAATATAAAAAAGTGGTTTTTGTCAAAATTAATAAAGACTGACCTATTTTAATATTTTTAACGATTATTGTTAAATCAATACCAATTTTTTAAAACTATTTGTGACACGATATTGTGTATGACCCACGTACACCGTCAAACAGACGAGTAATCACCATACTACATTATTTTGTATGGAAGTGGATGACAGTGGAAATATGAAATAAAGTAAGGTTTTCCGGAGAGTCAAAATAAGATGTTTTTTACAAAACTGATACTAAGTTAATTTCTTTCAGTTCTAATCTGCGTATGTATGTATTCTACCTATTCTGACGATAGAATTTTCATAAACGTAGAATAGTTACTTTGCAATTCTGTCTTGAAGCTACGAGTACTATCAGTAGTTCAAATGCATTAACAACTATCATCGTATAATACCAATGTTTTGTTTTTGTAGTCTGTAGCATACTACACCATCCATTCAATACTGTATTCAGCACCCTACTCTATCATACCAAATCGTAATCATTCATTTACGTTCCCCCACGTTCGTAATCCGTCCTCCGTACCGTACCCCACCGTCATTAACACCATTTTTCTACCCTTATCCTAATTCCATACTTTCTCTATTAGTCGTTAAAGTCAAAGTCAAAGCATTTATTTCAAATAGGCACATAAAAAGCACTTTTGAACGTCAACATTTACATGAAAATAGAATTGATTCTAGTCGCCCCTTCCAAAAGGTAGTTTCGTATGGAGAAGAATGGGCAAGAAACTCCACCGTTAGGTATTCTTTTAAAATGTGTTACAATAATTTGTATACATCAATTATGTACCTAATTGTATGTGAAGACGATGATAATTACACTGCCACAATAGGTAAAAAGAATGAAAAAAAATTGCAATGACAAATAAGTTAATTATGTGATGCTCACATATTTATAAATATTGTAAAAGTATACGATTTCCCAAATTATGTAAACAAGTAATATGTCAGTGTGTGAGTTAAAGTAATCACAGAATGTAAATCAATGTCATAAAAATAATAAATTATACAATTAAAGTAGCAACAAGTTAGATTTTTTCTAGAACCTAGATTGTCCGATGGAGCTGGACCAGCATGTTTCCAAGCATTCTTATCTTGGAAATAATCCTCTAATTTGTTGTATGCTTGTTTACACAGTGAACTTTTTATATGAGTTTTAAATTTTCTTTAATTTAATTGCAATATACAGGGCGTCCCACGGATATGCCACATGGAGGGAAAGTAGGTACCTTGAATATTGTAGATGGAACATTTTACTGAAAGAAGACATTATTTGAATTTAAAAAACAATTTAAACTGCATTCATAGATATTTAAACAATTACATGGTTGAACCGGAAATCGAACCCGTTAGGGACATGAGAAAAATAATCATCCTGTAGCTTTATCATACAGATCGAAAGGCTTCATCATAAGGATTATTTTTTGCTAAATAACATAGTGTCACAAACAAAAGGAAGACCATGAAATTTAACATTTGATGTGCAATTTTGTTCAGAAAAATTAAAAGCTGACATTGCCGTAAGGACATACAACTGACATTATCATAAGTACCTATTAGTAATAAATGTACCCACATGGGAAGTAGGCATCATTTCCCCATTATAATTTAAGTGCATGAAAATGATAAAGAGATACCTACGTAAATAGTAGGTTCCTGGTTTTATGCAACAAATCGAAATAATCAAAAGAGTGCGACTTTGTATTCAACAGGAAGGGACTCATTTTGAATATTTGAGAAATTTATTAATTTTGTATTAAAATGTTAAAATTCATGGACTTCCTTTTATTTTTGACACTATGTTATTTAGCAAAAAAGTAATCCTTATGATAAAGTCTTTCGATCGGTATGTTAAGCTACAGGCTGATTATTTTTCTCATGTAACGGGTTCGATTTCCGGTTCAACCATGTAATTATTTAAATATCTATGAATGCAGTTTAAATTGTTTTTTAAATTCAAATAATGTCTTCTTTCAGTAAAATGTTCCATCTACAATATTCTAGGTACTTTCCCTCCATGTGGCATACCCGTGGGACGGCCTGTATGACAAGGTATTGTGTTGTAGCATTTAGCACAGTACCCCATAAAAGACGTATACAGTACTTTAAAATGGTTGATCTATTTTATCTCTATTTCTAGTATAAAAGTTATGTCTATATCACTTATTTTATTAAAAAGATGCAGATTTTTTCTTACATCCTACTTAATATTTTCGTAAATGAAAACTCCTTTTCTAGCCATATCATCTTTCACACAGTCCATCCATCGTGTCTTTGCTCTTCCCTTACTCCTATAGCCATCCACGTTCATACTCAAAACGTTCGTGACGATGTTCTCCTTATTCCTACGCAGCATATTTTGGTCTCCATATACCTAGACAACAGATTTCCACCCTACTTTTCAGTCACCGGTATCACTTTCCGACTTTCCCTGATATACTTATTTCTTATCCTGTCCATTCGTGTACACATACATCTTTGAGCACACCATTCCTATAATTATTTTCGTTCATCAGTTTATCAAAATCAATCATCCATCGTTTTTTTATTTCGTCATCTTTGGACAAAACCTTACGGCGTCATCTTTCATACATTTAATGTGAAATAAATATCACTCGTTGCATTGTCTCTCGTTTGAGAGCAGTAGTGGCACTAGTGGCCCAATGGTAACGGCCGCGACTTACGAGTTGCAGGTCGTAGGTTCCAACCCTTATAGGCATTTTACTTTGTGTAAATTATTTCATCACCATTGCTCTCAAAAAGGTGAAGGAAAACATCGTGAGGAGACCGGCATGTCCTAGAACCAAAAAATTCGAAGACGTGATATCTACCAACCGCATTAGGCCCGCGTGGTGGATTATGGCCCACTCCCTCTCACAGAGTGGAGGCCTGTGTCCCAGCAGTGGGAACATTATAGGCGGATTATGTAATCTTCAATCAGCTGAACAGATTTTCATGAATCAAACTGGCGACAAGACACATAGGTATCAAAAAGATTAAAGACGACGTCGAAGTCATCGTCTTCAAATTATATGTCATGCAAACCTAACCTAAAGCAAGTCATTAAAGCCCTAGGCTCTAGCCGGGAATTAATATTATACTGAATTACATTATGACCCGTTGGTCATTAATGGGATTGTAATTAAGAACCTCAACTGAGAAAATCGCATGGAAACTTGTTTTTTTTTTGTACAGCTTGACCAAATAGTTCTCACTTCATAGGTTTTAGTTGCCGTCGCCGAACAAAATGATCAGTTGCTGAGGCGCGTACGTCCGCGTGCGAATGTTGGATGTGTGCTGAAGCCCCATTGATTAGTTATTGTGTTTTTGATGAAATTGCATGAGTTTAGATTTTTTAAATCAAAATACCCGACGGGCAGTAAGAAGTTATTTTAGTTCAATCTCAGATTTGATGCCACCAACTGCATCAGACTGCTTGAATAGTGAGCATGTGTGACCGGGTGTGTAACCGTTTTGAGGATACTCGTGGAGTGAAAAATACAAACTGTAAAACCAAAAGAAACCATCGACTTAAAAAAAAAAACACTACGAAGTGAAAAACTAACTTTATAAGTAGGTACCTAGGTAACTTTTATTTCGGAGGTCGGTGTCTTTGGTTTTGTATATTTTCATTTTTTGTCATCGACTTCCGAAATTGAAGTTGTTTGTCACTTTGAAATATTTTTTTGTAAGTCAGTGGTATTTTTTTTGTTATACATTTTTCACGTTTTAGTTGTGGTAGGTACCTATCTCACACAAATTCGTATACCTTCACTCGATAAGTCAATAACTCTGTCAGGAAGTTATCATAACATCATCAACAGACTAAGTGGAACAAATATAAACTAAAAATTAACCAAAATATGGGACCATCCTTTAAGTACATAAAACACTTTCAAACAAAAGAAGATTTTTTCTAATCGATTTATAAATGACGGAGTTCTGAGTCAAAACATGTTTTTTTTTAATGCAATCGTATTGGGAACCTCCTCCTTTTTTGAAGTCGGTTAAAAATACATAGTCTCCTAGAATCTATTAGTATCAACCTGTGAAATCTTACCTACCTGACACACCTAGCTGTTCGTTGCTCTCGTTGTTTTATTTTGTTTTCGATCTATTTCAGGAGCTGACCCTTGCTTGTTAACTGGACCTGATAAATAGCTTTTCGACTGACCCTGGTATTTTCTTTGTACTCTTAATTTATTGTGATTTTTTTGTTGACGTTTCACCCGTGTTCTATTACGAAGAGTGGAAACCAGTGTGTTTTGTGTCCACGATCTGTCCTTCAACAGAGAAGATATATTTAACAGGACATTTCGTTACAAAGTAGACCTGAGTTATCTAACTACATTTTACAAAAGGGTAGACCCTTTGTAAAATGTACGTTTACGTCTGGATTGTTAGGACTTAGCAACCGAAAACGATTGCTAACTATGTCGAGACTGCAGGGCCTGAAATACATTGTTTAATGTTGGTAATAGTAATACAACACCAACATGTTTATGCATGCTGTACTTACCTATGTGTATATTTCCGTTGCAAGTTGAGTTCAAAAACGTTATGGCTGTGTGCCACAGGTGCTGGCAAAGACCTAACAATCACGTTGAACTACGACGCAATGTACCAGAACCATTCCACACACTTCTGCCTACTCCTTCGTGGAATATATTATTATGCGTGATGTTTTGTTTTTAATGGTCCATATTATATAAGTCGGCAAATACTATGTTTTATCTCTTTTAATGTGATATATTTTTTTTAGGAATCCTCGTATATTTTAAGACTTGTAAAAACGGTTGGTTACTTTGTAGCCCGTAGCGAAAAATATGAGACAAAAGTTAAGTACAGTCTGTCAAGAAAGTCATGAAAAGAATGTTTTGGGAACTACTGCTTTTCCTAATACTGGCCACACTGAATAATTGTCAAACTGAGTACCTACCTCAGCTGTCACATCGTAGCTTTGTGGTTGATATTCTTTATTATTATTGTGCTATTTCGAGTTTTTTTAATCGTGTGACCGTATAGAGATCAAAAATGAATCGGAATGTTTATAAGAGCGGTGCGAGATAAATATATTTACAGTTTTTCAAGAGTGTATGGCCGAATTTCAAGCTGGGACGAGTAAAGACGATGTTTACGGTCGAACAGCAAAGTTAACCGGTACTTAAATGTATTTTAATGTTAAACACAATAAAGGAAATATAATCTCTTGACAATGTTCTGTTTTTAAGTATAATTTATCTATTTTTATCATTGTTTATATTTCGTTGAGGTTATGAAATTTACCTACGATTTATTATACTACCACTCGACGGTTTTGATCCTTTTGTGTTATTTATTTAGATGTGTATAAGGTATTTGTTACGAGTATTTAACATATCTTTATTGATTTCAGGTGTTTCTGAAAGCACAATTCGGCGCATAGTGGACGAAGGCATGAAGAATGGAGGTAAATTTGTAACATCTGGAAAATACACGAAAGGTCGACCTACAAAACACATCGATGATTTCGACCAATTGGACTATTTGACAATTTCGACTATTTGGACCAATATAATTAGGCAGGAGTTCGGATTTATTTCGAATTATGCAGGAGATTTGGATTCGGATTAATAAAGAATTATCTAATAAACTCGCATTTTTTTTTGGCAATTGAGTTGTTATTGATATTCCACTAGCGTCATGTTCAAACGACAGCGCAGAGAGGCAAACCATCGAATTTTGCACTTTGTGGTAGATAATGTCAGTAGCAGACAGGTCGAAAACAAGACTTGGTCAAAACAAATTTTAATAAAATCAGGTAATAAACATCACAAACAAATTACAGAATACATAACCATTAGGCACCAGTGTTGTTCACCATTACTAATTAAAGCCAAAACTTGATTTTTTGCTCCCTGAGTGTCAGATAGATCTGTCAGATAATACACATGACAGTAAAGGGACCATAATAATAAATGAATAATTGTCAACTATTGAAAAAAAAGCGAGTATCAAAACCTTTCAGTCGAAATTTGCAGGGATACCATATAAATTATGGTGGCGCCCTCCCTTTTTTTCATGACTGTCTTGACAGACTGTATTTTCGATCAAAAACAAAGACTTTAAATTATACTAATTTAATATCTTTGATCAAAAATAATATTGGGGACGCAGGCTATAGTCGGTCGCCCATCATCCTTTCTTAGAGGATTAGGTACATTAAGAACGATTCATAAAAATCATAAGCCTCCCTTGCTTTTGCCGTAGTCTGGTAAAAATATAGGTATCTGTTAAATTTTCCCAATTATTGTAAAGTTATTGCAAAATGTAAAAAATAAAACATTCTATGATGAAAACTATATAATCACATAAGTACTACTACTAGGTATAACGTTACGGTTTCTTTTGCTGGGTAGGCAGAGAGGATTTTAGAGAATCGAGTGGCACGTAAGCTTGTGGAGTAACGTTGGATGCCTTTATTTAAATGTGAGCCTGATAAGTGACCTTGCTATTTAAGTCAATAGCTTTTGAGATACACTCGAGAGCAATGAATCCGGGTCACTTAAAGAATGTTAAAAATCTCGGAAACTAAAAATGATAGGTTAATGCAATAAATTGTATTTAATAGACAATGTAATACTCCTTAAATGAAAGTAAAAAAAAATACATTTTATTAACACAAAATTACATAAAGAAAAAAACTGCTGATCTCTCCTTAAAACAAAAATAGGAAACATGAAATTTTTTAACTTTATTACGATTTTCTTGAATTTTAATACTTCGTATTGCCTCCTCGTGCTTCCATTACTGCGTTTACGCGGTTTGGCATGCTGTACACCAAGTTCCTTATACGATTTTGGGGAATATTCTCCCATTCCTCTGTGAGAGCAATTTTGAGCTCACGAAGCGTGATTGGGGGAGGGTTTCGTTGTTTTACGCATCTGCCTAGCTCGTCCCAAGCATGCTCGATCGGGTTGATATCCGGGCTGCGCGCTGGCCACTCCATACGAGTAATGTTCATCTCTTGAAGGTAGTCATTCACAATCCTACCTGTATGAGGTCGGGCATTGTCATGCATAAATATAGCATCCTCACCTAAATTGACCATAAATGGACCAACGTGATCATTGAGGATTTCTTCCACATATCTTACGCTAGTTAAAGAGCCGTTTTCTATGATCACCAGCTCTGTGCGACTTTCAGAAGAAATTCCGGCCCACACAAGTACAGACCCACCACCGTAGGCTACTTTTTCTTCGATGCATGCTTGCTTGAATCTTTCCCCTGGTCTTCGATACACTCTGTGTCTTCCATCGTGCTTGTAGAGCATAAATTTTGATTCGTCGGAGAACATAACTTTTGACCAATCTTCAATACTCCAATTTACGTGGCTCTGGGCATATCTTAGTCTTGAAATACGATGCCCACGCTCCAGTTTAGGGCCGTTTGCAGGTCTAAGGGGTTTTAAGTTAGATTCAGCAAGCCGACGTCTTACTGTCCATGCACTTGGGTTACTTCCTCCGAGGCGTCGAAACTGATTGGTGAGTTCAGTTCCTGTGAGAAAGCGATTTCGAAGCATGGTGTTCACCAAGTATCGGTCTTCTCGTGCTGTGGTACACCTGGTTCTGCCCGTTCCTGGTCTGCGTAGGTTAGAACCAGTTTCTTCGTAACGTCGGAGAACTCTTTGTACTGTTGACAGCGACACACCGACAGTCCTGGCTGTATCGCGCTGACTCCGGCCGGTTTCCAGCATTGTAAGTATTCTGGTGCATTCTTCAGGCGTAAGCGACATAATTTCAGCTTGAATAATGAATATAGAGCACTATCAACATGGTTTATGTACCCACATAAATGACAGATTACAAACAAAAGCAAAACCAAATGCTGTAATTTCGTAGCCGGTCGTATGAACCCGCGCGCGAAAAAAAAAAGACTGGGCTGAATGCCAGATGCGTCACCGGCGCGGCGGGGCGCCGCTCGGCCGCCCGATAATGTAAACAAAGCATTTTTACGACTTGGGTTTATTTGAATGGTGCTAACACTTGTGTTTTTTGTTATGGTAAGGAACGGGGCTTTAAGATAGCGGAGTTTCGTTTGAAATAGGATAGTATTCATGTAATCAAATCGTTCGTTAGTATGACGCAACCATAAATCATAACTTTGTTTTCAAATAAATGGTTATAGTTCGAAAAAACGAGCGATGACCTATATTGTTTAAGGTTTTAAATACATTATGTGTATATACTTAACGCAAAACTAATAAAACCACATAGCATTAGTACAATATGTACTATTTACGAGCGCCCAAAGTTGAAAAAATTTGCCGACGGCAAAAAAATAACAATGGCCGCCAAGACAATGGAAACAAAATGTTGTTTTATAAATATAAATCTGATACGTAGAATAAAAATATTGGTACCTGTGGAAAGCTTATTTAATGCTTCAACTTTGTTATAAAAGTAGTGGTATTAGAATAACACACTGTACTAAAATAAGGATCTGAAAACACATACACGTAATAACAATAAACATGAATCGGTCAGCGCCGGTTGTGGAATAAAACCGAAATTACGTAATATTTTTTCACTCACCGATCTTGAAATCCTGCAGTAATTCACTTCACTATAATATTTATCACATACTTAAACAGGCCATAGCACTTAAAACACTTGAAAACCCACTTAAAACACAAATTATTTATCACGTAAACAACACACGCGCGAGTCGTACGCCACTGACAAGACGTCATATTTTTTTAATTATTTGATTTTTTTGGTTGAACGCTTGAAGTGTTGTCATACATCCTAGTACGCGGCACAGAGTCAAGAAATCAACTAAATACACGGAATGTGTGTGTCCGACCTTATAGTAAAGCAATAAAGGTTGAAATAAAATAAAATAAAATAAAATTTAAAGGGAACTCGCGTTCACTCGTTCGTTAAACTTAATTGTTGGAGGGGGGCCGACGTGACCAGAGTACGTTCAAGCGGGTAGTTCCATCTTCGAAAGTGGCCCTTTTTCAAATTTGATTTTTTTATGATATAACTTTACAATAACTAAGAAGTTTTAATACCTTCATTTAAGGAGTATTACATTGTCTATTAAATACAATTTATTGCATTAACCTAGCATTTTCAGTTTCCGAGATTTTTAGGATTCTTTAAGTGACCCGGATTCATTGCTCTCGAGTGTATTTTTGGATACAACCGCAAATTTTTCATAGTTTTTGCAAAAAATACTATGAACTAAAAACTTATTTTGACGGTCAATAAAATCAATACCGTGCATGCGTACCTAAATATTCATCCAACTACGGAACCCTCCACTGTGTGTGGTCCGACACGCACTTTGTCAGGTTTTTAGTGGTCGTTTCTTTAATTGTATTTTCACAGCTTGCAGTAGATAGGTATACAGTAGGTATAGTGGACAAAGTATTGAATCCGATACTTTCGCCATGACCATCGGTTTAATAAAAATAATACACAAGAACAATGAAAATAGTACACTCACCGTGCAATTTAGGATGTTCTTCTGCTCGTTCCATCAAAGACAGCTTCAATTTTTCCAAATCTACTTTAACATTTTTTAAAGCCTTCTCTAACAACTCAGAAGATGATGTCTTGATCATTCTGAGCATTTCAGATAAATATTTAAGAATACTGTTTGTTCTCTCATGGAACGTCATGTCCAAATGGGTCAGTTTGCGTTCCACAGTTTCGATCATTTTCAAATATCTCTCACTTGCCATCAGAGTGTCGACAAAATTTTCAACGACGGCATCTCCCACGTTCGATCGGGATATTACTTCACTAACCTGTGATCGGCCTGTTGTTGGGACGCGAGTATTTTCAATGCTTTTCCTTGTGGGATAAATATTACCCTCTCGCATAGAAACCGCCCTTTTAGCCGTCACTATAGCAATCAATGGAACTAATAAAATTATATAGGAACTCATGATGCTGGTGCCAGCGCTCCCGTGCACAATGTCTAATATACTGCCTGGATTGGTTGACACAGGTGTTTAACTTAGAGCCGACTTATTTAAAAAACACGCAGCAGCCATTGTGCAGATGACAATAATAAGTGTACATATGTATAAGTATATAATGCCTTCAATGAAAGGTAGTGTAAGAACCTATAATATTTTGTGTTGTGAAAAACAAGATGCGGCGGATTAAATGTTGGCCAGGCATTGAGAGGTAGTTACGTACGTACGGTAGGCCGAACGTCACTGATTATAATTTAACCTTGAGCTGGCCTTTCGGGGCCCATTATTGAGTGTGCAAGTCACCCTCTGCCATTTTATCTATATATTGTATATAATTGATCGGGCAGGAGTCTTAGGCTTTTCATAGTTCTAGGTAACCAGTCTATTTTAGCCACCCATACCCATAGTTCAATATCTTTTTTTCCCTTATACTGCAATAGTCCTGCAAGCAGGGATAATCGTCGGTCGGTGCCTCAATCCATTAAGATCTTGTAACGGGCCTCTGCGAATTGGCTTCGGCCCCTCTTACGCCTTCAAAGGCCAGGGACCCCGGGGTCCCGAGTTATGTCAAATCATAAATATAATAATTATAATATTTACCCCACCGCCCGCGCCGTATCTCTACGGTGAAGTCGTGGATGGACTTGCGCGTACCGAACTCTAGGCCTGTGCCGCACAGTGGAACGATTGTACGAGTATGGGAGAGCCTGGACTTAGGAACCGAGGAAAATACGTCTCATTTTGAAAAATAAGTAATGCCATCTTATTTAGTTATCAAATGCCTTCAAGACTCTTTTTGACAGATTTCTTTCTATGTCTCCTTTAATGGGAGTCAATTGAGTTTTTTTTTTCATTTTACTCTCAAAATGATTGTGTCCTGCCGCCTGATTCCGGCCTCGTTTCAAGTTGTGGTCTTTACTATCGTAATACATACCCAGAGCTGCATTTAGTGCTATTAAACATGGTGCGCAAAACGTGCATCTTCTTCTTTTTTCTTCTGATTTATACAGGTTGATTTAACTACTTATTAAAAAAAAAATGTTCTTATTATTTTAAATAAACTGGTTCCGTTCGAATTAAAATAATAGATATGATTCACACATGGACTGTATTGTGGAATAGATATTAAAAGTATCGATAGTGGTCATTTTTCAAGGGCCTTCTTGAATAAGTCAGGTGTACGGGAGCCAACAAACTCTTCAAAGGCATTTTGTACTGCCTCTCAGGTATTAAATTTTTTCTCTGCCAAGAATTTATAGCAGTTTCGCAGCGGCATTGGTTTCGAACAGACGCGAGCAGTATAACGATATTCGCACCTCATTAGTTAATGAGCTTGTTGTTCTCGGTCATCGTTGACCTCGAAGCGGACTAGTGCATCGGTAACTAATAAAATAATTATGTGCATTAGAATCATTGTTTACAATGGAGGATAATAATGAACTTTATAACGAAAATGTTGGTTCGAGGAGTGTTTTGACCAGCAGCAACAATTATATTGCGGAACAAGACGTGGTGAAGCAATGTAATATGGACGTGACAGCAAATGAAGATTCCATGAGACGACGAGACAGAGTGGAGGACGAGACCGAATGGACATTAGTACAAAATAAGGACAAGAAGATCAAAGGAAGCAGTGTTGAGGTTTACATTTCCTCTAAAGAAAAGCTACCAAGGCAATTTGCCCTTGCTAGATTATTCAAAGATAAAGGTATTAAAGATATAACGAAACTAAAATACATCAATAATTACAGGGTCCGTATTGATTGTACAAACGAGTTGAGCGCAATTAAGCTAGTAGACCAGATATCAAAGATGTGGATCTCGACCTAGCTGAAGATGACCTTAAGAGTTGTACAACTTGCCCAGAGATCTTTAAGTTGGTTTCATTGTAGCGACTAAAGAGGCGTAATATGAATGAGTCGCCAGAAGATTTATGGATTACGAGTGAAGCAGTTCGGTTGTGTTTCAACGGAGATTTGTTACCAGCATATATTTACGCAGATGGTTTGAGGATTAAGGTGTAGCCATTTGTATTCCCTGTGTCGCAATGCTCACTTTGTTGGAAGTTCGGGCATACAGCAAGAGTTTGCCCATATAAGAATGCATTGTGCCCAAAATGTGCTTAAACTGTAGCGGACCACACATGGCGTTGTCTAAAATTTGCCCTGCATATTTAAAAGAAAAGAGACTCACAAGAGCTCATGGCAGAGTTTAATTGTAGATACTTATAGGAAAGCCTTGTCGTTATTTATGTAGTACCTTCTCCACCCAGAGAAAAGACGGAACCTATTAGCGCCACAAACATAGCAAATTTATTTCCTCCACTGCGTAATAACACCGAGTCCACAGAGAGATCAAGCTCACCTATATTTGCAGAGGCCATCAAAACTAAGGCAAATTCATAGTCCACCCACTACAAAAGAGCAACAAAGTGCAAAAAAACACGAAGAGACACGGGTTGCTAAAGAAGATGATTGGACCCACTGGTTACCAACGGAGGAGGAAATGGAGGATGTGAAAGAACCAAACAACCGCGATGATGCTGAGGTATCTCAAAAGCGAGAGGTGCATTTTGATGAGCTTTTAGCTAGACTAAAGGAGATCGTATTTTTGAAGAGACGCACTGTAGCGGAAACAATTAAAATGGCGATTCAATGTTATGTAGAATGGTTGATTTTAGTGGTTGTTGATAACGTGTCGGACTGGGGTATGATAAAGAATTTGTTTAAATTATTTAATGGATAACAACAAAACATGTATCAAATTAACATTCTACAATGGAATGCTCAAAGCGTAAAACCTAAGCTGATTTTATTGGAACAACTGTTGAATCGAGAACATATACACATCGCAGCGATAAGTGAGACATGGTTGGGATACAGAAAGTTACATGAGGCTGAGAAACTACGCAATCTATCGTAAAGACAGGTTTGATAGGTACGGTAGGGATGCAATGCTAACCCACAAATCAATAAAATCTCAATTAGTTTGCGTAAAAGTATTCAACTGTGGCGTCATTAAAAATATTACTTCTGTTTATTGGCCCCCGTCGATTGGAACAACTCAAAACGATTGGGATGCTTTAATTTAAATTTTTGCTAAAAATTCGATCATTCTTGGATATTTTAATGGACACCATTCTAACTGGTCACATAAAACGGATAGCAGGGGCGTTCAGATTTTTGAAGCAATAATGGACAACGATTTTATTTCTTTAAATAATGGTAGCCCAGCCCGAATAAAAATGGTTAACTTGGAATGTCAAACGTCCACACCCGACATTTCTTTGGTATCATCTGATACGAGTATAACCTTGATGTTTGACTGGTCCGTCATGAACGAGACATTAGGCAGTGATCATATGGCTATTAAAATCACTTCAAATATTCAGCCTAATACTTCGCCAATAGTCCGTAGAAATTTCAAAAATGCTGATTGGACCCACATAAACACGATACGACGTTGCGTCGTGCTACGACGAGGCATCGTTTCACGATGCGACGTCGTATCGTGGGAATCAACGACGAGCACTTTCCAGGATCCATTTACAAGACGTTATATTTCTTCTTAAAATGACACTTATTATCCATATTTGTAAGAAATGGATGTATCCAGTATCTTCTGTGTATCTGTTTCTTCTTTTTTCGTCTTCTTAATATCAGCACGAGGAGAACACGTCAAGTGCGGTCCATTTTTCGAGATTTACTGCGACCGACCACACGACGCAATCGTGACACGTTGCGACGATACGACGTCGCATCGTGTTTATGTGTACGAGCCCTAAGCTACTCAACACCCTGTTTTTAGAATTTACATTTTCAGGGGACTCTCAAGGTGATTATGATAGATTTATTGATTATTTAAACTTGGCCGCCGATGTTTGTATCCCGTCAGTCAAGATAAACCTAAATCCGGATGGTTTTATACCTAAACCTTATTGGAAGCCTAAGTTGTCTAAATGTGTGGCTGAGCGCCGATTAGCGTTATCTAAGTTCAGACGTAATCCAAATCCTCAAATGTACGAAACATTACAAAATGAAATTTGCGAATCGCAGAAAATGATTCGCATAGCTAAAGGTAAAGGGTTTTGCGAATTTTGTTCTTCATTAGATTATTCTACATCTCAATCTACCGTATGGCGGAAAATGAAGTGGCTAAAGGGTCATAAATATTCAACGCATTACGTAGATAAACACAAAGCTACTGATTTGCTTCTTAGTTTAACACCGGAGTTTGTATCCCCGTACGACCTGGCTTTTGACATGAACGACTCTGAACTTGATGTTGTTGTTACTTCCTCAGAATGTTTTAAATGTGTTCGATCTAAGGATACTGCACCTGGAGGCGACAGTATTTCTTACTCCATGATCAAGAGTTTACCACAAAATGGTAAAAAGATATTAATTCAACTACATATATCTGATATATCTACTTAATATACATAATGAGATTTTCATTTCGGGTTTTGTTCCTAAACAATGCCGTGATATTGTAATTGTGCCAATTCCTAAACCGGGACGATAATAACAATAAAAATAATCTCTTCGTCCTATTTCAATGATCTCATGCGTTTGTAAAGTTTTTCATAGCATTTTATAATGAACAGATTAGAATGGTTCATAGAAAAACATATGTTTTTGTCAAATAACACTACAGGTTTTAGAAAATGTCGCTCAACTGTAGATAATTTATCTGTTTTGATCTCGCATTCAAATTGGCTTTTCTAAAAAACTTATTACGGTAGCGGTAGCGTAGCATTTACAACGCATATAACTACGTAGACGTCAAAAGTCTATTGAAAATCATGCAACGAATTGGTGTAGCATAGCATATAGCATAGCAGTTACATCTGGAACTTTCTAAAGCTGAGAAATCTTAATATTACAGTAGGTAACCACGTCATTAGTCGTACGTCCGGTCGGGGATTGGCACAAGGCGATCCATTGTCACCCCTACTTTTTAGTATAGCTACCATGGATGTTTGTCATAGCAGTGGGGACGTGATTCTATCTCAGTATGCGGACGGTTTTGTGTTGTATACCACTAGCAGTGACCGGCCCAACAACGGTTACAACCCGCTTTAAATAAAATTATTAAACTTCTTTTGGATTTGGGTCTTGAGATATCCCCTCTGAAAAGCAGTGTCTGTATTTTTAAGAACGGTGTGGCAAGAGAGACGGTTACTTTAAAAATTAACGAGGTATCGCTGCCGGTGGTACACAACGTAAAATATTTGGGGGTTTGGCTTGACCGATCACTTACGTGGGCTAAGCTTATTAATGAGACTCGAGAAAAGGTATTAAAATTAGTGAATGTTTTTAAAGTTCTTTCTGGATCCGGATGGGGAGTGCATCCCAAACATCTGAGACGGTTATACATCTCAACAATTCGGAGTAGAATCGACTACGCTTGTTTCCTTTGAGTTAGTAGCTGTGAAGTGAAACTCACTGTAAATTACAGGGTCCAAAACGTTTGCATGAGGGTTATCGGTGGCTTTATTAGAACCACAGCGATTCACGTTATGGAAAATGAACTAAACCTGCAACCGTTGAGGTTTCGTAGTTATTATCTAGCGGGTAAATTTTGGCTCAAAATAAAATCATACGCTGATAATAATATTATTGCTGTGTTAGAGGAACTGCGAACACATTGTCAACCACCACACTGGAGAAGAAAGGTGCCGTTGTTAGTTGAAATTCATGAATCTCTTGATTTGCTACCTGTCTACACGAGCCCAATGCTTGAAATGTTCTCATTGGATACTGGGCTTCACATAATTGATTTGTCTCAAGTCATATATCCTAGATTAGGTTTGGTTGCGGATAAAAAGAACTATAACAATGCAAAACTCAGTGAGCTATCTACCATATTTTTAAATAACACGTACTCGTGATTCTATAGAATATACACAGTTGGATCCAAAGACAAAATAGGTTCGGGAGCAGCGTTTTTCGATCCACAAACTCTTGCAACTTGTGGCAATAAATGAAGCATTATCTTACATCGACTCATTTGAAAGCGGCAATTATGTTATTTTGAGAGATTCGAGAAGCGCTCTTCAACATTTGGCTCGGTGTACCTCGAGTATTCGGGGTACTCCGATTGCCTACAGCGTGATCAAATTTATTTGTAAATTTATTTCTAAGAACAAGAATATTGTACTGCAATGGATACCGGCCCATGTTGGCTTAGAAGACAATGAAGTACTAGATCGATTGGCGAAAGATGCTTGTGATGATGGGTTTATATAGTTGTCCACACTTTCCCGTGCACGGTGATTTTTTGTGTGTTGTTAAGAAAAATGCACTAAAATGTGGCACGAACACTTCGATCAGAGGTCATCAAGCAAGGGAATCTGGTATCGGACGATCCAACAAACACTTTTGCGTTGTTCATGGTTCAACCAGGCAAACATGAGTCGACCGGAAATTGTAATGGCTCTACGGCTTCGATCGGGACACATTCCAATGAACAGTTTTGCGTTTCTCATGGGTAAAATAGCTTCACCAAATTGTCCGGAGTGTAATATAGTGGAAGACCCGTTACCATATACCGATGGAGTGCGTCCGGAACGAGGCCGAAAGAATCACATTGTTATCCAAGTCACTGGATGTTGGAAGGTGTAATAGCATTCTTGCGTCCCCATTGTCAAAGGATGCAAGACTCTTATATAAGGTAGCAAAAATTGGATTTAGATCATAAGAACAATTGTTTGTACCGATGAGGGTGGCATAATCAGTTCATGATTAAACTCTCTATAAATAAAAAAGATTAAAAAAATAAAAGAAGTTATAGAAAAAGTAGAAGTCTGTCGGCCGTGCCGTTTGTTCCCGCGTCGGCTAACGCACCTGGCGATCGATTCTGTAACAATCTCACCGTGGTAACTTAGGTGAAGTGAGCTATCACTCCACCTGCATTGCGATTTTGTAACCATCTCACCGTGAAAACTTAGGTGAAATGAGCGTGGAGTGAGCTGTCAGTGTAATATAAAAATAATAATAAATAAAATAATAATAATATAATGTGTGATTCGTGACAAATGGATTAAATTTTGGGCAAGATTGTAAAGAGAGCTTGTCCAGAGTGTAAAGTGGTGTGTTCTCCTATAAAAAAAATAACAAACAAATAAATGAATATCGGGCGCCATGGAGATTGCACACTGTTTTAATTTCGGATAACTTACCTTCGTAGAGTCAGACTTTTAACTGCCGGAGGGAGCTGTAATGTGAGATAATTAAAATGTTTTAATGTTTTTATGTGATTTTAATGATAATTCTGTTGATCATTTTATATAATTTCAAAGCTAGTATTTAAATTGCATGGCTAGCATCAGTGGGATGACACTGGCAGCTCACTTCACCTAAGTGTTCACCTCACGGTGAGATTCTTACAGAAACGACCGGCTGATGCTAGGGTCGTTGATTGACACTATCGACCACTCACTTCACCCAAGTTATCATATAAGTTAGTTACATTATCTTAAAAGTAGTTAATAATATTAGTCTATTGTGTTTTTAATGAAGTTGAAACTATTGAGTTCTCCGCTAGGAGTAATAGTGTTCTGTGATTGAGTTTTGCGAAAACACAAAGTACCAAAGTACAAGAAGTTGTGCATAGAACTTAAGCACTATATACTTATATGTAATTATTTATTTTGTAGGTAAGTAATTTATTATAAACAATACATTTTATTTAGCAGTATTTTTTTTAAACATTCTCAAGTAAATTACGTTGATAACGATTACTATTAAACGATTTACTAATTTTTTGGAGCCTAGTCGTGGGCACAATTAGTAAGTAAATCTTTGTTTCTAGTATTTTATGTTATGAATGTCGCTGAGTTTAGAATATAGATTAATATTCTTTTTATCAGGTTCTCATATACATATTGAGATGCGACTGTCATTATGTTTATTTCCTTAATTTATGTCTACAACTTAGGTTAAAATTGGTCGAATGGCTCGTTTCTGCAGCACAAATATAACCAGAATGTCGAATGTCGGCCGTAAAAATTGTTTAAAAACTCCGATAAAATAGTCAAATTCATAATGATTTGTATATACTTACCTACTTTAAAATAATGAATGATATTATTGACTTTGTTTACATTTCATTTTTCAACTTTTATCATTAGCACTGCCTGAACATGTAACTCACCTTCAATCTAAAAAATAAACACCGCTCAATGTTTATAGAGTACCTACTACATAACTACGAATACTAAAATTGTTTTAGAATAAAAGTTAAAAGTATTCATGGACGTAACTTTATTCACAGAATTCATGACCAAATTGTTTTATGCGCACCAATAAACGTTTCTTTCTTTCTTTATTTTTATTACATGCCGTGTCTTTGTATTTTAAAGTCTGTGGTTTCTTCTTGCGTTCATAAATTGTTCGCTAGGTGGCGCTAGTAATGTTTTACGAAGTATTGTAGAGGTGAAGGTGAGGTGCGTCAAAGAAGGAACGAACAGCAGTGCTATTCTGTAATCATCTCACCGTGACGACGTAGGTGAAGTGAGCTGTCAACAGTGTCAATCCCTAGGATCAGCTATTACTCCACCTGATGCTAGGAATTGACACAGCCAACAACTCACTTCACCTAAGTTATCACGGTGAGATTGTTACAGAATAGCTCGGCAGGAGTAATAGTGTTCTGTGGAACGAACGCTCAAGCAAAGTTAGTTACTTGCTCAGGGTAACGCCCACAGACTACAATATAGTTTAGGATAGTAACGCCTGCCGGCCTGATCGCATGATCCCTGTACATACTATATTGTAGTCTGTGCCTGTACCGTTGCATGCACCCTTATGCACAATGTTTTGCGTGCGTTACGTTGCGCTCTACCGTAAACAGCAAATTTTTACTCCAAATATAAAAGTCGATTCCCGTCTCTCCCGTAATTGATTTTTGCACCAAGTACGTACTTAGTTTGATGTACAGAATTCGTAGATGACGGCTTCGTGAAGGGTCTTGTTCCACCCACATACAAATTCCATGAGTGCGCCTCATTTGTTTTTACCCGCGTCCCCCCTTCACCCGCTGGGGCCATGAGACTGTCGCCAACGAAAAAATCGGTATTTAGTAAAGGTTCTGCTACTTAGTCCTGCTGAATATGCCAGTCTGTAATTTTAGATTTACTTTATTTAAGTCTATAAAAAATAGTATGTCTAGTTTCTTCTGTCTATATTGAATAAAAAATAAAAAACATAAAGCGAACTAAAAGGCTTATATTCAAAGCACGTAGGTAAACCGAGCTAGGTACCTACACATTTGTTATCTGTGAGCGTGTTATATATAAATGTCATTGACGTCGTTTCGGCGCAGGAGTTTGTTTGTCTTCGTGTTTCACGGATAATAAGAGCATAGTTCAATTTCGTAGATCAAAGTCTAACAACCTAATAATTTCAAAGAAGAGAATTTAGTGTCAGTTTCATAAAGGCACGAACTCGAAATGAATCCAATTACTCAAGTAAGTGAACTTTCTTTTTCTAACCTAGACTTAAATATTATAATATTATGTATTTCAGTGTGTCAGGACAATATTTGAGCCAAAAGGATGATCGTAACTATTAATTAACAAGTTTTGATCAAATCGCTTTAGTGGAAAATTTTGTAACGACCGATATAGTTGATAGTCCAAAGTCCAAAGTTCATTGAACAGTTACATCTACATACCTTCAATAAAATTATATCACTGTTGACATTCAATCATACCTTTGTACTAGACACTTAATTCATTGCGTACGGTATTATTTAACATGAATGGTACTTTAATTAATTATGTATTTTTCCAATCTATTTATGAATTTAACACTATTGTCTACATCATGATAAATGGCCTGCATTACATACATTACTATTAATTATCTACATGTTCTCCTATTACATAAATAAATACAAAAAACCAAATTTATATGCAAAAAAGAAGTTAAACTAAACCATTTTATTTTAATGTTGGGTCTATTCTAAATGTCAATTTCGGAGCATGTGTCCAGTTCTGGGAAACGATTTCGTAAAACCGTAAATTAATGAAATATTATGACATTTTGTTTGTAATATATCTGGTACCAAACTTTAATATTGATATAACTTTAATATTAATGCAATGCTGAGCGGTGGATTGAATAACCGATGTTCCCACCCATACGCAAAATACGCGCATTGACATGGAGTTGCAGACACCAGCCCGTATTACCTAATGCTGAGCGTTTCCTGGTGACAGATCAATATCCAAACCATTTAAAATTTACAATATGGTCAAATATTTCTCCTGCTTTTTGCCCCATGTTGCAAAGATCAATTTACTTTATGATAAGATAAAGTACTGGCATTACCAGTAGTTAAACCAAGAAGATGTATTATTGCTATTAAACAAATCCAAAACATAAAGGTTATTTAAAAATATTTTGGGGTACCAATACCTACATTATTATTGCTGATGATCATTGATAAATAATCTTTTAGTTGCCTCTAACAACACTTCAGGGAGGATTATAATTATAAGAAAGTGAAAACAAATTCACACAAACAGCTACTTGCTATGAAAGCCAAAGTGTTTGCCATGTGACGCAATCATGATAGTATTCCCTTATTAAGAGATAATATTGTAATTAGCAGGCGAACACTGGGGAGTAAATTAAAGGCTGTACTGCTGAATGAAATATTGCAACAGGTGACAATAAGTAATCGCCTGAGGGACAATAACTTAAACTACAAAAAAAAAATATTAAAAAAATCATGCCATCCTTATAAACTATGTTTCTACCTAAGTACTTAGATGTTTAATTAGATTGTGTAAACCAAATGTTTTAAGACAAGCGCTAATCCGGCCGACAAACTGCCATGCAGTTTGGCAGGTTTATAAAATATGACAAATAAATCATTTAATTATTTATCCATTATAGAGATCAATCTGGGGCCAGTGCACAATAGATTGTTATTATTTGCGAATGTCCTTCTAAGCTGTGTATAAATTAATAATTCTGTAAACCATTACGACTCTATACCTGCTTGCGCTCATCACCATACATTTGGCCAATATTCATTTCATATTCTGACAATAATTCATAGTACCTAACCCACACACAAAAAAAATTAAAATTAAAAACCCACCAAACTTATTATACCTTAATTTGTTAGAGCAACAGTCATGACGGTCATGATTCCAATGATTACCATAAAATATTTATTTACTTAAACAAAACACAAACAAAAAATATTTTAGCATTTTTCTTCAAAAATGTCATTTGTAATTTAAATTTACTTATTACCTTAATGTTCAAATTATAGTCCCCTGGCAGAGTGCATATCAGGTGCTCCACCCGTATAATATTTACAACTACAAACCACACAAGTGCAATTTAAACTATTTAAAATCACTTTGAACTACTAAGGAATTAAAATTATGAAACAATCCTAGTGGGTACTCCTGCAGGAGTGAGGTAGTCCTAATTTTAGTTTAGTGGAATTACTACTTGTTTACCTTTAATTATATAATGGTGCCGATTCTGTTGTACACCAAACTAAACTAACTAAACTATCACTAAAATTCCTTACTTTTGGCTATGACAATCTTAACGCTATTCTGCAAAATAAAATCTCTAAATTTAAAAATAATTTTGACACATCTAAAATCAAATTTGACAATTATTGCGACTCCACGTGGTACTTGTTTGCCGTACCACGTGATCTTTTTTTAGAGCCGTAGGTAGGCGCGCATTATGTGCGGCCTCGACTTGTTTTGTATGGAATTTTTTACTTTTTGTATGGAAAATATAAAAAAATATTACCAACACGTTGAGTTTTATAGGTTTGCGGATTTACAAAGGGGGTCGAAATTTTCATTATTTTTGCGATAGGACACACCGTTTTCGAGATATAAGCAAAAGAAAAGAAAAAAAGATACAGTACCGTTTTTGCATCTGAAGTCGAGGTGTTGGTATGAATTTTAGTTCATGACAACTAATTTTATTCCACACCTTTTTAATCGCGATTAAAAATAGTCAGATTTAGTTAAGACAATCAAAATAGGTGAAAAACGTAAAATTCAGAATAGCAAAATTGCCATTTTCACTAAATTATAATCTCAGTGCCATCTTAGTGCTGTCAAACTAAAATTTAGTTAAGTTGTGTCACTTTAGTCAATTTCAGAATGGGAAATCGTCGTTTGACAGGAATAAACTAAATTTTGGTGATTTTTAGTGTAGTTTAGAGAATTTTGTGACAAGAGAATCGGCACCAGTATGTGGCTAAGCGTGATTGTAAAGTTGCCTTTCCATGCTAGGGTATCAAAAGGCTCAAGTAGATTTTAAACCAACAAAAAAATAGGAGGAGGTTCTCAGTCAACACTTACATATAAATATTTTTTTAAGCTGTTCAATGCCATCTGTGGTAATAGGAATGACCTTATCATGATATTTTACACCAAAACTTCCCAAGTTGTGATATTTCTGTACTTTAAGACATGGCCGGGTTGTTAAGTAAACTGCAAAACGGTTTTGATGTAGGTACTAGCAACACAAGTTAGAAGGTTCTTGATAGTGTTCCTGAACTTAGTGAAAATAAGCAATGTATTAATTGAGCCATGTAAACAGACATACCACTTACTTGGTGGCTCATTCAATTGTAAATGCGTTTGTCAGACTTCCAGGAAATCGTTTTGATCTCTGTGACCTTAGAGCTCTTCTAGAAAGTTTTACCTTTAATACTTTTCTAAGATTACTGACAAGAGAAAAAAACATTTTGCGTTATTTCATACTAATTTATTTAGGTAGGTACTGAATCTATGCAAAATCTAAAGACAGCTTTTCAACCAAACGCTGTGTAAACAGTTTCCTTCAAAAATGTTTTTTTTATTTGGAACTGATAGTAAATCAGTTCCAAAAAAAAAAACAGTTTTGCAATCCAAACAAAAAATAAACTTATACTTACAACTTGCGTACAATTACTACTAATACGCACGTATACGTAATTACTACTAATATTGCGTAAGTACTAATTACTACTTGCGTATAATTTGAATGTGTTATTTACATAAGTAGGTACTCTTTGCCAAATAACTGCGGACTTCATACCTATAGCTGCAAAAGACAGAAACTATGTTTTCTAAAAAGATTGTTAATGACTTGTTCGTCTTGATAAGATTCGAAAACCAATTCAGGTACATTCAGCAACAAAAGTCGATTGACACTTCAGTTTTCTCATCGCCATCATCATCAGCCTACAGCAGTCCACTGCTTAAGCCTCTGCAATTGCACGCCATTCAGCTCGATTCTCGGCAAGTCTTCAGTTTTCGAAATCTTAATATTATTGAGCAAGACATTAAATTAATATGGAAGCAGAAGTAAAATTAATAAAATATTACCTCTTAGATAAAGTAAAAAATGGTAAAAAGCAGATGATCGAATCTTTTTCTGTCAATTTCTATGATTTGTTAAAGTTACCGTACCTGCAGTTACTTAATAATAATAATCGAGGTTGATTGAAAGTAATTTGCCAGGTAAAGATATGTTATCCACCCTATATAATCATATAATCTACCAATTGATAAACATGCAATAATTTTTAAGGTAGGTAACTTAGTTTGGTAGGTATCATCTTTTATGAGTTAATAGGCCTTAATATAAAAGGATTATTTGGTGGACTGTCAATCAAAAAACAGTATCTGTTAAACTATTCTGTTTGGCGAATTACTTAATATAAGTATCCTAAATATATAAAAATATTGGTGTAAAATCAACATTTAAAGGGAGATCTCAATTATTATACGCTCAATGTTATCAAATATCAAAGAACACTAAAGATCTGGGAACGACGCGGAAGTCATGCAATCTTGATAAGACTAAGTTGTACTGTACAAAGAATAGAAAACATGAACACAATCCGGAAAATCTTACTTCGGTATATTTATGAATGTACTTGTGTTTCCTGTTAAAAAGCATTTATTAAATTCTCAGGTGATACGCGCCACCAGGCCGATCTACAGGAAGCTGTCGACTACAGCCCCGGTCGCGGCAGCCAAACCCCTGCCAACGACTGGAATGTGCTTTGGTAGGAATTTTCATTTTGCTACCTTTCAACTACCAGGAAATACGGCCTATGCAAAGTGGGGCAAAAGCCTGTTGGTTTCCTATAAAGGAATCCCAATAATAAAAGCGCTTAGGAATTGACCTAAGTTTATATCTATTCAGAAATCCGATTGATATTATGTGTAGTACATATTTCACATAATGTCATGTATATTCTCAGGTTTGTATTATTTATATCTTGCACAATTGATTATTAACGTCAGCGAATCTATTTCAATACCAAAACTTGCTCTTTGGCACAAGCTACAATATTATCATTTATACTGTCGGGGTATTAGCCGGCTTTCGTGGCACACTTGAACTTTAGCGCGGCTTATTTCCTCTATCTGAAATTGTTATCAATAATTCATTATCAGTTATTTCGAATTTCAAAGTAGGTAGGTCCAAACGCATATAGGTAATAACGCCACGACGTCACGTGTGCATGCAATCTAATCAAATATAAAATCAAATGATCAATGATGTTCGAACGCCACCTACAAATGATATGTAGGTTATATATTATATAAGCGTGAATTCAATGACCGCATAATCAGCCTATAATGTTTCCACTGCTGGGACACAGTCCTCCTCTCTGTGAGAGGGAGTGGGCAGGACCAATGGGCGGTCGGTGTGGAGGTGCAGCGCGCGTTCGAAGCGCACTGGATCGTCCGGTGTGAACCCAGCTATTGACCATTGACAATGTAGTACGAACAATACAGGCAGACTAATGAAAATAATTGCCGATTGCAGAGCGCAGGCCATTGAATGCCGGACATCGGCTGCCTTTGCCCGTAATTGCATTGCTGATGATATTTATTTCGTTGACTCCTAGACGCAGAAGCGTGGGTCATTTGGTGGGTAAATCAATACGTTTAGAAGTCTACAGTAAAATCTATACAAAGCTGAAGACGGTTTTTTTGTGTGTTTGTTGATTAGAACGCACTCTCTGAAACAACCAGTCGGATTTGAAAAAATCTTTTTGTATTTGATAGCCCAATTCTCGAGGAATGTGATAGGCTATTTGAAATCACGCTACGACCCTTAGGAGCCGAGCAGAAATAAAAAAGTCAGTAAAAACTCTAAGCGAATACAACACGGACGGGCGATGCGACGCGATCACGCGACGCGGTAGGTCAGAGGCCGAAATTTCACGCAGACGATGTCGCAGGCAGAAGATAGATTTAATAACGAAGTTCTTGGCGTACGTGCATGAATATCCTAACTAATATTATAAATGGGAAAGTAAGTTTGTTTTAAGATTTTTACCTTTTCACACCTAAACCACTGAACCCATCATCCAGGGGGGATAGTTACCTTCACGTTCACAGCAAGTTTTTTAGGTGCGCCATCTATGAATTATGTTCCTTAAACTTACGGCAAAGAATTCTTATAAGACGTACTAGATGTCTCTACAAAACGACTTAAAGTTATTGAAAATTGCTGTTTTATTTTTTTTATATAATATCAATATTTTAGTTCAATTTTAAAGACATAAATTATGGGCAAATACATATTTTTTTATTTATTTTATCGACGGCAAAAAAAATCACAAATGTCTAAATTCTAAATTGTCAAAACAAAATGGCCGATACGTTTTGCAATTTGCGTGTGCGCTGAATTGTTTTCGTGTTGTTTATGCTGTTTTCTTTGTTGCTAATACAGTTGAATTGAGCCCCAGCGCCTCCGCTCCACATGAATTTTAATCAATTTAAGTGCATATTTTTATTGAATTTATGTGGAGTGGTTTTTATTTTAAAACTACTCTAAAATTAATTTTACACTACCAAACATGGTTTTACATAAATCCATCAATCTATGAAATATTTGCAAAAGCAACCAAATGAAAATGAGGTATAGAAGCTATGTATAGTAGGTATGGTTAGTTATGGAACATAAAATCCAGATGGAGCCACTCGTTACAGGTTGTTGGCATAAAAATCCCATGAGATGGCACTCTATATCAGTATTATAAGGTGCTCTGTGCCATCATCATGGAATTATGCATACCTATAAGTTGCCAAGGGTACAGAAAACGATATAGGGTACCTTTCATCCAGAACAAAAGTACTGTTCCCGAGGGAAAGAACAATAACTTTCGACGGTCACAATTGCTTTAGGACGCTAGATGGCGCTACGTGTCTTTCGAATCATGATTGAATTATATTATTAGAAACTTTAGTAGTGTGATAAGAGTGATATTTTTTTAATATAAGTAAGTAATACATTTTGTGAGTCTAGAGTGAACTCCAACCGACCGAACACCATAAAAATTGGCACATAGGTAAGTATGTGTGTATTTTTAATGGAGAAGAATTTACAACATTTTTTCGACCTCCACGTGAGCAAAATCTAGTTCTACCAAAGCCAAATATTTTGTAAAAATCTAGTAAAGTGTAAAGTCTAAAACGGATAATAGTACAAACATTTATATAGTATGTACTTCGACTTGAAATAAAGGCTTTATCTACTTAGTTACAAGTCGTTATCAACTTATCACAAACAAAAATACAAAGTCCTAAATACAGTCTGCTTATAGATTTATAGCAAGACAGATGTTTCTAGTTTTTACCCGACTACGACAAAGCCAAAAGGAAGGGGCTATGATTTTATCAGTCTATGTATTCTATTTATGGAAGTATGTTTGTATTTACGTGTGTTGTACTGTAGTAGCGCCTAAACTACTGAACCATTTTCATGAATGAGGTATCAATAGATTCGTAATAATGTTCCGGGTGACATGGATACGTTTCTGACCTAGAAAAAACTAAATTGGGATAATCATGACATGTTTAGTATCAAAAGAAAGGTCTTGAAGAGCACAAATTACAAATGTATATCATATTGTCTAAGTAAATACATAAATATGTTTAAATTGTTAAAAACAAGCAAAGATAAAAAAAAAATGAAAGGCAGACTATACTAGTACGGCGCGGCTGTACAATAAATACCTATTACTTAAACAAAAAAAAAACATGATCAAAATGATTACCAACCCGCAGTTAGTCAAATCTTATTAAATAGTAACGTTTTGTAATGCGACTCCTAAGAAGGATTTTGGATTTCTTCGATGGTGTTGGCGTTGAAAAAAATCGCTCTATGATTTCGTTGAGCCACTATGCACTGCTATTGGAATTTAATTTCCTCTTTAATTTCAATGACTTGAATGTGCCCTGACGGCTGAGAGTATGTCATGCTCACTCAAATGTCTCGCTGGTTGAGCTGAATGTTGTTGATATATACGTCTCCTTAATGAACGGGCGCCGTCAGTACAGACTGGTCACGTACCTGCCACGGCTTATTTTAATTCATGAATTGTTTTTTTTTTGTTTTCATCTGACGACGACACGTTTGGCGCAGTGGTTAAGCAATTGACTGCTGCGTTACGTGTCGCGGGTTCGATCCCCGCACGGAACAAATATTTGTATGACCTGCAAGTAGTAGTTCCGGGTCTGGCTGTTTGTGTATGTGAGTTTAAATGTTTGTAAACGCACCCACGATACAGGAGAAATTCCTAGTGTGTGGCAACGTCTCTAGAAAAAAGAAAAAACTATATATATATATATATATATATATATTACGGACGCTTTTAACGTGCACGTCTTTCTCCATCGTTCTCACATGTATAATCTCAACATAAAATATGCAAGCAATTTTTTGTAACAATATTTTGGTTTAAAATTGTGTCCGAGGAGTTCCATGCCCGTTCTTCTCCTCTGTTCGTTCTTCTTCGCAACTAGCTACATCTTTCTGACTGAGCGCGACCCCTTGACAATTCAAACATTCCTGTAAATGGCTTATTTGAAATAAATGCTTTGAGTTTGACTTGCTATTAGCCAATAGATGGCGCTGTTTTAATGCATATTTTGGTGTAGTAACCAGAGTGACCTTCCTCTATTATTCCCTAGGTGGCACTGTGCTCTGTGATATCATGTTTTAAATCTTGGTGTTTAGGACGTCGTTATTGACAGTAGTTAACACAGAGTACTTTTTTACATAGGTAGTAGTTAACCGCTATTAACTCATGGTGGATGGCGCTGTGCTAATGATAATATAATTATGTATGTCTTTACACCGCGGTCCAAGCGGCTTAAAGACGTAAAACGGAAAAGTATAAATAAAACGATAAGATAATAAAACTGTAACCCGAATACGGAAAATAAAAGATATCTAAAAAGTTTCGTATTTTTTATATCACGTTTATTTTCCCGTAGTCGGTTTATAGATAAAAACTCTTGAAAACTAGATCAATAGGTAGGTACTGCAACGTCTGTGACGTTTCATAACATTTCTCGGGACCCGGGCGGTGTCGAGAAATGTTCAATTAAATTGCAATTTCTAACATTGCACCGACACGTGCCCTTTGCTTTGTCCTTCATTCGTTCCTTCGTTATTTTTTTTTATTTTTCCGGCATTGAGAAAATGTCGTTGTTTTCAAGGCTAGCTCGTAGAATATTCAATTAGTAGTTTTTAATTAGTTTTCTGTTTTCTTACTACGAATTCTTCTTTCTCTTGTTTTCTCGAGCGTTGGTGGCTGCAACTTTTCAAGCGCTGGCCATTTGTTCCATCTTCGTGTAATTGGTTGTTTCCATAGAATTTCTTATAGTAGCTCGGGTGTCTGTAGGTATGTGGATCCGTTTGATGTGACTAGGCTCATGCATCATGCATGCTATGGCAAATATGATGACAGTGAAGGTGATGATAGCACATACACACTTTAATTGACTTTTATAAATCGCCTTTTATAAAGTGCACAATTTATGTCTGTATGTCATTTTGTTCAAAGACTTAGCTTCTGCCTGCGCCGAAATTTCTTGCTTTCGCGTGAAATTTCTTGTTCCCTCAAGCCACCCTGTCGCATCGCATCGCCTGCCCGCGCTATTACGAGATCTTCGTTTTCGATCAGCGTTCTTTCTGAGTTTTTTTTTTTTAACTTTCTTTGTCTCCTAAGGGTCCTAGTGTGATGTTAAGTAAGCCGTCCTTAAGAATTGGGCTATCAAATGCGAAAAGAATTTTACAAATCCGACTCGGATGTTCCAGAGATTTGCGCGTTCAAACAAACAAACAAAAAAACCAACAAACTCTTAAACTTTATTATTAGTTTTTACGTCTCTTGACATTTTTCGGGACCCTGGGGTCCCGGACATTTGAAAGGCGTACGAGGGGCCAAAGCCAAGTCGCCCGTGGGTCGTTTGTAATCAAATGAGGCACCAACCGACGATTGTCCCTGTTCGCACTATGCGAGTGCACCCATATTTTTTTTTTTTTTTGATTCCGGGGTGGAAAATCCTCATGGATGTCCGCCGCCCTGGGGCGGGCGGCGGGGTCTGTCAGACTATTACTGACTAAAAACCACCCCGGTGTTCCATCTCACACCTACGCCGGGGGTCGCGGGAACGTACGATCCTTCCGCAACCATGCGAGTGCACCCAAGGACAACCCCAGTTGGTGTGGGACTATTGCCAGGATATGGAAACAAAGATTATGGGTTTGGGTGGGTAAAGTGAACTAGGACTATGAATAGACTATAATTGTCCCTGCCTGACCAATATTTATATAAATCATACCGATAAAGTGTCAGGAGGTGCCTTACACATTCAATAATGGGCCCCCGAAAACGGTCGCTAACACATAGTGTCGTACCAACAAAGGGGCAATATGTCCTGAGTTGCTTATGAGGAGTGGAGAGGTATTACACGGCTATCAGGACATTCCCGGAAGTACGGTCAAGATCCCTACCAGCATCTTACTAGAATACTTCCTTCCTCCGAGCACGTTTGTTCTTGCGAATCTCCACTCAAGCCGGCCAATAACGGCAAGAAAAAGGTGAGAGCTCGGTTTTCCTAGTCATTGTTCACTCCAGCCGGCCAATAAAGGCAAGCCAGAGGAGTGGAACAAGACTTCTCCCGGGAGGTCGGGTCTGTAGAGTCGCTACTGCCCAACAGCTCACCACATGCTACCCTGCGGGTTCGGTACCGGTAAAATGCTGCAACTTTGCCAAGAAAGCCCAAATTTGCCTATTTCGTTTCGATTACGATATTTCGCGTTTGCTTAGTTTTTTCTTATTTTGTACCATTTGGTAGTAACTTTACATTATTAGGGCAACATATTTTTATGTTTTTGCAATGGTTACTCCATTGTTACTCTGTCAGTTGTGCGACAAAAACCGGTGCGAGGGGGTGAAAATTTGAAGTGACATAATTTACTTAACTTTGCCTACTACTTAGCTGTGAAAAAAAAATCCTTTTATGGCAATAATCGAACTGCCGTGGACAAGCACGGTGTCTCATGCACACGGAAAAAAGAAACTGATAAGATCAACTGTTTATTTATTGAGATAATATCCTCCTAGGCAAAGTTGCGTCTTTTACCTACAACTTTGCCTATGACTTTAGAGTGCTTGTAATTCGGAAAAACATGATGATTTAAAAAGATTTGGCTACTACCTGGCAAGACATAAGGTCGGTTTTCCGTCTAAAACTCATTAAAAGCCATAATAATAAATAGGTTCAGATATACGATCAAAAAACTTAAAAATCCAGGCAAAGTTGCAGCATTTTACGGTACGTACCTATCTCTCTTGGTCTAGCTTCTTATCCTAGACTTGTTTCGACAAAGTAAACTACCGGTACAGACTTATAGTGGGAGCGCGCAAGCCCCACCACGACGCCAACGTAGAGATACGGCGGTGGTATTATTATAATAGTAGGTATAGATGACATTTGGCAATAATCATTTATACTTTAGTGTAATTTTAAACATGGCATGGCATTTTTGCTATGGTGGTGCTACCATTTCTATATGAATGTCGAGTGCTATTCACTCGATGACGATCACTACTATTTTGAGGTATCTAACTACGTAAGCTGATTTACTTAAATATATTTTCTCTTTCTTTCCAGAGCTTAGCGAGGAACAGAAAGCTTTACAAGACTTGGCTCGCAAGTTCACCAAGGAGGAGATCGTGCCAGTAGCGGCACAATACGACAAGACCGGGGAGTACCCATGGCCCATCGTAAAGAAGGCATGGGAGATCGGACTAATGAACGGACACATCCCTGAACACTGCGGTAATGATATCCAGTTTACCTCATAATGTAGCTAGAAAACGAATTAACGTATAAGGGCGATTTTATCTAATATAACAGAACGCGATCAGCAAATCTATTCCACAACAATGATGACACTAACAGCTCTTACACGCTGTTTAGATATGCTGATCGTGTTAAGTTTCCTTGGTTGAATTCGCCCTTGTCGAAATATTGCAGTAATACAAAATAGGTCATATCATGATGTACCTAATGGCCCTTTAAAAGCCGTCTAGTTCACATATGCAGGTTATGCAATAAACTTGTGCAGAACGAATTGCGATATATTGTAACGGCCACATGCAGTTCAGTCCAGAAATTCAGTGGAACAAATAGTACGTTTCTAGAAATCTATATTTAATGATGACTGCAGACCGTACAAACCGATGTCTTCAACTGAATGTAGTGCGAGAAAGCAACCACGGGAATAAACAGCCACACGCTGATTGCTAAAACAACAGAGGAACACACTTCATTATTACTAACATTAAGAACTAGTAGGTACTATAAAATGCATCAAATATCGCGATCATCATAATATATCATAGTTAGAAAAATCATTTACGGTAGTCAAGCTACCTACCGTCGCGTCGCCTTAGAGTGAAACCCCCGGGAATGCAATTTTGCTCAAATTTATTTTATTGCGTTCATAGGAAGAAAACCTCGCAACGCACTCGCTATCTCATAGTATCGAACAGTTCTGGAGATAAAAGCGGGTTAAATGTCCATATTAATTAATAAAAAAACATAAAAGACGCCGTACAATAATTTTACAGCACGCAGTTTTTTCTTCCTCCTGAAAAGTGACTGCTTTAACACTTACGAGGTTTTCACTAAGGCGTCACTACGGTTCGTCCATGCGATACTAATTTACGTTGCAACGTAACGGCTCTAAAAAGAAGTAAAATGTCTAGAAACGTAACAATTTTTCCCTTCATGCCAAAAGAAAAAAAATCTTAAGGTTAATTATCTGCCAGAGGTAATAATATTCTTTTTGGCGAATAACTTAGGTACCATACGTATTTCAAATCTATGTTAGGTTTATAGTTGTGAATGTGCTTGCTCTATAGCGAACGAGGCGCTATCTAGCAAGATAAATATTTGTTTGTGAAATGGGCACATTCGCAGAAAAGTAGGTTGAATATTGAAGATAAAACCGTTTCGCTCACCATTGAAATTTTAATGGAAGCAGAGCTTTCATCTCCTTTAGAATTCACCTGAATGGTGCGGAAATTGATCAGTGAAAAATTATTTGTATTTTATTAGATTCTCTCCAATTTATCTCCAATAGAAGTTTAATTAATTACATAAGAATATTGGCTCTTTATTATCAATTCAATGTGATAGCAGGAAGCCCTCACCCAGTGAAGACCCAGAAAAGCGTGGCGTTTCACTGAAGTATTATTTAAAGATTATTTTTTTTGCAATTTAATTAAGAGCGATGAAAACATAAAAGTAAACGTTTAAATTAAAAGCAGGTTTGTTGCGTAATGTTTTCGCTACTATGCCCGCGAGACGGATATCCGGATTATGTAAGCGACTGAGCGACAAATACGGCAATACTTTTATATCTACTAAGACAGACTTTTACTTCAAGAGCTTGATCGTGTAGCAAAAAGAAAATACCTTAGATATATTTAATAAAACATGTAACTCGATCAGTTTTCCAACTTCTTATTAACTCAGCTATATAAGTAGGTACAGCGTTTTATTAAATGGTATCTAAAATGGCCTTCACTCGATTAAAGCCAACGAGTAGTTATTATCCGGGAGTTAATATGGCAAGTTGAGTTCTACAGCTTGTACTTATCAGAAATGTGTGGTACAGACCATCACACTGAACAACTTGCTGCGTGGGATCAACATCGTAACCGAGAAAAAAATGTCAGCCGTCCCTTACATTTGGGTCGAGTAGGTATTGAAGTTTTGTGTGGGATAGTTGAATTTTTTTTCGCGATCACTATGTTGGTACCCTGGAACTTTTCGTTGTGCCATATCAAAGGCCTACTGTACTGATAACTGCCTTCCAGGAGGAATGGGGCTAGGTGTTTTAGACACTTGTCTTCTGTCCCACGAGATGGCGTTCGGGTGCGCTGGCACAAATGCCGCCATTTCTACCAGTTCTATCGGTGTAAGTCACATTGGCATGGACACTCCAAAGTTTTACCTACGGCTACACCTGGACTGCTGGCGGTTTTCATGGAATAAGGCTTTTACCAACTATATAATTTTTAATATTTATTTACTGCTTCTAACTTGAGAATTTTATAGGTTTTTTTGATAGAGAATAATTATTTTGATCGTCGACGACAATTTGCAGGAGGCATAGGCTTAGGAGTTATAGAAGGCTGTCTAGTGTGCGAAGAGCTAGCGTACGGTTGTTCAGGAATAATGGCAGCGTTGGCTATCACAGATGTCGGAGTAAGCAAGCAAACTGTAATGTGTGGATCATTTCTATACGGTGATAGCATGTGGACGTGGATTCTGTCCTTAAACTTCATAATAACAGTTTTAGAATTTAGAGTTTTTTTGGTTTGGGCAATATTTGTCATGCCATACTTACCTACTTCAGAACTTTGGAAAGGAGACATTCAGTCATATCAATCATTATTTCATTGATAAGAGTATTGATAGTCGATTACGATAGCTAGTATTCATAAACATCCCTTGTAATTGTTTAAAATTTCGCTTTTAAATACATCCATTTAATAATCATAGATATAATAAAGACATTCCTTAGTCCTGATATTCTGTTGATGGCCATTTGATTTTCTAAATTGCAAAACAAAATGTTGAGAATATTATAGGTAAGTACCTTACCTACAGCGGTTTTTTATGTTATAAATAAGCGACTGTAAAGAGGTGATGAACAGCGATCAGTCCGTTTGAGCTTCTAGGGTAATTTCAGGGGGCGTTGGGACCCTCGGAGTGCTGGAGGAATGTATTATAGGCGAGGAGATGGCTTTTGGATGCACAGGCATCACCACTGCCGTTGGAGGCACGAACTTAGGAGTGAGTCCTGTTACTTCAATCGGCTATAATAATTTCTACCTGAGGTGCCATCAACGTCGCTTACTATATACTGCCTAAAATGCTATTCTTTTTACATTAGGGAGTAAGATATATTTAACAAAAAAATAGAACCTCTACAACATGTTGAGCGCAAAATAACGAGAAATAAGCTCCTAAAACAAATAACGTTCACTGACTAACAATAGGTTAAAAAAAACTAAACATTTTTAACAAAACTTCTTACTTCATGTAAGAAGATTTGTTAAAAATGTTTTGTATTTTTTTTTTTAAATTCGTTTGATCGATTGATTCGATTTGAAAATTCATTTAAAATGGTGTATATACTGCATGTTATGGGACATTACATTGTATGGCTTTTAAGTATCTACCTACATAGTACTTCTTCCTAATTTTTTTCCAATAATCCAATGATTTCAAAAGGAAGGATACGCCCATCAGAACATTTTACATAAACCTTCTTCATACAAGAAAAAACTAACGCCATCTATGATAACTCAAACGAACTACGTGAGTTCCGCGTTGCATAGGCCGACGACGTAACCTTGTACACACGGCTACATTTATTTATTTCTATACAATGCGAATCTGGAAATTGTAGCTTGATTATGTAGCCGTGATTTTTTAATCACATTTTATCGGAAACAATTTAAGGCGAAAGCGTCAGAGTAGCCCGCGAAATTCAATTTTCTTACGTTTTTTGCAATTTGCAGGTCAGTAACAGGTTGTATATGTTGATCTAAATATGATTCGCGACTGTAACAAATATGACTACCTTAGCGCTTCCCCCTTAAATTCCATTGGGACATAGCGAGCGCTTACGAATTACATACCGTCAAATGGGGTTACTTTGATACTACGGGGTTACTTTGATAACAACTTTAGGCTTATGAAAAACTTAATTTTATAATAACTACAACGCTATAATACAAAGAAACTATCAGTAGTGCCAAGTACTGATAGTTTATTTTTTAACTGGTGTTGTAGATATTATAAAATTAAGTTTTTCATAAGCCTAAAGTTGTTATCAAAGTAACCCCGTAGTATCAAAGTAACCCCATTTGACCGTACCTAGAAATTACACTGGAAACGATGTCCTTTTTGGGATGATATATTATAGTTCACAAAGAAAACGTGAGTAAAACAAATTGATCTCAATCAGCTTTATTTGAATTGTAAACAATTTAATAAGGTGTCCCTTTGTTTCGCATTTTACGATTGACATGGCAAATTACGATTCAAAATTATTTGAATCGTAATTTGCCATCGCATATTTATATTTTTTTAAATCTCCTATCCATTTTTACCCGAAGCAAGCTTCCGGTAAAAATGTCGCAAACTGAGCGAAGCTACTACCGTCGTCAATGACGGTAGTAGCTTCGCTCAGTTTGCGTGAATAAATGAAAACAGCATTTCAAAATATTTTATGAATTCGATTTTCATATCATTTCTAGACTTCCTCTTAAATTTTTGTACTCTTTTTGTTTCACTCTTATGTTTAATATAAAACATATTAGGTACTTACCAAAAAAAAAAACAAAATTACTTACACTAAGTTCCTAAGACAAAAATAAAACACAAATAAAAAATGACGTCCGTACAAGGTTACTTCACGCGCTGCCGACAGCGCGCGACATGGCCGCCATTGTGGATTTTGAGAATGGCTAGACAATTTTTTGTGTTAAAATGTTCGCAAAAGTCCAAATTGGGGTTTTACGGAAAGAAAATTCCGAATAATGTGGAGATTTTTTGTCGACTTCGGGATAACATGAACGTCCTATTTTTTGGGATTTCGTATGGACTCACCCTTTGAACGGGCCAACGTCTGTCGGGCCAGCTAGAATACCTATCATAATAAAAAGATTGTTCGATTGATTGATCGTAACTAGAAATACCTCCGATTATGTAGAAAAAAAAGCTGTTATTTGCGTCTCTTATTATCCATTTTAAAATTGGAATGTCAAACTACAGGTTTATTAGCATCATTCTATATTTTGTAGATCAGAACTGTGAGAAATACTGAGTCACAAAACAATTTAATCACAGAAAGAATCTACCGCAAAAAAAAAATACGAAAAAATATTCTGTTATTTTACTACAGGTAGACAACGGTGTCCGAGTCATAATGGTAACGCAGACTGGTAAAAAAATGCCTAAGGCATTAAGTCCGCCTTTGTCGGTTGTTATTATTACCTGTGCTAAAGTTAATATACATAATGAAGTCCCCAGAATTTGG
This sequence comes from Brachylomia viminalis, assembly GCA_937001585.2. Taxonomy (NCBI): domain Eukaryota; kingdom Metazoa; phylum Arthropoda; class Insecta; order Lepidoptera; family Noctuidae; genus Brachylomia; species Brachylomia viminalis. The sequence continues at coordinate 15,891,792 of OW443293.2, read as the reverse complement.
CTCAACACGAAGCAGAGTTCAATTTCACAAAGGATTAGGGCCATCAACTTGGAGGCAGGTGATACGGACAGTACGTTTAAGCTTCTAGAGATATTTCAGGGGGTGTTGGTGGAACCCTAGGAGTGCTAGAAGAGTGTATCGCCGCCGAAGAGATGTCATTCGGATGCACAGGCATTACCACAGCAATTGGCGCCACCACCTTAGGAGTGAGTCCTGTTACTTCAGTCGGCTATGATAACGTCCATCTGAGGTGCCATCACAAAATGTTCTACAATTTACTTTTAAAATATGTTATTAAATAGATAAACCAAAATTGGACAATTAAAAAAGGAATATGAGAAACAACGTCTATCTGAGTATTTACTTTAGGAATAGAATAAGGCATATTGGAAGAAGGAAAAGCTTAAAACTAAAACGAAATAACATTTTTGCGATAATATCTTCACTGAGATTTAAAAGTTGCTTATACAGGGACATCGGCACACTACCTGTTAGCATGGATTCAGTACATCCCTTTTCTTTTTTAAGGGGGGGACTCATCAAATATTTTCTCGCTCTGGGCGGAGCGAGAGGGCGTGTAAGACTCTTACTGACTAAAACCCACCCGTGTTCCTGCAGTTGCCTGTGCCAGGGGCCACGTTACCCTTTCGGACTTTCCCGCAACCCTTGCAGGCATCGGCCCTAGCGGACCCCGTCATTGGTGCTGACATCTCTTTGAGGTGCGCGTGGTCCTTATCGGACGGCGAGCTACCCATTGCTCGCCGTCCGCAAGCCCGCGCCTACGGTGGCCGGGAATCGGCCTGGGATTTCCAACGCCCACGGCGTATCCTGCGGCGACTAGGGGCGTGAAAGCGCGAATTTTGCCTCTCCCTCACGCGTTCCGTCTCCTCCTTCACGGGCATTACTGCTTCCTAGACGGAGGTGACGGCTTCCCATGTCTTCTCGCTCCGTACCATGGCCTGGACCAGGGCCGGACGCGTGAGACCGCCACTGCAGATCGCCTCCACGAGGACACTGCGGTGCTCCACCCACGCCGGGCAGACCTCCACTGTATGCTCCACCGTGTCCTCCGATCGATCCAAACAATGGTGACACCCGGGCGTTTCCACCCGCCTTATCCGAAACAGGAACCTCCCGAAGCAACGGTGTCCAGGAACTGGGGCCGGCGGGAGGTGAAGACGCCATGGCGCCTCTCCAGCCACTCCTCAAAGAGGCGACTTATCGCCGCAGTTGCGGCGTGCCCAGCACAGGGTTGCGACAGTCGCACTCTCTCAGTACACACCCCTGCGTTTAAATTTATCGTCGGTTATATATATTTTTTTTTTATTTGCTGTTCCATACCTTTGACCGCACAGATATGGCAATTTTCTATGAAACAGCAGATTTTTTTTTGATTACCGGCTGTGATCATGTCTGGAATCATGTGTTGAATTCGTGGTTACAGTTTGCGCGTCGCTACCACCCTGTATAACATGTAACAATAAGAAGTAGAACTCGAGTAACTGCTAACAATAAATTAATTACATTAATAACATTTATACATAACTACCTCTTTCTAGGGAATACTTTTGTAGGGCTGCATTTTCTATTATTTTTAAATACAGTTGTTTCTAGAATACAACTTATACAAAATATGTTTAATAAAATATCAGAACCTGTATGGCACTGCTGAATAATATTTAAAATAAACTAAAGCTTATCATATACATCACTATAATTATATCATCAGAACCTGTAGGGCACTGCTGAATAATATTTGAAATAAACTAAAGCTTATCATATACATCACTATAATTATATCGTAGGTAACAACACTTTAAAGGATTCGAACAATACAAAACATTCGACACCATATCAGGAACGTTATTAAATTTGCATCAAGATCGTATCAATAAAAAACTCTGAAAGAGTCCAATAATAACAATTCTCAAAGCGAAATAAAAATTAAAAACTAGCTTTAAACTTTCGTACAAAGATGTAAGCCCGGTATACGTTAAGGTAAAACAAACTTACTCTTTTGTGCATTAAAAATAAATTTGCACATGAATGTATCAAGGTCAACCAGGTGACAACTTAGTCCAAGTTACAAAAGTCCAGATAAAAGTTCTCACCGTACAATACAAAATCATTTAGTCACACACTCGCTTAAAATTAGCCAAAAAAAAAAATGCCAGGTGGCAGGGAGACATCGACGCGGCGCAACCAAGGATTCAGTCAGTAGATGATTAAAAACCGCGTTGAAATTTTTCATCACTTATTATATTTTTTTTTTTATATTTGATGTTCCATTCATTCTGGCCGCGTATTGCACAGCTGTTTTTTTTTATAACTGACGAAAAATTTCTATGCACGTTTAGAATCATGTGCTGTATTCATGGTACAGTTTGCGCCTCGATGGGCCTGCCACCCTGTATATGCGCTGCTCAGAAACATTCAATTGACATTGACTTTCACCTTTCATCTTGTTTTATTATGCTTTCGAAAATAAATGTGTGCGTTATTGTAAACGTTAAACAAACTATGTTATTTTTTTGTTACGGAAATGCTTTTCAATGTTGCAAAAATGTGCTCACATGGCGACATTAATTTAACACACGGAGGTATACGGTTTCTCGTTTTAGTTTTATGAATATATTTTAATTTCATTATACGTTATTATTTATTGATTAATTATTTTTTTTAATAAGAATTGTAGCGCTGAGGTCTTTTGCCGGGGTAACGGATCATATAATATCGCATTAATGAAATTAAAACGAATAACGTGCAAAGAGTAGGCGAATTGAAGGAAAGAGAGAGCCCTATGTCGGACGCCAGCGGTAGTTTTGAATTTACGAATTATTCTATCTTATTATATTATTTTTTTATGGTTACTGGCCATTAGCCCTACCCGTGTGTTAAATTAATGTCGCCATTGTTTTTTTTTTTTTGTATTGTTACGTTGTACTTATACCACGATTGTTCTACCATCATCACCTGCTTTCAGATACAGAGTTAAATACTGCATTTGACTCTACGTATACCTAATGTTTATGTTGTCACGCTTCAACAGGTCGATGTTTATAACTATAGCTGTGCTTTTGAGGCCACAATGTGATAATGGATGAGGGTAGCGAGGGAGCGCAGGGTAAATTGACACTCCTAGCTAGATAACTAGGTATTGATGTAGATGTCGGCAGCAATATGCGATATAACGAGCTCGAGACATAATATTATGTGTTGTGAGCTTTGTGCTTCGATCAACAATAGTACCTACTAGATTTCCGATGAGCGCATCAAAAATGACCGGAAAAATAAGACCACAAATAATGTTGTGGTTTTATTTTGCAACATAGCTTTTTCAGCCTTATTGCTTAGAAAATATGTTTTATTTTTCCGAAAAACATTTTTATTCTTATTTAAAAAATACATTTACTTTTCAATCGAAGTAAGTAGTAAATTATATTATAAACGATTATAACATTTATGTTGGAGTTTTAAAGTTTATAATCAAGCTATATTATGCAATTGCGACCACTTGGGCGATGTGTTTTTGTTCCTAATCCTTTATCTAGGGCTACTGTTGTATTGTTGATCGAAGGCTTTGTTTTTCTAAATGCATCCACGGTACAGGAGAAATCACCAATTTTGGCAGCAATTTGCTATATAAGGAGTCACATGGCTCCTAACGGCCTACCTATACGCTATTTATGTTTGTATTTTCAAGCGTCGTGTTTTTTTAAGCACCAGGTTTTTTTTTAAAGATTGATAACAAAATCTTAGTGCTCAGTGTCGTTGCCATTCGTGTTCATTATACCCATCGACCTTATTGTCAGTGTTGTTTCCTGCAGGTGGTATGAATATGGATGTATTTGACGGGTGCATGGTTGCCGAAGAGCTGGCGTTCGGGTGCACTGGCATTATGACTGCAATGGAAGCAAGTGGTCTCGGAGTGAGTGGCTCGTGTGCCATGCTTAGCTTACATATACATGATTTCTGCCCCAATTACATCAACATCGCATTACGACTGCTCATATTATAATATATAACCTCTAGGATTTTTCATTGCTTTATTAACGTATAAAACAATTTCCAGCACGCACGTGTGATTTCTATTTTCATTGCCTACTACCACGTATTAAGCATTAATAATGATCTATTCCATGAAAACTTGAAAGGTAGTGCCTGTATTACTCATAGATTTGAAAATAAATTAAGGTCAAGAAATGGTGCATGAATTCAAGTGAAAAGAAAAATATTGTCACTATCCTTTCAAAGTTAGGCATTTTGGCAGCGTGATTGTTTCTTTTAATGACAAACTAACGGGTATAACATCGCAGTAAAAAAGAAAGGCTTACTTTTATATGTAGTTTTTACTTTACTATTTTATGTGTAAAATTACAAGTATTGTATTCTAACATTTTTCACTATTTTCAGTATTCTAACCAATATTACGTTATGGCATCTCATATAAGTAGATAATTAGTTAAATTATTTTTTTTTAAGAATGGGATTTTGAAGTAAGTATTTGTTTGGTATATCGTGCGACTTGTGTTTCAGCAAATGCCCGTCATTATCGCTGGCAACAAGGAACAGCAGAAGAAGTATCTCGGTAGGCTTGTGGAAGAGCCCATTGTTGCTGTAAGTACATCGTAGGAACAAATCTTTATAAACACTCCATGACATCAGTATTCTAGTTATAAACCGGTGTGCTAGCTACTACAGCCCTTATTAGCATATTTAAAAGACACTTCGTCTTTATAGTGAGCTAAAGGGTTTGTTTTATTATTCAGGCGTATTGTGTGACCGAACCGGGCGCGGGATCCGATGTCGCCGGCGTCAAGACCAGGGCCGAGAAGAAAGGCGACGAGTGGATCCTCAACGGACAGAAAATGTGGATCACCAACGGAGGGGTAGCCAACTGGTATGCCTAACTCTTTGTAAATATCAATAGCTCACAGGGACAAAGGAGTCAAAAGACCTTATTGAGAAACGTTACGAGGTCAGGTTATGCAGATTGGGAGCATAAAAAATATACTATTTTGTATTTTCCATTAACATTAGGCACGTTACAAATTCAGGTATTTCGTACTGGCACGAACCAACCCCGACCCCAAGTGCCCTGCTAGCAAGGCATTCACCGGATTCGTCGTGGAAAGGGATTGGCCCGGAGTCTCCCCTGGACGCAAGGTAAAAACTCAACGTTTCAACAAAGACCTTTTACGAAAAAACTAAACTATTAAATATTAGACAGCTGTACATTTTACTACACCTGGATTCTTATTAAAAACATAACTACAAACCCAATACAAACTAACATACAACTAAAGAAAAAAAGCAATGTCATATATCCTGAGAAATAGCTAAAAAACCAAACTGGGAGTCCTCAGCGTACACACTATAATTATATAATTACGGTAGAAAGACAATATTATTTGAAGGAGCACGGCTGTTCTATAGATTGCCGGACGATATATAAGAGTGCGATAACGTGAATACATTTTAAAATAAGCTTAAGATACATGTATGTACATTATAACTTCTAATACTCTGGAGGAAATTGTATTGTAGTGTATCATCATACTTATTACTTTGTATCTCATTATAAGCGGACTGTATGTTCTTATGAGAAATAAAAATCTTTAAACCGAACGTTTTATTTTACATCGCAACTTAAAGAAAACACAAGAAAAAAACAAGATGAAATTGTTGCGATCTTTCAGTGCCACCTCGAAACTAATATTATAAATTCGGAAGTAACTCTGTCTGTATATTACCTTTTCACGCCTAAACCACTGAACAGATTTCGATAAATTTGCCAAGGAGATAGATGGCATCCTGAGGAAGGATATATGTTACTTTTTGTCTCTGTAGCACATTCCCGTAAGATAATTTGCGACTTGCACGTGGGCGAAACCTAGGGCAGTAGCAAGTAAATAATGTTTTAAAAATTTTCCATGGATTCCTGATTAGTTTCCACTGTTTAATAAGGTAAACAACTGAAACTAACGGAGAAACCTAGAAAAACTTGGTTTTCCTTTTTCCTTTTAAGTATTTTATATTCCTGGAGCAAAATTAAGTGCAATATTTAAAATGTGAAGAACTAAGCTATGGCAAAAATGCTATAAAGCGCAATAGATATTTTAAAAATCTCCAACAATCACATCTCAAGGCATTCGTTTCATAGTTTAATAGACGAAACATACCTACTCTGTAGTCCACGGTCCGATACTGGTAAAAAATAATTTATTAATGATTGCAAAATGATGACAGATTAATGTGCTTTAATACCACAAGAGTGACCTAAGAAATACATAGATAATTATGGTTTTTTTTTAAGACTAGAAAACAACCCATAATTATGTGATGAATAAAACATATATGAAAAGTTCATCTATCTTCAATATATTAATATATCTATCTCTATGTTAATATTGTGTTTATTAAAATGGCAACGACCGATTGCACTGGGTATAGAGTGCGCGCAAAATAAGTCTGCGCGCGGCCCTAATCTGAAATAATCGTTAGCCGCCATCTCGACGTTTCTATCAGAAAGCCAATTCCCGTAATTAAAAACGTTCAAAATCTAGTCTCAGCGGCAATCAATGTCAAAAATGTACGTAAATTAGAGGTATTTTTGACAGATTGTGACTGAGATTAGAATGCGAACGTTCTTAAAATACGAGAATTGCCCCTCTGGTGTCAAGAGAATGTGCTGTTTTCCGTGTTATCCAAAGTAAATAATTTCCATCATCATGCCGAAAGTGATTAAAAGTTTTGGCAGGGATATACTCTTAAAGGTGAAAATTGCGCGTAGACTCATCTAGCATAATTATTATTATGTGCTACATACACCCAGTGCAATCGTCATTGTCACTTTAAACGGAGTCAAATGCTTGTTAGCAACCTATTGTCACTAATGTCGCTTTGATTGATCGCCAGTTTTGTCGAATTTAGTTTATTCCTAGCATAAACAAAAGCTATAGCTTTTGGGGTTTAATTTCCTGCGTTCATATTTCTCACTATTTCAGAAAATAAAAGTGTCGAAAGTTAATAAACATGTATTAAAAACACCGCTATAACAAATTTTCAAGCATTTTTATCTACCATTTTAAAACAGATGATAATTAATTGAAATGCGCGTAACTACATCGTTGTTTTTTCACATTTAGGAACAAAACATGGGTCAGCGTGCTTCTGACACTCGCGGAATCACGTTTGAAGATGTGCGTGTGCCCAAAGCGAATGTTCTGATTGAAGAAGGAGCCGGCTTCAAGATCGCCATGGGAGCTTTCGACAAGACTCGCCCACCGGTAACTTAACTTATGGTTTATTTAGCTACTGAATGATTCATGGAATCAATCCCTGATTCCTGTTATGTCGACTTTGAGTTATGCATCAGTGCCGGCAGTCGGGGCAGTTAGAACTCAAGGCTGTAATAGCTCTTTCTTCAGAAAGCCATTGCAGACATCGTTAGGCTAGGATTCTAACATAATGAAAGACGTGTACCCTATAGATATGTCTCAATTACTCGTAAATAAGACGTACTTAAGAGCGTTTATACCTTATGAGTGGCAACGTCGCAAGTTAGTGTCATATTTCGTGGTTTTAAATTTTTATCATTTAATCGGAGCTATATTTAAAAAATCTGTTTAATTATCTTTTTAGAATTGCGTGAAAGTGTTTAAAAAGTAAGTAACCGTAATGCTTACAGTTATTTTACAATGAAAATAACGCCCTGCAAGTTCCCAATGTATTATTTGCATATAAATAGAACTGTAAACGCAACGATTTCTTACCTTTTACGCAGTTTTCACATAATTGTAAAAAGTTAATTAAACAGATTTTTTAAATATAGCTCCGATTACATGATAAAAATTGAAAACCACGAAATATGACACTAAATTGCGACATTGCCACTCATAAGGTATAAACGCTCTTAGAAATTTGTACAAACAAGCACAAAATCATTTCAACTCTATTGTACTTTCACAATAGAACATTTTTTAGAAGTAAGGAATCGTCGACAAGTGCTCCAATTACAAGATATCAGCGATATGTCTTTAGTAGTAATACTAGCACCCATTCGTTAGTTTTGTTTGGTTGCAATTAAATTAATCGTTGCATTAAATGCGCAATTTGTTTGTGTAAGAATTATATCACGTTTCATAAAACTAACCGTGCTGCAATTGAAATATTAGATTTAAATTACAACATGCTTGGGTTTATCGCGATCTAGGGATGAAAACCTGCGTCTGACGAAAACTTTGCATAACTCGTCACATCTCTAGGTATAGTAGATACCCAAATAAAGCGTAGTGACAATACTTAGGAGAGGCCTATGTCCAGCAGTGGTCGTTTTTCAGCAGTCTTTCATAATGATAATGGATGTTAATCTTGAAAAATACAGACTTGAATTGCTTTAGGCAAAACATTTTCTGCTCCTTCCTATTTCTAACTTGTCATGTCGCACACACAGGTAGCCGCCGGAGCCACAGGCCTGGCTCAGCGCGCCCTGACCGAGGCGACCAAGTACGCACTGGAACGGAAGACGTTCGGCGTGCCCATCGCCCGGCACCAGGCTGTGGCCTTCATGCTGGCTGACATGGCCATCGGCGTCGAGACCGCGCGTCTTGCATGGATGAAGGCCGCCTGGATGGCTGATCATGGTAACTATTTCTACGGCATATAATCCGACAGTCCACAGTAGCTGCCAGCGCCACCGCCAATGGACATCTACAAAACTGGGATTGTATACAAGCCGACGGCCCACTTCATAATAAGTGATCGTCGCCACCAAAGGACATCTGCAATACCAGAGGCCATCCTAGAGACAAAACTGAAATGTTTCATGTTGCTGTTATCTTCGGCATTGCGTATAGGTTCAAAAGATAATAGCAATGCTGCTTGGCGACAGAGATGGGTATGATAGATACTACTTAGGACGGCCATTTCGCAAGCTCTACTATAGCAAATTATTTATTTGGATCGCTCAGTATACTGTAGAGTGCATGCTATGCGTTACTATACAATGGTGAAGAGTAGGTATATACATTGGACAAGAGTCGAGAAATGACATTTAATATACGGCTAACCAACTAAAAATAATGTGTCACAAACTGCAGTATGGCATTTATTTTCAGATGTTATGATAGTGACAGCAAAACAATTTATTGTACTTACACCCTTCTGTCTCTGTCAACTGAAATAAGGCTGAGCTTACTTTAAATGCAGTATTTAATGAGGAATTATGCAAGCGTGCCAACGTTCTGATAAACTACTATTTTTAAAATAAAATACGTTAAATTTACTGTTTACGGAAAAGTATTGCTATTGTTTTAAAAAAAACTTATTGTCACCTAATTTCGAATGCACCAAGATATTGTTTGTACCGCGCACACAAGTAACAATTTACTATATCGATTATTTGAGTAATACCCAGTGTATCTAGGCCTGCAGCTATTCTTATTCTGTCTCGATGTTTGATCAATAGTATCTACGAAATACATCAACTTAAAAGGCCAGTACGAATAAGTAGGTTAAGTATTTATAGTCATATAAAATACGGGCCTCGTCACCGCAGCCGAAATGTGCAAATATGGAGATTATGAATTATGTATTTGGTTTTTTTATGTAGTATATAAAAGATAATAAAGCCCTCACTCCTTTGTTCTGTTTGATATTAAAAGAAAGACTATTTTGCTTTATTTAGTGCGGATTTAGCTTAACAAATTGTTTTGTTCAATAGGCTAAACAGTAGCATTTATTCATAATTATGTATTATCTGCTACAGGTATCAGGAACACTGTTCTCGCTTCAGTGGCGAAGTGCCACGCTTCTGAGATCGCCAACAAGGCTGCAGCGGACGCCGTCCAAATCTTCGGCGGTAACGGCTTCAACACCGAATACCCCGTTGAGAAACTCATGAGAGACGCCAAGATCTATCAGATCTACGAGGGCACATCACAGATCCAGAGACTCATCATCTCCAGGGAAATCATCACCAATGCCATGCAATCCAACTAAATAAAATGTGTATTTATCGCTTTCTATAAGGATTTCCAAGTTGTTTTTATCACTAAGTTGTGTAACAGTTATGTACACTATTGTTCACTTTTTAAATCAAAATTAACAAATTAAAAAGAAAACCTTTCTATCCTATAATATTTTTTATTAAAGTAATGTTTCAAGTAAGTTGCTCGCATTGCTTTACTTTTTTCTCTAATGATTATAGAAAACAATCGTTGTACATAAATTAATGTTTATGAATTGCTATTTCAACTGCATTATGTTAGAATGTGTAAGTGTTTTATAAATGGTAATTTCGCTTCGTGCTCGAAGTATGTTAAATAAAATAAGAGCATTATTTAAATGAATACCAACAGGTTTGAGACATTAAAAAATGAGTATTTATTTAATAAATTTTCTTGGTATTTATTTCGACTTTTATTTCTATTTACACTACACATTTATCTTGACCCGCATCCTTGTCCGCTCGTAACAAAGTACGGGTCAACGCTGGGGCAGATATTCTTAAGCAGCGGGTTAGAAGCATCACAGTAATAGGAAAAAAAACCCTGTGTTTGAACAGTATTACTAAAAAGCCAACCAATTACAGGCATACTCAAGGATTGAGCTAAAGGAGAGTTTTAAATAAGTAGGCACCACTGTCGCTAATTTACAACAAAATGATAATATTGTCTGCATTGAAATCTGTGCTTTGCACTCGGCAGACCGAAAAATGTGGAACCTCATTGGAACTTTCGACCGTACATGAGCAGTATTGTCGCCGGCACGTAACTTGGCAAGGTTTTGGCTTAGTGGAAGTAAGTTTGCGCATGTACACTTAGTGCAACAATAAATTGACTATTTTATTGTGTAACATTATTCTATGAATAATGCCGTAATTTATTTTTAAACATGTCCGTTTAGAAGAATGATAGAGAAAAGGAAAGCGCATCTAACGATTCTTGCCAAGTTACCTGCCGGCGACTATACTGATAATTCGTTTAGGAAGCGCCGTCATGAACCGCTTAGAATAGTAGTCATAATTTGGATTGCAGTGTATTAAAATATTAAGTACTAAAGCCGATGAAATTGCACACTTAGCAGGTAATAATTATTTTATTTACTCAGTAAGTCAGTGTTCACAAAAAGCACGACATCTATGGATTAATACCACAATCTAATCGTAAGATAAACCCAAATACAGTGCAGATGGCGTTACAGAGCACCGGAAACAGTACTATTTTAAACTTCACTTTTAATATCAGAAAAATCTACCTTAATGTTTTCGTGAAAAAGACTATTAAATTGTAAATAAATTAAATTATAATTAAAACATAATGTATATTCAGACGTTTGTTTATTAAGATATAACATTGCAATCATGCTCATAAAGATTGACCTACATTCGGAGCCCTTGTGAAAGGATTGTGCAATAGAAACGGTCATTTATTACACAACAACATGTTCATAAGCAAGCGTAGTCATTTTGCATCATTTAGATGTTTTTTTTTTTAAGTTGCAGCAGGAGTAATTTGAAATAAACACGCAAAAAGAACTATTTATTATTTTTCATTATTCCATACCACATTTAAACATTGTTTAAATTAAATTAACATATTTTAGGATTATAGAAGTTATTTTGGATTATTTATTTAGAAAATAGGTCATGACACAGTTTTTTTTTCTAATTGGGTTATTTTCTCACTGCCCTTTACCGACTTAGTTCAATGTCAGTCATGAGTACGGTTGCTCCATTGAACCTGAGTTATGTCGGTCGGAATATCAAAGTGTAAGTGAAGTGGCCTAGAGACCTACATTTTGTTTTTAAAACGTATAATCGCTTTTATGCGTGATTTTTGAGATAAATCATATCCTCATACGACGTAGGTGAAATAGTTAAAGTTGTCTGGGCGGCATTATTCTGTCGCCCTGTCCAATTATTTGTGTATAATGCACGAAGACGCTCCAAAAATGAGTGTAGCGCAAAGTCTAGCCGCCTCCACGAGCCAGGCGAAGAGTGAGATCGTGACTGATGTCCCCGTGGACTATGAAATTAACTCTGTTGAACTAAAACCGACACAAACTATTGAAATGGACTTAAAACTTACTTATGTGGACCCCACTAGCGGTAAGTGCCCCATGCTCTGTTGTAATTACACTTGTGTATGCTCCATTATTTAGTGAACGTCATGGAAATGACTTGAAGAAGTAATCGAGCATGCTAATCACTCAGGTTTGAGTAATAAAGTGACAGCATAACTGAAACGCATCTTTATAAATATCTAAATATTGAAATGATATAATTTATTATACATGAAGTGTTGTTTTCAGTGCCAATATTATTATTCAAATTGGAGTCTACTAAGATTAATTGGGGACATGAGGTCTGTGAGATAAATACCTGTACGTAGTGAATATCATTAGCTATTCAAAGAAGACAAGAGTTGTATAATAATACGCACATAGATTAGATAGCTACATTATGTATATGCATTGTGGAGTCTACCTGCTCGTACGCTCGGCTGCACGGTGTGGCAACGCCGCATTGGTTTTTTCGCGCTATCCTGCGATAGAGTTGGCTGTGTGAAATAGTGTTTTAAGACTTACCTACTGAATAATAGTGGCTCATAGAACGTGTTTCGAGAATAGTTTGATTGTATAATAAACTACATCACAGTGACTAAATGTACATAAGTACACTGTCAAACGGCTGTGTGGTTTTGTATTCAATGGGTGGCGCGGCGCCGCATTTTGATTTCATTTGGTGTCAGTAGGACACGTTTACTGGACAGCGGGCTGCAGTGGCTCGAGCATGGCACTCCGATTGTTACACCATATGAAATAACCGCCTTGACGTGATACACTTGCTTACCAGTCACTGCACACTCAGAGGAAACAAACATCGGAGTTGGTTCATACGTTTTGATATTCTACAGATTGCCTGTCATAATGACGCGTTATTGCGAATGTTTGGGCTATTTTTGGAAGTAGGGCAAATAAAGTTCTGTTTGGAATCTGACAAGTGAGCTTCTAAAGATTATGTTGAACTGACTTGCATTCGCTCTATTCGCGACTTCGTACGTCAGGGAGGATTCGGGAAATAAACAAGAGTCGGAAATTAGAACAATTCGAATAAATAGATTGAATGTTCAAGCTTGAAACTAATCCTGGCCAATAGGTGCGAAAGGAAGGTAAAAATTTACAATAAAAGTAACCAGACAGGTTACTTGAACCATTAAATGGGCTGAAATGAAACTCATGCTCTGTGTACGTACTGAGTAGTCAAGTTATTGACACAGCTTGTCTGGTTTTATGTCTAAAAAATACACCCTAAAATTATAAATGCATTAAAATTCTCCACAACTCATAAATGTACTTCCGGTAAACACTGGGCAGCCAGCTCTATTAATAACTTGCTGTCTGGGTAATATTTTTAACCTGGCATGAAATATGACTAAGTAGGTACCTAAATTCTTACTTATTTCTTACTGATCCGAGAGAAGAACATGGGTACTGCCTAAATTATGCAGAGCTCTTTATTTCTTGCCTGCCTATCTAACTCTTGCTGACTGTACAGGAAATAAAGCCCGCTATGAATTATATAGTACTTAAATGTTAATAATTAACTGCAGTTAGTCAATTAGTTATTTAATGAACGATTTTAAAACGTTTACCAATAACGCTTATGCTGGAATTCAAAGCTTATCCGTGTTTGCAAACGAAGTCTAAGAGATATACAACACCATGTCACCTGTACTTCTAGAAATATAAGTAAATCTCTCAGTTCGTAATCACCACAGATCCCACATAATTATATTATTCCTTTATGCGTAAAGTATGATTCATCCTTGTAAAGGATATGGATGCGCTTTCGGTAAAGCAATATATTATGTAATGAACTAATGAATGACGAGTCAGATATTTATCTATTTTGTGAATCAGAGAAAAACCAAATTGATTTCTCTGTTTTGTGAAACAGAAAAACCAAATTGAGAATGTATTGCATGATAAAATTCAAGGAACAAAAGCTGTTTTCACTCTTTTTTCAACTTCGACAGCAGCCAAAGGCAGAGTAATTCGTACAACTCTGTTAATGATTCTTGCTACTACTCCTTTGGTTTCATACGAATATGAACCTTATTCTTTAACAAATAAGGGTTTTGACTAGCGATCTGTGTACGTGTCAGCGAGACCTAAATGTTACGCCAAAATTCAAATTCCTATGTTACTTAGATGTCGAGAAAAACCTCTGACAGACGGACGGACAAAAATGGTATGTTATAAAGATTCTATCTTTTCTTTTAAGTTTGGAACCGTAAAAAAGGTAATCGGAAGTAGTTTTGTAATTAATGCTTAAGTTTGCGTTAAGTTAAATACTATGAGTATTACAAGAAACAATAGTATGTGTAGGAATTTGGATCGGAAGACGAAACCCCGTTAAAAATCATTCTAATAGAGGCTATATTATAAAATAAAGTACACTACGATTAATACTCAATAGTCAAAACCAATCCTTTCAACACTGAAACATCCGCTAGAACATATAGGCCACAAGCCAGAAAATTAAATACACGTGTACCTACTAACCCAGCACCAATCTGATTAGTGGTTACAGAGAAATTGGTGTCTAAGATAGGTCCGAATCTAGTACACGGGTTACGCGTATTTAGGCATGAGGCATGTGCAAATCTCCCTCCCCTCTCATTCAATTGGGCACGTGCATTATACAACTGTTGCATGATGGGTTATCCGCTTTGTATTGCTGAGAAGGACTTTGTCTCAAGTGGCTAGATCCTGTACGTTCGTTTTCAAGATTAACACAAAAATTAAGGCGTAAATCCGACACAGCATAGTTTTAATAGAGCTCCTTGTGAAAGGGCTCGGTCGAGGAAGTACTACTAATATCTACCATATCTTTTTCCGCTGCCAAGCAGCATTGCTGTGTTCCGGTTTGAAAGGTATTGATGTCGATTATAGGCACATAAGACATTTTAACTTTATGTCTAAGCTTGCTAACGCTGCGGCGAACTCCTTTGGGTGCTATAAATACCACATCCTTTATGCACATTTCTATAGACCGTAGTATTAATTTTCCACAGACGATGCGATGTAGGCTGCCCTCGGCCAGCGTTTGACGTCGGAAAAACATATTAGGTTTATAAAAGAAAATACAGAGATAGCCCCTAGAAAACCTTGGCAGATTCTGGTACAATTTTCAGATAGATTTATAAGATATACGAGTATTATCACCGATAAATTAAAAGGGTTTCGAGGGTTCTCTGCACCAACGTTCATTCACACATTTTGCCTATTTTCCTTTATCTAACTTTCGATTGTCATTATGCAGGTAAAGTTGATGCATTGTTGTCAATACCTAGGTATAGCGAAAGGGCAATTAGGTTCATTCCTTGAGATGGTTCATTACTAGAGCTAATTTGCAAAAATGTTGACCCTATTTTTAGTCCTGATCCTGCTTAAACTACGACGGTCGAACTGAACAAAGTTACTGCTTTTACTCTGATAGCAAAGGTAAACCTGATACTCCTGATAGAGACAGATCATGCCTGATTTGATCGCCCAGGACCAGTCGCTTTAACGCAAACAAACCGACCGTAGCAATTAACATTGTCGGATCTACATTTTTGCGATTTTCATTTTATTGCATTAAAGGTCTTAGAATAAGTTTATAAAATGCCCCGCAAAATTTATAAATTCTTAAAATCAACCATCTTTGTTTTTCCAAGTGGAAAAAGTAGTAAGTGTTCAGTGCGCACGATTAATATTGTCGCATAGTACATTGAGACATTAGCGGCGGGGCGCGGGAGGGGAACAGACGCGAGCGCACGGCGCGGATCTGCCACTTCGGCCAATGTAATTAAATAAGTGGTATCTATATCATAAAATATTTATATCTTACAGGCAAAAACGTATTAAGCGGCACATCCAACATAAATGAGATTTCAAAGTCCAGCGAATACCGTGGGTTGTGCCACATCCGACCAAATTCAGAAATTGTAGTTCAGTTAATAATGTCAGATCTGCCATTTCCGACAAAATGTTGTATTATTTAGCGGTTAACAATGTTGCTTGTGCAGTTTCTCATATTTCCGATACACTTTTGATAAACTTGCATATACTACTACGTCAGGTAATTAATATTTATACGTCATACCAAAATTGGTTGAGGTACATTGACTATTGTTCACTTTATACATGTTTAAAACTTTGAACGGCCGTACCCTAAAGTAGCGATTTTTCACATACGACTATGTTAATTGCTACGGTCGATTAACAACAAAATCTACAACAAACAACCCGTACAAATTACAGGAAACAAATGTGGCACTCGTGTCACATTTGTTTTTCGTATAAACCTTCATTGCTGACTTCGTTGGTCTAGTGGCCGCGAACGCAACTGCTTAGCATGAGAACCTGGGATCAATTTCCGAGTCGGGCGAAGTGCTATTGGGTTTTTCTATCCGGAATTTCTTAGTACGAGACCGGAGTCTGGATTTGTGCCCAGTTGATGGCAATAGGCTCGCCCCTATTAGATACATGGGACTTTTACATAGCTGCGCGAAGTGTAAGTGTACTATAGGTGCACCTCTGCCTACCTAACCCTTCGGGCGATACAGACGTGTTTAGCTCCCTTCAAAATGGTTGAGCTGAATGGTGCTGATCCATGCGTCATGTTCGTGAACGGGCGCTGTCAGTTGGGACTGGTCATCTCTTAGCCACCACGGCTTATTTTTAATTATTTTATTATGGATTGTTTTGTTTGAATTTATATTTGCTGTACACTGGACACTCAATGTGTACGTCTTATTTACATCGTTCTCACATATAATTATACCTATATACAAGATTAATGATGTAACTAATATTTATGTAACAATATAATTTAAAAGAGTGTCCATGGAGTTTCTTGCCCGTTCTTCTCCATAGGTACCTACTACGCTTTGGAATGGGCAACTAGCTTCATATTTCTGACTGACCGACCACTTGACAATTCAAAAGTGCCTGTAAATGGTTTAAATGAAATAAATGCTTTGAGTTTGAGTTGAGTTTGAGTTTCGTCTTTAAATTGTAAACCTAGGAGTACAATCCATAAACCGTGTCTAAAATTTCCATATCATGACAAAACAGTGACAGTTGTTAATTTCAAGATTAAACGAGTGTCGAAAGGCAGCATACGTCACTGTAACTTGCCCCAAATGTTGCTTGAATTGCGAACGTGTCGATCGACTTACGTTAAAAGGCATGCATCTGTTGAGTTGATGACGCCTTTGTCTCGCAAGACATATCCAGTCCGCCGTATCCCTGCACTGTCGTGCCTAAATGTAGATGATAGTAGGTACCTGGGTATTCAATAATAAGTTCGGTTTAATTCCCGTACCATATGGTGAACTTTTACCGTGTTTCTGATAACTCGAGTAAATAGCATCTATGTGATGTCTTTTGTTCGTATGCGCTTCAAAAAATCAATAAACTGAAATCATTGCAAATATTCCTTATCCGAACGTTAGGTACCTATGATTTCCTGACCTATTTTCTAGTCTGATTAGAACAAGCTTAACATTTTTTACTGAAAGCTTATTGGTTGCCCATAATCTTAAAAAAAAACTAGGGCTAATCAGCTTGATGCTATCGGTAGATAAATAGATTTATCAACACCTGCTTGATCTTTTCAAACTTTTAAACGTAACGTTAAAACACGCGTTAAAAAAAAAAGAGCAAATCGTTAAAACATAACGAATGAGTAATCATTATAACTGATAAGTCGTTTTCTATAACCGCACATAAAAACCCACGCATAAGGCTTAAATACCAACATAACCACTACATAATGTTTGAGAGCAGATCCGGTTTTTAGCACTTAGGTACACATTCTTTGTAATTTCTTCTTATGGTTATCTACCTTATCCAGGACAGCTAAACAGATAGTGGTTGTTTTGAACAACTACCCACTATTTGAAACAAGTCAAGTCCTACTTTTCGTTTCTATTTACTTGCCTACACACTCAGTTTTTTTCAGCACTACGAGTCTTACATACGTCAGGTAAGAAGCGAATAGAAATAAGTTTTTGAGTTAGACAAGTAATTTAGGTATAATGCGAACAATTAGGCGAACGTTTTAAGATTTTTTTAACTTAATTATATTTGTTTATCTAAAAGACAATGGGAATTGGGCAAAAAACTTATTGTTCGACGTGGCTGTCATTATTAGGTAGAGGTGTGAAATAAGAAGTTATAAAAAACGACGAATTCATTGTCGACTTGGAACATTCAGCATACATTTATGTTTGGTATTTGAAGCCGTCAAGTTTTGGTGGTCCTTGGACGAGTATTGTAAAAGAACGCATAACAATGTACATTGCACAACTAGCGGCTATCACATTGCCTAATATTCTTAAGTGTTTATTTCAAGGCATTGCTTGTGGACGCAGTTTCACTAGTATAATGTATTCTTTCTGAAAAAAGTCCAATTGGAATCAAAATATATATTAGACTTAAGTACCTAACTTAAATATTACATCCTTCTCCACTTTAGTCGATTCCTCACTGTTGAGGATCGTGACTTCCTTAAATATATTTTTAAATTTAGCTTTAGCTTCTTACGACTACGTTCTCTTGGGCTCTTGCCCTCTATTTTGCTGGTCACTTCTTCTTCTCCGTCGCTTCCTTATGACTATGACTGCTAACTAAAATCCGGGGCAATTCTCGGCAATAAGTCTTATTATACTCAGTATTTCTGCGGTATGACAGTATTTTTGTAGTTAGCTTGTAAATTGTACTGATAAGTAAATGATGGGTCACAGTGTCCGCTATTCGCACCGAGCACGCACAGGTAAAAGTGATTAGACACCCGTGGAGGTATCAAGTAAATAGAACGAGTTTGTCTAATTATTCGACCTATTTTTTTTTGCCTACGAGACGACCTATCGTCACTAAAACATTTTTGGTGATAACGACATGTTAGGTATTTTTTTTTTTATCTAGGATGGTCAAAACGTAATTCCAGTTCTACTTAGGTCCAACTGCTTTTAAGTCAATTAAACATTGAATTTTGTCTGCAGATAATTTGAGAAAGAACATTAAGTATCTACTTTAAATCCTAAATTATTGTAATACCGTACTTACCTAAAAAATTACTACCTAAGTACTTGTAGAGATGTTTTTAAGATGTTATACGTATCTAGGTATTACAAAATGATCTAAATACTGCATGAAAATAGTTTAATTACAAGAAATGCGGCTCGCACTTAGCTGTTTTTTATTTAATTGTAATCTTGAATGTGGAGCAAGGTTGGTGCGTTCGACTAACATTAAAATAGAACAAATAACTTACAGCACGCACACTTCAATGTACACAGCGCTCGAGCTAACTACTCCACTGTTTAATTTATTTATTTATTTATCTAATTTTCATTTACTGTCAATAAATTACATTATCCTACGGAGGTCTCACAAGTGTTTTGATCACGTTTCGATCAAGACAGTCATGGTTTTTTTTTCACATAATTCTTAATATTGCAAAACTATTAAGATCTTTTCAGATTCACTCTTCCAGAACAAAATTAATTTGTAGTACTTTTTCAATTTGAAATCAATTAAGTAACTGAGTCAACCTGTAGAGTAGAGTCATAATAATGAAACCTACATACTACTACTAATATGGTTCCTAAGAGCAGTATGATGTCTATGGTCAGTATTTATTTCTGCTGATTCGTCTCGGTCAGTACCTATTTAAATCTTATGACTCTATAAAACTGTAAGTAGTTTGGGAAACAACAGCTCTTTACTATCAGTGGACCTCGTCTGTGACCTAGTGACCCAGTTACGCGTCAGAGTAGCAATCGCTTGTATCGTTCACAAACGTAGTCTGTACACCACCACACCGCCACACGGACTCACACACGCGAAATAAAACACGTAATACACAAACACACACAATCATATTGAATTTAACTACATTTATCATGTAGGTATGCTAAAACATAAGCTATTGATTTAAACAATTTCCAATTCATTGCTCATTTCAGATACTTAGTAATTTAAATAGTAATTATTGCACGTAACTATGCAATCATATCGACGAGTAATTTAGGTCATGCGTTGCAATGTCGGGGAAAATTATAAGCTTCGTTCTTTTTTTAAATAATCCTCTTGTACATAAAAGCGAATTAATAAACGCTTAAAGCGGGCTACATTCTGATGGGCCAGTAAAAATAATACGGATGACGCCAAGCCCTCGTGACCTGGCAGGCTGGCACACATCAGTTGGCGTTGACTACTGCGACATACTTTTCATGCTGAAATTTCTAATTTACCCGAAATATGCTATCAAAACACCTTAGATACAGACTTCATATTTAATATTAGTACAAGTCTGCGCAAATTCTTTTCAATTTCAATCCATCAAATTTTCGTTAAAACATTCAAATGTTTAGATTACTGATAAATTAATATGTTCTTTTTTTAAACTGCAATGTGATCATATTTTCAGGTTTAACTCCATTTCAAAGTAGTTCAAGGCAAGCTATAAAAAGTAATTATTCAAAAACTTTATTATTGTTGCAATATGAATATTTAAACTGCAGTAAGATCTTTTTTCAGTTTAAAAAAATTTAAATATTTGTTACAATGTTCTAAAAAGATATTGTAGTTATGAATGACTCGCGGATACTGCTAGCATGAAAATACATTATATCTGCCTCCTGTGTTTATATTTATGTGCTTGGTTATGCTTTTGCCATGGTGATTTTTCTCGCATCAGCTTTGCATAAGGCCTCTTTCTCGAAGGCAAACCTCCCATGTCTTTCACTAATCATCTAAAGATGTATTTATTAATTTGTCTTACCAGGACCGCCATCCTTAACCTAAATACATTATTTGTTAAGTGTAAGCCCCTCTTACTTATGCTACTCATATAGATACGAAGATTGGACACGACATATTTATGGATTGTTCTCGAAGTTAAATCATTTTCAAATGCTTATTGATATGATATGTACTATTTCAATTACATGTTACGGTGTACGGAAAAGTAATGACGACTGCAGCGTCTGCAACTCGTCAAAAGTAGTATTTTAAATTAAACTTTCAGGGCCATACCATCAAAACTTTGATTGTTAAAATTTCCGAAGCGGGTACAAAGTTTGAGCATGGCAGCAGCCGGCTAGTGTTCTCAAACAATACTCAAACTTCACTCATACTTTGGTCCTGGCACTCGGAAATTCTTGCCGGAACTCTCTCGTTCATGGAATGCAATATTAAATTAATTGGAAAGAACTCTATCGGATCTCTATCAGAACTACCTACTAGGTATGAATGAAGAAAAGAAAATTCATCTAGTTTGATTACAAGCTGACAATTCATTTTCCCTGGTCTCGTTGTTGCATGTTTCTTTTATGTCTAAAAGAGAGAGTTTGCCCATATCATTTTGTAAATGCTTAGTGTCCGCTCTACATATACTTACGTAAACAAACTAAGCCGCAACATAAAAACACCCCTTTCAAATAATTTACGCAACTTAAAATAACCCCTGTGGCTAACTTTATTCTGACGAGATGGAAATATAATAGCATTAGGCCATATTTGTACAATATTCTTGAAAAAATCTCGGTACACCCACTTGCGACTTACTTTGAATTGAATACAAATTAATAAGTCACTATTAGCGGGGATTTATAAGTAGCATACCACGAATAAGATTTTTATTTGTGTGTGAAACTGAAAAAAACAAGAAACACGATCGTTGGAAATTGAGTGGTGGGTAGATTACGTAACAGCTAATAAGGCTTCCCGAAGTAATGAAGGGCCCATGTCCTTGATATTTCGTAATCTGAGACTCGTGTTTCGTTTTCTTCATCGTATTTAACAACAGTAAACCTTGTTATTGTTGCTTTAGGTATGTACTTTGCAAGATATTAATGAGTGGGTAGGTAAATACTGGGGAAAATCTGTACACGAGGACGCGAAAACGGTGGGTTTGATGGAAAATATGGCGTAATAAAGACCCGTATCCTTGGGAATGCGTAGATGTGGGCTGTACTTATATATAATCTATAAAGGTATTGAGACAAGCTTTTAGATCCAAGGTTTCGTCACTAATAATAACTTTCTATGCAAGATGAATAGTTAGGCACCTTCAACGTGATCTGAGAACTTAGCTGAGTTTTCATAGCATTGTGAATACTTAGATAGTAGAAACATTGAATCGCGTCCGTTCTGACCGAAAGTCGATTCCGACATGTTGTACGCTGGGGAGGGTCTAGCAAAAAGCTGAAGGATAGTTACCACTAAAAATACTTTCATATTTAGGTTACTTCATAAATATCATCTACTCAAAAACAAAAATAAATAAAACCGGTCTAAGATACCTAAGGTAATTTCATGATAAATCAATACTTGATAGATGTGATGAAATTAATCTGGAATATCAAATGTAAAAAATGCTTTAGATGAAAATGTGATTAACGCTTTTAAGGATATAATTAAGTAATTAACCACTAGGTTTTCTTGAGAACTGAGGAAAAGATTATTATATTATGATATGTTGTAATTTAAATTGTATTTAAAACAACGTAAAGAAAGAAAGACCCAAATCTGTTTAGACGGCCGCTAATCCACTAAATATCTTGGACTTCATAAAAATACCTTTAATATAAGTAACAAACAAATCATAAAAACATATTAAAATGGCGCGTAGTACATGGCAACGTATTTGAAAACATCAGCATTACATTACCCATCAGAAATTCAAAATAATAAATATTGTATTTGAGTAGAAATAGACATAACTGCGAAAATAAATCCGAAACATAATCAAATTAGATACAGAACTAAGTGAACAAATGAATGTTGCATTCGAATGACTTTACATGAAATATTCTGTCTAAAAGTAACCTATTTTCTATCAACGATATAGGTTTTTTTCCATTAAAATCCAAGATTGTTTTACGTATTCTAATTTTCTTCCTCCTTCATTGTCAAAGGCACCATTGTTTCCCTGACTTCTTGACAGACGGTTTTCAGTTCTGTATCATACTTCTCAAGCGTTCTCTTTGCTGCCAGATATTTTCAGTTATTGGCCAAAGTGCCAAAGTTAGAGGACTTTGTTTGGCACATTGGTGTTGATCTCTCTTGCTCGCCATTCGGCTCAGTATTGTTTTTCCTGCTGCTATCGGTTTAATTTTCGCCACTGTCCAGCACACCATAATTTAGAACATAACATCACGCCTGGTTTCCCCGAAGGCTTGGGCAGAGCTGTAGCTACCTTTAGTACACGAACATTTCGCCAATTATTTTTAAATCCTATGTAATAGGGGCGACCCTAATGCCATCAACTGGGCATAATTTAGAATAGAAACCATAATATGTTTCCGAGATCTTGAAGTATATTCCCACATATCACCGATTAGTTCCATGACAAGCTGGAGCTTGTTATGGAACTGGACATGGATGTTCTGTTGTGCCAACTATGGCAGCGTTGTCCTGTTGTTCATCTAAAATCAAATAAATCAAATATGTTGATCTTATAACTTGGCTGCGTTCGCGTTATTTTTATCTAATACGTCCTCCGGCTTTATTCATCTTGTAAACTACTTTTAGCAGTTTTCTCGCGACACACATCGACTATTGAATACATAAACTTTTTCCAATATATTGGAACAGCAGTACGTGGGTTTTGTTGCTTTATTATTATGTAACGAATCTAATGTAATCGATCAACCAATAACCATACTGACACGTCGGGTTTTTGAAACATTCATGACGATAGGAAGGACGTAGTGCAGGTTAAATCCGGAAATCCAAGCTATTATGCATTCCCGATACCTCTTGAATAAAACATCAACTTTGAAACATAGGTGTTTCATGACGGATGGTAATGTCTCGTTGTTATTTGATCACACGGATAAAAGAGAGATGAGAATACTATTTGTTTTATAGATTTACTAAAAACGCTTTGAATAATGTATACAACACGGGTTACTAACTAACTTCAATGGTAGCAAGTTAGCAACTTGCTTAAAATCTCAGCAAAACCTGAAGAAATCACTGTGCAACTAGTACTAAAAGTGATGGCACTCTCTTAAAGCCTTAATAACTTGTAAATAAACAGAATAAGATAATAAGAGCGTGGGATATAAAAACAATTTCCTGCAAAGCTGGAGATATTTGCCCCCGGCTGAATGCGCCGAAGGAACGTGGTAATAAACGGCGCAGACTCGGTGTTGTCGAGTTCATTGGTTACCTATTGAGAACTGCAGTTGTAAAGCAACAGAGGTAACAGTGATAGAGCTCAGCTAACGACTAATACTTTGTGATTGTTTGCTAAACGAAAAACTAAGCTAAGAAATAAAATCCAGTAAATCACTGACGAGTTATCTGTGCCAACATTTGATAATGACTACCCGATTTAGCAATCAGTTCCGACCCTAGGCTAAACACTGTGAATTTTACGACATATAATTCTTAAGCTCAAAACTTTTAGTTTTGAGATGGGTTTTTAAGACCGTATGTCGCTTTAACAAAAGCCAAGTTTAGGTTTGAGGTATTTCGACCCTGCGTTCCCATAAAATGATATTCCCAAAATATGCTATTGCTAAAAGCATATTTTCTACTATCACAACGTGCAGCCATATCCAAAGAGGGACACAAGCAGTATTCGTCTTTCAAAATATTGATTTACTTCGCGGCTAAGTGTCGGTAATCCGTTTAGCTGGCGTGAAATGGACCATCCTCTCATGCCAGCTACGTCTAACGACATTAAGTGCGGGATGTCGGTCATTTTCAATTGAACCTTGAAAGACCCTACAATATTTTTTTTTGCTTTCACTAGAAGACTTTTTTATTTGTTGCACTTAAGATTCGTATTGACCGGATGGTGCATGATATTGATCATAATGACTTGGTTTTGCCTGTATCTACCTACTTAGTAATATTTTGCGAGCACGTGTAATACTTATTTATTTTGAAGCTTGTGCAACGCGAAGTCTACTGAGGAAGTAAAATTATTATCATTGCAGTAGATACATGCTTTCAACGTATGTTCCTTAACATAATCTCACACACCACATTCATCACAAATATTGTGTCCAATAGGATGGTGTTAGCCGTATCCTGTGAACCATGAGGGGTGAAGACAATACAATGACTTCGAAGTAGTTAATGATTAAAGTGGAGAAAAATAAGCAAGCTGACATACGCCACATAAGCGCGATGCCCTCTAAATCAATGAATCAACTGGCAAAAGATTTCCAAGACGATCAGAACAGATGAACCAGTCTTTTTTTCTTGGTGCATGAACAGCTGCTGGTTACTTGAAGATGCCTCAACTGATTGAATTGCTGTTAGCTGCAATACAGATCAATCAATCCATACTATATATATTGCTATATAATATTATAAATTCGAAAGTAACTGTCTGTCTGTCTGCCTGTATGTGACCTTTTCACGCCTAAACCACTAAACGGATTTCGATAAAATTTGGCAACGAGCTAATTGGCATCCTAGGAAAGGACATAGGCTACTTTTTGTCTCAAAAATAATCAAAATCAAAAAGAAAGGGGTGATAAAGGGGATGAAAGTTTGTATGGGAAACCCAGCATTACTTGAGTTTTAATATTAACATGCAATATTTTTTTTTGTTTGGGTCTCTATTCAAGAGATTTAAGGGATTGGTTAGTCACAGTCCGTATCTTGAAGTAATATTTAGTCTTTATTTCATTAAAAATCGGTCTACTCGGTCAAAAGTTATTGCAATTTAAATTGATAAAATGACCTTTCTAACATGTAGGTATTACGTAGTCAATGGCGGCACTAGTGTAGGTATTGCAAATATTAGAATCATAAAAAACCTGTTTTTTATTTTATTTTTTTATTTTTGGAAAACTTAGGTACAGCTAATCAGACACAGTGGTTACAAATATAATAACAAAATGATGGCCAATTACAAGTTTTCACATGTAGAAATAACAATCAACTATGATGTACAGAACACTGTACATCATAGTTGATTGCACGCGAATGTAACAACATTCGCGTTCTGTTTATTCGTATATAGGTAATGCAAGGACTATGTTATTTTATCGAAGAAGTGATTGCAAAGAGCCTTCTTCAATTTAGGCACACTGGTATGGAAAAGATCTATTTCAACTTCCTGGCAGGTTTCATTATACATGCGGCTCGCCCTAATCATGTAGGAATTTTGTCTGTAGATAATTCTTGTTATTCGTACGTGCAACAAACGAGGCTTACGCAAAAATGTAGAACATACACGCAGCCCAATTTTGCTCAGAAGCTCAGGGATGTCGTTGGATCCGTTTACAATTTTGAATAAAAATGCTAAATCAGAATTTTTTCTTCTTTCACAAAGTGGAAAACATGAAATTTTTTACACCGCAAGTTGTAGTTACACATGTATGTTTTAGAACGAAATTGAACGTACCTAAGGAATTTTCTTTGTATGCCGTCTAAACGATCGATATAAGTATTATAGTTGGGGTTCCAGACTTGAGAGGCATACTCGAGGTGACTACGAACCAAGGAGCAATATAATATCTTAAGAGTCTTGATACTTCTAAAATCAGACGAGACCCTGCAAATAAAGCCTAGTGCTTTCGACGCTTTGTTGACAATATTATTAATATGCCTGATAGTATGCCTGATATGCATGTGAGTAGGACTCGCGCCCTGAGGGTTTCGTCTCAGAGCTGTGTTGGCAAACTTACTTTTCAGTTGAAAAATCGACTTTTAATAGAGTGTATTGGACCGATTTGAATGAAATACAGACTAAATGTGTTACTTCGAGACAGAGTGAAGAACAAACTTTAACTTTGCAGTTGATATACAATAACTATAGATTACCAATTTTCCGATTTTTCTCTTTAGTTGAACTGTAAAACTTAGCTTCTCGTTAAACTTCATGCTCCTGGGTCAACTGGAAGTACCATATATTTTATAGGCTTAGGTTTATTTGCGAGTGTCAACTTATTGCGGCATAAATGGCCGTAGTTTTTATTGCGTTGACTTGGAAGTTTGACTTTCTTTACAGCGCCACGGAACCGTAGATCTGCGCGCGCGCGTGTTTCGCGTTCCTGAGAAAAAGGGTCTTGACAGATAACGAAGTTATCCTTTAAGGGTTCCAATTTTTCATTTTGAGCTGAACAGATTCAGATGAAAAGGATACGAATAGGCCATGACCTGGGTTAGTACATAGAATGCTACGAATCCCGGTAGTACGTTCCTGTGGAATCATTTCTGACCTTCACGAGGGCGAAGCCTCGCGCAGAAACTAGTAATTAATATATAAATAATAATCATTTTTAGAATCCATTTCAGAAGTTTATTAATTTATTTAATTTCTATGTAAGCTTCTGAAAGAAGAACTGATCGTCCAGTCTAGCCTATAATGGCACAACTCATTACTCCATAATTTGATTGCTCATGTGCAAACTAAAATAATTATTATCTAAATGTGTGTACTTACAAACCGTTTCATACCTACATAGTATGAGTTCCTTCAGATTATTGAGGTGTCTTGATATTTTCATAAATAAACAATCTACTGTAATATCTTGATCGGTGCACCTGGAGGACTTACGTCTTCCAAATCGTCCTCATTCCCTGTCCACTCCAGCCAATACGTAGATAAGCACGTTTAAACAGAGTGCTTTTTACGCAACTCCGGACACGTGTAGCGTCTTATTTGTATGAGCTTCTTTGTCTCGCGGAGTTTGCCAATAACTTAGCATGTCTTAACCTCAATTCAAATTTCAAGCTATATTTTTAAACATTTCATTTAGGGCTGCCGTTTTTACATAGCCCTGTGCAATGATGAAAAAAACTGGTAATGCTGCCTCTATCTCAGAATGAATGAGCTTAAATTATTTAGTAATGAAGTGTATTATATCCTCGAATCTTGATTTGTAAATTCTGAGTTGAGCAACTCAGTCTGCGTCGTTATTTAGTTATGAAATTACTTTCTCTCCAGGCTTTTGATAAGTGCATGAGTGTAATATTGTGCTAGTCTGACTGTGCACAATATCTTTGGAATAGTGAGGCAGCGTCCGGTTTTTGTGTATTCAAAACGACAGTTTGAGTGCTATCTGTGTCAAGGTGCGGATCGACTCTTGCGCAAACCGTTTTTAAATACTACGCCTGGTTGCGAGGTAATTAATTCGATTCAGTGTCGCAACGAGCGGTACTCGTAGTTTTCGAGTATATAAAATATTTTTTGTAAAATGGTCTTCAAAGTTTTGAAACTTTATTTAATTGTATGTACCTTTGCTCGCCAACACTTCAGTGCATTACTCAGCTACTTGATGTCATAGCGTGCTGTAGAGATATTAATGATGACATCAGCGGCATCTAACTTAACGCAACAGATTCACCTTCGATAGTCGCCAATTTTTAGGTTTCCGTGATGAAATTGCAATGAGACCCCATGGGGTTTTCTCTGAACCTTTTTGAGGCGTGAAGCTTTATGAAGATGTAAGGAGCGGGTTGTTTCAAAATTTTTAGGAAGACCCTGTAAGGATTTCGACTCGACATAAAAGGTTCTTTACATTTTCCGCTACTCCACATATTGCACCTAAAAATTCTGGAGCCATAACCTCAATTATGAATATTGATCGATCTTTGCTTTGCTTAATGTTAAAATAAATAGGCAGTCAACAATGCCCCCTTAAGAGCTCGATGGCCCTGCTCTCGATAATTCTCCTTAGATGGCTCACCAGCAGACTAGGTCGAGGAGAGCAACTACGATGTCAGTGTCATGATTTACTCCGCGGACCTGTCCATAGTATCATGTCCAGTCCATTGCTTGCTTTGCTGACTTTGTTGTCAAACATTTAGAAATAAAAGGAAGGTTGAACAGTATTGTAACTTCAATTATCGTATTTGTTTTCCGAAATGGCGGTACGATGGTAAAAGGCACAATGTGTGGCCAAACTGTCAGACATATATTGCATAATATGTTAGTTGTTTATGTTGATGGCCGCCAAAAATTGAGGTACCTACATGTACATACCTACCCAAAATGTCAGAAATATTTAATCTTTTACACGAGAACTCCACGTGAACTGTAACCTGAAGTAATTCCATCGATGAATTTACATACTTATACATAATTTACTGTATGACTTCAAAAAGAACGTAGGTAGGTATGTATTCATGTTCGTCAAAATTTCTAGAACATTCCAAGGAAGTTCTTAAGTTAAGGCAAGTGTATTCATTGTTTTTGTGCTGAGAAGATTGATAGATTATTGTTAGTCAAGAGAGTCTTGATATCTCTTTTTTTAAATAAAATCACAGTTTCGCTGTTCAGTAGTTTTATAAAATCAAAACTTTAAATAACCTTAAATCTGTGATATTAATTGTGATCTCCGCTAGACGTACCGACAATTGTTAATTTGAACAAATAGTGACCGAATAAAGTAAAGTATTCAGATGTTCAAGTAACACGCACTAGAGACTTCTTACTGTCTCCTTTCTTTTACACATTCAGATGTCTAAAGCGTGTGATCTGTGTACCAACACAAAATAACCTTCGCACATTCTCAACGTGTTGATTCAAGGTAAAATTGTCGGTTATTGTAAGACTGCACCTTCTCAGAGATATAAGAATATCTATTTCAGATCAATTTCGTATCAACAGTTTAGATTTAAATAAATGCAAAATCTCTGAAAAATGGTGGAAACCAATAATTGAAGATAAAATAGATATACACGCCGACTTAAGAACCTCCTTGTTTTTTTTTTCATTGTTTAAAAGGTAAGGAGTCTCTATCAAAGTATAAAATGTTAAGTCCGTATTACTTGAACTTATTGTAACTTAACTTGAAGGCGAGGTTGCAGTACTTTTTAACTTTCTTAAACCTCTGTAAAGCTAGCAAAATGCAAATGTTGCGCAAAAAAAATATTTTGTGTAAATATAACGTGCAGTCAAGCGCTGTGGAAGACAGAAATGTGATTGAAAATAAGCTGCTCGATAAAAAAAATCATAAAGATGACCCTAAATCGCTATTAAAAACGTGTTCCCTGAAGAGATTTCATCGTGAAACCATGTAAAAGTTAATATCAAAAGATAAACCTTTTTGTTTCCGGCCGGTCAGTGCCCGCCGAGACGCACTGCAAAAGGGTCCTGATCGGTTGTTTCTGAGGCAGATTTTTTTGACTTTTTAGCACCCTTCCATAAAATACCTAGCCTCTGGTACCCCTGATACTGCGGATGTCCATAGGCGCCGGTGACCACTCACTTTCATGCGTGCTTCGCTTGTTTGCCATTCTTTGGCACAATAAAAATAGAAATGGACCAAAACCACAATTTCAGGTTTCACAATTTCAATTTCGTCTATGTAAATGAATTGCATAAGCTAGCAGACATGCGAACCAGAAAAGACGAACACTACCTACGCATATTATTTCCCGATCAAAAACGCAAGACACAAACTTTCAGGTAGGTTAGCAATTGAACCGTAAAAAGCTGCAAAGCTTTATTCACGTTTTTCTGTAAACCGGTCCGAACCGTCAACGTTTAAATATTTTCTTTGCTTGATTTTAAATGAAAGCACTCGAGTTATCTCATTGATTGTCGGGTTATACAGGGTTACTTGTAATTCGACGTATATCCGTAAGGAGCTGATAGGGGGGCCAAAATGCAACAAATTGAACCCCCATATGTATGGCCGAAATTCAATAGCTTTCGAGATATTTTAATTTTAAGGGTTTTTTGGTAGTTACCCATTATTTGACATTAAATTCCAAATAAAATAAAAACTACATACCTACCTATTGAATGGGTACGATTAAAACATTATATTGTAGCTGGCACTTCATTTAAGCTATGAACATAATTAAAAGTACTTAAGTCAACAAAATTATAATGATGAAAAAAAGACCTATCAGAAGTCTATGGTCATAAAGTATCATGGTAAATAAGTATATCAGTATTGTGCGTACAAACTTACATTTGCAGTTGGAATGTATGAGAGAATATGTTTTCAACTACAATGTTAAGTTTGTTCTTGGGATAAATTCATTCCAATTACGGAATCTTATATTCAAAAAATCAAAATCAAAAAGTTT
This sequence comes from Brachylomia viminalis, assembly GCA_937001585.2. Taxonomy (NCBI): domain Eukaryota; kingdom Metazoa; phylum Arthropoda; class Insecta; order Lepidoptera; family Noctuidae; genus Brachylomia; species Brachylomia viminalis. The sequence continues at coordinate 15,860,715 of OW443293.2, read as the reverse complement.
TTATTGTTTCTCATACAATTGTTCTACAGCACAAAATTGAGGCAGCCCGACCTGAGGTGCGTGGTCCGACACGCACAAGTTACTTAGCGAGTTTATTTCTAAAGAAGCCAGTAAAAGTGAAATCCCACACGGCTCGTAAAGTAACTTTGTCACCTTGACGAACCATTTATGAACTTTCAGATTCTTCAGTTATATTTTGGAGTGCAGCGTTGTGCTGCTCAGCACAACAGCTTCACGCAACGATTACAGCTTATCTCTTGTCTCAAGGTGTAACGTCACCATATTCACGTCGACTACAATGGCGTTTGACCTTCGCCTACTTATTCGCTCGTTCGGATCGAGCCACTGGGCGAATCTTTTCAAAACATTTGTATCTGTCTCTTTCCCTCATTTTAAACCGTGTGGTATTACACAAACACATAATGTGTTACAAAATTGTCGGTGATGTACATGTTCACACACGCTTGGCTTCATATGTTCATGGTTATATTATTGTAGAGTTATGTTTGAACTGTCATGTTTAGAGACATTACTGTGCCATACTAAGCTCAAACCAACCATCATGTGCGTCAGCCTTGCATGCGTATCACACGAGTTACGACAAAATTCCCGTATGTACCCGTCGTCGCCAGATTCGTTTTGTAACAAATAAAAAAGTTAAAAGGCTCAACCGGACGGCGATGGTTTCCCCGTATACTGCGTACATATGGAAAATCCCATATTCTGATGCGGAGACTAGCTGTTATGACTGTGTGAAGCTGTGAATAAATTTATAAAAAACTTCAGACACGGTTTTTGTCGTAAAATCTTGTGCAGGTATGGGAAAACGCTAACCGTCCGTATGTGGCCTAAGAAAGTACTTACCTTAGAACAGGTAGCACCGGTAAGGTTTAATTCAAGAAAAAATTGTCACATTACGGAAGGTACTTTGTTCTTACATTAGCCATTTTTAATTTTAGACCAGAAAGCAACTCAAAAATACTGGTATCCAAAGGCTATTTGAAAACCAACTCCTTAAGTATGTTAGACATAAAAATTAAAAAAAAAAAAAAAAAGGTTCGTCGTCGTCGCGTCGGGGGACGGCTAAAGAAAATAGGAAGTTAACAGCAGCTATCCTTTCTACAATAGCATACAATCATTATTGCTAGGTATCTTGCGTCGTCTGTTTAGCGTTTTCATTAGCCGTCCCACGACGCGACGTGTCGGGGGTTTCATTTATTTTTATTTCCTGCTTTTTAACTTTATATAGTACCTATAACTAGTAGACACGCTACGAACATCGAAATCTGCGCAGCTGTACGTATTTTTCTCACAGTGAAGCTAGTTACTAATTTATCATCATTTCTCTTTCCTACTCCATCATCAGACCCTTCTTCTTTCCGTGTCGATGATACACATCCCAAGTTAGAAAAAAAATATTGCTTGATAGCCATCTATCTCTAAAGTATTCATTAAGACCATTCCGATGAGCCCAAACACGATAGAGCACTGTAAGTTGGTGAGGTACTTGGGTATCCTGCAAATTCCAGACTGCAGCATCAGTTCAAGATAACTATGTTCTAATATCATTGAAGTAATAAAAATTTCGACTCGATCAAACCTGTGGAAGATGCTCACATCCATTCATCAACTAGAAAAGAGCTGGTAATCTTCAAACGGCTGAACTGATTTTCATGAATCAGCTAAGAACACTCTCGATCAAGTCACCTTTCAAACAAAACAAAAAAAAAACAACAACAACAATATAGGTTCAGCCGTTTGGGAGCTACGATGCCGCAGACAGACACAGGTTAAACTTATAACACCCCTCTTCTTCCGTCGGTGTTAAAAACACAGGAAATAAAATATGTAATTTAATATTCACAAAGAAAATGCAAAGGGCTTAAATAGCAATTTAGTATTAAAGATGCGGTGTAACTACGGTGTACGGTGCGGTAACTAATAAAATTACAACAATACATGATACGACTTTATACTGTGTGGTTAGGGAAGAGCAGGCGCAACTAAGTATAGGCAATGACATTTTCTTTGTCGTTCGGCGACGCGAGTGAGCTCGGAATAGGTAACAAAGGGATTGTATTGTTTCAGGTGAATGGACAGTAAGTAGTTACGTACTACCTGTAATGACACCTTACAATCCGTATGTCAAGCGAAGAACCTAAGTAAAACTAATACCGCGGCTATAATTCGTAATGGCATTTTTTGCTGGAGGTCCTTCATTATCCGATTCATTTCCACGCTCCACAGGGTTTAGATGTGTTATTATAGAATAACTAGCCTGGGTATTCATTATGTCTTCCTGTCCAACTAGCGTTCCTATCCAATTTAATGCTGCACTAGGAAGGACATAGCACGTTGCAGTTTTTGACGCGTCGTTTAGTCATCATTATATGGCATATAAAATATGGCAAATCTAGTTTTAATAAGCATGTCGGCAAATTCAATTCTAACTCTAGTTCACACGTGAGGATACATGAATGTAATTTTAATGATGTATGTACATAACATAATGTGCGTGGTGTCTCTTGAAACAGTCACCCCAGACCTATTTAAAATATTAGCGCTTATTTACCTAAGAAATAACAGTGCACGTAACACGAATGACATTAAGCATATCCACGTGTTTATATCTAGACATATATAGTGTTGTGTGACCTACATTATTCTGTCCACTGCATTTCTGTTATCCTCTGTCCTGGTTTTTATAAACTTGGCCTACTTGCGGCAATATATATGGATGTTTAAATGATATAAACAGCGTACATGAATGCACTATTAAGTGGTGGAAACACGATTATGCGTATGCAGTGCGAGTGCTCGTATGCTAGTGTGCTAGTGCAGGCGACGCATTCACGGTTACGTCAAGGGTAACACGGCTGCGGCTGCACAATAGTGGCCATGCGTTAGCTATACTATCTTGTATCTATGTTATATAAACATAACGAATGCTTCGAAAGCAGTTCATAGATTCTTTTGATAATGCTGAAAATTTGATCCTTATATACGTAAAGGCAAGATACAGTGATTCCACTTTCGTTTCTAGGTCTATCTTAGTATGGAAATTTGTAAGAATGATTCTACAGTTCTGTAATATAAACATTAACCATACTAAATCCGAAAGTCTGTTCTTTATGTAATCATTCCTCCGCGAAACAATGGGATCATATTGAAATGCTTGAGAGATTCAAAAGCCACAGAGGCGTAGACTTTTTCAAAATGAAGGAAAATTATACCATTTGCAACAGTTTTTCGTAAATGAATACCACGTAAACCACGTACCAATTCGAAAAAGCACATCAATAAAACGAATACAGAAGACGATAGAAACCATTGCAGAATATAATATAAATGTAGTACTTTAATATGTAGTCTAGTCAATGGGATTTAGCTATTCTGTTTAAAAGCCTTGGCTAGATGGATGAACGAGCAAGGGCAGGGCTACCCGCGGCCAACGCCTTCTACCCTATGCCGCGGGTGAGGGGAGGCATGAATGCGATCCCCTCTGACCTACTTCTCAAAATGATCATGACCCGTCCATCGTGTTCATCCGGAGCGTAAAATAAATAATTTACACCTACCTTTACCAACGTAACACAATCTGCTCGAAACAAAATGCAGTTACCTTATTACGAGGAGTTGGCAGTCTGTTAAGCTAGTCTTTTAGCCAAATTATGAAAAGGAAAAAGAAAACGGTCTAGTCTTATACGTGTCTAATATGAGCACATCAATCTAAGATCGCGTACGACATGAGACATTCAACAATTTCGAAACGTGAGTACAGAAATATCCGTTCAGGAACGATCGTTAACTCCCAGTTGTTTAAATCCTCCTGACCTAGTTTTGTATAAACTTGGCCCATATTCACGTCGACCCCAGACGTTGCTCATACTGATGCTGTTATAATGAAATAAGGTATAATTTTATTTATCAAAAAACTTGGTAATATTTTACAGAAAAGTTTGGCAATATTAATTTCTAATAAAATGGATGTAGCCACTGCAACCGAACTAGGCAATGCCTGTATTTCGGTTTCCAGTGCCTTTTCCCTCGATTATTTAACAGTAAAATGCCAACAAAGCAAATATGTTTGGTTGTTTTACTAATTAATTTTGAATTTGAATTTTTTGTTTTACCTTTATTATAACTGCGCTTTAAGGCACAACCCAGTTTCTGTGTACTTATACTTACTCGTATAATGTATTGTGAAATAAATACGTAGGTAGGTACTACCCACTAGTGGTACTCACTAAATTTAACTTTGTGCTGATTACTCACTGAATTCTCACAATGATCATAATTAGAACGTATTAAAGTTTTATTTTATCAATTAATTATTATAAGTAGGTACCTACCTATCTAAATCGTAGGTATTGTAAGAAAAAAAAATTAAATCGTCAAATGCATTACGTACGGAGAAATACTAATTTATTTACTGACTAAGCTTAGCGTGACCCACTTTAATATTGTCCTGTTCTCTTACAGGAAAGCTGAAAATAGTAACTCACTGTTATCAACTGTACTGTTGATTCCCTATTTTTATTATTCTTAAGTTTTAATTCCTAATTATATTATTTTTCCGTCATCAAGTAACAATAATATACTCATTATTAGAAACACAATTTCAATAACAATACTTACCAAGAATCTAATGGAGTACGGAGAAGTTCGTATTGAAGTGAAATGTTATCTAAACGTATAATAAAATCGTAGCGAAGTCAACGCTATACATTGAATATTTATTTTTTCAAGTAATTTTTGCGGGGTCTGGGAACGACTGTAATGCCCAAAATATAATTTATTGAATTTTTGTCTGTTTGTCTGAATGTATGTTCCAGCATCACGCAAAAACTACCGGATAGATTTTGTTCAAATCTTGCATAGACATTCACTGTCTGGTCAGTCTGTTTGCAAGCTATAAATTATCGCGCTATTTGTTAAGGGGGATGAGCAAGTAACATTGCAATTTGTTCGTATTCTTCTATAGTTTACCGCAAATTGTTTAAAGACGAGCCAAAAGGTTAAAATATTGCAGATAGTCACAAATTTAACCTTTTAAATGATTATGACTGAAACAAAAGCTTTTTGAAGTAAATAGATCGGCATTCACAGATTTTGAAAAAAAGCAGTTAGCAAGAAAATGGGCACCTTTCACAAAAAATAATTAATCATTTCTGTTTCTTATAGGGATCAAAAAACTCTATCGCACCAAGTGAGGTTTGAGTTATACTATAAAAGTCAGAAATCGCAAAAAAAACCTCTTATAGGAAATTGATGAGACTGATAGGAGAGAGAACACAATATACCAGTTTATGACATCAGTCGAATTATTACATAACTTCACTGGGCTGAATAGGGAACGAATATAGCAGATAGTTACAGATTTAACCTTATAAATGATTATCATCCCGCTATACCTTTATGCCGTCAATCATGACATAATATAAGAACGGCTATTTTAGTCAAGTTTCAACAAAGCAAATAGCTTAGCGGTTCGACGACTGCTTTGCAAACCTATTTCCGATTCCCAACAATTGATTTAAGCTACCTTTATTTAAATTTTTACTATAATAATAAGACGGTTCGTAAAACGTATCTACACAGAAAAAGAAAGTTTAGGCCTCCTCTGTATTCTCTGGTTATAATAAAAATAAATGCCTATGGTTAGGTGATCGTTAATGAGAAATCCCGTATGTTTACAATCTACTGTTATATTATTTTAGTGATAACTTTCCATCAGGAATAATTTGTAAGACAGCATCAGTCAGTGTATCAAGGTTGTGCCATTAGGTAGTATACAAGGTGTGGTGGACATCTTGTTCGCCAGCCCCGCTCTGTCACCGCGTGTCCTTGACTGGCGCGTCATAGAGGGGGTGGAGACCTATTCCGACCACCGGTACATCCGGTTTGACGTCTCCGCCCAGACCTCGAGCGCGCTGGTCCGACAGGCCCCGAGTGGTCCGCGGTGGGCGCTGAAGCAGCTGGACCGGGAGCTCCTCCTGGAAGCCTCGATCGTGCAGGCCTGGGTGTCATCACCGGACAGGCCTGCTGACATCAACGTCGAGGCGCAGTGGTTCCGGGAGGCCATGTCCGAAATATGTGACGTGGCAATGCCCCGGGCCCAGCCCGGACGCGCTCAGCGCCAGGTGTGCTGGTGGTCGCCAGAGTTGACGACTTTACGCAGTGCGTGCGTCGCTGCGCGACGCCGGTACACCAGGCACCGCAGGCTCCGTATTCGACCTCCGGATACGGAAGCCATTCAGGCGGAGCTGTACGAGGGGTACAGAGCGGCGAAGACCGCCCTCCAAGCGGAGATCCTGCGGGTCAAGGGACTGGCCCGCGAGGAGTCGCTGGAGACTGAACAGGGACCCGTGGGGACGCCCCTACAAATTGGTGCGTGAGAAGCTCCGCCCATGGGCTCCCCCGCTGACGCAGAGTCTCCGGCCCCAGCTCGTGGAGGACGTGGTGAGCACTCTGTTCCCTTCTAGAGGGGACCATATCTCCCCGCCCATGGCTCCGCCTACTGCGGTTCTGAATGCGGACCACACCGCCGACGACGACGACGATGCTCCGGAGGTGACCGAGGTAGAGCTGCGAGTGGCGGTACGTAGGCTGAGTGCTAAAAATACCGCCCCAGGACCCGACGGCTTACCTGGGAAAGCCTGGGTCCTGGCCTCGGGAGGCTCTCGGGCCTCGACTAAGGGGGCTCCTAAGCGCATGCATGGAGAGGGGCCAGTTCCCACTTCGTTGGAAGACGGGGAAACTGGTCCTCATCAAGAAGCCGGGGCGCCCAGCTTACTCTCCGTCCGCTTACCGGCCCATCGTGCTGCTCGACGAGGTGGGCAAGCTCATTGAGAGAGTCATTGCAGACCGCCTCGTCGGGCGGCTGGTGCGTGTGGGGCCGGATTTGGCGGAGAGCCAGTTTGGCTTCCGCAGGGGGCGCTCTACGGTGGATGCCATCATGCGCGTGCGGGCCCTCACGACGGGGGATGCTGTGGCCCGGGATGGGGTCGTCTTGGCGGTGTCTTTAGACATCGCCAATGCCTTCAATACCCTGCCCTGGAGTTGCATCAGGGAGGCACTCCGGTATCACCGGATGCCGACTTACCTCTGTCGTGTGGTCGAGGCCTATTTGACGGACAGGGCCGTCATCTACCCCAGTCACCAGGGAGTATGGAACCGGCAAGAGATGTCGTGCGGTGTCTCACAGGGATCGGTCCTGGGGCCGCATCTGTGTGACATCGGATACGACTGGGTGCTGCGCGCCGACCTCCCTAGCGGCGTCAGCGTGGTTTGTTACGCTGACGACACGCTGGTCCTGGCGCAGGGGAGGACGCACCAGGCGGCGGCCGAACTAGCGACACGCGGGGTTGCGACAATCGTCGAGAGGATCCGGCAATTGGGACTCGAGGTGGCCCTGCACAAGTCCGAGGCCATGTGTTTTCATGGTCCTCGGAACACGCCACCGTCGGGTTCCCAAATAACGGTAGGAGGGGTTCACATCGGCGTCGAGTCGACGATGAAGTACCTGGGACTCGTCCTCGACAGCCGGTGGAACTTCGTGGAGCATTTCCGACGTTTGGCTCCCAGACTGGAAAGGGCCGGGGCTGCCTTAAAGCGGCTCCTGCCCAATCTAGGAGGGCCAAACGCCTCCTGCTGGAGGCTCTACGCGGGGGTCGTGCGGTCCATGGCCCTTTACGGGGCACCGGTGTGGGCGCGTTCCTTGAGGCGGCGGCCAACCCGTTGGTTGAACGCGCCCCAAAGGGTCATGGCCACCCGGCTGGTCCGGGGATACCGTACGGTCTCCGGTGAGGCGGCGAGCCTCCTTGACGGATTACCGCCATGGGATCTGCAGGAAAAAGTCCTCGCGCACATTTAGGAGTGGCGCGAGGAGGCGAAACTCCGGGGCGTAGCTCCGCTGCCGCGAGAAATCACGGTACAGCGGACAGAGCTCCGGCGGGATCTCAGGGCGGCATGGAGAGTGCGATTGTCGCAACCCAGCGCTGGGCACGCCACAATTGCGGCGATAAGTCCCCTCTTTGAGGAGTGGCTAGAGAGGCGCCACGGCGTCCTCACCTTCCGCCTGACGCAGGTCCTCACCGGACACGGTTGTTTCGGGAGGTTCCTGTTCCGGATAAGGCGGGAGGAAACGCCCGGGTGTCACCATTGTGTGGATCGCCCGGAGGACACGGTGGAGCATACGGTGGAGGTCTGCCCGGCTTGGGCGGAGCACCGCCGTGTCCTCGTGGAGGCGATTGGCGGTGGCGATCTCTCGCGTCCGGCCTTGGTCCAGGCCATGGTACGGAGCGAGAGGGCTTGGGAAGCCGTCACCTCCTTCTGCGAAGCAGTAATGTTCGCGAAGGAGGAGGAAAATTTGCGCCCTCACGCCCCTAGCCGCCGCAGGAGACGCCCTGGGCGTCGGGAATCGCAGGCCGATTCCCGGGCAACGTAGGCGCGGGCTTGCGAACGGCGAGCAATGGGCAGCTCGCCGTTCGATAAGGACCAGGCCCGGGTCGACGGCGCGTTGTGTACCACGCGCGCCTCAAAGAGATGCCAGCACCAATGACGGGGTTTGCTAGGACCGATGCCCGCTAGGGTTGCGGAAAAGTCCAAGAGGGTTACCGTGGCCCCTGGCACAGGCAACTGAAGGAACACGGGTGGGTTTTAGTCAGTAAGAGTCTGACACGCCCTCCTGCTCTGCCCAGAGCGGGAGAAGTTATTTGATGATTTCCCACCCACAAAAAAAAAAAAGGTAGTATACAAGGTGTAACAGAATAAACGCAAGTCCTGAAAATAGTTTGCTCATGATTGACTACTGAACCAATTTCAGAAACTAGGTATTAATTTAGATATTAAAAAAAAACGTATTTTGCAATACTGACCACCGATTGGGCCAAAGAAAATTAAATCTTATTTCTAGGCAATAAGACTCAATTTTAAATGCATAAAGTAATGCTAGGGTCAACCGATTTTCTTAATAATAACAACTAGCTTTAAATAAAACTTGTTTTGGTAATTGTATAATAACAATCCTTTATTTCAGGCAACTAAGGCCCATAAAACACAATACATATATAAGCATAATATAACAATAACTATCAACTAATAAATATCTAAAAGTAAAGACTACTGTACACGAAGTGACAGCGTCGAGTTACACTGCGAGGTGTCGCGTAGCCGGCCGCGGAAACGCCGATACAGCACACCTTTCGGCCAAAACTCTGAATAATAATGCTTTTAACTCAATACTCTAATTGGGGTGTATGAGGTCTTGCGTTAATTATGTTACACGTTGTATATAGGAATGCAAACGTTCATTAATTCACTGAAAACGAAAAACTTCGCAATGGGAAATTACTAAATGAAGGCTGCGGGTGTCGACCTTATTACGAGCTGCTTCTCACACGGACAACTGTACGTCGTCGCTTGTTCTCTCGTCACTAGCCCTGACTCTTCATTATTTTGGCTGCTGAGACCAAAACTACAAACATAGTATACAGGGAAGTTTTATTCAAATGTGGCCGTTATTTTAGTAAATTGTGTTGTCTTACCTACGACTTTCACGTGAACGCAGTCGCGAACCAGCAAATGCAGAAGCTAATTTGTCTAATAAATTTATTCGGACCGTCAAATTACAGTCCTCTGCCCTGTCACTCGTTTTAGACAGTCATGTCTGCAATGCTTTTATAACTTATTTCTTGCAATCATACTCCCCTTTATTTATAAACGTTGCTTAGTCAAGTAATGATTAGCGTGATTAGCGGCGTTAACCATAAATTTTTGACGTTTAACGTCTCTTAATTTAAGCAAGGTTTATAAATAAACCCTTTTATTGTTAAGACTCTACAGTATCTGTTGTGATCTTTATTGTCCAGTAGGTAATTATATTTAATTAAAATCACTTTTTTCCGGCTCAGCTACGCGCAATGACAAGGCCAGATTGTTTTTTTTTAACAATTACATAAACAATGCAGCTTTACATAGAAAGGTCAACTTTAAAACAATAGTAAAATTAAATAGTTAAGATCGATTGATACTATTGAATTATTTGTTTCACGGGTAGTCTCAAAACAACAAGAAAATCCTTGGCACAGTCTTCTGGTACTAAAATGCGCAGGAAGTGCATAATTATTTTCTACTTAGGTTATATTAGAATAGCGAAGTTCCTAGTCGTATTCGAGTATACTTGTTAAAAAAAAACTAGTTTGATAAATCCCACTTTATTTAGTTATTTGCGATGTCTCTTAATCTTCTCGAGGAATCTTTCTCTGGCACGGTTGGCGCAGTGGTTAAGCGATTAACTGCTGCGCTGCGTGTCGCGGGTTCGATTCCCGCACGGAACAAATATTTGTATGACCTGCAAGTAGTTGTTCCGGGTCTGGCTGTTTGTGTATGTCACTTTAAATGTTTGTAAACGCACCCACAATACAGGAAACATTCCTAGTGTGGGGCAACGTTTATGAAAAAAGAAAAAATAAACTATTAATGTAGGTAGACAGATTTGAAAATAAAAGTATTTTCAGTGCGGAGGATAAATAGGAAAGTCAATGAACGTCGGTTATACTTATAAATACGCTCCTATATCATGTTTATACTGGTATATTGTATAAAAGTAAAAGTCATGACGACGCGTGATGTGTAAACAAAAGAGCACACTAAACAACAATGCATTATAAAACGAGATGAAAACCCACTGTTTCGAAGAAATCTAGTTAGTTGGAACAAAATGTAATAAGGAAAAATCGATTACTGTGTTGCAGAAATAGTGTCGAGGACAATGAAGTTAGCTAGAAAACAGATCGATTTTAATGTATATTTGAAAACTGTATTGCTGTCCTCATATCTGAAGGTCTAGGCAGTCCACTAATGACACAGCAGGTTAATGTAGAGAATTATTAAACAACAAAATCGATTGTCATGCACGAGTTCACGGCCGTCATAATATACGGGCTGTGCCCAAGAAAAGTTACTATATAATACACTCAAATTCATCTCGTAATTCAGGTGTTTCAGCGGAAGAAACAGATTCAAAATATTTTTAGGGGTAGGAATTGAGGAGAGTAGACAAGATTTTACCGCCCGCGCCGCCGTGTGATACAGAGGCTCGACTTAAGATTGTGACTGAACTGTTGACCTATATTTATAAATAATTCTCTGCAGCACGAGATAGCTCTAGATCTGACAATTTCGTTGACCCATTTTACGAGTATCGGAATAAAATGCTTACAATTTACCGCTCGGCGACGCAGTTGACAGAATTTTATTCATTTCCTTTACAGCACAGCACTTCACTGGAATATAATTTCGAGTTCTTTCTTTTATCTTTCACACTTCATCTTGATGCTACTAATTTTTGCGTGGAAATGTTCATGTTTTATTTATTAAACGTGGAAAAGCCTTATTCTGCAATGTTATATAACGTAACTGAAAAAATTATCTTCTGGTGTCAAATTATTAGGTACAGACTTTGTGAAAGCTGTAACTTTCTTGTAGTTTTCCGCTGTTTCGTGTCAAGGCCAATCAGGAACTTAACTCCTCTTGGGACCACTGTTCCATGTGAGATACGTTATGAGCATACTCACATAATTGATCAATTACGAGTAGATTGTTTACCCGTGCTGCCAATTTCGGTGTCATTGTCTTAACAACCTGATACAATGATTACGTAACAGAGTAGTTACATCTGCAGTACCTACCTAGTATTCAGTTTGTATATGTAGCTTGCCAACTCACAAGTCGTGCAAAAAATTGCTACGTAAGTAATTGGCATGCTTTTGCTTAACAACAAAGTGTGAGAATTCAAACATTTCGTATTAAAATCTTATCCATGAAACTGCAAAAACCGTGACATGTCGTCATACGACAACGGCCGCGGCATAGAGATACGATATAACTTATTATATCAGCTTATTATTAGCGAATTTTCCAGCTTTTCCCTTAGGAAAAGCTGGAAAATTCGCTGCTTTAGTTCATGTGTGTATGTATACTTTTGAACTCGTGTCAGGATGGATACAAATAATTATTTGTTTGCGAAAGAAAGGCTCGACTCAATATTTTTGCGATACCCAAGAGCAAGGGAATCTTTTCACGAATATGAATGATTGACATCGCAGGTTCCACACACCTGTGTTCCACGCGCGCCTCAAGGAGATTTCAGCACCAGTAACGGGGTCCGCTAGGGCCGATGCCTGCCAGGGTTGCGGGAAAGCCCGAAAGGGTTACCGTGGCCCCTGGTCTAGTAACTGAAGGAACACTGGTGGGTTTTAGTCAGTAAGAGTCTGACACGCCCTCCCGCTCCGCCCAGAGCGGGAGAAGTTATTTGACGATTTCCCAAACTAAAAAAAAAAAAAAGTTCCATACACCTACCTGATATTACCCGACCCTTATAATTATGACCTTTTATTTGTTTATTACTTATTGAATTAATAGTCAACTATGGATTTCAGTAGTAACAGTTTTCCTAGTTATTGTTTTCAGTTTCAGTAACGCACCATTATTTCCAGTGAAGATTATTGACTAATGATTTATTTATTTAAAATTAATTGCTAAATACATATTCAGCAAGGTTGAAGTAACTATGTAGATTTTACCTTTCAACTCTGTGCAATGCACAGTGCCTTGACACAGAAATGTTTCGTCAATTAATAGAAATTGAGATTTATTTTGTTGGTGAATTGAATTAACGTTTAATAACAGATATGAATGTAGCTATGTACTCAAGGTTGTGCACAAAAATGCAATTTTACAAGGTCATCAATTTTACAGAATAACTATTATTATATACGTAGGCACCTAGTGTGTTTAGATAGTTAACGTATCGCTGCAATACTGTGGGGTTGTTTACCTTCTGCTGTATTTTCAGTTTTTTATGTTTATCCTGTTTTAGTACGCAATGTTATTCAGGCCCTGCGTTTATTACTTTACAGAAAATAATATTGATGCTAATATAATTCTTAATAGACAATTTATGTTCATTTTAGCCATATTGCAGCATTTATTTTGAAATTACGCGGGTACGAAGATGCAGATTTATGCCGATTGTTCTTTTTCGCCAAAACTTAATGATAGCTAGCTTCTGCGTAGGTTGCTGCACCACCTACACTTAGAGAAACGTGTTCTGGTCATGTTACGTTTCTCTGATAAAAATATTTGAGCCATAGATACCCATTATGGCAAGAACGCTGCGCGGAGTTTCCAGCTGTTTCGCTCGCTTCAATCGGGACTACGTTTACTACGAGCTATGTTTATCTGTGTACATATACATAAGATTACACGTAGGTAGGACGCATCGACCTCGTCAGACCAAAAGCAGTACCACTGTCACTGGGTAAGTGTGTCAGTGTGCCAGTAGGGCGCGCGTCATCCGCGACCATGCCCCCCTCCCTCGAGCGCGCGCCCCCCTCTCCTGGCATCCAAGGTCCTGAGATACTGCAGCTAACATTACTTAACAAATCAACAATTTCTAAATAAGGCAAAGGGTTACGGAATATTTGAGAAGCAAAACATTCAGTACACTTTTTATTTGATGAAATAAACGCAATAATTGCAGCAGAAAAAAAAAGTACAATACCGACAAAAATGGATCCCATATACAAATTATATAATGCTGACAATGTTTACATTCAAAAAGTTTTCATTTAAGATAGTTTACTTTGAGTTGCGTTCAGCTTTATTGTCTGTTCATAGAAATAGAATGACAGTGAATAATAGGAGCATTACCATTACCAAGAACATATCCTGATAGTGATGATTAATACGGTCGACGCGGATGCGGATGCGGTCTCGTAGTATGGCGGTCTCAACTCTAGTGTACTCACAATCAATACTTGGTTTGAGTTTTTTTTTTGTTAATTCAAAGTTTCCACGTAATGCTAATAGCGTGAATATTGTACCCGAGAGCGTATTGCGCGTGAAGTAAACGAAGCCAATCAAACAAAAACTCCTTGAAATACTCTTTTCCTTCAGAATTAAAAGGAACACAACACCAAACATAATTAACTTCCTCGAGTTGCAGTCCCTAAGCACGCCGTACAAACGTGAATTATTGTCTGTTCACGGCAGGAGCCTAGAGCATTGAGCGTCAAGTTAGCGTTGCACACAGCATTATTATGTGACTCAGGCTTGCTGGACAAATCTTCAAAATAGCTCGCATTTAACTAGGTCAATAGGGCACTTTATGTGACGGTTATACACCCTTATTTCAGAATTTGTGACGCTACAGAATCTTAATACCTAATCGATCGAAAACGTGTCCAGCCAGCTTGAAAAACTACTTTTCGCTGGTCTCTCAATCTCGGTAACGGAAGTGATTTTGACGACTTTTTGCATATCAACGGGCATTACATAAATGTATGACAGGCATCGAGCTAAAAGTTTTGTGATACGTACAGCGGTTTAGTAGAAAAATGCAAAAATCTGTGTCCAGCCAGCTTGAATTTACGTATAAGACTTCTGGCTGGCACTTCCGTATCTCAATAACGGGAGCGTTATCGAATATGGTTCCTTTACTAACATTTAAAAACGAGAAATCAATAAAAACTTCATATCAAACAAAGTCCAGCCAGCCTGAGTCGAAGCTGGCTGGACACATGTATCTCCGCTGCCTGATGATCTACGGCCTTCGAAATGTGTTCAAAATTTTGTGACGGGGACGATAATGATAACCTGAATTTGTGACGGAGAGACTTTGAGTAGTTTCAAAGATATTGATAATTTAAATTTTCCCAAACAAACATCCATTAATATTGTGAGGTGACCATAATTTTTGCATAAATAAAGGATTTCTTTTTAATCGACTAATCGGCCGGTAGCAGCCACGCCTGCTATGTATTTGATTATCCCGTGGGAATAAAAGGTTTTTCCGCAGTAAAAACCGTAAGTATGTGTTAATTCAACATAATAATTGATTACCAGCGCTGCAAAAGAGAGCCCACGTATATTTCGCGTTTAGTTAATTATCTTAGTTAACTGAAAATGCGAATCAAACTCAACAGTCGGCGTTGTATGTACTTTTCGTAGTAATCACAAATCAGAGTAAGACAACTATTAATCCATGGTAAGACATATAAAGGACTCTGGTTTGAATAAATACGGCATGCAACATTATAGTTGACATCATAAAGATGCTCATTTGAATTAATAATGCAATAAAGTACTTGAAAGTTTTGAGGCATGAAGTCCGCTATTTTAACTATACGCATTTGGAATGGGCTACATAATATATTCTTCTTCCTTTTGACAAATTTTACTAACTATGAATTTTAAATTAAAGAGATCTAAAAGAACCTAGGTACCACATAAAAAAATAAATATATATCTTGTTACCATATAGAGAGTAGAGTACCTAAGAATAGAGGTACGGACATTCGGATTAAAGGATTACTATTTATTATCTTTACGTTGACGTCGTGGTGGGGCTTGCGCTCTGCGAACTCTAGGTCTGTGCCGGTAGAGTATACTTTGCCGAAACAGGTCTGGGGTGACGAGCCAGGCCAAGAGAGATACATAAACCTGCAGGGCAGCATGTGGCGAGCTGTTGGGCATTAGCGACCCCATGGACCTTATCCCCCGGGAGAAGTCTTGTTCCTCATCTCTGCCTTGCCTTTATTGACCGGCTGGAGTGAACACTGACGAGGAACAGGGCTCCCACCTCTTTCTTGTCTTTATTGACCGGATTGAATTTTCTTTGACAGTAGTCATAATTTAATTGGAATATGAAGAATTACGACTGCCGTCATATCGGTCAGTATTGATTTCGATTAGTTGTTAAAAATTTTACAAAGTTTAACGCCGTTTTCGTATAGGTTTTTTATACAAACCAATACGAAAACGGCAATCTTGTTGAAGTATAACAGGGTTTGCTGTTAACCTCTTTGACTTTTCAGTCCTAAAACTGTTTCAGTTCTCAGCTGACGGTTTATTTTTCCTGAAAGCCGTATATAATTCAATTCGTATATACAAAAAGGATAAGAGAGACTGTAAAGTGAACTTGAAGGTAAGCTATGGTCAATTAATATGAATTTGGAATTCTAGAGGAAAATATAGATATGTTTCATGTTTTAGTCCGGATCAGACTCGTAAATAAATGGTTTAGATAGTTACTTAATCAATATTTTCAAGCAGAAGGTAGAATATTTAAACGTTAATGAAACCATGATAATATACACACATCAAAAGTGTCTAGGGATCAACATATATTTTTGCAATAACTTTTCTCCTGATTGATATTAATTAAAATTTTCTTTAAGGATTCATAAAATAAAGTGTTTTCGTTTGTCACAGTAACGATAAACCAAGTCACCTTTGCATTAATAAAGAAATTTGCCATTTTCCTAATAAAGGGATTTTTGACATTTGAACCACTAACACAAAAGTTCGAAAAAAAGACTGAAATAACAGTTTTCTTTAAAATTTTATTGGGTAACTTAAACAATTAATAATCCGTGTTTCTACCGCGAACACTAACAACACAAGAACATCGGTTTGGCATACTCAAAATGAGTTCATCCAAATCACGCTGTGGAATGGCCGCCCATGTTCGTTGCAACAACAAAAAAAGGTCTTCTTGCGACTGGATACCCTCCATATTCGGCAGAGCTCTTCTCTGTAGCATATCCCATGCATGCTCAATCGGGTTCAAGTCTGGCGACTGAGCAGGCCAGGGCAGGACATTGATGTTAGCTGCGGCGAGAGTCTGTCTTACAACTCTTGCGGTGTGCGGTCGTGCATTATCATGCATTAACTGAAATAAGGGACCGATTTGCACTTGTAGAGGAACGATGACGTCTGATACAATCGTCTCAGCATACATTTGAGCGTTGAGGTTGCCTCTGATCCAAATCAACTCAGTTCTTCCGCCGATCCAAATACCCGCCCATACCATGATGGTTCCACCACTATAAGGATGGACTTCCTGGCAGGATTTTAATCGCTGTTGGCGTCCAGGGGTTCTCCAGTGTCGTATACGTCTTGTATCCGGTCTCATACCAAAACGAGACTCATCAGAAAAGCACACGAAACGCCATTGTTCTTCTGCCCAATTTCTGTGTTCAAGAGCCCATTGATATCGAATCCTACGATTGTGCATTGCTATAGGTGGTACCCGTAGCGGTCTTCGGGAATGAAGGTTCACTTCATGCAAGCGGTTTCTGACTGTTTGGTCGCTAATTAAGTTCCCTGAAGAGTGATGAAGCCTCACGGCTAACATCATGGCGGTTATTGTTGGAGCTCTTCGAGTTAAGATTTGAATGTATCGGTCTTGTCTCCGTGTGGTGCAGCGATACCGTCCTCCATGGCGCTCAGCCACGGTACCAGTGCTTCGGTAACGTGTCCAAAGTCGACTGATAACACTCTGACTTGTATTCAGAGCTAAAGCCACAGTACGTTGCCGGGAACCAGCTTCTATCATTCCCACGGCTCTGAGCATTTCTTCCCTGCTTAAATGACGTCGCCGCTCCATAATAACGTTGGTTTTAATCAGTAGTAGGGAAACAGTAGCACTAATAATGTCTTCAATGCGTTGTATGTTTTTATAGGGAAAATATTGACAGCTGATTTTCATCTTTTACTCGAATTTGATTCACAGTTCCTGATTCAAATTATGAAATGCACCAAAAAGGATCCATATAAATTTATAAAATCATAAATTTATTACAAAGCCACATCTTAATCTCAAGAAATCCGCATAAAAATGCTTGATCCCTAGACACTTTTGATGTGTGTATTTTATAACTCTATAAGTACTTTAATTTCCTTTTGCAATTTTTGGAAACATCAAAGAGAAAAGGGTACCTTTTGACGGACAGCATGATTACAAAGCCAAACAGCTCGTGTTTCTGAAAAAGAACTCCTCATTCAGGCAAGTTAAAATAACGCAGAGTCGAAGTTACTCAATACGTGTACCGTATGATGGTAGACCGTACGTGATGAAAAACTGTCAGCAGTTCGTTACATAATAAATCTTTTCTAAAGAACATGTTTAAAATAGTACATTGTTCACCGAGAGGAGAAAGTGACCGATTACCGTCGAGGGTGTCGTTTGAAGCCCGAGCCGTTGGCGAGGGCTTTAAAACACCCGAGATCGGGAATCGCACTTTCTCTCGAGTGATACATAGTGCTTTATAGGTACTACACCTACGCGGAAAATAAAAAACTAAATCTTTACTAATTGAAATTTATATTGAAATTGTTGCAGTCAGTGAAGCTTAATGCTTTTTCCATTATTGTTTGTTTGAGATGTTTGCGACAATGTAGGAGGAACACTGACCTCTATATTATAATAGAGGTCAGTGAGGAGGAATAACTGGGTCTGCAATTTTCACATGTTCTTTTTTCAAATTGTTTATCCTGCCGCCGCAGGGTCGCACTGCCAGCCCGACACCATCCAACACACAGCTAGTGGCCAGTGTCATTTTGCGAACTTGGAGATAAAAACTCACTGTAAAAACTTTTTGGCTTTTGATATTTAGGTTACCGGCGCATAGTCTTACCCAAACTTAAAAAAGAAAAACCACGTAAGAAATGGATTTTCATACACTTTTCTCTCCCGCTAAGATGCGTTTTCTCCCCGCATATTTGCTCGATATGCAATGACGTACTTTCTACCGTAAATTTGATAAAGTATCAAGGTACTTTCCAAGCAGGTGTAGTATAAATGAATTTTGTTTTAGTGTGACGTTTGTAAACAATATGATTGACAAATAATAAATCATCATCATCATTCCTTACCATTGCCCTTATAGCAATTTATTTTGAGTTGGTGCAACGTATCTTGCAAGAGGTGAAGGTAAACATCGTGTGGAAAGCGGCATGTTCTAGAAACAAAAATTCGAAGACATGTGACGTCTACCAACCCGCAGTGGTAGATTACAGCCCACTCCCTTTCGAAGAGAGGATGTAAGGGGTGTAAGGAAGCATATTTACCATCTCAGTGTCCCAAGCCAACCTTACCTCCTCGTGGTGCACAGTGCTGAATAAGAAACGAGGCTCTGACAACCGGCAAGTGGTGGTAAACCATTTCAAAATAAAACTTCGCAGCTAAACGGCGCAGACTAGTGACGGGCAGCACCTTCACTAGTGCGAGAAGCTGTGATCTGCGATCGCCAACCCGCATGCCCAACGTGACGATGATGGGCAAAACCTCTAATGGCAAGCCAAAATAAACCACGGCCCCCAGTTCCGGGCTGCCTTGCTATTCCTAATTTTGGCGGCGGTCACGGTAATGGCAAGGTACGAAGAATCCCCGGTTTACGAATGGCCGCCAAACCCGACTAGCCCTGAACGACGTATAACGGACGCACGTTACGGCTCGACGAATACCTAGTGCTGCTTGAAGAAGAGCTCAGAAAAATAAGGTGGCACATTCTTAGGTTGAGTGAAGGCTGAAGAGAGGGGGAGGACACAATAACCCTTCAAAAGGGCCACCTTTTATATTTTCATGACGGAGTCCAGTTCGGTAAACAAATACCTTTGTGACACCGTTGAGAAGTCTCCAGTGTCTCAAACAGGGTAGCGTACGTCGTATTGAAGCTAACCGAGAGGTATAGCCTCAAGGTTTTTCAGGTTTATGCACCGACCTCATCACACTCGGATGATGAAGTGGAGGAAATATTCGAGGATATCTCCAAGGCCTTGCATTCCACCACTAAGGCTCACTGCAACGTACTCATGGGGGATTTTAACACTAAAGAGGAAGTACAGGATTGCAATGAATCGGTAATAGGACCCTACGGGTTTGACAGCAGACCCTTTTAAAGAATTACATACACATTTGTCACGAATCGTCTAGCATCGCGAAGACTTGACTAGTTTCATTCACCAGAGCTGACCGGATTTCGAGGAGGATACAACACCATATACCACATCCACACAGTGCCGCAAATTATACAGACGTCCGAAGAGTATAATCAGCCCCTGTGTCTTGCGTTTGTGGAGTCCTATGAGAAGGCTTTTGACTCTATCGAAACCTGGTCTGTTTTGGAGTCTCTTCAAGTCGACTGGCGATACATCCAAGTGCTAAGAGCCTAAAAGAAAACGCGCCAGTGACCAAACTCAGGACCAGCGAACTGAACATATCCTCCTGCGTCGAGGGGTGAGAAAAAGGGACGTTACTTCCCCAAAATTGATATCTAACGCATTGGAGGATGTGTTTAAGACGCTGAACTGGGAAAGACGCGGCTTTAACATCAACGGCGAGTAAAGCCGAAACGTGGACACTCACGGTCCGGCTGGTCCATAAATTCAAGGTGGCTTAGCGAGCTATGGAACGAGCTATGCTTGGAGTCTTTCTGAGGGATAGAATCCGGAAAGAGGTGATCCAGCAGAGAACCAAAGTTGTTGACGTAGATCACAGAATAAGCAAGCTGAAGTGGCAATGGTCCGGCTATATTAGCCGAAGAACCGATGACCGTTGGGATATACCTGTTCTAGAGCGGAGACCACGAATCGGCAAACGTAAGGTAGGACGCCTTAGGCTAGGTGTAACGACGATGTTCGCAGAGTGGCTGGTAGCAGCTGGATGAGAGTTGCCGAAATTGAGCTAAATGGCGTACAATTAGAGAGACCTATGTCCAGCAGTGGACTGATGTAGGCTGATTTTGATGTTATGCAACGTATCTTCTGCTGGCATAGTTCTCTATTAGTCGTTAATTCGTCATATCGGTAGTCACCCCCTAAATAGCCATATCATCTTTCACACAGTCCATCCATCATTTCTTTGGTCTTCCCCTACTCCTTTTCTGTCTTTTCTTCATTCCTCCACACCACATGCCCATACCATGACAACCGATTTCCACACAACTATTTAGTCACCGGTGCCACTTTCAGACTTCCTCTTATACCTAACCATACTCATCTGACAAATAATAAATGAAATACAAAAAATATATAAATTGGTAGATTACCTACGCACCTGAAAATCTTATCAATTTATAAGCCTATTTGAAGAGTACCTACGTAAAAATCTGTAGGTAGATATTTTGTTTAGAATATAAACGTACGTGCCTACAGATACATGAACATGTATTTTGTGAAGTGTCAGTGCCCTCACTAGCATTTACTTGCAATACATAAGTACCTTATTATTATTAAAGTTCAAAGAGATATTCAAGCAATGAAAGCGACAATTGATTGAACTCCAGACCATTTCTCTGAATTGGCATTGTCAAACGACTCAAGTGCTGCGTCCTGATTTAAAAGTCCTATAATAATTACCAATGCAGACATTGCGTGAACTTTTGAAATACTTCAATAAGCCCTTTTGATATTGAAGAACTGCGAAAAGAGAAATTTAAATGAAGTACCTATCTACTTACTAAATGTTATGGGAGAAGATTGCGTCAATATCTAAATTGTGTAGAATCGATTAAATGAATGAGTGGCAAACGGTATGTTTCCTGCAAAGTATTAAAATTAAAAACTTCCAACGATGTTGAAGTAGTTTCAATATGGCGAACGACGACGTGGGCCGCGCGTGCGTTTCTTTTCCATTTCGAAGGTTACTTGATTGTGCAAGAGTTGACTCCGATGTGCAACCAGAATATCCAAAGAACAAAGGATTTCGGTGATACGTCACTTTATTTATTTTCTAGTTATTTGCGACTAAATTATTTGGTTTTTAACCATGTGATGGTCAATATTACCTACTATATTTGAACCATTTAAGAATTTTATCAAATCACTTTGCTCAGTACCTAGGTACTACATACGTTAAAAAACAACCCCATTGAAAATAAATCAGGTTAAAAATATACGTAGGTATATAGTAACTATTACCAAAATTGCGCAACGAAGCAATCGAATAGGTATACATGTCACTATCCAAAAATCTGTAGACACTGGCGTAAATAACAAACAATTATCTAAAATATATAAAACTCGACAATACCAATTTCTAAAGCTTTCGGAATTGAATTGTTCAAAATATTTAATATACTGCCTCGGCGCTTACAACTGTTGCCCTTTGGCGAAATTGAATTTCAATTTATCTTGATAAGTGGGACACGCCGCTCGCGCATGTTGCAATACGCTCACCAATGAATGTGTTCTGCGTCCCGACGTCACTGTTGTCTCGCTACCAACAAACTCCTTTGTTACCTATTTTATTTAAAAGTAACATAAGCTATATGCGTGTCATAGTTTGTCGTACAATACAGAACTAGCGATTGTAAGAGAGTGCAACCATCTTACCTGAAACATCGATACCTTCTATCTGAAAAACACTCTTAAGGTAATTTATAACTTGGTCAAATTGCACAATACGTTTGCTATATAGAAATTCACAATTAAATTCAATGTACACTCTATTTATTAGATTATCGACATTCTGTGACTGACGTTCGTTACCCAATCACGTCATATGACCTTGCTAAGTTGGGCAACCCTACATACAACTCATAATTCGTCCAAACTTGAACACAATATCAATATTTCAATATTTGACATACGTTTACATAATGTCACACTGTTATTGTTGGTAATGTTAGAGTCGGTCAACAGCCAGCAGCAGTCGTCTTTAACGAACACAGGACTTTATTTCATAAAAGTCTGATTGACTTTCGTGGCCCCCATGCGTAACCATGACTAGCTTTTGTAGTCCTGCAGGTGTAAAGATGAAGAATATATTGGATTCACCAAAATTAGTGCTTTCAGACAAATGATCGGTATCCGTTTTTTCCTTACAATCCGCGCAACCGTTTCTACATACAACCTTGTGCCACTTCCACATACATATGCTGCACAATTATAATTATGCATGTCTGCTTGCACATTTTATATTAATTGTTCTTTATTGATGTACGTTAAGCACTTGCGGAGTAAATCACTAGTTAATATTTAAAACTGCTGTAGGTATATTTAATCCGGATATAAATTTCATAATCTGTTATGTAGAGACGTATGATTTAAGCTTCGATCAACAATAGCACTAAAATATGTACATTAGTAATTTCAGGTATATTTATTTGCCTTAAATAACAATCCTTGATTCCACATTTCATAGAAATCCTTAGAATTAAAACTGTTTGCCACAAAGTTGAACCTTCAGCATTTTAATTAATAAACTTTTGAGAGGTTTTGTTTTTCAATGTTTTTAATTTGTTTACTATTGCATTGTAGAAAGCAAGGCTATAATGCAAGAGCTCATGAAGGTGTTATAGCTGGACTGAAATTAACAACTAGCTTTTTAATAAAACTTTAGTTTTCTTTAACTGACAATAATTGTTTTTTTTTAATATCCCTGCCGAACGATGCGATCATAAACTCGTCTGGATTAACGATCGCACTAAACATCTTGTAAAGAATGATGATTATCAACTTGAGCCTTGTTTTTTTCTATACAGATAGGATAGTGTCATAGAGTTCGCAACGCAAAAAATAAGTAACTCGGAGAAT
The DNA here is from genome assembly GCA_937001585.2 of Brachylomia viminalis. Lineage (NCBI taxonomy): Eukaryota > Metazoa > Arthropoda > Insecta > Lepidoptera > Noctuidae > Brachylomia > Brachylomia viminalis. The sequence goes on along the minus strand of OW443293.2, from coordinate 15,837,330 downwards.
CTGTCTATTGGTGGAATCAACTTTTTTTAGGGTTCCATACCCAAAGGTGGCCAACACTGTTACTAATAATGGGCGGTTTTTTGATCCCTAGTTAACTCGACCATTAATTAAAAATTGTAACTATTACTTAACAAAATTTACCACGCAAAGTTGCAGAGTTAGTAGTTAGGTTTTATGGCTGCTGGTTAATTCCACCACATCAGATGTTTTGTACAAGTTTTCTTGTTGTCAACGTGGTATTACTCAAGTATTCTTTGTCGTGGAATTAAACATAGTTAGATATTATGTCGGAAAGTTCATCAGACGATGATATTTTTGCGTAGTAAGGCTCCGCTCTCCTTCCGTCTCTCACAGGGCTGTATCTTTTGAACCGTAATATATAGAAGCTTGATTGACAATTTCCACAGAATGTGTACTAATATGGCCGCTACAACAACAAAAATAAAATAAAGTCAAAAATTAAATACAAGAAACGTGTTTTAAATGATGTATCTTGTCAAGCATTATGCGATGGTACGGAATCTTTCGTGTGTGAGTCCGAGTCGCACATGACCGCTTTTTTTTATTTCTCAACGTTCCGTCTTAGTGATTTTGAGGTAATCCTATGACAGGTAGTTAGACATGGTAAACTTAGGTAATTTTTAAGTCTATTGCAGGTTTTTGGTAAGAAACCCTCACTCAATAGATGGGATGCCCATTAAAGGATTGTTCGGTGTTCTAATGGAAAATTGTCTTCGTTAGTTACTGAACAACAGGAAAATGCCACTAGGTATTTTACCAAAATATCAATATGTAATAAACAGTGATATATTTATTTTTGAAACCGTGGCAGTTGGTCTGTGTTGTGTGTGCGTAGTCCCCACTCTGGTGCGCGGGCGCCGCATCACTTGAGTATTTTGTAATAACGCTAAAATCGTGGTAACCAGGCCAAGGCTCCGCTTATTTACATGTATGTGAGAAATTGCGTTCTCACTATTCATATAATCATATAGTATGTAGGTCCAGAATAAATGTATATATTTTGAATCAGATTACAAAAGTCTAATAATAATGTATACTTTTTTGTAATCTGATTTTAAATGACACAATGGTATACATATAATTTACATGATTTTATTTTGTTAGTATTTTAAATTAAACTGAATGCCAGATGTCGAGTGATTTTCATATAGTGTGTTTATATTTATGAATTCATAGGTATTTTCATAGAATTTAATGCTTACAACACCACAGACAGATTAATATGTAATGTTGTGTTTTTTCCTAATATGCTACTCAGTGTAACTAAACCTATGATGAGAGGCCTACCTCCTAAGCCTAGCTGTCTGCATTAGTAGAGTTAAATATATAAATAAAACCTGTGAGGCCTCTTCTTTTGCAACAAACGATCTATTTTTTTATATATATACCGATATCGCAAAGATATAATAAAAATACCTAGTAGGTATGCGGCTATCACACGTTATCTATTTAAAGTTTGATTACAAACAATGTATATAAATAAATGTTTATCTGAGTTGGTTGTACTGAGCGCTATGTTGTAGGTGTGTTGTATGCGCGTGTGTGCCATGCGCCTGCGCCGCGTATCGACGACGAGCTTTGATAAAAAAGTGGGTCACCGCCTAATTATGCTTAATGTCGTGCCAAGTTATGCGTATCGCTTCTGATGCATTTATGCTAATACATGCTGCTGGGTGATTGTATTCCAGCACTGCATTCGACGCTTACGATGCACAATACTAATGACATGAGTTGAGCTTATTTATTTATAAAGGACTGCCGTGAATGTACATACCTTAGTACGCGGAAATAAACATAACAACAATTATTGTATAAAAGTAAATTGTATTTTATTTATTATGTATACAGTACAAAGATTTTATGATAACCAAGTAAAAGAAAAACGTAAGAGAATAGTATGGTCCTTATCCATAAAACCCTTTCAACTCATAAGCATAGTCTTCCATACAATTGTTTAGGGTAGGACTACCTTATACAAATCTAAGCAGCCCTTTGAATGAACATAAAAAGGCCTGCCGTCATATTTGCTAGTTTCTGGTGCTTTAGAGATGCAAATAATCCTGATTGTCCTCGAGTGAATCTTCCTCCAACAAACTTGATAGCTGGCGAGAGTCACGTGAATATTTTCCAGAACGCCGGCGGTCTACCGTGATACTAATAACTAGGGTTAAGACGACCGCGTACTGGTAAACTTCACACTCTTTATCCTCCTTGGAAGCTGGATCATCAATGTGCTGCTTTGTCTTGGATTCCTTCATCATTGGGTTTTATGGCGAGAGTCACGTGAATATTATCCAGAACGCCGGTCATCTACCGTGATACTAATAACTAGGGTTAAGACGACCGCGTACTGGTTAACTTCACACTCTTTATCCTCCTTGGAAGCTGGATCATCAATGTGCTGCTTTGTCTTGGATTCCTTCATCATTGGGTTTTATGGCGAGAGTCACGTGAATATTTTCCAGAACACCGGTCATCTACCGTGATACTAATAACTAGGGTTAAGACGACCGCGTACTGGTTAACTTCACACTCTTTATCCTCCTTGGAAGCTGGATCATCAATGTGCTGCTTTGTCTTGGATTTCTTCATCATTGGGTTTTATGGCGAGAGTCACGTGAATATTTTCCAGAACGCCGGTCGTCTACCGTGATACTAATAACTAGGGTTAAGACGACCGCATACTGGTAAACTTCACACTCTTTATCCTCCTTGGAAGCTGGATCATCAATGTGCTGCTTTGTCTTGGATTCCTTCATCATTGGGTTTTATCTCGATCGGAACTTGAAGAACCTTGTGCTTGATATTGGTCGATATTAATTTTATTTTGTTTGGACGATATTTCAATTTCTTCTATAACTTATATATATTTGTTGTAATTTTCATCATCCTGCTGCCCTTATACCAATTTATTCGGGGTCGGCGCAGAATGTTTTCTTCTTCATACATCTCTGTAGTCACCTCCATCCAACACTCAATTCAGATGCACATCTTTCTTGCCAATGATCATCGTTCACACAATCCATCCATCGTTCTTTGGTGTCTCTACTCTTGAAATGTAAGTTGTACTAATATGTACTCATTAATCATATACCCAATCATGCATACCTAAGTTTGATACACCCCTCGTTTAATGTGTATACAATAGTTTTTAACAACATGATGTAATTAGGCGACCTTAGTCTTTAGCAGGGACTAAAGAGTTTAGCCCCAAAACTATTATTATATTTTTATTTGTGTAGGTAGGTACAATGGGTCGACCTAATGTCTGTTCTCGTTGGGGTATTTTAGTAGCAGGTGGCTACTAAAATACCCCAATGAGAACAGACCAATTGTCTGGGCTTTTATTGATTCTGAAGTGTATTGAGTGTAGTGGGATTTTCTGTTTTAATTCTATATCATAATGTCATCGTGGTAAAAAGAACAATAATAGTCACTGAAAGAAATTGGTGTTTTTTTCTGACATTGCCTACTACAATATGGTATCTAGACATAGAGTATAAAATAAACGTACCTTCTTGCATTGCAAGGCAGAGTTGCAGTGTAAAAAAATTAAGTATTTAACTCGCACAGTCGACCAATTGTGTAAAAATCATACCATGAAAACTTAGGTGTAGTGAGCTGTCAACAGTGTCAATCCCTAGCAAAAAGTGGATGACAGCCCGCTCTAAGCTCACTTCACCTAAGTTTTCGCGGTGAGATTTTTACAGAATAGATCGGCAGATCTAGTTACTAATTGATGTCAAAATTACTCAGAATTTTCCTGGATACTTGTGTCTAGAGAAAAACCAACAACAAATAAAAGTAAACGAGAAGTACGTGCGTACAAAAACAGCCAATAAAATGATAATTGCTACGTGTACAAACCGCACTACTTGTTGACCTTGCAAAGCAGGTAGAGAGAATGAAAAGTTGAGGTATAGTTATAGGACATAATGTATAGTACGTACAGGGAAATTAAAGGGAAACCAGACAAGCGGAAGTTAACGAGTTCCATGAAGGTACCTTGTACCTACACAAAACTTCAAAGAAATATATTTTTATGCATACTGTAGACTGATTACAATGGCAGAAAATGGATAGGTACCATCTACGCCTCTAATTAGAATGTTGTAGTCTGTCAGTGTCAATGTCGGTCTAGACAGGGTGTATTTATATGCAAGTACCTATAAGCTCTTAGTAAGGAAACGACACCAATAACTTAAATTTCAAACTCAACTTGATCAATTTTGCAAACACCTGAAATTGGCACAGATGAATAAAAATTCAGTCTGGGACATTTGGAACCGTCGAGCGGCATCGGTGCTCTACTTTCCTATTCTAATATTGCTTTTCGACCTTTCCGTGCACTGCCACAATACAAAGCTATTCTTTGCACTAATATATAAAATGCTTCATTTACTGTGGAAAATTGGTCGCTAAGAGCTCGGTGGCAGGAATGCAACAAAATACATTACCTAATCCATAATTGAACACTCACTTTCTCTGTGTAATAAAGAAATGACAACGATGAACTTCTTCCAAAAATTAGCATTACAAAGCAATGGCTATAACCTTGAAATAGGACCAATAAGCAATAGGTACGCTTGTTAGGGGTAGATCTCTTTGTTTTGGAGGATCTCGTCCAGCAAAGGTGTGGTGGTAGTCACTACCACACCTACATCTGCCACCAACTAGCGTTGCTGTGCTCCGGTTTGGAGGGTATGGCTGCCGGTGTAATAACTGGCACGTGAAAGACAGCTTTGTTTTTGGGGTAGCAACAACACACCTGCGATACCTCCGGGATTGCATATGGCGCCACGCGCGCCGTTCGGTGACCACTTACCACGTTGGGCCGCAGTCATGTGTTACATAATTGAAGAACAATCAGTACACCGAAAGAAAGCACAGCTGTTAGACGAAACTTTTGAATTAGTGTTAAACTGAGGCTAAGAAGACGATAAAAGAGTGTTTACTTTCCTACCTTTACCTGTGAACAAGTACGAATGTAGATAGATTTTCCTGTTATCATGTTATTGCAAAAACTGTACTCGCAAGTAACTCTGCAGAATTACAAACAGTAATTTTAAAGTCCAAATGATCGTTACCTGTTTACGTTTTGCCCTATATATTAGCAAGTCATACGTCATTATGCGACGTAGGTGCATATGTAAAAATGCGCACCTAAATAGATATCCCGTTTGTCATCTTGTCACAGTTATTCATAACTAACGGTGTCATCGAATATAATTCCATACTTACAACTGTTGTCCTATATTTTGCATGCAGTGAATGCACTGTCTATTTATGTGCTTTATTTATTTGTTTAAACAAAGTATGCACTTGTGATAAAAATAACTTGTTGTAGGTACCTACTTAAAAGTATAGCAAATGCAGTTTCTTCATAGTTTGCGAACAAGTTCCAACCAAATCATTTTTCACATACTAAGTTAGTTTTTATTTTTAAAGTCGTTTTAATCGAATTTTAGTTATTTGTTTTTATTTTGAGTGAATAAAAGATATTTAGTACCCACATTATTACACCAGTTACGGGAAACTGACACCAGTTGAAATACCTACTGAAATCGATGCGCTATACGTCGTACCTATATAAATGAAATGTAATCCACAGGTACCTACTACTACCTAACCACAATACTCTAAATTGAAAAGCAAATATGCAAAAGGGTGTTTGTCTTTTTATTCAGCTACGTTTTCACGGCGTAACCAATGAAGCAATTTTAATGATTAGGTATATAATTACAGCTAGACCATTGGGGGAAGGAAAAAGAGATACTTATTTAAAAATCACCCCTAAATGAAATGAGTTCATAAATTCATGCAACACATCAAAGTCCCCACACGTATCTCACAAACTACCTCAACTTGTTTAGATTTAATTTTCACAAACTTTAATAATATAAACACTTATACCACTGTTGAAAAACTAGGTTTCTCCGACCACTGTGCGACCATATTTCACATGAAACTGCTTAGCGACAGCAATAAAAAAACTAACTGGTTCACAAAAAAAAGATTATATAGCTCCCAAAATGTAGAACACTTTAAATCTGAACTAAAGAATCAAAATTGGAATATAATAATCCAATCAAATCAAAGCATAGATGAAAACTACTCTGCGTTTAATAATACATTAAATAAAATTCTAAACAAGTGCATTCCCCTGCAACAAATAAAAATAAAAACGACATATAAAAAATACTGGCTAACTAAAGGTATTAAATTATCCTGCAAAAATAAAAGACTACTAAAAATACTGACCATTAAAACAAACAATCCCATATTATCGAAATATTATAAAAAATACGAAAAAATTCTAAAGCAATCTATAAATACAGCAAAAAAACTACAATTTATTAACAAAATAAAAAAGTCAACTAATAAAGTCAAAACCATGTGGAGTATAATAAATGAAAGAACAAATAAATCAATCAAAAACGAAAAGGCCAACATAAAATTACTCCAAAATAATAAGGTAATAACTGAACCTAAGAAAATTGCTAATATTTTTAATGTCTTCTATGCTTCTATTGGGGAAAAAACCTCTCTCGCAAAAGGAGCCCCCGTGATGTGCCCAACAGAAAACACCATGTTTCTCACTCCTGTAGATCCCTATGAAATAAACAGAATAATCAAAGAACTGCGAAATAAAAAGAGCTATGGAGTAGACGAACTTCCCCCATTTCTACTTAAGCAAACAGAACAGATGCAGATGAACTGACCCTACCATTTTATAAGTTAATAAACCAATCATTTGAAGAAGGGACCTTTCCCAATCAACTTAAACACGCTCTGGTAAAACCCATACACAAGAAAAACTCTAAAACCGACCCTAACAATTATCGCCCTATAGCACTGTTACCAACTGCGTCTAAAATCTTTGAGAAGGCTATGTGTGACCGCGTCTACTCTTTTTGCGAAAAATATAACGTACTTGACGACAGCCAAAACGGTTTCCGTAAAAACAGGTCCACAACGTTAGCAGTCTACAAATACGTACAAGAGGCTCTAACTATTATTAATAACAAAAACTACGCTGTAGGTATGCTGCTTAATATGACCAAAGCCTATGATAAGGTGAAATTTAACATTTTATTAGACAAGCTACATGGGATAGGAATACGGGGAAAAGCTCATAAATGGTTTGCTTCATATCTGAAGGATAGGATACAATTGGTAGAAATTGAATATTTCGATCATAACACAAACGAAATAACTAAAATGAGATCCGACAGTAAACCAGTAAATGCGTCAATTCCCCAAGGTAGTGTAGTAGGTTGCCTTTTGTTCCTAATATATATAAACGACCTTCCTAAAACTATAAACGGACCTTGTGTTCTCTTCGCAGACGATATCTCCTTGCTTACCTCATGCCAAACTAATGACAATATAAACGCGAAATTAAACTCTCTTCTTTCGACGGCTGTAAACTGGATGGACAATCATAATCTTGAAATTAACTTTACAAAAACTAAATTAATAACATTTCATCCCCATCAAAAGTCCCCATTAAAACTAAATTTCATGTTTAATAACACTAAAATAGAACAAGTCAACGAATTTACTCTACTTGGTTTATCTATAGATACCCACATAAATTGGAAATCCCACATACAGAAAATAAGAGCCAAACTATCAAAATAATCATACGCCTTACGCGAAATTAAAAAAACTACTAACCTCCAAACTGCACTTGTTACTTACTATGCGTATGCACAAGCATGGCTCAGCTATGGGGTCATGCTGTGGGGTAACAGTACAGACTCACAAACCATATTTATCTTACAAAAAAAGTTAATCAGAATAATAACAAACATAGAACAAACAGACAGCTGTAAACCACACTTCCAAAAACATAAAATACTCACACTTCCTTGTTTATATATTTTAGAATTATGTAAATTTGTCAAAACACATCAAAATTACTACACCAGTTGCGAAGAGACACAAAAAAGATACACTTTCAGACATAACAAAAACAAAGTAAACAAACCTCAATCCCGAATCAAAATGCACTCAACCAGCCCCTTAATTATGTCCATTAAAATCTATAATAAACTGCCAAATGAAATTAGAGAAATAAGCAAAACACACTTATTTATAAATAAATTGAAGCGATTTCTGGAATCCAAGGCATATTACACAGTAAAGGAATTTCTAGATGATAAAACGATTGCAAAATGAAATTACTCTATCAAAAACAAACTAGTAAAAAAATAATATAATATGGAACACAGAAATTCTTGTATAAATATGAATAAATAAATAAATAAATAATGTATCTACATAATTAAAATAAATAAAATAGATAATTTAAATACAAAATTAATTTAATATAATATACTTATAATTAATCTATTTAAATACATAATTTAATTAATACATACATATTATAACAAATACTTCTAAAATTACTTTTATTATGAAATGATAATGACCTATTGTTATGCAATACCTAAAAAATAAAAATAAATATAATGTACCTACACCAACATAATAATATATACATATAAAATTATATACCGAATGAAACACACCTAATAATTTATAATAATATTGATTTGATTAAATTGCTATGCAGCCCTCTTCCTCTCTCCTAAATTTTTGCGTGCCCGACAGGGTCCATATTGTATCTTTAATTTGTTATTACCATCTCTGTAACATATGGAATGCAATAAAAAATTGAGTATTGAGTATTGAGTTATCAACCCGTAGTTTGATGTGAAAATCGGAAATCAAGAGGAGTCGCGAAAACGTTTCTATACTACTTAAGTCGAATTAGCAACCGCATCTTAATATGAACTTTGTAAGAAACAAAACCTCCGTTGTTATCTACTAATAAAATACTTGTTACTTATATATATCGCTAATCTATGGCAGTACCGTCGGATTTGAAAAATATTTTTGTGGTCTAAGGGATAATTAACATCACGTTACGGCCCTTAGGAGCCGAGCAAAAAGAAAAACATCAGAAAGAACGCTGAGCGAAAACGAACTAATTAATAGCGCGGGCGGGCCATGCGATGCTATAGGATATAATTTTATTTCATGCAGAAGAAGTCGCGGGCAGAAGCTACACACAACGGCAAAATTAGAGGAACACAAAAAACAGGTGCCTTTTTTTTACTTGTTGGTATTTCGACAAGTGGTTCTGTTATTTGAAAGATTACCCTTTTTTCATATAACATTTGGGCTTTTTTGACCTTATTCAACCTTCTAACAAAAATTGTACCCTCTTAAGTGTTTGTTTACACTTTACGCTTCTGAGTGTTTTTGATAAGAAAGTCGGTGTATGCTCGGATGTCTATGGTGTATGCAGTCAGTGGTGGCCCTAGCTCATTTTGTTTGTGTTGTTTGAAGAGTTAACATTGTATTGCATACAGAATGAGTGATTTGCCTGCAACTGAAGTCGCCAGGGCTGTGACAATGATTGAGGAAGGTCACACCTACCGTCCAGTCAGTCGAACGTTGGGTGTATCAGTATCCGTGATCCACCGTAATGTGCAACGGTACAGTCAGACAAGATCTTACGCGAGGGCAAGGCAGAAATCGTGCCACCAGTGCCGTAGACGACCGTTTTGTAAGGGTGCAAACTTTAATAAATCGTCATCAAACGGCTGTTCAGACCCGCAATCTCATAGAAGAAGTGCGTAACGTACACACAGCTGCAGGACAAGTTACCACAAACTGTAATTTTTTCTCATTCGATTTTGAACTTGACCTTCAACAATTTAAAGTTTAAAATCATTTGGAGAAATTTAACAGTTTCGTATAACCAGATGTGCTGGAGACTGTAGAGTACGTGTTATTGAACGAACAGTGAGGAGAAGGTTAAATGAAGTTGGTTTGAAGTAATACGTGCCAGCATAAGCGCCAAAACTTGAGGTGAGCCATCAAGTAGCAAGATTAGCGTTCGCTCGTCAGCATCAAAATTGATCCGATGAGTCGAGTTTTATTCTCCAACGAAAGCCGTTTTTGTGTAAATTTCATCGACGGAAGAGAGAGGATGTGGAGATATCGAGGAGAACGTTACCATCAAGCATATCTTTCCGAAACAGTGGCTTACGGTAGAGGGTCTGTTATGGAGTAAGATGGTATAGGTTTGACGGCACGCACCGCACTGGTCATTATTGATGACGGTTCATTGACATACACAGGTACATAACTGAGATCCTAGAACCCCATGTTATGTCTTTGCCCCATTCAAAGGCTCAGATTTCGTGTTTATGCACGATAACGCACGGCCCCATACTGCGCGCATAGTGCTTGATTACTTAAATGAGTCTGGTGTAACCCAGATGGACTGGCCAGCAGGATCGCCAGACTTGAATCCTATAGAACATGTCTGGGACATGATTGGACGAAGGGTTCGAGAAAGAAATCCTGCCCCGTGGAATGTTGAAGACCTAAACTTGGCGCTGGTTGAAGAATGGAACACTTTGCCTAAGGAAATAATTGAAGGTGACACCAGAAGCATGTCTAGACTAGACTAGCTATTTTTTATTTAGCTCTGTTCTTACGCATTAGCAAACAACAATTTTTTTCGAACAAGATCATATTTTTTTTCTTTATAAATAAATCCTACATTTTTTTTCTTGCAAAATATAAACGAGAAGACTCACTCACAAAAAATAATGTATTTTTGTTCCTCTAATTTTGCCGGTGTGTGTAGTTACATAAAATAATATCAGATCGCCGTGATGTGAATAATTATTATCTTCAGAATAGATTCAGTCTTCCAGTAATCTTATTGTCTATTAATGTAATATTATTCAAGGCATTTGCCAACCCCGCCATCGCGTAGGTAGTGGTTATTCCCCGGGGTACTTACGATATTATTGTTATTATGAGTTATTCTTTCTTTTCTTCACCAAGTTTTTGAGTCTAAATGACTACATACTTACAATTAGTGAATATGTGCTTTTGGATGGACCAGAAATTACACTAAAAACATAACTGAAATTTTATTAAAAAAGCACATATTTATTTAATTAAAATGGTCACAGTAGCGGCCTGTCGAGAAAGCGAGGTCGATATAATAGCACCCCGCCTCGGAAATGTTAGTTTGTTAATAAGTATGCAGAAAAGATAAAGCATTTAAAAAATATGGATGCTAGAGCGAGTAAACTGAGCTCGATAATTTTAGTTAAAGGTTTGGTTTTATTTGACCATTCATACAGAATTAAAAGACACTATAACATAATTATGTAGAAATGTATGAGATTGAAGAGGACATAGGATGTAAGAGCGAGAGAAGCGAGCTCGAATATTTTAGCACCCGTACGTTGATATTTAGCAGACGAACGCTGAACATATCTTGGCCTGGTTAGACTTAATAAAAAAAATCCTTACGTTTTGGGGGCCCCGAGACGGACCGCCCCTACCCCGTGTGCACAAGCTGCCCGGTCTATATACATTTGGTGTTTAGACCGGGAACCAGGACCGAGGCCCCGAGGCGGGCCGCCATTTAAAAGTAATGAACGCGGCACTTCTTTTCATTTTACCGCATTAGGTAACATTAATATGCTAATGTCACATGTATATGCTGTTGGTGTACTTATTAATTATTAAATAAATAAATTTCTACCCCACCAAACAATTTTAACTTCAATCGTAAAACTGTACAGTGTACAAGACTTATTGCACGTTTTAAAGTCATGTAGTAAAGTGTTTTTCTGTTAAAGAAAGTTACCTTATACACTACGTTTCTTTACTATACAGACATATTGTAACTATAAAAATCTTTTGTAATCTTTGTAGAAGATCTAACGGTTAACTTTGGCACAATGGATGACGGGTCAGTTTTGGGTCTTTTGTTTGTTTCCCCGTTTTGAACTAGCCGACTAATTTAGTAGGTACAGATAGGCTTATTTCACTCTTGTTATTTTTAATGAGCATTACGGTTGTCGGCAAATAACAATAACATGCGCGAAAATCGATCGAATTAACTTCGTTCAAATGATTGGAAAATTGGCATTGCGGAGCTCCGAATTCATAATTATCTTCCCGCGATTGGTTCAGCTTTATTTGAGATTTTTTTAAACTAAGTATATTACATTAGAGTATCGATAGATACCTACTCGTAAATTATCTCGAGAAGCACTGATACATTAAAAACATGAAGCTGCATTTACATTAAAATAGCATGCACATTTCATATTAACCCTTTAAGCGCGTGGCTAAATATCAATGGCCGTGCCCCTAGCGCGCGGCTACAAATCAAAAAAAATAAATATTTTCGTTTTAGTTGTACCACACAGTTATTAGGACGAAAATAGAACGAAAAAATCATGCATGTTTTCTGTCGCAGAAATACGACACGCGCGATAGGGACACGAAAATATTTGTCGCATATATGCGACACGCGCGGTCAAAGGGTTAAAATAGCAAAACAAAGCAAAAGGTGTACGCATGACTACAGATCAAGCTAAAAATTTCCAGTGTAAGCTGATCTCGCATTGTGTAAGATTTCCTTACAATCAGAGGTCAGTGTAAAGTGGAAATGTATAGCTTGATGTGTAGCCGTGTGTACTGTGTAGGTACACGAAATTGATTAGGGTAGTCTATCAATATAACTAAAATAAAATATTAATTCCTGCTCGTTCATTTCCTATTCAAACTATGTACTTAGTAAGAAACGTAGCTGTTATGGCCTCCTTCCCGAAACCAATCTGTGACGGTCGGAGCTTATCTAAGTATTTCAATTTAAGTACATACTTGACTGAGCATTCATCGGTATTGATAAAAAAACTATTTGAACGGTTTTTATGATTCTTTGAATTCATTCACTATCAATCAATGCAATCAGTTTCTTGGACTGATCTTCATAGCAAGAAATTATATTGCATAAAAATACAATTAAGTACTTAGTTTCAACAATGAAATATGGAACGAAATATTTCATGGTACGTACACGTACCCATTTACAGTACATAAAATTTGATCAGTGTAGTACAGCTCGACACAACTTAGATGTAGCATCGGCAAAACTCGTAAAACCGATCACATCCGAACTGAGTGCGCCCGGCCCTCAAAATCACCAATCTTAGTTATTGGTTTAGGCGAAAATGATCTTTACGCAAACGCAATAACTTTTAAAGTCATATAGCCAAATACATTCGTCAAATTGATGCCATGATTTATATGTACTTGCTTGCAAAATAAATGATCATGATCACGTAAATAATGTCTGTATTATTTGTTTTTTAGATTCGTTTTGAAGAATATAAGGCGAGAACGATGAATATCGAAAATCAACCTTTATAGCTATTTAATTAATATTAAAAACTTCACTTCATATTGTTTAAATTATTTGTATTATTGGGTTATTATCATATTACTTATAATTATGTAGCATGATAAATAAATACTATCTTACATTATATAGAAAGGTACTAGTCTTGTATCGTTCAATGTAATTCATAGTTATTAATAAAAAGTTATTATTTAGTAACTCTTTAAATAAACATTATAATTAAGTGCATGCAATACGGGAGTCATACTGAAAGTTTTTAGTTGCGGTCTTACTCAACAACAATGTTACGATAGAATTCGATTAGGTTTTCATGACGAAGCCCCATCCCGTGCCACTGTTTACAACTGGTTTAATGAGTTTAAACTTGGTCGAAGCAAACTCACTGATGATTCGCGAGAAGGACGTCCTTCTGCGGCGACTACTGAAGATAACGTGAGTGATGTGCGGCTACTTTAGGCATTATACAAAAAGTCTTACATGAACATTTAGGCGTCAGAAAGCTTTGACCTAAATGGATACCTCGTAATTTGACGGAAAATAAAAAACGCCGTCGTTTGCGTTTGTGCCGCTCAATGCTTGAAAAGTATGACGGAGGTGACTCGAATAATATAACACACATAATATGAACATGAACACATGTATGACATCATATAATATGTATATGACATCGTCTCAGGTGATGAAAGCTGGATATATTGTTACGAATCCGAAAGGCAATCTGCGCAATGGTTTGCATTCGAAGATTTGTCGACAAAAATAAAGAAGGGCAGAAGTCAAGGGAAAAAGATGATTCCGTCATTCTTTGGACGGACGGGTCATTTCGCAACAATTGACCCAGAACATAAAAATACTGTTACTGCAGATTGGTATGTCAGTCATTGTTTACCAGTAGTCTTTGAAATTGTTAGACAGCAGAAAGCCCAAGAAACAGGCTCTAGCTCACTCCGCCAGACGCACTATCGAATATTTGTCTATCTAAAGTGTGGAGTTACATAGTAAGTCATCCTCCTTACAGTCCTTTTTTTTTGTCGGTTGGAAATCATCAAGTAACTTCTTCCGCTCTGGGCGGAGCGGGAGGGCGTGTCAGACTCTTACTGACGAAAACCCACCCGTGTTCCTTCAATTGCCTGTACCAGGGGTGACGGTAACCCTTTCGGACTTTCCCGCAACCCTGGCAGATCCTCCTTACAGTCCTGACCTGGCACCTTGTGACTTTTATTTATTTCCAAAAATAAAAGATAAAACTTAGAGGAATTCGTTTTATGAACCCTGAATAAATATTCCGTGGCTGCGTTTGAAAAAGGCGTGGATGAAATCCCTAAAGAAGAGTGGACCTGCTGCTTCAGTCAATGGTTCCATCGCATGCCACGGTGCTCAGAAAGGAACGGAGACTACTTCGAAAAGCAATAAAAATATTAACAGGCTTCTACATCATTCCGTTTATTATTTCCTAAAAACTTTTAGTGTGACCCACATAAATGGAATAGGTAATATTAAAAAACCATGGAAATAAGTTTTTAAACGACATAACACCAGATATTATAAAAATAGTTTATTCTTGTTCGAATGGTTGTACACCTTCGACATCCATACTTATATCCCCAGTCTCAACAGCTCCACTAAAGTCGTCAAACGATTCATCGCTGTCTGATGATAAGTCATTTAAGTTTATGATAAATTGATCCAAATATTGGTCTGTTCTATCCTCGTGTCACATATGCTCTTTTTAGCATTTCATCGCGTGATTGACTACTATTTCCCATTCGGAAACTCCAATAGGTATATTCGAATTTCTCCATTAATAGAACTTTCGTTAGACTCATCGAGACATTTTTAGAACTAACGTGGCCTTTCACCTAGTCCTAAACATTCCCGATTGGGTTCAAATCCGGATGACAAGGAGGTAACCGTAAAACAGAATGACCATGTTTGGCCATTATTTGGTCAATTGACTATTTAATGTGTTCTGCTTTGTGGCGTTCAATGATTTCATACAATTCTGGTTTCAGAAGATTTGACGCAAAGGGTATGATTTTAGATGTAAGCCATGATTGCATGGTTGGTAGTTGGTTTTAGAGAGTGGGGTTCGTTGCATTCTTTATCTGTGTGTTATGGTAAGAAAAAAGCGTTATCTGCGACAACAATAGTATTAGGTCGTCGATTTAGAATGAGTTGTTGTTTTAAACTTTTTTTCGTAATTTTCTTAATTCATCTCGTGTTGATAATCGCCAGTACTTTGAGAAGATTATAAACTAGGAGAGCGCCAGGTACAAAACCTCTTGAGCTGCCAGCGTGGACAATAAATAACTTATCACCTTTTAGTATCGGTTTTTTTAAGCCTTTCCTAGAACTATCCGTCCAACTACTTTCCTTTGTATGTGTGGCGTGTAAGTCTCGTCAGTATAAACAATATAAAATAAATATTGTTCATACTGACGAGACAATTCTAAAGTTTTTAGTCTGTCGGAGATACTTAATCCGTTGAAAACTTACTTCATCTTTCTCGTCCAGTAAAGATCTAGTATTTTCCATTTTCTTGAATTTGAAACCCAATCATGCAATATTCTTCGCAAAGTTTCTCGACTGCCTGTGGAGTTTATGTCTTCCTTTAATTTGTTTAAAAACGATTTTATTGTTCATACTGATGAGACAAAAAGTTTTTAGTCTGTCGGAGATACTTAATCCGTTGAAAACTTACTTCATCTTTCTCGTCCAGTAACGATCTAGTATTTTCCATTTTCTTGAATTTGAAACCCAGATCATGCAATATTCTTCGCAAAGTTTCTCGAGTGCCTGTGGAGTTTATAGTCCTTTAATTTGTTTAAAAATGATTTTATTGTAGACAAACTTCTTTCAGTGATATGAAACTCATATAATTATCTTTCTTCTAATAACATCATAATCAAAATCATCTAAATTTGATAATTGTTCTTTCTATTTTCTGGATTTTTGTGCGAACTAAAAGTTGCACGAGCGGTTCCACGAGTTGATCTAGTCGAAGCCGGGGAATTGTCACGAGCAGAATCATCAGTTGAGCTAGTCGAAGTCGAGGCATTGTAATGCTTTTTCAAAACAGAGTTATTGTTGCTTTGACAGTTCGCTCTTGAAAGTTTTGAAACTGAGCTTTCCCAAAAACTAGAATTTTAGACTCTGTGGCCGCTTGACTCATAAATTGATAATAATATTAATAATTGGGGGCTGTGTCGGGTTGAACTGAGGCGGGAATATACAGCGCGAATAGCATTATATGGCGCGATAGTCAGCGATTTCTATTGGTTGTGTAAATCGGCAGTGATCAGTTTTACGAATTTTGTCGATGCTACAAATAAGTTGTGTCGTACTGTAACGACATTATAACATGTCATTAGCATTATTAAATTCAATATCTAAACGGATGAAATATATTTCTCTCAATGAACAAAAGTATCTTACAAGTTAAATTATTGCGAAATGAAGTGAAATCGTCTCATCTCAAAATCAGGTCGACAGTTTCTTTGCAACTATCGGGTCGGGTAACCTAATTTGTTATTCTAAATATCTGTAGGTATATTGGAACACATTATATACTTGCCTGAGCACATTTTACTTAAATAATTACTGTTATACTATTTTATATGCTATAGCGGTAGAATACACTACTTGAAGTTTGTTATTTCCGACTAGCAGTACCTACTAGCTAAAATGACGAGTACACTACTAGGTAACTATAAGCCAAAGTAAAAAAGAAAATATTTATAATTAATACCTAAAAAAACACACATTCAATCGATAGAACCGCTGAACTGTCACCGGGTTTCTTCAAATAAGGGAAATTGCGGGAGTTTATACGTACATTTTCCTAATTTCCATCGGCGGGCCGTAGAAATTTAATTTTAAAAAAAAGCTTACTTTTGTAATTATTTTGATCATACATAAGCAATGTTCGGTTTGTGCATTCTCAGTGTTGGCTTCTTACTTACATATTTTAACCGCCAACGGAAAAAAGGGCGTATTATACGTTTTACGTGTGTATCTGTGTGTCTGTGCTGTGGCATCGTAGTTCCCAAACGGATGAACCGATTTTGTTTTTTTATTGTTTTGTGTGAAAGGTGACTTGATCGATAACGACTCTCTCGTGTTATTAATAGATAATAAAAAGAAAACAGACAATCTGTTTTGTTAGTGTCGGGGTTATTTTTAATCAATCATACAATCATTTATTTTGCTAAACAGGTATGGTTACAGATAGTATATTGTCTAAAATATGTGCACTATGTTTTGCCAACATATGGCGTATAGAATAAACATAAACAAGCAATTACAATTAAGGTGGTATGTCAATAGATTAGATTCATAAAACAATTTAATTTAAAATATGTCAGTTAGATAAACAGGTCATTACAAATTAAGATAAATAAACACATTCATACTAAATAAAATCATAAGTGTATAATTAGCAAGTCGGAATCGACAAACCTCTGTTTATCAGTAGTAAACTCAGTGATGGAGTAGTAACATCTATCCAAAAGGAATTTAAACTAAGACCTCTTTTAAGGATCCCAGACACTCATTATTTCTAATAGCTGCTGGTATACTATTATATATTTTAGGGGCCATACCTAGCACACTCGCCGAAAAATGCGGTGTTACGAGAGGTAACATGAATGGTATTCTGAAAACGACGAGAGCGCAGTTTTTCAAACAAATGCAGGTAAAAGCGAACAAACACTCCAATTTCATATTATGTACATAGACGGTAGAGTGATCAAACTAAGTTCCTTATTAAACAATAGTTTACAACTATCAATCGATTGTAATTTGGTAAACGATCGCAAGCAATTCTTCTGAGCTTTAAAAGCAATGTCTCTGTCAGTGGAGTTGCCCCAGAAAATAATTCCGTGCCTAATGCTAGAAGCCACATAAGCACTATAAGCTATTTGTACTGTAATGCGGTTAACCGTTTTTGATATTTTGTACAGAGCATACGCAAATTGACTGAGCTTCTTTGGCAAAGCGTCGATATGATGTTTCCAAGTCAAGACGACTATCTATGTAAAGGCTCCGAAATTTTGCGATGTCACTTTCAGAGATTGCTTCGTTACCATGTTTTATATTCAGTTTCGATTTATTTGTTCTTTGATTAAATGTCACTATCTTAGTTTTATTAAGATTTATTTTTAGATTATTATTAACTAACCAATTAATTATATGTTTAAGATCGTCATTTATGTCATTTTCAAGAATATTAATGTCATTACTAGAGAATAAAATAGTGCAGTCATCAGCATATAAGACTATCTGGTGCTTTTACGCATATCTTTTATGTAAATGTTAAATAATGGAGGGCCAAGAATGTTGCTTTAGAGGACACCATAAGTATGTAGTTTTCCTAGGGCGTGACATGTATGTTCTTTCAACTTTCGAGCTCGCACATAGCCTATGAAGCGTGATTTGAGTGCGATTAGAGAGATTCGATTGTAGCAGATTTAATGCAGTTCCTCTAATCCCATAACGCTCTAATTTGTTTAGCAGTATACCATGATCTACATGGTCGAATGCTTTAGACATATCCTTAAACAAGGCCGCCATAGGAGTTATAGCATCAACACGAGAAAAAAAAATCTTGATCACGTCATAAATCGGCATATTAATGGATTTACCTTTCCTGAATCGAAATTGTTCTCTGGCTATGAGAGAATACTTATCAAAAAACGACGAAAGGCTATTTATTGTATATCACTTTTTTCATATTTTTTTTTTTATGGTAGTACCTACCGTTAGGTTAGATAAACATAAAGTACGTCGCAAACAAAAAGGCCAATTTAAAGAAAGAAGCTCGATATGGGATAACCCGTCATCCCAAAATGGTTATTAAGTGTGCTAATAAGTTCCATAGGAAATGAAAGTGTGGTTTGGTCAATAATATTGCAAAAAAATCTGAATAAGTAAATAAAGCGTCACGACCAACTTTGTTTTGCGCCTGGCACACAAACTGAGCAAGTACTTGGGCTTTTGAAATTTTGGAAATCGTTTTCTAAAACATACTATCTTATAAAAAAAAATACTATGGCTTTATGAATGAAAAAAATCACGTGCATTAATGTACACACATACTGTATTTATGTAGGGCACACATTTCTTCTCCGTAGTCTGCAGCTCGCACGTAATTCCAGGAACGAAGGTTATCATTGACCCAGTGACCCAATGCACTTGACTCCGAAACCTAAATGTTGCCCCCATTTGCGTGGCTCCCCGACTCAACCCCTCTAAACTCAAACCACTCGCCACGCGCCCACTTAAAATTCTCGTACAGATTTTACGTAACTATAGAAATAGTGCGTAAACTATAACGACATGTTTGACTATTAAAATTAAAGTGAGTATTAATTTTTAAAACCATTCCCTGTCAACCCTGTCTTTATACCGGTGAACGTTAATGGGCTTGGTTGCTGATAGAAAAATTATAAAACCAACCAAGTGCAAGTCGTATCTTCCGACCGGATTTCCGTGCCCTCCTTCGTGGTCTGTAGTAAGTACTTATTCTGTAACACAAAATTTAATGTTTTTTGTTTAATTTCACTACCTACTAACGTAACGAAAATAGAACCGGGTTTTCCTTTATTGTAAGAAATAAAATTGAGGGACAAAGTGATTTTTGAGGAGGGCTTTTGAGGCTTTGCAACGTTTACCGATGTTGGTCCGTGGAAAGCACGTTAAGCAGGTGACCAGGCTGTCATTCTTAGATCTTTAACAGTCATTACGGGTAGTCAGAAGCCCGTGAGTGACAACCAGTCTTGCCAAGGAGTATCGTGTTACCAGTAGTAACTGGGTTGTGGAGGCCAGATAGGAAGTCACTCCATGTAAAATATTGGTATTGGTATCTGGCTGCATCCGGTTAGACTGGGAGTCGACCCTAACATACTTGGGAAAAGGCTAGGCAGATTGATTTTTTAAGTGTATTAGGCTAAAAAAGGGTTAAATAATATTGACTCGTTACTGCTCATGACTTCTTGATGAGTTTTCTTTTCTAATAAAATTCGCCATGTAAGTTTAACAAGGCAATGAAAAAATACTAGCAGTAAACTGGATTAGCAAATGACATTAGAATGTGTCAGAAGTGTTACAATAAACTTCAGGACAAGCTCCATAACTTTTATCTACCTTTGAAAGTGCACGTCATTTTCTGTCTGCGGACATAATTCCTGTCAATTATACCACTAGAAATTAAGCTCTGTCTTAAAGCTAAAGAAACCCATATATTTTAAGATATCGCGTTAATATGTACCTAACCCTTTGCAGACTGGCGGAGAAGTGAATGACTGATCACTGAACAAGATTGACAACCGATTTTGGGCTTTTGAGTCACATAATCACATCTAATTACTAAGCCATCTTGAAGTAGGAAATAGTGACAAAGCATCGGTAGTTTTTTTTTTTAATTGTATGGTCTGTCATTTGGATTCCTGAGCGTGTAAATTTCCCTGGAACATCCATAACATTAAAATGACCTAGTTATTTTAATGTTTTGGTTGTTCTAGACTAGAGCACTATTGCGATATATTAGTCCGTTCAGGAAATATTAAACTTGACCGCTCGCATTTACATGTCCCTAGCTACATGCGAAACTGTTATGTTCAGAACGTTCCATTCCCAGAATGACCACTAGAAATGAGCATTGAAAAAAAGCTCCGCGTCATAAACTAGATAGCATGTGGAAACATAAACAAACAAACGAAATAAAACAAAACCTGTCCCAAAATTCAATAACCCAGGTAAAAAAGCTTGCATAAATGTATCAGTCGATACAAAATCAATCAATACATCGTCTAACTAAACGGATCAATAAATTCATCGTCGTGACATACTAATGCTTTGTAAAGCAGTGTTATTACCGCAGTATTACGATGCGTTACATCAACATGCGTCATTGGACGGAGAAAGTGTGACGTCAGTTGCGCGCATGAAGAAAGCATTGCGCGTGCGACTCTGCGAGCACTCTTGCTTTCGTCGGAGGCCGTAGCGTCTGTGCGATAGCGAAAACGGCATACTTCGGGTATACCTACCTTGCGGTCGCTTTTCATCCGGTATTCAGGTCTTGATTATGAAATCGAAACTATTGAGTCATTGTGGCTTATTATGCACGATATGTAGTTTCATGCTGTTTTGTGTTTATAAAGACGTAGTAGTTTCGTTATTTATTTAATTTTAATCATTTCGGAAGCCTTTTGTCATTGTCACATTTCAAGACATCATGAAACAACACGACGCTCCTGTAAAAAGCTGGGAAGACTCTTTCCCTCATACCCCTAAAGATGTTTGTTTTTGACAGTAGTCAAACGAAGTCGGTAAATGCGACATTTTTGAAATTGTAGCTTCGTTTCGAAAGATAAACTTGATGCGTAAACTCAGAAGAGTAGGGCAACATCATAGTTCGTAGTGAAGTCAAGCCTCGTCCGTTGGCGATGTGTTTAGTACTGTAGAACACGTCGAATCAAATTACATTGCGAATACAAGGCTGTCACAGACAGTCACTCGTTCGTGACCTGTTGACTGATTTTAACACAATCCAGGTCAAGATCTTTATTTCGCTTTTGATATTGAATGGCTCTCGTTATGACTCGAAAATTACCTACGTAAATTTCGAATACGTAATTGCTTATTCACAAATATTCTTGCCATACGACGTGGGTGTGTGTCATTCATTAATCAAATCATACATAGAACATACAAATGGATGCAATAAAATATTTTGATGAGTAAATACCTATATGGATATTTTATAGTATTGTGAATCCTGTAAAATATCACTAAAGAAATATAAGCCTTCTTGATATACCTCTGTCACGAGGTTCTTTTTCAAGAAAGCTTTATTTGATTCAGTTCAAAGCAATTTTTGATATACCTATAGTTATACGATTATGAAGTTGGACAAAAGTGGAGTCCCAAATATTTTTGAAACCATATTACTATTTTGTTCAACTAGTTTTGGCTTTATTGAATTTATTTTTCCTTTTGATTTTCCTGCTTGTTGATTGGATCTTATCTGTCTGTTGCAATGTATTATTACTAAGGAATACTTTTTGTTGGATAGGCAGGATCTAGCTAGGGCTCGTGCAATCTTTTAAGTTTCATGGGTGCTTCCTTTTTTCGTGTCAAAATTAGGAAAAGGAGTTGCCACTAACGGTATTAGTCGGTGTCTGTGACTCTGAAACTATAACATAACTATTTATGGCATAGGTTTGTAGAAATTAAGTTAACTAAGTTGAGCTTTGAATCTGGACGAGGTTGCGGAAAAATATGAAGTAAAATTGAAAATGCTGGAGTTTCCTTTACATATTTTGGGGCATTCTAAAGATATGGGTTGAGCCTTCGATCAATATGAGCTTTGAAGTTGAGTTTTGAACACTAAAAAAGGCATACAAAATATTTCTGTTTTTTTTTTGTTATAAATATTTAATTTATTGGACTGTGGTGTGACGATCTAATCACGTTTGCGGGGCCAACATGTCCAGGGATCGCACCAAATAGAGAGGTTTGGAAGGAAACCTTTGCCCAGCAGTGGGTAGCAATTTAGACAAAAAAACTTGGATAATAATGGATGAATATATTGATGTTCGTCAATAGTGTCGCTGTGTAAAGAAAAATAAAGTATTTTAGTAAAAAAAATCTATCCTAACATAACTTAAAAAATCTTGTTGTTATTAGTTATTTTATTATGTGTAGATAATATCGATATACCTATTTGACCATAGGTGATTTTCGATACTAAATAATATCACGTTTGGACCAAGTCGGATAAGTAAATGGCGGTGTTACACTTGTACGTATTGCCGCAGTTACGTATGCGTACAGCGAACACAACTCATAATCGAATGCAGTGCGAACGTAAACATTAGCTCGGTGTTCGCGGCAACCCTGCCCTGCTGCGGCACTGCGCGCAACTGGGTCAGTGGGCCGCCCCCCGCGCCGTCCTCCGCCCGATCGGTGGCGCAACCGCGCGAACGCGCACTAACATAGACCTGGATCGCGGGAAAGTGGGTCACCGACTCACTTTCACTTATTACATGGGCTCCTAATCGTTTTCCATTGTGCGAGCGGGCAGGGGCCTGCGGGTGGTAGCGGGGCGCGCATGCGGGAGGCGCCGGCACGCGCGCCGTTGTCGCCGGCCGGCTACCCGCCAGTCGATCGCGGTAACTCCACCGAGCGGCACGCGTGCCGCTTGTTGCTAAAATACTCATTGCGATCGTAACATACCACGCGCTGTCAACACTTGTACGAACAGTAGTAATCGTTACTTTGGTGACTGACACAGACGCTTAACGCCTGTTATCTTCTTACTCCGCTCGTATTGAACAAAATGTGTTGGATTAATGTGCTTCCTTCTATAGTGCTTGAACAGGTGCAGCCCGCGAGCGGTAGCTAGTGTTGCGGCCAGACCGCTAGTGAACTCGGTGACTGTGTGAACGTTGTTGCGGTTGAACGCCGCCGTAGGGATTTGTAATAAACAGCCGCACTGAGCGGCCGAGCATGACGATGGACCAGCAGACAGGCCTCATGTCCCTCAATATGTCCCCGTTTGACCTGAGCCCAGGTCCTGAAGGATCTGGCTCAGGTGGGGGTCCCTCGGGTGCATCGCAACAGTACGTGCCGCAAGGCGCCGCGTATCAATGCGCTCCCGAGCAACAATCTTTCGGATACGCCAATCTGGATGCTTCATATCTGTTTCCAACAGGCGCCGGTGGGGAACCAGGCGCTTATTTGCCAGCAGCCGGAACAGTGTGCGACCAGACTGACACCAAGGATGTAATCGAAGAACTTTGTCCTGTCTGCGGAGACAAAGTTAGCGGTTACCACTATGGACTACTAACGTGCGAGTCCTGTAAGGGTTTCTTCAAGAGGACCGTTCAAAATAAGAAGGTGTACACGTGCGTCGCTGAACGAGCCTGCCACATAGACAAAACACAACGGAAGCGCTGTCCATTTTGCCGCTTCCAAAAGTGCCTCGACGTTGGCATGAAACTCGAAGGTGAGTAACTACTTTTAGTATCTTCTCATCTATTACTTCATTAGCAAAGTCCTTTTCTTTATAATGGATTTTATGTCGCCTATTCACGTCGTCATTTCAGGGTGCGTCTATCGCAATTCATGTTGGACGATCAGTCGCTACTATTGGCCTAAATAGGATTACATCATTTAACCCAATTTAATACAATAAGACCCAGAAATAGTGCTTCGTTCTTTGCCATAATATAAAAGTAACGAATACGGCGATTCCCCCGCCGACCTTCACCCACTTAGTCGTAGAGGTCGACCCTGAGACGCTGCAGGGTGTCTGAAACTGACGGTGGTAAGAGACGGAATCCCGTCAAATTTATCAAAGATACAGTATGTAGCGTTAGGAAACATGTATAATCCCATTTAAAATCCGACATATACTATTCTGTCTGCATTAAAATCAGTAGATATCTGTAGAAATTGTTCTAAAAATCAATATAAATAATTAGATACTTTAAGTGCCAGACCAAATAACGGGATCTACTTATTATTCACAAAATACTTTACACCATTTTTAAATGCTATTGTCGATAATTCGTTCAAAGTATTCGTACTGTTTTATTCACATTCAGATATTATAAACCACCTATCGACCACAAACAGAAAACCGACGACATCGAACAAGTGATGTTTTCAGTAGAGTAGGTGTTTACCGGAAAGTACTTTATGCCAATATTGCAAATATAATTGCACTACTTACAATTTTTTATATAGACTGCTGCTTGAGAAATAAAAATTGCTCACAGTTAATTAACGTTATCGATTACCAGTCTATTTTGTGACACCAATTTGTCACGTCATACTTCAAAATAATTTGCAGACAAAATGAATTAAGTATGTTTGAAGTGTATTAATTAGCTTAAGTTATTTAGGAGCACTTACTGGATATATAATAAAGTTTGAATAATTATCTAGTCAAATCAAAATTAACTGTTTGAGAACTCTGCTATAATGACCCGAGTTGTCATTATAGCAGAGTTTAGGTCTATTGGGTAAAAATTGTAATGCGTAATGATTACCATATCAAGCTTATAGTAATTGTCTGTGATACAAGGGTGCGGTTACAGGTGGATGTTTTGAAGGTAATTTATACATTAAGTTGTAGTTAGGCGATCGCGTGGGGCGGAGCTTGAAGTGCGGATCGTTCTAATTTTAAAACGCGCGCGGCCGCAGAGCGCCCTGACCTACTTGCGAGCGGGGCCGCGATGCGGCGCGCGCGCTGACTGTGTTAGTGCGTACTGCTAACTGCTACGTTAATGCGCCGCTGTGTGCGTGAGACATTCGCCATTGCGCGTTTCGCCAGATGCTGTGCTGTGATGTTTGCAACATCTAATAGTCTAAAACTTCAGTAAAGAAACCCAAGCAGCATTTTAAATGTGTACACTACAAATCCTTTGAAGCTTATTCTATTGAAATTCGCATCCTTTTTCTAGTAATATGCTTACGACGTATTGTTTTAAATTCTGATCGGCACAATATTGATAATCATCGAATAGAATGTCAACCGAACCGAGACCACCGGAGGGCCATTGAAAGCATTAAATAATATAATTAGGCCAATTCACGAAGTCTTCAGGAATGCATTATTCAATTCCAGAGTATGTTTAAAGTCCGTCAAAAACTTAAACAACTGCGACAATTAATTAATGTGCACTCAGGCATTATTGAATTTACAAAAACTTCAATATTTGAGATTACAAAAGTTAACAAAGAATATTTATCGCAAGAGTAATATGTCAGATGCCACAATTCACACAAATAGTTGCCTGACCCGAATAATGGGTGTTGCGAGATCCTCGCACCGCCTGCCCGACCTGCAGCAAGCCTTGTGCAATGCCATGCCACCGCTACAGCAACCGATGGACTTTAAAAGGCTTTTTATTTAGTATAGTATTCTTTATAATGCAACACTTGTTTCCATAAAAGTGTTCTGACTGTCAGACTAATGAAACGGTACAAACAAAAATGGTCACGAGAAATACACACGCAAGCCATATATTTTGGAAAATCCAGTACGTTCTCATAGATTTTCAACTGAATAAAAATAGGGAATTCTTTTTTTCATCAAAAACTATAAGGCATATTGGGCAAATCAACAAACCGCTATAGATAGATCAGTGCGCTGCCACGATTTTCTATTTAGCTTTGTCTGAGTCAGTAGGAGTGTAGTTAAGGCTGTATTCCGTGAGTTAGCATTAAAAATATTGAATCCCCAGCCTGTCTCGGCTACTGTCTGTAGCCTTTCCCGTTTAATAATAGGAATGTAGGTATTAATGGTTCCTTTCTGAACCGTCTCGACACGAAATTACACGAGGCTTACGTAACCCTCTTCAACATGTATAAGAGTTGCGATTTGTTGCTTCACTGTAAAGTTAGCTAAAAAATAACACTATCATGGAAAGGCTACCAAGATTTTTATAACATATTTAATATTTTATCATAAAGTTGCATTATATCCGATTTGTGTAGTTCTGAGTCTAGTGGGGGTTGTGTATCGGGCGTGCGCCCGGCGACTGTATCGTGTGTTTCGACACAATCGACCGTCGTCGGTGGGGTACGCTGCGCAAGCGCCGTTTCACAAGACGTTCGGTCGACCTGTCGCAATGGGCTACCCAAATGTGACTTGGACACGTATCACGTGCATACATCTACCGAATTTAATGAATTATTGCAAATTGGATGTATCTATGTGCAACTTTTGTAAGATAAATAATTAACTTTTAAGACTCGATAAACTACTGACTGTAAAAAATTAAACAGCTCTCAACATGTTTCTTACAAATATTGCAATCTGAAACTGAAAATTGTAGTAGATAGAAAGTAAATTGGTATGCCACTATTCAATCGATAAAAGACATTAGATACCTACTACGAATAATAAAAGCATACCTATTATTTGGAGCTGTGGGTTTGTGAAAATGGACTACAGTATCAGCGAACCTAACAAGTTTGCATCACAATTTACGTACGAGTTACGACGACCACGCTTAGACAGTTAACACATGACCTGACATGACGATTTGCATCACAAATGGTTATTTAAATGCGTGCAGTTTATTTCTTTTTATACGCCACTATGATCTTCAGCTGCTAATTGGCTATCTTAGTATTTGGGGGAAAATTAAGGAAGCAATTACTAAAACTTTGCTGAACTCAATTACCCATACCCTTAGTCATAATAAAAACAAATGGCCAAGTTCAAGTGGGACTCGTGCACTAAATTCCAGTCAGTATAGCATAGCAGGAACAAAAATCGTTGAAAAGTGCAGAATTTGCTTGGGGACTCTGCTCGTGATATGAGTTCTTTTTTATTTAAAAGACTACCTACGGTTAAAATGATTCAGCCCGACAGAGCTGAATCATTTTCCTACTGACGATCGGTCAGGCTCGCTGTCGACGAAGGCTTGGCAATTGCGCATTGGCGCTCTTTGGGTACGGAACCCTATAGCCCTATTACCCCAGCGACCAGAGCTTGAAATACCGGTATTTTTGGTAGCTGGTACCATTGGCCTTGGTGTACCGGTACCAGAGTCGTACCTGTACTATTGGTCTAATCAGTATCGGTACTGTACCGGTAGCAAAACCGGTACCAAACAAATATTTCCGTTATTTAGAGTGGGGAAACAGATATAGTTAGTAAAAAGGATAGGAAACAGGCATTAGAAAAATTACTTCAACGTTGCCACCCGTACGAGGTCCCTCGTACAAATATACCTAAGATTTGTGGTACGCGCCGGGTAAGTATCTGAATTTGGTACCGGTACCCGAAAAGGCAAGAACCGCCGGTTCCAAGGCTAGCTATATGATGCGCGTGAAGGAGTAGAAATTGGCCACATAGCTTAACACGGCATTTACTTTACGTAATAAAGCCATCGCTTTATTTCTGCATGATTTTTTCTGCGTAATACTATTAACCGAGATACAGTGTTTCATTGATTTTGTGATAATAATGCAAATATATGCTGTATTTATAATGAAATGTAACATTAGCTCTATTAGAGAGATATTTGGAAGTCAGTAGACTACATAAGCCATCTGTATCGCAAATATTTTGCCCGAATATTGAGCCTCGTTTCCAAAATAGACTGTACTTACCTACCCTATTCCTAAGCCTTTTTAGATTGTCTGTTTACCCGCCTGTCATAATACGTACTTTATATCCATGTCAGTGGGAGATAGCCAGCTGAATTAAAGGAGACGGAGTCGAGTATCACGATGCTTTGTAAATAATAGAATCGCCGAATAATTTAATTCCATAAGAGCCGATTTTTCAATCATTAGATAACTTTACCTGAAAAATAAATGTGACGTTTTGACAGATTGTCCATTCAGAAACTGTCAGAATGACAAACTTATTCTTTGGATAAAAGTTATCTGGCGATTGAAAAACCGCCCCTAAGAAGACACGATGGGATGTTTTGCTCATGGTATGGTTATGGTTATGCTTATATATAACAACTACTAAACCTAATTTTATCACAATGTGCCACTGTTGAGCTAGGTGTAAATTTAATGAAGTAGTTACGTCAATTATAGCGAATAGGGAAGTCGGTTGCCAATTTCTGCCACTAGAGACTACAACCGCTATACTGCATACCTGCAATGGTAGTTAGGGGATAACTGGCAGAAAATGCCTCAGGCATTAAGCCGCCTTTGTACAGTATTTTTTTTACTTGTGCATAAAGTTTTAATAAATAAATAAATAATATACATCGAATTTATTTACTAAATATTATGGCGTGGTTCGGAAACTTACTTGTATGACTAACACTTAGCCATTTTTTACTGAATTACAACGACCATGTTCAATGCATGTCAGCATAATCAATCTAATTTGATACAGATGCATCTACTCAAATTGGAATGATGTTAAGTATATTCCAATTGGCCATAAGTACTTGTCTAGGTGGAATCTCAAGATCAGATAGTGAAAATATAACCCGCATGTAATAGTTGCGGAACGTTAAACGCAGGGGGTTGGACGGCCGCGGGCAGCGACAGATGTTAGATCACAATAAAAACTCGCGAGCCAGCCGACTATTTCGGCGCGCTGCCTTGACCCGAATCGAGTGTTTCGACAGAGCGGCCTCGTACACCGGGCCTTTCTATTTTTTAGGCATTACCTGTCGTATTATTACGACAGTTCTACCAGCGCCGCCATCTTGGAAGGATTTTGGTGCGCAGGCGCTTCAAGCACGCCTCCGTGGCGCAAAAACCGGTTTCGGTGCGTAAAATCATGTTACAAAAGTATGCGCATAATAGCTTCCATCATGACAACGTTCATAATCACATTTCTATAATATATTTGACTCAGACTGTGTTCAGTTAAAAAGATCGGCCTCTTAGACATGCTGCAGCTGTCTGGCGAGGTGCTTCTCTTCAACTACATTAAAATCTGATCAGATTCTTACTGCTGCTAAATTCTACTTGGTATTGATGAGATCTTGACACAGTTCGGTGGATCATCGCGGGTGATTTATCTAGGTTGTGTAACGATCGCCGCTGCCGCTATCTGGGCGCGCGATCGAGTGCGTGCGGGCGTTCGGATGCGATCGGCTAGTTCCGCCGGTACTCGGACGGGAGGGGACTTATAGAGGAGAGGAGGGGGCACTGCCAGCCTTGACCAAGTTTCACCGACTCGTCGGTACAAGGAGCGATCCCCACCTCTTCCCGTCCTTTCGGTACATACTATTTTTTATCTCGTTGACACGATTACTTCATTTGACGGCCCTGATGCGTATGCCAAGGTCGAAAATTTGTTAGTGACAGGTATGAAGTTAGATTTTTGTACGAAGGTAAAGGTGTCTTCGCTTCTGTCCAAAACGTCCCCGCATCCCGATACTATCGAGACATGATGCGTTTCCGTGACCTCTTTCCCAAGGTCGACCTTGACCCATCTACAACTGGGGCAGTTCTACAAATATAACATCAGAATCCGAGGTGAACTCAGACGTATGTATCTATTTCTGCACACCGGCTGTTTGTCGCAGCGACGTATGTTTTTGATTTGTAAAAATGACCTTGACCTTGATCTAGTTTAGTTGTGTTATTAACGACTGACCTCGTTTACCGCATTATCGACTGCTATACGCTGTGTTCTCATTATATTTTAACATTAGATACTTAAAGCAACGCATTGAAGTTTGTTAGTGCATAATCATATGCGACTCGTTCTGATATCGCTACTTTTTAAATAATTCTCAAGTCCCGTCAAATACAGCACAACTCCGCCTTCATTCAAGTAATCAATTCTCAATGGACCCGTTTAAATATGTTAATTTCCGCAAAGATTTTGCACCAGAATTGAAGCACAAAGAAAGGTTGATACAAATGGTCGTAAAAAATGTGTAACTCTCAAATAACAAACTTCTCAAGATAAATTATTTAATCAAGACACAGCATAGCCGTTTGAACCTAATCGGTGAACATTCATGTGATTTTTTTACATGTGTAACGCTTTTACCGAACGTCTAAATACACAGTCAGGACTTATCGATAACCCCATTTAGTTTAAGGTACTTGTTGATAATATAAAACATTTGGATGACAAAGAATTTGGTTTGTTATCAGGCTAATTTATGTTTGATTTGTTATCAAGCTTTGTCTTGTTTATGATATGGCAAGGCAAGCTATCATTGTTTCGCTAGCTGTGAGAGATCTTCCACAGACTGCAAATTTTTGAAAACGATTGGCTTATAACCAAGAGGGCCAGCAAGGTAATTGCGTAACACACATTATAATGACAACTGATTGCAATTTCTGTCATTTTGACAGTTTAGCCACGTTGTTGAGCAGACGAATTTATTAAACCTATGAATCAGAAATAGTCTTCGAAACTCTCGGATTGTGATTGAAACTGTGCGACGCAATTAGGTGCAGCATTTAAGGTGCTATTATGTTAAATTAAGAAAGTACTATCACGTATTAACATTTCTTGAAATACGTGATAAAAAAAGCAATCGATTTTACTTGGAGTAACTTCAGCAGCAGTTTATTTAATAAGTAGAACACTAACAGTTAGTATAATTATGCATATTTCATTAGTATTCCTTCATATATTAAAACTTGTAAAATAGTTAAGTTAGTACCTAACTGGGAAAGAACAGCTGCACGAATCAATCGATTTATGTGGTGCTACGATTGCCACTGTTAATCCAAGAATGCATTCTAAACATATTGAGACATCTGTGTTGTGAAGAGCATGATAAACTAGGCCCCGCTAAGTTTAGAGAAGCGAAAGTCGAACTACTGATCTACAGTCAAAATATTAGTATTGTTATTATTATGCAAGTTATTATTATGTTATATTGTGCAAGGAATAGATGGTAGTAACTCCGCGTAAAAAAAAATATATACAGCTGCGTCTGGTTACACTAGAAACCAAACGAAGCTTAGTTCAAATCTAAAACATATAATTTACGACTATAGTAGTTTACTAGACAAGTCCTGAGCTGCCACATCGGCCCGAAAAAGCGCGAAAGGCCCTCGACGATACAGTAGAGACAGACATGTCTGGCGAAGAATGACGAAGAGCCGACTCCAAATTTGATAGGTTAATGCTAGGCAGAGAGAGAGAGAGAGAG
Source organism: Brachylomia viminalis (assembly GCA_937001585.2). NCBI lineage: Eukaryota > Metazoa > Arthropoda > Insecta > Lepidoptera > Noctuidae > Brachylomia > Brachylomia viminalis. The sequence goes on along the minus strand of OW443293.2, from coordinate 15,805,437 downwards.
AGAGACATAATATCAACTATAGCAGTTTAAATAAGGATTGATTAACATGACTCACTTAAAAACCTCAATTTCGAACAAAATTCAACGCTATGTCGAGTACCTAATGAATGATTGAGGACTTATCAAGTTATCATTATCGTAAAAGTTCATATCATAGAGTTTTTACGAAAAGTACTCGGTAGATCAGATCAATAAGTGTTTTTTTATTTATATCAATTGATGTATCATTAAGTAGGTAATAGAGTTGGAAAAGCTAAACACAAGTCCAATTAAAATTTAACTTTACTCTGGTTGATGTCGAAAAACTGTTGGTTACATGTTGGTGCTTCCATTTGGATGATACATACGACGCGGCGACGCCCATTCATCGCTTTATCAATTCTTAAACAAAAACTAAAGATAGCAACGTGGTGACTTTACTATTTTTATAGAAGTTTGAGCTCCTGGTGTACGGAACACATATTACTGGAAAATGCAAGTTTCGTTTGAAACTAGAATACTAGGAACTTTCCAAGGCAACTTTCCGAACTGCAACGGTAGAAAAAGAACAATAACAACATAAACCTTAACCTCAATAGTTTACTACAAAACTTTGTGGATACTTTTGAAAAAACTTGTAGACATATAAGAGGAATATGCCAAGATCTACAATTTTGGAATTGACAGAGATATGGCTTACGCCTAGAGAGAACCAGATCGTAAACAGCAAATAATTAACAAACAAATAAAGCCTCAGTGAGGACTTGAAGCCGTCCTCGGCTAAAATGCATATTATGGCAAAAAAAAAGCATAAAGGGCAATAAGAAGCCCGAAAGTGTGGTAATCGTTCCCAGCTTAGCATATTTTTTAGTTTGCGTGGCCACTTTCGACTATGTTGGATTCTTCATCTTTCAGTGTCCATTTAACGATATCATAAAAACGCTATTCCCATATGGCATTGTACGGTAAGGATTAATGGTTGTACTGCAACTTATTGGTGTAACTATGGTATTCCATAAAATTAAATCGGGAGTATAGCAGAGTAGGTATTGCTTAGCTAGTGATCGGAAATGTGGCTGAAGGCATTTGTTGCAGTCATTGCTTCTAAATATTTAACCTTGAAGTCGTTAAGGAACATAAGATTCTGGCATAATTTGCTCAAAATGTTAAGTGAATTTCACTAATAATAGACTCCTGCTTTACTCGTTATAAACGAACGCATACAATCCTTTCGTGAAACGACCCGGTCTGCAATACGAAACTGATGGAATTGCACACAGCAATGCTTAAATCCGTTACGCTCGCTGTCTCTTTTGAACCCTTTACGAAACCCTGTAAGTCTGTCTTTATCGCTCAGTGGCGTGTTGGCTACAATAAAAACTGGTTGTTATTTTTAACTCGTGAGTTGGGCGGACCGGCGACTTACTGAAAGCCCCCTTTCCGTTCCAGGTTTAGTGTTAAGTATACATATATTTGCTGATTTCAATGTTTTAAGTTCACAATGATTAATTAGTTCCACTATAATACATACTTAAACGACAAAACTTGACTTAATGAATAAGGGATAATGCCACGAAAATTATATGCAAGCTGGTACCCACTCCAATAGGAATAAATAATATAATTATCATTAGAAAGGCATTAAGATTTAGTTTAGTACAAGAATCCCAATAGCCTTTGTCTTGATTCTTTGTCCGATCGGAGTAATACTGGGTGGAAGTTGAAACGAGGAAGTAAAGAAAGCTACCTTAACCGTTGTAGCTACAGAAAAACGTTTTTAGGAGACCGTCAATCGCTTCTTGAGTAACTCCTAACATCGTTCACAGATTTACGAAAAATGGTACATTCAGCTAGATTTTGTTTTATTTATTACAGTTTATTTTAATGATGCCTATCGATGCAGATTTGTATAAGCATTCAGTCTCTTTTCGACCAACTGAGGTTAGCGAGACGAGAAGTCAAAAAACGCTACAAAAAAACCCATACTCTACATTTCGTAGTGATTGATCATCTTATCTATGATCTTTAAAGACGTTTTCCATTAATTATTAAAAGAAAGGCGTGATGGCGTAGGCAGATGATGAATGAATAAATTACATACATAAGTATATAATTTATTCATTCAACATCCGCCTAGGCTTTTCCCAACTTTGTAAAGGTCATCTTACAATCTAACTGGATGCAATTCAATATCACTATGTTACATGGAGCGATTGCCTATCTAACCTCCACAACCCAGGCACTGGGTAGCACGATACCCCTTGGTAAGTCTAGTTGTCCGACTTTCGGTCTTCTGACTATCCGTAATGACTGTCAAAGGTCTACACATGATAGCCGTGACCAGCGGCCACGGACGGGTCCTTGGTAAGTAATGAATGGACCATCCACGGACCGACTTCAGCAAGCGTAACTTAACCTTCGATCGACCCGTGCGGCTGTTATTAATTCATAGCCATTACCATGAAACAATTTTCATTCATCGTCTACTATATGTTTATGTAATAAGGCAGGGAATAGCACTTTCTAGCTATTCTACATGTCGTGGCTGGATGCGGCGGCCCAAGCAGCTTTAGTAACCTTGCAATCAGGTACATCATTCAGTGCATTTTCCCTTTAAACTTCTATTGGCTAATAAAATTATACCGTTGCATTCATGTTCGCTGCAGAAAGGCGTTGCCAGCTCCATTTAGTATGTTCCCAAATAGATAACTTGTTGTTCAGTGTGATAGCTCGGAAAAACCAAATCGCTTTACTCAAACCTAAAAGCTCTTCTACTATAGGTACATACGAAACAAGTAACAAAATCCGAGAGATAGCCGGAGTCATCAAGAAAAACCGGAGTCCAGAGATCGAATACGTAAACAGTGGCAGAATAGTAAGAAACAGAGCGCAGTATTTTTTTTTTTCTGAAACTAATATCATATCATTGGTGTAAATGAAAGATTTACATGACAACCGTTATTTTGCGGCCGTTTAAGGTCTTCACACACATTTCAGCCTTATTTGCGTTTCTGTGACAACCTTTTTTTCTTTCTTCCTCACCGACATGTATGAATGAAGTTTCATGGCAATGCCGATTCGGTGCCAAGCTGAAATGCAGCAAGCATTATTTGAAGAAATTAGAAAGAAGCGGGGTAGTGAACCCATGATCGATAACTGGGTAGCGTGTGATGTCGACGCATAGCTAATAATGCTCATAAGAGCAGTGAATTATAAAATATTTAAAAAAAACATAATTGGGTATTGCTAAAACTGACGTTTGGTACAGTATAACTCTGAACGGACTAGGCTTTGGCAATAGGTGCCACAGTAACTTCTATTCAGTTTAAAAAGCTATCCAACCATGTATTACATAAAGCTAATGAAGGGGGTACCAAAATGGACACCATCCATTAAAATAATTATCTAACAACTTGAAAAATCGAAATTTTGTAAAATAATTTTCATAGAAACCTAATAATATTAGGTTTCTATGAAAATTATTTTGGAACCTACTAGATTATATTATAATCTAGTAGGTTCCAGTTTTGAAATTGGCACCCGTAATTGGATTTTAATTCTTCATTATATTTGGGCTAATAGATTAAAGTTTATTTCATCTGTGATTCATTTTGTTTTTAAAAATTATACCTGTATAATTATATAATACCTAGGTATAAATATTGCGCCATTGAAACGATTTTCCTTAACCTATGAAAATAAGTATTAGTAGTCATTCTTGGGTTTCATAATCTTTTCTTTAAATAAATAATTTGACAGCATAAACGCTTGCTGTTGTTCAACTGACCTTAATAACGCTACCTCGCAATGTTAGCAAACATGCAAGGACTATATATATACAAATCTATCAGTCGACCTGTATAGTGTAATTCTATTGAGATTGCACCATAAATGTAAGCATGTGGGGACATTGGTAAAATTCTAGTGAGCATTCCATAAAAGCCGCTAAACAAGAGTTGAAGCTTAGCTTTTTGAAAGTTCATGTTTTGATTAGTTCCGTTAGTGAATTCTGCGTAAGCATTTAAGGGAAACACGAGTGGGTACCTAAATGAAAGAAGTAAAGGCTCCTACAAACAGGCCCGACACGCGACGCGACTTAAAGGCACCGCCTGTCGCGCGACGAGCAGTGCCTTGTCGCGTGTCGCGCCTGTTTGAAGGAGCAATTTTGACTAAAGATAATAATAAAAAAAAAACATCATCTTGGCAAAAAAGTGGATATAGTTGAATTAACACAAAAAATTTGATTTGGTCTGTTGGTCGCCAGGATAAACTATCTACGACCTACCGGATACTTTTGGTTTAGCCGGCATAAACCGAGCGAATACAGACCCAGGGGATTAATTGCTCAGAAGTCAACACTAAAACTCAAAACTGAATAGGAAGATATAAACTCGGAGCTCTTAGTATAGCTATTAACACAACCACTCGAACCCATATTTTTAAAACGGTCTCGTTCTCGTCCTTGTCTTTGCCTAAATCAAATTCAGGACTAAAATATGCATCAATTTTTCCCTAAATTTTGACCTTAATAAATTCCTTTACGTTGACCTACTTGAATTATTGTCGTTTAAAAAGCTCCTTTTTCTCACAAGCTTGTGGTACATAGTGTGACATGGATATATAAAATGAGGAATCTCTGATCTACAGTAAACAAGATTATTATATTGACGCAAAAACAAAGGACTAAAGCTTAGCCATAGTTTTTCGCAATATTCAAGTCAATTCTAACTTAATCAAGCTGCTTTTATGTATGTATTGCACGGACAAATAAAGCACAATGACAGGAATATTATACTTTATTTCTGGAGTATCTTTGCAAGAAAGCTAATATCAAAGGGATGCTGTTCCTATACCTGCAGAACGTTGTTGATAACTTAATGCCTTGATGCTATAGACCTACAATACCTGAACACATTTTATGCAACTTTTAAGAAACAATTTATTATTTAAATTAGTTTAGTTGCTGTAAAATTAACATTGATTACAAAGATGTCAGTCAGTTTCGTGTACAAAGAATCGGTACAAACATAAATTGTTGGTATCGCGAATCGCGAGGAGCGCCGCTCGGAATTTGGAATTCAGCCAGAATCATAAAGAGCGGTCGACTCCGCGTGCGTTATGAGGCTACCGTCCTAAATTTCAAGCCCAAGTTATTAAATATTTTATTGAATGCCAAACAATTACTTGCAGTAGTAAACTATGATGTAAGAATATCACACGGCAAAACATAAACAATAATAATCTATTAAGTTTTGAACCAGCAGGTTACAACGAATGTAATTAGAATAAAATATCTTAATCTCTTACTATAATTCTTTAAACATAAATTATAATTATTAGGATACTAGATATCTTGGATGCTATAAAATTTTAAATACCCGTTTAGAAGGGATCTTTGGATATTCCTCCCTTAAAGGATTACAATAGGGGTTGTAAGTTTGTACGAACATCTGTCTCTGGGTCCTTGTTTTTTCTCTGGGGGTCCAATAAATGATTGAATTTTGAAGTTAGATACTAGCAAATTGTTAATTATTTAGGCTAACTCGTAAATAAATCTGGATCGAAGCTTTTTTAGAATGTCGGCTTAATTAAGGCTGCAATTAGGTGTGATGATTTTTACGGCGATAAGTTTATTTTTGATTACACTTAGAAGCATGAAACTTGGTATACCCATTGTTATACATATGTATAGGTGCGTGATTCAGACCTCTTAGATTATCTACCCTTACCGGGTGGACATAATGATGTAATCTTTTGAATGAGGTTAACTTTAAGTTGACATGGCAATGGCAAACCCTGCTGTGATTTGACAATGTGGAGTGATATGGGAAATCCCGTAAATAAAGGTTGTCCAAGTTGCGGTAAAAGCTAGTGTATTTAAAGTAACTAAAATAAGAAAATATGAATTTGGAAATCTATTGAACAAAAATCGATGCGTATCCCAATTTCTAGTTATGTGTGATCACGTTGTCATGTCATTGATGTTCTCATTTTTTCTGTAAGCTTCATATAATAATCCAACATTATATTTAATGAATTTTCTTTTTGTTTTAGCCGTGCGAGCAGACCGCATGCGCGGCGGGCGTAACAAGTTTGGGCCTATGTACAAACGAGATCGCGCCCGTAAACTGCAGATGATGAGACAAAGACAAATCGCAGTGCAGACTTTGCGTGGCTCCCTAGGTGACAGCGGTCTGGTACTTGGCTTCGGTTCTCCTTACGCCGCAGTACCAGTCAAGCAAGAGATTCAGATCCCACAAGTGTCATCTCTCACCTCATCGCCAGAGTCGTCACCTGGGCCGGCCTTACTGGCTGCGCAGCCGCAGCCACCTCAGCCGCCGCCACCGCCCGCCCACGACAAGTGGGAAGCACACTCACCGCATTCAGCGTCCCCTGACGCGTTCGCGTTTGACGCACCAGCCACAGCAGCCGCCACGCCATCGAGCACCGCCGAACCCACAAGCACTGAAACCCTACGAGTCTCACCCATGATACGCGAATTCGTACAAACTATTGATGATCGCGAGTGGCAGAATTCGCTATTTGGGCTATTGCAGAGTCAGACTTACAATCAGTGTGAGGTCGATCTCTTTGAGTTAATGTGCAAAGTATTGGACCAAAACTTATTTTCGCAAGTGGATTGGGCGAGAAACACCGTGTTCTTTAAGTATTTAAAGGTGAATTAATAGCTAAGTATGAAAATCCTGTCCCAAATCCTTCAACCCTATCCTGGTGTACACCAAATTTGCTTGCGAATGCGACGCGATTGCGCTGCTGCATTGTGTATTATTCATTACAGTTGATTATAACGCATTGCGAATGGTTATAGTGATTTGCGTACTAACAGATAGTGACTAGTTACGATATGGTTGTGTGCGTGTAAGGGGCGCGTGTGACGCAGCGGGCGACGCGGTGCCTCTCGCAATCGATACACCGCGCCGCCCGCGCCGCGCCGCCCCAAGTGGGTCAAGTTCCTACGACAAGCGTGCCGCCTACCACTGCGGTCGCAATTCAATTCCACATATTTACTAAAAATAATACAAACATTATTATGAAGTACAAAAGTAATATAGTTGCCCGGGTTAAAAGGACCAGCATGGTAAAAATTTAAAATTTGCTTAACAAAATATTCAAACTCGTGTAATCAGGATCTTTTAATAAAATCCCGGGCGGTTGGTAATAGTCCGATATATGGTTGTTGCGATAAAAATGAAATAGGAATGTTACACCGTGCGATGTCTAATAACGCGTGTCGAGCGGGAGTTCAAACAATCAGCAGGAGTCAATCGGCGAGGAGCGGGAGCAAGCCGGTGACGGCGGCGGCGACCGCCCGCCGCCACTCCGTGGTTGTCGTACGCTTACGCAAGAGCCGCAGTCGGTCATGTGGGCGAGCGACGTTGCCGCTCTGCGCTGCTCATCGCTTCGTCTCACTCCCACAGACAGCCTCCACTCCACTACTAGCAATTTTTGTTTGTGCTAAAATGACGCGGACATATTTACGACCAATTCTCGGAATTAGGACGATGGTGAACGTAGATATAATACATCACTGTACATAGACTGTTTACGGAAATCATAGCATTTTAAATGACTCTTTGTATTATTAAATTAATTAGAAAATAGGTCAAAGTGTAGTTCATTTATATTTTTGGCTTTTGATCATTAAAAAACCCACATCTCTTAAGAACACTTGCGAGTGCGATGCTTTAAAACTAGCTAAGGGCGCACGTACGGGGATATGAGCCAGCGGGAGTGATGTTGATGACCTAAGCTTTCCCCAGACGGATGTGATGTAACGGTGCGGGCACGCGGGGCGGCAACGCTGCACTTTCACCGCCGCACTTGACACACTGCCCGTGGCCGAGTTGCCGCGAGAAAGCACTTTTTACCGCGACGCGTAACCGCCGGTAACGGAGACGTAACAAGTTCTGTGGCCTTTCTTCGCTTTCTCTTATGTAATACTAATTGCGATTAGTCACATAACAGCGCGTTGAACTTGAGCTGCCGCGTATTTTCATAGTGATATCGAACTCGTAGATATTTTTAGGTAAATAATATGCAGGGTTTACCACAGTTAAAACAGTTACGGGTCTTCAATGAAGTAACCAAATCAAATTAGATTTTAAACTAAGTTAGATTACCTAACAATAATATTTTAAATAGTTCACTTTGAAATGAATTTGTAGACACATCAACTTTGTAAAAATACGATTAGCCTTTCATTTTCATTACTATTCGATCTTCTGCGGTCTAGACATTAGCCAAGTCCTAGTTTCGAAACTGTCATTAACGATAACTAGCGTAACCTCAACGGGTAGATGTTCCATTTACTTGAGAAACGATTTAGTATCAATCTAAATGAAGTATTTTTTTTAGGTTTAATAAAGATAGGTTCAAAAAACTCGGATTTAAAAAAATACAACTATTGAATGTGTGAAACAATTTCATAAGACTGTAAAAATTTAAAAACAATAAAGATTTAAAAAATCCTCACAGGCTACCAAATTTGAAGCGCTGTAATTAACTGCTGTCATAATAATGTGTAGCAGCATTTGTATATTGGAATGAAATCTTACAAGTGGTCTGCTTACCATAAAAATAAGTAGATCTACATAACATGAAATAGTCCACCATCCGTATACTATGTGTAGGTAGATACCTATAACGTAGGTAACTAATTTATCTGTAACTATAAGCCGTAGATCCAATAAGACTCCCGACATTGGTATCTAAATCTAAAGTTTTGGGCACGCGGCAATTCAAGACGACTTTGACCCACTTCGCGCACTACCGATTACCAACAACGCATTTCAAGATGGCCGCCCAAAGGGAGTGTTTGCTGTACTAGATCCGAAACGGCAAATGACTCACTACCACTCTCCGCAATTCTCTGCTCTATAACGATGAAAATAAGAACGTATATTTGATACACACATATTCCTAGGGTTCTAAAAATTTTAAAGCTAGGGTTAGAACAAAATTACGTTTTCCTTTGCAAATACGACAAAAAAAGACGATAATTATGTTAATTATGACGAGCATAAACTTTGTACTTATTGAAACGGTAATTTCATAATTAGATTATAGGTAATGTCAATGCCATGATTTGGCCAAATGGATAATGTTTTATTCAGAGCTAGTTAGTTCATCGTTTCGATCTCGATCCATCGTGTTGAGCAAGCAGCGTGCGGTGTGGCAATGCCTTTGAGCTCTAAAATTCAGTTGTAACATTTCGTAAACGGCAAATTTAACGCGCTCGAGCTCCGCCCCGTGTTTTCTAATGCAACTCAATAAAATGTAGGTCACAGAACGACGTCGTCGGTTGCGACTGACAGATAACATTTTGATTACACACAACACCTGGATTATGTTGATACTGAGAATGACGCTCTAACAAAAGCAAAACATAAGTTTCTGGTCATTAGAACATGTAATAAAAAAGACGCCATGCAAAAGTGAGAGTTCAAAACTTTAACCAAAGAATAAGAACAAGAAGTATCTACTACTTAACAATGTACCACCGACATATCGTAACTCCTATCTGAGTCCAATTTTTGCCGTCACTAATCTAATATATTATAAGAATTCTACTTTTCACAACACTATTTTTATTGTAATACAGGGGCAGTTACTAATATACTTTTCTAAAAACCATGCTCAGCGTAATACTAACCTAAATAAAGCGAATTATTTGAACTGCTTCTATATTACTATTCATTATCACACTTGGTAAACGTTTAATATTCTTTCTTTGCAATATATCATTAGTGACGACAAATTTCATCTCGAGACCTACATCGCAGACGATTGCGAAGGGTTGGTTATTTCGCCCTGCATGTGTAGCAATGCTGTTTTGACTTGTTTCAGGTTGATGATCAGATGAAGCTGTTGCAGCATTCATGGTCTGACATGTTGGTGTTGGATCATCTTCACCAGAGGATGCACAATGGCTTGCCTGATGAGACTACTCTTCACAACGGCCAGAAGTTCGACCTTCTTTGTCTGGGCCTCCTAGGAGTCCCCTCGTTGGCTGATCACTTCAACGAGCTGCAGAACAAACTAGCAGAGCTCAAATTCGATGTCCCAGACTACATATGCGTCAAATTTTTGCTTCTATTAAACCCTGGTTAGTATTTAACTAAAGAAATATATTTTATTTAGATAAGTTTTATTTATTTGTATGCCTTAGTAGGATGCCCCTAATGCGAATGATTTACTTGTCTTATTGTTTTTATTTTGTTTTTTTGTATTTGTACTAAATCCGTAAGCTTGTGTAATGACACGATTTTGTACATCAATCACTACACAATGTTGTTTTTTTCTTGAAGGATTTTCTTGATGTTTCAGAAGTGAGAGGCATCGTAAATGTGAAGTGCGTCCGAGATGGTTATCAGACAGTTCAAGCTGCACTTCTCGACTACACCCTGTCCTGTTATCCTACGATACAGGTTAGTAGACAAGTTTCCCCTGGATTACCGGAGACGTTCGAATACTGTCACACTTGTCGAGCGTAATGTCTTCGTACTCTATCTAAACGAGACTGCTAAAGCCTAATTGATGGACAGAGTTTTTCATCTCGCCAATTAGAAAGTTTGAACTTCTGAGTTCTTGAGTTCTTTGAGTTTCAAATTTCTAGCCCGTAAATCCACCCGACTGATTCGAGCCATTTGATTTTACGCACTTTTTTATTCAATCACTAAATTGATATTCAAATTCCAATTTCTATTAGACCATGAAAGAAAGTACGCACGGTTGGCGCAGTGGTTAAGCGATTGACTGTTGCTCTGCATGTCGCGGGTTCGATTCCCGCACGGAACAAATATTTGTATGACCTGCAAGTAGTGGTTCCGGGTCGGGCTGTTTGTGTATGTGAGTTTAAATGTTTGTTAACGCACCCACGATACAGGAGAAATTCCTAATGTAGGGCAACGTTTAAAAAAAAAAAGAAAAAGAAAGAAAAACATACAGTACTCTAATAAGTTCAAAATTATAAAATTTCAGGACAAATTCGGCAAACTAGTAATGGTTGTACCCGAGATCCACGCTCTAGCGGCTCGAGGAGAGGAGCATCTATACCAGCGGCACTGTGCCGGCCAAGCGCCCACACAGACCCTTCTCATGGAGATGCTTCACGCAAAGCGCAAGTGAGTCGCTCTTTCAATCACTTACACACATTGTATTCGTCCAAATTCATCGCACAGTGACGTGGCATTTATTCATTCACATGTCATCTGTGAACGAATTACTTCCTAACCTGCTTTATCGTTTTAAGCTTAATTTTCTTCACATCAAGTTATTTCGGTTACAATTTCAATATTCTTTCCAAATGGGGACCATATCTATAAGGAAGACTCTTCAAGTTAGCAAATGAGAAATGCAACATATATCTCGTTCTAGGCCGAACGGAGGTGAAATGGTTAACCGGAATGCCGAGCACACGTCGACACTTGACCGATTGTATGTTATTCTATATCAAATCATACTTTAATATATTTATATACCATACATTTATGCAATAAACTAGTGCCTCACGAAGGATCAGCTAATAATGTTGGTAACTGCTTTATCTTGGAAATATCGAGTCTCCATGTGCTCTACATAAATAAATTCACAAAGATAAGGTAATATATTATTATACATATTATATAATATACATCTTACCAAATATCTGAAAAAAATAATAACGAATATTTTAAAAACACGTGCGCATTGCACAATTCATTAAATAGTTATAATTAATGGGTTTATTGTTAATAACGATCATTTAAATACACAAACCTAATAGTAAATTGGTGTGTCTAATTGAATTCCGCCAATTCACATCATATTTCTTCAACTATGTACGTTGTTTTAACAAACTAGACGTGGTTAACATCAATCAAAACAAAACGTAGCTATTTTATTTGATTTACTAGTTGAGACTCTATATTTTAGTTATTACATTATTTTTTCAATCCTCACTAACTTTTTTGGCAGTATACTTAAGAAATGGGTACCGAAAGATACGTGTATTTTCTAGTACCAACAATATTAGCTATAATAGTAATCAATATAATTTGTATAGTATATCAATTACTGGATTAGATTTGCCAATTTAGAAAAGAATGTCATTATGATGTAATGTTGACCATTCTATATTTAAATAATAATAATTAATGTAATACCTACTTGGCAACTCTGCTCCATTATTTATATTTGCACCACGCTTTTGTAGTTTATCACAATATAATTTATAGTCATGGTAAATAGTCATAGTCGTTATAGTAATCTTCTTAAGCAAATAACATTTTATTAATATATATTTATTTATTATATTTTTAACTAGCTGACCCGACAGACGTTGTCGTGTCAAAATTCCAATAATTCATACAAAAACGCCATAGAAAATGACGTAGATTTTTTCTCGAATTTGAACCATTTCCAAGGGGAACTATTCCAAGTATTCTTTCCATAAAAAACTCATTGGACTAATACGAAAACTTTAAAATAAAAAATTGCCGTATCGGTCCAGCCCTTCTCAAGTGAAGCGCTTAACAACGAACAGCAATTAATTTTTATTTATAATAGATACATAATTATTTTGGTAAAAATATTAGATGTTTGACTCAGGTTTACCTTTAGTATAGAAAATTGTACAGTAAAATTATATAGTACATAATGAAAACAAAGGCTGGAAGACACAACGTATGAAGTATGTAGCTAACACCACTAATTTAATAAAGCGCTCGGTACATAATGGTTTTATTAAATTAGTAGGATATAAATAATAACATTCTCGTAAGTCGTAGTAAATTTGGTTGTTACAGGTGGTACATTAGTAGTTCACTAATTTAAGACTTGTTAGAATTTAGTAAGTAGGTACGAGTATCTATATTTCAGTGATATCGACGTTAGTTCAACCTATATTAAGACAAATCTATATTTAGATATTTTCTTGTTGGAATATTATAAGAATATGGCAAATTTAATACTCCCCTATTACTCGAACAGGAAAAAGCTTATAATTATGTGTATTTTATTTCTAAATGTTATAATTTAGGGAAGTTCTTCAATGTACTTAGCTAAACTTTTTTGGATAGCAACTTACTCGGAAAATATATGTTCAATATCATGACTTATGAGTAGGTACGAACTATCCTACTAATGCTTAAAGTGTCCAAATGCGAATCAAATCCAAAATGTCATACTAGCAGTAAGTTAAATGTTTTCAATACACATCCACAACTAAAGATTTTCACTAAACTATTTGGAAGAGACTGTTACTCGATTGTTTAAATACATCAAGCCTCTTCATAATATTTATTTATTTTTTATTGGTTCACCAACGATTGTTTACACAGGTTATATGCTAAAAGTAACATGCAAAAATGTAAGTGCAACAGTGCAACAATCAGTTACAAACAAACAGCAAACTAAAAACACATTAGCAACAAATTAGAAATTTAATTCAGTATTACGACTGTCTACCACTTAAAGCATATGAAACCAATCAACCACCACTTAAAGAGTCTATCGTGTGTATGCTTGAATTCGAAGACGCCCAATTATGATGGCCAAAGACGAAAAATTAAGCATTCTTATACTAAACATTTAATACTATAGTTTCATTTCTGTTATGAAGCGTATCTTGTTGTAGCGAACTAGACAAATTATTAAAAAATAAATTGAAAAACATAATAATTATGGTGCTCAAAGAAGGCTCCACCAACTCGACGCTGGGAATTGGAAATTGTTTAAGTTTCTATAATTCTGCTGTTAGTGTTTGATAAAGCGATTCGTATAGTTAAAAGTACAGCTAATAACCACGAATTATTTGGAAATAAATATTAAATATTCTTCTAGCAGCTATAAAACCGTACCTAACCTAGTCAGTTATTATAATACATCAGTATGCCATCTCGTGAAAATTAAAGTTAAATGAAGGAACTCACGGGGTAATGTGTCAACGCGTGTGAATACCTTAAAAAAAAGATGAAAACATCGATGAACATACATAAAAATACGTACAGACGAACGAAGAACCTCCTCCTTTTTAAAAGTCGGTTAAAAATATATACAATGTTTGGTTTACAAACCAAGTTTAAATTATTGATTTTATTGTGTAGGTACGTATTGTCACTTACAATATTGTGCTGATCATAATAGGAGGATCTAAATGAGGATGGTCTCTTAGCAGACAATCTGCTATGAAAGACCATAATTACGTGCTAAATATAGACTTTAACTTTAAGTTATAATAATCTAGATATTATTTGATGACGCCAAGTTGTGAACACCGGAAGATATCTTATAGTTTATCTCATAGTTAAAAACGTTTTACGTCAGGCGATGTAAAGCCACGTAAAGCTTTGTAGTAGAGATATGTGTACACTATAAGAAATTGCTCTGTGTGTATCAGGTGCGGATTCCTGCCTAGCGACGCGATTGAGCAACAATCGCCAATATAGAGTAAGCATTCTCGTAATAAACGTACACACCGAGACCATCCTCGCACTTCCTACTTGCACATTTTAAAATAATATTGTTCTATTTTATGATTTTGGCACATTTTTCACTGCAAGTTATTATAATTTTACTTTTAGTCTATTATATGGTTACAGGCACTTGTCACATTAATACCAACCATAAACCAAATACATAATATATATATATTGTTTTTATGTTGTTTATTACGCGAATTGGCATACTTTTAAAATAATTTTTAAATAACTTTAGTGTATGATAAAATTATGTCGGTTTTATACGGATTTTTGTCCTGTTTCAAATCAACTGGCTGGCAAAAGTACATAACTGTGTTCAATGCGCGCGCGATTATGTTTGGGCCCCCAATACTTACGAGATTTACTTTTAGTTACTTCACTATTCAGAGTGCGTGTTGATTAACGTCTTTATGTCATACCTACATAAGAAATGACGTCGACACGACCGTCCAGGTTACGTAATCAAGTTGTGGGCTGCTAGGATAGATTAACAAATCATTGGCGGGTCTTGAAATTATGCAAAGTAGCACCGTGGGCACTGTTGCGTTAGTATTGCTTACAGTTCATATTAAGTAAAAATCTTATGTATTTTTTTAGAAATAAGTATGTAAACTAAGCACAGTTTACAAAAGTATTAGGATTTTATCTTATGACGTACTAAAATTCAATCTAAAATCTGTAAATTAAGGTAGATTCGTGAAAATATTATGTGGAAGGGGTAACAATTAATAGGAGTTTTACTAATTAATTGATAAGTTCTATTCTAAGCAACGTGACGAGAATCGTAATCGCACGCGCATTTCATAATAATTATACCACAAAAAATGTTGTCATAGCACATCGACTATGCAGGGTGAGTTTCAAAGTGAAATCCGAAATAGAGTGGTCGAAAGAGTAATGATTTCGAAAGAAAACAAAAACTCTATATTAATTTGTGAAACAGGAACTTTGAAAAAAAGTGCACCAGTCTTTTATTATTATGAATCAAGAAAGTATGTTCCTGATTAAAGACTGATTTTCCTAACGCCTTATTTATTATGTTTATCCGAGGAATCATTTTGAATTTTGAACAGCTTTCCAATATTTTTTATTTTTTCACGAATAAAAGATGTCTGCCGTTGGAAATAAGGCTTTGTTATATTTCGTAACACTATTTGTTGCGGCAAATTAAAGGAAAGCTCATCAGAACCCCGTCGTGTCTCTGTCTGGGTTATTTTGTATGGCTGGGCTATTTATTTTAGTTTCGAATTGCGCCCTGAAGTTTTATCCCAAAAACTCACCTGTATAATTTTGTGTAGATGATTCTTCAAAAACAAAACAACACATTTTACTTCTTTTTTTCACTAATATTGCCTCACCACCTTTTATTTTATATTTTTGTTTTTCGTTTTAGTTATATGATTTATTTGGCTTTAAAAATTGCTAAGAGTACCGAACCGTGACGTACGCACCGCACTGCCTTTATTCAGGACATGCATAATATTTTATTAAATTTTAAAGTGTGTACGGGTATCACGAGTCGGTCACTTAGTTTCCTTTGGGTCGGTGTATGTTAGATGTATGTTAATGTATGTTCTTATATAAATATGACAAAGATAATAACCCATGACGATTTCTGTTTGCAGATCTTGAAGTCTCAGTGAAGAGAAACAGACCACAAAAGCGCCAAGCGCTCCCGACACCACATCAGATAGAATATAATGCAACAAACTTTACTTATTAGTTAGTTTTAGTATATAACTTGGTGTGTGATTATCAAATGTAAGTTATTGCGCCGAGCGCCGGCCGGCAGAGCCGCGCGAGCCTAGTCCGATTCAGATAAAACAAATATTTATCTACCTATTGTCTGTAAAATAATATACAAATATTATACACCAGTCTTGTGTAGCTATGGTTAATTTATTTAGCAGTCTATATCGTGTTACTTCAAAATTGAGTAAGTACATTATATAACTAGGTTCTCTTTAACTCCGGTGCGTAAGTAAAGGGAAATATTACAATACATATTTTAGGAAAGTGTCTGTGATTATAAACGAAGAAATTTGATGAAAACCGTTTTAAATGTTAGTTAAAATGATCATTATGTGTAATATAATTATAAATATTAGTTGTATTCAGTACCATACGTACATACAATATGTTGTGGTCGCGCAACGCAACTGGCGATGCCCGTTTTTTAATTCTTTTGGCGTTACTTATTAAATATACGGATTATCTTCTTTTTAAGACTATAAAGCACTTTACAATTAAATGTATATTGAATTGTCTTCACTGATATCTTGTAAAACGTTGTGTTCTATTATAGCTTGCATGTGTCGCGGCGAGTGCGATAGTTGACGGAGTGAGAATGTTGAAGTGAGCGACTATTTTGTTAAGTATAGATATTGGGCTTGATTGAGATATGAAAGAAATTTTATCGAATGTTGGTATTTGTCTATGTGTATAATATAATGTAAAATGAATAGTTAATCGCAAATTAAATCCATCTTAAAAATTTACAGTTCTTCCTTAAAAAATGTTTAAGTATCTGAATGTTGTATAAAATTAAACAAGTATTGTTTTTATTGGCCATACCAGTACAAAATCAAATTATAATCCTTGTAAATAAAACAAGCACATTTGCAGTGATTTATTCTACTTACGA
The DNA here is from genome assembly GCA_937001585.2 of Brachylomia viminalis. Taxonomy (NCBI): domain Eukaryota; kingdom Metazoa; phylum Arthropoda; class Insecta; order Lepidoptera; family Noctuidae; genus Brachylomia; species Brachylomia viminalis. Next base: position 15,788,334 of record OW443293.2, on the reverse strand, counting down.
TTGTGTATTTATGTAAAATATTTCTCTACATACGTGCAAGAAGCCTTAAAAATCATAGATTTTTAAAAATATATGGGTACTAGCGTCTATCGGCTGATGGCCGAGGAAGGCGATGTATTTTTATATAAAACATATTGTTCTTTATTAACATATATAATATGTTAACTGAAAGTACATGATTTCGTATTTTTCTAACAAATAATATAGTAGCGTACGTAATCAAGTGTAAAGATCTACTTTTAAAGTGGAAGTGATTATACATAATATTGAATATAAAGTGTTATCATATACATGTATGTAAAACTGTCATAACGACGTTACAAATTTAATTTGAGAACGTTTTCTTTTACAACGGTGTCAATTTGATAAAAGAATACTGCCCATTAGACCACAGTTTGTTTGTTTCGAAATTGCGCATGACGGTGATGAGATCAAGTGTGGTCCGCACAGCTTGGGAAACCGAGCGGTAGACGCTATGCGAGTACACCTGGTACCTCTACGTAATGTAACGAATCGTTTAAGTAATTATTAATTGTGATTTGTCGGTTTGTGTTTAGAGTGAATGATTATAATTCAATGTTTTAACGTAATATCGATGCACCAAGTGCGAATGTTTAGGTAGTAGGTTGCGTCAACGAGTAGATTATGATTATAAATAACGATGGTTTATTCATGTTGGCTTAGTTTTTTTTATCTAAGCTCTCATATGTACAAAAACTATGGCACCGTATTTTATCTACAATACCGTCCAGTGAACAGTCAGGATAACACTGTCATTTTATTAACATATTGTTTAAAAAAATCACGAATTATACTTTCTATAGATATACGTGATACTAGTTTGAATACAGCAAAGGTACAATAGGAACTGAGTGTAGTACCTATATAGATGAATAAACAAACAACTTTAAAAAAAAGTTCCTTGAAAAACGTTGTTGTGGTACAATTTTTAAAATATACACAATTCTTGAATTTCTTTAATGAGCACTTTCGAAAGTTTTATAAACATTTATTTACGACTGTAACAGTTTTAAGTTATTTGCCGTATTTAATATCAGCATATTTAATACATTTTCATTTAATCATTTCGTGTACCCTTTTATAATCGACGACCACATATTTGTATGTAAATAGTTAGAACCGTTATATCAAATCTTCGCGTATGTGTTTATAACATTAATGCTAAAATAGGTACATAAAGAAGCTCCGATGTTGGATGAAACTGTTTGGAATAAGCACGTACTGATCGTAATATTAATTTCATTAATAGAAATAAACTGTTTGTCAATTCAGTGATTTCAGACTTAGCACTCAGCACTTTTCCCTGTGAACGTTCTTGAAATCGTCCTTATTCCAAAGTATTCTTCGCTAACGTCACTTCGATTCTAAATCGCAAACAATGAATTGAAGTCACTCGCAGCTTCTCAAGTTTAGGCGCTTTATCGAAGGCAAAGCTGATCTGTGATGGTATGACATAGTTAAGTACATTAGAAGGCGTGGATAATTATTTTGCTGCTATTTCAGCGAGCACAGCGATTTATTGTGACCAATTTTAAACAAAACACTCGTTTGTCCAGTGCAGCTTTAAAATAGACATCGTTCATCGACACGGTTCATGGTTGTTACTAGGTGAACTAAGCATGCTTACGTTACTATTGTGTTACAAACAAAACATTAGCACCACTAGTTTGGAAGCCGTTTATACCTCAGTGTTCGATTCCTTTAATTAGATCTGCGAATTTTTTACCAAACATGTTACCATTTTAAATATTATCATTTAATCATCAGTCACATGGATATTTTTGCTTAGATATAATACAGTATTATTTTGATAGATATATTATTCAAGCAACATTCACACTTCTAATTTAAGGAATCGTATCATATTGACTACATGCATACATTTTATTACAAATATGATAATAGTATAGTATTTTAATGCTTATTCTAATTAGACAATATTCTTGTATTAAAAAAAACTGAAATGCTGTACAATAATACGTTCATCTTTGTCAGTTTCTTCAAATAAATGAATGGACAACTAAAATATTTCATTAATTGCACTGAAGTAATTAAGTCCTTTCCACATCGAAAAACTATATATAAAAATATACTGACACAGTAATTTGGTTGTTATCGTGTTCTATCTGATGCAAGTACTCATATCGAGTTTAAAATAAATATTATTTAAAGAGGTATTCATAATTATATTCAATTATCTGTCAACTATTTACTATATTAATTGTTCAAGTATTACAGCATAACATTTTGTATTTATCAAATATTATACTATGTATTATAATAAGTTATCAAGTGTATGCATAGAGACGTTGTCACCCGTCGGTTAAGTGGCGGCTAAGCGCAAAGTTAAGAGAGACGTGTGCCATTCATGTGATCGCCGGGGCAGACGCTGTTCCAGGATAGCGATCAGCCAACGCGCGGGTTCCCTCGGGCCGAAGCTACTCAAACCAGTGCTTCGCTGCCTCCTAATACGTATTGCCCCATTGCGATCCACTTAAGTACAACTCTTCAGCACGAACAACGGCTACATTCTCTTGACACTGAACGGTTCCACATTAAGGTGCGAGTGTTCATAATTATTAGTTTTACTGCTGTTTAGCTGTTACATATTTTGTCATTCGCTTCACATTTGATTTAATCAACTATAATTTTACCCTATAAATTTTTAATTGATTTGAATATATAAAATCTAAACCTACTATTTACATCTAAGTTTAGGTTGTAATGTACAACGTAAAGTTGTATTCTAGCGTACGTTATGTAAGTAATATCTATATTTATGACTTAAAATTATAAGTATTTTAAAGTTAAGGTACACGATGAGTGTTCTATGTAAATGTAAATTTTGAGTTCAACTAGATTTAAGTGATAGATAGTAACAAACTACGCAGCGGGATCGTCGCGTCCCCGTGTCGCCGCGGCAGACTCGCGGGGGCGCGATGCTCGTCCGAGTCGGGCACTGTTACTTCGCTCAGATTCGCTCGCGCAGCGTAACGTATCCGTACCCGGTCTTACAGACAGTACCACGGACAACGAGCGCCGCCGCGTCCGGTGGCGTGTCCGCCTCACTCGCATGAAATCGTTTCATCATCACGTGCTTTGCTCGATAATAACTCGTTAGGTGATCGGTTGCTGATGACTATGTACGCGTCGCACACATTCCAAAATATCGCTAACGTAACGCTAAATGACGCGCATAGACAAAGCGTTGCAATTTGTAAGTTTACCACTTTGTTGTTCATTAACGATAAGTTAGGATTAATCTCAGTCGATGTTGTTTAACTTTAGTCTGTGTATAGTATTCTCGTGGTTAAGTTTATGTGAGGATGTGAATTTGAGCGAATCGACAGGCCTCAGCCTGGAGGGTTCATACTAGCTGTAAATCTTAGGTACCTAAGCGATCATTTCTGTTGCACCTAACTTTGTTTCGCGCGCCGTGTTAGTTCTACTTTATCAATTGTACATATAGATAGGGCGAGGTATACAGTTTTCATTCGACTTTAATGGTTATTGTTGTATCTGAAAACATGGGGCTGGCAATTACCAATGCAATACCGCATTTGCTGTTGATAAATTAAAATAAATCTTAAACTGATACCATCTTAGATGTATGGCTATTTATGTGTTACTGTTATAGAAAGTGGTAAAGTCACGAGACGAGGGCGGGGTATATGATGCGGCTGAGCTGTTAGCTTAAGTTTGTAGTAGTATACGACATCTAGTTTCGGACACGCACAACGAGCCCGGTCCCGGACCGTGCCGCCCGCGCCACGAGTGGAACACGACCCTCGCAACTCGGTCCAGTGACCGTTCTAATAGTTATTAATGTTATTATATCATAATAACACAAGTACACCCAATAATGTTCAGCCACGAAGGCTTATTGTGAGGCTGCTCCTATTTTAACTGAACGAGTGTTCGCAATTTATTTAACTTAGATCTATTTAAACGTCATACGTTTAAACACCACATCACTGCTAACATCACTTACTGTTAGACATAATATTTCATATAATAGATGTAATTATAAAATGTGAACTTGTCACGGCACGACTAATTATTACACATTTCCTGCTAAGGACATCAAATAATTGATACTTAAAATCGACGACTACTGAAAACGTCACTAAAACGCAACTTCCTTGAAGTTCAGTTAGAGTGGAGCAACCGGCAGTAGCTACCACAGCCACATAATTATGTACCGTGTCATTACCTCACATTTGCGTCTTTTATACAATTTAAAATAATAGTTATTGTTGTCGCTAAATCTTTAATTTTTATTGTCATTATTGTTTAGCGGTGTCATTAAGTTTTAAACACAATGATCTATTTTTAGATGGCAACATAGATGATATGTAAGGCGGTGTGAGATGTCGCCCGAGCATCTTCAATGTATTTATTTTCATGGTGATTAATAAATATTGTGAGACGCACGTACGCGCCGGCGGCGAGGGCGTGCGCTCGCGCCGCCGCCCGTTATTGTAGAAATAAATGATATTTTCGTTTAAATAATTCTCATTTCATTTATTCCTCTTCATTTATGTGTATACGAATACCCTAGCTGTTTTCAAAGCTAATCGGACCTGAGACCGCTTATGCTACTACTATACGGTTTGTTGATTCCAGATTTAATTCATGGACCCTATAATCCCGTGGCTGATACCGTTAAAATTTTCTCTAAAAGTCTAAACACGCATCGCCAACGCGTTGTTTTTAGGTTTCCTTACCCATTACCACTGACCTTTATTAATTTTAATAGAGGTCAGTGCCCATTACTTACCTACGCCCTCTGTCGGCGTGTCTGTGCGTCTATCTGTCATAGGGCTGAAAAGTAGGTAATAGATAGCCAGTAACAAAAACACAAAATATGTGTAGGTACCTAATAGTACAGGAGATGCTGTTACATTTGAACAAGTCATTTTATACCGGCAGATAATAACATCAATGATAGTATTACTACACATAAGATACCTGACTGTCAGTTACGCCGCGCCGCCGGTAGGTTAAGAAAGATGGAACTTCAAGAAATTGTGCTCCTGGTCGTAAGTCCTGAAACTCATTATAACCAATATCTCCAAATGCATCAGATTTAGATCAAACTCGAATCCATAAGATTCGAGTTCGGCTATAAAAGCATTTTTGGTAATAAGGATGTCCTCTATATAAATCTAGGCGACTGTGCGAGTGACTTTGCACCTAAAGTGGGACTCGAATCTTTAAGCACGTTGAATCTTGCAAAACAAGATCACGTTTATCTTGAACTTAACATATCATAATATCACGCTTGTATTCCCCCGATGCGTTAGGCAGAGGTGTATCTATAGAACACATATTTAAGTCCTATGTAATAGAGGGCGAGCCTACTGCTTTCAACCGCGTCTAAATCCAGACTCCGAGCTGCTCCTGAGACTCCTAATGGAAAAACCCAATAACACATTGCCCGCCCTGAGAATCGAACGCAGGAACTCATGCTAGCGCTTGTGACCACTAGACTAACGAGGCAGTATTTGTCTTGAAATGTCTACGATTTAGTGCATGGCTGGTGAAATGGGTTGAAAGGTCTGTACTTGCTCTGAGTTTTGTCAAGTACCTACCAATTGCCAGCCCACACATGGGTATCTTATTCATTTTCATTCAGAGACTGACAGGCATCAATGATTAATGATTGGTAACTTATCATAACGCCAGAAGACAGGCCTTGACACATGTATTACCTACCCATAATGCACTAGTACTGAAAACGTTGCCCGAACGGCCGCAGCGCAGCTGCGCCATCTTTTGTCCAAATGCTCCAGTGAAGTTAGCAAGCTCCAGTGACTTTCCTAGTAGGTACTCTAACCTCAGTTGATCCGGTAGTCTTAATCCTTATACGAAATTACATCGGTTGACCTCATAAAAATAAAACGAAACTTGTCCTTTTTCTAGCAGACTTTTTTTTTAATTTTTCCTAAGTCTATGAATGCAGTTAGCAATAACTTCAAAGATTATAAATGGTATTTTATGAACCTTTTCCTGTAGCTGCATCGGTTAAGGTTATATTCCCATCTCAAATTACCATCCAGTATAGGAAGGAGGAAGGATTTGACGGAAGCCTTTACCCAACAGTGAGGCTTTAATCGGCCTGGTGGTGGGCTTATCACGGCAATCGAATGTTTTGTAATCTTTTGAAACTAAGTAGGCCATGCCTCATCCTTATCGATCTTATTAAGTATATAGTATTAAGTATCAAGCCACTAAGAGGCGCGACACGGTAGTTTACCCAATTGTGTAGGTAATTCTGCCTGGCCTAAACGGTTTATTGAAAATTATTGACCGGATTAAATATTTAGGCAAAATTTGTTTATGTAGTCTACCTGTAAACGGCCTGTCTGGTATTCAAACTCAAAGCCTTTATTTCAAATAAAGCAAGTCGGTCAGTAAGAAAGATGAAGCTAGTTGCCCATTCCAAAGCGTAGTAGGTACCTATGGAGATGAGCAGGCAAGAATCTCCATGGACACTCTTTTAAATCAAAATATTGTTACAAAAAAGTGGTTACATCATTCATGTTGAAATTATACATGTGAGAACGATGTAGAAAGACGTGCACATTAAGACGTTAAAACCGTCCGTAATAAAAAATTAAAAAATAATTCAGGAATTAAAATAAGCTGTGGCAGCTAAGAAATGACCTGTGCCTACTGACGGCGCCCGTTCACGAACATGACGATATTGTCAAGCGCAAGATCTTCATATCACAGTTTATTTATAACATAACATCACGTCTGATTTATCAGAAGGGTACGGCAGAGGTGTACATATAGTACACTCACATTTCGCATGTTATGTTTGTTATCCAGACAGCTGCAGTCTGGTACTGATTAACCCCTGACGGAAAAATACTTTCTCGACCTAGGAATCTAACTCAAGACCTAAAGCTCGGCAGTCACGCTTGCGGCCACAAGACCAACGAGGCAGTCCAAAAAGTCCCTGTAAGCTCCCGAAACCGGATACCTAAATGTTCCTCCTACACACCATCTTATGACAGAAAAAAAGAACGTTCGATGTTTACTATCTATAGGTTTAAACATACCTATTAATTTATTTATTATTCACAAAATCCACAGCTCTGAAATTTTATCTTAAAATATATAAACTAGTCTTACAGCCAATTACGGATTTACAATTTAATAGTTATACAATACATGCAGCAGAAACAAACATACAGAATGAAGTGAACTGCTAGCACCGTCTAAGCATTGCTAAGTGTACAGTGTGGGTGAGTGTGTAGGAGTGTGCATGAGAAGTTGCGAATGGGTGTGTGTGAGTGGTAAGTGGAGATTGTCTGTATACCTTCTATTCAGTTCAATTTAATTTAGATCTATTTGTCAGTTCATCAGATACTGACGTTACATGTTACGTTAGTTGATATTAATTGTGTTTACAGCAGAAAAGTGAACAATTAGGACGAAGCTGAAGGAGGTGTCCTTTAAAGGAGGAAAGAAAGTGATCAAACCTACCCGTGACATAGTGAAGTAAAATTTTATGAAGAAATAACAAAAAAAAAAATCCAATAACAGTAATAAAGAAGTCCAATCCATAACAGTAATAAATATTATGATTTAATCATAATAATAAAGAAAACACTGTCCGTTAGCTGAAGCTTTGGAATATTTTCTAACAGCGCCATCTAGCTTTGTTACAAAAAAATCACAAGATCGGAAGATGACTAAGCTATTGAAGATGTTACTGCACTTTTAACTCCTACTTGCTCTGGTTATACATGTAGAGCGCGTTAAATTTTTTAATAAGTTTTAGTTATATTTCATAGATGTCGATGTTAGCTTAGAGTGTCACGAAAATGAATCATCTGTCTGCTACGTCACATCCGATCACAAGACATTCACACACAACACCGAGCGCTAGTGCGCACTGAGTCGACGATTCGCTGACTATGATTTGAGACTCGGCCGGGATTGCACTGGCGTGCTACGTGTTCGGTGGAGTGACTTCACTGTGCTACCTATTTTGTTATTTTATCATAACGGTCATTTCGTGGTGAATATTTAATTAATATCATTAAGAGTGAAATAAAGTGATTGTGCTTTAACTACTGCCTCTATTGTGTTAGATTTAATGAGGATTTACAAAAATAAAACGACCGTTTTTGGACAAGAAAAAAGTTGTTTTCCACCAGGACCATGCAAGGGTGCACACATGTGCAGTTTCCATGGCAAAAATTCATGAACTGGGCTACGAATAAAATTGCTCTCTCATCCGCCCTCTTCTCCGGATTTAGCCCCGAGTGACTATTTCTTGTTCCCAAACCTCAAGAAATGGCTCAGGCGCTGGCGGAAAGAGATTTGACTCCAACGATGTAATCATCTCACAAACAAATACCTATTTTGATGACCTTGACAAATCTTATTTTATGGAAGGGATAAAAAATTGGAGTAACGTTGGACAAAGTATATAGAGTTCAAAGGGGACTACGAGGAAAAAAATGTTTATTTATACAAAAAACTGTTTCATTAAAAAAGTCACGGACTTATTGACCCGCCCTCGTAATTTGCTATCACGTCTGCTGGCAACCGCTCAACCGCAAACGTCATATTTCAACGCAACTGCGCGATTGATACGGTTTGATCCTGATGATGCTGATGCTTACATAGAATGTTGGTGCAAAATTACAGAAATAGTAGTTCACAGCCGAAAGCTAGATGGTGCCGAATTACTGTTAGCTCTTACTGCGTTAAAAGACCAGGCTGCTACCTGTTTTAACGAAATTGCAGCTGCCTCAAGTAAAGGAATTATTGCTAGCCAAATTAACAAAGCCTATGCTGGGTTAATTTGTATGGAAGAATTTTAACGCGTGGTCCGATAAACTGGAAACTCGGTATTTATACTTAAGACCGGAAATAAAGAAAAACGTATATCAGGGTTTGTCGTAAATCAACCACTAACGGGTTGAAGAGGGGTTGTCAATTGTATAGGGGCGCCCGGGGCGTATTTTACTACGTGGCTTGACTGGCTTGACTAAAAATTGGTGTAAATAATATTTGAGTCAAATTATGGAAAATTCTCAAACGATTTTTCTAAATTCCACTCCTGTGGGGGTGAAACTCTTTTCGCCCCCACGCGTTAGTTTTTAGCGCAAACATACATATAACTCGCATCTCGGACCATTCTGATTTTGCTTGGTTTCCAACGGAGATTCAACGTGCTATAAACTGGGCGCAAAGCAAATGAATCATTTAGGATACAGTCGTTAGATTTGAGTGAAATTCAATCTGCTGGAAGACATATGATTACTCCGCGATCGACAGATTTGAATTTATTTTTAGAAGTCATCAGATTTGGGAAGAGTCTTCACAAAGTTTTACGACGAACAAAAATATACAGGGCTATGAAACATTATAATTGCTTCATAATACATTTTGTTATATTTTTGTTCATTTCTGGGCCAAGCTTGTATGGGACCGTTATCCATCTCCTTTCGTGACTCTGCGTACTGGGGTACCGTTAATGGTGTAAGTTCGACACTATTTTCCCGAAACTTACCAGCGCACATAGGGGTATTTGAGCGATTTGGCCGGCCAAAACTTTTTCTTTATTTTAATCAATGATAATAGTGCTCATAGGTGGATTTCAATTGATTTTTATGGATTTACATTTTTTTTTTAACATTTTATAATACCTATTTTATGAATTAATTAATTACAATTTCTTAGCGAAAAACATGATAAACTACCTAACTAGAAGAATACCACGGTTCTTCATCTGAAGAACCATAGCCTGACATCGTATCTGATGATGGCTCATCATCATCGTGTACGATGTCAGGCTCAGCGGAACGTAATAAACCTATCGTTTCCTTCATTTATCTATTTATTTATCTTCCTACTGGAACGCCATACAGCAATTACACCAACAGAGCAAAAAAATACTTCATTATGCTGCTTTCCATACATCCTGTGCGCGGTGGATATCGAACGTCCATAAAAAGTTTGGTTATTTTTTCGGAATGGGTCGCATTCCTGTTAATAGGGGATCCGAACTAAGGAGTAGCCTGTTAATAACATCAATGTTGCACGCTTCTCGAGAGAATTTTCTCCCGAAATTCTAGCGATACAAACTTATGTTTCTTCTGATAATTGACCAATCGAAAGCAAGTTTACTCCTTTCACGTAACTCTGAAATTTTTTGATGTGGTCGTCCTGTTAGGTTTGTAACTTTTTGGTATAAGAAATGTGCCTTCTAGCCATGTTTTATTGTTTTTCAGATAAGAATCTTCTTTATACTGAGAATCAGTCCATCTCCTTTTCATTTCCGACTTAAAACGTGATAAATCTTGCTTATTTTTTTTCATATCGACCTCGTCAGAAAATGGGCCAATTTTAGTATGTATCTTTCCAAAAACTCTAACTTTTCATTGATATTATTTATAATTTCTGCCATCATAATAGTAAACAAGTGTTTTCGAGTCATAACTCGGACTTTTGCCGACCCTAGAACAAAAAAGTGACAATTTATAGCAATAGATTAGAAATCGATATTAGTTGTGTTTATTTTCTAGTCTGCTACATTATGCTATATTTTCAAATATCGGATAAAACCGGATAAAATTTTACACTTATTGTCAAGACTAAAACACAGGCTATTCGAAATGACTAAAATCAACATCGGGAAATGCCGGGAAATATAACAAAATAGCTAAAACATTAAAAATATTGCTTTTAAAACAATATTTTAAAACAGTACTTGCTAGAAAAATTATATTAAATAGATTTCTGAGCTATTATTACTAGAAAAATATAAAAATTATACCCGTTTACCTGCTTTATGACAATCCATAGCTTTCAGATTATATTATTACCTAAAACATATAGAAATATAATCAAAACATTCGTTTACGCAGCGAACACCAAACACTGATACATGCACTCAAATGAACTATCAAGTTTGGGCTGACCATTTCGCACTGTAATTCCGAAAAAGAAACACTGAAGTATCGCTTAGGTTTCTAAGGACGATTAGGTACCTGAGTAGCCTTCTTTTTTCTACCTACTTTGAATTTTAGGAACTTGAGTTGTGGCCGGCCAAATCACTCAAATACCCGTATGTGCAGAGACCCCAAAAACCATGTAATCACATTTTTTTGTCGTTATAGACACATGTGCAGCTGCGTAAGAAAACAGGCGTACACGGCGTCTTAAGGTCAGTGTCATATTTGTCAGTATGCTCGACAGTTAGGATAGCACTTTCAGTTGATAATCCAGGACAAAACCCAAACTGTGCATCGTGTAGTTTTATATACTTTGCCAATAGAGTCAAGCATACTGTCCAACACCTTAGACATAACAATTGCAAGGATAAATCAGGCGATAGTTGCTTCTGTCTGAGATTTCTCCTGTCCTATACAAAGTTAGATACATCATACATGATCATACATGATTTATACAAGAAATATAAATCTAGAACGCGCATAATTTTAACCGGTGACTTTAATATTAATACCTTGAAAAGAAGCAAAATCACTCAACACTTTCAAGACTTAGCAAACAATCACAATTTAAAAATTCATATTGAGGTAGCTACTCGAAAATTATCTTGTATAGACCATATATTGAGTAATATACCTGACGCAATCCCAGCAGTGCTACCACTCCATCTCTCTGACCACGACACAGCACAAATGCTAAGCTTCCCTTTGAGACTTCAGACAGCAAAAGCCGCAATATATCATATTTACAAAAGAGACTACAGTCTAGATAATACTCAAAAATTCCGTGAATGCTTACAAAATCTATCCTGGACAGATATTTACAGGGAAAACGATGCAAATACAGCATTCAGCGCTTTCCATGAGTTGATATGCTTATTTTACAATCTCTGTTTTCCAAAAGTTAGGATTAAGGTAATTTCAAACAATAAAATAAAGCGAACGTGGATAAGTAAGGGTCTAAAACAGAGCTCTAAAACGAAGCGTTTCTTACGATATCAATATTACAAGACTAAAAATATAGTAAACAAGAGTAAATATACTTCATATTCAAAACTATTACAAAAGTGTATCTACAATGCGAAACGCAATGCTAACATTAAGTTTATGAATAATAATGACAATAAATGTAAAGCCGCATGGACAGTTATTAAAAACGAAATACACACAGACCCCAAACACAACATTGAACACATTAAAATTGACAACACCATACTTACCAAACCAGCGGAAATAGCTTCTGCCTTCAATAGTCATTTCACAAATTTTATTCCTACTCAAAATTGTACAAATAGTTTCCGCAGTGATACCCTGACTGCTAACTCGATGTTCCTCACACCTATATCCGATAATGAGGTGACGAAACAGATATTATCGTTAAAAAATACCAACTCTGTAGGCTATGATGAACTTAACACCAGAATTATTAAGACATGTGTTAGTGAAATGAGTGGGGTGATGACTTATCTCATTAACCTGTCCTTTTCACAAGGAGTCTTTCCTAGCGCTTTAAAAATATCTGTTGTCAAACCGATATTTAAAAAGGCTGACATAAATAATTATCGCCCCATAACGCTGATACCCATCATGTCAAAAATCTATGAGAAATGCATGTATCAAAAAATAGTTAACTACTGTAAGAAATTTAATATTATAAAAAAGAGCAATTCGGCTTTCAAAAACATAAGTCCACATCCTTAGCCATGTTTTCACTTTTGAAAGAAATATTGACCAATATTAACAACAAACAGCTAACGACATTGCTATGTCTTGATCTGTCAAAGGCATTTGATGTGTTTCCAAATGAAATATTATTACAAAAACTAGAGACTATCGGTATTAGAGGACTGCCACTTCAGTGGATATCGTCGTATTTAACTAACAGACAACAGAGACTCACTATCACTAAACTTAATGAAAGTTGGGACATGACAGAATATTTGTCTGATTAGGTATAAAACGCGGCGTCCCCCAGGGTAGCATATTGGGCCCAATCTTATTTCTACTCTACATAAACGACATTGTTAATGTAACCAATCATAAATGCTCTTTTTGCCGAAAACATTTCCATAATCGTGACTACCGATAAAAAATATAAATCAATTACGGATCATGAAGCGGACATAAATAAAACAATAGACAATCTAATAAACTGGTTAAATAATAATAATTTATCTATTAATCTTAACAAATCAATATATATACAATTTAATCAATCTTATAATAATACATTTAATTTTAAAATGGACATTCCCAAAATTAAACAAGCGGCACAAACTAAGTTTTTAGGAGTAGTAATTGACGAACATTTCGACTGGAAAGCACAGGTCGATACTGTATGTAATAAAATAAATAAATTTGTCTATGCTTTGAGACAAATAAAACAATTCACTAATATAAAAACGGCTGTGATGTCATATCGCGCATATGTTGAGTCGTCACTACGGTATGGACTAATGATGTGGGGAAATAGTACTGACCACAATAGAGCATTTGTCGCCCAAAAGAAATGTTTACGAGCTATATACGAGATTCCATCCGACGAATCATGTCAACCAATATTTAAAGAGCTTGGTTTGCTACCGCTACCTTCATTATAAATGTATATGAAGCATGCATGTTCGTTCAAAAACACAAGGAACTGTTTAAAACAGCAGAGGAAGTAAGCTCTCGAAGTCGACGTGACCAATACAGACTTGTGCTAGATGTGCTGCCTCGATCAGCGAAATTCAACAAAAACTCTCTGGCTATGTGTGTACGTCTCTATAATAAATTACCAAAAATGTTTAAAACATTAAATTGTAAATTATTTAAAATCCAATTATGTAAATGGCTCAATAATAATAATTTCTATAGCATTAATGATTTTTTTAATATGAATTCAATGTAATATATTTCAATGTCATAATGTATCTTTAGTAAGTAAGTTTGCATGCTTTAGTATTAAGCAAAACATGTTCGATCTAATGTTTTTTTTTTTATTTATCACCTTGTATACCATGTTTTATGCAAATAAAAATATCTTATCTTATCTATTCTTCACGATGGGTACTACAATGATCTTGATTAAATCTGGCTGTAAATACGAATGGGTGAGACACATCGTATAGAATAAGGACAGAAATATGCAGGCATGTATACCTGCATATTTCAAATGATTTGAATGGGTTAAGTCTGTTGGACCCATGAAGAAAATTATTCAGTTTGATAGTCTGTACCACACCTTTCTGATCCATGCTGTGTATGTATACTTTTACAATGTTTGTAAATATGTGAGCACCATTATTATCACATAATTAACTTATTTGTCATTGCTACATTTTTGTGGTATTGTAATTTTATTCTAGGTGCATCGTCATCACATATACTCGTAATAATAAAATTAATGTATACAAAATATTGTAACACATTTTCAAAGAGTAACGGTGGAGTTTCTTGCTCATTCTGCTCCATACGAAACTACATTTTGGAAGAGCCGACAAGAATCAATTCTATTTTAATGTAAATGTTGACGTTCAAAAGTGCCTTTTTTGTGCCTATTTGAAATAAATTATTTGACTTTAACTTTATCTTTGTGCTGAGTAAATATGCAGAGCTCTTTCGCTATCTGCACCTACATTTTACGTTTTTGCTGTGAAACTCATGTTTCTATTATTTCATCATTCTGAGTTAACAAGCATTCAATCTAATTGACGTTATAATTAGATTGAATGCTTGTTAACTATTGTTTAAGGTTTTATCGCATCTTCTATTTAGAAAAGCGCAGAGGTCGAAGTCACTACAATAGAATACAGTTTCCTTTCTCGATTACCATTAGAGTTACTAGAAGTGAGCTAACACATCACGTGACAACAGCCGAATAAACCCTTACTGCAATATAATAGGTCTTTATTATGAAGTTGCCGTTTTACAATACTGGCCATTTGAAACGTAATTTATGTGTGGCTGTCAATAAATTCTAAATTCAAATGAATTTTATAAAAAAAATATGGAATTCTATTTTCAAATTCAGTCATTTGTTTATTGATAAGTGTTTTGTTTTCACTGCATTTGTATATTTTTCATCAAGGACACGATAAAAATACAAGTAATTATGTATATTACTATGTTAGTATATTACTTATTCCAACGACCTCTAAGCTAATAGAGCTAGGGTTGGAAGTTTTGCGTCATCCACCGTAATCACCAGACCTTGCGCCGACAAACTTCTACTTTTTTCAAAATTTGGACACCATCTTGGCAGGGAAAAAATCAAGACCCGAGAGGCAGTACAAAATGCCTTTGAAGAGTTAGTTGGCTCCCGTACACCTGACTTCTTCAAGAAGGGCATTGCAAAATTACCACTGCGCTGGCAGATTTGCATCGATAGCATGGTGCATATTGTGATTGATAGATATAAAAAATATTTATATAAAAATTACAAACTTTCTGTATACTAAAGGGCAATTACATAGGTAAAGACCTAATATCTACTGGCTAAGCTAGTGTAGGCACATTTTATTTGATCAAGTAGATTCTTAAACACAGCCTTAACTTTCTTTTGTATGAAATCTCAGGCAAAGCATCATGATAGATTGAATGTTCCAAAAAATGGTTTTCAGAATTCTGGTAGGCGGTGAATCGTAAGCGTAAACATTAAATTAAAAAAAAAACAAAAAAAAAGGGTACAGCCACTAAACGGTACTGTAATGCACTCTTATTTTCGAAAGCTATTGTTTATTAAATCGTCTCTCAGACGGCGTAACTTTTATAATAATAATATCTAAATACACACCGCTCGCGAAGTGGTATCCCTCCCGCTACCTTCTTGCCTAGGCATTGTCTAACTGTTAATCGACGCAGCGTACGCGGCGAGTGCTCACGTGTCCGTCGAGGAGTTATTGCCGTCAGACGTAGGTACGTTATTTATGTTAAAAAAACTTACGTACGTCGCCTGGTCGTAACCTCGGTAATTACGTAAACCAAATGTTTTGAGTAGTAAGCGGAAAACATCTTAAGATATATATCATCTTACATATTGACGCAACCTTCAACTTCACATAAACGCAGCTTGACTGAAAAAGATAAGCTGTGATAATAGTATCTTCAATGCACCACTATAGATAAACTGATGTTGCATCTGGTAAGCCTGTCAATATAACCGAATATAACGCCACTAATTGCGCCTTCATGAAGTGGATAAAAAGTGTTCCAACTATTCATATTCACGAAGAACATGACTCTGGCTAGTGGTATTGTTTTACAGGTTGATAGATATGAGTGGTGTCATTGCTTATGTGGTATATAATAACTGTGAGAATAAGGAAACTTTATGTCGTGGTCGTTTCTTGCTCTCACTTGCACGAGAGTTAGTTGACATGCCTCAACCTCCGCCTGTGGTACAGACTGCCAAATGACTCGGTTCCAGGTCCAGCTGTTCGAAAGACCTGTGCAATATGTCCTAGTCGCCTAAAAAGTCGTACAAAATATTTTTGTCATAAGTGTAATAAGCACATGTGCTTTACTTTTTGCATACAACTATGTAATGACTGCTAATTATTCCAGTGACCATCGGTCGGATTGAGGTGCTGTAATTTTTTTATTGATTCAATTATTCGTTTTAAATGTTATTCAATTTTGATAAATGTTTATACAAAAAGAAGGACTGAAGTAAGTTCCTAAAACGGATTAAGAAAATATTGTGATATCATGTAAAATTTGTTTGTGCATAGAAGTAAAACTATATTGTATATCAAACCTTATATATATATTATATATATATATGTAACCACACTAACGAATTCAATAAAAATAAGTTACTGAACCTCTAACTTAATTATAGATTTTATTTTATCACTCTAGATTTTGACGTCCCTCAGACGTCACTTCGGCGATAATGCTAGCAAAGGTTAAGTATAAATTTGATTGGGATATTATTACGCACATGCTCCAATACCATGCAGATAGGTTTTCAATTTCTCCAATGAAATATGGAAACCATAGACGATCGCGTATTATTCGCCTTTCATAAGATAATAATGTTATTTAAAAGAGGCTGAAGATTAACATTTCAAAGAATATCGTCTTGCTCAGTTGCTCTGAATCTTTTTAGTTATTGTTCTTAAAAGTAAAACGCATATAAAAAGTCAAACTAAAACAAAAACCAATCTTAAAACTAAATAAACTATATCTAAATACAGATAAAATATATAAATAATATTATATATTTAAAAATCCAAGGTACTTACTAATTTAATTAAAATAAAAAAAAATCAAATCGAATTCTAAAAATAAATGTTTATTTATGTTATATGTAGAAAATACAATATATATAAGAACTATACTACTATATCACTTATGTCGTAAGTATATATCTACAATTCTACATACAGTTTTGTAAGTGTACAGTACCTAGGGCTGCATCCTGAGAGAGCCATCGAGACGTATGGTCTCACCGTTGAGCATAGGGTTCTGAATAATGCTTTGGACAAGAAGAGCAAACTCTTGAGGGTGACCCAGCCGAGGCGGGAACGGCACGGTGGCTTCCAGACTCTTGATAGCTGGTTCAGGGAGCATCTCCATCATTGGCGTGCGGAATAACCCTGGAAGTGAAAAGGTCACATCCATGAACGACTAACTAAACATATTTCAAACATAGGTTTTGGTTCCTAGATATGTGAAGAGTCGTCTGGCGAACCAACTTACTGGCCAAATGATAAATGATTTTATTTCTGTAAGTAGGTTTGAACAAAAACATTTACACATCAATCGTATTTTAAAAACTAGATGAGGTCGGCATTTCCTCTGAGAAGAAAGGCAAACTCAGAGAGGCAAAAAAGAGAACAAACTCAGAGGTCACTCTTTTAAAGTCCAGACAAAATCTTGGTCAGATACCACTAGAACACCTGACCTTCTGGACTTCTTTATTGTCAAGGGACTGTCAGATATCAACTCTAAGTGTGGAGTCGTCTTTCGATACGCTATCTGACCACTCCCCAGTAATTGCTACATTTAGTGTTACAGCAATCCATTGAGAGCCAAAACAAACCTTGTGTAATCGAAAAACTGACTGGGACTCATTTGCGAACTACCTAGAAGAAGAGGTTAATCTAAAAGTAGCACTGAAAACAGAAGACGGCATAGATTCTGCCACATTTTACATAACTAATCTTATACAAATAGCAGCATAGTGCACT
Organism: Brachylomia viminalis; assembly: GCA_937001585.2. Lineage (NCBI taxonomy): Eukaryota > Metazoa > Arthropoda > Insecta > Lepidoptera > Noctuidae > Brachylomia > Brachylomia viminalis. Next base: position 15,770,159 of record OW443293.2, on the reverse strand, counting down.
ACCCCAACGCTAGACACTACAGTCTGTCAAAATAATATACCCCTAGAAATAAGGCATAAAATGGAGGCCAAACGAAGATTGCGAAGGCAGCTTCATTCGAGTAGATCGGAAGAGGACAAAAGGGATTTTAATAAAGCTGCAAGAGAACTGAAGGAGCTCATTCATGATAACCAAAATACCAGGTTTCAAGAAACACTCTCAACATTGTCAGCTCGAAAACAGGGTAACTATTCACTGTGGAAGATAACCAAAAATTTCAAACGTCCACAAAATTTTGTACCCCAGCTTAGGCAACCTAATGGATCTTGGGTCAGAAAAGCAAATGAAAAGGCGGAGCTTTTGGCACAACACCTTTCTGCGGTTTTCACTCCGAATGAGTCGTCGATGACTGATTTTGAAGAGGAAGTCGATAGTTATCAACAAATATCACCTTTACTAAAACTAGTCACGCCGAAAGAGTTGACAAGGACAGTAACAAATCTGGAGAACAATAAAAGTCCTGGTTACGATCTTATTACAGGTGAAATACTCAAGCACCTACCTAGAAAAATTATTGTCCTTCTAACAATGCTGTTCAATGCTGTCTTTCGACTACAATACTACCCAAAAATGTGGAAGATATCACAGATATGTATGATAGTGAAGCCGGGAAAACCACCAACCGAACCTAACTCCTAGAGACCCATAAGCCTCCTTCCAATCTTATCAAAAGTTTTTGAGAAAATATTTCTACGTAGATTAAAACCGGTCCTTGACGAGAATGTGATAATACCAGACCATCAAATTGGTTCCGTGAAAAGCACGCAACTGTAGAACAAGTGCATAGGGTGGTACACAAAATCAGACAGTCATTGGAAAATAAGGAATTCTGTTCTGCGGTGTTCCTGGATATCCAACAGGCATTCGACAGGGTCTGGCACAAGGGACTTTTTTATAAAATTAAATATCTTCTACCTAACTCATTTTACATGTTACTAAAATCTTACTTAGACCAAAGAAAATTCCAAGTTAAGTATGAGGAAGAACTGTCTAATCTTTATAAAATAAAGACCTCAGTCCCACAAGGCTCTGTGCTCGGGCCCGTGCTCTACTCGGTTTTTACAGCTGACTTTCCTAATACTGATGACGTGGTAACGGCGACCTATGCAGACACAGGCATCCTAAAAGTTTTTTTTTGCTTTGGCTGAAAAAATGGAGAGTTCGACCTAGTATAACTAAGTCAGTTCAGGAGACTTTCACTCTTCGGAAGGGTGCCTGTGCCCCAGTGTACATGGATAGTAAACCACTGCCAAATAGTAACACAGTGAAATACCTTGGCCTACATCTAGATAAGAGGCTTACCTGGGCCGACCACATTAAGACTAAGAAAAAGGCAGCCACTATGAGATGAAAAGTCTATCTTGGCTCTTAGGAAGACAATCAAAATTATCTCTTAGTAACAAAATACTTGTTTGCAAAGTTATAGTAAAACCAATCTGGACTTACGGAATTGAACTCTGGGGGATCGGCTAGCAACTCCAATATCGAAATTTTACAAAGGTTCCAAAATTTAGCCCTAAGAACAATCTCAAGTGCACCCCGATTTGTCAGAAACACAGAAATACACGAGCACCTAAAGATACCAACAGTAAAAGAAGAACTATGCGAAAAATGCAAAACATATAAAAAGAGACTAAGCAAGCACAGCAACGTCTTAGCCAAGAACCTTTAACAGACAAGGGGATACAATCCGCCTAAAGAGATGGCAAATCCTGAACCTGGACCAGAGACAGTGAAAATTTTACGTTTATCTACTACTTAACCACATAACGTGAATGTTCAATGGAACATCACAAACACATTCTCACATGAAGACCTCATCTGATTATGGCCAGAAAGCTGATTGCAGACATAAGGAGAACAAAAAAAAATAAAAAAGATATGAGAAAAAGAAAGAACAGAACATATAACTATTTTGTAGAGAGGTTGCTGTTATCACAACTAAGTCATACGTTTTAAATGTTCCTAAATAAAATTCATCCATCCAGTGGCAGACAACCCACAGTCTTAACAACTGGGTCTAGAATCATGACATTTTGCGGAAGAGTTCCTACTAATAGTGACCAATTAAGGATTCTTGAAAATGTATCCCCAAAAGGGGTTAAGTGTTGAATTTTGTATGGAAGTTCGTCATTTTGCTGATGGGAAGCCCATCGGGCGCATTAGTTGTACAATGATAATACTTTACTAACCTGGAGCAATAGTAACTACTCTGATGCCCTGCTTGGCAAGATCTCTGGCTATGGGCAATGTCATGCCCACTACTCCGGCTTTTGAAGCTGAATAAGCGGCTTGGCCGATCTGGAATCAATTAATCAATCCTGAAAAATCAAATTGTATGAATCCCGGGACCTGATCCCGGGATTCATACAATTTCTACTTTGTCGTGGAGTAAAAATCAAGTTAGAGGGGCTTGTGTCTAAGTAAGAGCTGCACGAGTCGATCAAGGCTTGTCGCGGTCGGTCCGCGGATGGGTGACCAAACATTTCATACCGAGACTCGGAAAGCACGTGAAGCTGTAATTCCGCATTCGTAGGTCTCTGACAGTCGTTATGTATAATCACTGACTGACAAGACTGATAATCAGTTTTACCCTCTGGATCCCAGTTACTTTACTGCAAATACAACTGTTCCACTGTGGATCGTCAGGCAAGTTCACTTGCTTAGTTGGGAAAACCTCCTAATGCGCTGTTAGACGTCACCTGTGTCCTCCACAGTAAAGTGCTTATTTAAATAAAATAACAATAATTTGTAAAGTTACCTGTCCATCAAAAGCTGCTACACTGGCTGTATTCACAATAACTCCGCGCTGTCCATCAGCATCCGGAGCATTCTTACCAATCAAGCCAGCTGCTAACCGGATCACATTAAATGTTCCTATTAAGTTTACCTGTAATTTAACAATAAGAAATACTTAAAATTAATTACTAAAAAGTAGAAGAAATAGTGATGAAGCATTGTTTAAAGATGTGGTATAGATCTAAACTGGGGAAAGTTATACAACTTATTATGGTTACTTTGTATAAGTGTGAGTAAGATTTAAAAAATGAAGAAAAATTAATAGACTTTTACATTCTGCAGATGAATAGACTTTAAGACATAGGTGTGAATTATTCCAATCTTAGCATCAAGCGATATGGTGCCTTTGATTCACCTCTTTGTCACAGTTGGACTTTGCCCACTTCTGTTGGTTGGCAAATAATATATGGTGATACCATAAATAAAGTATAATATACTGTAGGAGTAGGAACGGCAAGGGTGGGGAGAGTTAATAAAACTCGGCGCCTCACCCGGGCTCGCCCCTTTTTTGCGCTCGCCTTCGTTGAGATAGGTCGTTACTCTGTCCGATTGTACCTAACTTTTGCTAATTGTTTAGTCATAGATAGATCGTTTCTAGGTCTTATTTAGATTCATTAAGTTTTGTATAACTTTTGTGTGTTAGTTAATTTAGAAGTAAAATCATTTTTGTTGTAACGTTGTGTTGAATTTATTTTGTCAGGTAGTATTAAAAATTGTTTTTAAAAAAATCACTCCTGGTCTTATTCCTTAGAATACATTAAACAAACCTTTAAGTTAATCTGTTAGAACATAATATATGTAATCTAGTATTTACGATAATCAAAAAACTCGACTGCTTAAATAGTGAATTTTAAAAGATGGAAACAAGATGACATATTTCTGTCTCCAATCTCTCACCCCGTAAGTACACCCTAAGCCGTACAATCACATGCTGATGCATGTGATTTTAAGAATATTATAATTATTATTTTTCACGTTAATAAGACCTACACAATTACTTCTAAAAGAATTTTACCACTGCTTTATACTTAAGTTTCGAAAAAATTTGTGACAATGGTTGTTAAACAACTTTAAATCGTTAAAGATCCTATGTGGTCATGCAAAATGAGAGAAACCTAAATATGATTTTCAAAGACCTATTCAATGACCCCCACTTGACATAGTTCGTCGATTTTCGTTATTTTCCTTTTTTTTTCACAATAAGTCTGGTTGTCGCCATATTGAATTTTGATTACTTTTATGTCTTTGGCGAAACTCACAAGATAAAGACAAATCGATTGACATAAGAATCATCAAAATCGGCCCGCGCGTTTGGTCTCTAGAGCGCCACAAAGGAGCAAACGTAAATACCTACATAGGCTGATAAACACATTTAAGTACCCCCCTTTGCGTCACGCAGTCGGGTAAAAAATAACTCAATCATTGCTATCAGTATTTTAAAGAATACTGATAATATGTATAACACGTGACTACTACACATATGTAGGTAACATACCTACATAATAAATTATTTTTATGATTTTGATACGAAACTATCTAACTGATACAGCTGAATACAACTAAGTATACAACAGAAGAATGGAAACAAATGAATGAAAATAATAAAAAAAACAAAATCATTTATTAGGCCCACTTGCACAACAAATCACTAAATAGGGTTAATTATATTTAAATCATAATTTTTTCTATCATCTTCAAACAATTGACAGAAACAAATGATGTTTTTTTTGTTTAGCGCTAAATGTATTTGTGGTACAAGTGGGCCTCGCGTGTTGATGGTAAAAACATACATACCTCAATAGTCTTTTGGAAAGATTTCAAATCAAAGGGCTGATCTTTTTTGAAATTGTAGACCCTTGAAGCAGTAGCCACTCCAGCGCAGTTCACAACCACGTCTAAACGGCCAAACTTATCTATGGTGGTCTGCAGTGCATTCCTAACATCCTTTTCTGAAGTGACCTGTTAAAAGATTTTCATAGACCACTTATATTATTGATACAAAAAAAACGAAAGTAATGTAGGTACTTACGACTAACAATGAGTGAATTTAAATATCCTACTATATTATAAATGCGAAACTGTGATTGTCAATTTATTCATTAAAGTAGAATAACTTTTAACCAATTCTGCCTCTTTCCACTCTTAATTTCTCATTTAATTAATCTCTTTAAACAGAATAAGAAAACTTTAATACTTATGTATTTAAACAAAGAAGACACTCGGCCAATGCTAATTATGAAATATTATTATTCGGTGTCAAGTGGTTATAACCTATTGTATTACTTCTAAAACGCATAATTTAATTTCTGAAAGATCCTTATTAAAGGTAAGTTACTTTAAGCCCAAGTATTATTTTACCACTGAGTTGCATAGAGGTAGTAACTGTACATACTCTTTGAACTAGCCTTAATATTATGAGACAGCATTCTTGTGTCAAGCACCCTGACTGAAAACGGAATTCTTCTTCTTAGCGTGTCGATGGCAATCTAAATGGACTCGGCCTAGAATTCGGATACGTGTTTGTCGCCATCGCCATTGTCCATCAGTTACAAGGAATTACAAGAAGAAGACGGTTTGATCTATTAAAAACTGTACCCTGTAGAAAACGTTTTGATAATGAATTCAACATGTTCCTAGGCTGCACTATTAAACAGTTGCAAATTTTCATCATGACAATGTGATCACCTATGATGAAACTGAACTGCTTAAATTATACGGGTACACGGTATAATTTATTTTTCATCCCATCTATTTGTAAAGGATGACTTGGTTCGCCTTTCAAGTGCCCCCAAAGGTGGTGTTTTCTATTAACAAGTTTTAGCGGGCAGTAATGACTTTTTAATCCTCTTTATAAGTGCGCCGCAATTATCTTTGCCGTGCACTTTTTTAATTTGGAACATCTTAGTGTTCAGCGCCAAAGAAATCAATCACAATTATATCCTTATAAACATTTATACACCCAAATAAATAAAAAGTTATACAGTAATGTTGGAAACAAACACTTCAAATCTAAGTGGTACTTTGAATGAATTGGACAAGGAAAATGATTCTGATGGGCCGTTTGAATAAACAAACCCTCACGAGTCTAGACTAGTAGCAAAAGTATTTTCTTATTTATAAAAAAGGTGTGGTATAAGTATGAGATATTGCTTAAGACTATTAATAATTTGTATTGTGAATTAATGTAAATACTAATAAAAATTGTATGTTAATTATCTTTGTTTTATTTGTCTGTCTGTCTCTGAGGTTTTTATTATTATTTATTTGTAATATTGTTGGCCACACGGGATTGTCTATTAGAAAACCCGGGAAGATCCATATCAATATCAACATTTCGATGCAAGTACATAATAACTCTACCTAATTCTGACCTCTCCTCATAACACACTACTAAAGTTTCTAATAATATAATTCAATCATGATTTGAAAGACATAGTGCCATCTAGCGTCCTATAGCAATTGTGACCGTTGAAAGTTATTGTTCTTTCCCTCAGGAACAGTACTTTTTTCTGTACCCCTGACAATGTATACCTATGCAATATTTCATAATGAGGGGTGCAGTGGTTTAGTGGCGTGATAAGGTAAGAAACAAACAAACTTACTTTCACATTTATAATAATAGTTAGGATGTAGTCAGCCTTAAGTATTTTATATAGATAGATATAATTATAATAGATCTATCAAAACTGCTCAACTAGTGCTTGCTAATACTCACATCAATTGGCACAAATGCAACATTTTCTTTTAGGTGCTTTGCAGTCTCTTGTCCAGTACTTGTTGGCAGGTCACATATCACTACTCTTCCACCCTGCTTCAGTAATTGTTCGACGGTCGCTCGGCCTAGCCCAGACGCCCCTCCGGTCACCAAACCAACTAGGCCCTGGGATAGGTGATAGCCAATTTGTTAGAGGTAACCATCGAAATTAGAAACATAATTTATTGACAAATGAATTTCCAAAATTACATTATCAAGCACAATGATAAAATACGAAGTCATACGAAATGCAATATGCAAGTCATATTAATTTATTGATCGTCCGAGTTACCTATACATTTACATCATTCGCTAACTGAATTCAAGGCTCACTCAGAAAACCTTCAGAGTAGATTTGATGCCATGCACTTTTTTAGAATAGCGCGTATTTTCAAAATAACTACTCCTATTTTATATTCTTATCTTTTACTGGCTTTCACCGATTTAAGTAATCTGTAACACTAAACTTACTTTAAACATTTTTAAATGCAAAAATACTATTATTTAAGGTTAATTTGTAACGTTATCAGTTTGAACTCCACACAACTAAACGAGTCTGCGGCTGTCTGTCCAAGAATCAAACTCCAAGTATTGTACAAAATTCTTCCAGTCACTCTGTTTACGTAATCGATGTTAATTTACAATTAGATAAGTAGGTACTCGAAAGTAATTCAATTCATGTTACTTATCAACATTATGACATCTTTATCTATAAAAAACAATGCCACTTTTCGTTGTAATTTTATAACTCAAGAACGGATGGACCGATTTTGATAATTATTTTTTTAGAATATTCCATAAAGACTTAAAAGACCTTGAAGTACGAGGATGGTTCATACAGAAAGAGAGAAAAATTAAAACAAATGTTAGGCGGTACGAAGTTCGCGGGTCAAGTAAAGAATATACCCGTAATATTTAGGTTTTATTTAACAAAATTCAACATATTGATACAATGACACAATCAATCCTGACAACTTAGTTTCTTCTTTAAATAGGGCGTTCAATATTGACCAAGGAGATAATTAATATTATATCACTACATTCTCCTGGGCTTATCTAATATCCTACGTAGTCAGCTAGATGAGCAGGAGGACGTCGTACTCTTTCAGAACGACGCAGAGTTTCTGTCATGATGTTCTGTGGCTGGACCATCTCATTCTGGCAATCTCGCTGGCCTTCTGTGTCACGCTCATCGCCATCGACTGCATCGATGTACTCGTCGTCATCATTGGAATCAGCTTCATCCTGTTCTAAAGAAGATTCCCCAGCAGGAGCTAAGTGTCGATTAGATACGACAACTTCTCTACCACTGCTCAAACGCACACGAGAATGTTGAGGATTACTTTCCAGAGTCTCTACTTCTTCAACCAATGGATCGTATTAGTTCGATTATGGTTTCGCATTAACACTTTTCCTGGCATGTTTAGCCATGTAGGCATTGACTGACCAGTTGAGGATCTCCTGGGGTGAGAGAACATCCGCTCATGGGGCGTACTGTTTGTAGCCGTGCAAAGAAGTGATCTTACAGAATGTAGAGCCTGAGTTAAAACTGACTCCCATTTGGTTAAAGGTAGATCATGGCTTTTGAGAGCCAATTGTACTGTTCACCAAATAATTCCATTGTATCTCTCCGTTTGTCCATTACCCTGAGGGTTGTACGGTGTAGTATAGCTGGTAGCAATGCCATTCTGGTGAAGGAAGTCTTTCATCTCTTTTGAAAGAAAAGAAGTGCCACGATCTGAATGTACGTAGGTTGGCATTCCAAATATTTCAGAGGCTACTAATGGTGCTCTTGATAAAGCATCAGCTGCTATATTTTCCTTTCCAGGGCGATAAACTATGTCAAAATTGTATCCAGAAAGTTCTAATCGCCAACGTTGTATTTTATCATTTTTAATTCTTGACGCATGCTGCTGATTGAACATGAATGCAACAGATTTTTGGTCAGTTACCAGTTTGAACTCTCGCCCGATGAGGAATTGTCTCCATTTTCGAAGACATTCGACTATAGCCGCGGCCTCCTTCTCTATGGCTGGGTGATTCCGTTCACTACAGTGAAGGCTTCTCGAGAAAAACGCAACATGTCTACCTTCTTGTGACAGAGTACCCGCGATAGCATAGTCTGAAGCGTCTGTTTCAACAACAAATTGTATGTTGTCGTCAATCGCGTTTACTGCTGATCTGGCTATCTCTTGTTTTAGAGTGTTTAAAGCGTTTTCTGCCTCAGAATCGAGAGGGAATGTGCCTTGCGAAACGAGGGACTGAATTTTATGAGAGAATCTTGGCACATATTTAGAATAGTGAGCAAATAAACCCAATGCTCGCCGGAGCGATGCCGAGTCTGAAGGCAGATGCAGCTCTAATAGTGGACGTAGACAACGATCCGGGTCGGGTTTAATTACCCCATTGTTTATCCTAGAATACTTATCTCTTTCAATGAAAATTCACTCTTTTTAAGATTCAGTGTAAGGTTATACCGTTTGGCAATATCAAGAAAACGCTGCAGTTTTTGATCGTGGTCAGCTTGGGTAGTTCCACAGACTGTTATGTCATCCAAATACGCGTATACTCCTTCAAGTTGCTCTTTTGCAATTATATTATTAATAGTTCTTTGAAAAACCGCTACTCCATTGGTAACCCCGAAAGGTATTCTTCGAAATTGGTATAAATTACCTTCTGCTTCAAATGCTGTTTTCGGTTTCAAGAATCGGAATCTGATGGTACGCACTTTTTAAATCAATTTTGCTGTAGACATATGTTTAGCTACTTTGGAGACTATTTGTCCAATACTTGGTAAAGGGTAAGCGTCTAGTTGCGTGTATCTATTTACTGTCTGAGAGTAGTATATACACGTCCTTTTTTTATGATTTTCATTTGTAGTTACAAGGACTTGTGCTCTCCATGGTGACGAGCCAGGTTCTATAATACCTTCAGCTAGTAATTTCTTTATTTCAGCACGAATAAACTGCATGTCACTATCTGAGTATCTTCGTGATTTAACAGCTATAGGCTTGCAGTCTGGTAAGAGATTCGGAAATAGACAGATTGGATCAACGTTGGCTTGAGATAGTGCATATAATTTCAATGGAGCTCCAGATCCGCCGAAATGCATTTCTAATGTATTATGTTTCTTAAGAATATCATGGCCGATTATGACATCCGTATATACGTTTTCCATTATTAATAAGTTCACTTGAAAACTATGACCCTGCAGATCGATATTGACGGAACACAGTGCATCTACCCTTGTTTTTAGATTTGAGGCTGCCATACTGACATGTTGGTAGCATGAGCTCTTTTGTATATTGTATTGACAAACTAGTCGGCTGCCTATATAACTAGCAGTAGGTACTCCCTGTATCAATCAATGCTCTGGCTACAAATAATCCGTTTATTTTAATCGGTATCATAGCTTTATCGAGATCAGTTGTAGCGGCCACGATACATGAAAAGAATTTCTGCGACTCTCCATTTTCTATTTGTTTGTTCGGTTCATCTATAGCATTAGTAAAAGCACTCCGTTGTGGTGGCGCAGTCACCGCACTTTTGCAAAATGCCCCCTTTTTCCACATTTTAGGCAGGTTGTACCAGCAGCCGGACAATTTTGCCGAGGATGTCTCTTGTTTCCACAGAAATAGCATAGTTCTTGGATGTGAGTTCTCTGATTGTTATTGGGGACCACATTGACAAAGGTACTCATACTAGATTTCTGGTAATCATCACTGTGTACTTGCTCCATCTCTAGAGCGCGGGCCTGTTTGAATGCGTCGTCTAAAGTGAGTGTGCTATTTTCCAACAGTCTTTGACGTACTATGGACGACGAAAGTCCGGATATGAAAGCGTCTCTAATAAAATCATTTTCGTTTTGTTCAGCTGTTACTTGGTTAAAATGGCATTCTTTTGAGAGCAGTTTCAAGGCTTGTAGATATTGGTCGATTGACTCACCTGGTTGTTGCGCTCGTTTTGCTAATTTGTGCCTGGAATATATTTCGTTAGGTGGCTTCAGAAATAGTGCATCCAGTCTCTTTAAAGTAATATCGTAATCAGTGCAATCCTGTATGTGCACAAAAGTTGTAGAAGACAGATGATTAATTAGTAATCGGAATTTAGTCTCTTTTGCAATAGTTTTCTCGTTCGTAGTTATAGCTGTCAGAAAATTTTCGAATGTGTTTTTCCAATGTGTCCACTGAGGGGACAGATCTTGACTTTAGGACGGGTCTCCGTCGAAACGTTCTGGTCGTAGATATTTTTCCATTTTGTTAAATATGTAAATTGAAGTAAAGAATACCCGTAATATTTAGGTTTTAAGGGTTTTATTTAACAAAATTCAACATATTGATACAATGACACAATCAATCCTGACAACTTAGTTTCTTCTATAGATAGGGCGTTCACAATGACTAAAGAATAAGAGTCTCTTAGTCTTTAGTCATTGGGCGTTCAATATTGACCAAGGAGTTAATATTATATTACTACAGCGGGGTCAGCACTGACCTCTATTTTAATAGAGGTCAGTGGGGGTCAGCTAGTTTAATATAAATACCCACCACGGCCCAGCGCGGCAAACCGCAAACGATAATATCATTAGGTAGGTATGTCACCAAGACAACACGGCCATACAGCTTATCTATTTAGAAGAGGTAATGTTTGTGAGGTTGTAGGAGCCTAGGACGTAATATCTGGATTACTGAACCGATTTTGAAATTTCTTTCAGCATTTGAGAGCCCAATTCTTGAGGAAGGTTATAGGTTTATTAAAATCACTCTATAACCATGAGGAGCTGAGCAGACAGAAAAAAGTCAGAAAGAACGCTAAGCGAAAACGATGTAACTCGCGCGGGCAGGCGATGCTATGCTATGCGACGGGTTGGGACGGGGGAACAAGAAATTTCACGCTGACGAAGTCGCGGGAAGAAGCTAGTTATTTATAAATTGCATAGTCCCTCTCACTTTGCGTCTGTTCAGACGTTAATTTATGCGAATAGTCATGTTGAAAACTTAAAAATGCCCATAATATATGACAGTTTCCAGTACATAAAACTACACACATCAAAAGTGTCTAGGGATCAACATATATTTTTGCAATAACTTTTCTCCTGATTGATATTAATTAAAATTTTCTTTAAGGATTCATAAAATAAAGTGTTTTCGTTTGTCACAGTAACGATAAACCAAGTCACCTTTGCATTAATAAAGAAATTTGCCATTTTCCTAATAAAGGGATTTTTGACATTTGAACCACTAACACAAAAGTTCGAAAAAAAGACTGAAATAACAGTTTTCTTTAAAATTTTATTGGGTAACTTAAACAATTAATAATCCGTGTTTCTACCGCGAACACTAATAACACAAGAACATCGGTTTGGCATACTCAAAATGAGTTCATCCAAATAACGCTGTGGAATGGCCGCCCATGTTCGTTGCAACAACAAAAAAAGGTCTTCTTGCGACTGGATACCCTCCATATTCGGCAGAGCTCTTCTCTGTAGCATATCCCATGCATGCTCAATCGGGTTCAAGTCTGGCGACTGAGCAGGCCAGGGCAGGACATTGATGTTAGCTGCGGCGAGAGTCTGTCTTACAACTCTTGCGGTGTGCGGTCGTGCATTATCATGCATTAACTGAAATAAGGGACCGATTTGCACTTGTAGAGGAACGATGACGTCTGATACAATCGTCTCAGCATAAATTTGAGCGTTGAGGTTGCCTCTGATCCAAATCAACTCAGTTCTTCCGCCGATCCAAATACCCGCCCATACCATGATGGTTCCACCACTATAAGGATGGACTTCCTGGCAGGATTTTAATCGCTGTTGGCGTCCAGGGGTTCTCCAGTGTCGTATACGTCTTGTATCCGGTCTCATACCAAAACGAGACTCATCAGAAAAGCACACGAAACGCCATTGTTCTTCTGCCCAATTTCTGTGTTCAAGAGCCCATTGATATCGAATCCTACGATTGTGCATTGCTATAGGTGGTACCCGTAGCGGTCTTCGGGAATGAAGGTTCACTTCATGCAAGCGGTTTCTGACTGTTTGGTCGCTAATTAAGTTCCCTGAAGAGTGATGAAGCCTCACGGCTAACATCATGGCGGTTATTGTTGGAGCTCTTCGAGTTAAGATTTGAATGTATCGGTCTTGTCTCCGTGTGGTGCAGCGATACCGTCCTCCATGGCGCTCAGCCACGGTACCAGTGCTTCGGTAACGTGTCCAAAGTCGACTGATAACACTCTGACTTGTATTCAGAGCTAAAGCCACAGTACGTTGCCGGGAACCAGCTTCTATCATTCCCACGGCTCTGAGCATTTCTTCCCTGCTTAAATGACGTCGCCGCTCCATAATAACGTTGGTTTTAATCAGTAGTAGGGAAACAGTAGCACTAATAATGTCTTCAATGCGTTGTATGTTTTTATAGGGAAAATATTGACAGCTGATTTTCATCTTTTACTCGAATTTGATTCACAGTTCCTGATTCAAATTATGAAATGCACCAAAAAGGATCCATATAAATTTATAAAATCATAAATTTATTACAAAGCCACATCTTAATCTCAAGAAATCCGCATAAAAATGCTTGATCCCTAGACACTTTTGATGTGTGTATAAACGATTTCAATGGGGATCAAAACTGCTCACTTCAGATGTCGCTGCTATCCAACGTCCAAGAATTTGACGGCTAGCTGTCACTATCCATACATTTTTGGTACGCAGTTTTTTAACGCAGCTTGCGGTAGGAGTAAAATTATTTGTATTTTACTCCTACTGCAAGATTGTAGAAATCGTCACGTAATGAATAAGCGTTATGCCCCCTCCAAGCGATTTTTTATTATATATTAAGAAAGAGACAGAGAGAGATAGTTTTCATGGTTTCTTAGGGTGCAAAAGCCGATATTGAGGTCAAAACGAAAATTCAAGATGGCGGGCGGCTGCAAGAATTTTCATCATTACAATCTAAATCTCCTTATCGAAATTACATTCGGACGGTAAGGAATATCGTTCCTGATGGGGGTCCCCCTACCTCACCGGTTTTTTTATTTATTTGTAAACAAGCGACTTCAATATTCCCCGTTGTGCAGCTGTTGACTGCAAAATATGGGGACCATATATTATATTTGCCAAAGATCAGTGCTAGAATTGACATCTCTGAAGTTTTTTAGTCAGGAAGATCTTCCTTATGTTGGTTTTCAACTCTGATCAGGTTACTTCTGTCGTACGCCTCCAGTCTACACCAAAAAATTAACTTCAAGTTAACAAACACAAGTTAACATTAAAAAAATAATACTATTATAAAACGTTCATGATTGATTGTCTTTTCCACTAAAGCTGCCTTGTACCAGTGGTAGACGCTTCCCTTTTCCTTAGCTCTTCTATTAATAGTGCTACAATCCAAGGCTTATACATATTTAACTAATTTTTGTTTTGTTTGTGATCAACACAAAAGTCTGAGCCAAAACAATGGCGATTTGTAGACGTAGAACTGTACTGCCACCTATGACGAGCTTTCAGTTTTTAACCCCATTACTCATAGGTCATAGCAGACTACCGACCTTAAATACCCGTATTATAAGGTGCTCTGTGCTACCGACTATAGTGACAGACCGCAGCAATACTAGGGGTACTATATCGACCGTTTGACTACTATGAAATCGTAGCCATTTATGAAAAGCTTCCATAGATGGCGACATTGCCGCCTGCTGAAAAGGAGAGCTCAGCATCGGTCCACTAGCAGCACTTTGAACTCACCGCGTCACTTTGATGCGGGTGATCTTTCGTTTCCAGCTTTATTTCCGCCAAAGCCAATGTTCTGGAGCGGGAACGCATGTGATGCCGCCGTCGCCTGTTTTTGCGAAGATGTGATGCATACAAAGGCGGCGGTGCGCGTTGGACAGGATAGATTGCACAGCGATCGCCTCTTTGTGAATAATTCAATAGTTTTCTAAAAAATAAAAACTCTGTTTTAGGATAGACATATTTGAGACAAGGCTTTTTCATTTTATTTTTATTTATTTGTAAGTAAAAAAAGTTAAAGCTTCGTTTTTCGGTCGTGGAAAATGCGTGAAATAGAGAAAAACCAGTAGCCACGTTTAGTTTTTTCATCAGAATTGGCTTCGTTCTTTCGTTCGTTCGCTATGTGTAGACAAGACAAATTAACAATATTGGAGTAAAAACTACACGCGAGTAGCGAAGAGTACGAGTAGGAATCTCTGTTAGTAGTTTCGTTTCGTTTCGTAATTTTCCTGTTCTAATTGAAAAAGAGGGCGTATTTCTCTAATTTAAATCATTAAAACCCTAAAACTACGAAGGCCTAATGTTAAATACTTTCCGTTGGTTTTATTTTGTTGCTGAATTTTATGTAAAACTATTTTCTCCGTGTGAATTGTGTTAGCTCCAACCGATAACTTAGGTCTCTGGTAGCAATTATGACATGACAGCAGAGCACGTCAAATAATCTAGCGTCCAAGAATTTTCAACTGAAAAGGGCGTGATGATTTTAATAGTAGTTAATGATTTGAGGGCTGCCCAGTAGACTGTTTAGTCTTAGTCATAAGTGAGCAAAGTATTTTGTAGGTCGGTGAAAACTGAAAAGAGCTGACGTCGTGTAGGTGTTTCGTTATGTGGTACGAGCAGGCTGTGTTATGAATGAGGAGGCACTGTTGGCACGGGCTTCCGAGGAGCGGGAGCGCATCTTCCAGCGATACGAGAGAGGTCGGGAGAACCTCGTCGGACAAATAGACCCCTGGGAAGACCCGGAGTTTGAGGAGTACCACAAAACAGATCGGTAGGAAAAGATTTCATATCTTGCGAATTTGCATATTGTTTGATGATCTAATATACACTTATTCAATTATTATTTGGCCTTTGCTTGTTAGCAGTATTGTTTGCGAATAGCAAGATTAGGAACTACTTACCTGAAATGATTCATACTAAAGCTATGTTTTTTTACATTTTCTTTTTTTCTGAGTAAATCAGTTTGTATCTCCAGTAGTTTATAAGATAGAACGATTTGTTTTAAATAAACATCTTGATTGATCATTGAAATAAGAATCAATTGTAACAATTTTTTTATAACTAGTTACTTGTGCATGTTATATTAGTTATAAACAATATGCATGAGCACACATGTTTCTTTAAAGTTCCAACTGAAACTCAAATTAGTAATAATCTTATATGTATGTGCAGTAGATTGATGGATAATGGAACAGCTTCAGCTATTCAGCAAAGTGCTTGTGACTACTGCTTTTGTAGAGAGTAACTATTTACTGTTAAAGTCACTTAACTCTTAACTAGCCCCGTCTCGTGTTTTCACATTTACCCTAAAGAAACTTCCATATACCCAGATAATTAATATTAGCTTAAATCAACCAAAGTCACAGTCTACCTGTAACCCTGAATTAATTAAAATCAGTTCAACTTTTTAAGTGTTGTCGAGTAACAAACATCCAAGCGATCACATTTATCTAGGACACATTATATTTAGGATCATTATGGGTTACTTCACTTTGTAAGTCTGATTTGATACTCTGTTACAATGATGCAACAATAAATTTTATTTGATGGATAACATGGACTATGATAAATGACAAATTGCCTAAACCAGTCTTTAGTGATTCATACAATACCTAATATATTTGATACACAATACAGAGTTAGTGCGCGAACTTCCTGCTTTGGTTTGGTCATTTAATTAATTACGCTCTCCCTACCCTTCCTCTAGTAAACTTAACACATTGACTATCCCGTACATTTTTGGCAATTTCGTGATACGGCCAATTGTCTTTTTTTATAAACTGCTTTATTTTATGTTCTTAAGAGAATCTAAGTTCTAGCTCGCACATCCAGCCCACGAAACGCGGTTCAGTTGCCTTTGGCGAATGCATTACATGTACTGCACAAACATCACAGTCAGACCAAAAATGCATTACATGTAATGTACGGACAGTCAACTAATTAAACATAAAAAATCCATCTATTATCATGCTATAGATTTGATGATGTTATGTTCACAAGAGTCGGAATCATCCATACAACATATGCATCCCGAGTTTAGATGTTAACTCTGCTAATACGAAACTGATATTGTTCATAAGCTTTGTCCATTATACTGCACATGTCTTATTATTATTTATAATATAAATCTGTGATACTCTTGCTGTGCTGTGCGGCTTAGTAATGTCTACTACTGCAATAAGCAATATTTTGCATAGCTCTTATTATAGTAACCAAGGCCTTTAAAAAGAAAGTAGTTTTATCATAGTTAGTCATTCAAGTTTATGGCTATTTGAAACTCAGAGTGATTTCATACTCAATCATAAAAGTATTGGTATTGGAATTTTTAAAGCAAATATTTATATGCTAAAGTTTTGAAAAAAGCTGTGCTGTAATTAATATCAATTGCAAAAAAGAAGAAATCTTGTACATGAAGTAGAATAACTTTAATACACACTAACTGTGCTCTCCAGTCAAGAAACAGCTTCCACGCTCTGCGAAAAGCATTCTCCAGTGTGTTTATTATACATGGCTATTGGTAAAACACCATCAATCTCTTAAGGGTCATTGTACTCGTCATTATGAACAACTTTTACTATGGGACCAAATATGTAATCGCGAAAAAATAATCAGTTAGTCCCTACATTTTGACGAGTTCTGCAAACATAAATGCAATAACCCTGTATATACCATGATAAGATCAAAACAAACAATCTATTAGCTAAATGTGATAAACATTATTATGACAATTTTTTTTATTGATACTGCACTCGTACACCAATAAAATCATAAACTGGGCCAGCTGTATATGTGGAAAATGTAGGTAGATTCTCCACACATATCAGCTGAACCAGCTTTAGGAATGAAATTTAGGTATCTAGACACATTCTTATTCTAAAAATGCTGTAGCTTTACTAATATTGACTATTGCAAACTTAATTATATTGCTGAGCAACTCCAGCCCTGCTTGTTTAGCTGACAAAGCTGCATGGCGAATATTTTCATTTTCTTTTCTTGTATGTTAGACTAAACTATCTTTATAATCTATTCTTTTCTATTTCGATACTATATCTAGACTCTAGGGATATTTATTTACATCTTAAAACAGAAATTGTGTGATAATGTTCAATTTATGTATAAATATGCTCATACTTTCAGATATGGATTCATACATGATGAGCGCTTGCCGCAGAAAACAGGGGCTCAGAAAGTCAACATTGAAGTGGAGAGGGAGAAAAAATGGGTCAAAATGCTTTGTAATTGGGACTCACCCACTACCAAAGAAAAACTCCATAGACGAATATACAAAGGCATTCCAAATTCACTTCGAATAAAAGTTTGGTGCAAGTTGATGGATGTTAACAGAATTAAATCAGCTAATCCAGGAAAATTCCAAGAAATGTTTAAATTAGCTAAACTGTGGTCCACAGATGTACGGCAAATAGATTCAGATGTGAACAGACAGTTTCGAGAACATCAATTTTATAGAGAACGATATTCAGAAAAACAATGCTCATTATTTAATGTCCTTTGTGCTTATAGCATGTATAACTCTGAAGTAGGTTACTGTCAAGGTATGTCCGGCCTGGCCGGGGTACTGCTCATGTATATGGATGAAGAAGATGCATTCTGGGCTTTGGTTGCGCTACTGTCGGATAAAAAGTATGCTATGCATGGATTATACATAGAAGGATTCCCGAAGTTAACAAGGTTCCTGGGGCACCACGACAAAATACTCACAAAATTTATGCCAAAATTGAAACACCATTTTGACAAGTTCGGTTTAGACGCCATTCTGTATTCCCTCAAATGGTTCTTTGTTTGTTTTGTGGAAAGGGTGCCATTTAGCTTATGTCTCAGGGTCTGGGATGTATATCTGTTAGATGGAGAAAGAGTGGTCACTGCAATGGCTTATACAATACTCAAGCTGCACAAGAAAGCAATCATGAAGTTAAATGATATGGATCTTATTGTAAACTATATTCAGGTCTGCTGATTTTCTGTGTAAACTTTCACTTAGCTTGTACAATCTTGTATTAATATCCAGTTTGGATATTAATACAAGATTGTATTTTGTAAGTGAATAAGATATTAATTTTTTAGGTTAAGCTACATAAAGACTTTGGGTTTGAGGACGACATAGTAATTTATCACTTGGAACGATCAATGGAAGAATTGAAGCGAGCCAAGCTTGACTATCCCGGCCCGCCGCCGCCCAACGAGCTGCCAAAGCTACAGCTTGGTACGTTTGTGGAACCTGACAAAAAATCGAAGATTGGAAAGCGGGCAGAAAATTTTTCTGAGACTGAGAAACAGGCCAGAGCAACTGTGATATTGAGGTAAGGGTCCAAAGTATTTCATTGTATAAGCGAAGACCTTGCCTTGCAGGTTCAAAATAGTATTGCATATGAAATTGAATAATAAAAAAAAACAACAATTAAAAATAGCTTAAATTTATTAGAAGTTTAAAAAACAGGAGTTCTATGGTTTTAATACAATAGTGAACTATTTGGTAAGAGCTACACATTCAGAAACTATCACGTCTCTGAATAATATGTATTATAATAAAACATAAAAATTGCTATATTTTATGTCAATTGTCTTTAGTTTTTTTACATTTCGCTGTTCTTCAGTAGCACTTATATTGTTTCAGACGTGAAAAGGCTGCAATGGAATTGCAGGAGCTTCGGGTCTCACAGAGTGACACAGTGTCAGGTAATTTGGAAGCATCTCTACCCACTTCGCGTACCACCTCCGACGAGAGCCTTGGTTCCGACCACTTCACGCATTTATAAGACTTGCTCATTTACAATGGCACACTTGTTGAAGCACAAACATGAGTATTAGAGAGCTTTAGATTTTTATCTGATAATATAGCATTACATTTAATCACAAACTACTTAATCTTAAGTGCCAGTGTAAAATAGCATTTGGGCAAGTTTAATTGTATTTGTTTCTTCATTCGCTTTTGTCATTCAGAATTTGAACCAGATTGTTCAGAGCTACTTTTTTGTAGCTGTAATTTTTTTTGGCATGCTTTTGGATGCCTCACATAAAACACATTTATTTTGCATGATATTCACATTGTATTAATGGCGATCATCGATGCATGTTCTTCGACTGATTTTGCACAATCGTGAAGAGTCGTGGTCCATGACTGCCCGGAATCAAAATATATGGCGAAATACATAATGTATAGTTGTAGCAATAAATGTATGTTTTGGCCGTCTATATATATATATATATAGACTATATAGGTATAGTCTGTGGTTGCATAGCCGTGAGAATGGCTCAGAAAGCCCACAATACGGGTTATGTACATACTATGTCACAAATCGTTGTTTAGTCTAATGTTCTGCTTGAGATCATTTCACTGGTGTGCCCTTTTATAGTATTCCAGTATGTTGTCTTAGACAGGTACCGGCCAAATGCTTTTAATGTAAGTAGTATGTGTTTGGCATAGCTTTAGGTTGGACTTACTACTCTTAGGTTTTCTCGGTAAATCAAGATGTAGTACTTTGACCTAATAAGTACAAATTAATTAAAATGTGGCCTTTACATTGATAATAATGCAAGTTAGTTGATGTAACTGACAGATATAATATGTGTGGTAACTAAATCATCAAACAATGCTTACAACTACACATGCTCCATGCAGGAGTAACTTACAATTTAGTTTTTTTGATAAAAACAGAAATATTTACAATAATTTTAATAACCGTGCCACACTATTTAATTTAAATAAGTCTCTTTGGTTCTAATTATTTGTTTCGTAAACGACCTAAATAATACAAACTATTAAATAATATTATCAAAGAACATGGTTTATTTTAAAGGTCAATTGTTGTAGTTAAATTAGTACTTACTGAAATAAAAATTTGTGTGGCGATTCTCTTACATTTTTAGCACGTATTTTTAGATTGTAGTTTAATTTATTTCATCTAATGAAAATTTTGATACTTAGGTAGTTGTTTTCGAAAGTAAGATGAGTTCAAAGGGCAATGGACGATATATTTTTACGAATAGATTTAAAATACCTACCATCAAGTAAAAAACATGGCAAATTAATTAGAATATTTGGAATTGACATTTATATATCGTTTGGCACGTGTGCGTTTTCGTTACTTAGACACGGCATAACCATACTTGATGAGAACCAACTTCAGATTCGCCTTACCTCTATAAAATCCGCTCCGCTTGCTTGATAAATACGAATACTACTTGGAGCAAATCATTCTAAAATGAGATTGTCTCCTTCGTGTAAGTGCACGTATCCGGTCAGACATACTGACACAGGTTTGCCTGTTCGTATTGTTATATTAAGTATATCGTTCATCTGATTTATGGATGCATCATGATTATCGATATTTTATGTCATTCTTAGCCATGAGACGGTTGAAGTACTTGCTTATTATTTTGTCCATCGCCCCTTCTTGATAGAATGTGATATGTAGTCGTGAAGGCATGAAATATTATGTCCTGTGTTAACGTTGGTATTTAATTTTAGTTATTTCCAGTTTGTTTTTTTATAATGGATATTAATTGTACTTACTAGACAGTTGACGCAAGACATAAAAGCAAAAAGCTTAATACAAGGAAAGCATCGTAATTTTCCCCTCATTTAATTCCTTTATTCCATTTTTGTTATCTGTCACAGTTTTTTGTAAAAGTAGCCGCATTCCTTTCAGTTAGTCAATCAGTTATCTTATAACATAAATATTGCCATGTTTGCAATTCATAATTGTAGATAAAGATCTATTTAAAACCGATTTTTATACTAGATTCGGGATATTTTAAAATTTTATTTTGTAGTTTGATGTCCTGTCACTATGTATCCTTATAGTAGTTATGTCCACACTCGTGCAGTTTCATCTCCATCTTGCGCTTTCCTCCGACGCGATGCATCATCATGGCGCTTGCTCCAAACAAAACTAGTTACTGTTGGCCGAGTCGGCTAATTAAATCCGACTCTACAACTAAGGCATGCATTGAAAGTTGAAGACGAAAGCTGAAGATGACAGCGCTCTAATGTGTACACACCTTATTGCATCCATTGCTGATGTGAGTGTGGAGCTCGTCGATAGTTTAGCGTACAATGTCTATAGTCTAGATTCATAACGAAAGCAAGCTAGATTATTTTTTATTTATGCTCCGTATTAAGTTAGGTCCCTTGATCTCTGTATACACAGCGTCTACTATAGACGAGTTTGACACTGCACTGGCTTGCAGGTTTTTATGTACTTCATTTCACGAATATCCAGAATAATGGCATTTTAGCCATTAATCATATTTTGTTTTAGATTTAGACATAGAGTATGTAATTGGAACCTGTGCACTAGCATGTTGATTGGTGGTATGGAGGTGGGTTTATGTCATGATTAACACGAATAAAACGACACGCATTTAACATGGCATTTCTTAAGATTTGAGGAGGTCTAGTTACAAATCTGTAGACCGAGTCCCTTAATTTTAGTTATTCCGTATGCAGGTGCATGTAATCATAGAAGACTTAAACGTGATTAGGCTACTAACTCCTCAGATCTTAAGACCGATCTCGGCTTCCTGCATTGTTTGTGCTACTTCTCATAAGATAACGCTACGCCCACTATGTATTCTGTTTTTTAATACTACTTACAAACTTATTAACATTTATTTTTACTTATAACACCATCAGGTCGGGCTTGCGTTACCGCCCAAAACGCACTTAATGCAACGTTTTGATGTGCCTTAAATGACTTATTTTCAAAAGTCCCACCTCATTAAATCTTCTGCTTCAATTGAATCTCTGCTCCATAGTGTTTATCGATGATTTCGTTTCACCTCTATTTAAGTTCTTGCATAAACCCACCCCTATCATCCGATGTTTTTAATTGATTATTGGGTACAGTAGTAAAACTTACTTAGTAATCTTTAGTTTTAATTTAAGATCGAGAAACCTCCACAATATGACCTGAATTTAACCCATGGGAACAAAAAGTTAAATTAATTAATAAACTGATTCAAAACTACTGAGTATTTTAGTTGATACGATTCGATATGTTGAATTTGCCCCTCATTGTTTATTTTTCTTTTTTGCATTAAGCGACCTAAACGTATTTCGTATAAAATTCTTTACGAATTTCAGGTCGATGTTTTTGATTTGATTGAAGTTTAATCGTAATTAGTGAAATTGATAATGGGCAACATATTGGATATCCCGAGAAAACATAACTACTTATATCGTTTTATTTTTAGTTTTGCCGCCCGTGGTGGTATGAGGAATAAATAAAAAACAATCAAAACACATAAAAACCGTAATGAATGGTACGTTTTTGTCGTATATTTAGACATCACATACTGTGCATTACGTAGACAGAGCACACATTGTATATCTTATCAGTGTCGCTTTTAGTTGTTTTTCAAATTATCACATTTAAAATTATGTTGTTCTCAGTAGGTTATTACAGTAGATAAACGTCACCAAATAAAAATATCTCAACACCAAACTGTGACGCTGGTGCTTAATTTTATAAAAAAATTCACGTTTTTATGTACCAATTTATCGGTTTTCAATTAAACACTTTTCTGTTGTAATTATCTCACAGTTAATTAAAACCACGTATATGGATATTTTTTATAGATTTGTGGTTCGCTTGATTTCTTACTGTAGGCACACCATATCAATGTTTTCGCCCTTAAAGGGTGGGTATAGTCATTCTATATATAGTCAAGGTTAAGCTGCTGCATATGAGCACGCTTCCAATGCTACCACATTATTTTATTAGCTTTCACCCTGTCTTTGGCTCTTTAGGTAGAAATGTAACTAGATAGGTATTATTTTTTGTAAAAGTTTCCTTCTTGAACTGCCAATTTATAAGATTGACAACTTGGCAACTTACCACTTCATATCTGCAACATTTTCAAAGTTTTTATTCAACTATCATTGATTGTCATACAACATTAAACGTTTTTCTTCAGATTTTAATTCTCAATTCGGCGTCCCACTCCACACGTCTCATGCGTCAATGGACATTCACCTCGATTCCCCCGTCCTCTCCGCGTTTAATATGCACCGGAGCGAAACTCGTCACCACAGCTACCTTGTAAATAATAAGAGTTGTAAGAAAATGAGAACACGAAGACGTTAATTCCTTTATACCTTCCTTTTTATTATTTTGATGTAAATATGTACTTATGTAATAGTATAATAGATAGTTTCTGAATAAATAAGGGAGATTCATGATGTATTTCTGATTTTATTGATAGAGCTACGAGCAGAGATTTGATTTTGGAGCTCGAAATATTGCATGTGCGTTTTGTGTTACACTACATACATTGATTTTGCTTGACGTTGTGTGCCCAATAAGGTAAGAACTAAATTATTTATATTTTCTTTTGCTTTGTGTTCTCTGTGCGCTTCACGTATAAAGCTAGTGGCTACGAAAGATTTGCCACATTTTTCACCAGTCATATTACCGAATTAGCTCAGAACCCGGAAAATTTGTAAACACTTGTCATATCGCCATGATAAGAGGAAGTAACTGCAAAAAAAATCTAACTGTTATATTTAAGCAAATAACCGGCAACGAGCATTTTTCGCGATGTATGACTGTATTATATTAATATGATGTTTTAGACCGTCTGCTGCGGATGGCGGACGTCCGCGTCGGACGGTCCGCGTGCGGTTAACCAAAGACCTGCGCAGCTGGGCGCGGGCCGTCCGTCGTAGAAGTAATATAAGTCTGCCTAACACAGCGGACGGCCTTATGGTTATTTTTTTGTACAATCGGCATATCTTTGTTTAGAGCACAGCGGGGTAGCGGGGGGCATCCGGTGCGACGACTCGGTGTCTGCTCTCGGATCGCGACGCTCGCTGGCTGACACGAGCGTGACGAGCACGGCTGACCTGAGCGTTTTCTCGAGCGGGCGCTCGCATGCCATGGACAACTCGCTCGACACGCATTCGAACGTCAGCGACGATGCCACTGGGTCAGATGGGTGAGATGTTTTGTAGCAGTAGCTTGCACTCATTACACAAGTAACGCTCCAAAGATGGAAGGCCCCTTGTTCACATATTTTTGTTGCAGCCGTAAAATTATATTGGCTGAGTGTCGATACGCTCACCAGTGTTGTATGGATCACTCAGGAAGCTTGATGTAATAAACGGTGCAAACGTTGCGGTGCGCCGAAAAAACGTGTGTGAAAAGTGGCCTCAGGGTGCATCTAGACCGGTTCATCGATGACATCGTATCAAATTTGACATGTACTTACATCTCACTTTGTATCTCGACTGGTCGTCGTCGATTAATCGCAATCTAGTTGCACCTTTAAAATGTTTAACGCACAGTCCGCGTCAAAATAATGGGCACGAACAGACTGCTCAAAATGATCTGAACAACTAAGCAAAGTAAACTATGTCTCAAGGACAAGAGGTGTGGCAGAATGAACACTGCACGCGACCACTGTCCTATTGACATGAATTTTATCCAATAGGGATAAAGCTAAATTTTCTGGTAAGATAATTTTGATCAGTCTGTACTTACGTCCCTTTTATTTTGACGCTGACTGTACTGCCTTCCTTCGTAAACCTTGATCGTACTCATGGTATAATAATATGCTTCGCCTGGTATTCTCTTCCCACGATGGCCTAAGACTACGTCACGATAAGTGTTGCCATTGATTGTCCGTTTCAGTAAATTTAGGGACTTTCTTAATTAGGTAATAAAATAAAATAAATTACTAACTAGCTTAACTATTTAGTAACTCTTGTGATTCATCTTTTTGGTTTTAAATTAATTAACATATTTAATTATTAGTTCATAATTGCTTTGATAAGTTGTAAAATGCATTTTGCTCAGGTAATTCAATCACACACAGTAGCCACACATCGGATTGACAAGTGACATACTGACAGCTCCCCATTTCATCACTATCGTCGTGTCGCTCATATCTATAGCGTTGTTTCGCTCGGTGAGCAAAATACTGTGGTTCCCAAACATTAGTTAGGTACTATAAAAACTGTGTAAAAACTGTGTTTGAAAGATACACAAGAAAAAAAAATGGTTAAATGTTCCGTACTAAACTGTAAAAACAGAAGTAAAAAAGGCGGAGTAATAAGGTTTTTTTCTTTTCCCAAAGAAGAGATGATAGCAAATAAGTGGCTTCAATATTGTAGACCAAAAACAACAATAAGAACTGGTAAGTATGTACCTTTCTACATATTATTTCATTTATCTACGGTTGCAAATTCCATATAAGGCATAGTTGTGCTAATTCGGCTGTACGCCCGAACATAACCTAACCTAACTAGTTTTTGACTTATTTTTCAAGTAGAGTTAATTGCGTCCTATTAGGTTTTCGTCGTGTACTAAGTTGGTCCATGTTATTATTTTATTTTGTAGTGATTTTTTTTTTGTTGTTCTTTTAGTCCTAATTAAGGACAGGCAAAGGGATCTTGGCCCATACAGCCAAGTCAGATGTATTTCTTTTTCAAGTGATGTTGACGTAGCTTGTTAGATAGTTTTTTTTTTCAAATAAGGTTTAACGGCTCTGTCTTCAAGGCCGTTTGGGCTCATCTAAAATATTAAAAATGATAAAAATTGAGTACCCGTTGTATTATTTTTATCTTTTTCCCCACTAAAAAACTTTAAGAACCGCATCGCAACTGATGACGTATACTTAGGCCAATCACGTGACCCAGCTGTCACGGGAAGAGAATACCAGGCGAAGCATATTATTATACCATGATCGTACTAAGAACCTTGTCACATTATACGACGCAAAAGTTGAATTGACAAACGAGTTGAATGTGACAAAGGCCTAAAGTGTCAAGAACGTCATCAACGTTTTCACAAGGTGATGGTACTCGATACATTCTTTGCTGGGCAAGAAGTGGGATAACCAGGAGTACTAACAGAGTCAAGTCCTTCACAACTGTCAAGGCTTTATTCATGTTAACTTGAAAAGCTTGCAGTTCAACATAAATCAGGAAATTACTCTCCAGTAGAATAAAGTAACAAAAACGAACAAATTCAAATTAGAATCCATACTATAGACACACATTTGTAAACGGGCTCTGCGATTGCGGGGCTCAATAGGTGGTACACGTAGCGGCCTTCGGGAACGGAGATTGACTTCATGCAAGCGATTTCTTATGATTTCATCGCTTATTAACATACCTGAAGAGCTATGAAGCCTCGTAACCAACAGCATCGCGGTCATTGTACGATTTCGTCGAGCAGTAATTTGTATGTAACGATCTTGTTTGCGTGTGGCGATGCAAGCTCGTCCTCCATGTCGCTCAGCCACGCTGCCAGTGATTCGGTAACGTGTCCAAATTCGACTTATAACACTGCGTAGTGCCCAGAGCGATTGCCATAGCACGTTGACTGATCCATGATCCACTGATCTATGCGTCATGTTCGTGAACGGGCGCTGTCAGTTGGGACTGGTCATCTCTTAGCCACCACGGCTTATTTTAATTATTTTATTATGGATTGTTTTGTTTGAATTTATATTAGCTGTACACTGGACACTCAATGTGTACGTCTTATTTGCATCGTTCTCACATATAATTATACCTATATACAAGATTATTGATGTAACTAATATTTATGTAACAATATAATTTAAAAGAGTGTCCATGGAGTTTCTTGCCCGTTCTTCTCCATAGGTACCTACTACGCTTTGGAATGGGCAACTAGCTTCATATTTCTGACTGACCGACCACTTGACAATTCAAAAGTGCCTGTAAATGGTTTAATTGAAATAAATGCTTTGAGATTGAGTTGCCGAGAACCAGCTTCCAACATTCCCACGGCTCTGATCATTTCATCTCGGCTAATGATCTCTTCTCTCCATAAAAACGTTCTTTTGTGTTGATTCCACTCAGAAGTATGGCAGAAATTTTACCGATTTGGCCTCAAACCCGTTGTAGGATTCTACAGGAATACGACTTACAGAAGATTTTCATCTTTTGACTTCAATTTCAGAAACCATTCCATATTCAAGTGACGAAATTTACTGAAAAGTATCCATAGGAGTTACAAGAAATATAAATAAAAAACCTGATTTTTTGTAACAAAAACGTGTCTATCTTTCCCCTTTTCACGCTTTAACGGTTACATGGTTTTCGATGGAATTTGACACACATGTAGACCATGACCTGGGTTAGGGCATATTTATTTATTTATTGAAACTTTATGCACAAGTAAAAACTGTACAAAGGCGGACTTAATGCCTAGGACATTTTCTACCAGTCTACCTTAGGGTGATGCAGAGACAATACTTAGTAGGTGCAAAAATAACTTAGAAAATATTTATAACTAAAAAAAATAATAATAAGAATAAATACATATATACATACATACAACAAAAAAATAAAATTAAAAACATTATGAGAGTTAACAAGAAAACCAACAACAACTTAATTCTGAGATATCTGCATATGATCCGCGTGAGATAATTCTAACCTCCACTCTGGTGAAGCCGTAAGCAAAAGGTAGTTTAAAGTAAAGACTTGTAGTTTTACCAAGTATTAAATGAAAAATAATGAGAAACGTCAAAAATATCATACTTTGTTTGGTTTATAAGTAGCACACCCGGACATCGGCGGCGCCCTGTCATTTTTTCAACTAATGTTGAAGCAAGGCATATTTTGTATGTACCGTGATCCTTTGTCTAACGATTCTGCTTAAGCCTGGTTTTGAGCTACGCTAGCGCTACCCAAGTTAGTGTCAGTAAATTTATTGAAATATTACATTACATTTTGGCGGAAGCAAAAACAAAGAATTTATTTTCAATAATCTTGATAGCTTCTATGTACTCTTTTAATGCGGGCTATGCTAATTTTCACTTAGTTTGCACATACACGGTATAATAATGTAGTTATTTACCTTATAAAATGTTTTCCTCTTTGTAGAAATGCATCAATTTCCTTGATACAAAACCGATTGATTAATCACGTTTAATAGGTGTGTTTTGTTGATTTCAGTTCGGGGATATGCGGGTTGAGTATACAGAGGGCGCCGTCGACGGCGCAATCGACGCCGCGCGCGACGCCGCACCCGCCCTCCGTGTCGCCCCTGTCCGACGACGTGGTGCGCATCCACGTCACCTACAACCCGCTCGCCGGCAGCCCGCACCTGCACCCCATTAGCCCTAACAAGTACAAAGCCTACAACAACGAGGAACACCACAAACCCGTCTCCCTCGGATTCTACGCCAGCAACGGCTCTACCAACCTACCGTCAGACAATAGAATCCGTATCCAAGTGCCATCCGAGGAACTCCTCACGCCAGTCGTTGACTCTGGGAGAATTATCTCGCCACGGTTCATTGAATCTCATTCGGAAATGTACGATCTTAAATAGTTTTTTTTACATAAATTTGTCTTTGTCATATGCAATGGCCAGTTATTTTTAACAGTATCTTTAACTTGTAACTTAACTTTAAATTATTGTAATTAAAGTCAGTGATTCACGCTATTATTTAACACAAACTTTTTGTACAAAGTAGGGATCTGTATTAGGGATTAATTTTATTTAAATATTAAAAGACATGGAAGCAATAAGCTGGTTGCTGGTGTATTAACTTGCTTAACTTCTGCAGTATCTTCGCATTTTAATTCTGAACACTAATCTGTATTAATATAGAATCTTCAGTGTTAAAGTTGTAGGTTAGAGATTGTTAGTAGCAACTATAATTTATTTGTCTCAAGCTTTATGTTTGTCTCTATAGAACTTCACTATATTATGGCAAGTATTGATACTAAGTATTGTCATCTAACGAATTGATTTATTTAAAAACAAATTACTGTGGGAACACGCAACAAGCATTATATTGCATCATATTGCCAGTTTACACGTTTATAGTATTTTTTTCCAAGTATTTCTAGGCGAAGCAGATGAAAAGAGGATTCATTACCAATAAACAAAGTAATAATATTATAATCAGGTTGTACTAACTCGCATGATTTCATCTCATGCACACAACAAGAAGATATGCATTTATACAAGAAGCTCGCATGCTATAATTCGAATTTTCGTAATGTACAAGGATTATTTATTGACAAGCCTTTATTTCGTATTCAAACTTAGGTAGCCGCGCCCACACCAAATAAGACTTAATGCCGTGCTAGTAAACATGCTGTGCATATTATATTCTGCTGCCTTTTACGTACACACAGCAGCATGTCAAGTTACCGCAAACTGTCTTATTTTCTCATTCTATTTTGAGCTTAACCTTCAACACATTTTAAGGTTGAAAATCATTTGGAGAAATTTGACAGTTTCGTATAACCCGATGAGCTGGCGACTGTACTTAATAGACATGCCTGTTATATCCGTGTTACATTTTACAAACTTGTTGTGTAAATTATAATTAATTATAAAATAAATTCGTGTATCTAAACTGCAATAACTTAAATATTAATTAATGTACAACTTACATCGAAATAGTTTGCTGTTCGTATTTAGAATTCTTAGGATATGTTCTGGATGTATTAAAACATGAGTTCAAAGTAACACAGTGACGAATAGAATTGGCTAGGCATACTTTAATAATGTTAGTGATAATGGAAGAATCTCTACACGTCAGTGCAGTAACGTTTAGCTAGTGCTAGTGCTGCAATAGACGGGTTTTAAAAGGAACGTCTTTGCTTACAAGATAATTAAAAGTTATTCGCAAATATTAAATTGCTTAGATTAGAAACCTTTTTGTTTATTTATGAGATTATATCGTAGCTTTGACTCCAAATTTTTCTTCTTGTTTCTATCGTTCAAAGTTTTTCATAATTATTATATGTGAATATTTTGTATTTTATCTATTCATCCCTTTTCATTTTGAATGCCGTGATCTAAAACTTTAGGTGTATAGGCAGTTTTAATGATACGATAGGTTTTAGATTCCATTCAAATAACTAAGTGAGAAACGCAATAATGTCAGTTCAATTGTTACTTGAGAATATTTAATATAAAATAGTTTTAAGATAATATATATATCTTTGTAAAGTAAAGTTTTCGGTCAATATACATGTGAATTAGAATGTATCGTACACGCTTTGAAGAGAACACTGTTGCTAACTTTTTGAATTGACAGGTTTTCATTACTTGAATTTACATTTTTTTAATGTTAGATTAGATCTGTATACTTACTTTAGTTAAGCTAGATAAGTATTATTTTTAAATAATTTTCTTTGAAGGCTTGCGCAGAATACATGTTCCATGCGACTGTTTCTCAAATATATTAACTAAGCTACCTACCGCGTATTATTAAAATAGAAATGCTGTGTGTCTCGTTAAACGAAAAAAAAAGAACTATAATGCAGATAAAAGTTTAATAATAGCTATGTATTCGCGCCAGCCTTGTAGTGGGACATTTTTCTTATTATATCATAAAAATTGAATTTAAAATAACTCAAGCAATAACTGATATTAAGGATCACCAATAAACCAATACTTAGGTATGCGTCGTTACAATTTTTTTTTGTCTTGTAGCAGTTCTCCTATTTAGAGACGAATCTCACCAGTGGCCGCGTAGGGTCTTGTATAAAGTTAATAATATATTTTTCTGGATTCTTGAAATATAAGTATCAATAAGAGACTGTAACTTCCAATGTTACCTCGACTATATCTTAGGAATCCTGTGATAAACGATTATTATCTGGCACTTTATAATGTAACAAGTTAGTTACATAGTTAGACGATTTTAATAATTCTCATTTAATATCTGCGTAATTAGGAAACACAGGCGTCCAAATTTAAGATCAACAAAACTTGTGCCATTTTTTAAATTTAGGATATCATTCTTTATATTATATATTAGTCACTACGTTTTTTTTTTATATTTGCTTATTCTTTAAATATTTTTGAAATTTTTCGGTATTGTACAATAGCAGCGGCATTGTAAGCTTTATTTTGATATCGTTATTGATATTAATATTTGAGACAATTGACAGCGAATAGAAATCTAATAACTTTCTGCTTTGTACATTATAGGGGACGTCCCTTTGCCTAGTGAGTCGCGATATAAGGACCTTTTCTTCGCTAATAAGAATAACACATCTCACATCAATTTAACTTTCATTTTTTTTTAATCTGATACATAATGAATCACTATAATATTGATGCTACTGAAAAGACTTGATAAAAATCAAGCGATCGATTAAAACAAAACACGTTACAATGAAAATGGCATGAATGAACCTCTAAGGAGTCCTGGGAGGTAACTTCAAAACGCAATAATACTCTCCGTGCTTAGATGACTAGTTATTTGAATTGTTTTCTGGTGCATTGAAATTGGAAACCTCAAATTAGATGTCCGTCCAATTATTTTCTAGACTGAGAACAATTATTCGGTACATTAAAACTTAATAATATCGATATTAATTTAATAATTTAGCGCGTGATATAGTAAATTGTAATTTATTTCCATAATTTAATGAATAGCTTTATTGGAAAAGAAATAAAGTCGATATGTAAATTATATTTTATGTGAATAATTTATAGTGTGCAGGTGGCAAGAGTGGTGACTTTATTCGCATTGAGAGATATTAGCGAAAGCAGTAAGTTTAGTATGCAACCTCCGAGATCGCGTAATTCGGGGTTCAAACGAAACAGCTGTATTTATTAAATTATTATTAGTATTTTGATTAGAGTGATATTATTTATGTATATTCCTTGCTTAGTACCTTTTTACTCACTCAAATTAACTGTTGTATTGGGACGTTTTATAATTATTTTTTACATAAAAGACTTATTATATTTATTGTATCATTTGATCATGCTACTGAAAATATTTACAAAAATTTAAAATATTGTTGTCCTAGAGTTACGTTTATGGCACACGTTAAATTATTAGTAAAATTATGATACGATATCACTGCCATCAAGCAACGAGATAATAAAATAAACTGCTGTTTCCTATAACGGTAGTCCGAAACATTAAAGTGTAAAATTAAAATATACTAAGATTTTCCGCGGAATTACCCATTTGGGTTTTAGGTGCTTCAACCTGGGAAATATTGGTGCCGATTCCCTTGTGTACAAACTAAACCAAATTTAAGTTCAGTGCATCTTTTTCTTTCCATTTCATTAAGAAAAGGACAGAAGATAAATTTTAGTTTAGTCCTGTCAAATTAATCAGCGCCTGACACTACTCTATACAAGTTTAGACGTGATTAAAAAGTTGACTACTAAAATTACATCAAATTATGTCAGGTGCTGACTAATTTGACAGGACTAAACTAATATTAATTATCTTATGTCCTTTTCATAATGAAATAGAAAGAAAAAGATGCACTCAACTTAAATTTAGTTTAGTTTGTGAACAAGGGAATCGGCACCATTATCGGATTCTAAAGAGTTACGTTATTGTAACTATAGGCTGAATTAAACACCTTAGACTTCTTTGTAGTAATCCCATAGATCTTTCAGTTTTACCCTTCATTACACAAAAATATAGGGTTATTGGTAATATGTCAGCAATCCATTAAGGGGATGTAGGGGAGGACATTTAAAACCAAATTAATCTTTATGACCCCTATGCAAATGTCAACCATTTCCGAGTAATTTGACATTTTATATTTTTTTGGCGGTTTAGACCTTTGAAAATTTATAAAAAAAACAAAGCATGATTTAAAATAAACTTATTATCTGCTTCCACTTCAATTCATAATAATCAACCATAAAATGACAATTATCTTTAATATTTTTAAAATCGGAGCACACAATTTTCATCATTTTGAGCAGGATATTTGACTAAAATGGTTGATTTTTGAAAAAACGTGGATATTATACTTATTCCCAGAACATTCAAAAATTATGTTCAACTTCTCAGCTATCCAACGAGATACAATAAGATACCGGATATATTCAAAAATAAGGTCAAATTACTGGAAAATGGTTGAGATTTGCATAGGGGTCATAAAGGGTAATTTGCTTGCAAATGACCTCCCCTCCATCCCCTTATTGGATTGCCGACGTATTACAAATAACCGTGTATATTAGTAATGCTAAAGGGGGACATTGTGGTTTTTAGGTTAAAACTTGATAGTTTACGAGCTCTCGTTGAGTTACTTATTAGATGTATAAGTAAGGTCGCAACTTTAGGATAGCTGTCGTTTTGATCGAGCTAATCGCTAAACACTTACCCATCGAACGAAATCTGTAATTTACTAAAGAAATGAAATCAGGAATTGTGTTAATCTAAGAAATTAATGGTAACTAAATTAGAGTCCGTCTGTGACAATTAGCACACATCGTTGTATGCATAGCTGTCACTTATATTACATAGGAGACGTTGTAACGATTGGAGGAACTTTCGAGCTCAAATGAGTTCCTTGTATTTAAATTAAAGCAATAGTTCCACATCTAATCTGTCGCTACAACGGAGTGACCTCATGCCTTAAAATTGCCGCAGTCCAAACGTTACATCCTCTCTTAACTACGTCTGTTATTAGAACTACAGTGAGAATAGTGCCTGCACGAATTACGTTGTTACTCTACATACTTAGCTCATGACTTATCGTGTTTTAATATAAAAATTAATGATAAAATTGTTAATGTTTTACCTGAAATATCGTATAAAATAGTAATTAGACTTTATGTGGTCAGCATTTGCAATATTGCCTATTGTTAAACGCCAGAAATGCTTGTCATTTGGTTTATTAACTAAATAACGTGTAAAATAAGTATCATATTTATTGAATATTGTATTTTTTTGGCTTTAGCTTGTATTTTCGTGTTTTTAATTTAAACACGTAAATAGATAGAGTTAGTTTATTGATTAAAATGGAAGGCCTGTATAATTTTAATAAATAAGAGGTGCTGAAAGCTCTTGTTTGAAAGTACACATAGAAAACGTGTTGATGTAGAGTGTCGTGTAAGTAAGGTTGGAGCTAGTTTAGATTCCAATTTGGGACTATGCAATGGTCTTTAAAATGAGTGTTGTTTATGTATGTGCATTTATCGTGTATTTGTTTCGCAGTACGACTACTGAGAGTCAATATAAGTATAATGATTGTGCAAGGTCACGTCGTTTGTACACAGTATGTCAATGTTGGTTGAAGACACGTTCAGCACGCTTATTAGTAAGCAATGTTTATGATATCAAGGCTGTACAGTAAGAGGGTGAAACCATATACACGCACAGATCAGCATTTTTATGTATTTCTATCTCTTAATGTCACTTGGACGCGTCATTTGCTTGAGGGAGAATTTCGATCTCGACTTTCCACACTCGTTCACATCAAAAGCGCGATTATATGCGTATGGACTTCTCGCTCTAGGAAATTAAACTACTGACTACAGAAAAGGATAAAGTTAGGAACAGCAAAATGCTGATAGTTTTGTGCGAATAAATGTGATTTTTCCTAGAATCGCTCATTAATATCTCATGTAAACCTGCCTTGTAAACAATGTGAACAGTATCTTCACCAGAATCTACTGTTAAATTACTGTTAGTATAATTTCACATGCTATTTTGAATAACAAATATCATAACAACTCAGGATTTTTCAATTTGCTCGTCCAGTACGATTTTGTTCTGGTAAAACTATAATATATATGGGTGATACTACCAGTCTATAAATGTCCCATTACTGGGCCAAGATCACTTCTCCCACCACCACAACCACCATCACCATTTCACGGTTTCTCAAGAAGTTTTCCTTCACATTGAAAATTCTCATTCCTACTTACCAGATTCGATGTAACCGCTCGTTCGTGCTTGAGAAGCTTGTCACTGAAACTCCGGGCCATCACGATTTTACTTATTAAGTGTTAGATATTATTACGATAAATTAATTATTAGATCTATAAAATTGTGATAGGTTTAGCCTATCATGGCAATACTTATTATCTAGTTAGATAAAAAAGTCAATTTCAATTTACTAAACCGAGAGTCATATTACGAACGAACGGGATTATAGCAAGTGAAATTATATTTCAGATTTTAATATATAACTGTTTGATTAATGTTCCCAGTAAAAACCTATCGAGCCCCGACTTAGACTGAAATCATACTTATACGCAGGAATCCGCATTTTTCAGTAACTCGTGTCTGTTTCTGTCGCTTAGAAGCGTCATTTACTAGAGAGTGAAATCCGTTCGCATACAGCCGCATCGAAAGCGCTTTTTCGTGCGTATGGGCATCGTTCTACTAAATTGTACTTCTGAACGTTAGATAGGGACAGATATACAGGAAAATGTTGATCTGTGCGTAGGTACGGTATTCATTTCACAGTAATGAGACATAATTAATTAATATCTAATTACCTGGTATTGTTCGTGGGTCTCTTCGGAGTCTGAGAGTAGGGTCTCGATAGTAGTGAATCCTGCGCATAGTGATGTGACTCAGGATGGCTGGACAAATCTTCGAAATAGCTCGCATTTAACTAGGTCAATAGGGCACTTTATGTGATGGCTAAACACCCTTATTTCAGAATTTGTGACCCTACAGAATCTCAGACAATCCATCGAAAACGTGTCCAGCCAGATTGAAAAATCACTTTTCGCTGGTCTCTCAATCTCGGTAACGGAAGTGATTTTGACGACTTTTTGCATATCAACAGGCGTCACATAAATTTATGACAGGCATCGAGCTAAAAGTTTTGTGATACGTACAGCGGTTTAGTAGAAAAATGCGTAAATCTGTGTCCAGCCAGCTTGAATTTACGTATAAAACTTCTGGCTGGCACTTCCGTATCTCAATAACGGGAGCGTTATCGAATATGTTTCCTTTACTAACATTAAGTGACGCAATGTGTGACAGTACTAACGTTTGATTTATGGCGTCACATGTAAGGCTTTACGAGAAATCAATAAAAACGTAACCAAAAACTTGTCCCGTCACATAAAGTGCCCAATTGACCTAGTTAAATGCGAACTATTTTGAAGATTTGTCCAGCCATCCCAAGTCACATGCATAGTGCATGTATTCGACATTTTTGTGCATCTTTTGACTCTGTATTGTCGACATAAGGTTACCGCCTCCAAAACTAAGTAAGTCATTCGTGTATTATATTATTTCATACGAACTTGATGCATGTTCATAGAACTCT
The DNA here is from genome assembly GCA_937001585.2 of Brachylomia viminalis. Lineage (NCBI taxonomy): Eukaryota > Metazoa > Arthropoda > Insecta > Lepidoptera > Noctuidae > Brachylomia > Brachylomia viminalis. Next base: position 15,733,544 of record OW443293.2, on the reverse strand, counting down.
TTAGTTGATTGCTGATATTTCGTTAAACTGACTTTGGAAGGAAGACGTCTATATAATTATAACGTAATTAAGCTAGCAGTGAGCTCTCTTGAAAATATGTGGGAATAGACACTGTTCATAATAAATATAATAATTTTCGATATCGTTGTTTTATTTTCAGCATTTCAGAAGTACTACTTGCCAAGAAAGGTTGGTTTCCAGAAGGTATTTAAATAAAATCAGTAAACATACAGAGCTTATAAATGGTTTATTCGCGTAATTTAAGATTATAATTAATTTAAGTACAAAATAATATCATATAACTGATAATATTTCAAAAACAAAATGTTATCAATGTTTGGTGTGCTGTGGTTATGAACAAAACAAAATTTTGTTTAAGTACCTAAAATTAATTTTCTACATAATTTAAGAACAAATAGGAACTTCATTGGGTTTCTTGCGACATTACGCCTATAAATTTTGTAAAAAGTGTAGGTATACAATATTACAGTTGATTCATAAAATTTTATTAAATACCCTCATAAAATTCATAACAAAAGCAACCTGATTTATAATATATTAATTAAATTAGATCTCATTTTAAAATACATTATCAAATGATGGTCTTTGTATATTTCTCGAAATTGTTCGAGACGAATTATTGTAAAAAGTCAAAATGGACTTATTTCATTGATATTTCGATCACTGTTCTGATCATACTACGAAAGGCCTCGTACTTGATATTTCTGGTCTGATTATCACAAGCGACTGCATGTACTTATTGTTATTTCAGTTCTTCGGTATATAATCTTTAAAACCTAGAAGTGCAGTTTTTAAATTGAAATTCGTATAATGCACTTAAAAAATACACACATTTTTCTATAACTAATGTTACAGTAATTATGTATAAAACATTTAAGCTTACAAACACTAAATGCAAGATCCCAGTCACCAATATAAGATAAAAATGTTCAGTTTTAATGGAAAGGAGTTAGGACTAATGAAAGCATTTTTGTTCATATACACTGAAAACGATATCAATGAACTGATATAAAGTACTGACAACACTGCTTATGACAAATATGTTCGCTCGCTATTTGGTCTTTGTTTATTTTACAAAATACTTATCTATCGTGTACATGTTAGCTCATTTTTTGCAACATTGTCGTGCCTGGGTTACATCACACATTCGAAAATACATGTTGATTCAAATACCTTTCTCTAAGTACACCATTCAACAGTATTCAGTTCTGAATTGGGAATGTAATAGCGATTTTATATAATTTTAACACAATTATAATCTGTACCTATAAAATATGTTTTATAAAATACGCAGAATAAAAGTAACAATTTCCAATTAATGAGTTGGAGCAAATATTGACAACATGCAATAAGTAGCACCATTTGTTTAGCAGCGTGACTCATAGTTACCAATACAACCGAATTTTCAAGTTCGTTTCAGAAGAGTTTCGGTCGAAATAGTATTAGATACAAGTACCTGGGTAACGAAAGAAAATAACGACCTCGACACTTGACTATTTTAAACGACTCGAAGTATCACGCGCAAAACTGGTATAAAATAATCTATTCTAAAACCTAAGCTGTACGCTAATATCTATCACACATTAACACAGAATCTTTGAATGAAAGGCTGTGCACAAAAGTGTTGCCTTAATTACTGTATACGTTTATAATATCTTTAATGGCATCTTTAGTGCCGAATATGAGTGCGAAAAGACCAAAGATTAGAACGATTACGTTCTTCCAGATGAGAAATTTGTAAGGTCCAAAGCCGATGTCCCAGAAGGTGATAACTTCGATGAAGGCAGGCGCAATTAGTCCGAGGATTGAGAAGCAGAAAGCGCCAATGACGCCCATGAATGGTCCTATGGTGGGGACGGCTACGGCTAGCAATACGCAAGCGGTGACCATGATGGTCCTCATGATGTAGTCGGCCAGGTCTGGGCGCTTGGTGAACTTGTCTTTGATGCTGTTCCACATAATTTCGACGCACACGAAGAACTGCAGTCCATATGTGCAGTATACGGCAATAGCAATAGAGATCTTGACAATTTGGGCAGGACTGTAAACAATAAGACATGTTTGAATGAATTCCTGCGGTATGTACAACAATTAAAATATTTATTTTTTTACTTCTTGCAATGTGGTGCTACGAGTCGCTTCTTGCTACTCACACTACCAGTTATTGCAAATGTATTATTTTCTCTCTTTGAAATTATGATAAGGTAGACCCAAATCCTTTAGTGATTGGTAAAATAGTTTTATCATGTTAATTTCTATAAGGTTCGCACGACGACGAGAGCAGTGGTGGCCCAGTGGTAACGGCCCCGACTCACGAGTTGTAGGTCGTGGGTTCCACCCAGGCAAGCACTTGACCTTGTGTAATTTATATCTTCACCACTGCTCTCAAAACGGCGAAGGAAAACATCGTGAGAAATCCTGCATGTACTAGAATCGAAAATTCGAAGTTCAGTGAGGAGGCATGTGTCCCAGCAGTGGAAACATTATAGGCTGATTATCTTCGCATAAGTTGCATACTTACATTTCGGAATTTTCCAAGTCCAAGGTGATGGAGTCACTGACATTCTCTCCATAGCGAAGGTATCCGAGGAAACCAAGGAGGATGTACACAAGGGTGACGCCGCTCATGCCCTTGTTCAGGACGCCGCATGTGCCGAGCATGGAACGAGGCGTCTTCATAGCGTTTTCCAGTGGCATTACGACACCGATGGCTTCCATCGCGAAGATACTCAGTGAAAAGAATTCTGGCCAGGCTCCAGGTGCTTTGAAAAGCATTGATTGAATGTCCCCAGTCTTAAGTTCTCCAGTTCCAACTAGGTAGTAGAAGGTGATTCCAAGACCGAGACCCATGAACACGTTAGCGATCATAGACACTGGTGCGAGGTACTTGAGATTACGGATCCATGCCATGAAGATGAGAGGCAATAATAAGGCGATAATAAACATTCTTATATCTACACTTTTTTCTTCTACGCCCATGTGGTACGCCACGACCTAAAACAATGACAGAAATAATAATAATCCTTTATTTCAGGCAACTAAGGCCCATAAAAACACAATACATAAATAAGTATATAACAATAACTATAAACTAATACATAATTATCTAAAAGTAAAGACTACTGCACAAATAAGGTCTTATTGGTGCGTCCAATCTTTAATAAGGTAAAAAAATGTTTCTGAATAGTTTTTAGTAGTCGTCTGGGTTAGTCCAATGAATATTAAGTACTTAAGTACTACAGTTATTTTTCAAATGACCGGTAGGTAGTAAGATCTCACCTGCAGAATGTTCTTAGCGACGATAACGGTGTACACTGAGCAGGTTCCAAAGTAAGTCAGGAAGAGGCTGACTAATATGAATATTCTGAAAGAAACAAATTCAGTTTATGCTTCGCTGCAAATGATTTAGGTTAGGTAAAATAATTCAATAATTTTAATAGTTCTGGAGACCAACATTTAATCTCCGAATACATTATAACATGGGAACGGAGTTTGTTGTACCTACCTACTTAATTTAACGAGAATTTACTCGGAGGTCGTTAAACAGACCGATCATTATCATCCACAGCCCAACATTAAAGATTAGGTACTGGCATAGGCATCTCATTGTTTTTTATGCCAATCTCTACGCTCCTGTTCCAGTCCCGACAGGAAAAAGGCCCGCGGTGTATAAAAAAATAATTGTTCTGGTTACCTGAAAGCATTGCCCCAGGGACGAAGCCGCTGTGGTCCATTCTCAAACGCTGCCTGGCCCACCTCTGGGAAAGTCATGTGAGTTTTTCTAGTTTTCTTATATAGCACGTGCGCGCATTTGATCTGTTGACAAACACATGATTTGAACAAAAGGTTGTACAAACTTGTTGAAGGCGCAGCCTGAGTAGCTTTCTAATAGGAGAACCGATAACCGGGTGAAGGTCACGGTAATTAGGAGTTATGGTGCTGCCTGGGGGAGGCCAAATTATCCGTCCAGCAGTGGAAGGCTTTTGGCTAACTGCAAGCAAGCATTTGTTGGTTCGAACAAAAATATTTGGCAGCTAGGTAGGTAGGTAAGTGCTGATTCTGGGTGCTATAATTTTGCTCCTATTGAAACACGAGCAACTATTCTGCGGTTATTATCTAATTCGTAATATTTGCCAGGCTTCATTTTTAAACACACTCAATATCGCAAAGCATATCTCAAGTTAGGTAACACATGGAAAACACGCCATAGACTGTCGCAGAAGAGGCAAATAAAGTAAAAAATTGCATGGCAGTGACTATGGAGTATACTTACGAGGATGTAAGAGCAGTGAGTGCAGATAAGCGCAACCAGCATTGTGAAGAAGATTCCGGAGACCAGCCCAGCGCACTTGAAGGCCTTGGGCATGGCCAGAATACCCGTGCCCAGAGACGCCTTCAGCAGATGCGTCAGGGTGTCCATGTTTCTGAAACATCACCACAAGCCCTCGGTAACATCGAGATGATAGCTCCAATATTTATATTTCTAAACGCCTATCTATGAGGTGGGGATTGTTTCGCTATGTCATAGAACTTGTATATTCAAATCTAAACCGACATAGTATACCTACTCGTACTGGAATAGGTAGGTGTACAATTGCGATACAATTAATTAAATATTGTAAAGATACTATATAATAAACATTAAACATATAAGCGATCAATATCAGTCATAGCAAGACTTATAAAGGAGCTAAGTTACGTCATGCAGATGCGCTTTTAAAAAAGGAGTGTTAACCTTGAATTGATGATACCTGATTATCATCAGGTTAATAGAATTCAAGAAAAACATGCTCGTTTTGTTCGCCTTATTCATGATGCATTATGGAAGAGGTAAAAAATTTACAAGTCCCCCATTTCTACGTACTACGAGTACCTACCTACCTAATTCAATTTTTTCAGTTAGAATTGTCGATTACAGAGCGTCAATGTTTTTGTATCTAGTCTTCCTACTTGGAAAACGCTTTGAATGTTTGTAGCATAAAATGTATAACCTAAAGCAAAACATATAGGTAGGTAGTACCTACTCTAGTACCTCGTCAGATAATATGTTTTTCGTACCACTGGTTCAAAAAAGTGACATTCTATGCCACAAAAAGCGAACATAACAATAGTCATTTTTAATCTGTTAAAAACAGGGAAAGAAATTTGTACTGAATTTCATTCATCCTCTAGGGGGAGAATGTGATTTAAATTTGGAATACTTACCGAAATTTATACTGAACTACATCTGTGTTTACACCAGTGAGTTTGTATAATAATCTTAACTGCATAATAAATGCGTATTCCTTCTTCAAAAAGATGTATAATGCTTTATATATAAAATTACGAAAACCGACGAGACCGTATGAGCTCGATGCCTTTGCTTTACCGACAAAAACATTTTAGTCTAGGAATTTGCCGCGTTTCTGTTTTCTTCAAATACATAAACGTTAAGTTTATTTTAATTTATTTTTATAAATAAGTTAATGTTCTAAAAATAAGTTTAATTGTCATTATTTTAAAAAAAATGTTTAGGTATCTCATATTATGATTGTATTAATTTTTTCGCAAATGGTACGAAAAGTAGAGTATTTTCCTCGGTGATAAAGCTGTCTTAGTCTTGGGTGAACTTAAATCCCTCTCTACACTCAGGACTCGTCTTAAATCCCTCGCTTCGCTCGTGATTTAAGTTGTTAACACCCTCGCTACGCTCGGGAGTAAACCTCGAGCCCTTCGTTACGCTCGCGATTTAAACCGCGATTCACCCGCGACAGAAGACACTGCTTTATCCCCTTGTTTAATAATCTACTATTTCTTGACAAGAGGATAGTATTTTTTGTGTTTCAGTAGCATTTGAGTCTGGGAGAGATCCGTATTTTTTTTCAATATAGGTAACTGCTTGATTAAGCTAATCTTCTGAATTCCTACATGTAGTCCTGTAGAAATCCTGCGAGCGCTTTACTTTGTAGGTTGAATGAGACTTTTATGAGGAGGCGTTGATCAGTACGATATTTTGCTGTATTTTCGGGATACATGGCGGTTTCATACTGCAATTGTTTTTAATCGTTTGAACAGTGGGATGGTGACGTGTGCACAATCTTTTTACCACAAAATATCGTACAGGACGGCGTCGTGCGGCCGCTAAAAGTTATTGAAAAGTAGGCGTATGTGAAGTTCAGAACACGCACCTGACGTGACTACATAGGTACATGTAATAAAATAACTGTTTCACTGCAGGGATTCTCTCTTATGCCACAATCAACTCAACATAAATTCCATTGTGTCTCGCATTGATCAGATGGTATTACGGGTAAGTTTTTGCTATGAGAAATAATGAAGGGATTTGTAAAAGGCGACTTTGGGATTAAGTAACATTTTCGTTAAAATACACTAAGTCAAATATTATGGACACTAGCTAATGTGCAGATGCAGAAAATAAGTTAGCTGGTAATTCAAAAAAGGCATACGGACTATTGAATTTTTAGTGGATATCAATAACTCAATAGTCACTAACAAAATAGTCCGGTAGGCTGAGTTATTACAAAAAAAACACTACTCGTTACCGAACAATGTCAATAGGTAAGTGGGAAAATATTTTTTGTTACAGGCTCCTGTATCGAATGAGCTAAGCTACTTATAAGCAATTCGCATTAGCAGTCAAATGTGTAAATATTTCGCGTGGCAGAAATAAAACTATTACTTTAGGCACTAACGGTAATTTATAGTTGCCTACATTTTTATAGGTTTCTAGGCCACCACGTAGGTATAATAAAGTGCATACCTTCTACAAATACCCACCTACTGAAATAGCTTTTATTTTATAGGTAGCTTCTACATTAGGTATACAAATATATTAATAACTAAATGCCTGTTAGTTGTTAGGTTTTAGTGGTCACCCTACGCAGTTCTAAGCAGGGAGGAGAAGAATTGGATGCATGATAAAGAGGGTTTCCGGTATCTGGGTCAGAATAATTTAGGAGCTAATCCTGCAGTCGACAATTTTTTCATAACATTTTGCCACTTAGTTATTCTGCGGGCCCTATTATGGGGTGGCACACTAAGTCATAAAATGGATATGAGCAGAAACGGGAGAAAAGGAAATTGGAAGGGCCTTGTTTCACTTTCTGCTCTGTTGAACATTTAAACCAAAGAGTTGCTAATCTAAGGCGTGATAAAAGTAGGTAAATAATACTTACGAAGTGGGATTCTCCAACTTTCTTTCGGCGAACGGGTCGAAATCGGCTGACTCCGGATCTTTTGTCATGTTGTATCTAAGCAGAAAATTGTTAAAATTAGTCAATTGATAATACTAATTAGCGGAGATGATGTTGCAAATATTGTCGAATTATAGGAACCCAGGCTAAATCTAAAAGGAAAATGAATTTAATGCAAATAAGGCAAAGAATCGAATGCAATGCGAATGTTTTAGGTAGGTACCTACGGTACCGATTAGGCTCAAGTTACCAAAATTTAGTTTGTGGTCTAATATCAGATTATAGATAGACACCACTGGAATTTTGAAGTAATTCTATTCCTTTACCAACTGAATTTGTCGTCTCTCGGTAGTCCCATTCTAGCCATATCCTTATTCATACAGTCAATCCATTCTTTCCTTGATCTTCCTCTGCTCTAAATACCGTGTCATATTAAATTAAAGATAGATAACTATTTGAAATTAAGAGTTTAGATTTTTTGATCGTCATTTGTTATAGATAAGCATCACGTCTGCGGAGTTTCTCTAGCTAATTTCATTTGACCTTGTATAATTATGTGGATCCGGAGGGTACCTAATCTTTTGCTTGACCGGTTGGAATCTCAAGAAAGAAGATATTAAGTATTTTGTAATACTAACTTGTTGACGACCTTCTCCTTCTTGTCATCCTGAGACAGGAACGTCTCCAGCTCCTGCGGCGCCGGCGCATTGCCGTTTGCTTCCTAGAACAAGATATATATTTAGATGGCATACATACTTACTGTGTGATGTGTCATTACACAGGGGGACAACATACTCTAGGTAGGTAGGTACTCTAATACTTTCTTGGGAGTCAAGTTTCCCGTTTTAGTAACTGGAAGAGTTTTGTTATTTTTAGTGAAAATCGTTTTAGGCTATGCTTGAGAAAATTATGCAATCTTTAGATTTTGTGTTAGATATCCAGTTAGCTAGATACATAGGACTCTATCGTGCCTCTCTGTGTTTATTATGATCTGAGGTGCCTCTACTTAAAATTGATCGCAGTCTAGTGATCGTCCGCATACAAAAATTATAGACACGAAGAAGAAGAAAATAAAGTTTCACTTTCAATGCTTCTAAATACAAGGTGGCGCAAACGTTGTCACCCGATGTTCTTTGGCTGTAATTTTTTTTTATGAATGGTTTTGCTTTTATATTCTTTTTCGGGCCCGATTTATAGCATTTTCCATCACTCTTGCCTGACCTTCCGGCGATCGGTCCTCGCATTCTTGACAAACCCCACAACAAGAAGTCTGGAACGGTTAAATCAGGCGATCTTGGCGGGCATGGCAAATCGCTAAAACGAGAGATTAGGCCACCCGACCCGACCCCAATTATTCCGCGTACTTTAGGAGTATAGCAATTCATGTCTTGTTGACGTGTATTTTGTATCTGTTTACTTCACAAATGTCAAAAATTAGAATTGACATTTGCCGCCATTTGCAAAAATTATAGCATTTTCCGATAGGGTGATGACTCTATGACTTAATATTCTAAATGTAGAAACTAGATATCGAAATTTAAAAAAATAATTATCGATCTTCACACAAATACACTGGACAGCAAATAAACCGAGCCACCCGCTACCTAGGCACTCTAATTCGATTTTCTCAAAAACTAAAAAACCTACAATTATCAAAGTTGTACCTACAGAAAGTGCGTTTCATGGTGATTAAAATGAAAGGCAACTCATTGGGATTAATCAATATTTCAGTGTTTATTAAGGATTTTACAAAGAAGAGTCGTTTTCCAGTCGTGACAATCGTTAGTAATGATAAAGTGAAAAAAAAAATCAAAGCCAAAAACAAAGATAAAATCAAAAAAAAGTTTTTGATCAATATTCCGTATTCCCTCCCCTTGCTCGGATAACTGCCAGCATCCTTGTATTCATCGACCTTACGAGCCTGACGATAAAATCTTGAGGAATTGTATTCCACTCCTCTTCAATTGCGATTCGCAGCTCTGGAAGCCTTGTTGGAGCAGGTACCCGGGCTCGAACCCGACGTTTCAGCTCATCCCATAAGTGTTCTATCGGATTCAAGTCCGGGCTTCGAGCTGGCCAGTCCATCGCACGAATGCTGACGTCGTCGCGTAGATACTGGGTCACCACATGAGCAACATGAGGCCGTGCATTATCATGCATCAATTGCATATCCTGTCCGATATATCCTGCGTAAGGTACCACATGGTCTGCGAGGATTTCAGTAATGTAGCGATGAGAAGTCAGTCCACGTGTACGGCCCGTCGGTTCGATGAAAACTAACGCCGTATGTGCTGTTAACGAGATGCCGCCCCAGACCATTACAGATTCTCCTCCATAAGCAACAGTTTCCTTGATGCAACACTGAGAATAACGTTCTCCAGGGCGACGATATACTCTCTGACGTCGATCACTTCCATGTAGACTCACCCTGGTCTCATCAGTGAAGAGTACATTACTCCACTGCTCTAATGTCCAATCCCTATGCTCTCGAGCAAATTCAAGTCGTGCTCGACGGTGTGCTACCGTTAATGCTGGGCCTGTTGCAGCTCTTTTTGGGGTCAGGTTCCGTTCAGCAAGCCTCCTTCTGACGGTATCTGAACTTATGACCACTTGGCGTTCGTCACGCAGACTTTGTTGGACTTGAATTGCGTTGAGGTGGCGATTTCGCAGAACAGTAAGGTGGATATAACGATCATCTGCTGCTGATGTAGCCCTAGGTCAGCCCGTACCTGGACGGCGATCGAATGCTCCAGTCTCTAGGTACGGTCAAATGGGGTTACTTTGATACTACGGGGTTACTTTGATAACAACTTTAGGCTTATGAAAAACTTAATTTTATAATATCTACAACACCAGTTAAAAAATAAACTATCAGTACTTGGCACTACTGATAGTTTCTTTGTATTATAGCGTTGTAGTTATTATAAAATTAAGTTTTTCATAAGCCTAAAGTTGTTATCAAAGTAACCCCGTAGTATCAAAGTAACCCCATTTGACGGTATCGTCTGTAAACTCGTTGCACCGAAGATCTGCTGATTCGAAGCCTTCGAGCGACTTCACGTTGCGCAATGCCTGCTTGAAGTAATGCTACAGCTTGAGCTGCTTCCTGAGGTGTTGTATCCATTATTAATCGAAAAAAGTAGCAAAAACACACGCGTCTGAGCAAACGATGGGCAAAAACTAAAGAAATGATAAGAAATATCCGACTACCCTCATTGTAGAGAAAAAGAACGCTAATTTCAAACTCTGGTGAAAACAGAGCAAATCGTTAGCATTGTGTTTGTTGCTTGATTACAATGTGAGTTGACGGTACTTTCGAATTAATTTGTAGTCATTTTAATCACCATGAAACGCACTTTTTGTAGGTATAACTTTGATAGTTGTAAGTTTCATACTTTTTGACAAAATCAAATCAGAGTTCCTAGGTAGCGGGTGGCTCGGTTTATTTGCTGACCAGTGTAGATGTTAAAGAAGAGTAAAGTTTAACAGCGGGGTAATTGTTTAACACACTAACATTAAAGATGGCTTTCATTTTGACAGGTTATTTACGTTGTTGAGCAGTTTTTTTTTAACATTATTATGTTATTTGTTATTGAGCAATGGATTAGCAATACCCTTCAAAATCATTCAGATTGCTATTGATCGTGGGTTATGCAATTAGGGTGCTGGTTAACTATTTTTAAGTATCAAAAATATTTCATAGGTTGGCCTTTACAGTAACTGCATTCGATAAGATATTGTCGCTATGGAAAATCAGAGATATTCTGATCGCAGATAACAAGTACTAATGGTCGTATCAAAAAAAGCAAATCACAGGTTTTGTTTTTCAATCAAATTAGTTGATTAGAAAACCGTGTGATAGATATAGGTAAGTACCTACCTACCTACTAAATTATATCTAAGTGTTCAAGCAAATAAGATAAACATGGATATAATTATAACAAATAAATATCTAGGTTACCTATATATTTTTATAAAAAGAAAACAGTTACCTACTGTTAGAGCGAGTTTTTATACTTAATCGATCGCGTTGACGTAAACTTTGTACTGAATCGAACTGAAACTGGATAATTATGCGCCGTCTAGTGACAATTATAGGAAACACAAATTATTCCATGCAAATCGACGTACTTATGTAAACGTTAACACGATTGAATAGGTATAAAATCTCGCACTTTACGATTAATAAAGTAATACATTTAAGAAATGAACTTTACTTAGGTACATGTATTTTTATTCGTAATGCACTCAACAAAAGTCCCTATACATACAGCTTAATTTATCGTTTACTAAAGTAAAACAAGTACCTAATGCAACGTAGCAGTAGCCGAGCTAGTTTTCTGATTTTACCGAAGATGAAAACCAAGTTTGACAAAAATATGTTAACTTTTGAGGGAGCTCAAATAAACAACGAATTACCTACCTGCCCTCATGTATAAGGAAGTTACACTCATTCAATGCATTCAAAACTCAATTCACAAATAACAGCCTTCCTAAAAGATGAGTGCATTTGATGGGTGTAGGTAGATAACATATTGTTACCGTTACGTCTGTGACGAACTTTACCTACATTTATTATTTATTTTAAGCATTGTTCTCATGTAAGTGACTTTGTGTCTTTTTTGAGAATAAATATCTTTAAACCTATAAATAGGTAGGTACGGTCTACTTACTTTATGACCGAATCCCGTGCATCTTTATTGTATCGATTTGTATTCTCTTAAAGACTAAAAATAATGATGTCAAAAACCTATAGTAACCTATTCATGGACGTCATTCCCTAATTAGGACAGTTGACACCATGGAGCAGAAACAAAGGTTGACACTGTGACTTATGGGTTGGTGACTTCACGCTTCAAATAAAGTGTTACCAACTTCACGTTAGTTATGCTTTATGTATATTGTTGGTCTGACACCATTTAATGTTGTTAGTTGCTTGCATCGTTTCCTCATTGCAGTTTGTTAAACAATAATAATTACTTTTCTTACTTTTGGTATTATAAATGGATGAGGACAATTAAATTAAGGGCGATTGCATAAGTAGGTACCTAATAAAAATCATCGTGCAGCTGTGATTGTAAAATTTTCAAAATAGCTGTTTTCTATGGATTATCGATAGGTATGTATTATATATTTCAAGAGTCAGTAAATCGGGAAAACTGAGAAAAATAATGTTTTTTTATGTCAATGATCATGAATTTAGCCAGTAAACTAATGGCGATAATTATAGGTAGTTAAAAACAGCATAGATACACTAGCTAAATTCAGTTCACTAGATTTTGGAATGGTGTCCAACCTACTATTAGGTGAAAAGAATACAGTAGGTATTAATGATTATATACTCACATTCACCATTTTGATCTGATGTTAGCCGTCAGTTGAAAACGATAAAGATTCCCTCGTCGGTGCCTGTCAACAAAATAAATAACATTAGTTATTATATCATATCATACACACGCTGCTTAGCTAATTAACGATGACTTGTTTCCTACCATCCGATAACTCCCTATGTAAGATATTATTGACTAAACTGTATTTAATGTTCGGAATAATCCGAAATATGGCCGTCGTTTACAGAAAAAATAATTAAGTTAGTAAAAACTAAAATGAAACAAGTTTTATTTTAATGATTTGTCATTAATAAAATACCGGCGGTACCTAGGTACATACCTACCTAACTACAGAAATCACTCGTGTTTGTAGTCATGTCATAGTCATATAGAAGTTATTTATTTTATCATAAGTAGGTAGGTACCTAAAGTTATTTCAAACGAAAAGCGTCATTGTTTTGTAAAGTGATAGGTTTACGATCCGAAGCTGATTAATAAACTATTTTATGTGGTTCCTAAGTAAAATAGTATTAGGTAGGTATCTATTTTACAATTTTTATTACTTAATAATGAATATACCTACTAACTACACGGCAGGCGTTTGTGGCTGTTCAATGGAATATCATAAGCTTCCCTATATTTTGTCCGAGGTTCTATGTACATAGGTACATAATTTACCTACTCTGTACGTGCCACTTTCTTTTTGACAGCTTCCCTACAACGCCTTTTCGTCTGCAGGCGATTTAAAGGAATAAATAACTCCGTTACAATTCGCTATGAAATAATCTACTAAATGGTTTCATGAACATTATCAATGACCGGGAAAAACTGTTTCCTAAGTACCTACCTAAGCTGGCCATTGTAAAATTAACTTTTTATTTGTAAAATAATATTTTTTTCACCACACTGAATTTTCTGGGACTTAAATCAAAATCAAAAGTCATTCATTCAAACTAGGCTGAGAACCAGCACTTTTTGAACGTCAAAATCACATAAGACAGTCCCCCCAAAACGCCCACCCTTCACCAATGTAAGCATAGGTACACTCGCGGACCAAGAATATAATGGGTCAGTACGAAAAACTACAATTACCTACTCTTAAAATAATACGAGTTAGCAGCATGAATGAAACTGTAGGTATGTTGTAGATAATTTACCAATTAATAAAACAACAGCAAATGTTAGAAACATTATTAGCATACCTAGTAGAAAAAAATACATAAAAAAAAATTACGTTGAAAAAATAACCAAATTAATAGTTTGTATTGCCTCCACGGGCTCTTCTCACAGCTGCCAGGCGGTTGGGCATGCTGTTTATTAAGTTTCTAATTCTATGTTGCGGGATATTGGTCCATTCTTCCACTAACGCATGTTTCAGGTCTCGATGTGTAGCTGGGGCGGGGTTTCGATTTCTTACACACCACGCAAGCTCATCCCAAGAGTGTTCAATTGGATTCAGGTCCGGGCTGCACGCGGGCCAGTCCATGCGACTGATGCCAACGTCCTGAAAATACTCATTTACAATTTGAGCTGTATGTGGCCTGGCTTTGTCATGCATGAAAACTGAATTTTCACCCATATTCATTAAATATGGGCCGATATACTCATTAAATACGTTCTCCACATATCTGGCACAAGTTAGCGTACCATTTTCTGTCAGCACTAACTCCGTGCGACTCTCTGAAGAGGTTCCAGCCGAAACCATAAAATATCCACCGCCGAACGGCAGTTTTTCCTCAAAATAAGCTGGAATAATACTTTCCCCTGGCCGTCGGTAGACTCTTCGTCGCTCATCATGTGCCCTACGGCATAAATCTGGATTCGTCAGAAAACTTGCTTTTCTTCGTCTCCTCATTGTGCGAGTTCGCGGGCGTAACGTAATCTTGCTACCCGATGTTCCCTTTCAAGTGTTTGGCCATTTTCGGGTCTATGTGGGGTCAAATTAGCTTCAAGGAGCTGCCGCCTTGCAGGCCGCTCCCCTCTTCGTCTCTACGGGTCTCCCGAAGTAATTTGTTACTTCAACTGCCGTGAGGTGCCGATTTCGGAGCGTGGCTGTAACAATATATTGATCCTCTCGAGCCGTAGTATATCTCGGTCTGCCGGTTCCTGGTCTTCTTATGTTCTGCTCAGTTTCTCGGAAACGTTGGACGACTCGCTGCACTGTAGAAAGTGACACGCCTATTGTTCTTGTTGTACTTCGCTGACTTCTGCCTTCTTCTAACATAGTGACGATACGTGTACATTCTTCTGGTGTTAGCGACATGATAGTAAGTCAATAATTTATGGTGAAAGACGACAATGACCGCCTTATACACGGTGACATTTGAATCACAGTTTTGCTAGAACAAACGTTGTTTAGACCATGGTCTACTACCATTCTACAGCATCAAATATGTTATTAAAACAATCTAATCTAGGAGTTCTCAAATTAGTCTTATGTTGCTCAAACGTGTAATAATGTTTGAAGCATTAACCGTAACATCAAAGTACTCATCACGGTAGCGGTATTGCATTCAAGATGCGAGCGCCGCGCGTCGCAGCCGCAAAGTCTGTGTAACGATAATCCCGAAATTTTTAACATTGCCTTTAATGTGTTTTTTTTTAAAACCAATGACGTTTTTTTTTCTATTGGATGCTATAGAATGGTTGTAGACCATGGTCTGAACAACGTTTGTTCTAGCAAAACTGTGATTCAAATGTCACCGTGTATAATTTTGATTTGACAGATTGAAAACAAAAATGAGAAAACAAGCAACATTAAAACAACCGTGAATTGAATTATTATACAAATTCGAGGTTTCTTAAAATGTTACCTTTTTTAGTTACGTTGTAGATTATTTAAGGTTTTATTTCATACGATATTAAAGTTCTCTGTAATATAAAGCTAGTTTCATGCATGTAGGTACCTACCATTAGGTATTAATTTGCAAGTTACAGGGATTTTCGTCATCGACTCGTAGGTATTATTTGACCGCGAGTGTAGTTTAATTATTTAATGAATTATAAATAAGCATGACAAGATTGTTCTCAGTACCAAATGCTTATTTGTTTTTGTCGATAATATTACGTAAGCTGGTTCAGAAGCGGATAAATAAGTGAGAAAATATCTCGAGTCATGTTTAAAATACAAATACTGTAAGAGTTTACAAAGATCAAGGTTGGCCAGCTTGCGAGGGCTAATCTGTACTTTATCAATAGTAAGAAAATATTCAGCCAGGCGTATACCTAGTAAAATATTTGTTGTGTTAATTTAGAATAGTCCATTCATTTTGTGACGTAAATTTTTTGTTGTAATTAATTACCTAAGTATTGACTTTTGATTTTTAATTTAGCGACGTCTCTTTGTTTTACAAGCTTTTACGCATAATTCTTGTCATAATTATATTTTCACTTCTGTGATTTGGTTGTAGAAATAAAGCTATTTAATGCAGCACGTAAAAATCACACTATTTAATTTAAACATCCTGTTATCGTCCACAAGCTAACACAGTACTTATGTAACATCAATATTTAAATTTGTAATAAGTACCTACTTATTTATCTACGTATTAGTAGGTAGGTACCTATATCCTTTTCTATTTTAGGAATAAAGTAATAATCTAAACATTCGTTTGTAATTTTCGTATAGCCTTCGTACCTACTTCTGTTCTAGGACACTAAACAAAATGGACTTATTGATTTTACAAGGTTTTCTATTTTCCAACGATACGTCATGTTATGAAAATCCTAAACTGCTACTAAAAATAGACAGAAACATGTATGGGTGGAAGATGACAATGCAAATAATTTCAAATATGATTATCAAAAAGAACTGTTATCATAGTAAGTATCACTAAACCACACTGATTAATGATTTGATTTTCCAAGGTCTTTATTACTAAAAATATTGTTACAATGGTGTTTACAAATTATCTTATTCTATTTGTACACAAATCGTGATTAATTTTGTTACATAGGTATGCTATACTTCGCCTTTACAAACATTAAAACATGTTTTTACTATCATAATCGCGTTGACATTAATTAATTTATAATCTACATCGTTTAACTGCTAGTTTGTTAGTCTGTGTCTGCTAGCAAGTCTTAGTATGGACCCACATAATATTTAATTATTAAGTTACAAAATGTACGCTTTAAAGTCTTTAACCACACTGTATAGCTAGTTTTGTACTTTTACGAGTTAACGCGAACACAAAATATTGATAATTGAGATAAATGTAGGTAAGTACCCAGTAAAAACAAATTGGATGAATTTTCAGATTTGAATGACTTACCTACTTGAACTCAAGTGTTTAACGTAACTGTGCACGCGTTTTACGTGTTGCCTTGCCAATAGTTTGGTCACGATTGATAACACGATCCGTGTAGCCTCCATTATCGACTAGATATAATTATCAGCGAGTCGATCGCGGCCGTCAGGCCTCGTGATAATAACGACACCTCGTGTGCACTTTGGTGCCGACTGTCAACTTTATATCAATTAAGTACACAAAGCTTTCACACAATGGCCCAATTTGGCTCCATTTCGAGACTGTTTTGTGCACTTCTATTTTTGTGTGAAGAGAAATGTCGCTAGGGTACAGACATGCTTCTTTATTCGTTTATCTCTTAGAATAATAACTAAAGCAGTTTATTTGGTTTACAAAACACAAACTGCTTTTAAAGAACGGCTAGGTAAGTCAGCAGTAGGAATTGTCGTTTCTGAGTGAAAAAAGCAGACTTGCCCATGCCTAGACAGAATAAAGAAAATGAATGCCTATCAGTATAAATACCTAAGTAGGTACCTACCTACCTATGTAATTTATGAAATCAAGTTTTTATTATTTTACATCATGTTCTAGAAGAATCTAGACCTTCATTAAACTCTTAGTTCAATTATACAGTAATTAGTTACCTACCTGCTTTCTCAATTTTATCATCTTTCGGTTCGGCTACATAAAATCTAATTATTTTCGGATATTTTAGAAATTATTTTCCTCATCTATAATAAGAAATTTCTTATTAAAGACGAGGAAAATAATTTCTAAAATATCCGAAAATAATAAGATTTTACCTGTTTTCCTGTGTTTAATTATTTTCCATAACATATTTATATGTTTGTGTTTAATTATTTTCCATAACATATTTATAAGTTATGGAAAATAATTAAACACAGGAAAACAGGTAAAATAATTATAAAGTTTGCCTACATTAATTAATCTCAATATATATGAGAATAAAATAATGTCAATTCGGGGAAACTATTTTAAAATGCACATAAGTGTTGATGATACCTAGGTGGACTACCTAGGTATCTAGATATCGAAACTTAAGGTCATCACTAGAGACCGGATTAAATATGCATTTACATATTTAAGCCATTCTCAGCGGTAATAGCATATTTTACCTAAGATGTAGTTATGATGCATATTGTCGGTACATTTACAATAGTTTTTCCGAGTGCAGTGCACTCACCCTACTTTTTACTGCATGTCGAAACGCAGGGTCCACTCAAAGGCAGGGTCAGTAGCCGCGCGTGTCTTCGATTTTGACAGTTACGATAGTAAAATTAAAGAGACAAAAGAGCGTCGACAACTTTGCAATAGGCGAGCTATTGCAAAGTCGTCCCACCTATTACGCATATAAATTATTGTTACTTGTTTATACTTGACGTGCGTGCTCATTGATCTGCAGTTTAGTTTTTTATTTATTTGTGTGAAATTTGATGCGTACCATGACTCCGGAAAAAAAATGTGTCTTCGTGGATAACTAGACTTTCCTGGAACATTTACATACGACGGAAAGGTTTTATACTGTCGAGTTTGCGAGAAAAATATTTCGTGCACAAAAATGTTTCAAATAGACCAACTTATCAAGACAAACGAGTCTTCACAACGCGGGATTGCAGAGAAAAGATCCAGGGCAACAACTTATTATAACCGCGAACACATCTAGCTCTGAATGCAAACAAAACAGACAATTTAGTATGGATTTATATGAAGCATTGCTTGCAAGTAATACTCCTCTGCATAAAATTAACAATCCTACCCTCAAATAAATTCTGAAAAAATATTGCTTAAATCAAAATGTACCGGACGAATAATACAGACGAATAATCGGACGATAATTTTAAATGATCGAAGACACAATCTTACCACTGAGCATTTATAACAATACATGATTGTTTACGTTTACAAAAATATTAAACAATTTTAATGTCATGTAATGTTACTGTACCTATTATTGCCTATCAAAAGATAATTTACTAATTGTATCTTGTACATTTCTATTTTTTTTGGTTTCTTAAAATCTTTCATTTAATTTTCGTGCTTAATTCAAGCATTTCTCATGCATTTATTGCTTGGTTTCACAAGCTTTTTATGTTGCATAAAATCCGGTCTCTAGTCATCACTAATAATAACAGCACCGCTCCGACACAGCAAATAACTTGTCATTCAAGTTAGGATTTTATATGACACGCAATAAAGTACATTTTACGATGACAATACACAGTAGTGGACAGCTCGCGAGCCGTCATACGTAGAGCTGACCGCGCTCTTCAAGGGAGCAGCCCGCTCCCAGGTGAAGAAACGCCGAAATGCAAACGTTATATGCATGCTGGCGCCTCGCTAGAGTAAATAATGTTCCATGCGCCTCGCCGCGCCGCGCCATCCTCGCGGGGACTACTCGCCGCCCGCGCGCGGCCCTCGCACCGCTCTCTCCCCGCTGCGCCGCCGCCGCGCCGTTGCCCGGAAATGATTCATTCGCGTAAAATAAACTGAGACATTACGTAGAAATGCGTGATTATCAAGCGAGATCACTCACTAATGCTCGCAAACCGATCTGTAAGCTAAAAACTAGCCGTTGCATTTGGCGCGTAAACAACAAGCTGTCACCTCACCGGTCGCATGCCAGCAGCGAGCGGTCGTCTTGCTGACGGCGCGTTTGCGGCAAGCGGATGGATTTTTTCCAAGACGGTTGCGGCCCGTTGTGCGTTGCTGCGCTGCCTTTTTTTTTGACGGTGGGAAATCATCAAATAACTTTGTTCACACCCGTGTTCCTTAAGTTGCCTGTGCCAGGGGCCACGGTAACCCTTTCGGACTTACCCGCAACCCTGGCAGGCATCTGCCCTAGCGGACCCCGTCATTTGTGCTGACATCTCTTTGAGGCGCGCGTGGAACACAACGCTCCGTGACCCGGGCCTGGTCCTTATTGGACGGCGAGCGACCCATTGCTGGCCTTTCTGCCTGTCACTGCCTGAGGCGGTGCGATTATAATGAGTGACTAGTCCCCATGTGATTATTTTAGTATGACCTTTATTTTTCACTTTTTAGCTCAAGCTCTTCTATTCTCTATTCGTATTTCTGACAAGAGCATTTTAGACTGCACAGTTTATGAAGACAGTTTTATCGCCTATTTAAAAATAATGTTTTATTTACTATTTTACTATCAAGTCATCGCCTTCCATTCTTAATGTATATTAAGTAGGTACTAGGTACTTAAGTAGTTTTAATTGGCATGACGTATTTAATCGAACCTCAAATAATATCCATGTGGCTTTTCTAAAAATATTATTTAACACTCTAATATAATGAATGCGCCTCTTTTTGTGAACCGCAAATAATTCATATTTTGCTGTTCTTAAAATGCTAATTAAGCAAGTAACTGCGACCAACTGGGATATAGTTGCTGCTTTAATTAATAGCTATATAGGTATCTCTACTTAAAGGGCTATATTATATTGTTTTAAAAGAAAAACTTTTAATTTGCTGTTTCCTAAAACGTCAAATAGGCAAGTTTGATTGGCACTATAGACGCGTCAAACGCCAGCAATTATTGAGTCAACATTACAGAAAATTATAACATAAGTATCAATAAACAATGATAGGAAAATATGTACATGAAGTAAGGTAATAAGAATAATGAATAATTGCTACATATAAAACCTGAGGACCGGTCATTGGCATTAGATTGGAGGCAATGCCTTCTGCTCGTTAAATTATACCAGTTTCCTATTTTATTGTGATATATTTGTTACTTTTTTAACTCGATAAAAACAGGCAAGTAAATACTTGAGACAGTGAATATTTATCGGCAATCAGACGAATATACTCGTATCTCACCTGTCAAAGTCACGCAGATGTTTCTATTTTCAATTTAAATCTAGTTACATCATTTAATATTCGGCACGACTAAGGCTTGTTGACTATTTGGTCGACATTTCTCAGATTTCGTGTGACAAAAATAGCGAAGGTCTATTTATTTTGGTTGGGATGGTGTTGCGAATATTTTACGAGACAAAATACTTACCTACTTCACGCCCGCCCGGACGTTCGGCAAGTGGCAACCCTAAATGACATATTTGTGAGCCGAGTAATTTCTCATTTAAATATCTATTGTATGCATGGTCTTGATTTTTTGTTTTGGCTAGAAGGTTTTGTTTGGCTATACATTAATGATATTTTAGTAACTGAGTTCTTTTGAATAGTATCGACCTAAGGCTCCCGCAAACAGGCGCGACGCAACAGCGCGACGCGACTCTAGTAGAACAATTTCTATGAAAACTTCACGGAAATTGTTCTACCAGAGTCACGTCGCACCTGTCTGTGGGAACCTTTTTTTCTTTTCTTTTTTAAGTAATGTGTTATTGTTATAGTAACTGATAATAATTTATGAATATATACCAAAACCGATTGGATAATAATATCGAAATATCTATTGTTTATCCATGACTTTATTTGTATTGTAATATTTGTTGTTTATTTTTTATTAAAGTTAAGTCACTCGTTTTAGAATGACATATTATTAAACACTCAGCGGCACGGAATCTTGACCAAGCTCTTATCTCGCGATAGCAAAAGCTATAAGTGTTCCTAATGATCAATGTTTCTTATTCAGGTATGTCAAACAATGTTTACCCTTAGTCCAAGAGGGTAATTCATTATGTTTGAGTGAACCATGACGTTATTTTTAAGTTTTAGTTGAAACGGGTCATTGAAGCGATGACGTTGCAGTTTAAAATTTATGTGTTGTGAAAAGTTTACAGTTAGGACATTCAACTATCGTGATTTTGTTTCTTAATTCAATAACGAAAGGTGCTTTAAAAACAATAAAAATGTCAATAACACAGGTTGCACAAGTCGTAGCATCAATTGGCGAAGGGCTGACACAGCGTGGAATTAAGTACGCCATTAAAAAAAAAACAAAAAGTGTTTTCATAAATTATTAGTTGAGAAATGTTCCTATAATTATATAATCAAGATAATTACTTAAATGATAAAACACTGTAACTACTGTACCTATTAATAATCCTATGTATTTCATGTAGGTATGTATTTTCTTTTGTTTTGATATTTTTTGGTTCATTTTCTGAAGTGTATTTGTATGTCATCAATGACAAAACATAGCGCAACATATAATGATTATATAAGACCTTGACCTTTAACCTATGTTTTACAAATAAACATTTCAAATTCTGATTCTGAGTTGCTCGTGCTTAACGTAGTGTACTATGTTCACCAAAGTAGTATGCACTGAAACGGTGTCAGGAGATAGGACAATACACCCGAAGACCAAGCAGTGGAGGCGTTAGACGCACATCAGCCCGGAACGACCGATTTATTGTCCTGGAAATTTTAAGAAACCGCTACCTGGTCTGACCGTGGTTGAGATATCTACGCCAGCGACTCCAAATCACAAGAGGCGTAGTGTTAGTGAGCGTACGATGAGAAGACGAATGGAGGAAGTAAATTTAAAAGTTCGTAGACCAGCACGAGGTCCAGAACTTCACCGAGTAGCTCGAGTTCAGTTTGTACGAGAACACGTCAACTGGACCAACGAGTAATGGGCTGGAGTGCTGTTCACAGCAGCAGTCGAATAGCATTTCGTACTCTAGACGGTCAAGAGCGAGTGTGGAGAAGAAGAGGAGAGCGGTTTTTACCCATTAACCACCACGCAAAGTGTGAGCTTTCGTGGAGGATCCTTATTGGTATGGGGAGGAATAAATTCCGACGCACGTACGGAGTTGGTTATCGTTGAAAGCCGGTTAACTGCAATTCGATACATCGAAGAAATCCTTTTTTTTTTTTTTTTTTGAGGTTGGGAAATCATCAAATAACTTCTCCCGCTCTGGGTAGAGCAGGAGGGCGTGTCAAACTCTTACTGACTAAAACCCACCCGTGTTCCTTCAGTTGCCTGTGCCAGGGGCCACGGTAACCCTTTCGGACTTTCCCCCAACCCTGGCAGGCATCGGCCCTAGCGGACCCCGTCATCGGTGCTGACATCTCTTTGAGGCGCGCATGGACCCGGGCCTGGTCCTTATCGAACGGCGAGCTGCCCATTGCTCACCTTAAGGAACATATATATATTGCCTTATTCAGGGTTCATTGGACGTGAAAAGTTCCTCCTAATGAATGATGATTCACGCCTCCAAAAGTAGTAAATTGCGTACAAGCCCTCAAGAGGTCGGTATTCAAAATTTTCAGTGGTCGGCATGTAGCTCGGTCTTCAATCCAATAGAGCATATCTGGGACATGCTCAAAAGAAAAATAAAGTCGACTTTAAACCTGCCTCAAACTCTTAACCAGCTCCGAAATGCAGCACTAGCCGCCCGACAGCATATCGCAAGTTGATGTCAGAAACGTCACCCAAAGAATGCCAGATCGAATGCAGGTTATCAGAGCTAGAGGACAAAACACCCGATACTAAAACGTATAGACAATCAAGAAAGTTACTTTGTTTCTTTTTGTAGTGTTTTTAAACTGACAGTGTGAAAATCTATTTTTTGTGTGAAATTGCGTTATTTTCGAAACTTAACTGTTGGTGTAGTGATCTTTTAATTTCTAGGTTCTAAAAGCATAAGAGACGCTTATTAAAAGCATCGACCCTTAATTTATTGTCATGAATATACTAAAATTAAAATAATTAGCAAATTCACAAGTGGCCAAGTTTATGTGCCGGTGAGTGTATTATCTAAATGCAAACTGGTGACTAAGCAACTGCGTCAGAGGGAATCGCGAAAAGAGATCTCACCTCGATTGAACCTTCATGTGTTGTCATTCAAAACACTCGATCGCGATCGTCTGTTGCGATACTAGGCCATTCGATAGATACCTACTTGCACATGCTGAAATATTGTCTGTCTAGAATTGGCTCAATGGGTAATGAGCCTGTGTGCAAGATAGGCTCCTTTACTTTCCTGGATTTCTTTTTGGTTCGGTTAAAGTGATTGCGAACCCCAAACACCTCTTGTGGTCCTCGCAAACACTGAGTGTATTGTGAGTTATACAAGCGAGAGTTTTAATACGTCGGCAATCCATTAAGAGGATGAAGAGAAGGTCATTTGCAATCAAATTACGCCTTATTACCCCTATGCAAATGTCAACCATTTTCCAGTAATTTCCGCAATATACCTATATAATACAATACTACACAACTATACTTCGTCTTGACAGCGCACGCCGATTGGTGAATGTTCCAGATATTTATATTTTTATTATTTTAAGTCTTTCAATTTTTGTTTTGTATTTTTGGAGTATTTTTTAAACGATTATAAATTATACGTGTGTATGTTGTGAGTTCATTTTTTTTCGCCACACTACCTGTTGCAATATATAAGTAAGTAAGTGTAAGTATCTAAACTTTAAATGAATTTTCTTAAAAAATACCTTGTTACATAAATTAGTTAGTCTATGTAAACTTGTTATTACGTAATAAAATAATTTAGTATGGTTATTAAACTAAAATAAAGAAACATGGACATTGTCTGTACTTAGTTAATTTGCGAAAATAAAATTAATAACGCCATACCTAATGCAAGTGCATTTTCCTTTACTAGGGAAGTCGTATATTTTACTATTTTGCGTTCTTGAGCTATCCGCAGTTATAATTATTTCTATGATTAAGTATGTACAAAAATTGTATAATAAGAAGAACATTCAAACAGACATTGATGATTGCTTGTACAGAAAAAAGTTTTGCGAGATTGTCGTTCTGAAATAGTGGTCAGTTTTTATCGTATTACAAGAAGTTAAGATATTTGTCACAATAGATTTTACGCTCTGTTACTTGATTTCGAATGCGTTGGATTCTTGATGCTATAGAGTCGTGGGTTCGTGCCGAAACAAATTCACGTTTACATAGCAAACTCGCCTTTGGCAATTTATTTACACAACAGACCATGAAGATTGGCAAATACTCGTAAGTACTTACTTTACAGGGTGCTTATAATTTTCAAGAGTTTCATCAAAAATATTGGGTGCTAGCCAAGCGTTACACAGGTTCAGGGCCACTTTAAATTAACGGCCGAAACTTTTAGGAAGCCTTTTTTTATTGCTATTTGATACCTCTTCTCCACGTTGTGAAATTTCGTCAATTAATTTAAAAAGGCCCTGTACCTATGTGGGGCCAGGCGAGCAGACGACGCCCGTCATTGGTTGGTTGGTTGGACGATGTCTCTAAGTTATTTCGTAAAACAGAACCTACTAAGCTTATTATATAAGTAATAAGGTTTTCAATTTTTTTTTTGTTAATAACAATACGACACTTAGGATATTCTGCAATCTGTAATGCTAATGATACACACCCATAAAGCATGTCTTCAGTACTTATTTAATTGCAATCGATTAAAGTCCCTTACGATTGTGTCAATGAATGAAAGTTACAATTTTATTGTACAACAAAGTTACGTCACAGTATTAGCAAGTACTACGAGTACTACAACGTTATTAACAACTAGCCATTGTTGAACTGTGCACGTTGACATTCTGATTAAAATACCATCACTTTTCCTTCTGCAAGTGTACCTACCTAATGGGCAACTGACGGATGACCTCATTATGGGCACTTGACAGCAGTAGTAGCAGTCACCAACCTATCCGAATCTGTTAAGCATTATGACCTTAGCTGCTAAATAGTCGCAATACTTGACGGGTGTTGGTGCTGGCTGGCTAAAGTTGAGCAGGCTTTACCAGCTTTACTTTTGAACTTGACTGTGATGACAGTTACCCACAGACGCCAGGCTATCATCCAGTACAGTATTCTGGTTATACAACACTTATGATGACAAGATTGACCGAAGTTCAGAGAAGGGCGGGGGGCCCTCACCCTTTGGTCCGCAGTTGTGTTATCTAAAATGATTGAGGTGATGACGTAGTTACAGAGACCTACTCGTGCTTAGCTAAATCCATAAATGAACACGTTTAATGCATGCATGATAGTAATAAGTTGGTAGATAATTATTTACTCTCAATTATTATGTAAAGCATAAATAAGTGGTTAAGCATTATAGAAATATCATATTTAAACTGGGTGATAACGATTTGAGACACACGTGTAACGATCTAACTTTATTTCCATTAATTTGGATATTATGCTACTAATAACTGATAATATTTGCTACTAAATCTGGTTTATTACTTTTCTATAGATCACTTGCTGCTTTCCTTCTTAGCTGGAAATATTCTACCTACATCTGCATGCATCTACCATCTCAAAGAGAAATAAGAAATGACTTTAGATATAACAATTTTGTCTCACTCGATGAAACTTGTGTAGGTACTTACTTGGGTAACAAATCATTCTTTATTTACCTCAACAAGTTCATTAATTGTCGAACAAGTGAAACAGCGTTTAATTTCTCCGATAAGCTCGAACCATCGCAAAGGAAATTGGCACACGGCTCATTGTCTGAAACTTCAATGCTTCGTCTGACGGCAGACGGGCATTATCATTGTCTGGGTGATATGGTATTCAAGTGATAATAATGATCTGCTCTGCTATCTCAGTGACCCACAGACCATCGGCTGTCTCATCTTGTGAAAACAAAGGAAGCAATCAATTAACTCTTGGCAACAAACAGTTGATACTGGTGTAGGGTCACCATGTTGTAATTCGAAGAAGCCTTATTCAATGTGACAAGACAGTCCTGACGTAACGTTACCACAGATTACTAAATAGTTTGACGTTACTGCGTTATTCTTTATGATTGATTTCTCGCGTTTGGAACTGGGTGAAGTGTTCGCGGAATCGGAAGTGGCACTAGTAATTAGGTGGAAATTAATGTGAGTTATTTTACCTACAGAATAGGCTATAGTCTAGACTTACTATTACATTACCAACCAATAGATTAAATGGTTATTGTTTCAGCAAAATAACCTACTGTTTTTATATTTTATTTTACGTATCGGACGTACACCTATATGAGGTAAATGTCGCGAGGAATGTTCTGAGTATGAATGTCGAAGGCTATATGAGTATTTGAAGACCTAAGAAACGACGGATGGACTGTGTGAATGATGATATGGTTAGGAAGGGGGTATCTACCGAGATGACGACTAATAGATAAGTATTCAAGAAAAAGACATGTTGTGCTGACCACAAATAAATAGGGATAAGGCCAGGAGAATAATGAGAATAATGATGTATCGGACGCTTTTTGAACCTACCATATCGTCTGAAGTTCTGAAGGAATACCGAAAAGCTTCCTCGTATCGAGAAGCCGGGGTAGCCCTATACAGGATGTGGCGTAAGTAGTGAGTGGTCCACCGTTCAGGATTCGATAAACCAGATAATTAACTATAACAATTAAAATTTTTAACCATTTTTACCCTAGGGTTCCGAAAATATTTCCTTTTTGTCTTTTATTTACGAAATTTCTACCTTTTATTACAAATTTGTTCAACAAAAACCATTATTTTTTAAATCTAATTTCTGTTAATTACTGCTCAATTCTAGAGCTATCATGATAAATTATCTTTTTTTATGTAAATTCAGCTCTTTTGATGAAAAAGTTGGTTCTTCTCTAATTTTAACCCTAAATTTTAACACACCATCAAGTTCAAGAGCGATTTTTGTAAAAAAAACTTACTACAAAAAATGTTAATTTTTTTAATTGTTATAGTTAATTTTCTGGTTCATCGAATCCTGAACGGTGGACCACTACTTACGCCACACCCTGTATATGCTTCGCTTGAAAAGTTTATTTATTCATGTGTATAATTTCCCAACTGTCCACTCGATATTATCTACGCTATTGATAGAATAATCTCAGTATAATTATTATCTGAGCTGTAATGCCTTTATTTACCTTATACTTAAACGTGTGGAATCAATAAACTTATTCCCACTCACTGGACACTGAGGTTATTGCTTATTTGTTTAAAAAAAAAACTGTATTGGTAACTTAGGTAATCTGTTTATGATAGGAATCCTTGACATTTGGATATAAAAGCGGTTGGTGGTTTCCCTATTTTACATTCCTGCTGTTTCTTTTTCTTCTCTTTTTTTTTAAACATTGCCTAACACTAGGAATTTCTCCTGTATCGTGGGTGCGTTTACAAACATTTAAACTCACATACACAAACAGCCAGACCCGGAACAACTATCTGCAGGTCATACAAATATTTGTTCCGTGCGGGAATCGAACCCGCGTCACGCAGCATAGCAGTCAATCGCTTAACCACTGCGCCAACCGTGTGATAAGTCAGTACATCGTAAAACGTGTGGAAGGGGCGATTTTAAACAAATTCCTGTCCCACATAATCGGCGTTTGCCACTTTTTCGAACTGTCATTTCATTCTTAATGTTGATAATAACAACGACCATATTGGTCGTTGGTTGATAATGACGTAATGGGAAAAATAATAAGGTGCAAGTCACAGAACAGCTCTTTTATCTGTTCTGTGGTGCAAGTTAATGTGTACGACAATGATGTGAAAGAGCGGGGCCCTCAAATACAGGCATTGTTTGCTTAATAGGAGACTCCAAACACGTTTAAATGTAACGTAATTTTCTATTTGCCACAATAAACAATTTTGTATTTTGTAAATATAAACCCTAAGGTATTTAACATAATATTTCCTAGACTGTACATACCTAATCGCCAATCTTTATTTATTATTTATTTAAACTTTATGCACAAGTAAAAAATAATACTGTACAAAGGCGGACTCAAAGCGGCATAATCAGTCTATTACGTAGGGTACTGCTGCGGTGAGAGGGAGTGGGCCGTAATCCACCACGCGGGCCCAGTGCGGGTTGGTATATGATTTCGAATTTTTGGCCATGCCGGTTTCCTGACAATGTTTTCCTTCACCGTTTTGAGAGCAGTGGTGATGAAATAAATTACACAAAGCAAAGCGCCTAGATGGGTTCGAATCCACGATCTCCAACTCGTAAGTCGGGTGGCCGTTACCACTGAGCCTTGGTTTTATCGGGCACGAACTCAGGAAAAACCCACCAAACATAATTATTTATTAATCAATCGTCTATTTAATAAGTTTTTTATGTTTTAATTTATTATCAACAATCAGTTTATATTTATTGAATAATTAGTAGGTACATAGATATTCATA
The DNA here is from genome assembly GCA_937001585.2 of Brachylomia viminalis. Classification (NCBI taxonomy): domain Eukaryota; kingdom Metazoa; phylum Arthropoda; class Insecta; order Lepidoptera; family Noctuidae; genus Brachylomia; species Brachylomia viminalis. Next base: position 15,704,669 of record OW443293.2, on the reverse strand, counting down.
AAGATATCTCAAATTCTCAATCTGTATCAAAATAATATCAGTACCTAATATTTGTAGGAGACTAATTAAGTACTTAAGTAATTTAAAGATTTTTTACAGAAAGTTCAATACATATAATGTTAGTTCATTAAGTGAAATACGAGGTAGCAACCACCTTTAGTTAATTATGTAGCAAAATATGAAAGATAGCCTAAACAAGTTTAGAATCCTGAAACCTGGCTGCTAGCTGAAACACCTAAAACTATTAATACAAATTAATAAAGTTGGCTATCGTGTGATTTAAGTACGACGGTATATAACCACACGACAGCTAACGTTATCTATTTAACATTTCGCAGTTCTCTTTATTTAATATCACAGAACTTAATTATTGTTTTAAAGACGCAAATGATTATCGACTCGTCAAAAAACTGTTTGAAAGATGTGGCAGTATTAATAAATCTAATTCGCTGACTGTACACTGACATACCAACGAATAAATATCGTATTTCTGGCCAGTGAAGTACAAACACGCTACGGTGCTGCCATTCAGCGATTCAGAGGCAGCGAAATCCGACACTGGGTGACGGCTGTACCCCGCAACGAAGGGAAGCCATGCAAGTACCACGAGATACCGCTACTTACGTTACCTATCGCATGACACGGTATTAGTACAACCTAAACGAACCATGCTACGAATATCAATCATTAGTTCATTACCTAGAAGCCTCAAAGTTTATTGAACTTAACAAAAAATATCGCTCAGTAGATCGTGTTTGTTGCCCGTGTACAATTGCCAGGGTACCGTTTTTTACACCTCACCGTAATGAGATAATTTACTCATGCAAACAAGCTGGATTATAAATAAAGAGTAGGTAGTATGTAACTAAACCAATAATTGAATTAAGTAATGAATGATAATAGCTTAATTATTAGGTAGAACAAAATAATTACTAGAACCACTACCGGTCTAGGTCCGGTGGGGTCCAGGAAAGGAGGCAGTGTATGATAATATTATTAAGATAACTGATTATGTACAATAATAATTGTGTTTAGTGTGAGGATGTAGCATTTACAACAGAGGCAGTCATGTTATCGTTACGTCGCCGTCATTCACAAGTTCACATAGTCCTAATGGCACCCAGAAGAAAATGCTTTGCTTACTACGAAATAGAACAGTCAAACCAACTTGGACATAATATCTACGTACCTACATGTACTTACTTAAATTGAAAGAAAACCCCATACATTTATATTGGAAAGTGTTTCTAGTTGTAAGCGCACGTGAAGGCAGAAACTGCGTTTTAAAATAAAGATGTCAAGTCCAGAAAAGGGACGAGGGTAGCTCGCACGTGGCGGCCCACCTAGGCAGCGGTTGTTGCAGGAAACAAAACAATCTCTGCTGCTGATACTGATACCTCAAGGCTACACCCCTCTTGGATGCCCCTCCGTATCAAAAAGTCCTAAACGCAAATGGTCGTAATAGCAAAACGACCTTTAATCAAAACGACACTTTAGCAATATGTCCTATTAGCAAATCGTCCTACGAGCAAATGGTTCTAAAAACAAGAGAATGGAATGGTACTGTCATACCACACATAAATATGAGGATTCGTGCAGAAGCAACAACTTATTGATATAAATGGGACAAACATACAATAAAACAGATAGTAGGTAGGTACTATATTAAACAAAAAACAAATAAATGGAATCAGTGCGTATTTGTGACAGTTATGCCAGACAACACAAATACTGTAGGTACGTAGGTACTAAACTTATAGGAAAATTAAGAAACAACTCGTTTTGAAATTATTTTTGAAGTGAAGACTTCTTTAGGCGCTTTGAGCACTTTTTGGGTGAACAAAAATCATGGAACTCGCGTCATCGTCACCGAACGTTTTCCATGTACCTACTATATGTACACTGTGTATATTATGTGTACTTTTTGGGTGAACAAAAAGTGTGGAACTCGCGTCATCGTCACCGCACGCTTCCTATGAGCTATATGTATACTGTGTATAGGTATATGTACATAGATATACCTCCGTGCGTTATTATTATTAGTATACATTGTATATAGTTATACAAAGAGTATATCTCTCTACATATACATATATATATATATACTTAGACGTAGTTGTATACGTTTTATAACGTCTTTACGGACCAAAAATAATTCATAAATAATAATCCAATAGCTCGACGATACAATTCACAAGTTACTTAGTTTTCACTTCTATCGGCAGTCCCCAAAGACTGCCATGTTTTGTTTTTTCATGCTAGGTTTTCATACCCATAAAAAATTAACTTTCAAATAAATGCTATAATGACCCACTAGAATAAAAACCATTAGAGATATTTCAGTATTACTGTACTTTACAAATAGGACTATTTGCTAATAGGAAATTTTTCTAAAGTGTCGTTTTGATTATAGGTCATTTTGCTATTAGGACCATTTGCGATAAGACTTTTTGATACGGAGGGAGCAATGTCACCCACCCGAAATCTATATTTGATATATAATATCTGTATACAATACTATAAATTAAAGTCGCTTTCCGTATCTGTCTCTGTGTGAACACGTCGTTCAGTACACAACGGATTTTGATGCGGTTTTCATCGTAATTTAGAGAATTTATTACGGAATGTTTATGTTTACTACATTATTATTAAACCTGGGGTCTCGTGGCTAAATAATAACAGACGATCTTCAAGGTTAAGCAACGGACCGTCATCGGGTCCGTTGGGTAAACATCCTATACATACCGAGATCCCTCCGTGCTTCGGAAAGCGCGCTGAGCCGTTGGTCCTGGCTGTCATTCATACTTCTTTGACAGTCGTTACGGGATGTTAGAAGCCCAAAAGTCTGACAACCAGTCTTGCCAAGGGGTATCGTGCTACCCGTAGTAACAGGGTTGTGGAGTTCAGATAGACAGGCGCTCCATATGAAACACTGGTATACAGCTGCTTTCGTTTAGACTGGAAACTGACCCCAACTTAGTTGGGCAAAGGCAGGGCAGATAGATTTTTGGATCTTACTGGAATCTTCATATTTTCTCAAGACGTAAAACCATGCGAAGCAGCGGCTGGTTGCTAGTGTCGTATAGGTTTAGATTTACTAATAATTATAAATTGCGCTTCAATGGCAGCGGTGTTATAAAACTTTACAGTCTACTTTGCAATTTCTTTTAGAAATATTGCGATAATATAGTCGGTGAGCATATCAATAATACGAGTATTATTTTAACACGGCCTACACGGCTACCCTTTTTAAATGGGACTGGGCTGGTCATAATATCACTTCATCGGCAATTGGCGAAAACAATCAGGGTGCCAAATAGCAGGAAACGATAGTGCGGCAGGCCCAGAAGAAGATGGCGAGGCGAACGCTTTCTGTGTTATTGTTATTGACCACTACAGCAATGTAATAGGTGAAAGAAAGGAAGAGAGGCCACAAGCATAACGCATTAAAGTACTTATACTTTTTTGTACTACAAAAGTCATAATCATAACATACTCTCATGAAAGCAATCTATGTACTTACGTAAGAGTTAGATTAGATTGATTAAAATGTTCTTGCCAAGGCTAATGAGTTGAGAAAACAAATAATGTTGATAAAAGATTTGACAGACAACTAAATATGACTGTTGATAACCAAGATGATCATGAAACGTTAACAATTGGCGACGAGTGTGAAGGACCTGACGACGATCTATTCTTTCAGCTAAGCTAATAGAAGATAATACACTATTTATGATAAAGAAAGCAAATGTTTGTTATCCTTTTCTACAAATAAATAACCCACTCAACTGTCTACTGAACTAGAAGCCTATTGCAAGGTTGTCTTACCCTTGCGTTGAGATACTACCACACATAAAAATACCAGTGTCTTAGTGACAAGACAAATCTACGGCAAGTCGGTCAGACTGGATGCGTGCAACATAGACGAAACAATCAGACTGTTTGGTTTCAACGATTTACTTCCAGCCGTCGCGCGTCGTCGTAGGTGATCGAACTAGAGGCCTTTTTACTTTGTACGGAATGTGGTCACACCAGACAATTCAGGAGAACGAACTGACCGTTTAGTTATAGTAAGTAATATTTAGAGAAAAACATAAAACCAGGTTTGCTTTTTCCATTTATTTTTAATGAACTACGCTGTTCATGAAACGCGATACACAGACTGTGCGAACTTGGTGAAAGTTCGCGGTGCTTGTTCCAGAGAACATAAATTACTTCAGGTAAACTTATTCTCGGTTCCTTGAATCTACTTCACCTCAGATCTTTACAACTTGAGGTAAGGTCTGAGATGAAGTAGATTCAAGGAACCGAGCTTTACTTTGCTAAGAGTTATTTTCCAATGTTAGGATGCAAAATACTGCACATAGAAAATGGGGCAACATGAAAATTATACTTGAAATAATGAACTGGACTTACAGGTTCCACCCGTATAGTAAAAAAGTAGTCTGTGGGTTCTACATCGCCTCAATGCTCTGAGTTCTTATTTATTTATGGGGAAGTAAATCTCCGTACGGTAACGTACACTTATCGTATTGGTACCGATACGATAACTGCCGTTAGCTTTCCTACCAAGTACCTACTTTTACGATTTGTGAAAGGCTTGCTGATCATGGTCTCGTCTCGGCAGTCATTATGTCGGTGCGAGTGGCTGTGGAATATCAGCGAGGCACTTACGTCCCACATTTTCTGTACCTTCCTTTCGTTCCTCTTAGCCATTGCAATCTCTGGGACTAAAATAAATAATTATTCTATACACGCGTGCTCGTTGACGGCGACCTATCAACGCATTGACATCCTCTACGGAACCTTCGGTCTACATCGGGAGTTTTAGTGGTACAAACTTTATATTTCTAGGTCTAGGTATCCTCTGGCTCACGATTTCATTGTCCCAAATAGATTTAGGTAGGTATATTGAAATTAAGCAAGTTGGGTAAGTTATATAGGTATTCATTAGGTAGGTACCTCATGAATATGTTTGTCTTTTGTAGATCTTTGACGGTCGTAACGGGTAATCAGTCAGAAGCACAAAAATCGGACAACCAGTCTTACCAAAGAGTATCGTGTTACCCAGTAACTGGGTTGTGGGGGTCAGATATACAGTCGTTCCGTGTAAGATACTAGTATTCAGCCGCATCCGGTCAGTCTGGAAGCCGAACCCAACTTATTTGGCAAAAGGCTTGGCAGAAAATGATGATCTCAAAAATATTATTACGTATGAAGAAACCTACTCTATTTTGTATTATCTATTGTTAGCTGTTAATTTATGTTCAGAAGGTTTACCCAGACGGTACGTCCGACCCATGAGAATTAAATTGTTTCTGAATAAAGCAGTCTGCTGTTGCCAAATAAAAAGAAAGACATTCTACTTCAATATTCAGGCGTTACGCAGTTCATGCTGCCCCGAAGAATGACGCAGGTCTACGGATTCCTGAAGCATTTTTCATATTTTCACATTACGGCATCAAGCGACTCGTACCTTAGTGCGAGGGCATGAATGGCGCATAGACAATGTCTTATGTGCGAAGTAAGACAAAGAAAGTTTGTTTTTGAAATTAATATCGTATCGGGCGCTATGCCAAAACAACCGAAAGCATACGTATGACATTCAGCACGCCGATATAACATGTTACGACGTGTGGACTAACGTACTACATACAACGTAATTCTTCTATTTGGTCGTCTTTTATAAAATTACTGTGCAAACTCTAGCACAGTAGAATATTCTTTTCTTAAATCAGAATTTTTGTTATGTTCAGTTTGAGGGACTGGGAATCAATTTCTTAATAAAAAATATTTTGATAACATTCGGAAGATCCACCCGAATCTCGAACAGAGAAGTTATTTTTAATCCAACATTATTGATACAGTTAATGTGGAGTATTTGAGCTCAATCAATATCCTTGACCTGTCTGTGCGTTTATTGCATCGTTAAGTGTACCTAAACGACCGAACAAGTGAGTTGTTATTAACTTATTATGTACCACAGTTGTACGAGTAACAAAGGACCTTTAAAACGATCCTTGAGGAAAACACCACTTTTATTTCAGCTTAAATTCCTTTATTTAGAGAATAATAATGTAACCTCTTTTGCTTTTTTGGTAGGTATGATGGGAACATACTCGTACTGGCTAATGATTATCATTTACCTAAATTGTGACAAGTAACGTAAGCTATGCTACTTGCTGCGCCTGCGCCTTGGCAGCGGTTTTATAAGCAGTGAAAAATATGCTGGTCAATTTAAGTTAATGATTAAATGTCATCTCCGAGTGCGGCAGTGCAGTCACGAGCACTAATATATCGTATCACTTAGCAAAATTTTAATGGGATTTTGTCGTGGAATATTAATTGCAACTTTGAATTATGACTTATTTATGGTTAAAGAAATTTATTTCTCAATATGAAATTAAAAAGATGTCACTTACTTGAGAACATTTTTAAAACTTAAATATATTATAAGAACTTTGACACACAAACTAAGCAGCCATTGTTTTTCTTTACAACAAAATAATTTCCGTAATAACATTTCACTTCGTACGCAAATAACATTAACGAACACAAAACATAAAACTTTTCAATCCAACTGTTTCATAACAGTATAGGTTCCAAAATATTATATTCGTAACAACATAAAGTTACAATCAATACAGATGGAGAAAATCACATTTAGAAGTTGCTAAGTGTATACATATTCGTGCACGTGACTGTACCTATATATAATTAGATACGTATATCTACAAGTAGAAACATAGGTAGGTTGGTATGAGAAAGTCTGGATAACATCTTTGTAATACATACTTGGTACTTATATTGAAATTCAAAGTAGGTTCACTGAATATACTTAAACGACTTTGAAAAATATTCCAGCTATCGGGAGAAGATAATGAAAACCACATGACATGCATAAACGTACCGGAACATATGGAAATTCTTATCAGTTATCAGTTTAACGGTACCTATAGCCGTGCCATTTTATTAGGTATGTATTTATGTAGGTACACGTACGTCATTGCAACCAATAATACTTTGCCCGACCTGAGAATCGAACCACATGCAACGCTTATCAGTGTCTTACAATTCATGCGATTTATAAAACTGTAGCCTGTTTTATTTTGACAAGATGAAGTAGGTACCTAATACATCCAAATTAATAATATTACCTATAAATTCTAAAGCAAAGCTGTCTACCTGTCTGTATGCTCCCTTTGCACGCCTAAACCAGTGATTGGATTTCGATAAAATTTGGCAAGGAGATAGTTGGAAACCTGAGGCCATAGGCCATAGGCTACTTTTTGTCTCAAAAATACCCCTAAAACAGGGTGATATAGGGTATGAAAGTTTGTATGGGGAAACAGCATTTTTTTTTGTCGTTGCCCCATAGTAGGAATTTCTCCTGTGTCGTGGGTATATTAAAATTGAAATTTATGGTTTAAATAGGGGTTTAAAGTTCAAGGGGGTTAAATAGGGGAAGATTTTAAAATTCCATGATTATTTAAATTTTTTGTACCTAAGTACCTCATTTTATGAGATTTAAGGAATTGGAAATATAGCCAGAACCCGTTTCATGAGGTATTATTTATTTTAGTATTCTTTCATCTAAATCGGTATTTTATGTGGGTGGCCGCAAAAAAGTTAAATTAATATTTGAAATTATAAATAACTTGAATCATGTAGGTAATACGTGACGTGGTAAATGGCGACGCTAGAGTACTTATTAATATTTCAAATTAATGATGATAATATCAAAATCAATTACTTATTTTTATTAATATGTTAGACATTTAGAACCTTAAAAACCACTATAATAAAAAAATAATAAGATTATTTGCAATTATTATTTGTCTGTCTGTTACATTTTCACGCTTTAACGGCTGAATAGATTTGGATTTTATGATACTATTTATCCTAGTAGCACTTTCCCGTGGATAATTTCCGAAATCCGCGCGAGCGACGCCACGGGCAGGAGCTAGTAATTTTATAAGTACTTAGATGATCTTATTGATAACACCTACTATGAAAAATACTTAAAAAAACAGACGAATACTTTACCTAAACACACAAGCGTGGCAATCTAGGCATATATCTACAAGTAAATAATAATATAATTAGTTAATAATAATTTGTTAAATAGAACAGAAACCGACTCGGATTTTCCATTCGATAGCAAATAGTTTTATCAACATTATGCCTGTTCGTCAGCCGTAACTAATAATGTAAGTTAGAGATACAGAGAACCAATAGTAGATTGTTCACTAAAGGGATAAAGCTAGTTAGCTATTAGCTAGCTAGCTCACAAGTCACGGGCGCTATTTTAAACCCCGAAAGCAACGAAGCTTTCTTGGGCTCCCAAGCACAGCGAGCGAGGGAGTTAAGACTTAAATCCTGAGTGCAGCGAGGGATTCAAACTCGCGCAAGACGAAGACACCTTTATCCCCGACGAGAACATTCTACTTTTCGCACCTACTGCGAGCTAATAAAAACCAATACGATTTTCATTACTAGTCGATGAAACTTTTAAATAACCGGGGAATAACTCGTTATGTGCAGTGTCATACTCAATTTCATCTAAACTCATAAAGTTGAATGAAAAAAAACATAATAATATGAATAATATCGTAGATAAGACGCCCAGTCCAACTAATGCGCCGCCGCCGCAGCAACCGATCAACTGTTGCAAAGACAATGCCACACATAACGTAGAACAGCGGTTGGGCGAGTCTCTAATCACATGTTTCAATAATTTTAGACTTGGCCTTATACAGAAATCAATTGTTTTTACTGTTGTAATTATTTTTGTTTTATCTCTTTAATTAATATACATTATTGTTACCTACTCTACATAAATATCTCTAATATGTTGCGTAATGTAATTATTTTGTTCGTCAACGGCAACACATGAGGTGAGAACTCTTTCGTCGAGCTGAACAATAGAACAAAGTTTTTTTCTTGGTAAAAGCTTCCTTACGGTTTTCTTAGTTGAGGTTCCAAATTAAAATCACATTAATGACCAGCGGGTCAAAAGAAAAACCTTGTTTTGTAATAAGACCGTATTGGTCTTATTACAAAACAAGGTTTTTCTATAGACGTGGTTTAAACCATCGAGCCTATTTTTGAAATAAGAACCTAACAGAAATCGAAATAGAGTTCCTTATACAAAACTGACAACTTAGTCCGGTCTTAGGTTGTCAATTTCGCATTAAGAACTTTACTGAACTCGGCTTATAGTTCGAAATACAAAAACTGGCTTGAAGATTTAGGCTCGGACTGAAGTTTGGTCGTGTTTTGTAATAAGACTGAATAAGTACCTACCCCTTTTCCTGACCACTAGATCAGCATTCAATTAAAAAAGTATAAGGTCCCTGAATGATGATTTGATCGACCACCCACTGATTTGTTGGTGGTCGAAAGGTCTTCCGCACAAATTGGACACTTCTCCAATTTACTAGTTAAGTATAGATTAAAGAACAATTACTTAACGACAAATATTTCTAAACTTCCTTATTGTCCTTAAGTCGATAATTTGGACCACCTCACAAGATGTTATTTCTGAACTGAAGCTTCCATTAACGTTTCCTGACTTACATCCTCCAACTTAGTTTAATTTATTGCCTAAGACGTTGAAAGCTAATCAAAGTGGTCCAACATGTTTTTATACAATTACTCATTATCTAGAATAAGAATGTAAGACATGATTATTCTACTACAACAGAGATAATTTAAAAATAACTGTATATGCACTCAAATAATACTTGTATATAGAAATTAATATTGTCAGTTAATCACATAATACAAACTTAAATAAACTTGAGATAAGAAGTGTGTGCTTTGCGGAGGCATTGACCGTTTAAAGGACTTTTGTACCCTGTGTTACCACTTACATAAGTGTAAGGATCTAGTTTGGAGTGCAACACTGAGCTGTCAATTGTCTAACTAATCGAGTGAAGTAGTTAGCAAACAAACATAAACACTATCAAATAAATAAACTTTATGAGCGAACAACATCACTCTCTTGCCCATATTCCAATTTATTTGTGGTAGGCGCCACATTTCTTTTTCTTCCATAGGTACTTCACTATTAGTCGTCATCAAAAGGCTTATTAGGGCTTCAAAAGAGTATGTAATACCTGTATTTTTACGTCAATAAAATATTTTTATTATTATTATTATCACCCCCATTTCTAACCATATCATCATTCACACAGTCCATCCGTTTCTTTGGTCTTCCCCTACTCTTGCAGCCATCATGCATACTCAAAACTTTCCTCACGACAAAGATTATGAGTAAACAAACGAGATTAATATAAAACACTACAAGGCATTGCATGACATCAGCAAGCAAAATCGAGTATTTACTGTCATAATCTTTTTAAATTCAAAGATTTATGATTGTTGGCAAATAATGTTTGAAAAGAAGTAAAATTTTTAGGAAAGCATATTGATAAGAAGTTACGATGACAAGTGAAGGTAGATATTATGGCTTACACATTGACACATGCTTAAAATCTTGACTAAAGCCATTAGATTGGCTGAATTGTGATGAGTTTTAGCAGCTATCTACCTATCACCAGACAAAAATATTAATCAGTGTCTCTGATTAATATTTTTTATTCTGGATGGAGTTACCTAAGCTGTCGAACGAACAAGTCTTAGCATAACGTTCTCCAACCCAAGTAAAGTATTAACTAAACTACATAGTTTAAGCAATGGGAATTTAATGCTTTCTCGTCATTATTGTTTCATACTTTCCCCTATTCACTTTAATATTTAAAGCATTCAGTTGGAAACGTTACTAGGTCAACTTGCATGACTGAACTGACAATACTGGCTACTGTTTACTAGCACTGCAATTTGTGTATCCATCGAAAATTCTTTCAAATGTTCTGTAGTACGACACACTCTTTTGTTTTAATTTTGAGTAGCTGGTTAACTGAAGGGTAAAATAGCCTAGTGGCCGATTTTAATCGACAGTAGGTATAGCAGTTTGACAGCTTTTGTATAGAAAATATGTCTCACACATGGAGGGCTAGATATTTTTGTCTTGATTGGTCTTTAAGAATTCTATGGCGATGAATGCTACGCTGAATGCTACGCCGTACGCTACGCCGCCCGAGCACTGTGCCGAGCGCTACGCCGAAAGCTATGCCGTACGCTACGCCGAACCCTACGCCGAACGCTACGCCGAACGCTACGCCGAACGCTACGCCGAATGCTACGCCGAACGCTACGCCGAACGCTATGCCTTAAACATTTCCGTTTTTTAACGACTAAAGTACTACAAACAAAGTACTGCAAAAGCAGTAGAAAGTTATTCTGAACCACTAATGAAGTGTTTTCGCCCACCAGGTATATTTTAAATACGTGTCAGCCTACGGTTTGCTAAGTAGGTCAGCTTGTCTGTCTGTCTTTGTATAGCTCTGTGAGCAATTAGCAAAATGAATATATTAACATGGCTGGCGGAGAGATATTGTTTTGGAAACGCCACTGATATGATCTCCAAAATACATTAACTATCATGCCAGTAACTACTGGCTATTATAGATTTACAATTCGCGATTATTATCATCTGTATTTTAGGCCGTTTGTTTTTCCATTTATCATAAATTCATAATCTAGAGGCTTTCACCAGCTCATTCAAACGACCGGCCTCTGATTCGATCATTGATATCAATGAGCAACAACATTGCAAAATATGGTAATTGCTTAAGGTTTTGTAATTTATAAAATTTATCACAGGTAGCATGCCAAGCGACTGAAAATGTTTAGGGGAAACTTTTTACCGATAATTTTGACCGATCTAAAATTAGACATACCGTGCACAAGAACCAATCAGAAGATTCAGGAGCAATATTGTGCGTTCGCGGGAGCAAACAGGTGCGGGTTCCTAGGTACCGTTCACTTTAGAGCGGTGATCACGAAAACTAACTGACGAACGAGTGTATTTCGCAATATTTAGCATTTCTCGAAGAAAATAATAATGGTGATATTAAGTATACAAGATGAAATTGAATTCATGGCAATTCTGTTAAAGGGTCATTGTACTCATCATTATGCACAACTTTTACAATGGGGCCAAACACGAAATCACAACAAAAAAAAAACAGCTGTTCCCTACTTTTTAAAGGGTTATGCAAACACAAATGTAGGGAACAACAGATTTTTTTTTCGCGATTTCAGTTTTGGTCCCATAGTAAAAGTTGTTCATAATGATGAGTAGGTACAATGACCCATTAAAAGAATGCCCACGAATTCAATTTCAGCCTGTATAGGCCTACGATTAGTCACGGATAGCTTACCTTTACTACACGGAAATCTAAGCTAATTATCCTAAATAATATTATTGTAAATGCGAAAGTGAATTTGTTTGTTTGTTACGCTTTGACGCTAAAACGGCTGAACGGATTTGTATGAAATTTGGTACATGGGTAGAACATGACCTAGGTATAATAACATAGAATACTTTTTATCCCAATATTTCAACGGGATCGAGCAATGCGAGTGAAACCGCGGGGCGCAGCTAGTGTGCAACAATTACAAACGTTTCACATAAATCTAGGTTCGAGTAGTTATATTAAATCATCCAAAAAAGGCATTTTGAGCTGTAAATACATGCAAACAAAATAGTTTGTTTGCATGTTTGTTTATATTATAATAGTAGTAAGTATAGACACATAGGTGTCTGTCTATACTTACTACTAATATATATAATATAATATAAATCATGTTTTTCAATATTAGCAATAATTTAACGTTTTTTTTGTGCACCTTTCTTGGAACTGTGAAGATTTAGGACATACCAGCATGTAATTTATAAATGATAATGCATTACTTTTTATGGCAAAGAATGCAGGTAGCAGTGTGGGGCCAAACCGCGATGCAAACACGATTACAGGGTAGCACTTATATTGTAATCATTTAACCAAACTTTTGTTACTTAGTTAAACTTATTGGTTCTGATCTGATCATAATAAATTCATGGAACGAAATGCACCAGGACCAGATAAATATCTTTAATAAAAATGCTTATATAGCATTCTGAGAAGCTTGCTCTCGTCGGCATTTAGTGAACAACAATAAGATTACGCTTGAAAGATGACATCCATATCTTATCTCATAATAAATGTTATCACGGATGCAAATTTTTAATGATTAGATGTAAATTCCTGATTCAAGGCGGTAAGATGATGGGCGACAAGAGCATGCAAACTGTCTACTTATTTGGGACATATCAATCAATCAATCAATCATATTAGTCCGTACATATCCGCTACTAAACATGGAGTTGCAGCAGCTATTAGAACGTACAAGGACAACCTATGTAGGTCACAACAACATCATAACACCAACATTACCCCTGCATTCGATGAACTGGATGGCAGAGGTGTACTATCGTGGAAGTTCATATCTAAGCAGTTTTAAAACAAAATCCCGTGAACACAATGACCATATCTGTTTCTCGGCCACTAGGAATAGAACAAAAGATTTCTATAGCGGCCGAGCGCTGCAAGGAAAAATAGTCCTTGAGGTGCATAGATATGAAATTCATCGATAGTACCTACCCCCATGTTTCAAGTCCCTTACGTCAATTAATCGTGCCCAGACACCGGACAGCTGTACTGAGAGAAATTTCTAATGAAAATATTCAAGACAATTTTCTCAACGATCGAACGGGGATCGAATTCAGGCCCAGCAGACGAGTTTCCGACCTTAGACCAATGAGGCGGTATGGTGTATGTACTTATGTCCCAAAGTGGATACTCGTAGGCACTTAGTAACCAATCTTTCTGCTTAATAAGCTGCATTGATCTCATCTTACGCTGCCTACACAAACTATTGGGTGTTCCGTAGCAATCTCTGTGGCATAAAAGTTTAATTTAATGCAATCAATAGATACTTAATGATTTGGGCACTTTACTGGTGCTGAAATTTTGACCGATCTGAACTTATCGTTCACAAGAACCAATCAGGAGCAATATTGAGTACGTGAGGAAGAAAAGGGGTCCGGGGTCCTAGGTACGGCTTACTTTAGAGGTAAAAAGAGTGCGAGGTCCTAGGTACTGCTTAATTTAGAGGTAAAAGGGGTGCGGGGTTCTAGGTACCGCTTACTTTAGAGGTAAAAGGGCTGCGTGGTCCTAGGTACTGCTTACTTTAGAGGTAAAAGGGGTGCGTGGTCCTAGGTACCCCTTACTTTAGAGGTAAAAGAGGTGCGGGGTCCTAGGTACTGCTTACTTTAGAGGTAAAAGAGGTGCGGGGTCCTAGGTACTGCTTACTTTAGAGGTAAAAGGAGTGCGTGGTCCTAGGTACTGCTTACTTTAGAGGTAAAAGAGGTGCGGGGTCCTAGGTACTGCTTACTTTAGAGGTAAAAGAGGTGCGGGGTCCTAGGTACTGCTTACTTTAGAGGTAAAAGAGGTGCGGGGTCCTAGGTACTGCTTACTTTAGAGGTAAAAGGGCTGCGTGGTCCTAGGTACCCCTTACTTTAGAGGTAAAAGGGGTGCGGGGTCCTAGGTATATCTTACCTAAGAGGTAAAAGTACAAAAGATTTGTGATTGTGACAATAGCGGGTTTTAACACAAGATCTTAAACCACAGCTTTTAATTATTCTATGTACAGCCTTTTGAATTGTAAACACGGATATTATGATTGTAAATAAACTAGGTAAATGTAGTTAGCTCGCTAGTAGCTCTAAAATAATTAATTGTGTAAGTATGGGCGACTAACAGAGATTAGGTAAGATCAATAATATTTTGCTTGGATATACATTTCTTGTACCTAAGTCAAATAGATAAATGTATGATTCAAATATGTTTAGTTTCGCATAGTATTAAATATTTCATTATAGTAATTCAATAATGATTATATACTTAGAAGACACAGAGTAGGTTACTACGTAACTAGTTAGGCAAAAAAATGGGCGAAATAGCAATAACTGGTTTATTACTTTTTTTCTATCTAGACACGAGAATATAACGGGAGTGCTTAGCCAGATTGTAAAAAACATTATACAGGCAGGATGATGTTACAAAAATATAATTTTTGTGAGTTCAAACGAACATAGCTTAGAATTCAATAAAAATGGAGTTAACAAGTTCTTATAGCAATTTGAGGCTATCGAACACAGTATTTTATTGTTGCACTAGCATAATATTAAAAAGAAAACAAACATTTGTGAGGCGAATATTATAAACCAACCAACCGATTATCCTTTAAAACTAAAGTTCGCGAGCACATTCGTAAGAAGCTGGCAGTATCATCACAGCGGTAATGTTTTCTCATTGTCTGTCCTATTTGTTTTTAACATACTCGTGTATTTATGTATATTTATTTGTGCTTATATTTATATATAATTAGGTATATATTATATGTATTTATAGACTAAACTAGTTTATACGTGTCTATATATTTAAAATTATTTAATCCTAAATTATCATTATAAATTGCACCTACCACTGTTTGTCTCTGCATCACCCAAAGGTTGACTGGTAGAAAATGCCTATGGCATTAAGTCCGCCTCTGTACATTTGTGTGCTTAAAGTGTTAAATAAATAAATAAATAAATATAAATTACCAATAAATAAATATCCTACTCGTAGAAATCGGCTGTAATGGAGTACGGGCATGTGACGTAGAGGAATGTGGAAAATGTCAGGTTTTGAGTTTGAATAAGGGTAGGGGAAAACCAAAGCAACGATGAAAGGACTGTGTGAACGATGATATGACTAAAAAGAGGGTGACTATTGATATGACGACTAATAGAGATGTTTTGAAGGAAATAACTTGTTTCGCTGACCACAAATACATTGAGATACAGGCAGGAGAGGAGAATCATGACGAGAATGGCCTACTAGTAAATATGTATAAAGATTATAAAGTTATCTGTTAAGAGCGTTTATACCTTATGAGTGGCAACGTCGCAATTTAGTGTCATATTTCGTGGTTTTCAATTTTTATCATTTAACCGGAGCTATATTTTAAAAATCTGTTTAATTAACTTTTTAGAATTACGTGAAAGTGTTTAAAAAAGTAAGTAACCGTAATGCTTACAGTTATTTTACAATGAAAATAACGCCCTGCAAGTTTCCAATGTATTATTTGCATTTAAGTAGATAGAACAACGATTTCTTACCTTTTACAAAGTTTTCACATAATTCTAAAAAGTTAATTAAACAGTTTTTTAAAATATAGCTCCGATTTAATGTTAAATATTGAAATCCACGAAATATGACACTAAATTGCGACGTTGCCACTCATAAGGTATAAACGCTCTTAATGCATATTATAATACATTCTGTATACAACTAAAAACATTTACAACGTGTATTAATTGCCGCTTATAAAAAGTTAACAAATGTATACACCTACATGGTATTATAGCGTTTATTTTTTGATAACGTCGCTTTTATCCGGTTCAATCTGGTTTGCTAGTACAGTGAAAAGTAGACAAATGAAAGTCAAACGCCGTGACAGGTAATCAGTTGACCGAGTAGGTACTGTGCCAAGAGTCCAAGACCAACGACCTCACTCCATCCACGTAGTGCAAACTTTGGGTATGTAGGTACATACTACGTACCTACCTACATTAATTCATTTTGTAGAAGTATTGAACTGGTTTTGTTTAGTAAGTTTAAGTCGTAAAAAGTAAATATGTAATGCAGCATTGCAACGAGTAGTGTTGCCAGGTTTTGCGGTTATTTTTATAGGTAACCTGATACTATACAAAAAGTTATAGGTCCGCCTACCTACCTACCCGTCATTTTACCTAGTTACACGCAGAGATAGAACTGCATAAGCATAATCAGCCTATAATGTCCCCACTGCTGCTGGGACAGGCCTTCTCTCGGTGAGAGGGAATGGGCCATATTCCACCACGCGGCCCCAGTACGGGTTGGTGGATGTCACATGTCTTCGGATATTTGGTTCTAGGCCATACCCGGATTCCTCACGTTGTTTTCCTTCACCGTTTTGAGAGCAGTGGTGATAAAATAGTTTACACAAAGTAAAGTGCTTATCTAGGTTCGAACCTACGACCTACAAGTCGTAAGTCACGGCCGTTACCACTGGGCCAGCACTGTTCTGTAGAACTGATCTACCCAGATTTACCAATATTATAATATTGTAACAAAATAAATAAGTAAAAGCAAACTATGATGAAGGTACGCGTAGTTATTATATATTTAACGTGGACAACATATTAGCGTGATATTAATTCATTATAATAACATACGGGGTGAGTTTTGAGTATGTGGTAACAGCCGATCTACTTTTAGTGTCAGTGCCTGCCTACCTGTGTTATTGAAAACGAAGAACAAAACTTTGTAATGTTATTGTAGATTTTACTAAAACGGATCATGTCAGCAGGTCGCTGTTAACAGCTGGATAAACACCTTTCATAAGTATTCTACGACATTGGACGACATTATAATTATTACGAGCCAGCTCTGACGTTGCTCGACATGAAGTAATTTTGTTTATCAAATAAAATGTACTTAGTTTACCTAATAAACAATATTCGCGGTTACATGCAAAAATTTTTGCCGCTATTTCATTCAAATTTTACCAAATTCTGTACTTATTAAAAATGCCAAATCAACACAAATGTGAGCAGAGAAAAATACAAATTATCTTTCTAATAAGATACATAAAAGTAACTTGAATGAAAACATACAGGTGGCGACTGAAACAGACGTGTACGAGATTAAATAGGTTTATCGTATTAATGTCAAGGAACAGCCAGCTGCAAGTAAGCTCGTAACCGTGCATATATTATTATGTGGCCGCGGAACTGCAGACAGATGTGGGCTCGGCCCGTCTGCTGCCAGCCGCACTGCCCGCCTGCCACGCGCTGGCAACCGGTTGGCTGCACTCTACTTTGAATGTCAAGTTAAACTGAACGTAGTTTGTTTGATGCTCATCAACAATGCGCGTTCGCGCCTTTATAAGCGTTTTTGTTCCCGCATATTGACAATGATTTAAAGCAGACTGAGATAAGAATTTAGTACAGATAACGTACGAACACAAAATACTGTTATTTACTTATTTGACACGCATTCAATTAGCATTTTTTTTTCGTTGAATTTTTTTTTTCGCTAATAATACCAGGATAATGCAACGATACATTCAGTTGCAACCAGATGCTAGCTATTGCTGACGCGTCCCCACCAACAGTACGCACAGTACCGCATACAATAACACGAAAACTATGGCTAATTGGCTAAAATTATACAGCATTGAAATTCCTTACAAAACATTTAGTGTAATTCAAAAACGTATGCACATCTATATGCGACCATACAAAAAGCTCTCGTATATTTCACCCGCATACCTACTTGGAATCGACAAACGCCTCAACACAATCAAAGCATCGCGTTACGGTTTATTGAAAATACAACGTATACACTGAACTCACCTCTGTCCAAGTCTGTGCCGGCTGCCGACCAACGGGTTATAGGTTATAGCGAAACAACTGAGGTACTGGGCCACGTGCTTTATATTTAGTGAGCGGAACGCGACCGACCGACTCGCGAGTTAAAATCAGAATGAACCGATGAAATGAACGATGCCAGAGCAAACGTACGCAATACGCATGGCAGCTCGCCGTACAGCAAGCCAGTCGGATTGTTGCGTCATAGCGCACCGGGATCGTCGGCGACCTCACATGCTACCCGGCCGAGTGGCGGCGTCCCGGCTTGACTGCGTGGCCCCACTGTACACTATCCTCTTTCAATTTCGCCTCATAGCGCCTAGCGCCAACGTCTACGTATTGGGCGCGACGTTTGACTTTTGCGTACAAATTCTGTCGACAACAGTTACACCGTGACGTATTGCTAAAAGAAATTGGTTTAGGTACTAGCCACGTAAAAATTGTATTCTTCAACGATTTTTACGTGCGGTTTATCGTCAACGGTGTAACAATAGTCCCGTTTTTTTACTGTTATGTACGGTTTGTTTGTTGACACCGAGTTGTTATAGAAACCATGAATTTTTGGGTTATGATTCATAGGTGCTAATTTAGCTGCCACAGTTTTAACGCCTGAATAAAAAAAATAACTCGAAATATACGGATTGCGGATCACGGACTTACCTATGTAACTAAAAGACGATAATGCGACCATAGAAATTACAAAAGATTTGGAAAATTAATTATAGGTAATATACCTAGACACCCTGTACTTATGATATTTTCTAACAAAGGTGATCATAAAATAACAATAATATTTAAAAATTTTGTTAGAAAAATCAAAACTGCAATCAGACTCTATAGAATAATAACTAGGTTAGGCTTGCATACCGTCCCTAAAAGAATTAGATCTACACATTTAAAAGGAAATATATATAAATGTGAAGATCTATCTATACCTACTAGGTATATCACATCGGAATTTTATTGTTTTATTTTACTGGTACTAAAGTAAGTAACTGAATTCGAGTTGCCTGGAAATGGGTCTCGCAATCTGAGAGCTATGTTGCATCAGCTTCAAGGGACTTGTTAAAAATATTAGTGACAATCATCCTTGTTCTAAAAGCGTGGGAGGGAGTGTATAAATAATTATATCTTAACGAATGTGTGGTAATTTCAAGAAATTGGGATAATAATTTTACTGTACCTACCCCTCTTCTGCTCCTACTTAATTAAAGCTGATAAACAGAACAAATAAAAAGAAAATGCGGAAAATATTTATTAGAGCTATGCTGAAATAGAACGTGTAGCGTAGCTAATTATCGTCTAATCAATATTTAGAATACACGTTCTTAAATATCTAAAAGAACAAAAAGTAATTTCTTTGAGCATAGCGTAAGCTACGACCATAAATATCTACACTACAGGTGTTACGCGCCATAGTAAACAATACCTTTTTTATATTGTTTACCTAGAGATTAGTTAGAGTATGTTTAATTATTATTATGTGTATTAAAGACTAATGATATTGGCAATATAAGTAATTCATTTCATGATGTTCATGCTGCTCCCATTGAGTAATCTTTGATGATCAATATATTAGTACTAGCTTTTGACCGCTGCTTCGCCCGCGTATAGAAAGTATCCTATTTGTAAATCTAGGTTAAAAACTATCTGTTTTATTTTTGTGTTCTGAACGTTGTAAATGTAAGTACTGCTTGCAAACTTTTATTACAGAATATCTTGACTTTAACCGTTTGATAAATTAACATAATGTCCTATCTAAGAGAGCCGGGTGATCTGTAACTCGGACCCTCCTACTTCACGACACCTGATTGTACATTTTTGCGAGTGCCTCTTGTAATCTTGAGATAAATAAATATTTATGATTATAATTAGTTCATTTATTTATTTTCTTACTTATTATTTTGTTTATTTACTTTCATACGTATATTAAATAAATTTTTAAATATTTTTTATAAAAACCATTTAAAAATAGTAGTCCGCCGGTTTCGGGAGCAGGGTCCAAGCTACCGATTGTTAGGGCTCCAGAGACTGGAACCTCCTCACGAGCGATACGAGCCGTATCGAGGAATACTGCCTTCTGAATCAGTCCCTTGATCCAACCGCCTAACGAGAGCTTCGAGAAATGTTGATCGAGACTGTTGGCCATCAGGCCATTGGCCGATATGACAATTGGCACAATGAAAGCCGAGCTCACATTCCACATGTCAACAACCTCGTGTGCTAAGTCGAGATACTTAATTTGTTTCTCTTTCTCAGCTTTCACGAGGTTCTTGTCATGTGGAATGGTAACATCGATAATCACTGTGCGGCGCGCTAATCGATCTATCACCACTATATCAGGCTTATTGGCGACATTAGTCCTGTCAGTAATGATAGACCGATCCCAGTACAATGTGACTTGGTCATTTTCGAGAACTGGGTCGGGCGCATACTTGTAATACGGTACCTCGGCATCCAAAAGTTTATATTCTAAAGCAAGTTGCTGGTGAATAATCCTGGCTACTTGGTTATGTCTGTGCAAGTACTCGCCCTTAGCCAGACGAGAACAACCAGAGATAATATGTCTGATGGACTCACCTGGACGGTGACATGCCGACACACGTCAACCGTCCCGTCTTTGGTAAGTTATGTCTTCGGTAGTTATTTGTCAAGATAACTTCGTCCATAATTGCACAGATGAAACCTTCAGTTTCCCCGAAAAGGTCACCATAACGTAGCCAGGATACGGACGCTAAGTCTACACCGGGCTGATGAAAAGCCCGGTAGAAGCGCCCGTGAACCTTCTGCTTTGCCATACCTCCTTGCGGTCATCAGTAATATTATTACTTATTATTATACATAAACAATGGGTATCATCATCACCAATACGGAATCTGTGTACCAAATTTCATTCAAAGCGGTTTTCGCGTAATCGAGTAACAAACATAAAAAAATTAACCAAACCAAGTAGGAAGTAGGATTTCTTGAGATTTTATTCTTCATGTCCTGTAATAATAAAAAGAAAAAAATCCTACATTTATTAAATAAATCGAAACTTTAATTAATTCTTACCGTAGTATGATTTCAAAATGATTACATCGATTGTGTCCACTGAAAAAAATCTGTGTTTTATCAAAAAGCAACCGGATCTGAAGCTGAAACCATCACATTTTGCAATCGTACCGAAGTCAGAACGTGTATCTAATTACTTACGTACTATGTACCGTAATATCTACGTAGGTTACCTGCGCAGGAGTACATGAAACAATAATGTAGGTGTACAGTATGTATATTGCCTTTTATTGATCTTATCGTTATCGGTCATAAAACGCAACGTTTGATGTAAACCTTCGCTTGGCGTTTCGCTTATCTAATGGTGGCGAAAAGCTTGATAGTATAGTACGGTCAGCTATAAAAACATATAAATAAACTATACAGGGTTACTTGTACCTAATTCGACGTATATCCGTCACGAGCTGATCGGGGGCAAAATGCAAAAAAAAATATGTATGGCCGAAATGATTTTTTTTAGTTAACGCGTCAAGATTTTGTGAAGCGTACAATATTGGTAAGATATTATTCTTAAATCGCTCATCATTTTAATTATTTTATTGACTTAAGTACTTTTAATTATGTTTGCATAGCTTAATTGAAGTGCCAGCTACAATATTATATTACAGCTATAATATAATTTTTTAATGTATATAGTATATGTAGTTTTTTTTATTTGGAATTAAATGTAAAATTTTGGGTAGGTAATTATGATAGAGCCGTTAAAATTCAAATATCGCGAAAACTATTGAATTTCGGCCATACCTATGGGGGTTCAATTGGTTGCATTTTGGCCCCCCTATCAGTTTCTGACGGATATACGTCGAATTACAAGTAACCAAGACTGCCTATACTATATTGTAGTCTGTGCAAGACTGCCTCCCATCGTGCGTGTATAACACGAATCTCGACTCGTCCGAAAACATTACTCTTGACCAGTCATCCAGAGTTCTATTTATGTTATCTCTAGCGTAACTTGAATGGCGTAGCCTTGAATTTCGATGCTGACTTTTGAGTTTTGGACCATTTGTAGGTCTAAATGGCTTAAAGTTTGCTCCAGCAAGACTCATGTAGACCTCACTGTACTCGGATTGCTCCGTCCAGCACGTAGGTGATTTTCGAGTTCAACAGCCGTTTGAAATCGATTTCTCAACATTGTTGACACCATTATATCGATCCTTCCGCGCTGTCAGGCACTTTGTTCGGCCTGTTCCTGGTCTGTGAAAATTGGATCCAGAATATTGGATTCAAATCGCTGGAGCACTGTTTGAACGGTTGATAGCGCGAGCGACACACCAACAGTTCTCGATGTATAACGCTCACTGCGCCTGTTTTCAAGCATTGTCAGAATTCTGGTACTTACACTCTTCAGGGGTTGGTGGCATGTTTTTAATTGAGTTTGATCAGAATAATGCATTTCTGCACAAGAAATGCCTTAACTATTTATCAACAGAAACTAAAGTAAAACAAATGGTATCAAAGTATTTCATTTTATTTTTTACGGGTTTTTAATAGAATCACCAAACAGAAATAAAAAGGTCACTTCTTCCTATATTTGTAAAGAAATAATCTTTTCTGAAATTTGAGCATAATTTTGACAACCTTCTTCAAAATAAATCGAAATGGCTGTACTGGCCAAATACATGCGAGCAGCGGCCGGCAAGAGTTGAATGAAAATCCATATCTGTCGTGGTTTAGCGGCCAAATCGTAGACAGAGAAAAATAAATTACCTACATAGTGAACTCATATCTATCGTGTAATTTAAAAATGGAACGTACTTTTACTCCGAAACAAGGCAAACCAAGGACGTAACTTATCAAAGGTTTTATTTAAATTTCGAACTGGCTTGCAAATAGGAAGCTGTTCATTGAAAAAAAAAACAAATTAATATTTTAACGCGGGAAAAATTATTGTTGTTTCTTTGTTCGTCATTGATTTTGAAGAGTAATTGTATTTTAATTTCCGCGAATTATTTGAGAAAAGTACTATACAAGCCTTGCCACAACTAGGCATTGATGGACTTACGTATGTGTGCCTCGGCCCACATTTACACGTTCGTCCATCAACGCCTCTTTTGCTGGCCGCTGCAGTAATGTACTATTAATTTCGCTTTATTTTAAAAGGATTGCTCCAATATTTTAAAACTTCTCGCATATTTTATAACCGTCCGCTTTCTTTGCGGCTCAGTGTATGTACTCGTATGTCGCCGCCAACTCGCTTAATTTAATTTGCCTTTCAGATAATAGCCTAGCCTTTTTACTAAACGGTTCCGTTCAACTTGAAGGCTTGAATGATATTTTTATACATTGTATTTCAGCATTTCATAGCTACTTATATCATATACATACAGCAAGAGTTCATATTCAATTAATAAAATTTCACTTCCGATTTAAATGAAATATTTTGTTCAACAAGTTGTTAAGATTTACAATCGACTTTTGTCGCTGACTGTATCTAATTAATCTTTTCGATATTAATTTATATTTGTCAGAAGCGGGCTACTACTTTCTTTTGTAATATGGATACTTAGCGTTTACTTTGTATTTTTTTTATTTTTATTAAACGTTGCCCCACACTTGGAATTACTCCTGTATAGTGGGTGCGTTTACAAACATTTAAACTCACATACACAAACAGCCAGACCCGGAACAACTACTCGTAGGTCATACAAATATTTGTTCCGTGCGGGAATCGAACCCGCGACACGCAGCGCAGCAGTCAATCGCTTAACCACTGCGCCAATCGCTGCCGTTTTAACGTTAAGATTTGACATTTTCTTTCATACAACTTCACAAATTTTTTGATGAAAAACTCTTCTGAAAACAGTAAAAAGAAAGTATATTTAATAAAGCTATTTCTCATCATTTCTCGTTCATGGTTTTGCTACGGACATTAAGAAAAATGTACGATTTCACACTCAAATTGCTTGACGTATGTGTCAGGATCGTGATGTACCAGTTGCTGCGAGACCGTACAATGAAGTGAAAAGTAAAATTATATAGGTAATAAATTGTATAGAACATGACTGAGGCGTAAAACGCGATACCATTTAATTTTACGCTAATTATTTTTTACCAGATTGTATGAACGTAGATCAGATGAAGTATAGGAGGAAGAGAGGCTCGCAGCAGATGGTTTCATAGTTTCTGCCTCCTCCCTTGAAGAAAGGGCGTGTGTTTGTGTATGTATGTTGAGCATAGGTACACATAAAGCCGTTGGTCCTGCGCCTGATCTTTCCCCGGTCGTGTCGGATGCCGTCCCATCGTACTATGAGAGTGAGGAAAGAGGGTATGCTCCTGCGTTTGCGCATATTCTTGTGCACTATAGTATCTCCTGTGTACTTGGCTAATCTCAGTTGAGATTGGCCAAAGTGACCGACATTCGGTCAGGAGAATAAGATTACTCCTATGGTACCTATAATTACCAGTGCTTTTGAGAAGCCTGGGGATAATGGCTTTTTATATATACTGACTTCAGTTTGGACATCTCTCCAGATGTTAAATAAATGAACCGGTCGACGATAGTTCACTCACGTTTATCTGATAAATCGTAGAACCAAATTATAAGAAATAATCTTTAAAATTAGCATTTCACATATTATTGGAATCACATAATATATAATAAACTCACTAGCATCTGCCCGTCAATTGGTTAATTATAGCAATAAAATGCCTATAAAGCCCGGCAATAGTACAGCTTTCTATAAGTGAAAGATTTTTTGTAATCCGACCAGAACTTCCAGAGATAACCTCTTACCAAAAAAGTTACCTCTTTGAGTTTAGATAGTGTAGTTAAGTAGTGTAGTTTGGATGTAATTTCTCGGAGGTACGTTTTAGCATGATGATGCTAGTTCAATCGCTAATCGGCCTTCCACGGCTTCCATTATTTTTGTTTCGTCTCTTTGGGAGTTTATTTTTAAGTAATGTGCCTAAACAAGTTGCTGAACAAAATGACGCCTTTACAAATAATAATACTTCTAACAAATCTAAATAAGTATAGAAACATTTGAAGTTCGTCATCAGTTCTAAAATAAGCCCTTCTTAAGGGGCCGTGCACGAAATAGTCTGCTTTTGAAAAGTTCGTGCATTTTTTGTGAGAAAGGGCAAAAGAATTTGTACAATTTTTATTTCGATTTGAATAGTCGAGTTCTTAGTTTTGCATGTGGCTGAAAGGGATTTTTCAAATAAATGAAGTATTCGTGGAAAATCACTAATAATAGTCACAACAAGTTTTCCAAAAAAATACGAGAGACTTACGTTTGATATTTTTTTTACTAGAAACCACTTTTGATTTTGAACATACAAAGATATTATCAACTTCATTATAATATAATGATGTTCAAAAAAAAAAAAAAACAAAAGTAGTTTGAAAAAAGTGGACCACTTATTTCAACTTCATTGCAAAATATAGCTGAAAAATAATTTTGAAGAAACAAAAGAGTTGTGGGCATTCTTATTTTAACCAATCATCAGCATAACAATTGTGATCATCATCATTTCCAAAAGACGTCCACTGCTGGACTGGAAAATACATAAGTGACTTCCAAACCCAATTTATTATTTTTTGAAGCCCTTTGTAATCAATGCTGATTACTATGTTATTAGATCGAACTTCTTCTCTTATTTTAAATAATAATACAGGCATGTAATTCATAGCTTAGTAGCACGGTAATAATACATATATAGATAATAGATAATATTACCGTGTTAGTAGTGTCACGGTATCCATATTTATAGTGTGGTAGTGTGCCGTGTTTAGAAGGATATTACATCACGTATTTTATTAATGTCCTTCCTCAAATTAATAGGTATATTTAGCTCAGCTAGGGATATTAATGAAGAAAATTATAGGTTAAATGAATCATGTATGTGCTAGTAAATTATTGGTAAAATGAGTCATTTAAGTGCTATGTTCTATTGTAAGTAATATTTATTTATTAATTCTTATATTTTCTATCTATATCATGTGCGTATTGGATAAATTTCTCCTCGATTGCCTTGTTAGAAACCATGCCATTCCCCCCGCCGCCGCCGCCGTATGGGCATGATATAGATACATATTTACTTAGTAAGTACTGAAAAAAATTACAAATAAGTATTTTAAGATCTAGATACATACATTTTAATTATACATAGACACATAAATCCACGACTTTTTCACGTGCGAGTATACAGAAACCAGCCATCTGCTAGGAGCTACGATCCTTACATGACATCTACTCCTTTTGCTAAGTGTCAGATTTAGATTTAAATTATGAAAATTATGTTCTTTGGTTAGTGTATCCTACACTAGAAACATCGGCAGAAGATATATTTTAACTTTCTCAACGAATCTAAATTTACTTTTCATTTTGCAGGTTTTCTACAGCTACTCTGAGTAGCTGAGCTGAGCATTCTGCAAATGAAAATAACCTAGCTGAGTAGCCTACTCAGCTAGCTTATTTTCATTTGCAGAATGCAGATGTAATCCAGACCAATAAATAACATATTCTGTTAATTTAAATACATTTAATAGCACTTTAATTTGTAACTTTAGTAATCAGGACCTTATAATGATTATGGTTAATATTTTGTATAGTGTTTATATATTTTTATTTACATATTTTGTATAGTTATTATTTTCAGTAGACCAAACCGTGTTGAAGGACACTAAAACTATCAGCCCTAAGTTTTTATTTAGTGACTCTTGTAGAGTCTAAAGGGATCTTCAAGCTGTATGACCTTAAGCCACACGGATCCTATTAATAAGTATGTTGCTGCTTACTTTAGAACTTTTAAGGACACCTGAAAGTCAGCTAAACCTTTATTACATTAGCAACAAGTTAAAATCAGCTGACAATAAAATAAAGACTGTTTGGAAAACTACCAATAATGAAACAAACAGGAACAAAAAGCAAAATTCTGATTATAACCTGGAGACGTCTTGTGGTCTCATTTGCGATAGCAAAGAAGTTACTCAAGGATTTGTAAATATCTTTACCAGAATCCCACTTATAACAACAGAATGCTTAAGTTCCTCGCCCTCGCCTGCTTTTGATTTAGTAAGGGCGAATGTTTCAGCCTGCCTGATTAAATTTAACCTTAAGTATATTAACCCTATATCAGTAGTAACAGCTTTTAAGCAAATAAAGATCAAATTTACCGAAGATCTTCGGGAAATGTCCATTAAAGTCTGTACCTCCATAATTGAAACTATAGCGCCTTAATGTTTAATTTGTGTGTGGATCTAGGAGTCTTCCCGGATTTAAGGCTCC
This sequence comes from Brachylomia viminalis, assembly GCA_937001585.2. NCBI lineage: Eukaryota > Metazoa > Arthropoda > Insecta > Lepidoptera > Noctuidae > Brachylomia > Brachylomia viminalis. The sequence goes on along the minus strand of OW443293.2, from coordinate 15,676,970 downwards.
GTGCACATAAAAAACCCTCTTTTGTCAATTTCTTATCTAATTGTGACAAAGCTGGAAATAATTGAAACATTATATCTGTGTGACTACAAAAGTACAGTTTTCATGGCGCTAAACCATTCGTGTCAGTCACAGCACCTGTTAATAGTTTCATCACTTTTGCGCTCTCGAAAATATAGTTTTTTTTTGCCTTTGATTTACTAAATGAAAATATTGTATATAATCATAAAATGAAATTTTAATTTTATTTTAAGATTAGCTGAAGATTAATGTGTGATTTTTAAATTTCTTGAAACGGCTTGCTCAATAATAGGAAAAAATACATTACTACCAGGGTTTGTTTCGAAATATAGGTTTTTTCAACATTATTTTTCTGCTATATTTTGTATCGAAGTTGAAAAAAGTGGTCCAGCTACATGCAAGTAGACCATATAATGATATTGATGATAGTTTTTAATGTTCAAAATAAAACGTAATATCTAGTAAAAAAATGAACAAACGTCAGTCTCGTGTCATTTTTTGGGAAACTTGTTGCGAATATTAGTGAATACTTAACTTATTTGAAAAATCCCTTTCAGCCAAAGGCCACATGCAAAACAAAGAACTCAAGTTTTCGAAACACAAATAATTTTGTTTAAATAATGTTTCCCTTTCCTACAAATAATGCACAAAATTGATCAAAATCAGTCGATTTCGTGCACGGCCTCTTAATGAAATACAGTAAGGTAATTCCACTTTTCAAATCCAGGAACAGTAAAAACACCAATGATTTTAAACCTGTACTTATCTGTGTTGCCGGATTTCAGCAAGGTGTTTAAAAAGATATTGCTTAATCCAATGCTCAATAATTTTGCCACGAATAAAATCTTTCACTATCATCAATGTGGTTTCACCAAAGGGCGGTGTAACATTTTTAACCCATGGGAAGAGGACCAAAGCGCCATGCGTCATAGGAATCCTAGGCATTTGATTGCGTCGTTCACGAAACCTTACCCATGAAACTTGAGCATTATGGACTTGGTACACTTGCGCTCAGTTTAGTAAAATCTTATTGAAATGATAGACAGCATCAAGTTCAAATAAATGGTGTCGATTCACTCGGTTTAAAAGTAAAAATGGATGTTCCAAAAGGCTTGATATTGAGTCATTTCCTGTTTTTAGTTTAGGCATATTAATGATATACTCCATTTATTAAAAAAACAACCATATATGGATGGATTTGCTGACGATACTTCCTTATCCATATATAATGTAGATAGATGTGCTACAAATTTTGACAACGTAAATAACGCCCTACTGCAAGTCCAAAATTGGTTCACTGCTAATAATTTGGTATTAAATGAAAAAAACAACTAAATGCATAAGATTTTCTTTGCCTAATGTCAAGGGTAGTGATTGTGAGATAGTATTGAATCAAAATAAATTAGAATTCGTCGATAAAAACTGTTTTCCTGCAAATCACGTTCGACTCAGGGCCTCTGGGGCCTCATTTAACATTTCTTGCAGAACGGCTAAGTTCGGCAGCTTATGCTGTCAGAAAAATCCGTTAATTTACTGATGTAGATACCGCGAGGCTAATCTATTTTAGTTACATTCATAGTATCATTTCTTACTGTATCTTACTTTGGGGACGGGCTACAGATATCGAGTTTATTTTTATTCTGCAGAAAAGAGCCATCAGAGCCATATATAATCTCCGCAGGCAAGATTCTCTAAGGGAACTGTTTTAGGATATCGGAATCATGACGGTACCGTGTCAATTTAACTATCAAAACATCATGTAGACCAAGAAATTTACATATTTTTAGTAAAAAAGGAGACAGACATAATTATAGTACTAGAAATAGGGACCTATTAGTTCAACCAGATGTCAGACTGACTAAAGTAGATTAAACTTTCATGGTGTACTGTTTAAAATGTTATAATACCTACATACTCGCACTTCAAGTGAATGCGACGAAAATCGACTCTTGTATAAAACGCACACTATGCAGCCAAGCATATTATGATAGGATATTAAATTATATGATAGGATTACATCGCTGATAAAAATGCCTGGCTCGATCAAATGCTGGTCCTGCTCCACAAACACAACTAATTGATTAGCACTTGAAAATACTGTTGGAGCTGCTGAAGATTGTAAGACTGTCTTTGCATTGTATAAACTACTGTTGGAGCTGCTGAAGATTGTAAGACTATCTTTGCATTGTATAAACTACTGTTGGAGCTGCTGAAGATTGTAAGACTATCTTTGCATTGTATAAACTACTGTTGGAGCTGCTGAAGATTGTAAGACTATCTTTGCATTGTATAGACTCAATCTCCTTTGTATTATATAATTGCATAGCATAGGTGGGAGTACTATGTACTATAGAGCTACCATTTACCGGGTAATGTCTTTCATTGACTTGAATGTGCCCTGGCGGCTGATAGTATGTCATGCTCACTGAAATGTCTCGATGACGGTGGCGCGTGTGTTGGATCATTTAGCGCCCTTCAAAATGGTTTAGTTGAATGGTGCTGAACTAGCGTCATGTACCGGGTGTTGTGGCGCAGCTTGGGAGAGACCATGCCCAGCAGTGGAATGAGATAGCCTGAGTGGATTGATATATTAATTAAGTAGTCGAGTCTATCAATATTTCCTACAGCAGAGATAACCAGCGATGCACCGTTTCTATAAGGCTGCGCTGGTGGAGCATTAGGTAGGTACGCTGAACGGAAGCTTTTACGTCCAACTACTATAGTTGTGCTTGGTGAGCTATTTGGTGACTTGTTTAGGAAAGTGGTAACGTGGTATTTATACTCGTATATCTGAAACTAAATAAGTACCAATACATATTAGGAGATGGAGATCAAACTACATATTGTCATTAACATGCGCAAACGCTTTGGTATTTAGATTATCATGTACGATCATGCCTTTTATAGTAGGTATAGGTAGGCGAATAAAATTGTTGATGATACGAAGGGGTCTCAGTTCCAATCGACTACAAAAGTTATTTTGTAGGCGATTGAAATTGATTTTTAGTTGGTAGGTAAGTAGATGTAAGTAAAAATATGTGAGACAAAGTACACAAACTAAGTACAACTCCTGTTTTTAAAATATTTACCTTACCAGGTAGTAATGTAAGTAGGTACCTACCTATTACAGGAAAATAAGTCTATGAATTTCCTTTTATTTAAATAAACCAATAGCAATTCCGAGATAGACAGCCATGTGGCTTGCTAAAATAAGTTTAAACCAGTAAACGTTGATTTAGACCCACTTTTACTACAAATCATACAATACCTACATGCATTTAATTCTAAACGAATTTAAAACATCGACCTATTTCTGTCAATCGTTTGAAGATGACAGAGACAGAATTATGTTTTAAAAACGTTTAGCGCTAAACGCATTTAGTGATTTGTGGTGCAAGCGGGCCTGATTGTCTGTGCAAGCTAGTTTATTTAGACGTAAATAACAGTAACAAACCTGCCAGTTCAATGTAAATATCACGCTTCTCAGGTATCGCATGTAAATTGTGTGCGTGTCAAAAATATACAAGAGATACCGTGGACAGTTAGGTACACTACGATTACGGCATACCATTCATCACGAACTTACTAACACTTGAATCGGGAATCGGGATTCGAGTTTTGAAATAGATTTAGGTAGGCTTCACTTACTGAATTACTTATACTCCATTGAAGTACTACAATATTACTTTTGTTTAAGCCCTAATGTGTGAATAAACTACCTGTTTCCTTGCTACAGGGTTCTATGTACTTTAACGGCCAATCAGTTGAGCTAAGCTGTAACTCTACTTGAATAAATGTTTTAAATTTTGAATAAATGTTTCATGTCTAGTGAGCTACGGCGTCTAACATAAGTTGCAGATTCATTTAGCGAAATTTGTATAATCAACCAGAGGTACCTAAACATCAAAGGTTGCAGTCTTAAGCACACCAAAACTGGTCTAACATTATTAGTATCACGGGCGGACCTATCCTTTATCTATAAAAATCAATGCCACTTTTCGTTGTAATTTTATAACTCAAGAACGGATGGACCGATTTTGCTAATTCTTTTTTTAGAATATTCCTTGAAGTACGAGGATGGTTCATACGGAGAGAAAAATTAAAAAAAATATATATAGGCGGTACGAAGTTCGTGGGGTCAGCTAGTACGGTACCTATGCGAAGGAGGAGGCGGAACGCTTGAGGGAGAGGCAAAATTCGCGTCCTCACGCCCCTAGCCGCCGCAGGAGACGCCCTGAGCGTCGGGAATCGGAAGCTGATTCCCTGCCACCGTAGGCGCGGGCTTGCGAACGGCGAGCAATGGGCAGCTCGCCGTTCGATAAGGACCAGGCCCGGGTCGACGGCGCCGTGTGTTCCACGCGCGCCTCAAAGAGATGTCAGCACCAATGACGGGGTCCGCTAGGGCCGATGCCTGCTAGGGTTGCGGGAAAGTCCGAGAGGGATACCGTGGCCCCTGCCACAGGCAACTGAAGGAACACGGGTGGGTTTTAGTCAGTAAGAGTCTGACACGCCCTCCTGCTCTACCCAGAGCGGGAGGTGTTATTTGATGATTTCCCACCATCAAAAAAAAAAAAAAAGCTGGTACGGTATATTAATCTATGGTCGGACCCTTAGGGTCTAGCTGTGCAACTGCGATCGTAAGTGAGTGGGTCTAGTCCAGTGCGAAGGCCACGTTTGGACAAGTTCATTGCCGTCCGCATTTCTGCGCGGGCGCCACCCGAGCCCGTCTGATGCAATATTCACTGGCTGTTGACATGAGCGCTGAGCATTGCCGCATGCCGGTGTAGTAATCAATTACACAGACCACGTAACAAGTTAGAGATGCATACGCACGAACTGCGATAAATGCACACTTTTACTTGCTACATAATTTGTGATGTGTGACTATTCGATACCGGAATAGTTTAGGTACATTTAATTTACACACACTTGCTAGTAGCTAGATAGATTCTTATTTAATTGTTATTAGGGTTCCGTCCGTTCTAATTAAAAAAAAACGGAACCTTATAGGACACATATGAATTTCTGTGACCCTAACATGGACGTGTAACGTAAATAAATGATGAAATTTGAATATGGGGATCACTTTTAGGGGGTAAACTAGAAAATACACAACAAAAGTTTTACAAACTGTACCGTATGACATATCAAATGAGAGGGCTTCTTGTGAGAGTCTCATTTATTTTTTTGTATAAACTTAACATAAGATGTTTTGAAGTTATTTATGAAAATATATGAAATATGACCACCCCATAGCTCCAAAACTACTGACCCCAAAAGTTAGAAAAAAAAATACAGGAATTAGTTCTTTACTAATAGATTACAGAAAAACCTATAAGAAGCCTATGATCTTAAATTAACATGGTAAATCTTTCAATATTGTCCGTACAAACTTATAATTGCAGTTGGAATGTATGCAGAACATGCTTTTCAACTACAATGTCAACTTTGTTCTTTGGATCTGGGGGCACAATGGAACGGCCAAGACTAGCCAAAAATAAAAACCAGAGAAAAAGCACTACCTACCTTTTCTCGGAGCGATCCGTTATTTTCATACCCGCATAGCTACGGCCTGAATAATGCTAGAAAGCTCAAATTCTCAGGAAGTCAGACTTATAAAACACACTTCGTTTCATGTTTCTAGCTGTTTTGCTTTAGATTTTATTAATACCTAAAATAAGTCGATTTCGTCACTGACTGACACACCCAGTCGTCAAAACCTCTAGGGCACTTTTCGAAGTTCTAGAAAGCTGAAATTTGGTATGCAGGCTAGGATTTGCACATAAACAACGAAAAAAATTAGAAATTTGTAACTCTCACCCTCCAGCCCTCTTAATAAACTATACCTCGATTACATACCTACTTCGATTTCTTTTGAAAGCCAGATTAGCATGCACCAAAACAACAAAAAAATAAACTTATTTCGTGGGGTTTGAAGAAAGTAACTGGTGGGCAAGAAATACCTTTTTCACCCGACTATGCTAGAAGTAAGATGTCTGTGTAATATCAGTACAATATCATCGGTAAAATAAAAATAAATAGAGCACACCCTACAAAAACTAATGAAATCCCGCTAAAAACATTTCATGTAAAGCAGTGTGCCAAGACTTACATAACGCTTTCAATGTTAAAAAGTTATCAGATCTAATGAATAGCCAAGCCTCAAACTCTACAAGGCCAAACTATATTATAAACCTTACATTTGGGTCAAAATGTATAGCTTGGCCTTTCCATTAAACTGTTGCCATGCCACAACATTAAAGACCAGTGACTTAACTCCTTACCATAAGCCAATATGAGTGTCTGAGCGACGACGGCCACAAAACGGCCAAGCCGTACATTTTGACTAAATTGTGTGGGCTGTAGAGTTAGCCTTGTAGAGTAAGGGGCTTGGCTCTTCATTAGATCTGATAACTTTTTAACAGTTAAAGCGTTATGTGAGTCTTGGCAACCTACTTTACATGAAATGTTTTTGGTGGGTGATATTATATTCATCGTACGGAACCCTCTCAACGTCCGGTTTTTTTCCTTGTGTATGTTGGCCGGGTTTTGGTACAGTAAGTTTCGTTTAACTGAAATGTAATGCATCTGTTGGAAACGGAAGATAGCTTCACGCGTGTGCATATAAGCACATCGCTGTAAGCTAAGAACATGATGGCTACAGTACTCAGTACCATCAATATTGAAAAACAGTGTTAATTCTCCTCTATATCTCTATTCTTTCTATGGATTAGAACTACTCAGTCGATAGTCATACAAGCTAAACGAGACAACTAACAATAGAAACGGCGCCGACCTGATAATGGCAATTTATGTCCTAGATCATTTAAACCGAAACTGGGTCTGGGTCCAATAAGGCCGCTCGTTTAACATTATTAGCAAGATAGGTACTAGCGAATACAATTAATTAAAATCTCTTGATGAAGCCCGTGCAGCAAACGAAATGTCAAATCTTTTGAGCACCAAAATCAAATCAGAAAAATCAATCAGAAAAATCAAATCTTTGAAGCTGTGTGCGTCGCTGCTGAGTCGTGTTAGGTCCAGTAGCAACAGTTTATTAAGCGTGTTCGTGGACAGGTGGGACTTCCACTGCTGCGCCACTGGATACGGTTGCATACTGCACTGTGAGCAGTGGACAGTTCCTCTCGGTTCTTATGTGTGTAACTGTGTCCTTCAATGCTTTTACTTTATTTTGTGTTGTTTTATTTTGACGGCACGGTTGGCGCAGTGGTAAATATTTGTATGACCTGCAAGTAGTTGTTCCGGGTCTGGCTGTTTGTGTATGTGAGTTTAAATGTTTATAAACGCACCCACGATACATGAGAAATTCCTAGTGTGGGGCTACGTTTAAAAATAAAATAAAAAAAAACATTCTTATTTTCAAATATGTGTGTGTATAATATTTTTAAATTAAAATATGGATTTTTCTGAAATGAATGTTTTTATGTTTATGTTTAATGAGTGACTGGAAATTTTACATAAGTAAAGCACATACATAAAATAAGCAATTTTTCATTGTGGTAGGTCGAAACTATTTGAGGATTATATTAAGAGAAACTGCACCAGCGTCCTTATAACAACAAACTGACCGTGTCTCTGATAAGAACTTTCGGGTGTTTCAGACTGAATGCTTGGGTTAAGGACCAGCAATAAAAGCCATATTATTTTATTCAATTTTTATTATAAACCGCTACCGCTACTTATTTCGATTCTTTTCAGTTGAAATTATTTTGATGCAGCTTAAATGAAAATTAAACCTAGTTTAAAATGTTTTGGTTACAAAAGTGAGTGTAAAACGACTTGAACAGACCGGTGGGGTTTTCTATTAGTAAGGGCAGCACCTGGGTCTTTTTACTTTCCGTTTCTTCGGCATCATTCCTTGGCAGGTCCTGCAAGGAAGGTAGCAGGCTATGTCTTCCTCTTCACACTGGATCTGCATACATGCATGCGTCGCTGGCTTTGCTTTGGCCGGCGCACGAGGTGTCACTAGTTCCACCTGCAACGAAACGATGAGTTTTGACGTGAATGGGGATGGGACTAACTCATCATCTACACCCCGACTTTAACCACTGCTGGGCACAAGCCTTTCTTTGTTTGCACCAACTTTGGGACCACCTCTAGCTTCGTCAAATGTCAAACAGTCATTGGGTAAGCTCAGCCATCTGCTGGTCGTACGTAAGGAGCCTCGGCCAGCATAAGCCGTTACTCACGAGGTATAGAAGGAATTTGGGCTTTGGTTTATCTCATACATTTAAAATAAAACTACACTTTACACTTTAAATCAGACGTTTTAAAGGTTTACAGAGACACACAGCTTTCCTAACATACTCAATATGGATTCAAAAAACAAACCCTTGCCTTTTGAATCCATATTGAGTGTTTAGTGCACTTTCCAAATAAGGTACCCACCTTATTTGGAAAGTGCACTAAACACCCGTAGTGGGGCAAACGATAGGGTTAAGTTTTTGTAACGCGCAGGGCGTTATAAAAATACCACTTAGAATTGCACATATAAAATACTACTTAGCTGTTGCCATCGACTTTGCTGCAATTCATGATGAAAATTAGCCTATGTCCTCGTCCAGGTCATGGTCTACCCATGTGCCGAATTTCATCCAAATCCGTTCAGTCGTTTTAGCGTGAAAGCGTAACAAACAAACAAACAAACTTACTTCTTTATTTTGCATTTATAATAGAAGTTAAGATACCTACTCGTATGTGCAACTTGCACATTTATATGTCGTAATGGGAGATGGCTTATGATGTTTTCTACGAGTTGGCATTGTCAGGGATCAGGTTGTCGGGCAAGACACTTTTGTAAGCGAAAGTAACACGCACCAGTAAGATGGAAAATATTAATTTACAGACTTTAAAGTCTTACATGAATGAACACTAAGTTTTAGTTACGTCTAAATGTGAGAAGAGGCCACTAGTTCACCGGACTCAGAACATCGAGAAATACATCCGTGTGAGATAATAGTCTGTTCGCCTAGCGACCGTATGGTTCACTTGCCAAAAATAAAATTTCAAAAATTTCAACCCTTTGCCTTTGAGCTATTGTTGATCGAAGCCTTTGAGACTAGGCTGTTGTTCTTCCTCCCGCCCCTCGCCCCGTGACTACGTTCAGCGGCTGCATGCCCGCGTCTGCCTATTTCTAAAAACTAAAGTTTACTAAAAACAACATGAGAGGTAATAAATATTTATGGCTAATCTATGACGTGCTGTGGGAAAGGAACAAATTACCGTTTCACCATTTTAACTTATTGACAAACTTTTACCAAGATAACGTAATGATATATTGTCAACTCGCCGCGCCGCCGCCGCCGCGCGCCGCACGGCAATTGACAATACAAAACTTTTAACAATTAGCCTTATAGCGTAATGTTAGCACTAAAAGCTCTAACTGATCCTGGACAACAAAAATGTATAAATCAAGTCATTTTTAGTATTTATTCATTTATAATCTTTAGAAATAAATTAATTCAAACCGATTTATGATTTATCATACATTGGTGAATTTTACAAAGTAGTGAGTAATAATCATGATAAAAATTATTTAATGCAGGCTTTGTTTAGGCTACGGTGGTTTGCGCCCTAGCCTGAAGCAGACATATACATATATAATTATACATATATTTACATGTTGTTGAACACAGTACCGACAACAACAATGTAAAACATTAGGTAATTACACTAGTTATTACAATATCCGTTTAGCCATGACATTTCATTCTGTAACACAACATGCGGGTTGTGTTCGGCTCAATTTTCATCTACGTCAGCCATGACATTGTGTCCATTTTGCCAAAGCTGACATACCAATCCTTGGGGATCGGCGTTCATACAAGTTACACGTAATTGCAACTCACATGTTGTATGGCGTGACTGGTTTGACTGCATGCTTGGGATTTGTGGGAATAACAAAAAAGCCTGAGAAGCTACCTCTCGTAAATAATACATGAAATAACCGAATAAACCATGTTCCAATGATCTGATCTTCAGAAGCATTTAAACGGCTTAAAAAAGGAGGGTTTTTTAATTTGAAGGAACTTAGGTTCAGACTAACTGATTTTGCAGATTGTCTCATATTAAGATGGTCCCATATTGATTTTATCGTGACCTGATGAAGAACTGCAGGCAGCACATAGTCTACGTCTGAAGTTCTTGAACTGTCCCATAGAGGAAGGAATTCTTCAATGCTCATCAGAAAATCCATGTTTTTTTTTTTTTTTGCAATGTCTAGTGTTCGCTATGACATTTCGCCGGTAAAATAATTATGTTATTGTTTTTATATTAGGAACACTCTAGATGTATAGGGGTCAGTAAAACCCTCGCTATGACTGATTCTAGCTATCAATGAAGAAACACCCAGGTTTACCTACCTAAATATAATAAAGGTGGGGCTTGTGGCTTAGCAAAAACCGTCGGACGGGTCGATGGAACAGGTTAAGCTACGCTTGTCGCGGTTGGTCCGTGGATGGGTGATCATCTTTAGATACCAACTTGGTATCTTGGTATTACCAAGACCCCTCCGTGCCTTGGAAAGCACGTAAGTCGTTGGTTCCGGCTCTAATTCGTGGATCTTTGACAGTCGTTACGGGACGTCAGAAGCCCGAAAGTCTTAAAGATAACCAGGTCAACCAGTCTTACCAAGGGGTATCGTATTACCCAGTTTGTGGAGGTCAGATTGGCAGTTGCTCCATGTAAAATACTGGTATTCAGCTGCATCCGGTTACGACTGGAAGCCGACCTCAACTTAGTTGGGAAAAGGCAGACAGATGATGATATAATAAAGAAATCTCGATGTTTTGGCTAGCTGTAAAAAACGTGCAATGCAGGCACGGGTGATCTATACATAAGACATAACATAACACTACGCCTAGGTATATTCCCCGATGGGATAGGCACAGGGGTACGAATAGTACACTCAAATTTCGCCAGTTATGTAGAAGTCTTTTTTTTTTTATGAGGATGGGAAATCATGAAATGACCCCTCCCGCTCTGGGTGGAGCGGAAGGGAGTGTCAGACTCTTACTGACTAAAACCCACCCGTGTTCCTTCTTTGGCCCTTTATGTTCCGGGTCAGCGGTACCGCTTTCGGATGATCCCGCTTTCCCGGCAGGCTTGGGCCCTAGTGGGCCCCTCTGCGATGCTGACATCTCTTTGAGGCGCGCGTGGAACACGTACGCGCCGTCCAGCACGGGCCTGGTCCTGATCGGATGATGACCTACCCATTACTCACCGCCCGCAGGCCCGCGCCTACGGTGGCCGGGAGTCGTCACGCGGCTCCCGACGCCCGGAGCGTCCACCGCGGCGGCTTGGACGGGAGACTCTCTCCCTCTCCCGTCCCGCCACCTCCTTCGCTAGCATGACTGCTTCGCAGAAGGAGGCGACTGCCTCCCACTCCCCCTCGCCCCGGACCATGGCTATGCTAAATATTTTTTTTTTTTTTTTTTTTTTTTTTTTTATGTATAAGTCTTAAGTAGAGATAGCGTCTATGGCCATCAACCAGGCACAAATCTAGATTCTGGACCGCTCTTGAGAAATTCCTGATGTATAAATCAAAGTCGCTTTTCGTATCTGTCTGACCGTGCAGTTTTTCTAAACTACACAATGGATTTTTACAGTTTTTACCATCTTTAGAGAATTTATTCCGGAAGGTGTAAAATAAATTCAAGTGGCGAGGCGAGAATTTTTGTAACAAGTAAGCCGGTGAATGATGCTGACGGTTCTTTTAAATCTGACGGACTTCTCGAACGCATTAAAATGAACGTACCTAAACTTAATACTCGAAGAAAATGCACGTCCTTTTTCAATGTCCCAAGTTATATAACCAACTTAGGCATGAATGTTCCGATGGCTAGGCTAACGTTGACGTACAATTTTTGCAATCTTTATGATTTGGATATCTTCCACGACCATCCCAAGCGTTTTAGATCTAAGATCATAAATGAGGAGAAGACTGAAGACAAAAAAAAAAAAGTATTGTCAATGTTTATGTCGATGAGGGTATTCTCTCTACTAACGATATTTAAGCTAGAGCTTTTGTTCTTATAATATTGGTCTTGTTTTTTTTTCTTCTAAGTATTTGGTGTGAATGCTGTGCACGTCTGTAATTGACGTAAACACTAGTCCATGTCTCTGTTCTCTTTTATTTGTAAATGTTTGTGTTTGTATTGTTGATGTGCCTTAAAAATAATAAATAAATAAAATAATATTTTTAATAGTGTCTAAAAACCATCGGAGCGAGGACGTCAATACGGACGGATAATACAACGGAAGAAACCTTCTCTGTATTAGAGAAACCTTTGCCTTGCACTGCAAGAAATTATATACTGAATTATTATTCAGTTGTTCTATTTAAACAAACTGACACGAGAAACGACAAAAAATAATCATACCTCAATGTTTCCCGTACGGTTTGGTTCATCAGTTTGTTTTCCAATCTTGAGGATGAATACATCTTTGTCTGGATGCAAAACTTTCTGCGCTTGCACGCCCTTGGGGGCGTCTTTAGGCGTAATATTGCATGTATTGCACATGGTCGCGTGGGCCGGGTTCATCGCGTATACCATCTCTGAGTTCAGAGCGGTCCTGTGTGTGAGTGACTCGCAAATATCGTCAGGTATCTAAAATTAATAATTATTTGTCTTTGTAAGAAAATAAAAACAGTTGGCCTATTGATCTCAAGCGCTACTGCGATGTTATGTTATGTTTGGTTAGTAAGCCGCTGCCCCTTTATTGTCTAAATGAAAACATATTTTTTTGCAGTTATCCTATGTTATTCCACTGCTGGGCAAACTTTTCTTTATGCTGCTCCTTCTCCGTCCAAATCGTCACGCCACCGTTTCTTAGGCCCGCCTCGGTGACAACGCCAGTCTTCAGGCGCCCACTGTGTGACGAACCTGGCCCATCTCTCTGTATGCATCCTGTAGGTGTGACCTGCCCAGTCCCATTTCAGCCTCGCTGACTTATTGTCAACGTTACGTATTACGGTGTTACGAATTTGGTCGAACTCAATAATATGTTCGAATCGTCAAACTGAAAGGAATTTAGATACTTACTTATCGAGTTTGTTACGAAATTAGGGTGGTTGGCAAAGCAAGAATAACGCTAGACACAATAGAACACACCTGGAAGTCCAGCCTGTTGGAAGGGCATGTGTTCTCTCCACATATCATGCCACAGGTCTCCGAGCACAGGGACGCATCTTCATCACAGGTACAGCTTTGCTGTAACTTCAGCTGCGACGGAGTTAGCCTAGGTGGCTTTGATGTACTCTTCGGCACTCGTATTTTGACCTGACATTTACAATTATTTTTATAAATAGATAAAAGTGCAACTACGCTCTACACATCGAGACCCCTCCGTGTCTCGGGAAACACGTTAAGCCTTTGGTCCCGGATTTCATTTGTACATCTTTGACAGTCGTTACGGGTAGTCAGCAGCCCGAAAACCTGACAACCAGTTTTAACAAGGGATATCGTATAGCCCAGTAACTGTGTTGTAGAGGTTAGGTAGGCAGTCACTCCATAAAAAAGCTGGTATTCAGCTGCATCCGATTAGAATGGAAGCCGACCCCAAAATATTATAGTTCAGCGGCTAGGCATGACAAAGAGGAACGACGACCTTGTGGAGGTCTCGGGAATCTGCTACAGATGCTCTCAAGCACAATAACGGTCTTTGTGGTGATGCTTGGGAGAAGGCCGGTGTTATACAGTGGACGAAAATCGGCTGAACGATGATAACACTGTGAGATATTTCTATAAAGGCTTATGCATGAAATATTGTCATGATTTATTATTGAGCAGTGTTGACGGTTATGGACACATTCTGAATAGATATCAGCTCACTTTAATGAGGTTTTGGTGACTGAAATAGAATAGGTTTAGGTCAGAATACCAATCAAAAAGTCAGGAACAATTTACCTAATTATAGTTTCTCTATCTCTCTAGTCGTACAAACTCGAATCTTTATAGCATCTCAGTTTTCTAGTCACGACCAGTGCTGAAGTACATTGTTTAAGTATATATTATTAAGCCTTGGTCTTTTAGGGTGTGTACATCTATTTTATACACAAGGACACCATGGTGTACACAACTTACCTCGTTGCCATTAAAAATAGCACTTATTTCTTCATAAGGCTTTTTAGCTTTATGTGTAGGGGCTGGGTCCGCTTTCTTAGCCGCCATATTAGATGGCAGAATACCATTTGCCTACTATATCAACAAAAATTTAGAACCAGTAAATTGATGGATAATTTTGAATGCCCGTTTGAAAAACTGCTTGTCTTGTCTGTTTTGATAGGTGTCACTGTTGTCTCTTATTCTTTATTTATTAATTTCTCTTTGATTTAGCACAAGGCGCCATCGATTTATTTGGACATAGATTCTTTTCTGGGATTTACTCTGAGTAGATTTAACTTAAAGCCTTTTCCTAATAGAAAGCGATCATCACGCGAATACGCAATCGTTGTGATCGTTCATATGAATATGGCGAACAAACGCTATCAAACAAGTCGAGGTCTAATCCCAATGCAATGAAACAGTCTCATTCCTTGGAACCCGTTGGAACGATTTGCTTCAAATAAGTTGGTAGTGACATAAAATAGTAGTGGTCGCTTCGGCCGCGTATGCGCATAGCACACGATAAAGACTTTGTGACAGACTCAAATCAACGCGGGCGAAGCCGCAAGACGAAGCTAGTATAGATATATATGGTTCCTTTAATCGGGATGACAAAAGAGAAATAGTCACATAAGTACCTGTCAAGAAAGTTATGCTCCCTACGCTTCAATAAATAGAGAAATACCTACGAGTATATAGCATAAAAATAAAAACTATTATTTTTATTATGGCTCACCTTGCCGACTGAGTTGGTCATTTAAAAAATCATATTTCTGGTTTCGATATTGATGAATTCAGAGTTTGAATTCATCAATATCGAAACCATTGTTCAGTGTATGGATGTTTGAATTTCAAACATCCATACACTGAACAAAACAGTTGACAGCTTCGTGCCTTATTTCACGTGCCTAAATAAATGTGCGGGATCGTCTCGCACCGTCCGCGTCCTTACATATCTGCGGCGCACGCGCGACTGTTGAATACTGATGTACACCGAGATTTCGAAGCGCGTCGTTTCGGCCGATTTGTATGAAGACGTAATACTGCTTACTTTATTATACTGTGCTTTAGGGCTTCACATCTTGTTATGGATACGAATGAAAGCACTTTCGAACTCATACAAAAATCACGAGTGTTCATTGTTTTTATTCATACATCATTGTTGACATTTTTTCTTCTAGTAATTGACCGTGAATACACATTCGGAGTCGTCGACTCATTTATGAGAGCAGGTTGGTAGGTCATCATGAAGTTCGTAACCCAATAAAAATGTCTACACACATTTCATGAGTGGTATGTCTCTACTTTTGGGAATTAGTCATAGAAAAATATTATTACTAACGCATGAGACTCGACGGGACCTAGGTTGTGTTTTGAACCGTGCGTCATGGGATTTTCCTCACTTGTCGTTTAACATTTACGACTTGGATTGCTGCGCTTCCTAACAACATACAAGTTATTACTTAGATATTGTAGGTACTGTGCACTATCACAATATCATACTTGTCAACATTCAGCCAGAAGACCAGAAGATCCACTAGAGAGCGTCTTCACTTCTCTAAAGCTTTGCCAAAACTGGTTGTATTCTTCCAGCATCCTGGATGATGCAAGCAGCAGATTCTCGCGAGCTTCAGCTCACCTTATGAAAGGACAAAGCTGTGCTTTTCGATGTGCTACTTCCGAACTCCAGGAAATAGTAATAAGTAAAACAAAATCAACGTCAAAAAAATAATCAGTTATCATTTACAATTGCATCTCTGCGTTTGGAGATGATTCTCAGAAGAAGTCGTCAGTTACTCGCCGTCCATGTCAGCGGCAAGACGTAGGTACCTACCTGGGTACCTATGCATTCCACATCGGAGATCGAACTCAAACCCTCACAATGTTGGGCTGAAGTATTTGTTTTAAGTTCTCGGTAGCAAGCCGGGGTGCAGACATGTGTCCAGGCCCTGCAGTCTCGACATAGTTAGCAATCGTTTTCGGTTGCTTAGTCCTAACAATCCAGATGTAACGATATTTGGTAGTCTCCACACTCAAATTAATCGGTTGTTACCGGTATTTTAGGTAGGTACTGTTAGGTAACAACCGATAAATTTGAGTGTCGAGACTACCAAATATCGTTACATCTGGATTGTTAGGACTTAGCAACCGAAAACGATTGCTAACTACACTCGGCGTCAAAAAAATCGCACCTCCGCGAAAATTATTTTCAAGCGTTTATAACCCTTAACACACGCATTTACCCCCACCAATATTGGTATCATTTGAAAGCCCACTAAATAAACTTAAAAAAACAATTCAATTAATTTTTATTTTTTATTGGATAAGTGCAAAAAACAATAAAGTTTACAAAACAATAAAAATCCTTAACTAAGCCTTAATTAAAAACAGATTAATAAACATAAAAAAAAATACAAAAAGTTTCTTAAAACTAACCTAAAACCTAGTATGTCGAGACTGCAGGGCCAGTTGAGGCACTGGCAACATTCTCGTCGCATGGTCACATTTAATTTAATTTATTAAGCATATGTTCAGTAACATGGTATGATATTCTAATTAACACAAGATATAGACAGATTTAACAGCGGGTTCCAAACCAGACACAGTCTATAAATCCCAAACTAAGAGTGTCCTAACCACATCCAATTGTAAAGGCAATAACCAATTCTCGGCCCAAGAAGAGAGACGCATTTTTTTTCTTCTTAAAACTAGTGTTGTAACCTGACCATTTAAAATATATTTCTGATGATGTTTTAAAATTTGGTCTTATACAAAACTGTAGCGCTTTTATACCTGATAGCCCATTGGACTTAGACAAACCATCTGGTGAAATGTGGACATGAATACATTGGCACGCCACCACCTACTCCGTTAAGGAATAAAGGCGTCATGTGTACTCACGTAGCGCAGTGTGTGATATCAATGTCCCCAATTATTATACGATTTGCGAAGGTACATTAATCAGCTTCCACAGCCTCGTTGATCTTGTGGTCGCCAGTTTTAAATACTGCTGCGTATAAGGCCTGAAGTGAAAGAAGATCTTGCTAGAAATTACTAACTGTTTATTTTTTTTTCTATTTAAACGTTTATTTTATTTTATTTAATGATATTCTCATGTATCGTGGGTGCGTTTACAAACATTTAAACTCACATACACAAACAGCCAGACCCGGAACAACTACTTGCAGGTCATACAAATATTTGTTCCGTGCGGGAATTGAACCCGCGACACGTAACGCAGCAGTCAATCGCTTAACCACTGCGCCAACCGTGCCGCCACACGTACGTTGTACGAGCAAAACATAATTGTGAGGTTACGCACAATGTTAATAATATACAACAAGATCCTGGGTTCGATTCCTGCTGAGCAAGAGCTCCTGGGTTCGATTCCTGCTGAGCAAGAGGTCCTGGGTTCGATTCCTGCTGAGCAAGAGCTCCTGGGTTCGATTCCTGCTGAGCATGAGCTCCTGGGTTCGATTCCTGCTGAGCAAGAGGTCTTGGGTTCGATTCCTGCTGAGCAAGAGGTCCTGGGATCGATTCCTGCTGAGCAAGAGGTCCTGGGTTCGATTTCCAGGTCAGGCGAAGTATAACTGGGTTTTTCCAGCAGGAGAATTTCTCAGTAACAGCCCAGACAGAATCTGGAGTTGTGTAGAGTTGATGGCAATCCCTATACCTACTAAGGTACACCTTCATTTCGCCTAACTAGATAACTAAACTAGATTCGAACATAGTCATAATTTTGATATATGTCGGTGACTGGAAAAGCCTCATCTAAATCTGATGAGCTAGATGTTATGACAAGGAGCTAAAAGTATTACAGATAATAATATATTCTATACGGCAGGAATACAATACGTTATCATACGGCTATTTCGTTCACACGACAGCGAGTAATCAGATAATACGAGTAAGTCATACATCGAAGCATATCGCGGGCTTAGCAGGAAATGTAGACACAATAAACTAAGTGAGTATGTAAGTACGCGTTACAAAAATAGTAATATTTTAGAAATTAAGAGAACAAATATTACATTACATCTTACAAGAACCGAGACTGACTGAACGTAGACCCATGTACACGAGCTATGCGTGGACTCGAATCAGGGATGATCTGATGCCCAATTCAATCGCCAATAATGTCAAATTCGGTGGCCAAAGTAACGACTTGTAACTGGAAGACTAAAGAAAGAAGTACCTGTAAAGTAATCCGCTCTTTCACAAAGTCTTTGCCGTGTCAAGTATCGGTGTATAGTTTACAAGATTAAAGACTTATGACGTGCTGAAAGAATTGGCCAGTCAGCAAGGTAAAGGGACTGACGGCCGCGGTGCGCCGAAGTGTCGTGGAATCGCCTTGAACGATTCGGAAGGAATCAAGTAGCTTCATAAGTTTAAGTAGGTACTCAAAGACTGGTCCTTAATAGCCCTAGATGCAGACAAGTGGAAGGAGAGTAAAGCTTTGCGCTACAGCGGGAAAATTCAGACTTATAATAACAAATACGTAAATACTTATATAAATATTTAATAGCTACCGCATACCGCAGCGGCAACGCTGCCTAGACCCTATAATACAGTCTTAAAACCAGTAATTTTGCCTCTGACAGCAGCAGCCTTATTGTAACGATCATAAAGATCAGTTTGATTTTGACAGACTTTTCCGGGGCAGCCACCTAACGAACGACGAACGTAAATAAAGATCACTGTGATTTTGACAGTGATTTAAAACCAGCGGTTAAATAACTGTCAAAGGACCAATGACTAAAGAAAAGGACCGATAGCGATTGTATATCTATGTGACACGTAAGTGACAGAATATATAGTACATTAGTACATACTATGTAATTTCATGCTTCCCACACTCTTCCCACAGATGCCGCCGACGCCTGTTGCCGGTTTCATAGAGCCATAGATTGGGTGGCGGCGTGGTTCCCGCTGTGGTTTGCGGTTGCGGCATCTTCGACAGAGCACCTCTATGCATAGCTGTGCCCAATCGGTTTTATGAAAGACACCGTCTTATCTAAGACAGAATAGGTTGAGATGGGGTGCCGACTCCTAGGTGCTCTGGGGCTCCAGCACCTACGAGACGTAAGTAGTGGGTGCTGAGCACCTATGAGCATAAATATCAAAACCGATCAATCAATCGGTTTTGACCATTATCTCTCGCCCCGCAACAAGGCGTGTAACCATTCTATATGGATGGCCAAAAGAAAACTGCTTGATTGTTTTAAAGGAGATTTTCGGGAATAAGAAGAAGGCTAAGTTATCCGGGGAAGTAGGTAGTACTTACTATACATACAACAATAATGGGTATGAGTATGAGCACCCGCGAGGTTTTGTAAAAGTCGCCGCCCCTGCATTGAGTACAAGTACCACTACATATTTCGTCTACCTGACTACGACTGAGAGGAGGGACGTAACGTTAGCTTCGCTGCGTCGCGCGTCGTCGGTTAGGCCGGTAAAACTGTTCACCGACCTATGCGTCGTAGGTGCGTACGTCGTCGCGTTCGTCATTTATATGGAAATTCATTCAACATTACTATAATTTTGAGCTTTTTGTGAAAACTGGTAAAAGTTGGAGGTTGATGGTTTGTATCCGGGGTTCTATTGAACCTACAGAGCTACGGCTGAGCTCAATTTGTAGGTTTTTCCGTAGGATGCACCTTTTAGAAGTTATAAGCCAAAACCTAAAAGAAGTCGGAAACTTTCGAGGTTTTTCGAGCACCACGCAGTTAGCACAGGTGGAGCTGCAAACTTGATTTTACACTATTAGTATCTATCCTAACATCCCAAAAAATCAATAACAGTGCAACGATGTTTAACTGACTGCCTTACATAGGTACACTATTGACTGTTTGTACACGTTTAAATGTCTCTTCAATTTAAGCCAACGTTTTTTAAAATAAAGGTGCAAAATTGTACAAGAAAAATGATATTGATAACTTCCTTGCAAATATTCCTAACTTTAACAAGAGAGTTTGTAATTACTTAATCAATTTAGCGATAGTCCTGCAGTCAGAATAGGTTCTTGCACATGATGCGCCGATACCAATCGATAACAATTGATTGTCTCGTCAGTCAATGATGTCAATTGGTTTTAAGTAGGTACTTAAGTAGGGTAGGTATATTCATTCAATTCTTTCGGTTGCGGTTCATGAACTGCCTAGACTTTTTTCCCAACTATGTTGAAGTCAGCTTCCAGTCTAACCAGATGCAGCTGAATACCAGTATTTTACATGGAGAGACTGCTTATTTGACCTCCACAACCCAGTTATTGGGTAATACGATACGAATTCGATTGGGTGTGGGATCCCTTGATAAGACTGGTTGTCAGACTTTCGGGCTTCTGACGACCCGTAACGATTGTCAAAGATTTACGCAGCCGGGACAAACGGATTGACGTGCTTTCCGAGGCACGGAGGGGTCCTGCTATGTAAAGATGGTCACCCATCCACGGACCAACCGCGGCAAGTGTAGCTTAACCTGATCGATCGACCCGTGCAGCTGTTATTAATTAGCCATGCGGTTATAAACTTATGCTGACCCAGCGAACTTCGTACCGCCTCTAACATTTTTTTTTTAAATGTTTTCTCCGTATGAACCATCCTCGTACTTCAAGGAATATTCTAAAAAAAGAATTATCAAAATCGGTCCATCCGTTCTTGAGTTATAAAATTACAACGAAAAGTGGCATTGATTTTTATAGATATAGATAAGGGGAGCTAAACGTGAGGTCGCCAAAACTAATATAATTACCTAGAGCTGAAGTGGGCGCAACGAGCTATTTTAAAAGTCATGCTTATCAAACCCTACCGTTATTCAACTGACAGACTATACACAAGAGTCAGCACTTCTTGGGGTGCGTAAACTGTAAATTTTTACCGTTATGTCTAAAAGAAACTTTTAAAACTTTCAAAGAGAACTAACTGAATTAAATGCCCTAAAAAGTAATAAAATATTTAGAATTCCGAAACCAGCAGTAAAATCTGCGTATGCCCAAAGGCTTTCTTCGTTTCTAAATACTGACATCTACAATAAGGTAAACTCGGTAGATACTTAAGATACACAACTCCTCTTACACCTCTACTGAAACAATCCTTAGCATAACCAAATAAAATCAACTTGCACGCACACGCACACACACAAACACCCTTACACGTACACGCACACACACAAACACCCTTACACGTACACGCACACACACAAACACGCTCACGCACACGCACATCACGTGCATAAGACATAACAGCAGCATAAACGGAAATAATAACAAGTTGTATCATTTATATTTAAATTTGATCACTAAGAATTTATTTTACTTTTCCTCCCTTAGTGAAACTAAGGGAGGAAAACTAACTAAACAAACTAAGTTAGTTTGTTTAGTTTTGTATTCTTAGCTTTGCAGTCTCGAAGAGTCAACTGGTTTAACTGTCGCCAGTTTCAAGTTTTACTCATATTAAAAGCTTTTATTTTTTAAATATGTAATAACCAAAATGTTTTGTATAATGGTGCCCAAGATACAGGCTGTTCCTATATTGTAACTGTTGAATTGACTTGTGTGTCCCAAAAAATTATCGGTCGTCTGCAGGTGAACCTTAATAAATCAGAAGCGATCTGCAATAGGAAGTTGTCAGTAAGAAAGATTCCTCCGTATCAAAAAGTCTTAAAAGCAAATGGTCCTAATAGAAAAACGACCTTAAGCAAAATGTCTTATTAGCAAATCGACCCACGCGCAAATGGTCCCGAAAACACACACAATATGTTTGTAAGGCCTAGCTATTGACAAGCAACTGCAGCAATCGTTGCTAATTTGCTGCCACACATTGTTCCATTCTCTATCTTCAAAGACTTTATGAATGCTAGGTTATTCGGGCCTCTAAGCATTTGATACGCTACCGTCACCGCCGTAAACGTCGCCGCCGTGTGTCGTCACGAGCTGTTTCACCAGGAAACTAGACGAGTTCCAGCCGCCATAATAAGCTGCTTGTAGAAAAGGATTCAGTACGCCAGACCACATCCATACTGTTAAGCAAATTGTACAGAAAACTGAGGAGTACAACCAGCCGCTGTGGACTACGAAAAAGCCTTCGATTACATCAAAATATGTGCAATTCTGGCCTCTCTATAACAATGTCGAATTGACTGGCACTACATCGAGGTGTTCAGATGTTCGTATGACGATGGCTGTACAGATCCAGGATAAGAAGATCGGCCGCATCCACCTGCTCAGCCTGTGACCCCTTTGTGTATCGTGATATCATGCAGACCGCCTATCGCAAGAGTAGCGTGAGACGCCCCCCAGCTAGATGGACCGACGTAATTAAAATGGTGGCTGGGTTAGACTGGATGAGGAGGGCTGAAGACAGGGTGTTGTGGCACAGCCTGGGTGAGACCTATGTGCATCAGTGGACTGCGATAGGCTGAGTTGAAGGTACCAATAGCAATAAGCATGCCATGACACTAGGCTCTCTCCACGTCTAGTTTGTTACTGCTTGTGTTGTTTATACAGGGTGGGATGACATAAGACGCGCAAAACTGTAATCATGAATTCAGCACGTGATAAACACCCTAGCGCAGAAATGTTTTGCTGGTTATCAAAAAAAATCTGCTGTTTCATAGAAAAGTGCAATACCTACGCGGTCAAAATCTATGGAACAGAAAGTTTATTTTAATAACCGGCGAAAAATTTCAACGCATGCAGCTGCACGTAAAACAACACAAGCAGTAACAAACACAACGCGGAGAGTGGCTGGTGTCATGGCATGCTTATTGCTATCGTTACCTTTCAAATAAATGCTATAGGAAGCCGTAAGCCCATGACGATATTTTTCAGCATTAGTGTACTTTACAATAAGACGCTCTGGTACTGGGTCAAACTGCTCGTAGCTGACGATTTGCTAACATGACATTTTGCTAAAGGGTCGTTTTGTTATTAGTAGGACCACTTGGTTTTTGGACTTTTTGAGGAAGGTAAGGTAGGAGGAAAAAAACGCATCGTAATTGCCGTTCGATCGCGCCACATGTCATATAGTTGTGTGAATGTGTGCCATCTCAGAAAAAGAAATCCAGATAGTAATGAACAGTTTTTTACTTGGTTTTATATTTTATATAAATAAATGATTTCTACACACAAAAAAAAAACAATTCTAAAATTATGATAACTTAGAAGAAGAGAATAAGATGAAATATTAGTGAATACTTTTATATAATTATTGTTGCGGATTTTTACGGTTTTTTAGTTTTTCCTCTTCTTGGCTTATAACAGGAGCATGGTGGGGGGTCTGGGTCACATTGTGTTTCTCTAGTATCTATGCGGCACAGCGGTTTCTTCTCGGGATGCTTCGGTGTGACTAGCTCAAGTTCCATCTTACAGCGCCGGTCTCCAGTAGGGCCTACTTTGGCAATCTGAGAATTGTGTACAAAAAAATTGTTAACCATGGCTAATTTTAGCTTCCATCTATGCTTATTAATTTTGTTGCAAGTTTTCATATTTACATTAGGTAATTGGGTATTTATTTTACGTTAGGTACTAAGTACAGAAGGAAAGACCACATTGTAAAAAATAGGGGCTGTGGTATAGTTGACTCATTACCTGTAGTCTGTAAGTAGGATACTACTTTTCGTTTCAGTCTGTAAATGCAATTTTGTACAACCTGTTGCCTACCTTTAGAACAAAAACATCTTTTCGAGGATGCAAGACAGTCTGGGCAGGTCCCGGTGGAGGCACGTTTTTAGGTATTAAGTTACACAGCCACGGGCATGGTTTATCTCGTACTTGTGTACCCTGTGTAGTTTTATCAGTCATTTTTCTGTTCACAAGAATTTATTCTAAAATTTTGGGTGTGCCATAAAGGCACTGTTATTAAGAGATGTGACAATGCAACTTCAATACAACCAATGACAATACAACACATATGGCAGAATGTCATTGGGCTATCAATGGTCAAAATCTGTTTGTTTTTTATATGACTGGTAAGGAAACTTTTTGTTATCGTCTGTAACCATTGACTTATTGTTTTTCCTAGCTCAATGTCTGTAACAGACTACCTATATCAGTAGGCCAATTCTCGTACTTAAAAAACGTTCAAATTCAAGTCGCAATCTCATCTCAGCGTCAATCAATGTCAAAAACCTGTCAAAAATGTATGTAAATCGTAGACAGAGAAACTAATTGATTGTAATTTTGACAGATTGAGACTGAGATTAGAATGCGAACGGTCTTAAAAATACGGGAATTGCCCCTCAGATGTGGTGAATGTGGGATAAGGAAGGCCTCGAGGTCACGAGTGATGCGACCCGTGTGTTGGTATTATCTGTGTCATCAAGTCACGCATCCATACGTTGCGTGCCCTGGCTCGCAGTAAGAGACCCTACAAACTACACAATGTCGCTCATGCTCCGGCTAAGTTGCACTCGTTCATACTACGGCACCTGTTCTAACGCTGGTGATTAGCGTTTGACAGAGTCCTCACCGGTGGTCTTAGTCAGAGATTTATAACTCTGATTTTAGGCGACTGTCCTGCCGACTCGAAAGTTACAGACTCACCACGTCTTACGAACTGAAGCCGCATATCCCACAGGATAAGCGAAAAAAAGGACTGGGTGTGGCAGCCAAGGTTGGTCTACTACGTACTGGTCTGCATTTAGCGCGAGTAGCTATATTCCTTCAGATCCCCAGCCGTGTAGCAGACAGACAAAGTATAAAGGAGAACAAGACAAGTGTGCGCGCATTCACAGGTGCACTTACTCCTCATAATCCAATGGGACGGCAATATGACGGTGACGTAACCGGGAAGAGATTAGGTGCAGTACCAGCGGCTTTACGTGCTTTCCTTTCCTTTAAGTACGGCACGGGGGTGTCGCACTTTTACATTACTAATCACTTTAGTAGTACCTAGCTTTATTTTTCAGTCACTCCACTTCTGTCAAGCACAGGACCGGTCGATATGGTGACGCTTGGGACAAGCCTATGTTCAACAGTGGACGTCTCTTGGCTGAATTATTTTTTCTACGTCACATAATGTAATTACACCTAATGAGTCACTTATAATATGACAAAACATAGCGCACCTATTTATGTAAACATAGTTGTTTACATAAATAGGTGCCCTATGTTTCACAAATAAACTGATTGATTGATTGAAATGATGATGACTCCACTTTTATAGGGCTTTTAGAGTCGGTTAGCACTTCGCCTGTAACTTTCACGGCACGCTTGCGTAAATTATTAATTTATTATTATTATTATTAATTATTATTATCTATGACGCTTGTTCACTCACTTTTACTCGAGAGAGATGGCTCATAGCTCCAAACATACTACACAAACCCATATTGGACACACATTTTAAAAAATCCACACTACAGACGACATATTATTTGTGTTCATTTGCCTATCTGTCTGTAATTCTGTATGCATGCCCAAGCTTCTGATTTATTTCGTTTGATTATCGTTTCAGAAAAAAAAAAATCAGGCGCTTGGTAGGTAGGTACGTAGGTACTCGTAAGTACGAATTTACCAAAAATATTCCTTGAAGGGCGAGTCAACACGTATAGGTTAAATCGTCATCATCATCATTAATGACAGCCTTGTTCCACCCACTGCTGAGTATATCTTAGCTATAATATTATCACGCTATTTGCTATGGGGGGAAGAGAAATACTGCATTTTCTTTGTTTTCGATAGTCGATAGTTTACTGCGGGATTGTAATAAGACGAGACAAAATTGCAAATTAGTTACGGATTTAAGCTCTGAAATGAAAATCATTACGCTATACTTGCTTTGAGTTAAACAGTCAATTAAGACGTGAAGGGAAAAGAACGGCTATTTTAGTCAAACGATAATTGACAAATGCGTGCACTGACTGGACAGGTCCACTAAAGTCTGTGTGGTTCTTTCCTCAAAATACCATTTCAGTCACCCAATCTACATGGTCTTCACTATCTGACCAAGATTGTTTCGGCCTTTCTTCTCAGAGTAGTCCGATACGAAACGCCGACCTCATCTAGCTTTTAAAATATGATTGACGTGTAAAAGTGTTTGTACAAACTTACTTACAGAAATAAAATCATTTATCATTACTTAATTAAAGACTCGTTTTTACGTTTTCACGTACCCTTTATTACCTAGGTAACAGGTAATACGGGCTGGTGTCCGCAACTCAACGTCAATGCGTGTATTTTGCGTACAAATTAGCTTTTTCCAACAAACATCGACTTACATACATTGTTAATACGCTGTCTCATTTTAAACGGAACGCCCTGTCTCCTGTGATACAGGAGATATACTTAACTAGTACAAGATGTAGGTGGTCTTTTCTAGTAAAGTTAAGTACTATATTGTATTGCATAGATTTTGCTTATCAATAACTGTTTACAATTTATTTTTTATCACTAACATAATGAAAGAAACAGAACACATTACAAGCTAAATTACACACACACTCGCACATCTCCCACGTTGAGTGCTGCAATTTATTCTTTATATAAATGCTTTATTTACATAAAAGCCTCATCAAGCTACTACACTATGGGAGGAGGGAGATAGCTCCGACAAGTCCTATTACAATGAATTGGAGCCACCTCAATTTATTTAGATCACTGTGTTTGAGATGCAATAAATATTTTTGTATTTGCATTTGCCTTTATTCCCATCTTTATAACCTCGGTTCGGGATCAGATAGAAAAAAAAAAACAAGTGAGGATTCGGTGCAGTGCTGATTGGTGTTCTGTTCTATGACTTATGAGCTTCAGCCACCTGAACCCATAGTCCAATATTTTTGTTTCTATTGCCTGCAATTATAGTCCTACACCAACCGGGAGTGGTGCTTGGGTGCACTTGCACAGGTATACAGGGGGGGATAGTTGGTCGGTTGGTGCCTCATTCGCCTTCAAATGAGGCTCTATTTTATCTACTAGTACGCCTGTCTAAGGTCCGGAACCCCCAGACTCCTGAGATATGACAAAGACATTTGGAAAAAATAAAAATCTAATCATTTATAATCACAACCGACATCTTGTAATCATCAACAACATCATCGATTTTATTTTCGTCCTCAACTCTTGTTCGAAGTCATGAGACCCACTAAAACCCACAATATCGCCACTACTTTCACCATGCCTATTTAGTCGGTTAATTCTGTGTGTGTTTTAAAATGGTAGGTATCTACTTACTGCGTTGGTTCTGTTCTTATATCAGCAATCGTAATCTAAAGCCGGGTACACATTGGTGCAATGTAACATGTAATGCAACATGCAATGCAAGAATTTGACGTCCACATTGCTGCAATGTATCATGTAAAGTAACAGAATTCCCATAGTGTAGACGCCTTGCGCGCACGAACCGCGTCTACTACGCGCACGAACAGATTGTTGCAACTCTTGCGCGTAGCGACCCGAAATTTGTCGGTTTTTTCCCCGAACACAAAGAGGCGCGCAGTATGCGCGGAGCGTCAGTGTGGACAGGTTGTGTGGTGTGTACGGCTAGACGCGCGCGAACATGGAACAAGACGACGCTACTGCGGCGGAGGAGGCGGTTACATTTACGTGGAGTGAAGAAAAAGTGCTTCAATTAATTGAAGTGTACAGATCAAAGGAAATTTTGTGGAATCCACAACATGAGAATTTTTATAAAAAACATTTTAAAGAGGATGCATGGATGGAAATTGCTAATTTGATGGAAACAACACAAGAAAAATGTTACAGTAAAATGATTAGTATTTTATCATCCTACCGTCGTGAAAAAGCGAAGGAAAAGAAATCGAAAGGAACAGGAAAAGGTAAATAAATAATAATAATTTACTATTTATTATTTATTCATATACTTTATTCTTAGTACAATCGTAGGTTGGAAACCGCAAAAATGTTTGTGTATTGAAATGTAAATTGGCATAGCCGACTAATATTGAAATTGGCTTTTTTCTCTACAAAATGACAACTTTGACAACAACTACAATATTTTAATGGATTGAAATCACAAATTAATTATTAAATGTTATTAATTATTATTAGTCAAGTTTACTTAAAAACAACTATGTTTAAAACTGACTGAATTATGTTTTTTATTTAATTTTTTTCATGATTATTATTTTATTTTTTCAGGTGCCTCGGAGACATACAAAAGTCGATGGTTTGCCTTTGATTCTTTGAAGTTCTTGGACAACCGTAACAAACCGAGAAAGAGAACGAACACGGTAAGTAAAACTGGATTGATTCTTTTACGAACATCTGTCTTGCCAATGAACCTTCCCTTCTTTCATAAAATAATCGGAGAGCTCATCTCTTAACGCATTCAAATGTGCAGGCGATCGTCGAGGAATATTTCTCATAGGTAGTAGTGATCTCATATCTTCATTATTTTGCCTACGTGTGTCTTCATTCGTAACTTCATCTTCAGTGTCATTCATATATGTATTTCTAGAGTGACGTCTCAAATAATTATGTAAAAGGACAATTGCCATAACCACTAGCTCAGCTTTATCAGGCTGTAAAAGCATTGGTTTTCTGAGAACTCTAAAGACAGACGATATGATACCAAATGCATTTTCAACAGTTCTTCTGGCTCTGCTTAGCCTGTAGTTGAATACTCTCTTTGAAGTGCCTTTTGGATGTGCCCCAGCATATGGTTTCATCAGATTTTCACTTAAAGCAAAGGCACTATCACCCACAAAGAAATATGGTATTGGAATATGTCTCCGTGGGAGTGAATCAGGTGATGGAAGGTTTATTGTACGATCTTCTATCATTTCACAGAGTTTTGTATCTTTAAAGATGCCACCATCTGAAATCCTTCCTTGGCATCCCACATCTACAAATAGAAAATTATAATCGGCGTCAACCAAAGCAAAAAGAACGATGCTAAAGAAGTTTTTATAGTTGTAGAATTCAGTTCCACTTTTGATAGGTGCCTCAAGCACAACATGTTTTCCGTCCAGTGCCCCTAAACAGTGTGGAAAATTCCACTTCTCTTCAAACTGTTTGCTTATGTTCAACCAAGTTTCTTCTGTCGTTGGAAGCTAAAACAAAAAACTTTTATTTAATTTATGGCTACGAGACAGTCATTGTACTTAGTAGCCCAACACTCGCTGGT
Organism: Brachylomia viminalis; assembly: GCA_937001585.2. Classification (NCBI taxonomy): domain Eukaryota; kingdom Metazoa; phylum Arthropoda; class Insecta; order Lepidoptera; family Noctuidae; genus Brachylomia; species Brachylomia viminalis. The sequence goes on along the minus strand of OW443293.2, from coordinate 15,647,743 downwards.
GACAATTTTTGAGGTGCCATTATAGTGAGCATCTCTTGATTTTATTGCTAGCTATATTGAACTAGACTAAAAAACGAACTAAATATTTAGTCGTTTCGACATTTGTCCATCGGTGCCACGATACCTACCTTCCTGGAGAGTTATATCTACTATCTAGTAGTTTATATCAAGAGATGGGACCTACAGTTATAAATTATTTTTATGTTTTTCAGGAGGCGGTTCAACAACCGATTAATGAAGAAAATCTGCAGAACGAATTTGCTACTCCACGTACACGGTATGAACCTACGCGAGCTAAACAAGCAAAAAAAGATGAAAGCAGCAGTGTACTGGCCGATGTAGTGGGCATATTACAAACTACTGCCAATAAGTTGGGAAATTCAGGCGCTCCAGATTTAACTACAACTTTCGCTTCCTATATATCAGCTAAAATGAATACTTATTCCCTTCAAACCAGGAATTCGGTCGAACATGGAATTTTTGAAATTTTGATGAAGGCTGACAGAGGTTATTATGAATCATCATATCGACAGCAGGATAACTACCCCAGTTCATACCAAGAATCCTATTATGCATCACAGAAGAAAGGACAAGATTATGTGGATCTGACCGGATATGTTAATCGTCCTGGAACTTCCGAATTTAATCGTCCCTCGCCTTCCGCGCAAACTCCAGATACAAATCAAGCCGGACGCTATGGCTATACCACGGCAAGGAACGAAGAATATATGAACCAACAGCCATCGTCTGTAACGTCACTAGAATCTAACCAATCCTATGACGACTTTAATGATTTGATGTGATAATACTGTTCTTTAATTGACTTATTAAGAATAAAACTTACCTTGATATAATCTTTTAATTCCTCAATTATGGCGGAGCATACTTCTGTAATAATGCCACTTATGGCTTGTTTTGATACTCTGAAGGTATACTGTAAACTTGTGTAAGAGTCACCACTAGCTAAAAAACGAAGTGTTATTGCCAGTCTGTCTTGGATTGAAATTGGAGCCCTTAACTGTGTGCGATTCCGAAAAATTCTTGGTCCGACTAATCTGAGTAGATCTTCAAATGTCGTTGGACTCATCCTTAAGAAATTTTGAAATTGTCCAGTTAATCTCATATCGGCCATTAGTTTTGCACCAGCTCTCTGACTATACAACTCTGTACGCCACCAACGTCGATGTCTTCTGCGTTTTATCACATGATTCACTATTAATAATGAAGCACTGACTATCATCAGAGCCCGCAATTGGTCGTCACGATCCATTCCTTTGCGTGTTCTTTTGCAGACTGAGCGATCCGTTCGCGCGCATCTCGGAAACAGATGTGAGTAGGTACATGCGCGGTTCGTGCGCACGTTGTGCGCGCCCCGCGTCTACACTGATGCAATGCTCGTTTCGTGTTGCATTGCATGTTGCGTTGCAGCAGTCTGTACCCGCCTTTACTGTAGTAAGCAATGGGTAACAAATCAGACTCATTTCTGGTGACCTCAGCAGTTCCCCAGGGATCTATTTTGGGCCCATTGATGTTTATTATATATATATATATATAAACGATATTTATAACTGCTTTCAAAATTGTAATTTCTTATTATACGCTGATGATCTTAAGGTATTTAGAACAATAAAAAAACTGGTGATAGCAGCCTTTTGCAGGAAGACTTAAATAGATTATCTGATTTTTGTAATGAAAATAAATTAAAACTAAGCATCCCTAAGTGTAAATACATAAATTTTACTAAAAATAAAAATGTGCCTACGATTATTCACTCGGCAATAAGACACTAGTTAAGGAAACCTATATCTGTGACGTGAGCGTTCTTATGGATTGTAAACTTCAATTAAATCTACATAAGATAAAATTGCTGCTAAAGAATTTCAAATATATAATTTTGTTATGAGAACCACGTCAGACTTAAAACGACCAGCAACATAGCTGTATTTATTTAATTCTTAGTTGCCCCACACTAGGTATTTCTCCTGTATCGTGGGTGTGTTTACAAACATTTAAACTCACATACACAAACGCCAGACCCGGAACAACTACTTGCAGGTCATACAAATATTTGTTCCGTGCGGGAATCGAACCTGCGACACGCAGCGCAGCAGTCAATCGCTTAACCAATGCGCCAACCGTGTCGTTAATTCGCCCGCAAGTAGAATATGTTTGCATGATCTGGGATCCCTATTACATTAAATATGAGACTGCAATAGAGAGAGTTCAGCGTAAGTTCCTAAGTGCATTGCAGTACAAAATAATGTCGCATAGTACCTACGTCTATCTTATAAAAACGGTTTGAGTAAGTTCAGACTGTTAACATTACGCTCTAGGCGCTTGTTGCTCCAGGGAATGATGCTCCATGGACTTGTACATAATAGATTTGATTGCTCAGAATAAATTAACAAAATATGCTATATTGTACCTAGAACGGTAATGAGACGTGAGGCTCGCTCTTATCCACTGTTTGCTACAACTCCCTGTCGCACGAATGCAGGAGAGAGCGCCGTTCCAGAGACTGATTCAATCTTACAATAATAATTTTAACGATATCGACGTTTTTGGCCTATCTTTATACGTGTCCGTTTTCACTTATACTAGGCGACATCTAAATGTAATGCCTAAACAAAAGCGCTGTCGGATTTTCAACGCTCGTCTCAGTGCCAAGAGTTGACAATTCAACAGTACAATAATATTTAGAATACAACAGTACAATAATATTTAGGCATTTCATTTAGGTAAGGTAAGACGTACGTCCTACGCCTACGTGGAGCGCCGATCGCGATCTTCGCAGGGTGGCTGGTAGCAGCTGCATTACAGTTGCCGAGAATCGAATTGATTGGTGAGTGTCATTGGTGAGGCCTATGTCCAGCAGTGGACAATGGATTATGTCACCTAGTTTTGGTGAAAACGGACCAAGGAATGACTTGGACAGGCGTGGGACACGTTAAAAATGTGTTCGCATTTCCAGAGACCTGCGATGCTACCAGTTCACTTTCACGCTCTTACTGTTGTGTACATTTTTATTTATTAAAGAAGTTATATCTTCAGTGTATCTTTGAAAAAGCGCGTAATACGCTACGCCCTTTTTCAAAGATACACTGAAGATATACTCTGACAGATGTTTGGGAAGGTTCACATGCTTGCCATGCCGAGCGTGCCAACGTTTCTTTTAGTAGAAGGAACACACACATGCAAACACATACATGCTTTGCAGTAGAACAAGGCTCCGTAAACGGCCACGAGCGATGGGGCTTGCGTCAAGCGACACGTGCGCGCCAAGTGTTTCCGTCCGTTGCTCGCGTCGTCGCGGTGAGTCGTCGCAAGATGCGTGTCGCTTGAGCGTGTAACTCGTGGCCACGGGTTACCTAAGGGTAATCCAAACTCAACGCCAAGATACTTGAAACAACACCAAGCCTGGATAAAATCTGTTTATTATAATAGTACTGAGTGTTTAATATACATTGTCTTATTATATATAACTAGTTCTGCAGTTTTTCACTTAGGTACAGCAATTTGTGCAGCTTAATCTGCAACAATTTGTAAGTTTATAGCGGGACGCTGAGCAGCACTTTCGTGGCGGGCAGGGTGCAGGCGGGCAGAACACAGGTGAGCAGGGTAACATGCCGCATTTTCGTGGTGTACATACATACAAAGGGCATTTGCGAGGCCGCCAAGGATAGATCGAGCAGCACTTTCTCGGTGGACAGGCAGGCACACTGCAGCATTCAAAACACGGACTGGGGACGCTACGACAGCGTACCATAGGGCAAGTTTTTGAGCGATTTAAGCAAGGAGATGTTAACTTGCGATGTGACCTTATTTTCGGTTGGCTGCGAATCTTACGACGTTTCCTATATCCAACAGGGCAAGGCCGTAAACATGGCGAACTTTTGCAAGGTGTAGAGCAAGGTGAACTGCTGCAGGGTGCCCCGCAAGGTGACCCACAGGGAGCACTGCATGGTTTTGGAGGACAAGGGTTGCATCGCGGTGGCGGAGGGCATGGCCAGCATCGTGGTGATGGAGGGCATGGCCGGCATCGTGGTGATGGAGGGCATATTGGCAGGCATCGTGGTGATGGAGGGCATGGCCTGCATCGTGGTGGTGAAGGGCATGGCCTGCATTGTGGTGGTGAAGGGCATGGCCCGCATCGCAGTGGCAGAGGGCAAGGCCTGCATCGTGGTGGTGTAGGGCAAGGTCTGCATCGTGGTGGTGGAGGGCAAGGTCTGCATCGCTGTTTTGGACGGCAAGGCCTGCATCGCGGTTGTGGACGACAAGGCCTGCATCGCGGTGGCGAAGAGCAAGGCCTGCATCGCGGTTGCGGAGAGCAAGGCTTGCATCGTGGTGGCGGAGAGCAAGGCTTGCATCGCGGTGGCCAAGGGTAGGGCCTGCGTCTTAGCACTGTAGGGCAGGGCCTGCATCTAGGTAACGGGGGACAGGGCCTGCATCTAGGCAGTGGAGGGCAGGGCCTGCATCTTGGTGATGGAGAACACGGTCTGCACCTGGGTAGTGGTGAGCAGCATGTTCTGCGTCGTGGCGATGGTGGGCATGGCCTGCATGGCCTGCATCGTGGCGATGGCGGACATGGCGTGCATGTCACACATTGCAGCGAGGGCGGGCATGGCGTGCATTGTGGCGATGGCGAGCATGGCCTGCATCGCGGTGGTGGGTCTGGCCTGCATCGCTGTGGTGGTGGGCATGGCCTGCATCGTGGTGGTGGCGGGCATGGCCTGCATCGTGTTGGTGGTGGGCATGGCCTGCATCGTGGTGGTGGCGGGCATGGCCTGCATCGTGGTGACGGCGGGCATGGCCTGCATCGTGGTGGTGGCGGGCATGGCCTGCATCGTGGTGGTGGCGGGCATGGCCTGCATCGTGGTGTTGGCGGGCATGGCCTGCACAGTGACGACGCTGGAACGCAAGGTCTACAAGGCTTGCAAGGTCGGCAGGTCTTACCGCAACATGTTGTCCAACTGCACTTCCTACATGGCGACCCACATGGTCTTTTACAGCATTTCGCAGGCCTGCATGGAGATGGACGGCAAACTATCATCTTGCACTTAGATGGTCGGCAGCTAGGGCCAGAAAGCACACATGGCGTCGCACATGGCGATCCGCAGGTAGGTGGACGGCTTGGCGGCGGTGTCCACTCTAGCATTAGTTCATTCCTTGCCAGTGGAGCTCCGTTCATTCTACGAATTACTAATTCAAATACACCCCGTCGGGGATTTGTCACTGTAGAAACATTAACAGCTGCTTGATCATCGGCATTTGCTCCTGTTGCAGCAGCAATACATTTAGGCCCTTGACATGGTTCCCTTCCATGCACAGGACATGGTTCTCTAGGAGCGATTTTAATATGCGAAACAGTGGCAACCATATCGCCTTTGGTGACGGCAATTGCACCTGGGCAGGGCTTTTCCTTAATTGAAACAGTCTTCCCCTTACAATATTTATAACATTGTGCACTTCCAGCGCTTCTCGGCGGTTGAGATTGTATTGATGCGGCACTCGTTTGAACGGGCGTAGTTTGAACAGAGGTATTGTTTTTTATGGTCACGTGTCCAGATTTTTTAGATCCCATCCCCTTTTCCTTCACTTTTTCGGCCTTTTTAGTTTCGACAGTAAAAATGTCGGAGTATCGTACTCGGTTATCCAGTAAAAATAGTTTTGTACTGTCTAAAGCCGATGTATCGCCTATAGAAATTTGACTAGTATCGTAAACACAATTATTATGATTATTGATGTCGACTTTACTGTGAGATGCTTGTAAACATTTGTTTACCGAGGCTGTCGCCTGTGTTCCAGATGTGCGACGACGGCAGAGATCATCAAACAGCGTCACATAAACGGCCGTTTCCCTTCTGCCAAATAAACTCTGAGGCATATCACTGGAGTATATTTTTTGGTAGTTTGGCAAATGGCTGTAAGATTTAGAAGCGTAATCTACCTTGTCTGAAAATGATACGCTGCGCCTTTTAGATCTGATGGCACAAAATGACGTTGCTGAATGATCTAACTTGGCTTGAATTGATTCCGTTGAAAATTCTATTTTATCCGTAAATGATTGCAAGTACTCATCGACTATAGTCGCTGTTTCAGAACACGGTATCGATGATCCGGTTATGGAAAAATTTATAAAATGGTCTTCTACATGAAGTAGTTTCAATTCCTTGTGTGTTGATTTAATTTCCATTATTTGCTCTTCCGTCAAATCTTGATAAATCGGCAAGCTCGGCAGGACACCTAGGACGAGTTGACTACATTTTATTTATGTTAGCAATGAATTAAAACAAGGCAGTTATAGGCACCAGCCTCAATATTTCAGTATACATAGGTACTATTACAGTATACATATATTATTTATAGAACTTAAAAGAAAAAAACAAACCCTCTTCACTTGAATAAACATTTAATTAATAGATTGTTACAGAACGTAAATTTGATATGTTAAAGTTTACGTTTAGGAGATTTTGATGGACAGCAATTGGGGCAGGTGGGTAAACATTGCGCAGTGCGAGTGTCTTTCACGGGTACCACTTTTTCTCGAGTTGCAGCAGGTGTAACAAATTGATATTCAAATTTAGATTTTCGACCTGGCATCTCAATAACTTTTCCAATGCGTAGCTTGATCACTTGTTGTGGATAGTCATACACAACCCCGGGGTACTCCTCTGCCGTAGTTGGCAATAGCTGGCCGGGCTCGTCACGGGCTACGTCTCCCACTCCGTCAGATGTGAAGTGAAAGTGAGCTCGTTGCTTGTGGTTCATACCGCAGGTGTCCGAAGGCATTTGGAATATGACCTTGTTCCCCGTCGGACAGCAATCTGCACAATTTGGTGATTTATCAGGGGCATAATCGTTATGAAATTGCAGTAAAAATATGTATAAAAAATACAAAGATGTATGAATTTGGAAATAATAAACAAATAACTGTTATAGTGTAACGGTTTTAGTCTAATGAAGTGTATCGTTTCTTTTTCCCTTTATGCGCTTTCATACTTGCGCAACAACAATCACAGTCTGGATCAGTTGCGATTCTCATGTTTACTTTACGGACTGGTGGCATCTTGTCTGGACCCTTAGGTGTAACGAGTTCCAATTCCATTTTATACTTTCTATCACCCTCCATTGCAGTTTTTGCCACTTTCAGTACGAAAACTTCTTTATTGGGAAACTCGTTTTTAATATCGCCACGCGCAAGCATGGCTTGCTGGCCGTGTTTTGGTGCCTGAACGCATCCTTCGGTGGTGCAAGTGAACTGCGTCCCTTGCGGCCGCACGCCGTGGCAGCATGTAGCCTCACTCGGTAATGCTAAGCTGATCTTATTTTTTCCGCATGGTGGTAAACAGGGTCCTTCAGTTTTCGTTTTCATATATGGACTTTGCATTGCACAGTGGGTCTGACTGATCTTCTTTATGACAGATGTGCTGGCTGGTACTTTTATCTTAAGTTCGTTGCCACCCAAATTTGATCCCATCTCTTCAAAATGTTTAGTGGGACCTGGCCATTAACAAATTGATTCTCAAGCATTCAGCTATCGTAAACTCGCTTAAGTAATATACATACGTTTAAAACATCTCGTCCTGAACATTATATTTACCCTAACCAAATATAGCCTACTAATACGGGGAATAGTAATACTGGGCCTACTATACTGGGAGTACGATAATATTTAATATAAATAATTATTGGATCAAAATTACAGTTACAGAGTTACTGCGACTAATAAAAACTTTGGTCCAATAATTATAAAGAAGGATAAGTTTAGCTCTCAATCTCACCTTTGGGAACGTGCAAACAATACTGATCCATATTTCTGCATACCATAGGTTGTTTTGGAGGTGGCCTAGGGCCAGAACAGTAGCAAATGTCGTCTGGATCTTCACATGGCGTAGAGTTATAAGGATCTGGAGCTGAAAGGATTTATTTGTGTAAGATATTATAACGACAGTACTTAAATAAACAAGAAAAAGATACTGGTTATAAAGTCATACCTATCGGACAAGGGCCTCTACTGCTCCCACCTGCGTGCGACTGGCAGGGAGGACCACTGCCTGGTGGTCCTCTGCCAGGGGCTTGGGCGGCGCCACAGACACATGGATCTTGAGCAGTTTGAAAATCCCTCTGAGGATTGCACGATCGATCTACGATAGAAGGTTCTCGACCAGCTCCTAAATTAGGTGGGCCTGCACCTTGGAATCTTGTAATTATTAATTTTCCAAAGCAAGAGATGCGTAAAAACATGACAATGTCTCCCGTCGGCTCGCCGGCTTGGTCAACGATTCGAAATGAATCCTTCAAGGCTTGGCAGCTAACACTCGTGGGGTCTTCCAAAAACTTATTACGTGACTGGACAAATTCCTTCGTCATATCTATTATCGCTTCCCCCATTACTATTTTGGTTGGTAGACAACCACATGGAAGTGACTTGTGCACTGTTATCTTTATGGGGAAGCTACTCATGGCCTTTGTAATATCTGCTTCTTGAAGGGAAAACAGACAAGACTTGCCACTGTTGAACGTTTTCACAAAGGGTCCCCCGCTTTTAGCCACACATGCCCCAGGGTCATCGTCACATATTACAAGCGGCTCCACTGATGGGGCTGCTATAGTTACACAGGTTCTGAAGTCTTTGTCGGAAAAACAGGGACTCTTCACAAATGATACTTTGTCGATGAGTACCTCCAGGAGGAACAGGCCACCGTCGTGCATCTCCATAGTGAGTTTTGTTAGGGGATGGGTATTTTGTTAAATTTTATGTATTTTTTCTCAAAAGATTTTCATATTAATAATTTTGACATTTTGAACAAACAAAAGAAGACACCTTAAATTTGACATCAAAGTGAAAAGTTTTCTTCCAGATTTGACGCTGCTTGCAACGAGTCCAATCGTAAAGTCCAGAGAGGTGATGTAGACCAGAGACTCGTTAATTCGGGCAAAACAGTCCCCGTATTTTACCCGACTACGGCAAAGCCAGGACAATAGAACAGTTATCATTTTAGCAGGCTATTTATCATGATTAGGGTTCCGTACCCTAAAGGATGCCAAACGCCGCCAAGCGACTCTATTAAAGTAGTTGAGCGCAAAATGGCACATCAAGTTTTACAACAAAGGTAGTTTTTTAACGGAACTAAAAGTGTGGAGCTCTTTGTGAATTCATTCTACTGAAGAATTCCACTATCCATCTCCTGGCTCATCATTGCAGATGTGGGTCAAATGAGACGATTCAGATTTCGATGAAAAATACCTAATCCGGGTATCTCAGATTATAGACTAACAACAGTTACAATATACCATCACTTATGTTCTATTGGGTTCTTAATTGGGTGAAAAGAGGGGAATTCGTATTTAATAAATGAAAAATCTTATTCCTTGGGTTGAAATTTATATACTTACATATTTTTTAAATTTCCTATTCACTTGAAACTTATCAAGAACGTTGATGTTCTGTATATTGTCGAGTACTTATATAAAAACCGCCAAGTACGTGTCGGACCACGCACAGTGATGTTCAGTAGTTGGGTTAGACTTACGCATGCACAGTATTGTTATTATCGACTGCAAAATTATTTCTTGTATTTTCCGAAAAAAATATGAAAAGTATTATTTCTGCAGTTGCAAACTAAAATATGTGTGTATCCATTAGGTATTGACTTAAATGGCAAAGACACTTAGAAACATCATGCAGGGTGGTAGGGACATTGCCGCGCAAACTGAAACCATAAATTCAGCACGTAGAAAAGTGCAATACCGACGCGATCAAAATGTATGGCAGAGCATTTTTATTTAATAACTGGCGACAAATTTCAACGTTGGGGGTTTCAGAATCATGTACTGAATCCATGGCAACACGTTCTACGTCGTTGTCCCTGCAAGGGGGTTGGGTACACGTGACTCAAACGAAAATTACCACTTTGACACTTATTAAAACGTTTTCGCCAACGGATCTGAAAATCAATAAATCTCGGGGCTCGCTGGGCCGAACCAACGCAAATGCATACGTGCATCCGTGGTGGAGCGACCCGGACTGCCGGGCACTTCTTCTCATGCAACCGAGCGGGTGGGCAGGTTGCGGATAGCCCAACTCCGGCTGCGGGACCGGCTGCCAACAGTCGATCTCGCACCTGGAGCATCTCGTAAGAGATCCCGGACAAGAGAAGTGCCCGAACACCAGGCCCCAGGTCTAGGGTAACCCATACACCTTATTCCATGCTCCAATTTGACCCAATCAACCCAACCCTCCCCTATCCACAAATCCCGTCAATCCATAAATCCTTAGGCCAATTCCCAGACCTACGGTGACCAAAAACCTACACCTTATCACCCAACACCCTCCCTCCTGTCCTTAATTCCCATCGGTCCCAGAGGAAGGGTAACCTCGATTCCAAAAAAGCCCACCCCCTCGCCAAATGAAAAATGCAGAAGGAACAAAGTTCTACCCAGGTGGGTCCCGGCCAAGCCGGGGAATCCCACACCGCTACGGCGGTCAGCCCCCATCGTATTCTGGGGGGGGCAACCAACTGCACTTCATCGTCTTCGCCGTGCTATTCAGCACGGCCGGCTGCTGATTCAGCGCCCAAAACACAGGCAGCGACCCACGCGCCCATTGTCACAACTCCGGCTGCGACCAACGCGCCAACCAACCCTACCACGGCTGCGACCCACGCGCCAATACCCACTACGAGTCGTATGCCTCCCGCGAGCATCTGGCAACAGAGCATCGTGAGGAACAGCGTAAGCTACCCTGACGATGACCCCGGCGACCTTACCACTCTCCCGGGTGCCGGAGTACGACTGCTGAAGAAGCGCGGAAAAATCACCCGGGGGAAGAAAGTAGGCGACCGAAAGCGCTACCCTCGCGAAGGCACTAGCCAGCGCGAAGCGCGATCGGACGCCGAAGAGTTAGTACGCGACCAGCCACGAGTCCGCGACGGGGAAACCCGGCGCGAAAAGGGGCCGGACGCGGAAAACAGAGAACGGCTGCAAGTCCGCGAAGGGGAAACCCAGCGCGAAAAGCGGCCTAACGTGGGACTACGCGACCGGCCGCAAATCCGCTAAGGGGAAACTCAGCGCGAAAAGCGGCCGGACGCGGAACCACGCGTGCAGGGGCAAGTCCGCGAAGGGGCAACCCAGCGCGAAAAGCCCATGCACCCGACAGAGTCTGCCGGGGGCGCCAGTCGACCTTACGCGAACACCGACACATCCCGTAATAATCCCAGACCCAAACACCGCAGAGGGAAACGAGGTGGATCCTTGCACCCTAATCCCGCCACTTTGCCGGGCACCTCCAAGTCGCAGCCTGGACCGAGCGGTACAGGGCCGGCGAAGAGGGATCGCCCTGACGACACGGCATCACCGGGTACGCTTCAGGGGGATGCAAAGCGTGTAAGGATCCACTCCGCCCAGGAGGAGCCGAGGACCTATGCGCGGGCCACCAAGGATATTCCTGCGCGGCTCGCCGTAGCAATCTGCTTCCCTCCCCCCTCCAGAGACTTGACAGCAGAAGAGGCCGAGCAGGTTAAAGTAGGCCTGGTAGACCTACTCATGGGCGGTGACCCGTCGACACCACTCCCTTCAACACCACTCCCTGCCTTCCGCGGATACCCACGGGTAGCGGAGGGCACAGTGCAAATGTGGTGTGAGGACGACTACGCCCTAACCTGGCTGACACAGAATGTACCCAGAATTAAACTCCCAGACACAGACGTCACACTGACGGTACTCCGACAGTCGGACGTGCCCACCCGGGTGAGAGCCTCGCTTTTCGTCCCTCGCTATCGAGGAGACGTGCTGAGGCTCCACAACATCCTGATACGTCAGAACACCTGGTACGACATAGCCAGGTGGTCAATGTACAGGGCAACCAGGGTCGGTGGTGAGAACTATGGGACATATTTGACCCTGGGTCTACCACCGACTGAGGCGGAAAAGGTCCTGGGTCGGGAGCGTCGCATATCGTACCTGCTAGGTTCGATATACGTGCGCTTCTGGCCCACGGCCCAGCCCGAGGACTGTACGACGGACACGGAGCCCGCACCGACAGGGACACGGACGGAGGACACGGAGATTGCCCAGCTCGAGGAGGTCATGGCCCGCGCGGCGATGGCTGACGTTGAGGCCACCATACCACCTACATCTCCCGGCTGGAGCGAGAGGCTGTTAGCGTCGTCACCGGTTGACACACACGACCACCTATACAGAGAGGGGGTAGCGGAGGAACTGTCCGATGGATCCACCACCGACTAACACCTCCCCCTCCCCATCGCCATCAACACCACTCCACATCATCCAGACAAACCTCCAACACAGCCAAACTGCCACGGCTAGCTTACGCAGGGCACTGGAGATTAACCCCCATACAATCGCACTGATCCAAGAGCCGTGGATCAGGAACAATAGAATATGCGGCCTTAGTAACATCGGAGGTAAGCTAATTCTCAACACGCATAGCACAGACAAACCTAGATCCTGTGCATACATACCAAAAAACATCCCTACCACGCTACTTACTCAATTCTGTTCCAGAGATCTGACAGCCGTCAGACTCCAGACCGTAGATGATCTTCCAGATGTTGTACTGGCCTCGGTATACATGCCGGGCGAGGACACAGACTGCCCGCCGAAAGAAATGGCCGACCTGGTACAGCACTGTGAGCACACCAAACTAGACCTGATCATCTGCACCGACTCGAACGCCCATCACCAGCTCTGGGGTAGCGATGCATCGAACTCCAGAGGAGAGGTATTATCCACTTATTTATTCTCTACTAACCTTAACATTATTAACCGAGGCTCTGAACCCACTTGGGTCACAGCCCGAGGACAAACTATCATAGATTTAACTCTTGCTACAGAAAACGCGACCAACCTTATCACAAACTGGCACGTATCGGGTGAACCTTCTTGCTCAGACCACAGAAGGATCCGTTTCACACTAACTACCAACACTAAAAAACCCATGCCGAGACGAAACCCGCGGCACACCGATGTACCCGGGTACAAGCGCCTCCTGGCAGCCTTACTAACCAGGCACCTATCACAGACAACCATAAAAGACACCACACAACTAGAATACACTATAACAAAGCTAACAGAATACCTAACTCAGGCATACCATGCATGCTGCAAGCTAAGGGCGCCTCGAACTAACTGTGAGAGATGCCCCTGGTGGAACGCCGAACTAGGTAAACTCAGGAATACACTAAGAAAGCAATTTAACAGAGCTAAGAACACCAGACTACCGGAGGATTGGGAGCTATACAAAGAGACCCAATACACTTACAAAAAGCAAATCAGAACCGCCAGGAGAACAGCTTGGCGAAAGTTCTGTGAATCCATCGAAAACAACAATGAAGCCGCAAGAGTAAGGAAGATACTGGCAACTGACCAGGATCGAACCCTCGGCGCGCTGAAAAGACCCGACAACTCGTACACACTGACGGACCAGGAAACCAGCAAGGTCCTCCTTGAGACCCACTTCCCAGACTGTAAACTCTTAGACGACAGGACCTGGGAGTCTGAGCTAGACTGGATCCCAACGGAACGCGACTGGTCCAGAGCCCACAGTCTAGTAACAGAAGACCGCATAAAGTGGGCTATCAACACCTTCCAACCATACAAGTCCGCAGGTCTTGATGGCATTTTCCCGGCCCTGCTGCAATGGGGGGTTGACTATATTACACCATGCCTGACGGCTATTTATCGGGCATCCATAGCACTCAGATATATACCCCTAGCCTGGCGCGAAGTGAAAGTCATCTTTATACCTAAACCTGGCAAAGCTGACTACACACAACCCAAGGCGTACAGACCCATAAGCCTTACATCCTTTCTACTAAAGACCCTAGAGAGACTCTGCGATCGGCATATCCGAGACGGACCTCTTCGGGCAAGACCACTCCACAAACAACAACATGCGTACTCCACAGGCAAATCAACGGAATCCGCGCTGCACAGTGTGGTATCCAAAATTGAATGCGCGGTGGACTACAAATGCTCAGCACTGGCCGCCTTCATTGACATCGAAGGCGCCTTTGACAAAACCACTTTCAAAAGCATCAGCACGGCCCTGGACAGGCACAATATAGACCCGTCCTTGAGTGGCTGGATCACTAATATGCTCAGACAGAGAGCCGTACAAGTAACCGTAAATGACACCACAAGGGCCATTGTAGCGAAGGGCTGCCCGCAAGGGGGCGTCCTATCACCGCTCCTATGGAACCTGGTCGTAGACAACTTAATAAAAGAACTCAACGACAAAGGTTACTTCACCGTAGGCTACGCCGACGACCTAACCATAATAATAAATGGCGCCCATGAAAACACCTTGTGCAATCTAATGCGCCAGGCCCTGAAGATAGTGGAGAATTGGTGCGGCAAACACCAACTCTCAGTGAACCCTACAAAAACCGAGTTGATTCTCTTCACAAAAAAGAGGAAATTAACGACACTACAACTACCACGTTTCTTTGGTACCACCCTAAGCCTATCAACTGAAACCAAATACCTGGGCATCTTTTTGGATAAACAGCTGAATTGGGCAAAACACACCAACTACATCACCACGAAGGCCAGTATATCCTTGTGGCAGTGCAAGCGATTGCTTGGCAAGAATTGGGGGATTAGCCCACGGGTTACCCACTGGCTATACACCACAGTCATCCGACCAATCATTACATATGGCTCAGTAGTCTGGTGGCCCAGAACAGAACTGAGCACAGCCCAAAGAGACCTCGAAAAGCTGCAGCGGCTCGCGTGTGCGGCGATCACCAGCTGCATGAGAACTGCACCCACCGCTGCCCTACAGGCTATGCTTGGGCTACCGCCCCTACACCTCACTGTGAGGGAGGAGGCGACCCTGGCTACCTTTAGGCTACATATAGCAGGAACCCTGAGCAACGACTCCAGGGTCAAGCACAAACGTTTAAGGGAAGAGGCGATCAGGCGTCAGCCGATGATGGCATCACCCTGCGACAAGGCCCTGAAACAATACTGCTTTCAAAAGCACTACAGCATAGTGCTTGAAGAGGAGCAGTACGACCATTCAGGCCTAAAGGAACTGAGAATTTACACCGATGGATCAAAAACCGACTGCGGAACTGGAGTCGGAGTGTTCTCACACGACCTCAACATAAACATATCCAGACCCCTGGGAATGCTCAACACGGTCTATCAGGCAGAGTGTGTGGGCATAATACAGGCGGCTTATGCCATAGCAGCCAGAAGAGTTGCGGACACCCGAATCCGCATACTCTCTGACAGCGCCTCAGTCCTCCAATCCCTAGGGAAAAAATGCATTACTTCGAATCTAATACTAGAATGTCACAATGCGCTTGAACGGGTAACCGTATCAAACCGCAATACAGTGACGCTACAATGGATAAAAGGACACAGTGGATCGCTAGGTAACGACGCAGCCGATGAGCTGGCCAGGAGGGCATCCAGCACGTCGGTCTGTGGACCGGAACCTATCGTGCCCATCCCCTTCAACCAACTACGCAGGTGGCTACAGGAGTACACCCACACACAAGCAGAGAGCTGGTGGACGTCGTCACCGGGCTGCAGGCAATCCAAGGAAGCCATGCCATCATTAGACGGCAAGCTAACCAGGCGGTTGCTACGCCTGGACAGGAAGGGCATGCGCCTGGTGACGGGGACCATCACGGGACACTGCTCGCTAAACAAACACTTTCACACAATAGGCATAACGGACAGTCCTCTATGCAGGGCTTGCATGGAGGCTGACGAAACTGTCGCGCATGTGCTCTTCGAGTGCACAGGCGTCGCCCAGATTAGGTCAAAAACCCTCGGGACACCCAGATCTTACACAGATGTTCTTAATAGACCAGGAGACCTAATCAGCTTCTGGAGGGAGGTGGGCTGGTTGGAATAACCACCGACGGCCGACATGGCTCACGCACAATGGTCCACTGTAGGACTAAGTGCGGAAACCAAACCCATAACATAGAACATAGAACATAGAAGTGCAATACCGACGCGATCAAAATGTATGGCAGAGCATTTTTATTTAATAACTGGCGACAAATTTCAACGTTGGGGGTTTCAGAATCATGTACTGAATCCATGGCAACACGTTCTGCGTCGTTGTCCCTGCAAGGGGGTTGGGTACACGTGACTCAAACGAAAATTACCACTTTGACACTTATTAAAACGTTTTCGCCAACGGATCTGAAAATCAATAAATGTTCATTTCATACCGTATCTTTTTTTATCACCTGTCCAACAACACCCCAAGACGAGTAAGCAAAATCTCATCCCCGCTTTACAGGCAACCGCGAACAGACAGACAGACAGATAGACGGACTTGGCGAAACTAAGAGTTTCTTGTTTTACTATGGAACCCTAAAAATTGGGACCATTTAATTTTATACAAACAATAATAGCACAACACTTCAATCTTAAACTTAGTAAGATTACACTAATAATCCCACAAAATCCATGCGTAATTTGTTGTATCTTGTTTGAAACTTCTAGCTTTCTTCCTTTTCTCTCTATCCTTTGCGTCATGGGTGTCGTGCCATGGGCGCTTTTTTAACGCGGCGCTTTTTAACGCGGCGCTTATTTTACCGCGCTCTGGATTTGCAACTCCCGACGTCGCGACGGTTGAATTACAGAGCGCATCCCTCAGATCATATAATGCGCACCCCTATCGCGTTAAAAACGCGTACTGTTGGAATTTCAACTCTCAGCGGTAACCCGAGCGTTAAAATACAGTGTGCGGTAAAAAATTACACGGAATAAACGCGCTCGTGCTGGACCTGTCCAAAGGGCATTGTTCTAGTTATGAACGTTTTAAAGGTTTTAGTTAGGTATGACCTTTTTGACGGCATCGTTTAAAAGGCTTGCATTAAGTAAGTAAGTATATACCCATAGTACACCTAACCCAAGTACCTACATCCACGTTTAGCTAGTTACATAAATATGTCCCATATAATAGGGGGCGAGCATTATTCAGGGTTATTGGTAAAACACCATCAACCTCTTAAGGGGTCATTGTACTCATCATTATGAACCACTTTTACTATGGGACCAAATATGAAATTGCGAAAAAAAATCAGCTGTTCCCTACATTTATGTTTGCAGAACTCGTTGAAATGTAGGAACCAGCAGATTTTTTTTTTCGCGATTTCATATTTGGTCCCATAGTAAAAGTTGTTCATAATGATGACTACAATGACCCCTTAAGAGGTTGATGGTGTTTTACCAATAACCCTGTATATTATATTGTATATTCTTGAAATACATTTATTTTAAATTTTATTATCTAATAACATTTTGATTAAACATTTTTCAATATTAATATAATTACTTAGGTACTTATAATTGTAATAATTCTGACGTGGTAACTTTACTTCGGGATAGCTACTTTACAATTTTATAAGTTTTACGTGCCTGTTTCCAGGCAGAATGTACATGGCTCACTCCTATCTACTCCACCTGTATTTAATGTAACCTACATTTGTTGCAAATAAATGATTGATTGATTGATTGAGCCTATTGCCCCATCAACCGAGCATACATCTGCACTCCGGAATGCTACTATGAATTTTCTGATAGAAAACCCCAATAACACTATGCCTGACATGGGAATCGAACCAAGGACCTCATGCTCAGCTGTAGCCCTTGCAACCAGTAGACTAACGAGGGTATCGTGTCTATCTATCTAGATATACCTACATATTAAAAAAAAGTACACCAAAATCGTAGCAAACTCAAAACTGTATTGAACACTTTTGAAAAAAAGTAATAATTGTTATGAGGCGAGGGAACAGCGATTCTGATGCCAAAGATATAAATGATAAATGATTTTATTTCTGTAAGTAGGTTTGAACAAACACTTTTACACGTCAATCATATTTTTTTTTTAAACTAGATGAGGTTGGCGTTTCCTATCTGACTACTCTGAGAAGAAAGGCCGAAACAAACTCAGAGGTCACAGTCTCTTTTAAAGTCCAGACAAAATCTTGGTCAGATCATGTGAAGGCTATGTAGATCGGTGTCTGCAATGGTCTTTTGAGGAAAGAACCACACAGATTGAGTGGACCTGTCCAGTCAGTGCACGCAATTGTCAGTAATAGTGCAGCTCAACTTAGACTCCAGGAGCTCAACGATTCGACGAACAATACCAAAGAAAGGACATTTGAGTAGGCCGCATAAATTACTCAAACTGCCAGATCATGATTACGCTGAGAAAAATACAAAAATAAATATTAAAAAAACCAATGACCGACATAGTTCTCACATTCACAATAATTAGAATAATATTATAATAATCTTTGAGGACCATGTACATTTGTGTCTGAAATGGTCTTTTGAGGAAAGAACCACACAGATTGAGTGGACCTGTCCAGTCAGCGCACGCATTTGTCAGTAACCGTGCAGCTCAACTCAGAACTTAAAGGAGCTCAACGATTCGACGGGTATGGGTTGTTTGTACAAAACGTTACGTTTTGTTGAGCTATGGGTGATCCCGGTGCGGGCCCAAGTGGTTTACAAGATACAAGTTTTGAGGCTGACCAAAGCCAACGGCGAAAAAAAAGATGCCCAAAAATTTACCCCACGACATAAAATATCTCTTAACAAAAAGAGAATGAAACAAAGTTCATGCTGCATGTGAAAATCAAAGTGTAATATTTTTAGAAACGATTTAAGGGTGTCCTGGTCTGCAGGTACCCCTCGTTATAAGATTGAGATGATGAAGAAAACCGCAGGAATTCAGAGAGGTAAGGATGATTCATAAAACAATTACTAGAAAAATATTTGAAAGTAACATGCATTGTGATACAACATATACTTATATTTTTATGACTGTCGTCACTACTAACAAATGAACACCCCATTGTCATTGACTATTATTGAAGTAATATTATTGTACACATGCAAAGCGAACTATTAAAGTTATAACTGTTGTTGCTACTATATTATAGTATATGTATTGTAAGACCGATTTCCAGCGGTGAAATTATATAGGGGGTACAGAGAAATTGGCATGTATTAATTTTATTTCACAGGATCAACTGAAGGGTTTGTAGCGGACGCTGCATTAATATTTTCATGATGCAAAGAAAGGAGATGGAGATTACCACTCCGAAATGGAGGTCTTTAACTTTGAAAAGTGGTTCAAGTAAATTTTAACCCAAATTGAGTAACGTTGTAATTGTTATCGACAATGCGCCATACCACTCAAGGAAACTGGAGAAGCTACCAAATACAGCCACACTAATGAAAAAAAATGTAGTTATAGAGAAAAAATATTCCTTTTGAGGAAAAAGATCTCAGGGCAAGGTTTTAATAATAATAATAATAATAATACTTTTATTTCAGACCATGGTGTCCATGGTGGTGGTGGAGGTTTTGCTAACTTGATGGCATAATGGATGATGATTCGCGGTCGCTCGGTGAAACTTCTTCATCTTCATCATCTGATGATAGTGACTAAATTTTTTGATGAAGACGAAGCATAGAACGAAGAACGGGACGGAACGGGAGAGAAGAAGATGACGAGTGAGGTTGAGTTTGTGTGATAAAAGTTGATTATATTTTAAATAAAATATTGTTAAAAAAATTCTTCTATCATAATTAAACTTAAATAATCATGTGATCGGTTGTTTCATTCATTCTCTTTGTTGTAAGTTTGTAATGTGTGATGAAGATGTTATTATAAATAAAGCACACTAAAATTAAATTAAATTATCAAAGTAATGTTAAAACTATTTAATTGTAAATAAAATCGTTATAACTTAACTTTCAAATAAAATGTTTTGCACTACTGCTTCTACGAGCCTCTTATTTCTAATGTTATTATAAATGGAGTATAGGTATGAGGAATCCAATATTTTTTTTTGACGTTTGTTTTTGGACCATCCTATATATATTATTGACCTATATATTTTTATCCTATATACAGGGTGGCCGGGGAGTTGACGTTCAAACGTAAAATTTAGATACTTTATGATGAGGAGTATCCGAATCACCCAATATCCAATATGTTCTACGATTTTTCGTAGTTTTCGAAATAGAATTTTTTTAATGATTTTTTTCGTAATTTTCGCCTAATGTTGAGAAGCACAGCCCCCTAAATCTGTCTAGATAGGTATTAAATAATTATTGAAAAGCACAGCCCTCTAAATCTGTTAAGATAGGTGCTAAATAATGATGAACGACTTGGATAACGTATTTTTATATAGATAAATGTCACCAGTAGGCATTACACACCTATTTTTTATGTAGCACCTTGTAACTTCTTATAACAAGAAATACGAGTAAATTTAATGTGACAAAGTTCTATCTGTTAGAGTAAACAAACCCGTTGATTGGTCGAAAGGCGCCCATTGTATTCCACATCCTGGTTCCCACGATCAAACTAGGTCACAGGGGAGCGCGGGGTAGGGTATAATCGACTCTCCCACTAGCCATTGGATAGTGGGCGGTCGTGATAAGGGGACCGACCACTACTTGCGCTTACGTTGGGGGAAATAAAATGGGCGCCCACGGGCGTAACGATACAGTCTTCCTACAACAGTCTTCCCATAGTCTTCAAACAGTCTTCTTCAAGTCGTGATAATTGTCTTAAATGTAAATATTGTATAAGTGTGTGACTTTAATGTAAAAGTATCTTGTTGAATCAGTGTTAAAATCGTTGAAGTTTAAATATAATATTTAGTGCACTCATCTTGTTCGTGTTTTCATTCAACCCTGCGTCCTGAATCGTGTACAATTTTTGGTCCTTCGAGTGCCGGATCGTACGGAAGATAAACAAGATGAGTGTTAGAAGCACAATTACGACACGGAGTAAGTTGCGCAAAATAGAGGCCGACATGAACAAGCGACGTGAGTTGGAGGCTGACTCTGGCGTGCCGTCTGAAAAGGCACCAGGCTCAGTTTCAGTTGCACCGATTACATCGTCGGTTCCTGTACCTGTAATCCCACTGGCGGGAGGTCGTGTTATCGACCACAGAGATATGTTCACGCCTGTGAGATCGGAGACAATCCAGAGGGCAGGTTCCGGGACAAGCCACGTCTCCTCGAGGAGCGGCCAGAGAAGTGCCGACTACCATCGACGGAGGGTTGAGTACGAGGCTGAACAAGAATTGGTACGCATGAAGGAGCAACTCGTCAAGAAGAAGCTTGAAGCCGATCTCGCTGAGATTGATGCCGCTGTTGAGGAAGACTCAGAATCAGAAGGAGAAGGGACAACGCGGCGAGTGGAAGCATGGGTCGAAGACTCGGCTCCCGCTGTCAGGGAAACACACACGCTCGCTGTGAGTCGCGATCCGCCGCCGCGTCAAGTGTCCGCGCCCTCTCGTGATGTGTTAGCACCAGTGCCGCCGCCCAGTTATATACCTGCGCTCCAACAGTGTGCGCCCGCGTCGGTACAGTTTCGCGAACCACCGTACCTAGGGAGCGCTACGCCCTTAGCTACGGCCAGTGTTCCACGAGCCAGAGAACAGGCTAGAAGAGAGCCTGAGTGGGAAAACGCGTTCGCAGACGACAGGGACAGGAGCAGGTCGCGGGACAGAAAGATAGATCAGTTGGCAGACGCTATCACAAACCTAGCGCGTCCGCGGCCGGTACCAAGACAGGCCTATGAGTTGCCATTTTTCAAAGGCGACCCAGCTGAATGGCTGTCGTACAAGAACATGTACCACGACACAACAGTTATGTACGAGTTCAAGCCGCATGAGAACCTAGCGCGCTTGAAAACATCGCTGCAGGGAGACGCAAAGTTGGCCGTGGAAGATTTGTTGCGCACCTCGACTAACCCAGGTGAAATTATCAAGACGCTTGATGAAGAGTTCGGGCATCCTAATCTAGTGCTAGAGTGTGCTCTAAAGAAAGTGCGAGCGTTACCTAAAGTGACTGAAAGTGGCCGTGAACTCAGAAAGTTCTCAACAACGGTGAGAAATTGTGTGTCGCTGCTGAAGAGTGTACAAGCTAACGGATATTTAAACAATCCACAACTGGTGAGTGAACTTTTGAACAAACTTACATCTGTACAACGTGCTCAATATGGTGATTTTGCTATGGGTATGGCAACGACCCAGGGCATAGATGTGCGAGTTTCACCGAGTCTAGAAATACTCGCAGAGTTCCTGAGTCATCTAGCCCGAGCCACGTCTTTTTATGTTCAAATGGAGATGAGTGCGCCCACATCATCGTCTAGCACGGCTAAGCCCCGAGCACCTGTACAGATGTTCAAGCAGTCTAGAAATGTTCAACGCTTGCACGTTCACTCGGATAATGACCAGCAAGCTAAGGCCACAGAGGAACCATGCACATTATGTGGAGACAAACATAAGTTACCCAAGTGCGTCAAGTTCACCGAGTTGAGTGTCGACGAGAGGTGGCAACATGTTAAGAAACATAAATTATGTTTTAAGTGCATCATAAAGAAGCACGGGAAGAACTTTTGTCGTGCAAGTAGGTGCGCGTCGTGTGATTACGCGCACCACACATTGTTACATGCCGACAAGAGGAGCGAGAGCGTCACGAACGTTAGTGACTACACAGGGAAGGCGTTATTAAAGATAATGCCAGTGTGTGTTACAGTGAACGGTGTTGACAAACATTGTTATGCCCTACTGGATGACGGGGCAACCGTATCACTGATAGACGACTCGTTAGCTGATAACGCCAGTGGAAAGCAAGTTCCACTAACTCTGCACAGTGCGCGCGGTCAAGAGATCATTGACAATACATCAAAAGTAATCAGTGTATCAGTGCGTGGACCGAACGGGTTAACACATAAAGTGAAGTGTCGTACATTAAAAAGCCTGGACTTACCCGCGCAAACAGTGTCCGCCGCAGTGTTAACAGAACACGCCCACATTCGCGACTTGGGTTGCGAGGAAATGAGAGGAGCCAGACCACTGCTGTTGTTGGGCCAAGACAACTGGGAGCTGTTGGTCAGCCAGGAGACTCGCCGAGGAAAATCCGGTAAGCCAGTTGCCTCTTTGACCAGTTTAGGGTGGGTTGTGCACGGACCTGTAGGTACTCATCAGAGTGTTAATGTTCATTCACTAAATTGTGTAGTAGAATCAACTATCGACTTGCACGAGTTAGTCAAAAAACAGTTTGAGCTAGAAGCGATAGGAATTTCAGAGGTGCCTCGAAAGCACAAGGATGTGGAGAGAGCTAAGGCTATTCTAGACTCCACTAGCCGTCAGACAGAGAGCGGCCAGTGGGAGTTAGGGCTACTGTGGCGTCGCGACGACCCACAGTTACCTAATAATTATAGGTACGCACGCCAGCGTCTAGCCGGAATTGAGCGTCGGCTACATAAGGACGCTGTGTACACCGCAGCCTATACAGCGCAGATAGATAGGTTGTTGGCAGAAGGGTACGCGAGTAGGGTAGAGGGCGGTATCAAGTCCGATTCGGTATGGTATTTACCCCACGTCGGGGTAACGAATCCAAACAAACCGGGAAAATTAAGATTGGTTTTTGACGCCGCGGCTAGCTACAATGGGACGTCTTTAAATGACAATTTGTTGACTGGACCCGACTTGCTTAATTCCCTGTTAGGCGTGTTATTTAAATTTAGATTGGGGCCTGTAGCTTTTACTGGGGACATAGCCGATATGTTCTTACGAGTTTTTATAAGAGAACAGGATCGAGGGGCACAGCTGTTCCTTTGGACGACTGACGGCAATAAGGAGCCTGACGTGTACGTCATGAACTCCATGATATTCGGGGCCGCGTCGTCGCCAACGTCGGCAATTTATATTTTAAATAAAAACGCGGAACAGTTTAAAGAAACGTGCCCCGAAGCGGTAGCCGCCATACACGAAAAACATTATATGGACGACTACCTGGATAGTGCTTGGTCTGCCACGCAGGCCAACAGTTTAATTGAGGAAGTGACTCACATCCACGCCAGAGGCGGGTTTAATATACGGGGGTGGGTCACCAACTCTCAAGAGCTGCGCGATAAGCTCAGAGTAGATATGCCTGACCGGGTTTCCTTAGATAAAGGCGAAGGTGCGACGGAACGCACGTTAGGCATGATCTGGTCACCAAGCTCGGACCAATTAGCTTTTGACCTATCATTTAAGAAGTTGCCTAAAGCCATAGTAGAGGGACACGTGGTTCCAACAAAACGGGAATTCCTTCGATTTATCATGTCAATCTTTGACCCACTAGGTTTCTTGTATCCGTGTGTCATACAGTCGCGCATCCTTATGAAACGGATATGGCACACGGGAATTCAATGGGATGAGAAACTGAAAGAGCCAGAGGCCAAGTTGTGGTTTGAGTGGTTGCAAAACCTGTACCACCTTAATAACATATTCATACCTAGGTGGTACGGCCTCCAGCTAGAGCAACTAGAGTTGCATGTATTCGGTGACGCGAGCGAGTCCGCTTACGCAGCAGTAGCCTATGTAGCGGGGTTAAACACAGAAGGGGATAGGGATGTCGCGATAGTGATAGGTAAGGCGAGAGTAGCGCCACAAAAGGTGACATCCATTCCACGTCTAGAATTACAAGCGGCTGTGTTAGCCTGTAGACTAGCCGATACAGTAGTCAAGGAATTAGGAGCAGTTATTAGTAGCATTCATTTATGGACTGATAGCAAAACTGTCCTCAAGTGGATAAATTCAGACGCGTTAGAATTTCAAAGGTTCGTGTCACACCGTTTAGCCGAGATAGACAAAAGGTCAGAGAGGGACAGCTGGCGCTGGGTTCCGTCAGCGATGAACCCCGCAGACAAGGCTACCCGGATGGACTGGCCTAACAACAGCAATGAGTGGTTGTCGGGTCCCTCTTTTCTTCGCTGTCCACAGGAGCAGTGGCCGGCCGACATCAAGCTCGACGCGGTGGCAGAGCAGGACCTTGAAAGAATACAGCGCGTGCACACCGTTGCAGTACAGACTGAATCACTGCTGCAGTATGAGCGGCTACCTACGTGGACGCGCGCCGCTAACGTCATGGCGCGTGTGCATATTTTCATAGATCGATGCCGCAAGCGGCGTCAGACATCCCTTGTGTCGACAGATGACCTGCACGAGGCCGAGATGCGCCTCCTGCGTCTGATACAGGGGGACAGCTACGCGGAAGACATCGCTGCGCTACGAGAGGCCCGCCCATTGCCTCGCAACAGCAAGTTGCGGGCACTAGACCCCATGTTTTATGAAGATGGGCTGGTGAGAGTACGCGGCAGGCTGGGCGCCTGTAGCGAGCTCAACTTCGGGGAGCGCCATCCTATCATCCTGGATGGGAAGCATGCGCTCACGCGGCGCCTCTTATTCAAATACCACGTGGAGGCGCTGCACGCCAATCAAGAAGCTGTGGTGAACAGAGTCCGTGAGAGATTCTGGATAACAAACTTGCGGTCTGCGGTAAAAACCGTCACTGCAAGCTGCCAACGGTGTCGACTGGAGAGGGCCAAGCCGGTGACACCCAAGATGGGTGACCTCCCGGTGGCCAGACTAGAGGTGACGAGAAGAGCTTTCGTCCACTGTGGGGTCGATTATTTTGGCCCCATGGAAGTGGCTGTCGGACGACGCAGAGAGAAGAGGTGGGGCGTGTTATTCACGTGCCTCACCACACGCGCCGTCCACCTGGAGCTGGCGGCATCGCTGAGTGCCGACTCGGCGATACTGGCCCTGAGGCGCTTGATTGCGCGCCGCGGGCGTCCGTCGGACATGTATTCCGACCGCGGCACAAATTTCGTCGGGGCGCACGCCGAGCTACGCGCAGCACTGCGCGACATGGACCAGGACAAAATGAGAAGCGAAGTGACGGGACGCGGAATTGCCTGGCACTTTAACCCCCCGGCATCTCCACATATGGGCGGGTGCTGGGAGCGACTAGTGCGCTCAATCAAGAACGCACTAAAGGCAACGCTACGAGAGCGTGCCCCTCGCGAGGAGGTACTTTACACACTCCTTGCCGAAGCCGAGCTGATCGTAAACAGCCGGCCTCTCACATACGTGAGCAGCGACGTCGAGCAACCAGTGGTTCTGACCCCCAACCATCTCCTGCTGGGCACAGCCGCGGGAGATGCACCGTGCACGCGTCGGCATGCCGCCGACCTGGATTCCCGCCGCATGTGGCGACGGGTGAACGCGCTGGCCGACCTCTTCTGGAGGCGCTGGCTGCGCGAGTACCTGCCGACGCTCCAACGCCGTAATAAGTGGTTCAGTGACGTTCCAAATGTGAAAGTGGGTGACGTGGTAGTGATCACAGACGCGAATAAGCCACGAAACCAGTGGACCAAAGGGGTCATCCAAAGTGTATATCCTGGCGCGGATAATATAATAAGAGTGGTAGACGTAAGAACCAATCATGGGGTCCTGCGTCGACCTGTTGTAAAGGTGGTTGTGCTTCCGACAGACGGGAATGTAGTCGGATGAACCCTTCTACAGGGGGTGGAAATGTTGAGAAGCACAGCCCCCTAAATCTGTCTAGATAGGTATTAAATAATTATTGAAAAGCACAGCCCTCTAAATCTGTTAAGATAGGTGCTAAATAATGATGAACGACTTGGATAACGTATTTTTATATAGATAAATGTCACCAGTAGGCATTACACACCTATTTTTTATGTAGCACCTTGTAACTTCTTATAACAAGAAATACGAGTAAATTTAATGTGACAAAGTTCTATCTGTTAGAGTAAACAAACCCGTTGATTGGTCGAAAGGCGCCCATTGTATTCCACATCCTGGTTCCCACGATCAAACTAGGTCACAGGGGAGCGCGGGGTAGGGTATAATCGACTCTCCCACTAGCCATTGGATAGTGGGCGGTCGTGATAAGGGGACCGACCACTACTTGCGCTTACGTTGAGGGAAATAAAATGGGCGCCCACGGGCGTAACGAGACAGTCTTCCTACAACAGTCTTCCCATAGTCTTCAAACAGTCTTCTTCAAGTCGTGATAATTGTCTTAAATGTAAATATTGTATAAGTGTGTGACTTTAATGTAAAAGTATCTTGTTGAATCAGTGTTAAAATCGTTGAAGTTTAAATATAATATTTAGTGCACTCATCTTGTTCGTGTTTTCATTCAACCCTGCGTCCTGAATCGTGTACACCTAACATCAGTTTTCGATTTTTTTCTCGTTCTGTTGAACATTTTTGGTTCAGTTTTTTTTTGTGATAACTAATTAGCATAGTTTAACCTAACACCCTAAAAAATTATGGTTTATCTAGGAATTGCAGAACTTTGATACATTGAAAATTGGTCAGTACTGACCTCAAATCTTAATTTTGAACTTTCGAATAAATTCTTAGTAAGTTCTGCAATTCCTAGATAAACCATATATTTTTTGATTAAACCAAACAATATTATTACGCTGTCATCTGTCATTCGTGGATCTGTGACAGTAGTTACGGGTCGGCAGAAAACCGAAAGTCTGACAACCAGTCGTACCAAGGGCTATCTTGTTACCCAGTAACTGGGTTGTGGAGGTCAGATAGGCAGTCGCTCCATGTATAATGCTGCAAATATTCAGCTGCAAGGACTAAAGAAGAAAGACTGAGGAGAGGGAGAGACCGACTGAGAGGTCTGGAAAGACTGGAAGCTGACCCCAACATAGTCGCGAAAAGGTTAGGCAGATGATGATGGCATATTATTATACAATTAGCTATTGAGGAATAGCAACATAGCGTTATATGTCCGTATTCTACAATCGCTTACCTCGATATCATTAGATAAATATGTCGTAATAAGTGACTTGTCGCTGCCGGCCGTAGTCGAGTCGATGGTCGGCAGCGATGAGTCCTGGGACCCGGGTTTTCCTTCTGTGAAACAGCCGTCTCGCAGAAGGAGGCTGCGGAAAGGGAGAGGGAGATCTCGTCCACACACCCGGCCCGCAGAAGGTGCACCGGGCGTCGGCGGCGGGCGGACAACGCCCTCTTCCAGCCCCCTTAAATGGGTCCAGGGGCGACGGACTCGGGTACGTCCGTCGCCGCCCACAAATCAGGACCCGAGGTGGTGGTGCGTAGTGTTCCAAGCGCGCCCCTCTTAGACGTCGCAGGGGGAGTCAAACACCTCACTCCCCCCCATACCCGAAGAGGCCCGCGGTGGCGGGCCAGTCCAGACCAGTCGGGGGTTGTGGAAGGATCGTACGTTCCCGCGACCCCCGGCGTAGGTGTGAGATGGAACACCGGGGTGGTTTTTAGTCAGTAAGAGTCTGACAGACCCCGCCGCCACCGCCCCAGGGCGGCAGACATCCATGAGGATTTTCCACCCGGTAAACAAAACAAAAAAAAGGTTAAAACTGTGACAAACCACGCGCGAGCCGAGTGAGCGAAGCGAGCGTGCCGCGGCTGCGGCCGGCGAGTGCCAAAAACGACTAGAATACACAGTAATAATAAAATGTAGGCACGTTGTCCATTAGGTATTTCATACATTGTTGAAATGGATCTTCGGGATTTTAAGCTTTTGGGCAAATTAACTTTCGGGAAATTTCGACCAAACAATCATTCGGCGTTTAATTTTTTGGGATTTCGTCCATAGGTATTTTAAAATACGATCTTAAATTTCGGTATTGTAATACGTACCCGTCATTATAATTATTTCCTTAAAATACCTTAGTGAATGCTTACAACTTAGGCTATAAATTGCTCGAACGACTCCTTTCTGCAGCACAAATATAGCCTGAATGTCGGCTGCATTTTTGCACAACATGCCGTACGACATTACATTTAGGAAATAATTAAAATACACAAATCGAGCTGTTTTTACATAAGTAAAATGACGGAGTTTATAGACCGCGTAGACTGCAGAGCATAGCCGCTTCGACAGTTTGGTTATTATGTGGGCCCGCTGTAGCTTTCGAGTCCAAAGTAATACCTAAGAACACAATGATGTCGAACAGAACCAATTCCGCCCCATTTACTAGTACATTGGTTGTCATCTGTCATAGGAGTTCACCCTAAAACTATGCACTATTTTAACGAGAGCATTATTTACATCGTCAGTAACAGTCTGTTGGTCATCTGCAAATGACACATGTTCCTGACTGTTCTTTATAAGGCTAGATAGGTCATTAATTTATACGAGAAATAAAAAAGGGCCCAGAATTGAGCCCTGCGGAACTTCCATAGTGACAATAGAACCCGGGGATCGCTTACCGTTAACGCACACTCGTTGGATACTATTATCCAAATAAGAAATAAGAAGATCCAAGGCAGTGTTTCTAACACTACAGTGATCCAATTTCCTGACCAATGTATCATGAGAAACACCGATTCAAATTCGTGAAAAACACGAATACTAATCGAATACGAGTGAGTGCACAAAACACCCAATATTTAAGCATGATGGCTACTTAGATCCGAAAAAAACTGTGGCAACTTCAAAAATTGTTATTATAATAACTGTATTAAGGCTGTAGTCACTACTACGCTTTCTATCTCTTCCGTCAGTCAGCCAAGTCATTTTTTAAGACTAATTTTAATTTTGGAGCTTATATATCGACATTTTGCTTTGCTAACTTGCTTATAATTTGGAATGGTTCTTAACATATTGATAAAATTCTTTACTTTTATTATAATTTATTTCATAATTCAGTTCAAAAACTTTGATTCTACTACTAAATATCCCTTTAGTTGCCCATTCATTGAAGGTCGCACAACCATTAAAAGAGATCTGCTTTGGTATAAATGTCGAGTTAAATTCTCTACAATACATGGCAAAAAAATAATTGTACAGTTCATTAGGATCATCACTATAAGGCAAGTAGGGTAGTTTACTATTAAGTTGACATTTAAAGCTCTCCAAGCGACCCGCAGTTTTTGGCACTACAGTGATATCTCTCTTAGCCACTTTTTTATCTTGCTTATTAAATGTAATCAGCTGTCCGCAGCCGCAGGTCAGAATCCAGTTGGCTTCTTACTTTTTTATTAATAGATACAATATTAGTACGCACGGCTACAGATCAAGCTATACAATTCCAGTATAAGCTGATCTCGTATTGTATAGGATTTCCTTACAATAAGAGGTCAGTGTAGGTGTGTGTATATTATATTATCAGATCTATAATACATTAATATTTAAATTTGATTTAGCACAGAAATCTCGATGTTTTGACACGTGGCTGCAGCAGTATATTGCACCCGTGCGAAGAAGAGGCGGGTCACTAGTTGGGAATAAAGAATTAAAAAATGTTATTTCATTTCCATGTTGAATGATTAAAATATCCTGTGATAGTCCGTGACTACTCGGGTGAAGCCGGAGCGGGTCGCTGCGCTGGTATAATAAATAAACTAAGGGGCATCCATAAATTATATTGTTAATAATGCATAGGTACAATTTACTTACTTAAAATAAAATCCACCATAAAAGCTAAAATTTTATTTACAGGCAAATACAGTAGTAGGCCGCACGGCAGTTGTAACAAAACCAGTATAGCTGAAATATTTTACAGATAGATGCTAGAGTATTGTAGAAGTATGTGATGATAGATAACTACTTATAGGTTTTTGTAGTTCAATAGAAAAAGTAAACAAATTTTTGGTTTTCAGTGTAATTAAATTCATTGTGAGAATTTGCGAATTATGCAATCGTATTTAACAGGAGGGTAGTTCTGGTAGTACCAATTGCATGCTTCGTTTTGAAATGGTCGCCCAACACTGAAACAAAGTAAAGTTGGTGTTGTCAAGTATCGCAATAAAGTACCTACCTTGGCAATAGGTATCATTGAGAAAACTTTAATAAACAAACATATTTATTTATATATATACTTTATTGTACAAAAACAAAGGTGGATTAGTTGGACTTAGGTGGATAAATAGAAAAAAAAACAGCTGACTACAGGGTGTTAGGTTAAATCAAGGACATACTTTAAGGGAATGCAGTTTGTACCTACTAATGAAGTTTACTATGGGGATAACTCTGAAATATCGATGGTCTAGAAGACAGCTGATGTTATAAGAGCAGTTTTGTTAATTTTTCAGGAGAGCAGTTTACAGAAAGCTAAAATTTTAACAAGCTATTACACAAAAATTTGCAGTGAACGAGTGTTTATTATTTAACCACTATCACAGTATAAAAAACTAAGCAGTTTATTACGTCTTCATACAAATCGGCCGAAACAACGCACTTCGAAATCTCGGTGTACATCAGTATTCAACAGTCGCGCATGCGCCGCAGTTACGTAAGGACGCGGGCGGCGCGAGACGCTCCTGCATATTTATTTACGTGAGATATGGCACGAAGGTATTATCGACTGTATTGTTCAGTGTATGGATGTTTGAATTAATTATTCAATCTTGAAACCAGAATTTTAATTTTTTATTTATGTATAGGTATTACGTAGGTGTTATTGATATTTTCACACCACCTGCTCGACAATTTCAAATTATGTGTCATGCTGACAGGTTATGGTCTAGCCAGGCATTAATATTGTACTGAATTTCATTATGACCCACTTGAATTTGGAACATTGGAACCTCTAGTAAAAATCGCATACAAACATTTTCCATAAACTAATACACACAAAAAAAAATTGTTCGGAAATCAAACTTGTCACCGAGAGTAGAATACAAATAAAAAAAATTGAATTTAAATAAAAAAAAGGCGCGAATAAAGCAAATTGCTTTGCTGTTCAACCACAAATTAAACTACCAAATCTCATAAAAAAAATCGAGTGACCATAGTGATTGGTATCCAAAGCCATTGGCATTGCCAACAATCTACTCTCAGAAAAGTCCAAGGAATCGTACAGGACAGCCTACGTCGATTTTTACAAATGGAAAACTATAAAAGGCGTCAGGTCTGTACCTATCTAAATCAGTGTTTTAGTCTACTTCCAGCATTTATCATGTACAAAGAAGTCATGTAGCCTATGGTGCATCTATTCGATGCTCAGGTCAACAATAAACATTCAAATTAAATTGAAGACTTGTAATTGGCTTTCTGTCGACTATTGTTTCCTTTTTTTGATGAGTTTTTTTAGCTGTAAGTCTTCCGTGCTGTATTATATAAATAAATTAATAAATTAATACATACACCAAATTACTGGCATTTTTCAAAAGGAAATCTTGATAAGAAATCAAAAGTTTTCACAACTCAGAATGTGGAAACGTTTCTAAATAAAACCCCTGACCACAGCTTTCTTGGTAAGGTTAAGGTACTTATCCATACTGCCCGGTCTCGAAAATCCACCTTGTATAGATGTTATTATAAATATTGAACTTACTTATCCATGGAAGCTCGTATTTCTTCGCGTGTCAATGTGGCAGTCAGGTCAGGACAATACTTCCACCTCCTTTGTCCCGGATCTTTGGCCCGGGTCTGTTGAAAGGGCGACAGGCCTGGTGTGTTCAGGTCTTGACAGTTGCGACAATGGGCGCTGAGAGGTTTCTGTATTCACCAATGAAAATTGATTCAATATCAGACAGACGTCTGTTCGCTAAGAAGCTTTTGTAATAAATGCACCTACGTAGAAGAGTAAGAAGAGAGAAGTAGTAAGAGACGTATGTTCACTATAATAGTGACTTAAGAGCGTTTATAGCTTATGAGTGGCAACGTCGCAATTTTGTGTCATATTTCGTGGTTTTCACATTTTATCATTTAATCGGAGCTGTATTTTAAAAATCTGTTTACTTAATTAACTTTTTAGAATTACGTGAAAGTGTTTACAAAGTAAGTAACCGTAATGCTTAAGTACAGTTATTTTACAATGAAAATAACGCCCTGCAAGTTTCCAATGTATTATTTGCATATAAATAGAACTGTAAACGTAACGATTTCTTACCATTTACACAGTTTTCACATAATTCTAAAAAGTTAATTAAACAGCTTTTTTAAAATATAGCTCCGATTAAATGATAAAAATTTAAAACCACGAAATATGACACTAAATTGCGACGTTGCCACTCATAAGGTATAAACGCTCTTAACGTCCATCTTCTATTCTGTTGTGAAAATAAAAATCCAATCGCGCTGGCATTGTGGGTAGAGTCGTTCCTGTGTAATCTATAGTAGGGATAAGGAGCCTTTAATCCATCAACTCCACTCGCAAGCTTTTTATTATTTGACTATGAAAAAAACTAATATGCAATTGATAGATGGATAGATAAACCATTTATTCAGTGCACACAAAAGACGTAGCACAACACACAAAAGCACAATTAAATTATAACAAATTACATGACTAAAAAAAAACAAGGAGCCAACATACAAAAAAGTAAAAATACAAACATAACTAAAGAAATTAATTGACACTATGACATACTAAAAATCAAAATAGCGAATATATCAAGGTTGCTCCAAATGGAAGTCCAGCTCAGTATGTGTCAAGCAAATGTACCTGACGCTGATAATCTGCTGGGTCCCTGCAGTGACATACGGACAACGAGCGGACGAGATAGATTGGTGCTGTGACAAAGTGTTACGTGCGGAGTGAAATTATGTAAGTAATACCCGCAACTTACATCATACTTACCTATAGCTCAAGTCGAAACAACAGCGAGAACTTTTCTATATAGGTACCTTCACAAAACTTACGAGAGCGGGAAAATCTTAAATAATGATACCTACTTTACGAATAATACAAGTCAAGAAATGTAACTCAAGGTCAAAAATGGCACTACGCAAACTGTACCGCGGTGGGTGTGGCCGAAAACTGTACCGCGCACGGCTCACCGCTGACAGTTCGCGGTCCGCTGACAATTACGATTGTGATTATTATAATATTATTGTGTTCGTTGTTTACATACTGCAAATATGCCGTGCTGGTAGAAGCCATGCGGATATGAAGAATTCGGGTATCACTTTACACTTTCATATGTGAGTAATGAAACATTTTGAAATCCTATACTTGTGACTCTGGAAAGTGTTATGCAACATGAAAGCTTATTTTACACGTTTTGAAATATCAATTGAACTTAAAGGTTTTGGTTTTTAGTTAATTTAGTATAATTATAAATTTTATGTCACAGATTCCCGAAAAATGAAGTGCAGCGAAAAATATGGGTCCTAACTGCGGTTCGTTTGGAAAGAAACGAAATTGATTGGATGCCTAGCGAATGCAGTAAATTATGCAGCATACACTTTAGAAGCGACGATACATACATTTGAAATAACGAAAAGCTAAATTACAACTAATTGATCCAAATAATATACAAGGTGGAGACGACAATACGACAATAAATTAAACTGCGTAGGTATATCTAATGATGTTCCCAGCCTGCATACAAAAATTCAATCAAATATATCCAATAGTTTAGGCACTATAGCTAGTCAAAGATTGGCAAAACCTATAGTCGGCCCATCACTACTATTTAGTTAGTTTGTTTGAAAAAATTGCTTTTGTTATTTCGGTGTTAGGATTAATTTGATAAGTGCAAAAATACAACGCGTTACGCGAGTGCAGCTGATTGGCTTATTTGCATGTGTGTTCGCTCGTTCGAATACTGGAGGTAATTTTGTCAATTCAGTCAGTTTGGTGCTCCAAAATTGCTGCAAAATTGTTGAATTTCTCGTCAATTTATGTTCACAATTACACTTTCTGACTTTTATTATTTTCGCTTTATTGTTCAAAAGGGATCTCTTTCTCACCTCCTGTTCTCCTTCCTTTTGCACCAGACCGTCACAGGCATGAGTTCGTCTGTACCGGACACAATCCAGATCGTACTGGTATGAACGCGGAAATGGATCCTGATGTGCTGTTAACACGTTTGAGGTCAATTAAAGCGTCTTTAAATAATTATTTTTTACACGTTCTGACTGGTGATTTAAACCAGTAATAAGGGCGAGCCTTTTGCCATCAACCGGATTTCCGGGCACAAGTCAAAACTCTGAACTGCTACTGAAAATTTCCTGATGGAAATAACGAACTACAGCACAGACACTGGCTAGACCAAAGAGGCAGGTGTAGATCCTTACTCGATAGGATTAACCCAACTTTGCTCTCATACGTCAAGGAGGACTACATCATCATCCTTACCAAGTGGGATATAAAAAGAACGAGCCGAAACCTACGCAGTCTGAATCTAACATTGAGCAGAAATGATTGCTAGAAAATTAATTTTATTTAGTATACAAACTCAAGCGCCCGAAAGCGTGCACTAACCAAATAGACGTTATGTAGGTATTATATGGGTCTGCTTTTTTAACTTTTATTATAATGCTTTAGATGTATAAAACTATGCCTACCTACGTGTCAATATAACAATAAAGGTCAAAAAATTTGGTATTGGTCTTCAATATTTCCATAACCAGTCGGTCTCCAGGTATGATGCAGTATAAAATTTTTAATATGGCAATGAAGAGAAGAACATGTAACTCTCAGCTTGGTGTTGGGTCTTTTCACATCCATTAGGTAGGTAAATAAAGCAACAAAGTAAATAACTTACCAGGTTTTATAACCTCTGTGCACATCCCGTAGTCGTGATAGGAATCGTGAATAGTGTAGTCGTTGACGCCTGGTTTATCTACCCAGAACGCCTTGTCGCGTCGCACCATTTGCTCTATGACTGCATCAGGCAGTTCGTTTATTGTTGGCCTACATTTAAAACACAGCGTTAAATAAAACCACGTATAGTCACCCCAAGAAGAAGTATTACACGGAGCAGAAACCATTTTATTATCAAGTCTTAGTTCCATAGCATTGTATCCACGATATTTTTTTTTTATCTTAAATGAATCATAACAAGATGGTTATTTTATGTCTGACAAAATATTTCATAAAAAGGAAAATTGCAACAAAAAAGTGAAAAGGCCGTGTAAGAATAAAGATATAATTTTTTGAAAGTCTATCTTGATATCCATCACGTTTGTGCAGTTTCGCTAGCTAATTTAATTTGACCTTTTATGTATAGTCTCTAATCAAGAATGCGGTTGTCTTGGACTAAAGGTTTGACGACACGGTTGGCGCAGTGGTTAAGCGATTGACTGCTGCGTTACGTGTCGCGGGTTCGATCCCCGTACGGAACAAATATTTGTATGACCTGCAAGTAGTTGTTCCGGGTCTGGCTGTTTGTGTATGTGAGTTTAAATGTTTGTAAACGCACCCACGATACAGGAGAAATTCCTAGTGTGGGGCAACGTTTAAAAAAAAAAAAAAAAAAAAAAAGGCTCCTTCAAATAGGCGTGACACGCGACGCGAATCGTCGCAAAGGCATCGCTCATCGCGCGACTCGCGGGGCCTTTGTGTCGCGTCGCATGTCACGCCCGTTTGAAGGAGCCTTAAGTAAGTAGTTTCTGTTCTCTATACCACCAACTGTTTGGTTGGGCGAAGTAATTTTCACGGGTCTAAATAGAAGCAACAACAACATATATACAAAGAACTACGTTTAAAATAAATTAAAACGGGAAAATATATTTAATAAAAACGAGTTATAAACCTTGCTGGTACTTCAACGAGCTCTCTGGTGAGTGGTGCCAGACACTTGGCAATGCTTTGCTGCGTCAAGTGGGGAGGGCAGCCAGGGTTCAAAGCTTCATTGGTAGCCACCGTGTTGGACACATCGGTAATAATATAACTGTAAATAATAATTGTCATAGGCGAATATAAAATCTTAGTCCGATTTCTTTTAAACTACCGCATAACATGTTGACTCGCAAGGATAAGGCGATCTACAAATCTCGTAGATAAGGTCTTCAATTTAGGATCAAAGTCCTACACAAAGCTTGTTCCCGTATTCTTAAAAAACTCTGCAGTAACTACTCGGGTATAGGTACTACTATGGCCGCACGTCATCGTCAGTGGTAACAAAACCAGTATCTGGCCTCGTATTCTTTTGAAACTCCGTACCTCCTACGGTAGGCCCTCTCAAGGACAAAGGGTTTTTACCACTATACTGACGTGCGCCCTTATGTACTATTATTATTTGAACGTTTTCTGTTAAGGGGCTGACAGCAGCTAAAGCACGGTCACTGTCGGACTGCATAGAAAAGAAAGAGAAGCGCGATGACACAAAGCTGGCCATTTATTGCAAAATATAAAGCAATTCTCTATTTACAAAAAATCTTTTGGATGGACTAAAAAATGAAAACACTATCACGTTAATATGTTGCTTGAAGAACAATCTGAAAAAAATAACCAGAATGATTGCATGTATGGTTTTTAATCGTTAAAATAAATTTTTAGAGGTATCTTCGTGACTTTTTTTCTATCGTACCAAGTTAGTTGTATTATGTTTTCAACACACTATCTAACTAGGATATATCCTGAAGAATATCATATATTTTTCTGATTTTGTTTACTACAGTGGATCATATACTTTTAGGCATTATAAAACTTGTGTTTAGGTCATGTAGTCCCCTTAAATAGTTAACAGTATCAATAAGCTAATATGCCAGCTCCAGGTGCCAGGTAGTGTAGATACCCAATTGAAATCGGCGCCAGCTACCCTGCGGCCAGAGTGAGTGAAGACACCTAAGAGTAATGCCCGGGTGACTCATGGCTATTTTTCAAAGCTACTTCATCTACTTCAACATCTTAATTAATATAAAAAAAATAGATTAATGCTCTAGGCTTATAATTACTTGGCTGGATCGTAATCACCGAATTTGGCGACATTACTTGCAGGATTGAGTGGATGACGTACTTTTGCCATGTTGCCCGGCACTGCACTGGTAGAATTTGGAATTTAGAAATATTTTTGGCTTTTGATTGCCCCCTTGCACCCCTTTGCCTTATAACACGCTTTTGATTTGATTCAGTATTTGACAGCATTTGATGTTTAAAATAATGACAGATGTTTTTTTTTTTAATTTTGCTGTGTTTATTTTGGGGGAATTATAATTTTATTAGTAAGCTTGATTTCCTTGATTTACGTACCTACCTAGCTAATATAGCGAATTATCTATGATTTATATTTTGAACAGAACGGTTACGGTTATAATGGCCGGTTAAAAAAATACAATCCAGTTTTTTTTTTTATAGTAGTTCTAATAATGACTGACCGGTCGGTGCAGTTGGTAGCGACCCTGCCTTCTGAGCTGCTGTGAACTGATCCCGGGTTCGATCCCGGGACAAGTCAAACATTTGTGTTTATGAACATGTCTGTTTGACCTGTGTCTGGGTGTGTATATGTATATAAGTATGTATATCAGTCATCAGGTTACCGTAGTACAGGTTCTACCTAGTTGGGAACCTGAAGACCTTGTGTGGATGTTGTCTCATAATATTATATTATTATGAATGATACAGAGCACCTCGACAAAGAATGTTGATTTGAAGGCACTTATTCCCTTCACCGCACAGTGTGGTATTATGACAATCTAGCTGGACAAAATTATTTTGTCCCATATTTACGTGTTATTAGGTGGTAAAATATAAATGAAAAAAAAAGAAAAAAGATTGGTAGTTTTAGACGTATAATTTAACAACAGAACATTGTTTCCACAACAAGGTATACATCAAAATGAATACTTATAACAGTAAATACAATAAAAAAGTTATACAGTTTATTACACTTAATTCTTAATTAAGAATTAATTAAGAAGCTTCGTCAGATTCTTCAAACCTTTCATCAGTCTTCAGATTCTGATTCAGATTCATGAGAATCACTATCTGTTTCGTCTTCTGTCATCCCAAGTTCAATACTTGGAATCCTTATTTCTAATAGGGCATTTACCTCGGGTTTAATATTACCACGTTTTGTTTTTGAAGTCGCACGCAAACTAGCGATATACGGATCCGATGAAATTAACAATCTATTTAATAAATCACGATTTGTGTTAATTCTCGAAGATTTTCTTGTAAAAAGTTCCCTGAATTTCCTATTGTGCTTATTTCGAGCCTCTTGAGCTTCTTCAGACATTTGACCTATTGCTAAAATGCATGCAGAAATTATATCTTTTCCGTGAAATAAAATTTTATGTACGCTTACTGGCATTGGGTACCACGAATACTCCTTAAAATATAATTCTCTTGTGGCCTTGGCGAAGTCATGGAATTTGTCAATATTTATGTGATACCCGCTATTTATGGTCTCTAATATGACATGGAAGCGTTTGATAAGCTCAACATTTACACCAGTTATTTCTGCTGACTTTTCAGCATTTCGGAAAAACTTACGAGCTGTATTACCATCATTCGTGTTTCCAGTTTGTTGTTTTGGCATATCTACTAAAAGACCCAATTCGCTTCTAAACTTTTCTTGTAAGAACTTCTTTTTTTCAGCCACTTAGGTTTTATTTTCGGTTCCCCTAGCCTGCCATGTTTTTATTTCCAGACGGTAAGATATGTGCAAGATGCATTCAAATAACCTAATCCAAGAATGCAGAGGTGATATACCCAGAGACAGAAATTCAGTTCTTACCGTCTTTTCTAAAATGTGTTCTTCATTATTCATTTCACTGGGTTTGGCACCACATATGTAGCATGTTTGTGTGGATGTACATGAAGATACTGCATTACAAATTTTTCCGTCTATCATACAGAATATCAGTGTTGGCTTTACTAATACTTCCATGTCATTTACAATAATTTTAGTAGGTATCAGTGATCTAGCTTGTTCTTTGATTTTGTCAACTTCGCTCACAATAATAGTTGGAGTTTCTTTGGCAAATACAAACTTTATGGGTCGACAATATCTAGTTGATGATGTCGAAGGGTTTTGCCAAACAATTTGTTTACCACTTTGGCCATTCATTGCATACATTCGTATTGGCACCATTGAAATGCTGAACAAACTTTCATCACTAGAGTGTGATTCGGAAAATTTTTGTTTGTAGCGATTTTGTTCTGCTCCATCACAACCCCATTTAACAACAATATCTAAATTTCTTAACTCTTTTATCGCTTTCAGGACCTCTTCTTGCACTTTGCATAATCTTAATATTGTGTGATCCATTAAAGATTGAAGTTTAACTTCGGCATGTGTTTCTGAAACATCAATTTCACTTGGATAACACAATTGTTTTGCCGTTTTCACTCTGTAGTATGGTGGATACAGATTTCTGTTAATCACTTTTGATTGCTCTCGTATGATACCATATTGGTGTGTCGACAGATTTGCATCAACGATTAATGCCAAAGCTTGGTCATTCGAAAGCCCACTTCGCTTTGGGTTTATTAAACACCTCCGTGCTTTTTTTATTTCCGTTCCTCTTCGGGGTGAAAACAGGGAAAGCTCCTTAACAATAGCTGCTGAGTCCCTTTTTCCTGATTGGCGAAGCTGTATTTCGTTTGCCATCGATATCTCTTCTGGACACGTAGTTTCAAGAAGATGACGAATTCGCCGTTTCTTTGTTTTTTCACTGGATAATTCAAAGTCTTTCGGTGGTCTTCCGGCACGTTTACTTGTTCCAGGTAGTGAAACATCAACGTTAGTTTCACTGACAATATCCGTAAATGATATGGTCGCTTCCAACCATGAAGAATTCGTTTTCAGAAAGCGTTCTCGATGTCTTCCTGATTTCGACCATCTTTCGTCAATCTTTTGACTAACTCTACTAATTGTTGCTTTTAAACTCTTCAAAATATCATCGGTAACGGACTAGACACTAAGTTCTTGTAAAATATAATGCAACAAAGCATCTTGTCTTGATTCTTTGGCGTTAGCAAACGAAACATCAAAAAACGAACGACGAGAAATATGCGAAGTCATACTGAAAATAAGAAAATGTTGTATGAGTGTCGCAAACTTTCGCAAGCAAATGAAAATTTTTCTTGTAGTATATGAATATACCTTTCAGAAAAATATACCCAATGCACAGGGAAATGCAGGGAAACAAACTAAAACCCGCGATAAAACTCAAAAAGTTCTGTTTGTGATTAAATAAAAACCTTACTCTGTTAATTTAATATTTATGATTAAACTAATATATATACTAACAAAATAATATATCAAAATTTACCTTGAAAGTCCCACAAAAACGATAACAACACAAAATCACCACTAGCACACAGAAACACTGCGTATTCATCGAGCGAACTCAGACGAATGAAACGGTTGCAGCGAGCGGTCGGTCGGCGTGGCTCAGGTAGCCGGCCGTCCCGACCTTTTTTTACCTGCTATTGTTTCGCGTGAATTCCTAGAAAATGTACTAAATTGTAGTATAACTTGTTAGCTTTGAATTTACTCCATTAAAAGGATCAATTGAGACATGATCTAAATTGACTTTTGTCCTTCTAGATTCTCAAAATATCATACTGTGCACCGTTTTGATAGCAAAACTGAGTAAAACGATGAAGTAAAACATCGCGAGTCCGGCGTAAAACCGAAAATAAAGTAACAGATTATTAATATGTGACATTTTTATTCCTAGTGAATCTTTATGTGAAACTTGATCGAAACTGTACCCAGTGTTTGTGTTCTTTGTGTAAGGCTAGCTTTATTTGTTTTTGTCTCGCTTTTAACCATTATTCGTCGTCAAAGTGAACTCGCAAGAAACCTCTGATCCTGACCCCCTGATGAGCCTTTACATATTTCTCCTGTCTTGACCATCGCCCTCCCCCAAGACACCCATATACTAACGCAACATGGATACGGAGAATACAAGTCGAAAAAGGGACGCTGTATGGGGATATGATGATGATGATGATGATGATGGGGACTCCCTTTTCCGCACTTAGACTCTCATTTGGTCCGTTGTGCGTGGGGATACTGGCTAACACAGCCAGCCTAGCTCCGCCCAAAAGCACAGAAGCCTCCTGGGGGCTTCACAGGCTTCGCGGAGCGACCTCACTGTTCCGAGGATTTCTTCCCGTTGAGAAGCCACAGCCTCGCACTCCAGGATAACGTGGGCGGCTGATTCCTCGGCGTCAAGGCAGCCCCTGCAAAGGGGGCTATCTGTGGCGCCTATGTTAAAAAGATGTTTGTTAAGGGGGTTATGGCCCGTAATTGTTCCTATAATTATTCTGAGGTTATTTCTACTCAGGTTGAGAAGTTTTTTGGTTAACCGCGGGTCTACAATTGGTAAAGTCAATTTGGACTGTCTACAGTCTGTTGCCCGTGACATTGTGAGAAAGGCAGAGGGAGAAGTGGGTACGGGCCTAGCACTTCCATATCAGAGCCTCTCTTCGCAAGTTCATCAGCGGCATCATTGCCTAAGGATCCACTATGCCCTTTGATCCATTGGAGGGTAATGCGATTAAACGTCGATAACCTCTCCAGAGCTAAATGGCACTCAAAAATTAGTTTATTGTTAGTTTGTTTGTTTTCTAAAGCTTTGAGCACAGATAGGCTATCGGATAGGAATTTAATGCCGTAGTTCCGGATGCCTAAGCGCTTTACTGCTGTTGCGGCTAGTGTTAAGGCAACACATTCACATTGAAATATCGAACTGTGTGTGCCTAGTGGTATGTGAAGGTTAATGTTGAGGTCAAGGGAGTGTACGCCAGCACCTGAACCGTTTTGTGTTTTTGAGCCGTCTGTGTAGATGCGCACTTCATGGGCTCCTGACTGATCCCTTTCCTCCTGAACTGTTTGTATAATATAGTTTTTGTTGAACATGGGTTTGTTTGGTGTTCTATCACACGGGGCAGCGATGAGCGGTTGGTACTCAATCGCCCGGTCCAGGATGTTAGCGTGTGGGCTGGTATGGTTTTTGCCCCATATGCCCAGATGCATTAGCCTGATGGCAGCTAGCGCCGCCTCCTGCTGTATGTTCAGGTCAAGGGGAGTTAGTGTAAGGGCTATCTCCATGGCTGCAGTTGGGGTGGTTCTCATGCAGCCAGTGGTAGCCGTACAGGCCAGTCGTTGGAAGCGTTGTAGTCTGGTAATGGTGGTCGAGAGTTCAGTCCTTGTCCACCAAACCAGAGCGCCATAAGCCAACATTGGCCTGATTACCGCTTTGTATAACCACAGAGTTATCTTCGGAGAAAGCCCCCATGTTTTCCCTAACATTCTTTTGCATTGGTAGAGTGCAATTGTGCTTTTATTAAGTTTGTAGTCAAGGTGCTTGTTCCAGAGAAGTTTGCTATCAAGGATCACCCCCAAGTACTTGACTTCGTCTTTAAGTGTTAGTTCAGTGTTGAAGAGTTTTGGAAGCCTATGGGGTCCAAAAGTTCTCTTGTTGGTAAACATTATTAGTTCTGTCTTCGAG
This sequence comes from Brachylomia viminalis, assembly GCA_937001585.2. NCBI lineage: Eukaryota > Metazoa > Arthropoda > Insecta > Lepidoptera > Noctuidae > Brachylomia > Brachylomia viminalis. The sequence continues at coordinate 15,604,768 of OW443293.2, read as the reverse complement.
GGGTTAACCGATAGTTCGTGCCTCGTGCACCAGCTCTCGATTATTTTGAAAGCCCTTCTCATGAGATCACATGAGATGCCTTCAAATTTCCCCGAGATCAGAATTGCTATATCGTCCGCGTATCCCACCGAGTACAGACTGCTGGCGTTAAGCTCTGCAATGAGCTCATTTACGACAAAATTCCACAGCAGTGGTGACAGCACCCCACCCTGTGGGCAGCCTCTACTCACGATACCTCGCGTGGTGGTGTTCACGGTAAACTGAATGGCACGGTATTTTAACATGTTATTGATCCATTCTATGAGTGTTCGCGCAACACCGTGCCTGGCAAGTGCCTGCTCGATGCTGACGAAGTTTGTTTTGTCGAAAGCACCTTCTATATCAATGAAGGCGCCTAGGGTTGGGTTTTGGCTTTAAGAGCATTTCCAATGCGTGAGACTACGCTGTGGAGTGCTGATTCAGTTGATTTGCCTGCACAGTAGGCGTGTTGATTCGGATGTAGAGGTCTCTGTACCGAAATTTGGGTTCTGATCCTCCTATCCCCCAGCCTCTCCAGTGTCTTCAAGAAGAACGAGGAGAGGCTTATAGGTCTAAAGGATTTGGGCTGGGTGTAGTCGTCCCTACCTGGTTTCGGTATAAAGATTATTTTTACTTCCCGCCATTTCAAGGGGATATAGCGGTGGGCCAGGCTGGCACGAAAAACCTTAACCAGGTAGTCAGCCAGTACATCTTGGCTCCACCTGAGCAGAGCCGGGAAAATACCGTCCAGTCCTGCTGCCTTGAAAGGTAGGAAGGTGTTGATTGCCCACGTTATTTTGTCTTTGTCGATTACTTCCAACGCCATTTCCCAATCTAGGCTGCTCGTGGCCCTCTCCGTATGTGGTTCCCAGCTTTGCTGGGTGGCAATCTGGCATCCTGGGAAGTGGGTGGTTAGGAGTAATTCGCTTGTCTCAGCGTCGTTTGTTGTGTAGGTGTTATCTGTTTTTTTCAGGCATCCTATTGAGTGGTCTGTCTCTTGAGCTAGACAAGTTTTGACCCTCGTTGCCTGATTGTTACTTTCGATGTTAGTGCAGAAACGCCTCCAGCTATTCTTTCCTCTGAGGCGTATCAGTTTTTTATAGGTTTTACGAGCTGTTGTATAGCGGTCCCAATCTACTGGCGACCGTGTGTTCCTAGCTCTGTTGAACAGTCTTCTCAACCTGTGTCGGTGTCTTTCCAGTTCTGGACTCCACCAAGAATGGCGAGCTACCGCCACCGTGAGGGGACCGCTCGTGGGTACCGTGAGGGGACACGACTGTTCATAGCTAGATAGAAGGATGGATGTGATGTGGTTTACATGTTCGTCTATGTTGGTTATTGGTATCTCAGCCGGAAGGGCGTGTAATCTGCTTAGTTCAGCCCTAACCAGTTTAGTAAACTTGGCTCGGTCTGTGTTGCGCGGAACCCTTCTTGGCTTTGGTTTAGTTAGGTTGAAGTTAATGGTATAGCGGATCCATCTGTGGTCTGAGCATGATATCTCAGTGGACACATGCCAGTCCTGTATGGAGTTGGATATACCTATGGTTGCTACAGTTAAGTCTATTATTGTTTGCGATCTCGCGTTTATGAATGTAGGCTCGGAGCCCTTATTTAGTAAAACAAGGTTATTACTAAGAATAAAATCAAGCATTACCTCACCTCGGTTGTTGGTTTTGACATTACCCCAGAGCGTGTGATGCGCATTGGAGTCTGTCGCGATGATTAGTTCCAGTTTCTCCTTTTCACAGTACTCAACCAGTAAGGCGAGCTCTGGCAGAGGCACCTCCTCGTCGCCTGGCAGGTATGCCGAGGCTAGTACAATGTCCGGGAGTTCCTGTTCGGTTCTGAAAAGCCTGACTGCTGTCAAGTCCCTCGAACAGAATTCGTTGATTAAAAGGTTAGGTACATGTTTTGGGACAAAAATGCAGGTACGCGGGTTACTTGCGGAGGTGTCTAGCAGCAACTTGCCCCCGATGTTGCCAAGACCGCATATTCTGCCACCCCTGATCCACGGCTCTTGGATGAGGGCGATGGTTCTTTCTTGTTGGTTCTCCAGCTCTCTGCGCAAGGTAGCCGACGCAGATTGGCTGTGCTGGAGGTTAGTCTGTAGGATCCTAGTCCCGCAGAGGAGAGGAGCAGAGGCTGCTGTCCTCGCCCTCACTACTCTCCCCCGGCGGAAAGCACTCCTCATCCGAAATCAGACCGGACGAGGGTGGATCCCTTGTTGAACCTGCTGTTGAAACAACCTCCATTGCTGCCATGGAAGTCGCCAGATCCACCGCCTCCCCAACAGTCCCCACCGCGGGAGGCGACGGGGAGCGTTCAGGAAGCGGCGGAACAGACTCCCCCTGGGGCGCAACTGAGGCTGTACGTGATGTTGGCGCGGCAGCATCCTCCCTGGCACCGCCCTCGTCCAGGAAGCGGATGTATATACTACCCATGAGGTAGTATACTCGCCGTTGCTGGTCCTTAATGGTTTTGACCATGGGCTCCGGCACACGAAAGAAGAGACAGGTACCCGGGGGCTCCTGTCTAGCCCTTTCATGTGTCAGAGTCCAGGTGTTAATTTTTAGGTTCTGGTTCTGCCTCGCCAGCATCCCGTTGTGTTCTCGCTGTTCTCGGGAACAAACAACATACACATTGCCTTCTTCGGTATGTCGGCTTGAGGTCGAACGGTTAGCTCGGTCCCCGGTAACGGGGACGATAAGTTATGTATGACCCTTTTCAGCCAGGCCAGTGTGAAGTCGTCCTCACACCATGTCTTAAGGACTCCTTCAGCGAAGTGGGCCCGACCTCTAAAGTGGATCGCGGTACTGTCGTTGGTATCGGTTGTGTCGGTTGGTTCAGGAGCCTTTAGCAGCGTGGTCGGAGCCGCGCCGCAGTCTCACTGCGGTGATTGGACCGGACCTCTCACTCCCCGGTTTGGTGAACGCCATGCTGGGCGATGAGAGGTCCTGGGCGGCAGTGGCCTCCTTCTGCGAACACGTCATGTCCCAGAAGGAGGCGGCGGAGCGCGCGCGGGAGGACGACCCTCACGCGGCGGCGCTCCGAAGACGGAGGAGGGGTCGGAGAAGACGTCAGTATGACGGTCATCTCCGACTCCTCCCAGGTGGAGACCAGCAGGCAACGGGTGCGGGGGCACCCTTGCCTGTATTGCACAGGCCTCCACCAGTGTCGGACGGGAATGGCCAGGTGTTCCCGGCCATTCCCGTAGCCCCCCAGTTAAATGGGGGGCATGCGGGGACCGCCAACTAGGTGGGCATATGCCGGGAGGGCTGTGGAAGCAGAGGCTGAGCCAATTTCCCATAGCCCTCCCATCACGGCGTCGCGGGAACACCGCTGAGTTTTAGTGGGTATACTGCCACTCTGGCAGGGAGTCCCACATATCCCGTCTCGTCCCCCGACGAGCGGAGATGCGTAATGTCATTTCTCAGCGACAAAAAAAAAAAAAAAAAAAAAAAAAAAGGAGCCTTTAGCAGAGCCCGGAGCTGGTTCTCGATCGTCTGACGGATCCCCTCCGCTTGCTCCTGCGTCATTTCCAAGAAAGGCTCGGTCATGACGGCAACTGTTGAGACCGCTCCTCTCAACATTGCCGCGCGATGGCGGCAGTGAACGAGGAGTGCGGGGACAGCGGGGTATCAGCCGGCCGACGGCCGAGCGCGGGTCCCGCACTACACAAGTCAGCTGTTGCACGCCTCCACGCACGGCTGCGCTTGCGCATTTTATTAACGTCTTTATTTAATTTCTTGTTTCCATTTTAAATCGACCTTTTACCTTTGTTATTTCATCATTTTCTTATTATACTTGTTATACAGTCCACTCTTGCTTTAATTTTACTATACCACGACCTATCGTCGCGATCAGCAACGCATAGCTCATTGCTCCTGAAAGACGCGGCCGCTTCGGCGTAGCTCACCAAAGTTCCGTCCACCATACGGGAGCGAGCAGGCTTGCTCTTCTTGCCTACCCCAGTTGGTGTGACGGTATCTTCGGGATGCGAACGCTTCTGCGCCCTGGCCGGTGGTTCTGTGTTTGGTTTTGTTGGGTTTTTGCGTCCTCTTGGCCTCGCGCTGCGCTTGCGCTTAGCGCCGGCGGCAGCCTCGTCTTTTGGCATCTCTGCCGTTGTCGACACCGCTTTGAGGGACGTGTTTTTCTTGGACACTGTGTGCCCTTTTTTGGCGTTCGATGCTCCTGCCAGTGGGGCTTTAGCCAGACTCGTCAGGTCCCTCTCAGGGTCCGCAGCCGTTGACGCAGCCCGTGTTTTGGGCGCATCCACATTTGCAGTACTCCTCGAGTCGCCATGAGCGAGTGCTGTCCTTGGCCTTTCGGTCAGGTTCGTGTTAGAAGGCGCATCCATGGACGCAGACGAGGTTGGGGTCGCTCGGGACGCAGCCTGTTGTGGCGCATCCCTTACGGGTGCCTTCCTCGTCGCATCCTTGGACGCAGCCGGGCGTTTTTTTGTTTTGTAGGGTGCATCTGTTGATGCACTCTTGGGCAGTTGCTGCTTAGGTGCATCTTGAGACGCAACCCTTGTTTTGGATGTGGAAGGCGCATCTGAAGACGCGGCCCTTGGTGGGTTTGTTTGTGTAAGCGCATCCGACGAGCGGGACGCAGCTTGTGGTTCTTTATCCATAGGTTTGGACGTTTATGTTTCACCGTTGGAGCTCTCCACCCGCCACGGAGCCCTCAGTCGGGGACGTCGCCCGTTCAACGAGCGTACGCCAGAGCTACTCCTTCGGTATAGGATCAACCTAGTAGGAAGTTGACGAGCCCGCACGCGACGGAAGATCACGGAACTGTATACGACACGAGACTATGCCGCAACTCATCCCGAGACCCCACGCCACGCCGGCTGCCCCCCCCCCCCCACTAAGCCGACCCTCGCTTGACATCCCGCTTATGGGATGCCTCAGCCGATTGGTCGTGGGTAGCTACCCCACGATCTCCCGTGTAAGAGGAAATCCGAGCCAAAGTGATGTGTTGTGTGCAACCTGCTCCACTCAACCACCAGGATTCCTTCATCCCTCCGTACGGGTCCCCGCGCACGGCACAAACACGCGGGAGGTCATTGCTGTTCATCATCTGCTCTTGTTCGATGGTGGACACCCAGGGGCATGACCTCGCCACCCCTGAAATAAATCGTCCAGTGATTTCTGTTACGTCTAATTCATATGGAATTAGACCAATAACAGGGCGGCAACCTCGAGAAGGAACATCACCAGACTTGCCTTGAGGATCTACACGACTTTTGCGCTCTCCCTCAAGACCACGCCACCCTGTCCCCTCTGAAGGAGGAGGCAAGGTAGGTTTGCGTCTACAAAACCAAGCCAAGCAATCAAGCAAGCGAAGCGTGTTGTTGGAAGCCAAAACATAAATTTGCAAACGACAAACCCTCCCCGCTGTATGGGGATATAACAATATAACATTATCAACGTAACATTTGGAGGGGGGGGGGGGGGGGGGGGGGCTGCTACTCTAAATATTCCACCCAAGATACCGAAAAACATAATCGCCAGACTTAGGTACTTATACTGCCACTACTGCCAGAGATGATCAGGACACAAAAAGGTTTATAGTTATTAACTTTTTAATTCAACATAATTATGCTGCCACCATCGCATTTCACGAATGGGTCTTGGTAGGGATATCCCTATTGAATGGTGGTATTAGTAAGATGGACATGTTTTGTCTAAACTGTTCCTACTCAGCTCTTCCAGTTGAGAGATACACCGACAATACAGTTCTATCATTGTTGTCACTTTGGCCACTCTCACTACATTTAATAAACCACAATCCCAGACGTTAAGCCCAGTTCGTTTAACGCAAAAATCATCCGTAAAACGGTCTTCGTAAACCCGGGTCCCCCTTTTGCCTGGCTATAATAAACAGGCTCTTCAAGCCATAACTCAAAATTACTCATTTTCCCCATCCAAGAATGGCCTGCGCTTTCCCAACAGAAGTCACCGAGCCATCCATGTTTAGACAGGAGTACAACTCCAAAAACATTTTAGACCTTATCTGTATTAAGGTACGCCGTTAACGCATATCTACGCTTTTGTACAAATTAGAGTTCTTAGGAATAAGGGGAACGCCGCTGAAACTTTTTGCCGACTACTTAGACGATCGTTATCAATGTGTTAAAATTGACAATATTATTAGCGACGAGCAAAAAAACACAGGTTTTGGTGTTCCCCGGGGAAGTATTTTGGGCCCCACCCTTTTCCTGATTTATATTAACGATTTGTGTAGTTTAAATATTAATCAAGGCAAAATTATATCGTATGCAGATGACACTGCGTTAATATTCACCGCTAAAACAAATAGTGAATTGTTTGAATATGCTCAAATAGGTTTCAATACTGTGTCTAACTGGCTTCAAAGCAACTTACTAACATTAAATGCCGACAAGACAAAATATATTCACTTCTTCATCCGCAAACCGCATTTTAATATTACTAACTCTCATCTGTATGCCCATCATTGCGGACTCCGCTCAGTCAGCATAATATGTAAGTGTCCTTTTATCCTCAAAACATGTAACATAAAATATCTCGGGGTTCTAATAGACGAGTCGCTCTCTTTTAGACCACATATTGACAGTTTGGTTACAAGAGTGCGCAGGCTAATTTTTGTTTTTAAAAAATTGCGAGCAATTGCAAATAAAAAATTTGTGGCACAACTTTACTTGGCCCTAAGTCAATCTGTAATACAGTACTGTATTACTTCATGGGGTGGAGCACCAAAAACCTACTTACTGCCTCTTGAAATAGCACAGAGAGCCATTTTAAAAGTAGCAAACTTCCATCCCTTTCTCTATCCTACTGATCTGCTATACAAATCCTGTAACGTGCTGACCGTTCGCCAGCTTTTCATAACGCACTTAGTATTAAAACAGCACACCATGCTCTCATATAACATTGAAAGTACTAATAAGAGACGGAATGATATTGTATGCGAGTCAAATGCACCCTCTAAATATGTCTTTGTAAACAGATTTTATAAATTTTTAGGCCCATTTCTATACAATAAATTAAATAGGAAATTAAGTATCTATAAATTAAATAATTACGACTGTAAAAAGATTATTCTGCAATTTTTACTTAGCATATCATACAGTGAGACAGAGAATTTACTCGTTGTCTGTAGGTAAACAAAACATGTTTAGTTTTTAAGTTAATATTAGTTTTTAATTAGTCTTCACCGTTTTTGTAATTTTATATTTTAACATTATAAGCACCTTTCTAGTCTGAAACACAGGTTCTACCTAGTTCAGGCAAATAAGCAACTGAGTCCTCTTAGATAATATTTAATTTATGTTATTGTAAATCTGCACCATTTTTATAAATAAACGAAACGAAACGATATACTTATTTATCTAATTAACTTAAGTGAAAGTATACATATTTAATTAAGCACGGTTAGTAAATTCTCTATCTTCGTAAGACATACTTTGGAGAGCATCCTTCAGAATTCTCTTACAATTTGTGTATTTCAAGGAATAAATGTTTGCTTTCGCGTTTAGCCTATTATAGAGGAGAGGACCGAGGAACAAGTAAAATTTGGATATAAAAGCATGTTTTGTTGTATTCATGCTTTTTTGTGGACATACTATATCTTTACGCCTTTTATTAGTATATTCAGTGCTGAATGGTAGAGCTGCGTGTTGTTTTAATACAATGCCCATTATAAATGGCTGCCGAACTGTTAATACTTCACAAGATTTGTATAGGAGGTTAGTAGGAAAAAGGAAATGGCGGAAAGTATACACTTTGAGAATCGCCCTCTGAGCTCTCTCGAAGTTTAGTAACATTGTTTTACCAGCTCCACCCCATGTGAATGCTCTAAGACCCCATGTGGTAATACAGTAAGTTAATATCGATTGCCATAGAGCAAAGTAAACTTGTCTAACTATTTTTGGGTCAGCAATGTAACGTAATTTTCTTAAAACAAATATCAACTTGCGAATTCTAGTTTTTAAAGCGTCTATATGTTGTTTAAACGAAAGTGTTTCATCTATAATAACACCTAGGTATTTTGTTGTATTTGCCATTTTAATGTTGGGACAAACACATTGGTTATCTGTAGGAATCTTAGTGCAATAATGAGCAATTAATGTCGAGGTAGTGATAGTTGATTTTTGCTTGCGCATCGAAAACTTAATGTAATTTGTCTTGTCTGCATTTAGTGCTAGTAAATTTTGTTGAAGCCGTAATAAATTATTAAATCAATTAATTAATTATTGTTGTACTTACATTTTTGATATGTTACAACATACAAAACTGCGGATCAGCGGAATCGTAGAGTGGGTCAAACTCGATATTGCGTAAGTCTTCTTCAAGTTTATTTACATTTAAACTAGAAATAGTGCGAGTGACTGCTTTAGGTAATTTAAATTTAGTAGGGCAGCACTGTGATCGGTTACTGTTGAATTAATTACAAGGGCAAGTGCAGGGAAATTGGACTTGAGTATTATATGGTCCAAACAGGAGCCACTTTGATGTGTAGGAAGCGTGTGAGCGGGAACCAAACCATGGAAGGCGCATAGGTTAAGGTATTTTAGCCGATGCGTCTTCACTTTCTGGAACAATATTGATATCTATTAATATCTGCAATTAAAACGGTATTTTTGAAAGATGATAGGTTCTGCAAGGTGTCGATTAGAGAGTCAGTGAAATTGATTATATTTCTAAAAAACGGGGGCCGAGAATCGGCCTGGGATTCTGGACGCCCAGGGCGTCTCCTGCAGCGGCTAGGTTCGCCAGAGCGCGAATTTTGCCTCTCCCTCACGCGTTCCGCCTCCTCCATCGCGAGCATCACTGCTTCGCAGAAGGAGGTGACGGCTTCCCATGCCCTCTCGCTCCGCCTGGACCAGGGCCGGACGCGAGAGATTGCCACTGCCGATCGCCTCCACGAGGACACGGCGGTGCTCCGCCCAAGCCGGGCAGACCTACACCGTATGCGCCACCGTGTCCTCCGGGCGATCCACACAATGGTGACACCCAGGGGTTTCCTCCCGCCTTATAAGTCTGGTCAGATTTTAGGGTATAAATTATCACGCTATTTGCTACGGGGGATGAGCAATACTTCAATTTGTTTGTATTCTTCTAAAGTTTACCGCAAATTGTAAAAAGATGAGCCAACATTTTTGCTATACCTCTAAGGAGCTAAGCTAAGCTGTTTTTTTTTTACTATACCTTCATGGAGCTAATCATGTTCATGAAAAATACGGATTGATTTTTTGAGATAGGGCATTAAAGAAAAAGGTCTTAGGAGCCTGTCCTAACTTTTTTTGAAACATTTTGTTCTGAACTCATTTCTGAACTCCTCTGTCTACGGAACTCACAGATAAAAAAAAAGGGACAGTCAGCAAGAAAAAGGCACAAAAAAAGCCAATTTATGCTGTTTACTCTATGGACCAACTGAGGTTCGGAATTCTACATCTGTGGAGGTTTGAGTACGTAGACACATGGTATAATAATATACTTCGCCTGGTATTCTCTTCCCACGATGGCCTAAGACTACGTCACGATAAGTGTTGCCATTGATTGTCCGTTTCAGTAAATTTAGGGTCTTTCATAATTAGTTAATAAAAATAAAATAAATTACTAACTAGCTTAACTATTTAGTAACTCTTGTGATTCATCTTTTTAGTTTTAAATTAATTAACATATTTATTTATTAGTTCATAATTGCTTTGATAAGTTAAAAAATGCATTTTGCTCAGGTAATTCAATCACACACAGTAGCCACACATCGAATTGACAAGTGTCATACTAACAGCTCCCCATTTCATCACTATCGTCGTGTCGCTCATACCTATAGCGTTGTTTCGCTCGGTGAGCAAAATACTGTGGTTTCCAAACATTAGTTACTATAAAAACTGTGTTTGAAAGATACACAAGAAAAAAAAAGGTTAATTGTTCCATACTAAACTGTAAAAACAGAAGTAAAAAAGGCGGAGTAATATGGTTTTTTTCTTTACCCAAAGAAGAGATGATAGCAAATGAGTGGCTTCAATATTGTAGACCAAAAACAACAATAAGAACTGGTAAGTACCTTTCTACACATTATTTCATTTATCTACGGTTGTAAATTCCATTTATGGCATAAATGTACTAATTCGGCTGTGCGCCCGAACATAACCTAACCTAACTAGTTTTTGACTTATTTTTCAAATCGAGTTAATTGCGTCCTATTAGGTTTTCGTCGTGTACTAAGTTGGTCCATTTTATTATTTTATTTTGTTTTGTAGGTGATTTTTTTTTTGGTTGTTTATTTAGTCCTAATTAAGGACAGGCAAAGGGATCTTGGCCCATACAGCCAAGTCAGATTTATTTTTTTTTCAAGTGATGTTGACGTAGCTTGCTAGATAGTTTTTTTTTTCAAATATGGTTTAACGGCTCTGTCTTCAAGGCCTTTTGGGCTCATCTAAAATATTAATCAGTGTTTTTCGGGTCTCTGTGGACTCAGAATACATAATAAACTTTTTCGTTTCTGTATCGACTGACTACTATGACTTCACAATCTAAACTAACTAATTTACCCTTGCAAAGAATTGATCAGGGTTGCTGATTTATAATGGAGAGACAATTTAATAAATACCACGGTGAAATTCATTTTCACTAATTTGACTCGGATTGTTCATGATGCCACAAAGGACTTGTATCCTCAAATTCATTATGAAGTAATACTCTGTTTAGTTCGAACGAGGACCTATCTACGAGTAAGGGAACTAAATAAAACCATAATATGCAATCAATTAAAAAAGAAGCAAAGTAAAAAAATACAAAAAGTCTCAAATATTTCAATTTATTGAAAATGATAAAAATTGAGTAGCCGTTGTATTATTTTTATCTTTTTCCCCACTAAAAAACTTTGAGAACCGCATCGCAACTGATGACGTATACTTAGGCCAATCACGTGACCCAGCTGTCACGGGAAGAGAATACCAGGCGAAGTATATTATTGTACCATGCGTAGACAGAGAAACTAATCTGTCTACGTTTGAGTACTAAAAAAGCCAGAAATCTCAAAAAAAACTTCCCATAAATTCCGTAGGAAATGAGACTGAGATGAGAGAGAACACTACACAAGTATACCAGTGTATGACAACAGTCGAATTATTCCATTACTTCACTGGGCTAAATAGGGAACAAATATAGCAGATAGTTCTGTAACTATAACTAGAGGACAATCATATAAAAGGTTAAATCTTTATTTAACCTTTTAAGTTATTGTCATCTCGCTATGCCTTTAAGGAGCTATGCAGTCAATCATGACATACCTAATATTAGAACGGCCATTTCAGTCAACTTTCAACAAAGCAAATAGCTTAGCGGTTCGACGACGGCTTTGCAAACGTATGCTCGATTCCCAAATTGATAATTTTTGTGCTTGGTTTTTTTTACATTTTGTTGTAAGTACCTAGTTCGTAAAACTTACACCGAAAAACATAAAATTTAGGCCTCTTCTGTCATCTTCGGTTATAATAAAAATAAATAACTATGGTTAAGTGTCTGTTAGTGAGAAATGACGTGTGTTTTATTAGATTAAATTGTTATTAAATCTACTGTAATATTATTTTAGTGATAGTGTTCGTCAGGACTAATCATCAAGTAAGAAAGGGTCCGCTTAGTATATAAACTGGAACGCAGGCGTTCATTAATTCACTAAAAACTTCTCAAGCAATGGTAATTACTACTGAAGGCTGCGGGTGTCGGCCCCGACGAGCTGGACGAGCTGCTTTTCGCACGGACAACTGTACGTCGCTAGCTCCCGCGTCGCCAGTCCTGACTCTCTTCATATTTTGGCTGCTGAGACCAAAACTACAAACGTGGTACTTACACAGGAAACTTTTATAAAAATGTGGCTGTTATTTAGTAGATTATATCAGAATCTACTAAAATCACAGCAACATTTTTATAAAACTTCCTTACGACTTCCACGCGAACGAAGTCGCGAGCAGAAGTTACTTTATGAATCTGACTCAAGCAATACCTGACCACGATTCCTTAAAACTGACATCGATCAAAAATTATATACACAACATTCTATCTCCTGACATCCCTCCAATGGAACATGAGGAGTATTGGTCCTAAGAAGCCTGATCTTTCCTTTTTAATTAACAAATATAAACCATCAGTCTGCGGCATTTCCGAGACATGGCTTTTACCTGAAAGAAAATTCACAATGCCGTGTTTCAGCAGTGTTCGTAATGACAGACGTGATGGATATGGTGGATATGCTTTCATCAATAGCAAAGTATCATTCTCCCCGAATCCTCTACCCTTTGTTAGCGATAACATTTGAATGTTGAACAAGTTTTACTATGGGGCCGAATCAAAAATCGCGAAAAAAAAATTGGTTTATCCTACATTTATGTTTGCATAACTCGTCAAAATGTAGATACGGAACAGTTTTTTTTTTCGCTATTTCAGGTTGTGTCACATAGAAGTTGTTCGTAATGATGAGTATAATGGCCCCTTTTAAGAGGATGATGGTGTTTAGAATTATACTCTGAATAAAATAAGATTTAGATTTGAATAATATTTTCCAAATCTCATTATTTGGACGGATATTAAAGGTACTTATATTTATATATTTTTCTAATAGTTATGAACAATTATGGTCAACTTTCTCTTTTGTCGACTCTGTCTCTGACGGCGGTGGCGGAGGGCTTGCCCCTGCCCCTGGCTCTGGCGGGTGGAGCACAGGCCTTGCTCCCCATCCGGTGATGGGCCGGCTTGCCAGCTGCCGCACATACGGTGCAGTGCGGCGCGGCATTACAAGAGCCGGCCTTGTGACCGGGCTGACCACAGCGGAAGCAGTGGTGGCTGCGGTCAACCTCCGAGCTGCATTTAGCTCCCACGTGGTTGCCCACCTGGCAGCGGAAGCACCTCAGAGGTCTGGGTTCCAGCAGTTTCACCTGCGCGGAAACCCAGTAAGTATAAGTCCTTATAATGTAACTGTTTGCTGTTCCTCTCCATAAAAAAGTAAATAACCTTTACTTCCAATTTTAGAGCAAATCCACCTTTCTTTAAATGAGTCTCTCCATATTGGAACAACAAAAAAGATTCACTATTGATAAATTGGTACAGAAAGCACCTCTCTTCTCTTTCTTCATTTTGAACCAAAAGCCGATTTGGGACTAGTCAGCTAAAACAGCTTTTGGTATACCTAGGTAGGTATAATAAAGAATTTCCAAAACGCAAGAGACGACTTCGAGTTAGCTCTGGAGCGTCACTGGCAAGGATGGAATTCCTTTTTTACTGATGCATCTAAATGGGGTAAACGGAAAGCTCGTCATAGGTGGCAGCACTGTTCAACGTCTACAAGCGTCATTGTTTTGTTTATGTTTACTTTTATGTCAATCACAAGTTAAATGAAATCTAGATAAATATGTATGCGAATTGGAGTATAATAAATATATATAATATAATATATATATTATATAGCACTAATAAAATACGAGCTAAGGAAAAAGGACGCGTCTAACATTGGTAAAAAGTAGATAATTTTATAATTTATAGGTTATTTTATGTTTGTTGACTATAAGTTATTTGTTTGATGAAGACTGGAGGCGTTCGACAGGAATAACCAGGTTGGAAGTGAAAACCAACTCGATGATGATCTCCAACTGAAAAACTTCAGAGAAGTTAATTCTAGCATTGACATAATATATGATAATTTAAACACGCAGACACCTTTACTATATTTTACATAATATCACACTACAAGTGCCTGTAGGTAATGAACTTGTGAGCATTACCTGTATACGAATTTCTCCCTTAGAAGTCTGCAGAATCTCGGATTCATTTCGAGCATTGACTTATATTTCCTAGCTCAATGATTCCGAGTGCAGAATAGTTGATAATTAAATAATTATACTTAATAAGTTAATAACCCATTGAGCTAGCTATTATAACCGCTAATGACCAGCGGGAAGCTCTAGTTCCCAATAGCAAACTACCGTCAATGCCCCCTGGGTACCCTGGGTGCCCGGCCTGTTATCAGCTTTTATTAAAACAATTGAATACTTAGAAAACCCCATTGTTTACACTAGAGCGGCGATGACTATTTTCACGGGTGCATCAACTGCACGGAGCAGAAACAAATCCACTGTAAAAAACCGCCGCGTCACGGGGTCTAGAGCAGATAAGTCAATGGGTAGACCGGCTCCCTTAAAATAATAACGTTATTATTCTAAGCCGGCTCCACAGTCACAGACCAAATAGCATTCCACAGCCATGGGAAAACAAAAATGGTTGATGTAGGGTTGCTGCTGACAGAGGTAAAATAACTTTGAAAAGACTAGTACTTACTAATTCCATGGTAGCACGCAAGTGGGAAAAAAGCAGTGCTGTCAAAACTAAAAAAAATACTAAGTGCGTATAATAGTCGATTTTAGAAAGGGTTATATTCGATGCAAAATGCACACTTTCATGAATACAGTGTTCCAAATAGTGTTCCATTCGCACACTTTCATGAATACAGTGTTCCAAATAGTGTTCCATTCTTAAGAATGGAATTATTTTACGACAGTGACAAAAATTTAATAGTCACCCTTTGGGTGATGCAGAGACAAACAGTGGTAGATGCAATTAGCACAAAAATGTTAATAAATATTTATTTAGATATAAAATAGCCTTATACCTACCTATTGTAAACTATAAACATAATATATACAGGGTTATTGGTAAAACACCATCAACCTCTTAAGGGGTCATTCTCATTGTACTCATCATTATGAACAAGGGACCAAAATATATGAAATCGCGAAAATAAATTCAGCTGTCCCATACATTTATTTTCAGAACTCGTCGAAATGTAGGGACCAACAGATTTTTTTTTCGCGATTTCATATTTGTTCCTATAGTAAAAGTTGTTCATAATGATGCAACACACATGAACACACAGATGAACCAATCTTTGTCGACCTGCGAAAATGAAAGTACAATTCTGAAGGGACGTCAGACTGCTGATGGGCAGCGGCTGTGCTCCCTAACCACAATAACAGATCGCAGTGACACTAAAGGCCCGTCCACACGTACCACAACTACACCATTGGGCAAGCTGTGGTTACACGTGTGAATAGTGTCGCTGAAACTTCTTGCAGTAGCGTTGTGGTTGCGTTTTCGCTAGTAGTTGCGATGGGGTTACGTTGTGGCTAGTGTTTGCAGACAGATCAACTCCGGCTGTGAGAGGGTCGTCACGTCGACGCATCGCTGTGGTTGCGACGTCGCCCAGATGTGGTCGGTATCATACGGTTGATTTTGACGGCCAAATGTGGGATATGAAATAGAACTGGTGAATAAACTATTCATTTTCATAAAAAACATGCGGCCGTCCACGTGGTGTCTTTGTTGTACGTGTGATTGATCCCTATTGGTTTCTAGGCATTTCTTTGAAAACGCTTCCGTAGATGGCGACAGTGCTCCTGCGCTCTCACGGTGACTGCAGACGGTTGCTACCAGAAGTGTTTTTTTATTAGATTGTCAACCGCAAAGCTACTGGCGTCTGCGGTCTGCCATTGCGTTTGGAATTGCATCTTAAAAAAACGAAAGAAGTGGTCGTCAGTGGCATGATATGATGTAATCATAGTTAAAGTGATTTGTAATTTTCACCACGTTCTGCAAAGTTTTCTTTTTTGTTCGAGAAAGCTCAAAATATTCAAATTCGCTTCAAGGCTCCTACTACCATTACCGTACGGACGCAAGGCACTGTTGCCGGTTCCTGAAGGTTAGCTCTTACCGACCGTAAAGTAGATAACGACTTGTTTATGACACTCTATACATTTCGTCACGCCGTAGCGACCCGTTGGTGAGTCAATCAGCTCAGTGCTCAACGTTCATTTAATAACAAACGGGCTACTTTTTCAGAAAAATATTGTTTACACATTGTTTTCGCATCACCCTGTAATATTAGGTACCAGTATTGAATCAACTCAACTATCTATCTCAACCTCACATAATGGTTGCTTATTCAAAATATGGCAGGATAAAATAGAGTAGCTTCTGCCAGACGTTTTTTTGAATCATTCACAGTTTAATATTCCTGACGAAAGTAACCGCACCGAGTGAAGCCGAAGAGACACTGACGACTGCTGTCGAGGCTCGAAGCCATGGATGAAATTAATATAAACAAGTAACGTCAAAGCTGAACTGTAGTATAGGCAAAAACACCGTTCGCTATTCTGACAGATATATGACATACATACATATACATGACTTTCACAAGATTTTAGTATTAAATGTATAGGTACTCTGTTACTTGATCATGATTCTGTAGGAGATAGGACACGTGCGATGCCCTATAAGTAGGTATTAAAAAACATAAAATTACTATTTTACTAACTTTACTAGTACCTACAGTGGGTAGCCAAATTATTAGGGACAGTCACATTTTTCAGTCAACTTCCGATTGTGGGTGCACTTGACTGCAGTTTTAAGTGGTAAAATGTTGCAGGAATGTATTATTTACGTTCGCCATGTCTCTATAACTTAAATTTTAAATGGATGTTAACAGTTAAAGATTAAATTTATTTTCTAAAAATTTTTAAGTTACGTGAGAGCAGCAATCTAATTTTAAACGCAAAACAGTGAAAGACGAATTTGAATATTTACAAAGTTATCTTCTTAATAAATCTACAAAAATTAGTTATACTAATATATATTTATTTCAAATTTGTACATCCACAAATTTGTTAGTAACACCAAAATACTTATAAAACTAATGTTAGTACAAAAATACACATTACAAACTAAAGACCTACGTGGACTATCTGACACTAGTACGCGTGTTTACTTGACCGCATGCAGTCGTATCCAGCGATCGAGCATCGGAGAGTCCCATCGGTCCACCAATACGGCCAAGATGCTGTTGGTACCAGCACGCATGCGTGTAAGGATGGAGGTGCTACGCTTACGCATAATAGTAGCGAAACTGTCTACGTTGGCCTCAGCAAACATAGCGGAGGCGCTGCAATACCGCGGCAGTCCCATCAGCATCCTGAACGCATTGTTATACTGCAGTCGCAGGTCACTGTATGCCCTTTGCAAATAGTCAAACCACAGGCCGCACGTGTAACAATATGCTTTGAACAGCAATAAAAAATTTTTTTAATATATTATAAAAGTAAATCATTTACCAAATTGTGGAAATAATAATATTTACACATTTGTTTCTGGCTTTCAACGTGGCACGAGGGTGCATTTTGACAAAAAAATACTGATATAAAAACGCTTCTCCTGCATACCAGTCACTCCCAAAGGAAGATAGCAGACATTTTGGTGTTTCTAAGTTGGCAATAAATAAAATAAAATAAATATTTGGACCAAAATCAGCCAATTTCGCCGAATAAAAAAGGTAATAGCGAAAGAAAACGCATCACGACCCTTGTCTCTGATAGGAAAATAAGAGACATCTGTTTGCAAAACAGAAAAAAAAGTGCTGGGCTTTTAACTCAGCTAGTCCAGGAGTCAGGAATACTAGTTTCCAAGAGAACTGTGCAGCGAAGGTTGTCAGATGAAGGTTAGACAGGTCATCGACCTGTAAAAATACCTTGGTTGACTGATGCAATGAAGATGAAACGCCTTGCCTGGGCTCGAAAACACCGAAAAAAAACGGTTGTGGTCTGGAATAAGGTTAGTTTGCATTATTACTGCTGTTTTACATAATTTCATATATATATTTTTTTTAATAATAAGCATAATTTTTTTTTTTGTGTTTTTCTTAGGTCAGTCAACCTTTGAGATTCTGGGCGACAAGAGCATCTTCGCTAGGCAACGCCCAGGAGAAACATACCACCCTGACTGCACCGTGGAGAGGGTAAAATACCCTGTTGAAATAATGGTGTGGTCTGTCATAAGCGCTAAGGGGGTTGGGCGCCTTTATATTGTCCAGGGAACCATAAAACAAAACCAATACAGGCAAATTTTACAAACTCTCCTGTTGAACTAGAAGAATGGTTCCCAGATGGTGAAGAATTCATGTTTATGCATGATTCAGAACCATGTTATAAACCCAGAAGCGTTACCAAGTTCTTGGCAGACCACAACATTCCAGTTTCACCTTGCCCTGGCAATTCTCTTGACATGAACCTCATAGAAAATTTTTGGGAGACTACCAAGGCCAAAATAGCCAAAGAAATGATAACGACCAAGGTCAGACTCATAAAAAAACTAATTGAAGTTTGGCATTACAACCCTAAATTAAAAGAAAGTGCCATAAAGTGCATAGAAAGCATGCCCAGGCGTATAGAATCACTAATTGAGGCAAAAGGAAATGTCACTTAAGTACTGATCAGTACTAAGTAATATTTCTTTTCGTTTATTTATTTACTTACCTATAATTTTCATTGTTTTAATGTTTTAAATTTTTTGGTCTTATTCTTCTTAGATGACAATTTTTTTGAAATAAAGCTTTTGTCATTCCAAAAACTGTGTTTCTCTAATTAATTTAAGATAATACTTTACCAATACCATTTTATTGTGACTGTCCCTAATAATTTGGCAACCGACTGTATCTTACTCAAATGTCAATTCACTGAATTTTGACGTGACTTCACGCGACGGATCCAAGCGTAATAAGTTTACACCATGTTTACACTGATACAAGGATTTTTTGACGCTTGAATGACATTGAAAAAACGACGGCAAAAAACAACTTTGATTAAAATACGGTCTACATCCAGGCGTTGGTATGCTACAAGGCTACTATGAGGGAAGACAGAAACCCACATGCAATTATACAAACATATTATACATAGACTTGCGGTCGGTTAAAAATAAAATCATATGATCATGGCACATACTGTCTCTGTGCGGTGCTTTTTTATACCTACGTACAGTATATCAACTTCATTTTAAATTCTTATTTAATTTTACCTGACACATGCCAAGAGATAAGATGCCATAAGACCGGTCTTTGCGAGTCTAGTTTTAGGCGATTATGAGATTAATACAACATCTGTGGTAGGAATAGCCATAGCTCTGTCAGAGTATATATGTTCTGTGGCCATAGCGCTTTGCAACACTTACGCACTGTATTCGATAGTGAAAAAAATAGAAAAATATTAGTAGCAAGGTGAACGTTCAACGTTTGTGAATGTACTTCACAATCGCAAAACACTACTAATATGTGACTCATTATAATTTGATAGTAAAGGTATACGTTAATAAAAACAATGTCAAGGAATATTGTTTTCGAAGGGTGGTTAACAAAATCTCCACCGAACAGGCGTATTTGGCGAACGGTGAGCTCAACTTTAGCTTGGCATTTTACCTTTGTTGACAGAGTAAGTGAATATCGGGTTTAAAACAAAATTGGCTCTAAATATTATCAGATCCTAAGCAGCTTTGATAGCTATTCGTTAAAGGTACTTGACGAATTTGTGTAGTGTTTTCTTTTTTTTACTACAGAGATGGCGCAGGCGCTGGTTTGCCTTGCGGCAGTCGGGCGAGCTCCCAGGGCAATATTTTTTAGACTATTATGCTGATCGCAACTGCCGTCGTCTCAAGGGCACTATAGATCTGGACCTCTGTGAGCAAGTAAGTGCATAAAAGTGAATGTAAAATCTATATTTATAAGAATGTTATGAAAGCAATCAATAATAATTATAGATTTTGTGTCAACATCAATTAATTGTCACTTAAACCCGCTATTCTTCGTAGATTAAATAGTAATGAATCCCTTGCATACAGAAGTGGGCCTGCCAATAACAAATATGTTCAAAGAACTGTCACAATGTCCACACACCATTTCATATGAATTGATATGTGGTATACAGTGTGTTGTTGTAAGCAGATGGCAAGGGATGCAGCCCATTCCCTTGATATAAACCCAGTGAAATGTGTGAAAAGCTATTCCTAACATTTAACTAAGTACCCCCTTGTATTTGAATGTATGGAATAGCTTGATTTGTAGTATAGTTTTGAATAAATAGTAATAAATTAACTTTACCATACCCAAACCATACATTTTAATTATACCTTACTATAGATTGGGCTTGCAAGCTATGGGTTAGGTTACTTGTACAAACTTAATGGCCAGTTTAACTGATCTCCATTGATTCTCTCGCCAAGTGAGAGGTTATAAAATTTCTCATTTTGATGTAAGTACTTTCACACTAAGGGCGAATTTCACCAAACTTTTATACCTAGAATAAGTCCCTGAGATTTTCTTTAGAATTTTTGGCAGATTTTCCATACTACAACTGTCAGACGTCAATTTTATTCCACAAATAAAAGATATCTGACTTTGGTAAAATCAGCCCTAGGAAAGAGTCCATCAAAATACTTGACATTACATGTCTTTTAATTTATATGCCTAATTACAGAGATTAGTAAAATTGGGCCATGAATCATCTAAAACAGGAAAATGTAAATGAGAGTGCCGTTTTGACTCACATCAGTATTTAGCCCTCTCAACAGGTCGATCATTGGCATTATTTAAATCCTGGTGCATGAAAGGAGCCTCGCAGAGTTGCATTAAAAATACCATATAAATATTTTTAACACTAGCACTCAGTAACGAGTGTCTAGCTGACTAATCCTATACCTTACAATAATTACCAATACCAATTACCAATAATATACTCACAGACAGAGATGTCTTCCTGCAATTGTATTAAGTACCTAACGGTACGGTAATGGCATTGCAATTGATGATAACTGCAGGCTATAGTGCCACTGCAGTTTTGATTCTGAATGCCACGTCGCATTACGACGGCAGCAGCACTCGTCTTCTTAAGCTTTGCCACAATACGTAAATAATTGTTTGTCAAACAAGTATTGTCGATCTGATAATGACAGCCACTGAAAGCACTACTGGTTTGCAGTCACTCGACCGCAGCAGCAGGCGGCACTGTTGCCATCTACGGAAGCGTTTTCATAGAAACCAGTTGTGTCGTTGCGGTCTGTCATTGCGTTTGGGCGGCGAGGCTTTGCCGCTGCCGTCTGCAGTCGCCTTCGGACCTGTACCTTCAATCCAGTCCATCTACTTACTAGACTCACTTTCAAACTAGGCCTAGTTTAGCCCATCATACTATCGCTATTATTTTTCAAATTGTTGTGTTGAATACTCGCACCACTCTACCCACAGTGAGATAGATGGACAATGAACCTATATGTGTTTAGTATGCAAAACATAAAATGTGGAACTAACACATACATACAGTAGATAAGTAAGACTTGTTCTCGTTCTCAAATTACCTCTATGGGCATTTGATTCTTATGTTAATGTTGATATATTCGTAGACTAATATATTAAAAATACAAGTATGTTATAGTACATTTAGCAAGTGGTTGTCATTGGAAGGTGTGTTTTACTAATAATATAGAATTCATACCAACTAACAAAAACTAAAATTAAATTCAAATTTTTTGCTTAATTATAGTTGAGTACCTATGTATCGCTGTTTAAGTAGTAATTTCATAATGTACATATTTCATTTTCAATATAATTATGTTATATACCTACATAATATTAAATAATATTTTATAGCCACATTATCGGATTAGGTTTAAAATATGTAGTATATGAGGTGAAAATAAATAAAACCTTTATTAGTATGATAATTAGCCTGGTGAATACTATTTCACTACCCCCCACTGTCCTACAGTATGCACGGTAGGGTATGTTTATAGTTTCCTTGCAATAAATATTTACAAACAGATAATGCAACCTAAAACAACCATCTTACATAAAATATCATGTCCTAAACCTCTGTAGTTAAATAAAATCAAAGATTCAATGTTTTCTAATAGGTACCTACATCATGTACTTATTTACCATAAATGTTGTTATTGTCAATTGGAATGCTTCATTATGAATGTGCAGATATAAAATCATGCAAGTTAATAGCCTCGTGCAGCAGTGCAATAGTAGGGTAAATTATGGCAAAATAGGCTCACATCATTATCAAGAGCATAGCCATAACAATCTCAAGATTCTAGATACTAGCTTTGCCTGCGTGATTTTACTTCGTTTTCGCTTAGCGTTCTTACTGACTCTTTTTATTTTTGCTCGGCTACTAGGTGTCCTAGCGTGATGTTAAATAACTTATAGCCTTCCTCAAGAGTTGGGCTATCAAATGCCATAAGAATTTTTCAAATCCGACTGGTAGTTTTAGAGATTAGCGCGTTCAAACAAACAAACAAACTTTTCAGCTTTATTACTAGTACTAGTATAGATGTTTAACTATTAGCTTTAAATTGCAATAAAATAACATGAATCAAGGTTCAAAGCATAATAGCAAATAGTTATAAAATAATAAAACTCAGTGTTTGCGTGACAAAAGTACCTACATAAATAGGTAAATATAAGAAATTAACGAGTAACTAAGATGTTATTAAAATATGTAGTTTTTCCACATTAATGAATTATACGTACCCAAACATAACATTGATGATAATTACAATAAAGTTTGAAAATTCTATTATTAAATTGTGTATCATCAATTTATGTTAAGTTTTCCCGCATTTTGAATAACATTTTACCTGTTCTCATAACAATATCCTTAATATTAGCAGGTTTTTAGGGTACCGTAGCCAAAAGGCAAAACGGAACCCTTTTATCTTCGTTCTGTCCGTATGTTCGTCCGTCCTCACAGCCATTTCACTCGGAGACTAATATCACTATATCGATTAAAGATATACAATGATGTTGAATACAGTCATGGTCCTTTAACCCTGAGTTTTTTTCGCCATTTCTTCTCAGGGGTATTCAGATAGGAATTGTCGTCTCCATCTAGCTTAGCTATCAATTAATAGTGGCTGTGAAGCAGGACCAGCATTGAGCCAAGCATTTTTATCAGCGTTGTAATCTCCCATCTTATAATAGGCCTGCCTAGCCTACATGGCGTGCGTATTATACATGATTTAAATTTTGTCTCATTCGGTGACTTCACCGAATAAAAATAAAAACACATACTTATGTGGGGCAGTATTTTATTGTAAGATTTGAAATAGTATATGTACCACATGAAAGGCGAGTTTACTTTAGCCAGTCTGAAACCTGGTTGAACTAATAGGTCCATATTTCTAATATGATAATTTTGTTATGTCTTTCACCTGTTTTACTAAAAACCTGTAGATTTTATCTAACGTAGGTATACATAATGTTTTCATAGATATATTTACGAGGTACCTTCATGCTGTTAGTATACTTAAATAGTTCCATTAGAGAATCGCGCCTGCGCAGTTTATAATATATCTTATATGGCTCTCATGGCTCTGTTCTGCTGAATAAAATAGACTCTATGTCTGCAGCCCGCCCCAACGTAAAGTACCGTAAGACATGATACAATGAAAGTAACCCAAATATACCTACTATTAATAGTTGGTGCGATATGCACTTCGGAAGTCATAAACAATTTATCCAGCCCTCGTATTTTTATTTAAAATTAAAACTTCTTTACCAACCCATGGTCAGCAAGACGGCCAGTTACCACAAGCAGCACCCGTTCACGAATATAACGCAAAGATCAGCCATTGCCCTCCTCGCCATATTTGCGGGTAGGAGCTGCAACCCGACCCCCGACGCTAGCGCAGCAAGTGACATCTAAGGGAGCATGACGAACTTGCTACCGGTTGCTCAGACAAGAATGATAATTATGATCCATTGACGAGGTCGCTAGCTAACCACATATTGCAATACAACTCATTAAAATACATTGTAATGAGTAGATTATAACAATAATAAAATTGAAAATGAAATAAAATAAATAGACACAGTCAAATAAAATAAATAGACACAGTCAAATAAAATAAACAATTATGTGAACTCAGGTTATATGAGTTCATATATTTGTTTATTTTAGTTTCAGTACGTAAGCTAATTCTGAAGAAAGAACATAAATATTGTTTTAAGTTAATCACAGCGACCAACTATTATTATCGTTAAAGTAGTTGATGATAGAAAAGTATGCCTTTGAACAGTTTGAACTAAGGTTAGATTTTCTTTAGCTTTAAACGCATTACAAGGCAAATCTAGCAAAGCACTTATGCCAAGTCCTATAAATCAGTTATAAACCCTATGAAGCTGATGAAAGCCCATACGTAGTTTGTCCTTATTTCTAGTGTTAATATTATTAATATAACTGTGTTCGCGTTGGTGACGCTGAATCCGGGTATACTCGGATCTAGTCATAAGGTTTCTATGGTGTGGTCATAAGCACACACCCTTTTTTTAGGGTTCCAAACGTCCGAATAAAAAGGGCTTTCTCCGAAAATATAGAATCGATTTTTTTTTTAATTCATGCAATTGTTCTACAGGGTGTCCCAGTATACTTATAGATTACAGGAAAACCTATAAGAAGTCTATGGTCTTAAAATAACATGGTAAATCTCTTAATATTGTACGTACACAACATTTGCAGTTGGAGTGTATGGGAGAAGAAGTTTTTCAACTATGATGTTAGGTTTTTTTCTTGGGAAAAATTCATCTCAAGTACGGAACCCTTCATTGTACGTGGCCCGACATGTACTGAGGTTTTTTATAATAAACTGTAGAGAATTCAGTAAATAAATAAATTAGGAGAACTAAAAAACAAAACATTTTCAATGAAATGTAGCTTTTGGGATATGGGATTGTTTCGGTTGGAAACCGCAGAAATAACCATATTTCACACAGGTTATTTGTCAATACTATGAAAACATTCTTATTTTTGCTGCAGAAAATATCAATGTTGTGCATGCGTAAATATTCACCCCGACTACATAGAACAGAACCCTTCACTGTGCATGGTTCGGCACACACTTGACCGGTTTTGTTTGTGTAGACGGCATCGTCATGTAGTACTAATATGCATTTCTATTATAGTTACGAATGTGAAAATATTTAACCTAGCCATGAGTTTAATAATTTAATAATTTCAGGTTGCATTCATTTCCTAACAAAAGTTAAATTGCAATCAGTACTGAAGAAAGTGACATAACTTCCAAGTACTTACATTATTGCACGTATGAATGCCATTTCGCTACCTGCAGCAACTTGAATTCGCATGTTATCAACAACCAACATTGTTATAACTATGAAATTGGCTAAATGGCTGGTCCGTGTAAACTGTTCGAAAAATTCAGAAATTACCTGTAAAGCCATATTGACTTCTTTAAAATTGTTAAAAAGTACTAGCAACCACTGATCCAACAAAGAATCACCATTTTTTATAGCTAAAACACTACTCATATAAATTACAAGAACTGATATGGCATTTGTTAAATCGGTTATCATTCAAATAAAGATTTCTTAGATAACTTAAATCAGGTAATCAAATAAGGAAGGTAAGTTATGGAAGGTAGGTAATTTGGTAACCAGTTTCTCAGAATTAAATGAGGAAAAAAATACTGTTAGTCTCTTAATTATTGTATCACTGAATAAACTGTACTCAATTTATTATAGCACTATCTTCATCCGCGTGTTTTTCATAAAATACCCGTTATCTTATAGCTGTGCTGCGTTATGTCCTTTTCGCTTAGCGTTCTTTCAGTTTTTTTTTTGCTTGGCTCCTAAGTACCGTAGCGTTATGTTAAATAACCTTACTCACGAATTGGGCTGTCAAATGCTGAAATATTTTTTCAAATCCGACTGATAGTTCCATAGATTGGCGCTTTCAAACAAACAAACTCTTTAACTTTATTATATTAGTTTAAAGATTAGCGACCCGAACCTGCTTCGCTCGGATGCAATTTCGGTGCTAGTTAAATATTAATATGTTATTACATAACATAAGCCTTTTGATTACGTGGATCATGTCATCTTGCTCCACACGTTATACAGACTAGGTATACGCGGCGATCATTTACGATGGGTTGAATCATATTTATTTAAATGGTGACAAGCGGTAGTAATAGGAGCATACCGATCCAACTTTATTGAAATCCCTAGCGGTGTTCCGCAGGGTTCCCATTTGGGGCCTCTCTTTAATAACGCATATTTATTTTAAACACTGAACACTTAATGAATGCTGACGACAAAAAATATATTAATTATTACCTAAAAAAAAACAATATCACAGTAAACGTCACAAAGCATCAATGATTTACTAATAAACGCAAAAAAAAACACCTAAAGATTCATATAACTTTAATGGAATTGTCATCAATAAAGGATTCGGGATTTAGGAGTTATGTTGGACAATACATTAATATTATCAGATCACATAGACCTTGTTAGTACAAAAGCTTATAAAAACTTGGGATTTTTTATTAGGTCATGCAAGGTATTTAAAAACATCGTGGCTCTTAAATCGATGTATTTTGCATTTGTGCACAGCGTTTTAGGATATACTTGCCAAATCTGGTCCCTCCAATGCATTATTCATAAGAACCTACTAGAACGGGTTCAATGAAAATTTACCAACCACATTAACTATCTATCGCCTCGTAAACCTCCCATGGCATATGAAAACAGCTGTCGAACACATGTCTGCTAACTCTCGAAAAAAGGCGTGAAGTTATGAATATGTATGTGCTATATGAAATACTAAATGAACGGCTCGATTGACCGGACTTGGACGCACAGGTAACCTGTAACACTCCCCACTCCCCTACGACGATGCTTCACGTGTCTCGACACTAAATTAATTAAAACATTTTGTACAGACCTGTGTTGCTCGAATTTAAAACACAGATTTCTATCAAGTGGATTAACTGTAATAACTACTGTGATGATGTGTGTGTGTGTGTGTGTGATGTGTGTGTGTACTGTGATGTGTGTGTCTGTTATTTGTAAAACAATTAATAATAAACATAAACAAATGCAAATGACAAACAACTAATCTCTTTAGTATTCAAGCCTATTTTTCATAATAATATAACTAGTTTCGGTTCCGGTTTAAAAAAAAATACTATAAATAATATACCAACAATTGCACCTTTTGAATTTAAATATTTCTTAGTAGTCCGTTCGCATTTTTTATACTTATCCTAGTTACTCAGGGAAACCTATTTAATAATAGGTTTCCCTGAGTCATACAATACTGTAATACACATACTGTATTATACTATATGCATCGGTGTTGGTTGCTTTGTAGCGGTATCTACATCGCCACATACGAACCACGCAGCACACTGACGTCACGCAAAATCCTGCATCGCGCAAGCAGAGTTTACCGCGCATATATATACAACGACATGACACCCGTCTAGTAGGAGGATCCTCCCTTTTCTATGGGGGTATGAGTGAACTTTACTCCCTGTTCCTCGTACCTCTAGCCTAAATCAAAATAAAAAAAATTACGCCTGTAATCCTCGAAGGATTCGGCAGAGGTGTATAGGTGTAGTTATGTCCCAGGTAATAGGTGGCGAGCCTATTGCCATCACCGGGCACAAATCCAGACTCCGAGCTGCTACCGAAACATTCCTAACAGCAAAAAGCAAATAACACTTTGCCCGACCTGGAAATCGAACCCAGGACCTCAAAAAAAAAAAGAAATCTCAGTAGTAGCGCTGCCCATCACTAGGCTAACGAGGCAATGTATTATACCGCATCAACATCCATTGTGCAGCTTAGAAGATCTAAGCGTTGACACAGATAAACACGATAAGCGACACTACATAAGAATGATACATTTTCGCAGTGTGTAGAAATAAACTGCTAGTTTCATACACACTCACTTACGTATGTTACAACTTTGTATTTTGTATGAGCTTTTCTATACACGGTGACATTTGAATCACAGTTTTGCTAGAACAATAGTATATTATGCAATTAGTGAATAAAGGACGGATTTAAAGCGAGGGCCATAGATGAATCACGAGCTAGTGAAGGATTCTAACGACTGAATCACGACCGTAGGGAGTGATTGATTCAAGTATTAGAATCCTGAGCGACGCGAGTGATTCATGGCCCTCGATATAAATCCGTTTTATTCAAGAGTTGCATACTATACTTTATACCATTGACTACGAGAAAAAGAAAGATTAAAGCGAAAATAAACATTTAATAAAGAAAAATGAAGCTTAAATTAATTAAAATGCACATTAAAATTGGAACAATTACTAAAATTAAGAGTAATTTTCTTGTTATTATTATTAGGATGGTCAACTTGTGTAGCGATATAACAGTGAGTAAAAGTGCTTTTTATTCACTGTTTTCAGTGAATAAAATAAGCTTTTTAGAGGGGGAATGGTATAAACGTTGTTCAGACCATGGTCTACAACCATTCTATAGCATCCAATAGAAAAAAAAACGTCATTGGTTTTCGAAAAAAACACAAAAAAGACGATGTTAAAAAAATCGGGATTATCGTTCCGCGGCCGCGACGCGCGGCGGTCGCGTCTCATTAAGTAATTGAATGCCATAGGTATCGCTACCGTGATGAGTACGTTGATGTTACGGTTAATGTTTCAAACATTATTACACGTTTGAGCAACATAAGACTAATTTGAGAACGCCTAGATTAGTTGGTTTTAATAACATATTTGATGTTGTAGAATGGTAGTAGACCATGGTCTTAACAACGTTTGTTCTAGCAAAACTGTGATTCAAATGCCACCGTGTATTATACCGGACACACAGTTCCCCATGTGTTTATTATTCCAGCGTATGGCACTCGTGGGCTGCAGCTGAAAATCAGCGTCAGGTGGTACACCTTGTGTTGTCATCTGTAGGCCAATTCTCGTACTTAAAAAACGTTCAAATTCAAGTCGCAATCTCATCTCAGCGACAATCAATGTCAAAAACCTGTCAAAAATGTATGTAAATTGATTGTAATTTTGACAGATTGAGACTGAGATTAGAATGCGAACGGTCTTAAAAATACGGGAATTGCCCCTGACATTATGCTGAGCTGAGGCCCTTTTGGCATTATAATTGCTGTTTTCTGTTTTATAGTTTTAAGGTGTATTTATTTTGCTGTAATGCCAATAAACGCAATTTTCTTTCTTTTAGTTTCCTTCCAGCAGGGATTTAACACGATATAATGATTTTCTGAACCATAACAGGCAATCATTTAATGCTGTAATAAATGGAGTAAAGTTGTTTAGAAAAAGTGCTTCAATCAAATATATTTTTGTAGGTGGATGCTGGTCTCCACATGGAGCGCCATGGCCAGGCTCCTCTGAACCCAAACCTCCGTGGCTCAGTGTTCACAATTCAAACCCAGCGCCGAACCTATCACCTGGAGGCTGAGTGCGAGGCGGAAATGGAAAAATGGGTTGACGCCATTTGCCGAGTTTGTGGTCTGCGCGCTACGGAAGACACACCTCCTACTACAACTACAAGGCATGATGTCCTGGGTATGTTATTTTTTTATAAGTGTCCTTATTGTATGTCGCTCTTGCGTGATTTTTGTCTATGAGGGAGTCAAAATAGTTGAAGTTCATAATTATACTTGAATTCAGTAGGTATCCTAGATACATAATTAAGATAATTTACTTGATTTTTAAATAAAAATTTTGGTTGCAATGCAATTTGAACTTTATCATGTATGGTAATGAGTTTATGTTTCATAATTGTCTAAGATTCTGAACTTATTTAAGTTTACCTTATTTCTGATACAAAAAATCTGATAGGCTGTACAAATTACTTGAATTACCTTTTGTCAATTGTTAATCACAGAAAAACTGCTGTAGGTAAATTCAAATCTCAAAACGAAAATGCCCTCAAAATAGAGGTAAAATATTAAGTTTTATGAAAAATCATTCGGAACTACCTTTTGTCAATGGTTACTTAATCACTGAAAAACACAAAATGATGTGTCTATAGGTAAATTCAAATCTCAAAACGAAAACGCCCTCAAAATAGAGTTTAAATATTAAGTTTCATAAAAAATCATTCGAAACTTCCTTTTGTCAATTGTTAATCACTGAACAACACAAAATGATGTTGCTGTAGGTAAATTCAAACCTCAAAACGAAAATGCCCTCAAAATAGAGTTTAAATATTAAGTTGCATTCAAAATCAAATAAAGCCTATAAAAACTTAGATTCGATCGTGGGAGTACTTAACTATATTATATCGTCACCCTTGTATACCACGCTAGCTTCAGTCGACAGCCCATTCGCGCCGCGCGTGGTAACAACTACCTTTTCGTGCTACTAATTTACAAGTTTACAACGTTTAACTACGTCCTAACTACTAAATTTAAAAATTAGAAGCATGGTTTACTGTTTTATAATATTTTAGGATTTCATTATACCTTCCGACATACAGGTTATGGCGTAAATAATGGATAACCCTGAAACTGTCGACCGGCCAGATTATTATCTATCATTCACCCCACTTATATCGCCATATGCCCATGGATGACCAAATTATTGACATTTTAAATAAAAATTTACTCTTACAAAATCAGCTGCCATTTCTACAATTGGTGACATATTCTCGTTTTGTTTTTTTATGTCACTACTGAATATTTGTATTATCAGACCAGTATCAAGATTTTTTATTACAATCTAAGATAACATTGCAAAATTACTTATTCTTAATTTTTTACGGAACTATGTAATTTTGGGCCCCTATATCGTAAAAAAAATGTACGCGTATGTGGCGATATAAGTGCTGTAAATGATAGATGATAATCTGGCCAATCGACAGTTTCAGGGTTATCCATTATTTACGGTACACGCTGTATATACCGTAAAGGAGTTTATTACTTGATCTTAGTTTTCCGATTTTTGGGACCTATCCGGGAACAAGCGGAAATTGCGTGTTGTTTAATTAGATTTTCTGGTCTGCTTTAATGAATATTTTTTTATGTTTTGTCCTAGATTCCATAGAACTTAAAGGGCTTTATCCTGGACCTATCACTGAACAAGGTACTTAGTAAATTGTTATATATATGACTGCATTATTTTGTGCTAAGTTTTGAAAATTATAACAATATACTTATGCATACGACTTACTGTATTAGATCAGTATCTAAAAAAAAACTATAAAGCTATATTTTTATGCATTTTTTTGTTTAATAATCTACACTTTAACCACATAATATTAAAGTTCATAGAATTAGTAACCTTGTATAGTATTTTGTGAAATTCTCAAGAGTTTTAGGAATTTTGATAGCTACTTCATTTTGATGTTCTTAAACTTAAAACCTAACAAAAACGAATAAATAAAATTTTAGTTTATTTTTACTAGTCTAACCAAACATTCTTCTGCAACTACGCTTAAAATTATAAATTCTATCGTAGTTTTTGTATAGCTGTTGCGTTATGCCTATAATGTGGAATGCTCAATTTTAGGACACATGTTGGTTAAATCCGCCTTTGCACAATTTATGCTTTGTTCACTTATTATTTTTGGTCGAAATCAAGCGAATTCTTCTCTGATTAGCTGAGCTTTTTGTTTATGGTTTCATTTGCAACGTTATACTTTAATGCTACGCAAATAGCAATAGCGATGGAGTTGCTATCGTTTTTTTATGCCATTAATATTAGTCGTCCTTCAGCGATACCTGTGATTTACATCACAAGTCACTACGGGGATTCAGCAGCAAACTTTTACGTTTTCAAACCTGCGAACGGTTTCAGTGTTTTAATTTTATTTTTTTAGCACACTAAAGCCTCGTCCCCACTAGGAACATTTGTCGAGCGACATGTGTCCCTGGAGTCATCGGGCGATGTCGCCCTACATCGCCCCACGTCGCCCGATGTCTTGACTCCGTCCACATCAGTTCAGTCGAACCTATCATGTCTCCGGAAGAGGTAGTGTTGTACAGTGCGGCTTATATAATGATGAATGCATCAAGAACAAAAAAGAAGAGAAGATGGTGGATTAAACAGTACTTGCGAAATAAAAAATATATATATATTTACGATATAGTTCAATAAGTCGCAGCACTACGTCGTTCGACCACATGTCGCAGGTTGCACGCACGTCCAAACTCTATCACTACTCTTCATCGACTGTGCGACAAGGAACAGTTTCAACAATGTCGCGGCGATGTCGTCCGACGTCGCCCGACATCGCCCGATGTCACCGGGGACACATGTCGCTCGACAAATGTTCCTAGTGGGGACGAGGCTTCAGTATGAGGTTTCAACGGCATACTTTTTGTTTTACAACTTGCTAATTGTCTTAATTCATTTTTAGCCTCTGCAAGACAAAGCCTTGCTTTCTTTTTTACGCTAGCTTCCATGACTCGTGTACATAATGCCAAGCTCACAGCGACTTTCATGCTTGTAAAGGTGATTTGATTTCTTGCGCGAGTGAACTACATTTCTTAAGCCGAGCATTTTTTCGATTTTACTGTAAATTAAACAAAGCAAATAATCTTGCGAGGCCGGTAGCAAACCGCGCCGTGATTTATTAGCGTGTGTGTAAGAAATGGACTGCATGTTGACTCTAAACTAACTTTAAATTAACGTAGACGTTTGGGATAGTTGAGATATATATCGCTATATACAGCTATGTCTACTTTTTGCAGTGACATGCAGACAAAATGCAGTCCATAATATATACAGCCCAGTTTGTATTTGACATATTATTTTATTGACTTACAGACATGTATCAAAACAACTTGGCAGCCATCGCAGCGATGAACGATCACTACGAGTGCGTTGATGGTACCGGCCCATACATTCCCATATCGGAGTGCATCACTGGCGTTCGAGCGCAGGTAAGTCATAAGTAATATGTCTTCTGTGTATCTCAAATGGTTTATTTATGCTTGACGAAGCGAAGTCCCCCTTCGAGTCATCAGAGGAGAATTTGTCTAGAAATAGATCGAGGTACAGACTGGTAGCGTGCTATTTCCGCTGCAGTGTAATTGTTACTCGTTTATCAGTTGAGAGATGCATCTTCTCCAGTTGAATATCAGGACTTTGGATTAGATCTAACATTATGTTATTTAAAGATGTTTACATTTATAAGCGATTGGTGGTGCCTGACTGACTCATCATCGCTGAGCCGAAACTACAGAAGTTACAAAACCCCACACAGTACATACTTTGTATACAGGAGACGAGAGATATAGAGGGATTTCGTTAAAT
Source organism: Brachylomia viminalis (assembly GCA_937001585.2). Classification (NCBI taxonomy): domain Eukaryota; kingdom Metazoa; phylum Arthropoda; class Insecta; order Lepidoptera; family Noctuidae; genus Brachylomia; species Brachylomia viminalis. The sequence continues at coordinate 15,571,817 of OW443293.2, read as the reverse complement.
TTTGTGAAAAGGTTGAATTTCGTTTAGATACCATTCCTAGATTAATAAACTTTAAACTTGACACAAATATGTATAATACCTATGTAAAAAAAATGGTTTGACATTAAGTATTAGGTTTTCAAAACATTTAGGGGGTGTTAAAGGTGTATCAAGTTGTATTCGAAAATGGTATTAAATTTCTTAACAAAAAAAAACTAATTTTTCGAATCGAATCGAATCAATCTATTTTTATATAAATATCAAATATATATTAATAAATTATCAAAATATCACCCTAAACTGTGTGAGAGCACGCACGGTAATCCAGTTTTAAGGGAATATTTTACTATGTGGCTGAATAAACTTAAAAGTTGGATACATAATCTATAAATCACATATTGTAATAATATGTTTTTAAGGATTATTTAATAATCATCCGTAAATTGACGCACTTAGAGATAACGCTAAGTATTTTTTAAATATGATAGGTTGAGAGCATTTAAATTTTGATGTCATCTACAGTCACGACCTATATCTATGGAGAGTTTGGCAATAATATCTGATTTCATGATTCATTCATTAATATCTGTTCTCAAGAATACAGCAAATATATTATGTGATCATCTGTGGAAGCCATATACAAGTAGTTCAGCACAAATATGTGACATCGAAGGAACACCAAAACTATCTGAAAAGACACGCAACGCCAAAATATAGGATACCAAATCGACTTCAAAAAGATTTGTCACCTCTGAGAATGCATAAATATCGGACATAATTGCGTTATAAATATCTGCATACTCAGTTCAGTTCAGAAGAATGTGATACCTCGTTGTCATCAAGAACATCTGACCTCAATTTGGCATTATGGTCCGCGAATATGGTCACGTGTTGAACGTCATGAATGTGTCGGAAATGTTATACGCTTTCGTACACCGCCAGTAACTCGCGATAATAAGCCGGACACTGCTTTTGCAGATCAGTCTGTTTCTTGCTAAAGAAGGCAAGAGGGACCCACTTACCGTTAACGAATTGTTAGAGACAGGACCCAATGTGGACGTTAGATGCGTCAGTAAACAGTCGCAAGAGGCGCGCCGTTGATCGGATATTGCAGAAGAGTGACATTAGCTAGACTCTCTTTGTAGGCTTTAAATTGTTCTAAAAGTAAAGCGGCCCATATAAATGGTTTGTCACCCTTGCCTATGGTTTCAATCGCAGATTTTATAAGCGGAGCCTGGAATTATGCAGCGCGGGGCACGAATCGGTAAAAATTGTTTAACATGCTTAGAAAACGACGCGCACTGCACTGTTTTAGGAGGGGGAAGTCTCGGATGGTTTGGACACAGGAGGACGGGTTTCCTCGGGACTGATGCGGTAGCATAAAAATGTCACTTCTCGTGCACCAAGGATGCACTTGTAGGGGTTAATTACGACTCCATAGCCTCGCAGGCGTCCTAAGAGGATACGTAAGAGCCTCATCAGCTGAATGAACGAGGATGTTATCAACGTACGGCAAGCAGAAATCAAGACACCGTGTGACCTGCTTGATAGACCGCTGGAATGTTTGATCAGCATTTCGGAGACCAAAGTTCATGAAAAGAAATTCGAAGAGGCCAAACGGAGTAACGATGGCTGACTTCGGGACGTCCTCTTCAGATACAGGAATTTGATGATATGCTTTCACAAGCGATAGTGTTGAAAATTTTAGAACTTGTAAGATTGTGGAAAAAATCGTTTCTGTGCCGGACAGGGTACCTATCCGGTACAGTTCGGGCGTTAAGTGCGCGGTAATCGCCACAGAGACGCCAAGTGTTTTTCAAGGCCATGTGCAACGGGGACGATCATGTCCTCGAAGTCCTTTTTGGTAGGTGTCAATTTTTGAGGTGCCAGATGGCGTGGATTGAAATTAAGAAATTGGAAGCCCGTCCGTTTATTTAATAAAATGTACCGTGTTATGTTTGATTATTTTGGGTAAGCCAGGAGGTCCAGTAATTTCCAGGAACTCTGCGAGCACTTGTGCAGAAGCAGAATTCGCCGCTTTTCTCTCACCGAAGACCTCATTACACCACCCCGTAATTTAAGATACAAAAATAAACTCATTACCAAGCTCTAATCTAATCATTTTGCAGTCCTTTTGTCATGTGTATGAACATAAACAACAGAATGCCACAACCAATAAAATAAAGTAACACCTATATATTATTATAAGTATTTCAAAATATCACTCTTGCCAATGGGTATCGTGTTACCCAGTGACTGGGTTGCGGAGGTCAGAAAGGCAATCGCTCCATGTAAAATACTGGTATCCAGCTGCACCAGATAAGTCTGGAAAAACTAAATAAAAATTTAATTTTTAAGAAGCTACTACATATACACGCTGTATGAGTTTTTCGAAGATAAACGCAAATTCATTCCATTTAAAAATGGACCTCATAAAATATATTAGTTACCTTCCTATGTTAAGAAATTACAGCTACGTAATGAAGATTATATAAACTCGAATAATTTCTTTTTGAATATATATTTTCTTATAAATGTAATATTTGGTGTTTTAGGCATTGAATTTTCCAACCCGTAATGTTACATAGTTCTTATCGGCGAACTATAGCGATAATTATGGCTGCGTCATTGCTTTAGACGGCTGACGCGTTGTTGACATGGTTACCTGAAAAATACTTTTTTTTACAAAAAAAAAAACAGTTTATTTTAAAAGTCGGTTGTTTTATTTGTATTTTTTTTATTTTTCACTTCTTTGTTACTTTGGTTTACTTGGTTGGTTACTTCACTTTTTTGTTATAGTCCCTACCCCACACCAATTCGAAAACGATCGTCTTACACGTTCACTTCCGTTTGAAGGCGGTTTTATTTAATTGTTGATTTTTTTAAGCTGCTCGCCCGATTTCGGTAAAATTTAAATGGGACCACCTAGGAAGTAGGCCTTTGAAACAAAAAAGAATTTTCCAAATCGGTTCAGGCGTCTTCGAGTAATCGGTTCCGATAATGATACGATTGGAAGTAGCATTTAAGATGAAAATGGCTGGGTACCGATTACTCCTTCTGTTGCAACATTTCAGGCAACAAAAGGATACGGAGATATCGAGCGCCGAATTTTACCTTTGATTTGAAGTTGGGCAGTTACGATTCACAAGTTACAGGGAACTACACTAGGAAAAGCTGTTATAGATCTAGGCAACAAAAAAATCACTAAAGGACAGGTGAATGTTGCTGAGTCGTGTTAAAACCTTGGAAGGACTCCCCTGTCACCTGTTGTCTGACTTAGATTCAAACAAATTATTGAGTAGGCCACACAACGAAAGAGCATTGCTAGAGATGACGCGATTACGCAATTTAAATTCAGTGTCAAATTGACGCATCAGCATGCCTAGTAGGTAGGTAGGTAGGCATGCCCAGAGCGGGAGAAGTTATTTGAAGATTTCGCACCGACAAAAAAAAAGCATGCCTAGTAGGTAGTGGTATTAATAATAATAATCCTTTATTTCAACTACTATATATATACTACTATATATACATATAGCAACTAAGGCCCATAAAACACAATACATATATAAGCATATAACAATAACTATAAACTAATACATATCTAAAAGTAAAGACTACCGCACACGAAGTGACGGCGTCAAGTTACACTGCGAGGTGTCGCGTAGCCGGCCGCGGAAACGCCGATACAGCACACCTTTCGGGCAAAACTCTTCCTTGAGGAAGGTCATCGAATTGTCAGTAGGAACGCGCACCACGAACGACTTGAAATTAGTGTCATGGCGCCCATCCAACTTCTCCACCCTCAAGGTCCAGTTGGTCTTCACCCGTATGTACTCTACGATGTCCTGAGCCTTCGTAGAGTGGTGCAAACGGGACACGTATAGCAGCGTCGCCGGTACTGCAGGACGCAGCAGTATGTTTGCTCCTGAGGCTTCCTCTACTTTCTCACTACCTTGAAGAAACCGTCCTCATCGCATGTGTTCTTCCGGCGGAACCAGCTGCTCGTGGTTCACCACAGCACCTTTAGTTGCGCTCGGTGCCGAGCGACTCTGATTTGCCCATTTGATTTATCTGCTGGTCGTTTCTTTTGCGACACAGCAGGTTTTGTCTTGGCGACAATTGCAGAATAGGCACGCTTGGGGGTCGATGTACCTATTACTCGCGTCGCCTCCGCGGTAGGTACGATGCGATCAGCGGAACACGATGCAACGCTTGCATTCTTGACAGCCGATAACGTAGATTCATTCGTCGACTGAAAACTGCAGACATAAGCATTTTGTGCCCCGCGACGTGTGTTCACATTGGAGGCTATTGCTATGTAAATATTCAATCTTAATTATGTATTATTTTTGTACGAACTGAACATTTTGGCATATTGAACCGTATGAAGTAAGCCCAACAAAATGTAACTGCTGTAAATCGTTGAGGATTTCCCTCTACTGTCTATCATCATCAGACCTCTAATGACAGTCACAACCCATCTAGGTATAAAGTTATTATCAATACAAATTAATTAAGCCCAAACACCAGGTAATTGCTGTAAATCGTTGAGAAGTTCCCTCGGCTGTCTTTCGGCTCCATCATCAGATCTACTCAGACCTTCATTAGATTGTAAATAGTGCTTTAAAATTTAATGAAACAAAATTAACAAACGCACTAGTCGCCACTACGATTTTCGAAGGTTCCCCTCGATTTCTCTGGGATGTCATCATCAGATCCTCGTTTCCTTATCATGGTACCACCCTTGGGATATCTCCTTTCCAACAAAAAAATAATCATTAAAATCGGTTCATAAACGACGAAGTTACCGCGAAAGTACATAAAAAAAATACGGCTGAATTGAGAAACCTCCTCCTATTTTGAAGTCGGTTAAAAAATAGGTTGCGTTGTAGGTTGGAGTTGATGCACTACAGCATTGTGTGGGATAAACTAAATATTTATGTATTTTGTATGTATGTGTAGGAAGTAACTGGCTACGCAAAATATTAATCTTAAAGCAATTGTTACCATTACGCCAACGCATATGCGTAGTTCCCCAGTAGACACCGACAGCTGCAAGAGTAAATAGACAGTCAAGATACACTTTACGTACCTAACCTACTAAAGGGTCTTTCAACAAGGACAAGTCGATGTTGAAATTCAATAAAACAAGCTGTATGTGAGATATTAAAGAAATTATTTTTTTGTTTGAAAGGCCCATTTATGCCATTATTTATGAAATATGTCATCGTTTAAATGTCCACCGCGGCTTCGAACGGTGGCACGGATCCGAGAGGTTCAATTTTCAATTACTCTACTGCATAGATCCGGCTGAATCTGAGCGATGGCCTGCGTTATGTTGACTTTCAGGGCATCGGTTGATTGCGGATTATTGGCATAGACCTGCAACTGGAGAAAACCCCACAAGATAAAGTCTAGCGGGGTCAAATTACACGATCTTGGTGGCCAATTCACGTCGCCTCTGCGAGAGATAACCCTACCCTCGAACCGTTCACGCAGAATGTCCATTGTGTCGCTCTCTGTGTGGCACGTAGCGCCGTCTTGTTTTAACCATATGTTGTACACGTCCATATCGTTCAATTCAGGCCAAAAGAAATTGTTAACCATTGATCTGTAGCGCTCGCCGTTGACAGTAATGACCTCGCCATCATCGTTTTCGAAGAAGTACGGACCAATGACGCTGCCGGACCAAAATCCGCACCAAACAGTAGGTAACTTTTTGTGGATGCATTACCACCTGGTGAACCTCATGTGGGTTGTGGTTGTCCCATAAACGGCAATTTTGCTTATTAATCCAAAAATGCGCCTCGTCGCTAAATATGATTTTTCGGCCAAAATTGGGGTCCTCTTCCAAACGTTCTGTAGCCCAGTCAGCGTACAAACGGCGTTGTCTATGGTCATTCACTTTGAGCTCCTGGGTCAGTTGGATCTTGTAAGAGTGTAAGCCCAAGTCACGACGCAAAATTCGCCATGTGGAAGTCTGCGAAAGGCAGAGTCCTTGTGCACGGCGAGAAATCGACTGCCTCGGAGTCTCCTGCACACTCTCACGGATAGCAGCGATGTTCTCGGCCGATCTGGCGTTCCTTTGACGTAAGGGTGTTGGTTGATTGTTTACCGAACCAGTCGTCTCGAATTTGGTCACCAAACGTTGGAGAGTCGACTTTGAAGAGCCACCGTGTCTGCCGTAAAATGGACGTAATGCGCGCAACGTTTGCACTAACGAACACTCATTTTGATAATAAAGTTTAATCATTTGGACGTGCTGCTCAATCGTGTAACTTGCCATGCTGATTTGGCATCAGTAACTGAAGAAATAGCAACGCATTTGACAGATGCCACCAAAACAACATGACCGCCACAAACTGTCAACATCGACCCGCCCTATTTGATAGACCCTTTACTAAGCTTAAAATGCACTCAACAAGCAGTGGCCCTAGTCATGTCATTTAAAGTATTTAGTAAATTACCGGAAATAATTAAAAATTAACAAAATATTTTTACGTTTAAATTGTTTATATTTATATATGAATATAAATGTGATCAATTTCTATTATCTAAATGCTATTATAATATCAATGACTATCTAAATGACAAATTTCAAGATTTATGTTTTATAACATAATTGCTTATATTATATTAATATGTATACCTGACCCTGTTAGACCCTGGTTCAGCGCCTAGGCAATGCCCCAAACGAAAACTTACCCCTAAAAAAGTCATGATCACTGTTTGGTGCCCTAGGGCCGGTATAATTCATCACAGCTTCTTACCAAATGGCACCAGCATTACTGCGGATGTGTACTATGAGGAACTGGACACAATGATGGAGAAGCTTGCAAATCTCGGGCCAGCCTTGGTTAATCGGTCGTCCCCGCTGCTCCTACACGACAACGCTCGACATCATACGGCACAACAAACGGTATCTAAGCTACAAGAGCTAGGGTTGGAAGTTTTGCGTCATCCAAAGTAATCACCAGACCTTGCACCGACAGACTTCTACTTTTTCAAAAATTTTTGCAACTTTTTGGCAGGGGAGTAATTCAATTCCTGAGAGGCAGCACGAAATGCCTTTGAAGAGTTAGTTGGCTCCCGGACACCTGACTTCTTTAAGAAGGGCATTACCACTGCGCTGGCAGAGATGTATCGATAGCATGGGTTCATATTTTGATTGATAGAAATAAAATATATTTATATAAAAATTACTTTAACTTTCTGTGTACTCAACGGCAATTTCATAGGCAAAGAACTAATAATTTCTGATGAAAAGTTCAAAAAACAGTGCGCGTTTTGCGCTTTATAGAAGTTGTTTGAAATTTGATTCCAGTAAGTTTGTACATTACTATTGATTTTGAACCACAAAGGTTGAATAGCTAGGCATTTTGCTAGTAGAAGACCTTCGTCCACATGAATTCGGAACGCAGTACAATTTGAATGTTTTCAAATAAATTGTTAGGAAATTGAAAAACGGTATCTTTTTTTATTACCTACCTTACGAAGGTGCATTAAAGCCGTATGAACGTGCACGGTTACGTACAAATTTTATGAATATTTAACGATTACGAAAAAGTTGGTAATTGGTCTGGTGCCTTATCGAAAGGTATAGTGGGGACTGACCTCGTTGAAAAAGGGCAAAAGAATGATGAACGTTGTATAGTTGATACAAGTAATAATGCACATTGCGAAGTGTTAGATAGGTACCGTTATCTCCCAGTCTTGAGTGGACGATTACGTAGTCGTCCACTCAACACCAATGTTTACATAATAACACCTCGATTGAACCAGGTTATTTTGAGTTTTCAATAACCGAATGGTTTCATCGCATGCACAATAGTAGCAAATAATTTTTCTTAGTTTGAACAAAACCATAATTTGTATTCATAACTTATTTACTATTATTATAAGGAATCTTAGATAATAATTATGTAAAAGCACTTAAGTGACATGAAAAATAGAGTTATTCCTAGTTCAGGTAGAATACAATTATTAGATAAATACCTCTGGTTTAAGGCCCTATATGTTAATATTTATGAAAACCAATTAAGTAAAGCAACTACGTGGTTATTGTAACTACATTAAATATCTCCCATAATATTACATTTGTAAATATAACGCCATCTCTAGATTACTGAGCGTACCATTATTGTTACATACAACTAATAGGTGGCAGCACTGCAGCTAAAAATGAAGGTAAAACAGGTTGATTTGTCAAACCGCCATTTTGAAAAATTTTTTTCGGACGCACGTGGTGATTAAAATCTACAAAAAATATGTTTTAGTGTTTTATTGCTGGTGTTTCAAGTGGAGTGTATTGTTGACAACCGTAAGTAGCTATGATTATTTTTTGCTTAAATATTCGTTAAAGCTATAACAAGTTAAATGTTTAGTTACATTTTCCCTGATAATAACCTAAAATGGGGTAATTATAACTTTGATGTTAGTTGCATTTCCCCCGTGTTGGTCTGTATGTAACCATGAAAACATGTCGATGTTTTAATTCTGTGAAATATTAATTTTTATTGATATTGTGTACATTACTGGATTACATATTGCTAACGATGATATGATAAAGACTGGCCAATTTAGCGCATTCGCTTCATAAATAAAATTAATCTATTGTTTTAGATGGTCCGGAATTATAAACGGAAAACAGAAATAAAATATTCCCAGGAAAATTTGTTAAAAGCACTAGAAGATGTTAGGAACAATAAATTAAACACCTATCAAGCGGCTGACGTCTACGGAATTCCGAGGTCTACTTTGGTTTGATTTATTCATTATTTATTTATTTATTTCTACTTTACTTTTGATTGTTAAATGTTATTTCTCAATTATAAAGACTGGCAACTCGTAAGTTTCTTTGGCTATTAAAATACTGTGACATGTATCCTGCTGTTATTTTTATTTTCCTCATATCGAACATTCGATTATCGACAAAAGTGAAAAGTAAATTCACAACACTAAATATTAACGAAATAGTTGCAATTGCCCCTGAAATTAGGAAATATTTATTTTACTCCAAACTGAGCTTAGGTACGTGAACTTACGTTTCAAATTCGCCTACGTTATCACGTTGCGTTGAATTACTTTGTTATATCATAATTTTAAGACCAACAGATACACTACGATTGTCATTAGTTGCATTTGTCCCTTATCGGGGTAATTGCAATTACCTCATTCCTTAGGGACTTTCTTTTCAGAACTAGGTTAAATGTAATATTAATGAAATTGTAAAGCGGGTAGATTAATCAAATAAAGTAAATTTACAATAAAAATGAAACTGCACAAAATCAAAGTTGGAACCTTATTTTTTCTAGTTGCATTTGCCTCGGGGCACCTTATTTCAATACTTAAACAATTAAAATTCTCAATGGTAGGGTACAGCAATGCTAAAATGCTTATCAGTTAATTATTTTATAATTAAACAATGCTAATAATTACAGAACTAATATTCACAAATGCAAAGGCGTTTTAAGATGAAAGTTTAATTATTAACGTCATTACTTTTTACAACTCAAATATTACTACTTAACAACATTTCCTGTAGTTCAAGGAAAACAACAGGTTTTCATAAATAATTGTGTGTTCAATAATCTTGTTACTTTTTCCAAAATAAACGATTTTTATTTATTATTCCGTTTATTTATTTTCATACATTTATATACATTTTTAAATATTTTTATAAAAAAAACATTTAAAAATATAAAAATAATAGTCCGCCGGTATCAGGAGCAGGGTCCAAGCTACCGGTGGTTAGGGCTCCAGAGACAGGAACCTCCTCACGATACGAGCCGTATCGACCAGTACTGCTTTCTGAATCAGGCCCTTGATCCAACCGCCTAACGAGAGCTTCAAGAGATGTTGATCGATGCTTTCGGCCATCAGGTCATTGGCCGATTCGACAATCGGCACAATGGCAGCCGAGCTCACATTCCACATGTCAACAACCTCGTGTGCTAAGTCGAGATATTTAATTTGTTTCTCTTTCTCAGCTTTCACCAGGTTCTCGTCATGTGGAATGGTAACATCAATAATCATTGTGCGGCGTGCTAATCGATCTATCACCACTATATCTGGCTTATTGGCGACAATAGTTCTGTCAGTAATGATAGATAGACCGATCCCAGTACAACGTGACTTGGTAATTTTCGAGAACTGGGTCGGGCGCATATTTGTAATACTTACGGTACCTCGGCATCCACAAGTTTATACTTCAAAGCAAGTTGCTGGTGAATAATCCTGGCTACTTGGTTATGCATGTGCAAGTACTCGCCCTTTGCCAGACGAGAAAAACCAGAGATAATATGTCTGATGGATTCACCTGGACGGTGGCATGCCCGACACACGTCAACCGTTCCGTCCTACATAAAATGTCTCCGGTAGTTATTCGTTAAAATAACCTCGTCCATAATTGCACAGACGAAACCTTCAGTTTCCCCGAAACGGTCACTAAAACGTAGCGAGGATACGGACGCTAAGAAGTCTACACCGGCCTGATGAAGCCCGGTAGAAGCGCCCGTGAAGCTCCTTGCTTTGCCGTACCTCCTTGCGGTCATCGGTAGTAAGTACTACAGGTTTGCGCCAGTTCTCTTTAGCCATGGAGAGCGGGGTGAGCTTCTTGTCCACTGCAACCACATCACGGTACATACCCATTTCAGCTTTAAAGAAATATTCCCTGAGACTGCAGACCTCGCGGTTGTGGAGGGTCTTCGCATTTAAAAAGCCTCGACCCTGCACTTCCGCGGGATGTACAGTCTCATCACCGATGAACGGGGGTGAGGCATCCGATTTGCGGTCAGTAGTGTATGGACCCTCCTATCCAGGACGTCGAGTTCGGTCTGAGTCCATTTGAGTATGCCGAAAGAGGACATCAAAACCGGTATGACCCAACCGTTGAAGGCACGCACGTTGTTTCCGCCTGAAAGAATACTAAATAATATCTTCTTCAGGCGACCGAAGAAGCGCTTCTTCAACGATTGCTTCATGTCAGCTACGTTGATGCCTAACGCTTCCGACATACCCAAATATTTATAGCTTTCGGATGAAGAGAGGTATCTAAGGTCTCTGGAATCCGAAAGATGAATTATTCGGATTTCATAATCTCACCTCGCTTTACATGCATGACTGCACATTTGTCCACACCAACCTCCATCCTGATGGTGCTACTGAAAGTTTCAGTTACCTTCAGTAGCTCCATCAGTCGCAATTTGTTGGGGGCAAAGAGTTTCAAGTCATACATGTAGAGGAAGTGAGATATGACCTGACCACCTCTCTTCAACCGATATCCTAGACCTGAATACTCCAATAGTGTGCTTAGAGGATTCAGGGCTAAGCAGAACTAAAGTGGACTCAAACTGTCGCCCTGAAATATTCCACGGCCGAGCTATCAATTTTGTCAATCAATTCAAGAAATAAATTTTATTATCAAGTTGTAGCAACGATAGGTCTTTTTTTCATTGAATGTTTTGTTTCGAATCACGAAAACTACTAAATAGCTTCTGTTTATGATTACTGATTCCTGCACAAATATTACTCAGTGGTCTAGTCAGCGCATAGACTATTATATTATCACACTATTTTCTACGGGGGATGAGCAATGTCGTATTATGTCTGTTTTCTTCTACAGTTTTGAGTGGCTTGACGGAGTTAAGAACCACTGGTTTAAATGAATCATTTTTTACAGGACGAACAGAGGCACTTCACGTTCGAGCCTAAAACCATAGCGATGGGTGCTCGAAATGATGGTCAACAGTACACCAGCCAGCCCCACATTCGGATCAACTCGGAACTCTCCGAGAACGACTCCAACCTGAGCGATGAAGACGACGGCTCACTCCACGCTAGTCACCAAAATTTACGTATGAGTTTTATTTTTAACACTTACACCCGGTTTCTGGAAGCCGGATCAATGCTCTGTTACCACCTGCTATTAAGGTGTCTTTATATCATGACAATATTAGGCGAAAAGTGAAGTGTCAGGCGATTTTACCATGTGCTCTTCAACTTTTGAGTCACCTTCGACGTGCGCTGCAAATGATTATGCCGTTTATGCCCCCAGATCAGTTAATCTTATATCAAATTACACGTTGGCTATTGTGATTGGTCACCAGAGATAACAACTGCAAAACATTGAACAGGGTTTCAGAAACCAGGGTGCAATTAAATACAAAGTGCAATTTCTCTTTGACAATAACGTTGTGATGACATGTTATTTTTCTTTTAGCAGACTGGGAAGTGACGAAATCATTTACCAAGTTATCAATGGCTCCCAACAATCATGGGACTGAAGATGGTATGTAACGTTATATGTAATAGACTAATTACCTCGATGACGTTGTTAGTTCTCATTAGCTTGTTTTTCCTGTCGTAATCGGCCCAATGAATGTTGTTGAACTGTGAAAATTAATGGTATTGCCATTGTGTTACGCAGTTACTCCGCAACTCCACGCAAAAAAAAGGGGAAGTTGGATACTTTTTGCTTTTACAAGTTTTGTTGTGACTGTCCTGGTTTCGATCCCCAGCCCGGGCTATGTGCCTGTCCTGGTTTCGATCCCCATGCCGGGCTATGTGCCTTTGGGTTTTCCCTTTCAGCAGCCTGGATTCTGGATTTGCGCCCAGTTGGTTGCAATAGTTGACTGACCGGTTGGTGCAGTTGGTAGCGACCCTGCCTTCTGAGCCGCTGGTCCCGGGCACGATCCCGGACAAGTCAAACATTTGTGTGCATGAACATGTCTGTTTGACCTGTGTCTGTGTGTGTATATGTATATAAGTCATCAGGTTACCGTAGTACAGGTTCTACCTAGTTCGGGAACTGAAGACCTTGTGTGGATGTTGTCTCATATTTATATTTATTTTATTTAATAGGCTCGTCCCCTATTATATGGCACTACAAACATAACTAGCGAAATGCGGGTTTATTATACAGTTTTGCTAGCCACTTTAAAGCATACAGGCTATTATGTTATCTCGAAATGGGATCTTGTAAATTATGTTAAGTCTTATTCGTAAAATAATATATTTAGAAACAGTTTTCACAAACGATAAAGATATAACAGAAAAAAAAAATATTTCAGGACCACCCGTCCCACCACGGCCGCCAAAAACGTTTACACTGCGGACCAGGGAAATTCCGCTAAAGGATCCATTCCAAGGTCCGAAAATTCAAGAACCTGTTGAAGTCTATGATAATGTAAGTTTCTTTCGCAAGCTTTCTACTTGTCATAGAAAAAGGAAGACTCTTTCGAGAAATATCTGCGTTCACGTGAGGCTTTTCCAGAAAAACCTTACACTTCCATTATGCCTTAAGCCGCGGACACCTACTGTGTCGTGTTGTGTCGTGACGCGGGATACACCAAACAAACTAATCTGTTCTGACCTACGTCAAATCACAACGAGTTTTGGTTGGCTTACACTGCGTCAGAAGGCGTCATGACACGACACAACACGGTAATGTGGATCCGGCTTTAAGCTTCGCTGCAGCTGGATAAAACTTGAATTTGAAGTTTGTATGAACTTACATACTTATAGGTTTCGTTCAAATAAAAAGCAGTGAGTAATTTACTCACCGAAATATAACCTCATTTAAAAGGAACCTCAAAAAGGTTTGGTGGTTCTTATGTCAAACAGTCAATTACGTTTCATTCCTCCTATTTGTTCAGCAAAATGCAATAAAATCTTGTAACATAAAGTACTACTTACTTACAGACTTATAATTTAATAGATTTTAGAGCCACAAGATACAAGCGAGCGACTCGCTTAGTTTGTGGCTCACCGAATATGTTATACTGTAATGCTACTACTTGATGGATAAACTTTAGTTTGTTTATTATTATTATGATATAAATTATAACTTAATCCAGTCATTTAAGAATTTAATTTTAAAGAAATTTTTTTTTATAAAGAGGTTAATAAACAGACACGTTGTTTTTTAAAGCGATGTTGGTTGTAATGGAACGCACCGGAGGGAAAAGTTTCGAACCATATCTATTGTTTTCGTTAGCAAGGACAGATAGAGTAACTCTTTTAGCAGTGTGTGTTTATGTATGTTTGTATTGTGTTTGCAGTCGCAGCACACTCAGCAGCGACTGCGGGTGCCGCGTCGCATGTCGCAGGGTGCGCCCTCATCGCCTCGACAGTTCCTAATACCCGTTGTGCGATGCCCTGAAGAAGAGGAAGAGTTCTCGCCCGGACATGCGGTTAGTACACAACCTTCACACCCTACAAACCAGTTCTTCAGAAAGATCAGGTGCACTACGCACCTCCTGTAGCGGTATCTACATCGCCACATGCGAACGACGCATCACACTGACGTCACGAAAATCCTGCATCGCGCAAGCAGAGTTTACCGCGCGACTAGCATATATACAACGTCCCGACATCAATCGTCGAGCAGTTGCCCACCAGACACGACACCCGTCTGGTCGGAGGATCCTCCCTTTTCTATGGAGGTATGAGTGAACTTAACCGTCGTTCGTGTACGACCAGATGTATGGACGTAAATGAAGCAAAAGCAGTATATAAGGATCGTCGCAGGTGGAAGAAGGCGTGAGTTTATATTATCGCTCATTTGCAAAAAGGGTGACATAACTAAAATATCGGCAATTTTGAGTTAACTATACAGGTGAATGCAGCAAATAAAAAGACGGCATTGCACTAAAGCCTAAAAATGAGGGAGCTAGAAAGATGTGACTATAATATGCTTCGTCTTACTCTTACTGCTACTTTTCAATCATCAAACTCAAAAATTGCTCTTTTTCAATTATGTCAAGCTTGTCGCAAATGAACATTTACATACATACCGTTCATTTGCGAAAAGCTTGACACGAGCTTGAGCGACTCTTGGTACAAACCAAGAGTCGTACATAATCAATGCCGCAAGTAACAAAAGGAATACCAAGAAATAACTTCTCAATGATTAGTAATCATTCGTGTATCGTCCATCGAAATTTAATTTAACGAAAGTTAATAAAATATCATATACATTCTACGAATATTTAAACTATGTCACCCTAGCAAATGATAATAATTATCATAATTTTTAGTTTTTTTACTGGACCCGATACCCGGCGTGGACTGATTTTAATGAAATAAGGACTAAGTGATACCTCAAGAAAAAAAAGGCTTGATGAGTTTCGTTTGATGCGTGTTCAAGGCACAGACATACACAATTTCAGACATAATTTCTAAAGACGATAGAAAAATATTTTCCTATACAGTTGCAGGTTGGACATAAACGCGCAAACTGATAGCGTGGATTCAGCACGATTCTGAACCCCCTGCGTTGAAATTTTTGTTAGTATTTTTTTTTGATAGTTGTTCCATACATTTTGACGCCTGGGTGTTGCAGTTGTCTATGAAACAGCGGATTTTTTTTTTTTGGATAACCGACGAACAATTTCTACGCTATCTACGGTCTAGAATCTTGCGCTGAATTCATGGTTTCAGTTTGCACGTACAAATATATGCAATGTACAGACACGCGGAACTTACATTCTTATTATATTATGGTAAATAGATATTATAGACAAATATGTTTTTTTCCGCAGTCGATGCAGTATTGCAACCTGCCATCTCTGCCGCCAGCGGTGGACCGGAATCTGAAGCCGCGCCATTCTAGCCACAGCATCGGCCATATTAATGCAATAATGGCACAGGTATTTACGTTTATTTATTATCTTAGAACGTAGGAGGCCTGAAACAACTGCAGGGTACGCTGCGCCTAAGCGACGGGTATAGGAGTTAAAAATAAAACAGAATCAAATCTAATTAAGCTGAGAATCATACAATTTTAACAATCTTCAACTTTGGACTAGACGTGCTTCACAATCACTCGCTACATGTGTAAATAAATGTCATCTTCATTATAATTAGCTTATCGTGAAGTTATACCTCACCGTTCTTGATTATGCTGATTGGTCGTTAGGTCGGGGTTTTTATGATTCCCTAGTTGTATTGTAAATAATAGGTAGAAATAAGTCGTTTTATTTCTTGTTTAGGTTTAGTATCTTATCGATCTTACTAATACTATACATTTTTCACTTGCTTAAAAGGTTTGTTTTTCACTAAAGTTTGTCTCGGTCAATGCAATATCTGCACTAGGGGTATAAAAGCAAAACCGCTTCAGTCCAAAATTGCAATTTTTTAAACTGGTATTACCAAATTATAGTACTTGAAAGCTGCAACATTATGCCATAAAAGACAAAGTGCAAATCCACCTCAGTCAACGGTAAATACACTTTGAAAGTAGCGTTTAAATGCAAAAACGCTTAGATCCTATATTTGTTAGAAGCAAATCCGCCACTGTCACAATCGACCAATCAGAAGCCGCCATTCCAAAATTTCCAAGATGGCGAATCAGTTATTTGTCGTACTAAGTAAACTGGAAATAGCGTCTGGTCTTTTCGAGTTTTCTGTTTTATTACGATTGTAATGGAAGAAAATATTACACCAGCTCGTGCAGGACGAGCTAGAAAACGTGCTAGAAATGTAGATCAGTGGCGGCGAGTGCGAGAAAAGGCAGAAAGGTAACAAATTATTCACTAGTATTTTACCTATTATGGTATGGTCTGCAAAAGTTTTCTTAGCTTAAAGCATTTATATTCAATATTTTTATTTGTGGCTGTTAAAATAATTGAATAAATTTTTTTTTTAATTTTTAACTAACTATGCTGTTTTAAATGCTTTTGGTAACGGTTTTTTTTTGCATTTGCTTAAGGTATTCTGCAAAAAGTCTACCCGCATTGCCTGCATGTCAACATAATAAAAAAGCTATTTACGAGTGCAAAAGCGTAACATTAGCTGATGCTAAAAAATTTCATGACACTTTCTATGGTAACAAAACCAAACAAGCCCAAGATGCATTTCTATTGAAGTTCTGTCATGTTATTGATGTTCAACGTCGTCGTCCTAGAACAGGAATACAGGGTGTGCGCCAGGCAAATTATTCAACAAAATTATATATAAAAAAAAAAATTCTAACACATTGCTCAATGTTTGTCAATCATCATTTCTGGGCATATTGCAAATACCACGTAATAGAATCCGTAGAGTTGCAGAAATTTATAAAAAAACTGGTGGTTTAGTAACTGAAAATAGAGGCGGAGACCATACATCCCACAAAAATATTCAAAAGTTACAGGAAGTCAAAAATTTTATAGAATCTTTTAAGTGCATAGAGTCTCACTATTGTCGGTCTACTACAGAAAGGAAATATTTAGATTCGGCATTAAATGTAAGAAAAATGTGGCGAATGTTTAATGAACAAACAGAAAACCCAGTCAAACAGTGCTATTTTCGAAGAATTTTCAACACTCAATACAATGTTGGGTTTGGTAACCCAAGAACGGATGTGTGTTCTAAATGTACAGAATTGGATGAGCAAATTAAGAGTGAAAAAAATCAAGCACTTAAAACCAAATATATGATCGAAAAGACCGTTCATAAACGCAAAGCACAAAAATTCTACCAACTATTAAATGAGAGACAAGATGGAATGTTGACACTATCTTTTGACTGTCAAAAGAATCAAGTCCTACCTAAAATAGCAGACCAAATAACTTACTATAGTAGACAGCTTTATATATATAATTTTGCGGTAGTATTATCAGTAGAAGGCAAAAAACTAAATAAGGATACAGTAAATTTATACACCTGGAATGAAAATGAGTACAAGAAGGGAGCTAACGAAATTGCGTCTGCAGTGTTTCACAGGTTGAATTTGTTAGATATGAATGGAATTCAAACTTTGCGACTTGTGGCTGATGGTTGCGGAGCGCAAAATAAAAATTCAATTTTCATCGGAATGTGTTGTGTGTGGTTAAATAGTGCTCCAAGTAACATAAAAAACATTGAAGTTGTTTTCCCAATACCAGGGCATTCTTTTTTACCTGCTGACAGAGTGTTTGGAAATATTGAAAGGGAGTTAAAAAGGAAGGAAGTAATTGTACAACCAGAGAAGTACCACACTATTTTTAACAATTATGGAACAGTTGTGAAAATGGAGATGGTTTACGATTGGAAAGCTGCTCTACAAGATATTATAAAGCCGCCTGGTCAATGGCATTTTCAATTTGCACAGAGTAAGCGTTTCTTTATTAATAGGAGTGGTAACAAAGTCAAACTGAAAGGGGAACTCCATTACACCTCTGACTTTACCCAATTCAAATCTATTCTAAAAAGAGGGAAATCTTTTAACGACGTCCAACCACTGCCAATAGCCAAAAGTAACGTCATCATTAAAAAAGAAAAAATAAATGATGTGAGGAAGTTGCTAGAGAAACATTATGGATTGCAGTGGGAAACTCGTCCCGAACTGGAATACTATAAAAATATTTTAAATAACACTAATGATGATTTTGTTGAAGAAGATGAGCCTACTTGCGACCCACCAACAGCTGAATCAAATATTATGATTTAAAAAATAAGTTAAGATGTTTACTGTAATAACTAATAAATAAGTAAGAAAAAATGTAAAAGAAGACCTACTAAATAAATATATTTGTGTTTATACGTAATATTCCCGTTTTTTTCTTAACTTTATATCCAATTACTCAAAAAAGTTCAAATAAATACGAAGGTATATTTTCATATTTTTGCAAAATCTGTTTTGCAATCAGTACCTTACGCTGTTGTCATTATTGACAGGTTGTCAAATAATATAATGAGATGCAAACTAGCTTCGATCCAAAGCAATAAAAAGCAAACATGCTTCAGTCCGATACTTAAATGCAAAGACACCTTAGTCCTAAAGTATTTCTTAAATACTAAAGAACTGGTGTACATTTGATTAATCTTAGTTATTGCTACTTAACCTACGAGTCATAATGAACGTACCACTATTATAACTATGACAAAATAACAATTTCTTACGACACAGTAGAAAATTATAAATTACTCAGTTCAGATGTTTTGTGACTGATGCGCCTTTGCTTTTATACCCCTCGGCAGGTGAAACAGTGGTGCATTTGTTAAAGGCACAGCGGTAAGAGCTAAGCTGTCACTGTGCCAAGTGCACCATTCACAAGTCTTGTGAATGGTGCACTTGGCACAGTGACAGCTTAGCTCTTACCGCTGTGCCTTTAACAAGTGCACCATTCACAAGTCTTGTGAATGGTGCACTTGGCACAGTGACAGCTTAGCTCTTACCGCTGTGCCTTTAACAAATGCACCACTGTTTCACCTGCCGCCGTGTTCACATCCTCCTCCACAACCACCAATATGGTGGCCGTCGCAATCGCAATCGTCGCCAGCACAGCGGCCACTGCCACCACTTTCTAATCAACCACACTACACCAATGTAGTAGTGGCAATTCAGGGAACAGTGCCTGGTTCAGTTCCAATTTACGAGCGAAAGACCACTGCCACTAGGGATGCGCAAGTGAAAAAAAAATATCGATATTTTTAGATAGGATCGATAATTATCGAGTGAAAAATATCGAAATATCGTCAGTTTTCGCATATTCACACGAAAATTGTTAATTGTAAGTTAACTTCAGGTTCATATACGTCTCACACTGATGGTTTAATAGTATTAGCATTTTCGTGTACGCAGCCAATAGTCTTACTGTTATATTGCATTTCATAAACATTGTGGCGAGATTTTTTAAAGTTAAGGATGCGCGAAGAACATGCAAGGAGTATTTAAACACACGATACTCTAAAATAAATATCGATATATCGCGATTAAAAATATCGACGATATATATCAATAATTGTATGGAAAAATATCGATATTTTTGTATATCGATATTTTGTGCCTAACTGCCACTCACCACAAATACGTCGGTACGCAAAAGCACATGCGGTTAATTTTGTTTATATGTAGTTCGTGGCAATTGTAAACGTATTGGTAAACAACGTGTTTGTTTTGACTTTTGATTTTTTTGACAGCAACTGAGGATAGGAAATTGAATAGAATTAGGCTTATGGTCTATTAGAAAAGTTTTATTCAATAACTGGACTATTTGTTCTTCATACGCCAAAATTGTTGTTTGTATGTTAAACCTACCTACATTACATATTACAATTTTTTTTTAATTGCACCAATACAGGCTAGCTAGATGACAGCACGGAGACAGTCAACACTTTCCATATAAACCAATGGTGTCTCTTGACGTCGAATCTCCGTATCAGGGGTAGTTTAAAAAAAACAAAACGTGACTAACTTTATTATTTACTTAGATAAGTAATCGTGGCAAGTTTCTAGTTTATTAACTCTAGGAATAAGATTAATAATACAAAAAAATCGACCTTTAAGGGGGTAAAAAGGGGGATTTAGTCCCCCTTTTCACCCCCTTAAAGGTCGTATTTCCAAAAACTCCTTAGTGTTCCCCTACATTATGAGAGGAAGCCGTGTGCAAAATGTCACGTTCCTAGTCTCAATACTTTCGGCTGTGCGTTGATATGTCAGTCAGTTTCTCCTTTGGTTTATCTAAATAATGTTTGTCACATAAATTTATGCCATTACCTTATTAATGAACTCGCGGTTGTTGCATGGAAGCACCAAGTAGGCTTATAATCTCTATCTACTGTACGGTGAGCTGCATCAATTGGGTACCCCAGTTGTATTAAAATTAACTTTGAAGAGGGGTACTCACATCGTGACGCTGACTACCTATAGTACACCCATATTTCGCCAGTTATTTTAAAGTTCCAAGTAATAAGGGGCAAGCCATTTACCGGGCTCAAAACCAAACTCCTGGCTGCTACTGAAGAAATGCCTGAATATAAGATTGATATCTTCACAATACACCTGAGGTATGAATGTGTTTGAAAACGACATTCTGTTTAATTATTTTCCATTTCCTGTATTTATTCAATCAAAATGAACAGTACTTTTAGACACCTTGTATACAGGCAGACAGCATGAATTTAGAACCGTTGCGTATCAAGTTTTTGAAGTGAAGCTTTCTATGCGGCGATTCGATATTGGACAAGAATTTAGTGAAATTTCAAAGACGCGTCACGGTTAGACACATTTCGTTACATGTGCATGAGAGAGAAGAAAGATATAACTCTCTCTGGCTTTCAAATTAAATCTCTCTTATTCCTTATTTTTGTGAAGTTTCACTGATATGACGTATACGGTGCCGCACGCGCATATTATTTATTTGACATGTGTATCCACACGTCGCTCATTTCACCCCATTTGTCTTTGCAATTCGTTGTTTATTTAGGATCAATTCATTAGGTAATTTTTTGCTGAAGAGTATACTTAGTTTTCATGGACACATTCCATTTTAATTTGAATATTTTCGCATATCAGCTGTATTAAAGACGTCTGTTTTTTTTTTCGTATTGTAAAATTTTATTTTAGTTTTATTTATTTTACTGTTATTGATTATTATGACTTTACGGTAGATTATATGGTTTTAGACTCACACATCCAAACTGAACCTATTATAAAAATAATTTATATTTTGTACAAAAACGTTACTAAACATGTAGGTACATGATTATTAACCAAATAACTTAACCAATCTAAGAGATTAGTCTAGAGAAAGATAAAACAAAAAAAAGTATATATTAAGTGAAGTTTGAATACTACTAACATGAAGAGATTAAAGTAACTTGCTCCGAGCAGTATTTAAACGTAACATAATACTCCCTGAAGGAAAGGATTGGGACTCCAAAGGATTGGGTTGGATAAGTAATCCAAATACATAAAATACCGTTCAGAGCAACTTCTTTTTCAATTAATTGTTAAAATGTTTGGTCACTTTAACTCCGGCGGACCGCCGTTTTGTATACGTTATGGCGTCGGGTACTCGGTGGGTAAAATATACTAGTAAACCGGGTTAATTGAGCCGGTACATTAGAAACTTTTCATAAGTATTCACTACTGAGCCTACACTGGCTACCCGATAGCATGGATAAATTGTGAAGAGGGGCTCTTGATGGGCAATCACCAGCGGGACAGAAAAGCAAGGATTTTTAGACTGAGAATAATATTGAACATGATGATATTACAGTTGAAAATTCAAAAGCAATGTTCGTAGATACAAAACTGCCTTAGGGTGGCATCTCAACTATAATGTCTTAGAATTACGTTATATTATTATTAGTCTTGCCTTTCTGACGGTGCGGGCCGGCCATGTGATTGAGTACTATATTTATGTGTTATGTTTTCAGAGTGGTCTAAAACTTGGGTACGGCGATGAAAAGCCCGATGTGTTGCAGTATTTAGATTTGGATCTGCATACGACAAAACCGCCTCCAGCAAAGGTATTGTTATTACGGTTCAGCTATTTTAAACTGGTCTTTTAAAAATATTTTATAAATACTTTTTCTCAAATATGCTTGGAAATTTGAGCATTATTTTGACAACCTTCTTAGAGATAAATCGAAATTGCTGTACTGGCCAAATACATGCGAGCATCGGCCGGCAAAAGTTGTATGAAAATCCATATCTGTCGTGGTTTAGCGGCCAAATAAATTACATAGATACAACTGATATCTATCGTGTAATTTAAAAATAGAACCATCTTCTACTCCGAAACATGGCAACCAAGGATGTAACTTATCAAAGGTTTTATTTAAAATTCGAACTGGATTGCAAATAGAAAGCTGATTATTGCAAAAAAAAAGAAATGAACACTAACGCGGGAAAAATTATTGTAGTTCGTTGTTCGTCATTGATTATGAAAGTAATTGTATTTTAATTTCCGCGCATTATTTGAGAAAAGTACTATACTATCCTTGGCCACAACTAGGCATTGATGGACTTACGTATGTGTGCCTCGGCTTCGCCTCTGTCCATTCAATGCCTCTTTTGCTGGCTGCTGCAGTGACGTACTATTAATTTGAATATCGAGTTTTTAGTTGAATATTTTTCAAGGCGTTAATATTTGCATGTTTTTCCTATTACTTCAGGGGCCAGAACCCAACAAACCCCGCCAGAAGGTTGAGATCGCTCACGGCAAATCAATGTCAAACGTCGACACAGATGCTTACAAGACTGTTGATTTTCTGAAGACGGAGGCGTTTAATATTACCCGGCAGGATGCCGAAGCTTCTCGGAGCTTCCAATACTAGCAGGAACCATCAACAAGGAGGAGGATCTTCGCCCCCCTGTTCTCCTTGTTCAGAAAACTTACTTGTTTGAAGCGTGCTTAACCAGTGATATCAATGAAAACAGCCCAGTTTCAAATAACCTTATTATCCAATGACAAGTGTAAAAAACAGACTATATCCAGTGACAAACAGTATGTACCATTTAAAAATAAATGTGACGCAAAAGACTTTTTAAAGGCTTTAACAGACTTTAACAAAGCTTGAAGAATGTAATGTGTTACGTTATTACAAAACGAGTTCTAACTTAGGTTCAAGCTTAAACCTTTCAGCTTTTTTATTTTATTTCGAACCTTATTCCGACTGAGGTAAAGTTTTAAATAGAAAATTGACAACAACTATACTTCATTTATTATAGCATTAGAAATAAGAGGCTCGTAGAAGCAGGAGTGCAATCAATTGTGGTTAAAATTTACTTGAACCACTTTTCAAAGTTAAAGGCGTCCATTTTG
Source organism: Brachylomia viminalis (assembly GCA_937001585.2). Classification (NCBI taxonomy): domain Eukaryota; kingdom Metazoa; phylum Arthropoda; class Insecta; order Lepidoptera; family Noctuidae; genus Brachylomia; species Brachylomia viminalis. Next base: position 15,548,322 of record OW443293.2, on the reverse strand, counting down.
GAGTGGTAATCTCCATCACCTTTCATTGAAATAAAATTAATACAAACCAACTAATCCATACCGCTTATATAATTTTACTGCTGGAAATCGGTCATAAACATTATACTATAATAAAGTAGCAACAACATTTATCACTTTAATAGCTTTGCATGTCAACACATGCAAAGCTATTAAACGAACGTTTGTAAGACAATAATATTACTAATAGTCAATGACAATTGGGGTGTTAATTTGTTAATGGTGAGGACAAACAACAAAATCTAAGTATAATGTTTTATCACAATGCATGTTAATTTCAAATATTTTTATAGTAATCATTTTATGAATCATCTTTACCGGCAATTTCTGCGGTTTTCTTCATCATCTCAATCTTATAACGAGAGGTACCTGCAGACCAGGACACCCTTAAATTGTTTAAAAAAAAGATTACTGTTTGATTTTGTACAGCATACAGTTTGTTTCATTTCCTTTTTCTTGGGAGATATTATTATGTCGTGGGGTCAATTTTTGGGCCACGTTTTTTCGCCGTTGGCTTTGGTCAGCTTCAAAATTTGTATGTTGTAAGCAACTTGGGCCCGCACTGGGATCACCCATATCTCAACAAAACGTAACGTTTTGTACAAACAACCCAATAACAACAATAATAACTATAACAAAACAACAACCACTAAATCACAAAAATTCGGCAATAACAAAAAACAAAGCGTAGCATTCACAAGTATCCACAAGTGAATGACATAAACCGGTATAATTAAAAACACCCAGCTGTCACAGATTATAAAGAGATAGGTAATACATAACATTTTAGGTTTGGTAGAATTATAGCGCAACGAAAAACGTTCCCTGTATTGTTCGCCCCTGCTTCTTTTAGGTTTTTAGCATTGACACTGTAATTTTAAATTGAAATGAAATAATATATCTAAACGAAAGCCACTTAATTTCATAAGATGAATGGTTAAAATGATTACAATGATGTGTGACAGCTGGTATATAAAATAGATTTTTAATAAATTTGGCGTCAATCGTAACTGTAACAAGTTTACCGTACTTTTGTTACAAAGTGTGCATCGAAAATAACCTTTTTTAACTTCTGTCTAATGCTATTATAAATGGAGTATAGTAGTAGTTTTTGTATTTTGAACTTTAACGTCGTCGGAATAAAGTTCGAAATTAAAAAATGGTGCGATGGTTTAAACCCTCTAAAGATAAATCTTGTTTGGTGGTTACGTGATATAAATGGAGTATAGTAGTAGTTTTTGTATTTTGAACTTTAACATCGTCGGAACAAAGTTCGAAATTAAAAAATGGTGCGATGGTTAGAGGGTTTACCTCTAAAGATAAATCTTGTTTGGTGGTTACGTGATGTAAGCAAACCTCGCTGTCGGAGACGACGGCGAAGTTAATAGTATTATGTAACATTTTATTAATAGGAATAAGCACAGTATTCTTATCGTTGTTTCATGCATTGAACTCAGAATTAACCTGACATCAATCTTTTTTGTGCTGTTTATACCTAAAAAGGTTTATTGTTGCCGCCAGCATTATAAAAAGATTAGCTATTTTAGCGTGGCGTGAATGTGTATGTAGCTTCATCTTCATGGATTCATTGCTCTAAAGAAATTTTAATAAAATATTCTTTTAAAATAAGCGCAGTTGAGTAGTTCGAAAATGTTTGTGTAAATATAATTTCTCCCATTCATGTAATATATAATGGTGTCACAGACTGTATTTGTTTGCAGTTTATCTGATCGATATATTTATTATTAGACGAAAATGTAATTAGTTGAAATAAGTATTGTATTTCTGTACTTAATAGCATTAAATTATGATATGTTTCGCTTTACAATTAATGACATAGCTACTTTCTAGTGTATATTATTTGGAGGACGTTACCAATATATAATTAATTACAAATAATATTGATGTTATTAGAAACCGTTCATGCTTTATGAATCGATGTTGTAAATAGGTTTTAAGCAAATTGACAATTTATTGAAGCACTTAAAGGTAAGAATGCGTACCTCAAAAGCAATTGAAACATACTTTGGTGCGTTTTAAAGGATATTGTTCCACCTTTCAAAAAACTAGTCATAGTTTCTTTCCTGCACGTTATTCGCTCACAAAACAATGGAGCTTTGGCCGTATTTACGCACAGTATAAAACCAGACTTAGAATTTAAGTAAATGTCTTATCGTGTAAACTTAAAAGAAATGAAAATGTAAGTGGTTTGCATAAAGATTAAGAAATCGTAAGTAGAAGAATTGTAGTTAGTTAGTTGCAAAATTATTTCCGTCTTCTATAGAATACTTAAATGGTATCAAGTAACTTATTATCATCACATCATGCTCATTCAACCTGACAATTAGATAATTAGTATTGCCATTGAGTAGTATATTACTGACGATTATCTTTTGGTACGTGTGGTAATAAAAGGTTGGCTAAAATGGAATTCCTGGTACTTCTATATATCGAAACAACTGGCATCAATTGTTCTAGAGCTTATAATGACTAAATCGTAAGTATAATTCTATACCATTGTTATGAATTTTATTCACCATTGAATGACCAAGAAGACAACTTAGTTACAACAGTATTAAATAGTTCATAATAATATCATATTTCCAGCTGTATTGTTCTTTAGGAACTTATTTGTTCAATGAATTAGATTAATGGTTCATTAGTACATGTAATAACATTTATATATATCTATGACAGGTAAAATTTATGAAATGTCAGATGTCAAATAACAGTCACTAGTGCTGTTGTTCATGTTGATCCACTCAACTATCGATAAATGAAATAAACAACTAGACATTATTAGAAAAAAGAATTGAACGTTATTTCTTCTAAAACACTTGCCATGACGAGCAAAGTCATTAACTAAGTGATTCTTAAATAGTACTGACTTAATTGTTACAATTCTCATTTTATTCAAGACAGAAGGTAGTGTTTTTATTTTTTTCTTTTCTATATTAATTTTAAATAAGCCTTATGTCTATTATTAAAGTAAGAAAATTTTGTAATATTAAATCTAATTATATGGTACTTATAATATTTATACATATTTTTTTATGGATATATTTCAAAATTTAAATCATTATGTATATATCATGTACTTGTATGTATAAGATATAAAACATAATAAAGTAAGGTCAAAGGACTGTCAGAGACGTCGTTAAGAAAATAATGGACTGGTGTGTGGCCTGACTTTTGGATACGTATTATAGTTAACTAGTTGAACAAAATTAACGCGTATATAATATGGGTATTTATATCTGTTGCCTGTTGTATTTCTTAGATTAATATGCGGTTACTAAACTAAAATGGTATGTCAGTTCAAAAGATGTTACGACCTATAAAGGGCCTGTACAGAATAGTTCGGACCCAAAACAAATGTGTCTGGTAACATAATCGTGTGCGTGTGGCGTGGAGTGGAGGTCTGTCCACACTTACAACAATTAAAGTAAACGGCAGGTAGCATATATGTATATATATTTCTATACAGTATTTATATTTTTTTTTTGTATAGAAATAAAATCATTTATCATTTATTGTTGCATATAATATATATAAAGTATATTAAAAGTTATATATTTCTAAAATATTGATTGGTGTCTTGTATCAGTGTTAGGAACTATTAACAGCTATTGTCGAGTCGTTGATTCCACGTTATTTAATATTCAGCGTTAAAATATATTATGCACGCTATTAAGTATGTACGTGAACATTTGACTTATAACCAATTAAAAAAAGCTACGTCATGAAAATAGTTTCTGTTTTCAGTCTGAAGTCCACCCTCGATGACTTAACTTGTTTATATTATAATCCATAATTTATAATATGTTCCGCCCATTAGAACCAAAGTCAGTTAGACTTCTTTTTTAACTTATCTATCGCAATGATTACTTTACTTGATGCCAAAAGAGCTATTTCAATAAGTAAAGCACGCAGTACCTTCATTTCGAATATTCTATTATCTACCATTGTGTTAATATTTATTTTCTTGATTTTTCTGTATGTACAAACTATTAGAAGGCTCACATTAATTAATATTCTGTAAATTTTTCAGATTAGATTTTGTTTATTTAATATTAATTATTTTTAGAAAATATGTTTTAAGTATGAGTTATTTGCTTCATGCAATTATTAGCAAATGTATGTGAATGATCACTATTAAATAAATTCCTTAACTATCGAATGTATGTCCTTTTATTTACTGATATATTTACTCAGCTAGCCAGCTGTTTACGGGTCCATCCTCGCTGCTGGTCATTCCTAAATTACAGGTCGTCGTTCACTTATCAATCTTACACCAGACCAGCACCGCATCGCTGCGAGCGGTTATTATTTCTGAAAATGGCTTACCCATACATATGCGACCACTTTTAAACACTGCACCCGCGGTCCTGAGCTCCATCACTTATCATTATCATTCACATTTATTTATTTGCTCTCATGCACATCACACATTTTACAATTTATTACTGTCGGTTTTGTACATGAACCCTGTCAGGGCACTGCAAAGCCGCAAGCTGTTGGCATGCAGGATGCAGACGACGTGTGAAGGACGGCATCACACGCGTTCTCGGAGCTGTCCATTCTTTGTTATCAGTAAGTAGTGTGGTGGTACTAAGTTGCTAGGGCTGTTACTGTAATTGAAACTGGCCACACCTACCAACATGTGGCCGAAACATTACGAGAAGGTACCAAAATCTGTGATACTCCAAGTTGTCAAGAGGTATCGGCAGACCGAACAGTATACGAGACTCGCAGGACAGAAGCGTAAAATCAAAATCAAAATCAAAAGTCATTTATTCAAATTAGGCTGAGAATCAGCACTTTTTGAACGTCAAAATCACATAAGACAGTCCCCCCAAAACGCCCACCCTTCACCACTTCCTAGTGCTTTAGCTGGGAAGAAGAAGTGGCGGAACAAACTCCCCAGCAGCACTGCTGTCTGTTCAGTTAGAAGAACTGGATTCTATACATATAGTAATAAATAAATTAACATTACGAAACACAAAAATATTAAAATTATTTGCCATATGTCAGCTAGCACACGCCAATATTTAAAACTATACTCAAGCATAAATAAATAATAAAAACAAAAACGCAAACAGAACTTAATACATAATAAAAAGCCTCCTGACATAAAGGGCGTGCCCGCTTACATATGCAATGCTGCATTATGTTTATATGTATATAGCTGTAACTAGTAGCCACAAATGACAAACTAGGACCTTCGAAGTAAAATAAAGAAACATTAATTTCTAATAACAATAACAAAACCATAGTCAGCAAGCTGACCTGTCACCACAAGCAGCACCCGTTCACGAGCATAACGCAAAGATCAGCCATTACCCCCCTCGCCATATTTGAGGGAAGGAGGCAACCCGACCCCCGACGCTACCGCAAGCATTGACATCTAAGGGAGCATGACGAACTTGCTGCCGGTTGCTCAAAAGAATAATATGATGAACTGTCGAGGTCACTAGCTAACCATATATTGCAATACAACTCATTAAAAAACATTGAAATGAGTAGATTATGTCAATAATAAATAAAAATTAAATTAAACTAAGGTGACTAATAAATATAGTCAAATAAAATAAACAATTATATGAACTCGTATAACTTGTCAGTAGGTAAGCTAATTTTGGAGAAAGAACATAAACATTGTCTTGAGTTAATCACAGCGACCAACTATTTTTATCGTTTAAGTAATCGTTGATTGTATAGTATGCCTTTGAACAAAGGTTGGATTTTACTTTAGCTTTAAACGCATTAAAAGGCAATTCTAACAAAGAAGAGGGAAGCTTGTTATAAAAGTTTATACCAAGCCCAACAAATGAGTTATGGACCTTATGAAGCCGGTGAAAGGGAGCAAGTAGTTTCTCCTTGTTTCTAGTGTTAATATTATGAATATCACTGTTTTTTGTGTATAAGTGTATATTTTGCCTAATATATAAGATGTTGGCGAAGATGAATTGTGAGGCCACCGTGAGAATACCAATCTCTTTAAAAAAATCTCTCAGAGTAACTCTAGCACCTAGCTGGTAAATTGCTCGTACAGCTCGTTTTTGAAGAACAAATATATTTTGAATATCAGCGGCTTTGCCCCACAGCAGAATGCCGTAGGACATGACGCTATGAAAATAACGTAAACGGAAATACGTAAACGGAAAACTGGCCAGAGATGACCGGTTCATCGTTACCAGTGTGCTTAGAAACTGGACCTTAACTTTTTCAGAGGTAAGAACGAAGCGCCAAGACGTTCGAGGGGTAAGCAAACAAAAACACTGTGAGAAGACTGGAATCGGCCGGAATAAATTCACACTTGCCATCGAGTAGCTCGAGTTAGTTTTGAATCACGAAAATTGGTATGACCAAGTTTGGAGTCAAGTTCTATTCACAGATGAGTCCAAATTTTGCTTGAAGCTAGATGATAGAAGAATTAAAGTGTGGAGACGCCCGGGAGAGAGGTACGCTCAGTGCAACATCTTTGGAAAAGAGGCATATGGTGGAGGGTCAGTTATGATATGGGGAGGTATTTGTATGGGCCCACGTACGAAACTCCGCGTCATTGAGAATGGGTCACTACCAGCGGCACGATATTATATATTATTACCTGAGATTTTGGAATGAAATTGTAGTGCCATTTGCCTCTTTCATGGGATATTGATTTGTTTTATGCATGATAATGCACGCCCTCATACTGCGGCCGCAGTTGTCGAATACCTTCGAGACTTTGAAATAAGTGACTTAAAACCCCATAGAACATGTATGGGATAAGCTTGGAAGACAAATTATGAATAGAAATCCTGCCCCCGCTAATTTGAGAGATCTTAAAAACGGATTTCAGGAAGAATGGAAGGCATTCTCTGAAGATTTTATTGATAACTCAATTGGGAGGATGCCAAAGAGACTGGAAGTAATTTGTAGAGCTAAAGGGGGCAACACTAGGAAAAACTCGCTTGCTCAAGACAACTTTACTGCCATAACTAAGTGGTTCATAAGAGCCTCGTCTACCATGAGCGGTAGCATTTGTCTGGGTTTTTGAACCCGTTGGCTAAGATTGAGGCCATAGTGCGCACCCTTGTTTAACTCGGTCTCCTAAGCGGTGCACCAGCTTTTCCCTGAGATCTTTGGCAGCCTCGGTCATCGTGGTGGCTACGATGTCCATCTCATCGAAGTGCTTCTCCACCCAGGTTATCTTGCTGCAACCCCGAAAAGCGTTTACCCACCTGGTATTTGGTACCGCCCAAATTTCCTGCGATGCTGAGATGTCTGAAGTCCCCAAAATGGATTGTGCCACTTCAAGGATCTTATCGTCCAGCATGATGTTGGTACATTTGGCGGTAACCACTATCGGGTCGTCGTTAGGTGCTCTGAATTTTACTTTGCCTGAGCGTAAAACCGCTATTCGCGCTGTAGGCTGCCATATACGACCGCGCCATTCTCCCTTTGATGACTTGAGATCTGACGTTGTCGTACACTGCTGCCCCTGCTTCCTCGAGTAGTGCCCTTAGCAGACCTTCTGTTTCTCTCTGGAAGGTCTGCAGGATCTTCCTGCATGTCATGCGATTGACCTCTCTGGTCGCTCTTACGATTGCTAGGTAATCGATGAAAGCGCTCTTCACGTGGTCCGTGGTGCCTGAGATCACTGCGAGGGTCGGTGGGCTGACTTGCCCTTTGTCGGCTCTTGTTGGTGGCATAGGCTTCTGTTGTGTTGGTTCTTTCGGTTTTGGTTTGAAGAACCTATCCACTGCGGCTTCCTGCTTCTGGGACGGTGATGCGCAGCTGGCGATTGGGAGCAGTGCACTGAGGAATGTGCGAAGGCTTTCAGGCGACTCCTCGGCCGGGAGCGATCCTCCGGGCTGGTGGTTTTGCTCTGCTCCTTTGCAGCTCTTTCGGCGGCTGCCTACTGCTGGGCCCTCTCTGATCCACTTTGAGTGGTCGGGCTTGTTGTGCGTTGTCGTGCTGGCTGTTGGGCGTCTGGGGGCTTTGAGGAAACTAAGAGTTTCCCCTCTGTCCTCATAGACGACTACCTCGTGGTGTTCTGAGGCCATTAAACAGCCGAAGCGGTCTGCGACGTCTCGTTTCTCCCCTCCGACGGCCATCGCGTCCACACTTATCACACGTACGGCGACTGCCGTACGTTCTCCTACCTCCCTGATCTTTTGAAGCAATGAGCTTGCCTGAGCGAATGGAGTCTCCTCTCCCCACTCGAATAGTGCGATTGTCTTTCCTTTGGATCGCACTAGACGGCATCGGTGAGAGGCTACTTCCACTCGAGGCAGTGCAGCATACTTGATGCCTCTCATGCTCGTTTTGCTGGTGTTTCTGTTGATCAAGGCGGTGAGGCCTGGTGATATGTGAATTCGGGCTCCAGCTCGGCTTGAGCCTATGCAGAAGCTTATGCTTAGCTTTTCGGGTTTCCTCTTCATGAACAGAGCGACGCCTCGCAGTCTGACGCCTGGGACTCCGTTTCCTCTGCATGTCAGAAATTGCGTGATGGGCATGGTGCTAGGGGATGGTTGTAGGCTGGCTTCTGCTGCTGCTACTACCGCTAGTGCTGGCTGTTGGTTGATGTTAGTGTAGGTGGCTTTGTGTCATGGTGATTGGTGTGCTTGTTGTATTTTGTGTTGTTGTTGTTTCTGTAGTGATTGTTGTGGCGGTTGGTGTGGTCGTGACTATTTCTGTTGGCTGTTGGTTGTTGTTTGTAATTGTGGCTTGTGTTATGTTGAGTGGTGTGATGATTGTTGTGGTTGTTGATATTGTCGTGGCTGTTTGGGCAGATGATGGTCAGATTCGACTTCGCAAGGTTGCGTCCGTTTTGTTAGCCCCGGCCGCGACTATGGGAACCTTGCTCGCGAAGGCTAAGAATGGTTTTCTTGTAGCCGGTCTCCCCATGATGGTGTGGACTGGCATAGCTGGATTTCAATCTTTGCCTCCAGCTCCATTCTGTCGTAACTGAACCTTGGGCATTCGAAGAGCAGGTGCCATATTTCTTCGCAGCTGGGGTCACCGACGCACAAGGGACTGTCTTTGAGATGAAAGCGGTGGAGATACGCTGTGAATCCTCCGTGTCCTGTTAGGACTTGTACATGGACCGGTGTGAGAACTGCGTCTCTGAGTGTCCTTTTCGTCGCTAGGACGTCTGGGATTAACACTTTTGTGACCGCTCCTGTACTTGAGGACTCGTATCGCGCTTGCCACTTCTTTATAGTCCCCTTCCGTATCTTCCTTCTCACGAACGATACGGGGACCTTGCTGTAGTCCGCTGTGGCACTTATTAGAGCTGCCTCCTGGGCCAGCTCGTCCGCTGTCTCATTCCCTTCGGTTCCCACATGGGCCTTGAGCCAAAAGAGTCTCACTTCTCTGCCCTCCTCTCCTGCTACACACGAGTGAGTGCACAAAACGCCCTATACTATAAGAGCAAAAACAAACGTAGGGTGTGCGTTAAAGGGTTAAACAAAACAGCTCAATTGCAAGACAGTTCGACATTTAAATGAAACTTTGTTAGGTTACCTCCTTGGTTGCTATGTTTCGAAGTATACAGTTGGTTCCATTTTTAAATGAGTTTTCATAATCATTTTATTCGACCGCTAAATACCGACAGATATCGATTTTCATACCCGCCGCTGCTTCGCATGTACCATGGTATAATAAATACCATGGCATGTACGAGTATTTGACCAGTACAGGGGCCGTACTATGACCTGTTAACGCCATCATGATTCCGTTGAGAAAAAGAGATAGTGCTATCGGTCATGTATAGCTCCGTCTCTCTTCCACGCTGGAACAATGATGGAATTAACACGTCATAGTACCGCCCCTGTATTCGCGATTTATCTCGGAAAAGGTTGTCAAAATAATGCTCGAATTTCCAAGCATATTTGAGAAAATTATCTTAAAGCGAGGTCAATTGACAATCGTCAATATTACATCAGTACATCAGGACATGGAAAGACAGACATTTTTTGCTAAAACATTGCGAATGTGGACAGGGCGGTGCTGACCAAGGGAGTGATTATGAAGATCTTCCTCATGACACCACTCATTCAGAGATGGCGTTATTCCTTTCAAAATTATTAAGGTGGACCTTCGTACCTGTGCGGTCCGGTCCGTCTTACCCTCCTTTCCCCTATGGATAAAATTTCACAAACATACACACAATAGAGTTCAAATTAGTACCTAATATTACTGAGTGTGAAATATTTGCAATGAAACCTTTGTTAGCTTAGCTTAAGGGCAACCACAGGTAGCTTACTTAACTAGATTCAATCAGGCATTCTCCTAAAATGACGCAAAATATCCATAATTACATAGCTTTGCGATATCTACGGAATAAGCTACAGGAAGTTATTTAAAACTAAAACTATAAGCGTAGGTAGATCCCCTGGACAAACTTAAGTGTTTCCGAAATACTATAGACACACGGTTTCGTAGTCTAATCTTTATTTCCTTGGGTAACTTGATCATACACCTAAAGGTACTAAATAATTACAGATGCCTACATGTAATTATTTGGTACTTACTAAGTATACAGGACGCTAACCGCTAACCGTCGCCGGAGTCGGCCATAACACGAACGCACGGGGGTTTAAAAGCACCGCGTGCGACGCAGGCTCTTTGGAGGCTTCGCGAGTGACCAGCGCTCGGCGCCCCCTAAGACTATGGGCCTGTGTGCGCCGCACATCCTGCACCACAGGTTAAGCCAACCCTGACAGTAGCCCTCAGACCCACGGGCGTTTTTTGACTGTCGAAAATCTAGAGCGTCATAAAAAAATCGTCGCGTTAAAAAATCGCACGTGCGTACACGTGCTAACAGTTATTAAAATAAAATTCTCAAATTATAAAAACCATCATTAGAAAGAAAATTAATGATAAAGTAGATAGTACGAACGATAGTAGTTTACAAATTAATTTTATTCATCGCACTTATTAGGAGCTCGCTAGCTAGTTGGTCCAAAAGTGAAATAATAACGTCAGGCGATGCGTTGGTTCGAAACCACGTCAAACCGGACTCTTTTAAAATATCCTTAAACGACTATTACATGTTTTTTTTAGGGAATTAGAAGAGATGTAGGTACTCACTGGGTATTTTAATGATGGAGTAAAATACCTATACCAACAAAATTCCTCATAGCAGTTTAGCCCCAACTCCCGGCACTAATACTTGAATAGAGTTCAGTACGTAGGAACCTAATCGGTCCGTACAGCGTTAGTGATAAGTGATTAGTTTCAAGTGATGCGGAGTGTTGCACGCCCGCTGGCTTCCAGTGCGTGAAGTTATTAGTGCAGCAAACATCTTTGTGTCGGACTAAATCAAGGTCTTTTTCTTCGTGCTGACGGTACGTGGAATTAAGAGCTTTGTGGGCCCAAAATTTGGCCACTTCTGAGGCGCAGTCAATTCAAGGTAGGTGCACAGTCCTTTCGCAGTTATTTTGTCTCTCACAGCGACCGAAGAGATCAGTGTGATGCAACATCAGAGGTAGGTATAATAACTGTAAAAGGGCTCTAGGCCAATGTTGTTTTATAGATTTCAGAAGGCAGGTAATTACACCTATTCTTTTGTTCTCATTCATCGAAGGTTTAAGACAGGTAGGTAACCTTACCTACAATTACCATTACCTATTTGACGATACGGTTGGCGCAGTGGTTAAGCGATTGACTGCTGCGTTACGTGTCGCGGGTTCGATCCCCGCACGGAACAAATAGTTGTATGACCTATTAGGTTTTCCGAGGTGATAAGCATTTTTATAATATTTTTTGTAGTTAAAATGACTAGTGACTAGTAGCGTTATAAAATCAAATCAATAGTAACTAATGTATTCAAATTAGGCCGAGAATCAGCACTTTTTGAACGTCAAAATTACATAAGACAGTCCCCCAAAACGTCAGCCCTTCACCACTTTCAAGTGCTTTAGCTGGGAAGAAGAATTGGCGCCACAAACTCCCCAGCAGCACAGCTGTCTGCGCAGACGGACATACTTGAGTCTATACATAGTAGGTACGCAGAGTAATCATAAAATACGTTTACCTGTTTGCATTCTATAGATCTCCGTGGATAGGTTAGTGCGTGACTTCACGTGTTACATTCCTTTGTAATTTAAAATCGTTTGTTCCACTTTCTGCGAATATTAAGCGAACGGATCTTTATCGTATGAAGCACTTAGGTACCCTTTTACAGCGTGCATGTATGACCTGATGTAGGCATGAACCTAAACGAAGCAAAAGGATTATGATGCAGGTAAGCATCGTAGCAGGTGGCGTTCTGTAGGTTCTCCCTACCTCCGTGGGGTGAATGTGTGAGTTTATGTATACAGCGTGGCGCTTTAATGCCAACCTTACTTTAAGAGCGTTTATATCTTATGAATGGCAACGTCGCAATTTAGTGTCATATTTCGTGGTTTACAATTATTTTTATCATTTAATCGGAGCTATACCTATTTTAAAAATCTGTTTAATTAACTTTTTAGAATTACGTGAAAGTGTTTAAAAGTAAGTAACCGAAATGCTTACAGTTATTTTACAATGAAAATAACACCCTGCAAGTTTCCAATGTATTATTTGCATATAAATAGAACTGTAGACGCAACGATTTCTTACCTTTTACACAGTTTTCACATAGTTCTAAAAAGTTAATTAAACAGATTTTTAAAATATAGCTCCGATTAAATGATAAAAATTTAAAACCACGAAATATGACACTAAATTGCGACGTTGCCACTCATAAGGTATAAACGCTCTTAACACACGTATACGGTTTCGCCTTTTCGTTTTATGACTACTTATATTATAATTTCATTAAAAGTTATTATTTATTGATTAATTTTAAATTTTCTAAAATAACATCTTGGAGCAACCTGCACCTCAATAACTGTAGCGCAGAGGTCATTTCCCGGGATCGCGGATTATAACATCGCATCAATGAAATTAAAACGAATAATTGAAAAGAGTAGGCGAATTGAAGGAAATAGAGAGCCATAATTATGTCGGGCGCGCAGGCCGCCTGCTGCGCCTGCGTGCCCGGCATATGGCTCTCTCTACATGTAGTATAGTATGTATAGTTAGTAGTTTCTCTTTAGTTGTAGTTTTGACAATTCAAAACAATAGGAATCAATACGAAAACGAACGAACGATACGAATAGAGGTCAATAAGAATTATTTATCCTATTATATTTTGTATGATTACTGGCCACTAGCCCTCCCGTGTGTTAAGTTAATGCCGCCATTGTACTTAGCGGCACGTTGTTTAAGTACCCTTTTACTCCAGTTTTATCTACAATAGTTCATGCTGTTGTCGGTATAGAGATTAGCCAATGTTTCTGTTTTGTCTTGGCTACTACTGTTTTAAGTGTAATTTTCTTCAAAATATATTAAATTTACTGTCAGACAATGCACAACCTAAGCCGCTTGGCCTAGAAGCATGACATTTTGCAAAAGAGTGCCATTTTTTTTTTTTTTTTTTTTAGAACGAAGGTAAGCATAGGTAGGTAGGCAAGCTAAGGTAGAAATATAGGTATAATAAGTTACCCGAATCAATAAGAAATTAAAAAAGCTCCATCAAGTCACGAGTAAATTAAAAACGTTTTTTAATTTACTCGTGACTTGATGGAGCTTTTTTAATTTCTTATTGATTTGATGATGATTGATTAACAAGTAAAATGTTATTACAGTGTAAACGAATATTTAAATGATCAATCCCTAAAACTCGGTAATTTTTTTTTTTTTTTGGAAATTGTTAGTTAAGGTAAATTATAAGTCGTCATCTCTACCTACTATATTTCATTTGCCAAGTCCACGATTGTTCTTATACAAATTTTTACCACGTAGGCAAATACATTGTGAAATGCAATAAATTGAAATGCAATGAGTATTAAATATGGGAACTATATTTTCTATCACCAAAATTTATATTTGTCATCAAGTTGTATCACCTAATAAATAGATCTATCGCCACGAAATATTTTCGTTCTCAGATAAACAAAAATTGTTCCCAGGTTGATATCTCAGGATTTTAGGTGATTTATTGTGGAACTGATTTTGCATTGTTTGGTGACTACATTTTGGTGACAGATCTACTATTTGGAGGACAAACCCTATTATTTAAGAAACACAAAACTAATTAAATTGGTAATAGCTTAAATGATACCCGAGACAAATTACCAGGAGAAACTGGATGCAATCTGGACTTTAGGGCACCCCAACTCGGACAGGTTAGGTTAGAAGGGGATGGCGGGGTCGAGAGACCCCGCCATCCCCTTCGTGGTTATTTTTTTATAAACCACCCAGAAGTAGGAGCCCCGCGAAGCGGGGCTCCGTCGACCAAGCCCTACCGTCGACATATTATGTATATCAATCGATCCGTGGTGAATAAGAAAACTACTACTATTGGTGATCTCTTTAAATTAGTTTGCTTAAATACTTATTAGGACACACCTATTATAATACATACAAAAACATTTATTTGGTACTAGACCTTATATCTCAGGATTTTAGGTGATTTATTGTGGAACTGATTTTGCATTGTTTGGTGACTACATTTTGGTGACAGATCTACTATTTGGAGGACAAACCCTATTATTTAAGAAACACAAAACTAATTAAATTGGTAATAGCTTAAATGATACCCATTGAATATTCATCCCTACGTTTTGATGAAAGTTCGTAATTTTTGCCGATGTGAAATCCCATCGGGCTCCATCGCTCGGCTTATGACGGAATGAAAATGATTTCAGGATAAATTTGCTTGTGGCGCATCCAACTGTTTAAATATTGCAGGTTTCAGAAAGCGCCATCTTTCAGTTGAGGCTTTCACAAGCGAGTTGTACCTATTATTCGCACTAAAATCGGCACTAGATGGCAGTATTGTTTACTATTCATGATACTAGATGGCGCTTCATTTTGTATGGAACATTTCTATGCTTGAAACTGCTAACCTTCTTTCTAAACTCCGTGCTGCTAACGCAATGGACGATTTCAATTAGTTACCAACGTAGACAGAGACTGTGTACGGTTACCAAAGTCGAGGGGCCATCCCGAATGTGCAGGACTTTTGTCATCTACTTGCTTACAACTATAGATTTTTTGGACCTATTATAAGCCTTGAGTTTTATTCTGTAACTATTTGCGTATATTACAGGAACTATGGCTTTACCTAAGTTCGTGGAGCAAGAGCACTGTTTAAGTGCAAGTTTGTCGTAACTCCTGGTCTGCTTGCGCAATGAGTTTAGTTTCGATTTATTTAATATTTTTCTGTTGGGAAACTACTTTTGAACTACTTATAATACAGGACTTACTTGTTGGTGGAGCAAGTCTATAGGCAATCCGACTAAATGCTTCGTGCGAGTCGTACTCGTAACTACTGGCCTACTTGCGGAATTAATTAAAGGTAAGTAGGTATCTGCTTAATTTTGCTCATTGTTTTTAACTTATTCAATATGTTTTTTCGGGTAGCAAGAAGGTAGAAGGAGGCTTTATCTGAGTTAATGGAGCGCCTTTTATAGAAACCCAACCAGGTGCGAGTTAACGTAACTAGGTACCCACTGGCTGACTTGGGCTATTAGTTATGGTTTCAACCATACGTGGTTTCAACTCATTTCATATTTTTCTTTTAATAATTTTGTGCTCCATGACACAAATAGCGGATGTTGGAAAATAAACAGCCAGGCTGATATGAAAGTGGGCTGGCCACGTCACACGAGTGCACTGCGAGAGAAAGGCAAAGATAGTCACTCACTGGACGCTTGAGGGATCGCACAAAATAGAGGTTTGGGAGGAAAGAGGGGAGGGCTTTGCCCAGCAATGAGACACAAAATAGGGTAACAAAACTGCGGTCTTAATACGAATTGGTCGAGCTTCATACGTGGAAAAAACTTGCACTATTAGTTTAAAATACATTAGAATTGAAAAGGAAAACATTTAACCACCCACTGTATAATAAATAAACGCTAAAATAAGGTCGGTTTCACAATGAAAGAATACAAGGTGTTGTTTTGCTTCCTCGTCAAATTCGAGGAGGTAACTATGCTAATGATTCTCGACATGAATCAATAATAAAATAAGTAGGTATTTACTTTTATTTTTTGTATTTTTTGGAAATCGGCATGTGTAGGGCCCGTGTGATACCGCCCTGTAACTGCGCTGTAACTGTAACGCATGCACACAGCGACATAGTCGTACGACACTGCCTACCGCATACGCAACGGGGCGATTTTGTTCTTTGAAAGTGGAGTATTCTGAAATACTGTCAAACTTAAATACCTAAAAAAACAAGTACCTATGTGTTAATTATTGAGCAGGATCGTAATTTTATTTGATTATTTATGTCTTTCATAACAGCCTCCTGAAATTTGACGAGGATGCAAAACAACAGGTTGTAGAATAAGACATTATTCACTAGTTAGGATTAAGTCAAAAATGAAACGGGATTTGTATGAAATATAAGGGCTGATCCGCATTGCGGAAAAATATGCATGCCGATAAACAAATTCTATTGGGTAATGGTTTAAACCTGCCTAAAATATAAATGATAGCTTATTATGAAATAAGTCATGCTCGATGGGATTTCGGATCGACAAAAACACCAATGTCCATACAAACTTTCATCCCCCATATAAAACCCATTTAGGGGAGTAATTTTCAAAAACCCTTACTTAGTTCTCACTTTGGTTATATTATAAGGAACTCTTGTGTAAATTTCTTGCTTCTAAACCCAGCGGCTTAGTCAGGTCGCTGTCTGTCAGTGAAATTAGTAATTTTATTAAGTGGATTCATATGACTTAGGTAAATTGGTTCGACCTTTACTCTAGACTAATGCCATAACCAGGACCAAATAGCTTTGTTAAACTTTCTGCATCGTAAACACATTCCGTCTTATTACAAAACACGATCTAACTTTAGCCCCAACCTACACATTCGATTTAGTTTTTGTATTTGGAACTTTATGCCGACTTTAGTAAAGTTCTTAATACAAAATTGACAATCTAAGACCGGACTAAGTTGACAGTTTTGTAAAAGGAACTGTATTTCGATTTCAGTTATGTTCTTATTTCAAAAACAGGCTCGATGGTTTAAACCATGTCAAAAGAAAAACCTTGTTTTGTAATAAGGCCGATTAGGTCTACGTATGAATTGCCATCCATAAAATATTCGCTTTTTATTTGTTGTTCAGGTTTTCATACTTATAATAAGTAAGAATGGGTACAACTACCGGGCGGCGGCCCCGGCAGCTGTGAGAACCTTAGGCATGTCCATCGGATGGACATAAGCTTCTCTTAATTAAATTCATACATTCCAATATCTTCCACATCCAGTCTACTAATTGATTTATTAGGCATAGACACATCGCTGAAGATATTCATGTGTGTCTTCGATTTTTCACTCAGCCATTTGTTATCTGTAAAAGAAATGTGTGCTATGCCGTAGCATGGCGTGAAGAGCGTTGGATCCCAAAGTTGACTTACTACTTGATACTTTTATATTTGTAAATATGATAGCACCCTGTATCTATTACATAATTAACTTATTTGTCATTGCTACATTTTTAATTCTTTTTACCTATTGTGGTATGGTAGTTTTATTATAGGTGTATCGACTTCACATATAATTATATAATTAATGTCTACAAAATATTGTAACCCATTTTGTGGTTAAAGATACTTTATTCTCATAAAGAAATTTACATTTCACTTAACTGAGAACAGATTAAGTTTCTAGGTAAAACATACATAGCATGCAATCGGCATTCAGACTTAAAATTTAAATATAGACAATTACAAGTTTTTAAGTTATCCTGGTAGGTACGGTTTTAGAAGAGTAACGGTGGAGTTTCTTGCTCATTCTTCTCCATACGAAATCTACCTTTTGGAAGAGGCGATTAGAACCAATTCTATTTTAATGAAAATTTTGACGTTCAAAAGTGCCTTTTATGTGCCTACTTGAAATGAAAACTTTGATTTTGACTGGACAGCGACCCACGTAACAAAAACTGCCAAATCCAGGACTCACCTCTTGGCCGTCATGGACTAATACTCTATATTGCAAGTTTGCCTAGAAGTAACCTATTCACTCGTGGCTGAAAGATTTCAGTACTCAGCCTTATTGCTTACCACGCTTACAATGGCAATGCTTACCATTTTAACAATTCAACAATATTCATTGCGTTATTTATAACGTTGTCGAGCAGACGAAATGTTTATTTATTAATAAAGGCACACCAACAGCATCTGTAAACAAAATAACAAATAACAGTTGAGGGCTTATACAGTTGCCAATAATAGGTGAACCAACATTATCAAATACAGTGATAGCCTAAGGTAAAAACGAAATGCATAAAAATTAAGTGGTAACAACTATACAAACAGAAATATAAAAAAATACATAAGTTATAAGATTGCAGAGGTTTCAAGAAATACCTACTTATTAATACAATAAAATCAATCTTTAGATTGTGTGAGTTGCGTGCACAGGGACGTCAAAATTTGGGTCTTATAAGTAGTGTGTTATTGAGTCATGATATATCGACTGGGAACTGGCAACCGGTACTATCCGAATTTTTACCTGGATAAAGAAAACACTTGTTTACGTCGAATTAATAGCATAAAAAACACGTAGTTTTGAAATATTATTTTATGTACACACAGCAGCAGGTCAAGTTACCACAAACTGTTAAATCTTATTCCATTTTGAATTTAACTATCAAAATTTTAAGGTTTAAAATCATTTGGAGAAATTTGACAGTTTCGTATAACCTGATGTGCTGGCGACTGTACATAATTAATAACAAATATCGTTATACACGTTCCACGTTTCCTTCATATATAAAAAATAATATAAAGGTGCATCAAAATGTGAAAATGTTCAAAATATGAGATAGATCCGGTTGCCAGTTCACAGTCGATATGTCAACATTTGGAGAGGATTTTATATGTTTAAATTTAAAGGTTTAAACTTATTGAAATTTATTGAAATTGCTTATTCTGTAAATATAATACCGGAATCACTTTTAAACCATCATATAAAAATAAACGGTCCAAGTCTCGTTTAAAGTCCATACATTAAATATTAAAAATAATTTATCGTGTAACAAAATGCAGGGTAGCATCCGGTGGGCACGTCACAATTGCGGCGATTTGTCCCCTCTTTGAGAAGTGGCTAGAGAGGCGCCACGGCGTCCTCACCTTCCGTCTGACTCAGATCCTCACCGGGCACGGTTGTTCCGGGAGGTTCCTGTTCCGGATAAGGCGGGAGGAAAGGCCCGGGTGTCACCATTGTGTCGATCGCCCGGAGGACACGGTGGAGCATACGGTGGAGGTCTGCCCAGCTTGGGCGGAGCACCGCCGTGTCCTTGTGCAGGCGATTGGCGGTGGCGATCTCTCGCGTCCGGCCCTGGTCCAAGCCATGGTGCGGAGCGAGAGGGCATCGGAAGCCGTCACCTCATTCTGCGAAGCAGTAATGCTCGCGAAGGAGGAGGCGGAACGCGGGAGGGAGAGAAAAAATTCGCACCCTCACGCCGCCACAGGAGACGCCATGGGCGTCGGGAATCCCAAGCCGATTCCCGGCCACCGTAGGCGCGGGCTTGCGGACGGCGAGCAATGGGTAGCTCGCCGTCCGATAAGGACCAGACCCGGGTCGACGGCGCATTGTGTTTCACGCGCGCCTCTAAGAGATGTCAGCACCAACGACGGGGTCCGCTAGGGCCGATGCCTGCCAGGGTTGCGGGAATGTCCAAAAGGGTTATCGTGGCCCGTGGCACAGGCAACTGAAGGAACACGGGTGGATTTTAGTCAGTAAGAGTCTGACACGCCCTCCCGCTCCGCCCAGAGCGGCAGAAGTTATTTGAAGATTTCCCACCCACAAAAAAAAAGTGTAGCATCCGGACTGGCCTATTGAAGAAAGTACCGGAAACAGTTTGAGTAAACCTGTCCCCACAGATGGCACCCATGCATAAGTGATTGTGAGGTCAACCTTATCTTAGGGAGCTCGACCACTCGACACACAACAATACCACCAATGGGAGCAATGATTCGATGAACTTGAATTCTTAAACATTGAAGAGAGACGTTGCCACGCAGTACCAACTATCATGACGCTATTACGTACTCAACTTATTTGCCTAAAATGAAAATCGGTACTAAACGAAGGAACTATAAGGTACGTAGTCAAAACAGTGTTTACTTTTACCGAATTTATATTGATTTTAATTTTGTTTGATCATTTCTTTTTTTTTAATTTAAGGTTTTAATGAAATATTTAATTTTGCTATATTTCTGTGGACTAGTATTACTTGTGGTTTCATTTATTACATATAATTATGTGGTTTCCATACTGTATGTGGAATGAAAGTAATGATTTTGCAAGATAATTAAAATGTTGTTTCTACGGTTTTATTACAAGGCTTAGTAGAGCGAGCAGCTCAATCACAAGCTTTTTTGTCTTATAGAGAACCAGAAACTTTATAGTAGAGTACTTTTTACAATGTTTGGTTTTAATACAACTTTTAAATCGAAATTTCGAATTTCAATGGGAAGTTTGTTGTAAAAGCATATGAGGCAAAGATTATGAATTTCATTCTTCCTTCGGATTGTGATTGTGTTACGCAATCGGGGTGCTAGTTACAAGCTAGTAGTAAATACACTTTGGCTCTCACTCCCTCTTGATGAGGAGATCCATCTGTAGTGAATTACTTATTATTAGATATGTAGGTCACAATAGGCACCTCCTTTGTCGTACTCTTTCGATGAATTTTAATACGCACTCATCGCTCAGAGGTAACTTTATAATAAAGTTAATGCTTTTGTAAAATGATCTACCTCACTCTGTGTAAAGGGTTCACCAAAGGTATGCCACGGCTGGCTATGCCATAGCTCTGCACGTCGACGGTTTAACGACGCGAACACGGGTTTCAACATCCTTCTTCGGAAAGCCATGGGATTTTCCGATGATTTGCAGTGACCTTTTCGCCTCGTTCGCGTTGGTGAGTTTTAAATCATTATCGATTCCGTTTCGATAGCATACCGTTTGGCCGTAGAATCTGAAGAGTAAAGTTAAATTGATTATGATGTGGTTTGGAAGATATTACCACCTTTTCATGCATTACTAAGCAGCCCAAGTAGCAAAATTCTCCTCTATTAATCGACTTATAACACTAATCGTCTTATTGGAATCTTATAAATGCTTTGACTAAGATCACTGATCTTACAGCAGGACCTTATATGAAGATTTGCGTTACAAGTACATACCGACGCCTCCAATCAATAAGTCGGTATAATCGTAAAACTCAAATTTTACAGGAGAAATGTTTTTCTGTTGTTGTTGAAATTCTTTTCAACGCGTCGGAGTATTGAGGTCATTGATACATCAAACGAAATATTTTTTTGTGTAACGCGATTACAAAATGAACATTCAATTATGTGTGGGAAAAACCTTTCGATTTATGGAAATAAATAATACAAAAACATGATAGGTATATTGTTTCAGTGATTATGTACTTAATACTCTTACGCCATTGTTGAGTAAATGTTGTAAAAATTTTGATACGTATCATTAAAATACGGACTTTTCCAACTTTATTTCTTATCTTAAAGACGAGACGGAATTTGTTTTTACAGTGTAATTGTAGTTATTTTAAATTGACACAGTAACAGTATCGTTACAAAACATTATTGTCGTCGAAAACGGGACTATGTACGAGGAACAGGGTGTAAAATTCACTCATACCTCCATAGAAAAGGGAGGATCCTCCGAACAGACGGGTTCGTGTCTGGTGGGCAACTGCCCGACGATTGATGTCGGGAAGTTGTATAATTGCTAGTCGCGCGGTAAACTCTGCTTGCGCGATGCAGGATTTGCGTGACGTCAGTATGACGCGCAGCTCGCAAGTTGCGATGTAGATACCGCTACAGGACCACACGTGTTCAAATTTGAAGCGTATTGCAATTTTACTCATATTTATTTTATTAATCAATTATTTACTTTTAAAAGTTTGTTAGTTCCCATTACGGTTTGAGCTTACTCAAAATAACTCGACAACCACAACGTGTTAACCAGCGTTTACAAAGAACTGCACAAAATTTACGCCAATAAGTCGGTAATAGTAACTTACCAAAATTAAAGAAGTAGGTACACAAAACAGTTGTGTTGGTACGTAAAAATACTTTTCTCTTCATCATTTTTCCCTACATTATAAGTGTTTTACATGATATCTTCGTAAGTATCACTACAAAAAATTTAAAATAAAATAGGTGCTGAATTTGACTTAAGAATAAAAATATCAATAATAGCATATTAATGACATATTGCGTGGGGGCATCGGCGATTCTATTATTCGTTTTATAAACGTTTACAGGATTAATTTATACGATTCTGACTAGAGCTTGCAATCTTATAAGCACATGTTATATAACTAACTAGCAAGGTGTCTCTTTTGATCCTATAGACGCATTTAATGAGATGGTTTACTCGTGTTAACGTCTTGTTTCATTCGTCTATAAGACATGCACTTAGGTATATATACGTCTTAAATATAGCTGCTATAGTTCAAGGATATTAAATAATTGATTTGTCTTAGTCAAACCCATATCCCATGTATTGTTACTACCAAACTAGCAAGCCCTCCGATTTGTATAGGTAAGATTCTACATAATATGTAGGTGTCCTACATTTAATATTACTAGTGTGATCGACCACGAATTCTCAAACTTAAATAAGGTGGCGAAGTAGGTATGTCCTGTAGTAGTCTTAACTTTTATTAAATTGTATTAAAAAAGTTTTGATAATGCAATACTATGGTATGTGATCTAGATACTATGGCGGCTTAAGTTTTTGTTGGTTAGTATCGAACCAACAAATAATTGGTTTTGACGGGTTTGAAGCTAAGTTTATTAACTTCGAACACTTTACCAATAAAATTATTTTTACAATTTGAGTAGGCATTCTGTACGCAACAGACAAAAGTTAACTATCATAAGCTAATAGATAAATTAATGTGGATAACTTTTCCTTTGAATATATAATTTTTTTTTCTAAAGAAACCCAGCACGTCATCGTTACAAAAAGAATGAAGGACGGATGCCCTAGTAATGGCAGGAAAAGAACCTATTAAGATAGTTATAGAATCGAATTGTAATTTACTGGACTGTAACAAAACGACTATAGGACGTAAAAGTCCTATAAACTGACCGGTTGGTGCAGTTGGTAGTGACCCTGCCTTCTGAGCCGCTGGTCCCGGGTTCGATCCCCGGACAAGTCAAACATTTGTGTGCATGAACATGTCTGTTTGACCTGTGTCTGGGTGTGTATATGTATATAAGTATGTATATCAGTAGGTAATCAGGTTACCGTAGTACAGGCTCTACCTAGTTCGGGACCTGAAGACCTTGTATGGATGTTGTCTCATATTATCATATTATATTAAACTACGCCCAAATGCGGTTTTGTAACACTTAGAATATTATACATGGCCCTAGCAGACTCGGTTATCAACTACGGACTCAGCAGCTACCGGAAAACTTATCATACATAATACTTGACAGATATTTATCAGTTACAACTAAGAATATTAAAAGTAATTACGCCAAAACATTTAAACAATAAATTCAAAAACAGTGACGACGGTCTCTTTAAATACTGCAATGTTATGAATGTGTTCAAGAAAGTTGAATTTTTTACTCTTGCGGAAGTCATACCTGAGCTGCTAACTGAAAAAACAAGACCTAACTTTCTGAGCACGATACCACTTAATAATAAATACATATTACCGAAGTTCAATAATGTGTACGGGATGAGGGTTGTAGAATACTTAGTACCTTCTTTCCTTATATACTTCCAGAAGACCTACAACCGTTATAGAAAGCAAATTTGAAAAGTTATAAGTAAATGATAAATGATTTTATTTCTGTAAGTAGGTTTGTACAAACACTTTTACACCTCAATCATATTTTAAAAACTAGATGAGGTCGACGTTTCCTATCTGACTACTCTGAGAAGAAAGGCCGAAACAAACTCAGAGGTCACAGTCTCTTTTAAAGTCCAGACAGAATCTTGGTCAGATCATGTGAAGACTATGTAGATTGGTGTCTGAAACGGTCTTTTGAGGAAAAACCATACAGATTGAGCGGACCTGTCCAGTCAGTGCACGCATTTGTCAGTAATCGTGCCGCTCAACTCAGAACTTAAGGAGCACAACGATTCGACGAACAATACCAAAGAAAGGACATTTGGGTAGGCCGCATAAATTACTCAAGCTGCCAGATCGTGAAACTAACTAAGAAAACAAAAAAAAGTTATGAACCACATAATCTTCACATTCACAATAATTAAAATAATATAACACTTCACAAAGTAAATACTCATGTCATTGCATGTATAAAATTCATCAATGTCATCCTTTATCCTCTATCTACGAGTATATCTATAAAAGTCAATGCCACTGTTGGTTGTAATTTTATAACTCAAGACCGGATGGTCCGATTTTGATAATTCTTTTTTTAGAATATGCCTTGAAGTACGAGGATGGTTCATACGGAGAGAAAAAAATAATGTTAGGCGGTACGAAGTTCGCGGGGTAAGCTAGTTGTGTATATAAAAGTTCGGACATAATCAAATAGTACAAATCAAAACGTTTCCTTACACATAATATAACCTAATGTATGTATTAATGTACCTACAAATTTCATTATCACTATTTGAAAAGTATTCAAAGTATCATCGTAGCAAGTAATTAACATTTATTATAAAATTTAAATGAACGACTCGCCAGCACACAGATAAACCCTGAGAGGTTTTCGTTGTGTGGCTAAAACCAAAGTGTAATACAATAGGTTCACAGCCGCACAAATAAACGTAGTATATGTTATACTCGAGAATTAACTAAGAATAAGCAAAATGTCTACAAATAAACAAAGAATAGCTTATACCAAATATAACGTTGACATTTCTATTCGTACAACTGTTATTCCGAAGTTATTCCCGCCTTTACCCTTGTATAACGCTAGTATAACCATAAAAATACCACGGTTTGTGATTGTTTGTACGCTCATTTTGATTACAATGGAATTAAATGCAATAAAAGAAGTAGAACAAGTAAATAACATGATAACTCTAATGCAGGCTCAAAGAAAAGGTAAAGTATTAAAAAAAGGGAAAATCCTTTTGATTTATACAACGATGAGCAGTTCCGGTTAAAATATCGATTTTCTAAAGGTGGGGTAACATTTTTAGACCAATTATTTGGTAGATCTCTCAATATGGACACGCGCGGAGGTGGATTATCTTCTACTCTGCAAATACTGACTGCTTTGAGGTAATGAGGACGTAATCAGGTAAGATCTTTCACCTACTCATAAAAGTAATTTTCTATCTGTTGTATCAGTCTTGCTGTGTTATCGTTTCTTATTCATCCGTTCCAGATGGATGGTGATGCTGCGGACATTCAATTATATTTGTTTATCAACAAAAATACATTGACTCAGTACGCAACGAATCGAACGAAACGGCCGAGAACTCGAGAAACGTTAAGTTAACTCAAGTTGACAAATGGATGGATACAGTTGTTATAGACGAAATTCTATTTATTTTTCGAAGTTTCTCTTTGGTCGCGCTGTTGCCAAATGCTGCATCTTGACATAACCGAAGAATTGTTATACCCGAGATATACCTGGTATAATTGTTAAAAAAATATATTCGACATATTCTTAATATAATACTGGTATAACTATACTTGATATAAGAATGAAATAGATGCGGTATAACACATTTTGATTTGTAAGGCTGTAAGTGTTTTAGAAAAAAAAAAAAAAAAAAAAACGTTTATAGGATTTCTATAGGACAATAAAATACATGCTTCTGGACATACTTCTTCATACTTACAGGATCACATTTGCCACTTGGTAGGCAACATACGCTACGGTCTGCTGGATGAGTATTTTGGTCCAGGTGCATCTGGAATGAAAAAAACAGTTCTATCCGTATTATAAAATAAAGTCGCTTTTCGTGTTTGTGTGACCGCGCTGGCCGTCTAAACTGCCTAACAGATTTTGATGCGGTTTTCACTATCTTAAGAATTTCAATGCCACGTCGGACAATGCCGAGGGACACTTGATTTCGACCGGGAGCCATAGTACTAAATTGTCAAAACTAACATAAACCATCTTATTACAAAATACGGTCTAACCTTAACCATCGAGTCAGTTTTTGTATTTCGAACTTTATGCCGACTATAGTAAAGTTCTTAATACAAAATTGACGACATAAGACCTGACTAAGTTGTCGGTTTTGTAAAAGGAACTGTATTTCAATTTCTGTTAGATTCCAATTTCAAAAACGGGCTCGATGGTTTAAACCATGTCAAAAGAAAAACCTTGTTTTGTAATAAGACCAAAAGTCTTTTTTATAATACGCTACGATAAAATTAAGCATTTTAAACCACTGACGCGTTGATTAAAACAGTTTATTAATAATAATATTTTTCGAGATTAATAACCCGATTGACTGACGTGGCCCGCTCTGAATGAGTATCGTAATTTCTACCGCTCAAGCCACGTGGGGAAAAGATTTCGCTAGTTTCTGCATTGCACCCGAAATTCTTAAAAGCTTCTAGTGCTGAACAGAAAATATAGATCTTCAGTAGAGTTAAAGCAAAACCAAAGTAAAGAAAGTCAAAACTTTTTGCAACGATAGTCCTAATAAACCCTCTCTATGTTTTGACTGTTTTAATGAGATCCGCCCGTCTACTCTAATAGAGCTCAGTCTTATTCAATAAACCGTTGCTTAATTGAGGTGACACATATTTTTGAAGCCGATGCAGCATCCTATATTTTGGTGTCTCGTCTCGTCAGATACTTTTCGTGTTCCTTTGATGTCACATATTTGTGCTGCCTCTTGTCTTGTCGTCATCTTGACGACAGATATTAACGGATGAATCATGAAATCAGATAGTAATTTTTGATTTTGTATTTTTTTTCAATCAATAATGGCCAGGAAGAGGTCAACACAGGCTAGAAAACAAAATTGGCCGTTTTGTTTATGAAACCCCATAAATATTTATTTATTTAACACTTTAAGCACACAAATGTACAGAGGCGGACTTAATGCCATAGGCATTTTCTACCAGTCAACCTTTGGGTGATGCAGAGACAAACAGTGGCAGGTGCAATTTATAATGATATTTCATGTGAGTCTTCTATCACTCACTATTGTCGTAGAGAAGTTCGCAACTTAATATTTCTCCAAAACAGATTGATTTTTTGTGCTGATGTTGCCACATGAGTCCAGAGGGTCACGGAAGTCAAATAGCTTACAATGACGCCGTTTACAACCGACCCGGACGTCAAATACAAGACTGACAACGCTGACTGACATGGCCTGATCAGAAGAGGCTGGTATCGCCCAATATTGTGCGACGTGGATTGAACGGCAAAATAACTTCCGAGTTTGGCGTTCAACGTGTTAATGTTTTTCATTTAATGGTATGTGCTTAGTTCATTAATATTATTTATTATAATAAAGAAATGTCTAGGTATTGTCAAGTCGTAAAAAAAACTGCATTATGACGTATACAAGAGGCATTCTTTGAGGTGTTCCGCAAGGAGCCGATGTTCAAGGACTCGCTGGAGGAGTTCGACGAATCTCGCGGCGTGGTTGATGACCTCTACCAGGCAGCCGCCACCCCAGACTATGTGCATTGGAATCCAGAAAGCAGTCAAATATAGTGCTCATGTCTACATGAAGATGGGAAATAAATATTAACAGGACGGGATCGGACGCATTGTGAAAGGGATTCCAAAGGAGATGTCGGACGATGTTATGATGTACCTACCCTCAGCTGTCAGTTTAAGTTTTTGTTTTAACAACTGCCATTTATTATTGTACACATTCGAGTAAACGATGTTAACAAAATGAGATTATTTCTATAATCTCATTTTGTTAACATCGTTTACTCGAATGTGTTATGATGACAGTGTAGCCCTTACCTAAAACACGCACAGATAG
Organism: Brachylomia viminalis; assembly: GCA_937001585.2. Classification (NCBI taxonomy): domain Eukaryota; kingdom Metazoa; phylum Arthropoda; class Insecta; order Lepidoptera; family Noctuidae; genus Brachylomia; species Brachylomia viminalis. The sequence goes on along the minus strand of OW443293.2, from coordinate 15,520,323 downwards.
AATAAATAAAATAAAACGCTCTTTGGATCTGACTCTGGCCCCGTAGGAACATGCTACGCCGTAGCGCATGTCCCTACACAAGCTACGACGTAGCGTATGTCCCTACACATGCTACGAGCTTTGGTTTCGTAGGAAAGCGGTTCCGTCATACTATAACGGCCGTCATGAAAATCTGTAATTTCACCAGTATTTGACATTAAGGTGTCAAAAAACACCCTGTATTTGAACAGCCCTTATTGTGTGCCCGTCCACCACTTTCATAAGAAACAAAAGCTTTACTGCTACAGCGACACGCCCAAGCTCAGCGGTGTTATTACGTAACACACAAACAACGGCAATGCCTTTCATTTTGACAGTTCAGTATTTACGTTGCTGAGCAGGTAAATTTTTCAAACTTATGAAGCAATGGATTAGCAATTTGACGGCACGGTTGGCGCAGTGGTTAAGCGATTGACTGCGGCGTTACGAGTCGCGGGTTCGATCCCCGCACGGAACAAATATTTGTATGACCTGCAGGTAGTTGTTCCGGGTCTGACTGTTTGTCTATGTGAGTTTAAATGTTTGTAAACGCACCCACGATACAGGAGAAATTCCAAGGGTGTAGCAAAGTTTTCTTAAAAAAAAAAAAAAAATCCTTCCTAATCTTCGAAGGTGTGTTACGTAATAAGGGTCTTGGTTACCCAGTAAGCGCAGGCCACAACGCGAGCTAAGCTAAAATAGCTCCGTAATAGGTATCATACCTACTTTGAAATGACATCGTAGCTACGTGAGCTAGGCTGACCTAGCTTAGCTCGTAGTGTGTCCCGCGATTAAATCTACCAGTTTACTCCGGTATGGAACTTACGGTATGCAGAGAAAAATATGATTTGTGTCTTTGATTGAGGCAGCCTGCGCAGGTTCAAATAGCTGCACAAGTCTACTCACATTTGCGCTCCGGATATTTATAGCAGCGGCCGCTTAGAGGAGGCATTCTCAAACCTTTTATATAAACCAAGCATGTCGCCGTTTACTCACACTACGAAAAAACAATCTAGGATCGAAACTGACTGCTTTTAAGTCGGTCCGTGACAGAAGTGGTGCGCTCAACGCAATATCGGCGCGACGAATGTTATTAGTAGTCTTACTGCCGTCTCGACGCATCCGGCAGCGCGGCGATCCTTGCTTTGCGATGCAGATGCAGCTGTACTTGCATATTTAGGCATACGTCTTAATATATGCAAGTGAAGCTGCATTTAGGATAGCCTAAGGATACGCCTCCAGTACCGCCTTCATTGTTCTATACCTACCTATCTGGGTTACCTTTTTTTTTTCTTTTTTTTTTGTGGGTGGGAAATCATCAAATAACTTCTCCCGCTCTGGGCAGAGCAGGAGGGCGTGTCAGACTCTTACTGACTAAAACCCACCCGTGTTCCTTCAGTTGCCTGTGCCAGGGGCCACGGTAACCCTCTTGGACTTTTCCGCAACCCTAGCAGGCATCGGTCCTAGCAAACCCCGTCATTGGTGCTGACATCTCTTAGAGGCGCGCGTGGAACACAACGCGCCGTCGGCCCAGGCCTGGTCCTTATCGAACGGCGAGCTGCCCATTGCTCGCCGTTCGCCAGCCCGCGCCTACGGTGGCCGGGAATCAGCCTGGGATTCCCGACGCCCAGGGCGTCTCCTGCGGCGGCTAGGGGCGTGAGGGCGCAAATTTTGCCTCTCCCTCCCGCGTTCCGCCTCCTCCTTCGCGAACATTACTGCTTCGCAGAAGGAGGTGACGGCTTCCCAAGCCCTCTCGCTCCGTACCATGGCCTGGACCAAGGCCGGACGCGAGAGATCGCCACCGCCAATCGCCTCCACGAGGACACGGCGGTGCTCCGCCCAAGCCGGGCAGACCTCCACCGTATGCTCCACCGTGTCCTCCGGGCGATCCACACAATAGTGACACCCGGATCTGGGTTACCCTGTACCGCGGTCACGAATTTATGATCGGAACACGAAAAGCTTCGGGCGGCAATTTTTTCCAAAGGATGAATGGGTCCATTAAGGATATGCTAAGCTATAAAAACTACGCTTCTGTATCGGCGAGAAAATTAACTGTTACTTTCTATCAGCACGGGAATGGAATGTTCATGGTTTAGGTACTTTTACCGGTTACTGTCGCGAACTCAGCATCCAATTTATCATCATCGTCATTATTTCGGATTACGTCTGAAGCTGGACAAAGGATTCCATAATTATATTTACACAACGCTCTCTTCCAAATACACCCACGTGTCGCCACTACAATTCCTTTAGAACATTAAAAAAAAAACAAAAGTAAAGTTATTTATTAAAACTAGGCTGAGAATCAGCACTTTTTGAACGTCAATATTACATAAGACAGTCCCCCTAAAACGCCCGCCCTTCACCACTTCCTAGTGCTTTAGCTGGGAAGAAGAAGTGGCGCAACAAATTCCCCAGCAGCACTGCTGTCTGTTCAGTTAGAAGAACTGGATTCTATACAGTAATAAGTAATTAACATTACGAAACACAAAAACATTAAAATTATTTGCCATATGTCAGCTAGCACACGCCAATATTGAAAACTATACTAAAGCAGAAATAAATAATAAAAACGTAAACAGAACTTAATACATATTAAAAAGCCTCCTAAAGGCATAAAGAGCGTGCCCGCTTACATATGCAATGCTGCATTATGTTTATATATGTAGTTATAACTTGAGGTCACAAATGATAAACTAGTACCTTCGAAATAAAATAAAGAAACAGTTAATTACTAATAACAATAACAAAACCATAGTCAGCAAGATGACCTGTCACCACAAGCAGCACCCGTTCACGTGCTTAACGCAAAGATCAGCCATTACCCACTTGCCATATTTGAGGGAAGGAGGCAACCCCACCCCCAACGCTACCGCAAGCATTGACATCAAAGGGAGCATGACGAACTTGGTGCCGGTTGCTCAAAAGAATAATATGATCAATTGTTGAGGTCGCTAGCTAACCATATATTGTAATACAACTCATTAAAATGAGTAGATTATGTCAATATTAAATAAAAATGTAATTAAACTAAATTGACTAATATAGTCAAATAAAATAAACAATTATATGAACTCATATAACTTGTCAGTAGGTAAGCTATTTCTGGAGAAAGAACATTACATTGTCTTGAGTTAATCACAGCACATAATTGATCAATGGTGACGCGACTAAATACTCATGTAACTCGCCTCCAGTATTTTCTAAATAACTGCAGCTCACGTGAATTGCGTTGTGCTCAAGAAGCTATGCAGCCGAAGAATATAAGAAGACATAACATCAAGACTGAACTCCCGAAAGGGGTAGGTAGGTAGGTGTACGGCGGGAGGAGGGTTGGGTTCAGTTTACGCCGATGTTTGGCCAGTTATGATTGTAAGTGCGAGCCTATTGCCACAGACCGAGCACAAATCTAGACTGGCCTGCTAATTACAAATTGCCTGGCCTGGGAACTCCAAGCTCAGCAGTCGCACTTGCGACCAACGAACGAGACAGTAATTTAAAAGCATTTCATTTTTGTTAGTGGTGGTGTTTAATTGGTTTTTGGGTGACGTCTCTGAGAGTGGAAATTGTGACAACATTGTTGTTTTGGGTTCCTATAAGTGGTAATAGTAAATAAATAAATCTTGCCGATGAATAGTCAAGTATTTTCCTGTGGTCTAATTACAAAAAATATAAAGTAACAGTTACCTATATCGATAACATATTTACCAGTGAACGGTTTCAAGCAGTACTTAAAATTTGGTAAAGTTTGGTAATTTTTCACACGTTTTGCTAGCTGCTGATTTCAAGTTAAGCCTTCATATACAACTCTTCCGTCCTAAACTTCAGGTTGCATCAACCAATTTAGTTCCCTTGATCTGGTTCTGCCGTGTATTCGCGTTCGTCCAACTACCGTCGTCCCATCGAAGGGACGAACGGGAATCTAATAAAATAATATTTTCCTTTTCGTTCCACTGATTTTGTTTGTGACACGAACGAGAATGATTTACTTATAAAATTATTTTTTGTCGTCCTTGGTCCCATCACATAATTTGAGTCTGGTTGTTCAATGGTAAACAAACACTTATTTATCCTAACTAATACTTTATATGCGAAAGTATGTTAGTTTGTTTATTTATAACACTTTCACGACAATACGGCTGAACGGATTTGGATGAAATTTGGCACATGGGTAAGATCATAACCCGGGTTAGGACAAAGGTATAGATATTGTAGCCTTGTCATTTTAGTATTAGTATGAAATCAGGAATCATACCACGGAAACGCACTGCCGGGATGCAAAGGATCCTATATGTTAATACAGGTTATATCTGTGTGCCAAATTTCATCCCAATCCTATTAGTAGCATTATACTAATTATTGACATACTATCGTGAATTTATGCAAGTCTAGTACTTTTGTTAGGCTACTGAGTGTCGAGAGCAGAACACCGTCTTGTATGCATGCAACGTACTACCGAGATAAAAAGTATTGTATGTTCTAACGTTGGTTATGGTCTATCCATATGTCAAATTTAATCCAAATCCGTTCAGTCGTTTCAACGTGAAACCGTAACAAATAAACTTATTTTCGCTTAATTCGCGTTCCCCCACTAATAATATCAGTGAGACGAACGTGAATAAATTAGATATAAATTTTATTAAATTCCCGTTTGTCCCAACAGTGGTACGACAACAGTGGGACGAACCCGTGTGTTAGCATACACGGGTTCATCAAACATCAATTCTCCTTTGACATAGATACTTAATTAAAATCCATTAATTCCTCGTAAAAAAAATGCTACATTTTATCTATCTAATGTTTCAAGGGTCTAATAGCAGATTTGCATGTCCCATAAAGTAAAAACCTAAGGGATCCATACAAACTGTAATACTCGTAAAGTTAACTTCCCCGGCAAAATAACATTAATTAATAATACTATTATTATGACGCTGCGGGTAAAGGGTCCTTTCTGGGTGGCCCCTAGCGGCCATAAAATATCGTTACGTACGAATTCGAATGAACTGTCATAGTACGTTACCGTCGAGAAATATGACGGTACGTTCCTAGTACGTTATAAAACTGTGCGTAGTATGAAGGGAAGGATACATTATATCCCAGCGAGGGAAAGGTGGGCACGTGATGTATGCGTTGCCCATAAAACGTAAGTATCAGGACGGCAGTACCACCGGCGCGCGCGTTGTTAGTCACGCGTGGTCATGATGCGGCGTTCAGCAGCCAGCGCGCATGTGCCAGGAGGCTTTATGTAACCGCGGGCCGATCTGAAACCGAGCGCGATCCATGGACTAACGTCCGTTAGGAAACTTTACTCATTCATCTTTTTCCTAAAAGCGGGGTGAGCGGGGTCCGGGCCGCGCTGCGCTACACCGCGCGTGTTACATAACCGTGGCGGAGGGCGACGCCGATTCCAAGTTGAGCCGCCCTGGAAAGCGGACCTGCCGTGCTTGCGCGCCTCACACAAACTCGCACCACTCACCCCGAGCGAGCGCGTGCCGCGTTGTACCGCCGTACGTCCGAGAGGTACCTCCCGTGCTACCGACCTCCTCCGACTTCGCTATCTTTGTTCTCAACACTTTCCAAGTCTAGATTCAAAACTTTAATAGTCGGCTGTTGGCTCCAAACTTCCCAGCTAAGGCGGTAAGCTATTTGTTTACTTATAATAATTTGTTACTGTTTTGTTTTCTCATCAGCTCTGCATCATCTACGTTATATAACATTTTGACTTCGCTTTTTTTGCTCTCATCTTTGTTTCATCTTGTTTAGAATTTACAGCTGGCGGCGAACGGATAGATTTAATTGCAAAATATATTTTTTCATTAATTCAAAAAATATTTTCTGTTAAAAAGTGTATTTTTCAGTTCTCTATTTTTTTCAAATTACGCGCGTCATAATTATTTTTAGTTTTTTTCTAATTACATTTCAATTCCGTATCATATTATCTCACCAAATAAATCGACGAATATAATTTTATAGAGAGAAAAAATATATTTAAGAAGCCTGGCGAAAATAATTTAGCGCCTTATGTTTAACTACTGTATTTTACTCCAAAATCCTGAAATAAATAATGTACGTTTTCGTGAAAAACTTTGTGAATTAAAAATTATTTAGCAGTAACGTTTTCCAAAAGTGAAGAAAAACGCGAGGTGTGAATCGTGTAAATATTTGAAAAAGTTGATGAAAGTCGCGGCCTACGGAGTTTCGTAGCTCCGTAGTAAGTTCGTAGAGGTCTAATGTAGTGGCTATAATTTTTGCGCGTCTCGGCTGTGGAGGCAGGCCGTGATCAATGCTCCGCTGCTAGCCTGTCGGCTGCTCGCTGATCGATCTAAGACATATGTATTATCTCGTAAAGGCAATAGTTATTGTATGTTAGATACACGGCTCTTTGTATTACCTCGTAGCTATGTGGGCGTTACGACCATTGTTATCCTAATGTCCAAGGAAATTAGTCTAGTTATTCCTATATACTAACAAAATAAGAAGTCATAAATGGGTGTTTGTTTTATAAAAAAATAGCAAGGCCGTCGGTCGAAACGAGTTTTAGTAGCAGAAAATGTTTTTTCATGAAAGTCTTTTATAATTTTCCCGGTCACCAAGGAATTCTTTAGGGAAAAAACGTCACCAACAAAGAGAAACCGAAGAGAAAAATACTTCATATTTCGTTACGTTCACTAACTAAAATGTAAACGAAAATAAATACATATTTGTGTCGTATTTAGCCTCCGTAATATAACTGAAATCATTTTATTCCGCGTGCGTATCCATTTTATAATCTTGATTGTAAACTTTGAAACAATCCGACTGTGCCGTGTTTTATTTGCAATTTCGACATTAGAATAAAACTTTTCCCAGAACCTGCAAAAATTACTTAAAAAATTAATAATGCACAGTTATGACTTCACTGCGATTTTATTATATGTATAGATAGGTAAATTATTTTAATTCGGAGCACAGATGTTCGCTTTACGGGAAGAAAATCGTGAGTAGAATTTTATTGAATGCCCGCATAACGCCAGCATGCATTAAATGCTGACCCGAGAGGCGCTGCGTTCCATTTCAACACTGTTCCTTTATGTTAAGGTAACAATGATACTTGTGCATTCTCTTTTGAGCTGCCAGTGTAAACATTTAAACCAACCGTATGCAGAACTATAAGGAATTGTTAATTTAGACCCCACAGATTACTTTTTCGTCCGTCCTTTGAGTAGTATTTATTTGTATTTGACGACACGGATGGCGCAGTGGTTAAGCGATTGACTGCTGCGTTACGTGTCGCGGGTTCGATCCCGCACGGAACAAAAATTTGTATGGCCTGCAAATAGTTGTTCCGGGTCTGGCCGTTTGTGTTTGGGAGTTTAAATGTTTGTAAACGCACCCACGATACAGGAGAAATTCCTAGCGTGAGGCAAAGTTTAAAAAAAAAAAGTATAATTATATGAGTAGGTTTTAAATTTTGTTCACGATGCTCCCGACAGAACAAAACCCCTTTTAAAGGAAAATGATTTTCTACAAATGATTATTATAGTAGCGTAGGCTTTGGAACCACAGTTCGGTCTTAAGTCACAATAATCCATCAAACAGTGACATAAACATGGGGATATTCATACATACATATGTAATTTTGTTTACACATATGAAAATAACTCCGTGAAATATTGTACCTGCTCTGATAAACATGCTTTTAGTTATCGAATGATATCTGATCAGTAATCGTAAGTGCAGCACATTGACTGTTGCTTATCCATAACATGAACATCAAACGCGTAGGTATTCACTTTTGTGGATTACAGTTTATTAAATGAACAGTACTTTGGTCTTTTGATTACGCTGGAACGAGAATGAGAAATGCTTCAGTCCAGAGACACTGCATTTTATGTAAATCACCTCAACTTTTATTTTCTCTAACATTTCCACCAGAGATAAACATTTCATAGATTAAAGCCACTTTTTAGTTCAACGTTTTGTTTAAGAGCGTAATGTAATAAACGTAAAAAATAAAATACCGTGTGAATTACCAGCAGTTTCGGGACATTTGTGAAAACGTACGGAAACATTTACCGTCCCAAATAGGTTCCATTTCAAAGAAATATTTTTTATATTTTATCTGTCTCCGCAGTGTGATATACATTGTTGATATATTTCTCAGGAGCTTCCTGTTTCATTCCGTTTTGTCAAGGACCTTGATATTTAGGCTTGACTCCAACCACTTCTGAAACACAAAACAGTATTTCGTTTATTGCCGCGATGTTTTTTTGTAAAACTAATCGCTTCACTCAGAGCGGCTTAGACCACAACGAGATTACAGAGATTTGAGGGCAGCCGATGACTTGGTTCGGCTTTGGGCCGCTGGTAACCACAGGCAGACCACTGCAGCCCACGCCGAACTTTATAAATATAAACTTCACTTTTTGGTGAACATTAACTTGATGTTTTGGGAGAGCAAAATTATTGAATTAGTTAAAAATCCTTTTGGTAAAGTTTTATAAGTCGTGTATTGCGGACCTTGCGTGCCGCAGTCACACACTGACATCGACGCTTCAATTAACTGATTATTTCAACCGGCCCTGAATCAAACTCAAACAATTCAGATTCGGAAATTCAGCATCACTGCGGATTCGTCTAAAGTAATTACGCGCTACATGAATTTCTAAATTGGAAATTGCTCATAGGGAAATCTACCTACGCATGAAAATTCTAAATGGAAAAATTTCTGAGTTTTCATTTCAAACAATGAAATTATTTCATTTGCAGCCTTTATTATTCAGTTTTCGTGAACTGTTTGTATCAATCATGTAAGTAGATTAAGTTTAGTATTATGTACGCATGTAGATGGCTCGTTATATTGTACATGCGTAGTGTCGGCGTTGTACTTAAAGATACTGGTATGAATATACGCAGTTTACGAGTCGGCAAACTGAGGTAGACGTTTAGTGACCACAGAGATGTACGTGTATATATGAACAACATCACACAGAAGTTGTTGTAATGAATATTTGTTGTAAGAAGTTCGCTACCTCTCCGCAGAGGGCAGTAAATTGCATTCCCGTTGGCGTCATCCTTAAACCGCGCACACGAAGTTATGAATCTACATATATACATATATATATTTATATATACATTCTAAGTAAAACCGAGTGTTGTGGTGTTAATACAATAACATAATATTGTGATTTGGGGTCGTGATAACCTCCGAGAATAAGGTTAAAGTTGTACAAATACATTACTTTAGGAGGAGAGAAATTAAATTGAGCGGATTGGTTAATGCGGGTTGCCGGGAGAGGTCTGCGCTTATTCGCGTGGAAGTATCGCTCGCGCTGCGCCGGACTCTGTTAGTTTAGGACTCTTCATGATTGTTTACCCTACGAGCGGTGTTTCTAAATTCTTTTTTATAAATTGAATCCCGATGCAAGAATCCAATTTAAATTGCGGTGATGATTTGCTTTTTTTTGCAATTTAGCGACGGCTAAACTTTATCCGAACCAGCAAATGGCATTCAAATCAGCCGAGGGTCAGCTGGTTGCGATTTGCTGGTTCGGTTCAAACGTTTACCTTTTGTAAGTGACACTTTATTGAATATTTAACATTCATTTTGATAATAACAGTAGGCACTAATTACTCACTTAGTAATTATGCATCCAATAAAAGCAATATTGATAAATATATCGTATAATTGTGTATAAATGTAAGGTAGGTACATATTTTGTTTATTGCGGTCGGAATTTACGGCGGTCGTATTATTTCAATTTTCCGATGGAATGCTGCGTGTGTTTGCTTTAAATACTGAGCGGTTGTCGTTCATTCCATATTCACACTTCCACACAAAAACATGATTAAAACACCGGTTAAAATGAATTCGAAAAGTGAAAGCTATTGAATTGGAATTAACTGAATTTTAAGCGAGTGAAGTTTTCGAAACTGACTGAATAAAAGCGAGCTAACGATCAAGATTGCATCGTGAATCGGTTGGACAAATTGTCTTCCCATTCGATATTAATTGGACATCTAACCTTGACCGGTGAGGTCAGACCGTCAGAACCGTAGCACTAAACAGTTATGTTGGTTTCACGTTCATTTCTCAAATGACATAATATTGCATTTCTGTGAATTAGTACGACGAACGGAATACAGTACTGAAATATTTATTTATTTAAACTTTTCGCACAAAAGGTACAAAGGCGGACTTAATGCCTTAGGCATTCTCTACCAGTCAACCAAGGGTGGTGAAGGGATTAGATGGCAGGTGCTTTAATTAAAAGGAAAGGATTGATTTTGAGCGATGTTTAACAATGATAAAAAAATAAACTATCAAAACAACGTACACAAATACATAAATAAGTCGTATACACATACATACTATTTACTATACTATATACCTACATAAATATATATATATTTATATACAAATTCAAGGAAGAGAGATGTTGAGATGACTCTACTCTATTTGTTTTTGTACTGAAATATTTCAATGTTATTACTACGTAGGTTAAATTCGCTTCAAAAGAATTGGATGTAGAGTTGTGGAGTATTAAATGTAAGTACTCCGAATATGGAAGGAATGCTTTGCTCAACAGGAATGCTATCTGGCGCAAAGCAACCTCAACGAATGCCGCATTGGCCACAATACGGAACTCATATTAGCTGATAATAATTCACAAAGTCTAACTTTATTGTAGGGTACAGTATACCTACATACATGGAACATAAATATTTATCTTCACTTTCTCCAATATCAGTACTGGGTTGGATTGCGGATGACAGGTTGAAGGCAGTTCATGTAAGTACGGATTTCACCGCTGGTTTTAGTTTTGAAGCTGATCCCGATATAATTAAGTGCCTACTATTGGAAAATGACTTATTAGATGAAATAAATTATGCAATAAAACGAACTATTATTTTTTCGAGCACTTTGAACTTGAGTTATTGAATTGCCTTGTTTTTAGCGGTGTTTCGTGTCTTTTTTCGGTTAACCCCCCATTTAGAGCCGTGGGTCACGTCTCCGTCTTTGATCCCGGCCTCTTTTGACCTTGAGTGCCATACTTGTGTAATTTGAATATTTCGTTAGGCTTGTATTAAGGAGGGTAATTTTAAAATACCTTGTAAGTGTTGGTGTTTATCGTCTCGTTAGTAGAGTTTTAACATAATCTCATGTAAGTTTACCTAAGTAGAAAGTTTTGGCATTTTTATAGAGCACTATAGCAAGCATTCAGATGAAAGCTTTAGTCACAGAGTAGTATATTAGTGGTGTCGTCTTTTGTAAACGACATGGCTCCTCGGTATTTTTATGGGTTGGGTACCTACATGGCCGGTGGCTATCCATCGTGATAATAGGCGTTCGATATGAATAGCATCTAATTTATAGCAGGCAACACTGCTCAGGATATCATAAATCCTTAGATAGCTCGTTTTTGCATATTGATTATGCAAATCACAACAAACAACGGGTATGGGTGCGGGGTCAAACAACGAGTGACATTCAGAAATCACTTGTGCTATAAAAATACATTCAATAAAAGGTCTAGCGAAACTGTCAGGCTTCAATTTTTTTAGAATAGAAAACATAAACAACGTTGTGGTTCTTCTGAACTGACATCGGCTGGATTCGATTTATTTTGCAGGCATTGTTGCTCCTCGCCTGTCGATCATTGCTTGCCTGGTTTTAACCACTCATCCATATCCAGTTAGATTTGTTTTACAGACCAGGTCAATAGCACACTTGTGTGCTGTTGACCTGGTCTGGTCTGCATGAATTGACTAGAACATAACAATAACTTAGTAATTGAGTTACCTACTTCAAGTTTGAGCTCGTTTTAATTCTCGTGATCAGCACCTATTCTGGAAAGAAGCCAAAATGTGGTGACGCAGCCGGATTTTATTTAATATAGGTGACTGGGAATACTAGTTAGTACTTATAAATCTGGCCGCTCAATCTAGGAATGAGAATTCTATGCTGTATTCAAATGGTCTGATAACCTCTTAGGTTATCTGAACAAAATATTCAAATAGTTGAACAAAGATATTTTTAATCCCAATTTTTTCATTGAATTCTGTAGGTACCAACTTTTTTTGGTGTTATTATAAAAAGTTTTTTTCAATCTAAAGATTCTTAACCATATTGGGCTGTCGGGCCTTCGTACTTAGTTTTTCTTTTTTTAAATAAACAATAAGCCACTTCCTTGGCTGTTAGAAAGAAAGAAAGATTTATTTTTTATTTTTTTTTAAATATCTGTTTTAAATGTACCTAATCTACGAGAGCCCTAAACTGTTGAAATGTTTCTTTCCAGCATACTCTCTCTTTATCTCATTGTGGGAATCTTTTGGTGAGATTAGGGATATCATGTCTCTTTAGCCGGGCATGTTGGAGTCCACCTTTTCCTCTCTGAGTCTGGGCAACTTCATTCGAGTGGGTTGTTAGCATCTCCTGGAATATCAGGCAGTTTTGGACTATTTCTTTTCGGACAGTTTTTATACCGAGGTATTTAATAGATAATAAATATATAATAAACCTTTATTTCTCTTTAAATGCATTAACATTATTTAGATCTAAAAATGACTTAAGTTAGTGTTCAGGAGTTAAAAACCCTGGTGGAAAAACTAGGTTTAAGTACCCGTAGCTTAGAAGCCAGTGTCCCTTCAAAGTGATGTGCATAACCCTGACTTCTAAACTAGGTTTAAGTACCTGTATCTTAGAAGCCAGTGTCCCTTCAAAGTGATGTGCATATAGAAAAAGTACACATATTTGATACAATAATCCATAAGGGCAGTCCAAGAGAAACAAAAAAAAAAACAGAATACAAATTAAAAAAAGCATTAAATATTAAATGTTTATTGCTTAAACACTGGGGCATACCGAACTATGTTCTTAGTACTTTGCCCTGGAATCTTTCTAGTATGTCGATGTTGCTATTGCTGGTTTCCCACAGATGTAGGTCCAGATGAGTTTTAATATTGTTTTATAGAGGAACATTTTGCTGTTGTCATTTCGTGGTGAGTGGGGTCCAATTAGCCAGTTGAGGTTACGAAGTTTTTTGTCTAGTTACATTCTTTAGCTCCTGATGTGATTTTGCCATGTCATTATTCGGTCCAAAGCCATTGCCAAATACTTTGCGTTATCTTCTTGAGGTATTGTTTTGTCGTTCTTCTGTGGATAAATGATACATGAGCAGATTTATTTTATTTTCTCTTTATTCTCCACTTTGTGATTTTGTTACAAAAGTGAAGCAGTTTCTGGGTTAGTGTGAGTATACAGCAAGGCCGTATCAACAGCATACGTCACAGTTGACGTGTAATCGTTTGTTGGTATGTCTGCTGTAAACATAGGGTATAAGATTGGGCCCAATATGCTACTCTGCGAGACACCTGATTTGATTTCGTGAAGTTCGGAGCATTACTCGTTATACTTCACCCGATAGCTCCTTTTATCCAGGTACAATTTGAGTATGTGAAGAAAATAGTGTAGTGCGTCTTTTTTTGTTTAAAGATAAGGCCATCGTGCTATTCTCTATCGAATGCCTGGCTGATGTCAAGAAAGACCGCTGAGCATTATAGTTTGTTTTCTAGGCTTTTGCTGATAATTTCGACAATACGGTGAACTTATTCGTTTATTCCATGCCCTTCACAGAATCCAAATTGGTTTTAGGTGACACTGTACCTAGAAGTTCCTTCATTCGATAGAAGAGTATCCGCTCGAAGAGTTTTCCGACTACTAGCAGCAAGCTGATTGGTCTCTACGAGGTGGTCTCTTATGCGGGTTTGCCGGGGTATTGCTATCATTACTAACTGTGCAATGAATATGTGTACTAATTTCATTATTCCGTTGTATGGGAGATTTTTCAAAAGTGTTGCGTCAATAATGTAAAATCCGGGTGCTATCCCTTCCTGTATTTTTTTTATTTCTCGGTATAATTCTTTGGGACTAGTACTTTTCAGAGGAAACACGTTGGATTTGCTGTTTCAAGGTACTCTTTGGTTTCTTTCTTCAAAAATTGGTACCTTCTGGAGGTCCGATCTAGCCATATAGGTGGTACGTGGGTGTTAGCGCCCTTTGGTGATTTTCGACAGGAAGTAGTTTGTTTCAATCGTTGGATCACGATTTGAGAGCCGGTTTTGGATGTTGTCATTTTCGTACTTGTTTATAAGATTTTTACGTTCCTCTGAGAATTTATTGGATATTATTTTGTCGCTTGGATATCTTGTTGTCAGCCAAAACTTTCGAAGTTTATGACGCTTCTTTTTTTTCGATGTCAATAATTACCGCCCTATATCGGTTATATCATGCATCGCGAAAATTATAGAAAAATAGCTAAATAACAGACTAATTAGTTACCTTAATAAACATAATAATTTTTATCTTCCTCACAATATGGGTTCAGAAGGGGTCTAGCTACACAAGACGCTGTTAAGACATTAACTGGCGATATAGTCTATTATGTAGATAGAGGACTGAAATGTCTTACAGTATTTTTTGACCTAAAAAAAGGCATTTGACACCGTTTCTGTCCCCATCCTTCTGCACAGACTTGAAACAATCAGCATAAGAGGCATGGCTCTCTCTCTTTTTGGTAGTTACCTATCTAACCGAAAACAACAGGTTAGAGTTGGAAACTTAACCAGTGATGAAAAAACTGTATGTTTTAGAGTACCGCAGGGAAGTGTGCTCGCCCCGACGTTGTTCCTGATTTATATAAATGAGTTGTGTAATATCGGGAACAGTGGCGGACGAGTATTTTCATATGCAGATGACACAGCAGTAGTTTTCGCCGGTGATTCTTCGGATACCGTGCGTGTTGCTGCTGAACGTGGATTAGCGGTAATAGCAAGTTGGTTAAATGCTAATCTTTAACCCTCAACGTATCGAAAACGAACTTCATCTGCTTTACTCCAAATCAGCAACCAACAACCAGGTGCTGATTTTGGGATTGTGATCAATGAGTGTGCAAACTCCCATTATCCTTGCAATTGTCAAAGCATACAGCAAGTAAGATTGACTAAATATCTTGGTATAACAGTTGTCTTGGTGTAACAGGGTCAGAAAACGTATATGGATCTTTAAAACGTTGCGGCATGTGATGCCACCGTTGCTACTTAATAAAATCTATACTGCTCTGGCACAATCGGTCATCACATACTGTATACCGATCTGGGGAAGTGCCACCAAGACCAAATTTCTAGATCTAGAAAGGGCTCAAAGGTATCTCATCAAAGTTATGTATTTTAAACCATTCCGATATCCTGCAGACAACCTTTACAAGATTAGTAATCTGCTTACTGTTAGGAAATTATACATTTTAACATAACTATACATTTGCACAAGACTCTCTCATTTGATCCATCAACTCTCGATAAAAGACGTAAAGATATTGTGGCCCATTCCACTCGGGTCCGTACGGTTTTCGCCAGGCGGCAGTATAATACTCAATCAACTTACATTTATAATAAATTAAACCTCAAATTAAATATTTACCCCATGTTACGGTACGAATGTAAAAATTATAGTATTTTTATATCTAGGGATTTATTATAGGGAATGGTTAAAATCACAAACGTATGACGAAATTGAATTTATACTAACCAGAATGCTAATGAATGACCTGTACCCAATCAGAACATACATCAGTTAATCAATCATTAACACACACATACTCACACCCATACACCATCACTTCCACCCCCCCACACATACACACAGACAAACTGACACTACACATACCTGTACATGCTACAAAAATATTTTTTTATGCTTTTTCTTTTCTTTTGTTTTGTTTTAATTATGTCTCAAAATATTGTTGATAGTAACCATGGGAAGTTGCGAGGTAACCCCATCACAAGTATCCTTATAACTTACCGAGGCTGCCTCAATTTTGTGTTGTATATCAATAGTATGAGAAACAATAAAACTTTTTACTTTACTTCTGTATTTTTCCTTGATCTATTTTCGATAAGTATTATGTTTTGGTGGCTTCCTGTTAACTTTTCGTTTGGTGTTAGCAGCATTATGTATAGACGTGTTAAATTTTCCACCTCATTTTATAAGTATTTTCGTGTTAAGGTCGTTTCTGGTATTATTACCTTTCTATACATTTCCCAGTTTATAGTATAGGAGTATATCTTTGAAGTTGGTTCTACTAGATTTACGGTTGAGTTAATATTTAGGATGACTGGAGTGTGGTCTGAAGTGAGGTCAACGCATGATTCTATCGTTACGTAATTACAGTCTACATTTTTAATACTAAAAAAGTCGAGCAGATCAGAGATCCTTATCTGTATCGGTAAGCCAGTAGGTAGCTCTCCACCAGACAATCATTCCAATTTCATATCTGACGTTACTTTGAAAAGTGGCCATCCTCTCGTGTCAGTCAATCTGGAGCCCCAGTGGAGATGTGTTGAGTTTCAATCACCAGCACTGATGAATCTTTTACTAAGTGTAGAGATGTAGTTTGTGAAGTCTTGTGCTGATATTGTATATATAGGAGGGTGTAGACAGCAGATAATACTGTTTCGTGTTTGCCATCTACTAGTGCAACAGAGGTTGCTTGAATTTTATCCGTGCGATATTCCTGCATAGAGTATTGCTTGATATTTCTATTAATAAAAAATGTAAGCTCTTTCAGCGGTTTTAAATCTCAACTAAGTAAATATATAATTGAAACAAGTCACTATCCTACTGGTTGAGAATAAAACCTTTGAACGGGTAAAATAGCACTATATCTATTAATTGTTAATTTTATTCTTTACATTAAGCATGTATCATTAAGTTTATTGTAACGTATTTTGAATTCTTGATTGTATCGGTGACCTTATTTAGTTTATTACTTTATGTTAGCTTATATTCTCATGTAAGTGGCTTCCTTTGTCTTTTTGAGAATAAACTATTTAAACCTAATAATTACTATAGTGGCGCCGCGCTGTGGCTATTCTAGAGGGATGGTGGGTTGTGTCGATCGTATAGTTATTAAATGTAACATGAGACTTTGAGGTAAACCTCGTTTCGGATATTAAAATACCATGTCGATCATTTCTGTTCGAAGAAAGGTTTGAAGTTCTTTACGTCGTTACGTCAAGCCGTTGGCGTTCCAAGTGACAACTCGGATTGCGATTAATTTTTTTACAAGGCTGTTGAAGTGTTGACTAATTGGCCCATGCGGTCCATCATTTTGTCCATGATTTTTTTCCATCATTGTCAACATTATGTGCTGTAGTTTTTCTAGCATTGTTTCCATTATGTCGGTCATGCCATTCAGGTAGTTCTTTATTTTATCTCTAATAAAAGCGCAGATGGACTGGTCATAGTAGCCTCGGCGTATGTTTTCTTGAAGTTAAATTCATGTGGAGTGACACTGTCTATGTCTCTAATCTCCTTAAAGGTTGTTGTTCTGGGCTTGAGAGCAGTCTTCAGAATTCTTTCTTTATATTGCTTGTAGATTTTGCAACCTTTGTAGTTAGATGAGTGTTTCTCATCGCAGTTTGCACAAGTGCCCTCGGTATCGGAATTTTTGTTGCACTGTGCTGCCGGATGGTCATTTCCACATTCTCCTCATAAAAATATGAAAATTCTTCAATGTAAAATATGCCAAAGATTTGGACATCCAAAAAACCAGTGTCACAGACGTTTCCGATGCTTCAAATGTAATGTCAATGAATCAAATGAGATTTTCATTTGATTCAGATATCTAACGTTAAAGATCTCTTTGTTTCTCTGGTTTGGTTCTAGCTCAACATAAATATAGGCAGTGGTTCTTTTGTAGCTCGGTGTCGTACATTAACTATTTGTCTCACTTGATGTCCAATGCGTTCCAGATTTTTAGATATTTCTGAGGTATCTTCTAATGCGTGCAGCCCACGTAAGACCACCATATGAGAGAGCATACAGATGCTCTCTCATTTTGTAGCTGGTATGTATAATGTGGGATGTGGTTTGCAATGAAGTTTTCTCTAATAACCTTGTTCGTTTGGATGTCTTTTGGAATAATTTTGATTATGTGTCCCAGATCTTAGTGAAATCAGTATAAACACACAGTTTCAATGAGTGTATTCAGTTTTTCCTTTAAGGATGCTATGTTGAGGACACCTGTCACAAATATGGGTTCTGGCTTTGATTATGTATTCTCTACCCTCTGTTTTAGTTTCCTCTGTAGATTCTTCATTAAGGATTTTTAAGCTGTTATGTATGGATCTGAAAAGCCGAGGTGCTTTTGATCCTCTTATTTGTTTATTTTTGTATGGGGCTTGTCTCTTTGCCATGCCTCAGTATCTATGTTTTCTTGGTCACTTGGTACTATCTATTTTGCAACAGGCTTTAGGATTTCCTTAGGTATCGCCCCAAGTAAATTGTTCCCTATTCACTCGAACATGTTAGGATGAAATGTTTGTTAAATCAGATATGGGCTTTGTAAATTAGTAGTTTTATTATTTTGAGTATTTTCCAGGTGATCCCCACGACGTTTGCCAGGTCCGCCGCAGTTGGCGCTCAAGACTAGTTTCCTTCTAGCCTTTGATCTTGTAGACGCACCTACAGGATGAATGGCTAGAAGGAAACTAGTAGTACTCCCGCTGGCGCTGTAGCATTAGGGTATTTATTAAAGAGTTTTTCTTTCTCGCGGCCTGGGCGATGAAGCCAAGGCCCCCGATCGTTTATGCGATTGCGGGTTTAGTTGATCATTTCCTACTAAGCTCTAGTCACACTTGATACGTCTTCAGTGTCAGGTTAGTTTACCGCCGCCTGACACTCGGCCTTGTAATTCCTTCAGTACCACCCAGGAGGTACTTGTGGGGTAGTAGTTAGGTATCTCCCACCGCCGCGAATTAAATGACCCCCTATACTTAGAAGTAATCATTGTTAATTTATCATAGGGGTTTCTAGTTACTTGGGCATTTACTGACGCATTACCTTCCATTCCTAATAACAAGTAATTATTGTGCACTAGTTCGTAATTGCTTATTCATTTGATACTTGGAATTGAAATTAAAAACAAAATAATGAGACAACATCCACACAAGGTCTTCAGGTCCCGAACTAGGTGCCTGTACTACGGTAACCTGATGACTGATATATGTACATACTTATATACATATACACACCTAATTATTATTATTAATTATTTTGAATTATTTATTCAATCCAACTGTAGGTATTGTAGTTTTGTGGTAGTGGGGCTCTTTCTGGGAGAGCTCATCCAGGGATGTATTACCAGCTACTTTTTCTGTTCCTTTAGAACTTTAGGTGGGCCGTCAGGGTCGACCTGTTTCTCACATAAGAACTAAATACTTTAATACTAAAATATTTATTTAATTTCTTCGAGTTTCTTGAATGAAAGTTGAATGCGGTGGTTGAGCCCAGGTACCCCCATACCTATAATTAATAGGTAGCTACTCACATTTAAAACGAATAGGCGTATTATACACGTGTTTCGCAGAATTTCCGCGTTTAAAGTGCATAGGTAATGAATTAAACGTGGGAAAGAGGGCAAAAAGACGACATGTTGAAGGGGAATGTTTAATAATTATAGGTTCGCCCTGACGAGCGTAGGCATGTAAAAGATTGTTTGCAGGTGTGGAAATGACAGGTGTTCTAAAGTGAATACACGTGTAAAACCTGTTGGTAGGTTAGTCGCTCTGTGAAACTTTAGTTTTTCATTATGTTATTTTATATAAAATCGGTCCATCCGTTCTTGAGTTATAAAATTACAACGGAAAGTGGCATTGATTTTTATAGCTAAAGGATACCAGCACTGTACCTACCTATCAACTTATGAAAGCTAAAATAATGGTAAGTGAAGGTGACATGTCAGCTTGCCATTTTATTTGAAATATTGGTTTACCTTTACGTTCCGTGAAAAAGGAGTGTATATTTTTATACACGTGTCGCATAGATATTTAAAAATAAAGAATAATGAAAGCTATATCTGGATAGCGACTCAATTTATTTCAATAACGGGTGGTTTCACTGTAAAGTCTAAGCTTCTATTTAGGTAACACTGCACCATCATCGTCAGCCTGCAGCAGTCCACTGCAGGACATCGGCCTCTCCTATTGCACACCATTCAACTCGGACTTTCGGTAGCTCACATCCAGCTGTTACCAGCCACTCTGCATCAAGACTAGACAATTTCGAGCGGATTAAAATATTTTCAAATTTTAAATGATTGATTTTATTGAAAATACTGGATACTTCATAGTTGCCCACCTCGACGGTCGAGAAGTAACTCGCCTCGTGTACAGCAGCCTTCGTTTTTAATTAAAACTAGCTGTCCCGTCAAACATTGCCTTGTCCAAATTTCAAATACAGAAAAAAAACACTTTCAGTATTTCCCGAATTTCCCAATTTTCCGGGCAACTTTTCCGTGTTTTTTTCTCCCTATAAACTTTATTCAGACTATTACAAACATTTTGAAACAAAAAATAGATAGGTATTGGTGCCTATTCTCTTGTCACGAATGCTAAACTAGACTAAAAATCACCAAACTTTAGTTTATTCCTGTCAAACGACGATTTCCCATTCTGAAATTTACTAAAGTGACACAACTTATATATTGTTATATAACGTATATATTGTTTGACAGCACTAAGATCCCACTGAGTTATTAGTCTATCGAGAATGGCAATTTTGCTATTCTGAATAGCAAAATTAATTAATACATTTTTGTATTTTTGCTTTTTGACGTTTTTCACCTAAAATTTTGGTGGACTAATTAAATCTGACTATATTTAATCGCGGATAAAAAAGTGGGGGATAAAATTAGTTGTCATGAACTTTTGAAAATTCATACCAACAACTCGCATTCGGGTTCAAAAACAGTATTGTACCTTTTCTTTTGCTTATATCTCGAAAATGGTGTCCTATCGAAAAAATAATGTAAACCTCTTAAACTCAACATGTAGGTAATCATTTTTCATATTTTCCATACAAAAAGTGAAAAATTCCATATAACACAGGCCGAGGCTGTCCGAAAAAAAATCACGGGATAGGGCAAACTAGTACGACGTGGAGTCGCGATTGTGAAATTCGATTTTAGTTGTGTCAAAGTTATTTTTAAATTTAGAGTTTTTTTTTTGTTTAAAAGCTTTACTATTCTCATAGCCATTGCAAGGAATTTTAGTGATAGTTTAGTTCGATGTACAAGAGAATCGGTACCAGTGTAGTTACTGATATGTATAAAGTTATGCTACATGGCCTGTTCTTGAGATTACTTCAAATAATAATATGTTACTTAATTTTCCGTAGAATGAGTGCTCATAATGAACATGAAAGGTCTAGTCAGTGCGACTAACAGACAAATAGATAACAATTCTTGTATTACCAATTAGTTGGTCCAGTAGGGTGTTATTATTAGTAAACACAAATAAGTTATATGATCTGAGTAGGTACATGAGATTATCTATCCAGTAATTGATAGGACAATTACAGGTATACCTACTACTACGTATTATATTACCTGTGCCTGTTGGTAGGTACTAGCTTTTTATTTATATGATATTTTTATTAAGTCAAAGTCAAAACATTTATTTCAAATAGGCACATGAAAGGCACTTTTTTGCGTCAAGGTTATGCGATTGACTGCTGCGGGTTCGATTCCCGCACGGAACAAATATTTATTTATTTATTTTAGTACATGGAGGACTTACAGCTAATAATAACAGACAAAAAAAGGGGCACCATAGTCACCAGCTAGCCAATTACAAATCCTCACGTATAGAGATATAATAATAATTTATGGTGTGAGCACAAAAACAAAAAATACATCGCCTTAATAAACAATATAAATTCTTGGTTTACAATAATACGACTGAAACCAACTAACTTTATATGACCTACAAGTAGTTGTTCCGGGTCTGGCTGATTGTGTATGGGAGTTTAAATGTTTGTAAATGCACCCACAATACAGCTGAAATTCCTAGTGTGGGGAAGGAAAAAAAAAAAAAAACTTTGAATGTCAACAAGAAAATTGAATTGTTCTAGTCGACCCTTCTAAAAGGTAGTTTCGTATGGAGAAGAATGGGCAAGGAATTCCAGTTACTTTCGTAATGTTTTACAATATTTTGAATACTTACATTAAATGTGAAGACGAATAAAATTAAATAAAATTACAACGGGTAAAAATAAGATTATTTAGTAAGCACTTATATAGTAAAGTTCGATAAAGACTGCTTGTTATTTTTTTGTTCAGGTGAATGTGAAACAAAAACATATTAATTTAAATTTTATACCACTAACTTAGCAAAATAGGTAAGATGATAACTTATTTTTTGACAAAATACGCTTTAAGTTTACCAAACCTACAATAAAAATGGATTCAACTGAAACATTTTTAGAAAATAGAACGCTATCTTCATAAATTGTGGAGATAACAGACATTATAACACACTAAGGGACAGAAGCAGTATGTTATTATGCGCTTATCACCGATC
Organism: Brachylomia viminalis; assembly: GCA_937001585.2. Taxonomy (NCBI): domain Eukaryota; kingdom Metazoa; phylum Arthropoda; class Insecta; order Lepidoptera; family Noctuidae; genus Brachylomia; species Brachylomia viminalis. Next base: position 15,497,904 of record OW443293.2, on the reverse strand, counting down.
TGTCATTGTATTTGCCGGACACAATGCGGTTAGCCATTATCAACATCTATATTTATGTGACATACCTACCACGGCAGAATTCGTTAACTTAACAGTTAATAGCAATCTCCCATATTGAATATTAAATTATTTGGATCTAAATTAGCTATTGAAACCATTGAGTAGGTGTTTTAACTTGTAGACATTTCGCACACAATGAGATATGCGGCTGCGACAGCTCGGCGACTAGGCGCAATGACAGGCTGCAGCCGACAACTTTCACGTCTTTTTTTTAAAGCTCCGCACTCTAGGCGTCGAGTCGCAGAGTTGTGACGAGATGCTAGGCGAGTCGCACGCTCTCGCTTCTTGTCGTAGCGACTAAACACACAGTTTGCGCTGGCACGTAAAGTTGCCCGAGTAGAAATGCTGTGCTACAGTTGACCTGTGAATATTATTACCATCTTTAAACCTTCAAATATGGAAATATTAAACTGACCCTCTAAAACCTTGTTGATCTTCTAATGATGCGAACTTTCAAACTTAGGAAACCCCGCCGACCCCGACCCCCCTGAACCCGCCTCCCGGCCCGAGGACCCCGAGAAAACCGTTACATTGCCATTTAGTATTTTTAGGACCCCAAACTAGGAATTATTTGAGGTTCACGAAAAGAGATTCATTATATTAGAGTGTTCAATAATATTTTTAGTAGTGTAAAACGAGAATTATTTTAGGTTCGATTAAAAACATGCCATTAAAATATAACGTCAGCAAAACAAGTCGTTATGACAGCGACAAGGAATGAGTTTAATGTGACAAAGTTTAAAAGTGATCAACGTTATCGTATCGCGATTGAACAATACCCGGTTATTAATTTGTCACATCCTGCGGGCCTAGCACGGCCTCTGTGATAGGCTTGAGTCACGCATTTTATCACGGTTTTTGCTCCCAAACTGTGATAAAAATATGTGAACCAAGCCTATCACTATCTCGATGTCGTATATTGACAGCCTGTTGGGTAATTGCGTAACACACAAGAAATGACAATAAAATTGATCGCAATTCCTTTCATTTTGACAGTTCAGCCACACTCATTGCGTTATTAACGTTGGTGAGGAGACGAATTTTTCATACCATTGAAACAATGGACTAGCAATTTCCATCAAAACTTGGATTGCGATCGAAAATGTTTTATGCAATTATATATCTATACATCAATCTATCAAAGCTCTATCTATCTATTGAAGTCGTTTTTCGTGACTACATGTGTGACCGCGTTGTTCATGTCTACCACGCCACGGATTAGATGTGGCTTTTACCATAATTTAGAGAATTTATTCTGGAAGGTTTATGTTTATAATACATGACTATAACAATAATCAAAAGTCATTTATTCAAACTAGGTTGAGAATCAGCACTTTTTGAACGTCAAAATTACCTAAAACAGTCCCCCAAAACTCCCCCCTTCACCAGTTCCTCGTGCTTTAGCTGGGAAGAAAAAGCAGCGCATCAAACTTCCCAGCAGCACAGCTGTCTGTTCAGTTAGAAGAACTGCATTCTATACAGTAGTAAGTCATTTTGGGTCTATACAGTAGTAAGTCACGTTTTGGGGGGACTGTCTTATGTGATTTTGACGTTCAAAAAGTGCTGATTCTCAGCCTAATTTGAATAAATGACTTTTGATTTTGATTTTGATTAACATTACGAAGGACAAAACATTAAATAAAATTATTTGCCATATGTCAGCGAGCACATGCCAATATAATAAAGAAATTTCGATGTTTTGTCAAACCGTGGCAAAGCAGGGGGGAGTCGCTTTTTGTTAATAATTGTGTCGATTCGAAGGCACGAGGAAAAACAAAGAAAAAAAAACTTCCTTAAAATGGAAGCTTAAGGCATTAGAGGCAATATTCTAAATCTCATAAAATCTTTTCTGAAAAATTGTAAACAATATAGAGAAATTTCTAAAATAAACGTTAATTCCAAAAAAGAAGAAACATAATATGCACCAAAAAACGTATAGTTAAATATGGAGTCCCGCAAGGGAGCGTATTCCAACTGATTGGGTATTTTTGCAGAAAAAATCAAAATTTTTATTTAAACGTGAAATTTATTTTGTTTAGTGTGTATATGAAAACTATAGGTAGTGATCCTATTGCCAGGGGCAGTAGGTACTGGGAAATAACTCTACATTGAAACAGAATGTAGGCGGAATTTTAAAGGTATTTTTTTGTGTGCGAAGAACGCCAAACAATTTACACTGGGTACAGCTCGTTTGAAACTCCACTCACGCTATTTAAATAAACAATCCTGCAAACCATAGCTAGAAAAACAGTGATATAAAATAAAAGGATTTTAGTTTCCAATTTATTGCATAGGTACCTACCGGGCAGAGAGAAGTTTATAACGTGAAAGGAATGAAAGATAAAAATCTTCTTTTTGTCCTTTTCCATATTTTGTCGGTTGATTTGGCCAAGTACTCCGTTATTTTGTCTAATTCTGTGGTCTCTACAGAACAAATTTATTCATTCTAAACCACTTTTATATTACCTGAATGGGCATTACGATCTATTCATTATCACAATATGTATAAATAAACGTAGGTACACAGTACAGTCTCGAGCAGTAATATGAATACACATTTTAGGGTTCCTTACGTCCGAATGAAATAACGGATACCTTATAGGATCACTCGTGTGTCTGTTTGTCTGTCCGTCTGTCACAGCCAATTTTTTCCGAATCTAATGGACCGATTAAGCTGAAATTTGGTGCACATATGAAATTCTGTGACCCGTTTGGGTCGTGTAACGTCCCTAAACACGTCCGAGTAACGTAAATAAAAAAAATTAATATCAGGTTTAAAATTTTGGAGGCAAAAAAAAAAAGTTTTGCAAACTGTACCGTGTGATGTGACATATCAAATGAAAGGGTTTACTGTGAGGGACTCAAATATATATATTTTTAAATAAATAAGTTTAAATTAATTTCAGAAAATTTATGAATATTGACCATTACCCCACCTTATCTCCGAAACAACTAAGCCTAAAATAAAAATAAAAAAATACAGAAAATAGTTCTATACTTAGATTACGGGACAACCTATAAAAAGTGTACGGACAAAATAGGTAACATGGTAAATCTCTCAATGTTGTGCGTACACACTTACATTTGCAGTTGGGATGTATGGGAGAACATGTTTTTCAACTACAATGTTAAGTTTGTTCTTGGTATATTCATCCCAACTACGGAACGCTTCATTGTACGGGGTCCGACACGCACTCGGCTAGCTTTTTTTCTATCTTTTCAACGCCTTCCTCCTATCCTTTACGAGCCTGCACGTCCTCCATCCAGTTTGGACTACACCACAGATCATATAAACACTGTGGACGACACCTATCCTGTTCGTTCCGCGTTCTCCTACGTGGCCTGCCGTGACTCCGTCTTACTGTCTCAGTCCCATCTTACTTAGCAACTTTCAAAAGTTATTTTCTCTTACTATAACGATTGTAACTTTATATTGTTACGAACACGCTATTTTGGAACAACTATTATGAAATAGGTCTCATCTCAAAGTTGCAATCGTTATTCCACGATAAAATCGCTCTTGAATTTTGCTAAGTGTATACAATTATTAGTGCTCGTGACTGTACCTATCTATCAGTCTACCGTCTCTTCCCGATTAAGGCATAATCCGTTTAAGAGCTATTCAGCCATTTTGTCAGTTTATGGCGAAACCAATGGTGACCAGTGACGTTTATTGCGGGCATTAAATTATAACTAACGCCTTTGAGTATTAGAAACAATAAATCAACGGTCGGCTGGGGAGGCACTAAGTGGTTCTACATACGACACATATGTTGCAGCCGTAGTGACATATTTGTTATTTCTGCCAAAAAACATCTATAAGATTGAAATCGTTAGATTCGCCCTACAGCGTCAAAAGATGGTCGCGTTTCGCGTTCTTTTTGATGTCTCTGACACACAATGACGCAGTGACTTGGCTTGATTAACATGGAAACGAACATAAGTACGGGGAAGGCAAATCTCACGATTAAAATCTTTGATTGTTTTTGGATATAATTCTTTCACGTGTTGGTTCCGGATGGTTCCTGTGGTGTTTGTGACGTATTAAAATATACACCACGTGGGGTGATACTTTGTTCGTCCGACATACCCTGGACAGTCAACCCGGCTACGATCCGACAACCTTTGCTACTAGCTGATATTTGTACCTCAGCATCAGTAGGTATTATTATTATACCTATGTAACAAGTATGTACATAATATAGTAACCATCGAATATATTAAATGAGCTAGCGTTATGAAAACATTATTTTAGTATAAAATATTCGCGTCAATATCCGTCATTACCCGTCCATATGCTCGCTAATGGATAAAGCGAAATTCATGCATAAATAGGTACTCGTATGCATAGAAGCTACTAATCACGTTGAATATTAATATTCATAATGTATTGGTCATGCACAGAAACTTAGTTTACCATTTCACATAATACCTTGCTTTGTAACCAAAACTTTGTACTTGGACAGTTTAGGTTGCACACCACTTCTAGGTATATCTTGCTTAGTTCGCCTACAAAAGGGTACTCAAACAGTTAATTTGGTAATGGGAAACGAGGAAGGATTTGCATAAGGCCCGGACTTAAGTACCTACAACAATCTTGAAGAGTGTAACTCTGAAAAGCTAGGAGGAACTAAAGTTTCTAAAGGAAGTAAAAACTAGAGAACTGCATAAGTTTGCTATATAGATTCAATTTAACTTGGATTCATTTGGCCAAAAGGACCAATGCAGTGGCATTGATCCTTATTTTCTAACAAACGTACCTATATTTTTTTTTTGTTAGGTCTATTATCATCGAATGGTTGATTTTATTGGTTGATGGTTGATGATATTGAAGACGGCATGGTTGGCGCAGTGGTTAAGCGATTGACTGCTGCGTTACGTGTCGCGGGTTCGATCCCCGCACGGAACAAATATTTGTATGACCTGCAAGTAGTTGTTCCGGGTCTGGCTGTTTGTGTATGTGAGCTTAAATGTTTGTAAACGCACCCACGATACAGGAGAAATTCCTAGTGTGGGGTAACGTTTTTTAAGAAAAAAAAAAAAAAAAAAAAAGAATAACTTATCCCGGTCTAGGTGGAGCCGGAGGGCGTGTCAATAATAACTAGAACCCACACGTGTTCCTTCAGTTGCCTGTGCCAGGGGCCACGGTAACCCTTTCGGAGTTACCCGCAACCCTGGCAGGAACAAACGTATATCTAAATTCAACTTCACCTACATGTAGGCAACATATAGGTACCTACTTACATTTTGTAGCATAAGTAGCTTTATTTAATATAGACAGCCACGAGTAAAGTATTATTTGTACAAAAGCATTAGCTTGCCGAGCTTTCACCCGGGTAAGACACTATAAGTTGGTACAACACCGCTGAAAGGTACACCGACAGTATTGTAATTGGTAATAGGTAAGTACATAGGTAGATCCAAAAATAGTATCGGGAAAGGTGTTATTACAAATATAAGGTACATAAGTAAGTAAGGTAAGTTGACACCGAAAACCAATATTTTTATTGTGTGTTGGAATAATAACAAAAGAAAGTTGTTTTTCGCGATTCCAGAATTAACCATAAATAATGCGAGCGTCACGCACGCGGAACGGGCAGTAAGTTATTTCTTAATCCTGTGATAAAAGTTTGGCGGAGTGGAAAAAGTAGTGTCGAGAAAATAATGAAAATGTATGCCGTTTATAGAACAGCGTTCTTAGCAGTTTGAAATCAAATTAGTAGTTTCAGTGAGGCAGTAAGTTATATTGTTTCTTGTAGGCAATGGGGTAGACTCGGGGGACGGCTTATGGGGAGGTCTAGGAAAACTAACAGACTTGCATACAAATCACCGCATTAGGTCGGAAACGGCCGCGCTCGCCTCCGACACGTATTGAAGCCGACCTGTCGACGTCACGCGTATTTTTTGTGGACGAGCTACTAGCAACGGTTTAATTATGTTTTTTTGTTTGTCAATCTTGGGATTTGAGTTTTTCCGCGGCTTACTTTACCTGTTTCAAATGAATGATACAATGTCCCGCTTTCTTATAAGTAAAATCTAAACAAAGTATGTTTCTATTTGTGTTTATATATAAGTTATGATTTCATTTGATATATCAATCCAATTTGCATGCAACAACATGGTCAAAATAATGGACTCAATTAAACCCAGACTTTCTGGAAACAATAGAAGTGGACACCTACGTCTATTTTCTACATTTATTATAAACTAGCTGACCCGACAGACGACAGACGTCGTCCTGTCCAATACAGAAATCCCATAGAAAAAAAGAACGTTCTGTTTTCCGGAATTTGAACATTTTCCTGGTAACTTCTCCAATGTTTTTTCCCCGTTAATACCGAATTAGGACTATTATGAACATTTTAATACAAAAAATTGAATTTCATTTTTATTATTTATGGTAATATCTATTCATACCTACACGAAACACTTTAAAAATAAACTGCTCTAAGTGGCAAGGAAGCCATAGCAACGAAAATAAAATGTATTTCTAAGTGTCTTTCCAAGGGTGCCCCGCACCCGTTTTTTTTTTTTTTTGAGGTTGGCAAATCATCAAATAACTTCTCCCGCTCTGGGCAGAGCAGGAGACTCAGTGTCAGACTCTTACTGACTAAAACCCACCCGTGTTCCTTCAGTTGCCTGTGCCAGGGGCACGGTATCCCTCTCGGACTTTCCCGCAACCCTAGCAGGCATCGGCCTTAGCGGATCCCGTCATTGGTGCTGACATCTCTTTGAGGCGCGCGTGGAACACAACGCGCCGTCGACCCGGGCCTGGTCCTTATCGAACGGCGAGCTGCCCATTGCTCGCCGTTCGCAAGCCCGTGCCTACGATGTCAGCCGGCAATCGGCTTGTGATTCCTGACGCCCTGGGCGTCTCCTGAGGCGGCTAGGAGCGTGAGGGCGCAAATTTTGTTTATCCCTCACGCATTACGCGGCCTCCTTCGCGAGCATTACTGCTTCGCAGAAAGAGGTGACGGCTTCCCAAGCCCTCTCGCTACGTACCATAGCCTGGACTAGGGCCGGACGCGACGTAACGACGGACGTGTTTTTAAAGTAAAAAGAAAAAGTAAAAAATGGAAGACAATGCCTAGGCCTGGTAGAAAATGCCTATGGCATTAAGTCCGCCTCTGTACATTTGTGTGCTTAAAGTGTTAAATAAATAAATAAATAAAATTTGTGTGCGTGCGCTATTATATACCTACATCACTTTGCTGATATGATTTGCTTCTTAAATGCATTTTTACTAAGAAAAAGAATGTCGATTGAATTGAACTCATTATTACGTGAAAGAAAAGGAAATAAAATAATACGCGTCAAGTACTGCAGAGAAATAGCAGTGATAGTTCTTATTGCGACGTGGTTGAACGACAGCGAAAACCACATTCCGTCGGATCGATTTAGCGAACAAAGTTGCTGTAATGTATGGTTCAGGGTTCTGTAGACAATAAGTACTATGATGTGTATTACTTTTAGGTAGCGAGAAATCATTGAAAACGTTTAAAATATTGTCTATATTTAAAATTAATTTGCTACCATAAAGTGAAATAAGCCTCCATATTTGTCTGTTTGTATAGATCTAACTAGATAACCTTTCATCATAAAACCTAAATATTGCCGACATATGCGGATCATGCTAAACTAAACAATCGTACAGCTCATGCCGCTGACAGTAAAATCGAACATAAATACCATGAACATGGAAATTCCGACGTTTTGTATCAATACGTTGACATTAACAACTATAAGTTTTCCTCCTCCACGAAACATGTGAAATGTGTAGCCAACATCGGTTATTTAGCTACAAAAACTGAAACTTTATCGAGGTACACGCACAAATTACGAAAATATGAACGTCTTTTTCAATTTCAACTTTTGGGTCTGAAGTAGAAATGTTGATGTAAAGTTGTACAAGGAATGTCTAAAGTTGTAACCAAAGTTTTAATTTAATCTTGAGGTAGTTGAATAAAATGACATTTTGTCATCCGTGCTTATAAATAACATGGAGTATCTTTATGTAATGTTTGCTTCGTTTCGTGTGTACGATAACTCGGGTTGCGGTTGCTCTCATCCGAGACGTGCAGCCTCGCTCGGTCATGAAATATTAGTAAATCACAGCCACCGGGTGGCACATGGCCGGAGCCATAAAATTGCAATGATTACCCGTCTAGTTTTTCATTTTTTCCAATACCTACCAAGTTCCATAAAACTGTGTTTTATATTCCGTAATCCAGTCTCTCAATATTGAAACGTTAAGCTTTTTATTTGACTACTGGCTTAGGCCTGCGTCTTCGATCGCGTGACTATCAAAGTCGTCAGGAAAATATTATATCCTTCGCAATTAGTTACCTATATGTAACTTTTTCAGTTTGTTATTATTATTTGCTCAGACTTTTTTTTGTAAATAGCTTTAATACAAGTTCATATTCATCACATTAAATATTGTGTATTTGAGTTACAGAAACAGTCCTCCTTGCGTTGCCAACTGAAAAAAAAACACTGCAAAACTGTTGCAGTTTTAAAAGAAGGGTGAAAGAACACTATCTTTCCACTTCGTCATAGTTGCGTATATATTAATATTCTAGTGATATTTATTTTAGAAGTATGTATGTATGTATATTCTCATAATAATTGTTTTATTTTATTAAGTGAATTGGTTTTGATTATGTATTTTATTTTCTCTTTTACTCTTACACACGCTGTCTACATCTCTAAATCTACTATTCTATCCAGGTATGCTGGAAGAGATTTCATTAGAAATAAGAATCACCTTTGTACCAATTTCTCTGTTCTTTTCTTCTTGTCTGTTTATATATGTGAGTACATAAATGGTTAAATAAATAAATCACAGGCAAATGAAATTCAGCCTTTAAATTGCTACAGGCACGACCAACATTTGGCATGCTCAACCATTGCTCTAGCATTTAAAGTCTCGTAGTCGTGCGTTTGAGTCTAAACGTCGTTTGAATCACTTCTCCAGTGCTTACTTATTGACCAGGTAACATAGAAAGAGCAAGTTGTAGTCAACTCGCGTGCGAGAATGAAACTATTGAAATCGTCCACAACCAGAACCACCGGAGTTATAGACCAAACCTGTATGGTTTATTTAAAGTAAAATATAACAGCTTCAGTCCACTACACATACATATATAAAAATGTCTATAGAAGGCCTCTATCTGACCTCTTCGGATTTATATATACTACAGATAAGTTAAAGTGCTTTTTATAGTTCGCACTTAGCTGAAGAAACAAAGTTGCCACATAAACTTTTAAAGGCCAACCGTTCTTATTTAAATACGGCTGAAATATAGCCCATTCAATTTGGAAGTCATAAGGTATGCGTAGGCAAAGGGTGAATGATGAAAAGAGATTGAAAGTTGAAATAAAAGTAGAATAAGGGCCCGGCCGCGCAGATGGGCAAAAGTTCGGGCAAGTCACGGCCTAATTACACGGACCATCACGCCTCCGATGCTCCCTTGTTCACTGTATATCCCCGAAGGCCTACCCTATCGTTATCTAAATCTTCTATGCTTTTATCATACCCTTTTGTACCAGATCTAAAACAATATATATCTAAATTTTATTATAAACATAAAACTAAACTGCCTCCAAGATACGCGAAACGTTTCACGTTTTCTAAATTAAAGGTATTCCTTAGAGTGTCCACAAAACAAAACAAAAGCATCTTCATATATCATAACTCAAATCAGTGCATAATTTATGAAACATGGTTTGAATTGTTCCCTTTAAAAAGGGCGAGCGAAGGTTGAGTCTGGACTCCAACTCGTTATCTGCAGCGGCCTACGTTTTTACATTTAAAATAACGAAGCTTGACGTTCAAAAGCATTTTAAAGCAACTTGACATTGAGCTTCAACTTGCTGCGCTCCATTGTGCGTAATGGCTGACAGTTTAACTGCACCGCCGTGAAATGCACATTTTTAAATGAGTTTTATATTTTATCACTGGGACCAGTAGTTAGGGAGCCATTTTGTGAAAGAATTTAGTTTTTATACGTTGAAAACATTTAGTTTAAACATTGCGTACAGTTTTAAAGATGCATGCTTATGAAACAAAAAAGGAATATGAATAAAAGGAAAGCGGTATTAGTCGTACTCGTTGTATTCTGACAATAAAGACTATGCGTAGATAAAATATCTAATGCTGATACGTATTATGTATTTTTGCCTAGCATAATTTTATAGGGAAACCAGTTTTATTAACACAATTATGTTGAGTGCCACGTTTACTCGTCCATAGTTTGCAGAAGCCAATAAATACGGGCGTTTTTCGCCTACATTTAGGATATAAATCTCCATTACAAATATTTGTGCGACCATTTATTGTGAAAAGCTGTCAGTAATATTTTAGGGTCAAAATATTTATTTTATCAAAATACTTGAGAATTTTGTAGAATGTTAGCATGGCTCAGGCCCGTATCCTTGACGACAAGTCGTTGTTTTCACACATTCGGATCGCATCCTAATGTAAAGGCAACTATTTCTGTGTGCGATTTGTCGCATCAATTAATAGTTCATACGTGATACGACATAGTCCCTATCGCTGCGAACTGTGCATTGTTGTAAGTAACTAGTGACAAGGGTTGGGCGTGTTAACTACTCGTCCGCTATACATCTGGAATTATAACGGTGAACCCGACAATACTTAGCTACTGATTGTACATTTTTTCATCAATAATTTATAGCAGCATTAATCTAGCTTTCACGTTTACAATTTCAATAGCTAGTAATTTGGGTCGCGAAAAAGCGTCTAGGGACACAATTAATTCGCTTGTCTCTTTCCTTTATTCATTATATAGCAGTCTCGTTCTATTTTAAATGTGGAGAGGAGGTATCCGAATGTATAAGATTCGTAATTAAAATTTTAATCAGGAATTTATAAAATTGGGGTCCGACGAAAATATATTCTGGCATTGAAGAGAGCAACAATGTCCAAATAAAATAATGTACCGAGACTTTAATCAAATATTTGAACTTTAAAGTAGAAAAGCGACGATATGATAGATAAAGGTTCTGTAAAATATATTATCCTTTTTCAACCGAACCGCTCCAGGACTGACAACATAACAATAAGCACATTTGTTTTCAAACCGATAAAAATCATATAAGAATATTGTCAAGCACGTGAGTGGGTGGGCTGTAGCGAATACTCCACAGCCACTTGATATAATTCTTAAGCTCCTACTTACAACCCTTAACGTGTTGGAGTGGCCAATTCAGAGTAGGAGAACTGGGGGAGTATATTATAATATGAATTGAAAATATGAGTTGAAAAGTGTAAAAGATTGAGCGTCACCCTTCATCGTATACCCACTACAAAGATTAGTCAGTGGGAGATTATTGTAATAGTTTTGTTTAAGTGGGTTGATACAGGTCAACATAAACGTATCACCTTCTTACTTTCACAGCTACAGTGCAATCAACACAAATATTTACCGCTGTGTCCAGGTCCAGAATGTACGGTCTGTAACCATTATCAAAATGCGTGGCTTGAAAATATCAAAGTCATAGTTCTTATTATACCACGGTACCTGCTCACCCTCTTGCCTCTTGCTTGTCTCTTGCCATCGCCATGTCTCTATGTGACACCGCGTATAATAAAAACGACAATAATTACAGACTAAAGGTATTACGCGAGACAACTCCCTCATCTATCAATTCACGATAGACTCAAGGTGATACATTTGCATAAATTGATTTGTATTTACGAAATCACGTTTGTGAAAAGAACCGTCTGTTAATTCGGCTGGTTCTCAGACGGAACGATCGTTGGACTAACACTTCAACGACGGAGATTGATCGGAAATGACCAGCACTCTAACACACTTTGATTCACAATCTGAATCATTTTGAAGGATATTGCTAATCCACTGCTTCATTATGTTCGAAAAATGTGTCTTCTCAACAACGTAAATAACGCAATGAATGTTGAACTGTCAAAATTAAAGCTATTGCTAGTGTCAGAGAGTTACGCAATTACGTCGCCAAGTTAGCGCCTTCCGTGCCCCTCCCGGGCCACGGCCGTGCTTTTGTTTTTCCTAACAACGCCACAGCATAACTTAATTTTGTGAATAGTTTATGCAGCGGTCTTCTGGCTTTGTCGAGCAAATATTATATTCTTTACGTAATATTCTGGTGCTACATAGCTTGTCTTGTTCTTTTAATTTAGGTGGTGAACACCAAATCGATTAGACCGTTCATTGAATTTACTGAGGCTCATTTTAAAGCAATAAAGTGACGTATTTTCGAAGGCTTTATAAATAAACATAACCCTTCATCTTTAGGAAAAAGTGTGAGTGTCGCCATTTTATGTTTTATACAATTTCTAGCACAATAAGTACTTAAGTAATTCGTTAACAAATGGTTTTCCTAGTTCAGCCGTTTTGATGGACTTGGAAGTCTCACACGATATTTTCGCCCACAAATTAAATGTGTTTTGCGATCACTTAGGATAAGAAAGCCTATAAGTAATGAATACAATATCAACTGGTAGATACACTAGCAGAGTCTCTATATAAGCAGAATGATGTAAATACAAGGATTTTTTTATTAATGACCATGTGGTTTGATTGCTAGACGTATCCGTAATTATTGGAGCTAGATTGACTGCTTTGCAACTTATCCAGAATGAAACGAACATAACGTAACTTTTGTATTTGTGCATGAACAGATTAAAAAACGCGTAATAATCGCACGGTTCGCCTACCACACTTCGATTCAACTCTTCTTTCTTTCTTTCTTCTTTCACCCTTCTTCCGGGTGCGCTTAAGTACCTATTCTTCGTGTGTAAAATATATATCTTCTGCTCGCCATCCCTACAAAGCAAATAAAATCATTCAGACATGTGAGCAGGACATGTGTGGGAATTATCCCCTTTCCTTGCTCTACAATACGTCTTTGTATCCAATCCTTTGTGTATTGAATATTTTACTTTCCATATACGCCATATAATACTGAAAGGTCTAATATTTTATAAAAAAATACAGGGTTGGTACACTAATTTAATATTGCTTTAAAGTATTGGTAGTGATTTGGGCACGTAGGTACCAATTGTTTAACTGTGACATAGGTTATGATGCTATCCCAAATAAATAAATCAAGATACCTTTTAATTTAATATTCCTAAGACCTATTATAAAAACCTGTTTTTATTAAACTCTTAATGAGCAGTTAAAATAAATCCAATCAAAACATAGCCAGCCTCCCACTGCTCGGTGTCCCACTGCTGGGACACAGGCCTCGTCTCTATGAAAGGAAGTGGGCCATTAATCCACCACGCGGGCCCAGTGCGGGTTGGTGGATTTCACATGTCTACGTATTTTTTGTTCTAAGACATGCCAGTTTCCTCACGATGTTTTCCTTCACCGTATTAGAGAGCAGTGGTGATGAAAATAACTTACACTAAGTATAGTCCCTGTTGGGGCAGATACCACTGGGCAACTACTGCTCTCCAATCCAATGCTGCTCTGCAATCGAATCAAGGTTCTTGGAAACTTCCCAGAATCATCCTAATTAAATTACGATCGTGAAATCTGTTTGTCACGTGATAAGGCAAACATTTTCACTGAATCTGAACTCCGGGCGAGTACAAATGGTTTCACGTAAATTTTGCAGGAAATATACCAATAAACAGTCCGCCATAATACAACTCTCAGATCATATAAACACATTATATATGGTATGAGATACAACTCGTGGCCGTCAATTGTCGAGATATCTCCCGGCACATGCAAATTGTAACAGGGTGAATATCGGAGTCTTACAGTTCGTCGCTTTAGTTGAAATAGAAATCAAAAAAAGGTTGTTGATTTGAATAGAAACGTGTCGAAGGTTCGACCACGATTTTATAACATTTTTTTGTGTCTCTTTCATAGATTTATTGATAAAACCAATTGTATGGGACACCATGGATGTGTTCGATTTTAAAAATTAATTTCAACTTTGATATAACGAAGAGACACAGAATTGATTATGGACACAAAATTATTGATTTATTGCACGTTCAATTCAGAGAATGTTGCGTACCTGCGTCTAATAATCATGTTGTTATGGAAATATTTGTGTACGATATCGATATAGAGAAATACCAAGTGCCTTCATTTAAATGAGCTCGCATCCCATATTTGTCTCAACCAACATGAACCCTTTAAAGAGATGTTATTTCGCTGAAAGTATAAAATTCAATACGAACAGTCCCCTTAATATTTTAGGAGGAGTTTTAGTACCTACGCGTATGCCTTTTGAATATAAGGCTACACATCAAATGGCCTACTAACGTAAATAAAGATTTATGAGACATGTGGCGTACTTACAGTACCGCATAAATTTAATGGCAATTGGCATATCCGCTTCCTGTTCGATTCGCCTTACTCTCAGCAACAGAATAATAATGTATAAATAATAATCTAGTAAAAATCATCGATCCACCAACAATCGTCTTCTACGATGTCCTTCTTACCGTTCTGGCTTCATTCATTCTTCTTTCTTTGTCCAGGCAGTTTTTCTTTGGAATGTGCTCCCTATGAATATTGTGACAGCAACCAGTCGGTTATCTTTTAAAGTGAAGGCACGTGAACAACATATTTGTCAGAAGTTGGCTGAAACATCCCAGCGCTGGGTTGCTGGATTCGTTGCTGGATTGCTGTTGCACATGCCATGGTATATCTCTGCATCACCCTAAGGTTGACTGGTAGAAAATGCCTCAGGCATTAAGTCCGCATTTGTAAAGTATTTTTTTTTCTTTTGCATAAAGTTTTGATAAATAAATAAATAATAGAAATAAACAATACATAAACTATTAATTAAAATGGTCTATGGCGTTATTCTACAAATCTTATCCATATTTTGTATTGCTGTGTTACATGGTCAGAAATTTCTTATACGAGTACAATAAAGCCATTATTTTTCACCATTTATTTTGATGGCCAGACATGCCCTACCAAAGCCTTAACAAACATTTGCAAGTATCCTCGTATATTCCCATAACGGAGGTCCCTGAAGTCCACTGAGCGTAGGCTTCGCCATAGTTTCCTATAACCTTCGTCAGTAATAACGAAACAGACATTCCCACAAATGGCCAGCTTACTACTCGTAGGTAGGTTACTTACAACGTTATTTTTAGTGTGGAGAAAATCTTGAAGTAGTTTGTTAAGAAATTGTAGGCGAATTTATTTCTGTAGTTTTCATGCAATATATATGTGAAAGAATAATGTTAATTTATAAATAGTCATTATCTCAATGCGCGGCAATGTCCAAACTAGTCCTTAACTTTGTCAGTTTTCATACGTCAATTCAGTCAAATATATATTTCATAAAAGGGACTTTTGTAATCAAAATTTCTATGGAGTGTTTTGCCACTCCCAACACTAAAAATAACATCCTATACGTTTTTGGACATGGTCAGGTTGCCTCGATGTATTCGAGGCACGAGACCCTTCCCTACCCTTTGGAATGCTTTCGTCGTGTTAATTTTGTTCGAGTGCTCTTGCCATCCGTATGTTATTCGTAGATCGTGTATGAGATACTCTGGTACCCTATGATTTAAATGTGCCAAATTGTGGAATGCGTACGGTCTAAGGTATCATGTAAGGATGTCGCAAACAAATTGTAGATTATCTTTCTACGCTCTTCTTTCTACTTTCAGTTTATTACAAAGTGATTTTTTAATCAAAATCTCTTTTGAAATAATATCAGGCATAGAACCCTTTCCGAACGTTTGTTTAAACATTTGGAAAGAAGAAATTGTCCGTGAACCCCCAAGTGATTTCCGCAGGACTGGCGATATCCACTTCACTCAAAGGAACTGCTTACTAGTTCACGGCCGTCAGACCTTTAAAACCTCCAAGGAGTTCAGCTTTTGATAGTGTCTTAGGTCCCTAGGTACTAGGCAGGCACCCGGTTCTACTTATTTAGAAATCTGCTACTACCTACTTTTCAATAAAAAAGTTTCTGTATTTTTTTTTGGATATAATTGGGTATTCTGCTTTCCACTGACTTTCCATAGAACTGGTATTCAATAAAAAAAATTAAAAACAAAATACGTTAATGAAGCAATATACTTTTCTGATTAACTAATATTATTTTATTTTTGCGGAATACGCCGTAATGATTATTGTATTTCCATAGTATGTTAGGATGAAAATTGTATGTCATTTTACTTAAATTATTAGAACAAGAGAGAGAGTTCTGGGTACAATTAGTGCAGCAGCTCATTTGCTTGATATAATCCCTTAGTTCAACGGAAATACGTCTCAAGGTCAAAACTGACGGACAACTAACTGGAATTCTAGGAAACGTTAAGCAAGTTCGAGTTGAAACTGATTAGTTTCCCAAGATAAGGTATTTGCTTACTATAAAATGGGTTTTCCAAAGCAATATCTTGCATTAAGTAGTAATAATATGTAATGCGCTAGTCTGATATCACCGTCTCAAAATAATCCTCTTTGAAGAATATTTATACGTGTCGTGTATAAAATATGTTCGTATTAAGAATGTACAGAAAATATAAATGAATAAGATGTTAAAATCGTGGGAATGTAAGTAGGTACATAACAAAGGCTAACCAGAGCAAATTACTTTAAAACAAAAGTACATTTTCGATATAAAGTTGTCATTTCCGTGATCCTTTTAATTAAACTTGTACAGCGTAATTGTAATTAAAAGCTTTAATCATTTAGTATCGCTATTTCCACTTATTTCTATTTATAATTTTGCCGGCCATTTTATGATAGACACTAAATTGGTGCATAATAATATGATAGTAATTTATTGGTAACATAAATATTATAGGTCATACAGGTTATGCTCGAAATAATTGATCAAAATTCGAATTTTATGTATAATAGAGATAATAATTTTAAAAAGAAAATACAATTCAAATTAAGATAAGACAATTATAATATATAATTATGTTGATTTAAAATTCGACTCAAGTCGTAAATTGACATTTATGCCGTAGACCTTCCAGCAGTGTCAGCCAGACTTCCATAGACGCTACGCGGCTACGCCGTAGGCATTTCGTAGGCCTCTTCAAAACAGGCTAATTTCCTGTAGATCACAGAGTTATTAGCCCATGGCTTATTCTAACCGAGGACTGCGGCGGTCTGTGTTGCTTATCTTTTATAAATAGACTAATAGTATTTTAATTAGTTTTTTTTTTGCACTTACCATTTACATAAGACATTAAATACATTCAACACATTATTAGATATTTGCATTTTAGAGAATATATTAAATCAGTTGACATAATAATATTTCAAGCATTTGACATATAATATTTACAATCATTTGACATAATAATAATAATCATTTCTAATAAATATTTAAAACCTGTTGACAATAATATTTATCATACGTTATTAATTATTTTTAGTGAACTTTACTGTTTGAAATTCATTTGACTTTTTAGCTATAATAATTAATGCGAACACAATGCGAATTGTTATATGAATAAATAAATAAATAAAATAATAATAAATAATAAAGTATTATTTTCATAGTTTCCTAGCGTAAAGTTGTTCATGAAATTAGTTTATTATAATGGAGTGTGATAACATGGAGTAGTTAAGGATAGTTTTTTTTAAATATTAAAGGAAAAAGCCACGGTATAAAAGAATGGCATGTAGGTCATCGAATTTTTTTTTAACTTGGCAACACTTGGCTGATACTGACTTCTATTGTGGTTTGCGTGCGAGCGGTAATTTGAAAGATTACCCATTGTTCAGATTTTGGCAGGGAGGATATGATACATTGAAGTTACTTGGATCATCCACGTGTAAAACCTGGAAGTACCCACTTTCTGGGTTGACAAAATGTACGTACTTAGTATCATTTGGTTACTAACCAAAAATTTACAGGTAGAGATTTAACTATCAACCTTCTCTTGCTTCGGCCACAGAATAAATAGTACCTACAAGCTTCGGCTTCTGACGGTACGGACTATTTCGGATCATTTAAGTATCACCACTCGCAAAGGCTCCAAGTTTTGGACGTACATTTACGTATCGCTTCTCGCGAAGGCTATTATTGCATTGAGCGCATACCGTTAGTTCGACGATAACCACCGTTATAGCGTGTTATAAAATGTCTTTAGCTATTGAGCGTGAACAATTCAACGACATTAGCTAGTATCCTAGTTAACAATCAATTAATAATAATAAACTGTCATAACAACAAAAGCAAAAAATCACATAACTTTTACCTGACGAATAAATACTGTGGTTTGACAGCTTTTTTATAGAAACTATGTCAAATTGTCATAATTATTATTCAGATAAAAGATAGAGGACTATTTAAAAATGAGCCTTTTTTTTTTTTTACCTGATAAAATCTGCCATAACTAAATAACTACTTACTGTATTCATTCAAGGTCCACAATCTCAAATGTAACCCCATTTATGCGAAATATAACATAAATTCGAATGGAACGCGTGCTAATGTATACGTTAATGATTTTGTAAAAACAGTGTGAGTTACATTTTACCCGACTGCGGCGAATCCCAAAAGGAGAGTAGTAATTAGGATTGACGATGAAAACAATTGAAAAACTTGTCAGCTCCGATGATTGAAGATCCGATGTTTTCTATTGCTCAAAGGCAAAGTCAAAGCATTTATTTCAAATAGACACATAAATGCACTTTTGAACGTCAACATTTACATTAAAATAGAATTGATTCTAGTCGCCCCTTCCAAAAGGTAGTTTCGTATGGAGAAGAATGGGAAAGAAACTCCACCGTTACTCTTTTAAAATGTGTTACAATATTTTGTATACATTAATTAAATAATTATATGTGAAGACCTATTATATTACTATGCACCTACAACAAAATTAACCTACCACAATAGGCAAAAAGAATAAAAAAAAAATTGCAATGACAAATAAGTTATTTTTGTGATAGATACATGGTGCTCACATATTTACAAACATTGTAAAAATATACGATTTTCCAAATTATTTAAACAAGTAATATGTCAGTGTGTGACTTAAAGTAATCACAGAAAGTAAAGTAAGTCAATGTCATAAAAATAATAAACTCTACAATTATTAAAGAAGCAACAAGTATGATTTTGTTTAGACCCTAGATTGTCCTATGGAACTGGACCAGCATGTTTCCAAGCATTCTTGTCTTGGATATAATTCTCTAATTTGTAATATGCTTGTTTACAAAATGAACTTTTTATATGAGTTTTAAATTTTCTTTCATTTAATTGCAATATATGACAAGGTATTTTGTTGTAACATTTAACACAGTACCCCATAAAAGATGTATTTACTTTAGCTACTACGAGATACCCCATAAAAGATATATGTTACTTTAGCTCAGTGACCTCTGCTCCCTTTCATACAACTATATAAAGAACATTCAATTGTTATACCATAAAATGAAATTATATGTACAGTCACGAGCATTGATAAATTACTATGGACAGCTCGGCAATAAGGTTTCTATGCAAATGCAAATGTCCTGCAGATCTGGTAGCGTCGTGTGACGGGTCGTAGAGCTCCCTAATATAGGGTGAGAGCTACACGATGACTGATGCATGCATGCCGTCAATGGCTCTTTCTTCAACATTGTTAGACTCACATACAATCTTAATAATATAATGTTTGGGCTTTAAGAGACTATGACCTCTGAGTTTGTTTCGGCATTTCTTCTGGCTATCATATGCCGGCGCCATCTAGTTTTAAAACATTGACCAACAAAATATTGACGTGTGCCTAAATATCTACTTACAGAAATAAACATTTCATTTCATTATGCTGCCTAAGTGATTCCTGATATTTTTGATTTATTTTTGATTACAATGAGGTATCACATTCTTCAGATATTTATAACGCAAGACATTTCCGATAATATTGCATTCTAAGAGTTGACACATCTCTTTGAAGCCGATGCAGCGTCCTATATTTTGGCTCGTCAGATAGTTTTGATGTTCCGATGTTTGCCGATGATCAATATGTATATTCTGCAGCACTGTAGGTACGTCGGATATAGGCTATGATGTGTATCTTGTGGAGACATGAAATATGAGAAAGTACATAAGGCAACTGCTATGTGGCCATTTAATACCTAAGGCCATTTAATGTGAAGAAGTAAATCTAATTTAAACGACGAACGCTTGCTATATAATTTTTGGAAGGAAATTTGATCTCTAAAACGCTTGCCAGATGAAGTATGTGCTCAGAAGACGTTTGCTCATGAACAGTTTATATTATCTTTAACATCTTTTTCATGCTGAAAACTTTGTGACTCTATAAAATAATTGCACATATTTTTTCTGCAAATATATCAGCGAAACTATTGCAGTAAATACGGTCACATATGTGAATACCCACGTTCATATTCAAGAGAATAAACTTTCAATTGCTGTAAACTCGCCCGTTACGCCCTTGTATTATTTATCCATTTTGAGTCCCACGTATAAATAGAGGCATTAATCTCTGTTTATTGGCTGCAGGTAGGTTGAAAGCAGCTTTTGCTGACAACAAAAAGACGTCTGAAGAGAGAACGTCTCGTTAGTCCTGCAGAGGCGCCAATTAGAGCAACAACCCCTTTTGCTCGCGAGACAGCTTACACCGGCTTACACTCGTTAGGAACAAATCATAGAAACGTTATGCACGTTACCCTACGGCAGGAAGGGTAACGTTTCTATGGTATTTGTGCTCTGCCAGCAGACTCACCTTTCAGAACAGTAGCCAGCTACTCTTTTATAGTCACATTTATCAAAAGTCGCACTCATGTTCAATTCATAAAGACATGCAGTCTGTGACTGTGTGTTAAATTAATTAATTTATCCCGCTCCGTTCCATCCTTTATTTCTTCTCTACGATATTTTTCACGTTAATTAAAAAATTAGCGGCGAAGTTCCCTTTGATACCAACTGCTGGTTTGTAGAAATGTTTTGATCTGGTACAGACGCTGTCGTGATTGGAACACGGAATGTCGTATTTTTTCGTTGCAATACAAACTCGAGTTCACAGGGTTTGTCTACGTCTCCCTGAACAATAATTTCAAGCCAATGAACAACGTAACGGCGCTTCACACAATTATATCATATTATTGCAATTATAACAGTTTCTAAATACGTTTTAGAATGGTTGTTTGTGTATTAGGTATTTGTTTTTATATTGCAGGTTTCCTTACGATTAAATAAATCGATACAAAAATGACAAGATCGCTGCTATTTTGAACATAAAATTGGAGAGAAAAATGTACTTATTAAAGCACCATTTTTATCGGTATCTAAAGACTTAACGATGCTATGTGATAAAGAGGTGTCGTAGCTGTCGTACCTCTTCCTTTCTGCTGTATTACCTCCGCTACGTCCGTGAAAAGACGGATTCTTACACTTTTCAGAGCATTTTATTGTCAACACATTGTTTTCTATCTATGTGCCAAGTTACTATTTGATTTTTGTTTAGAGATTCAATTGAAGTTACAAACTGAGATCGATAAACCCATTGTATTGTTATGTTTTAATCACAGAACAGATATTTTAATATTCGTAGGTATCCTTAGTACCTTTCTCTTAATTGTTGTCTTAGAAATAATTTTTTCTGTTAACATACCGGCTGTTAGTAATACCTACTAATAATTTCGGAATAGTCATAAGTTTATTGTAAAAGGGATCCAATTTTAACTTTATTAGAAATACTACATAATGTTATCACCGCTACACAAAACCATTTTATAATATGCAAAACGTTGTCTTGCGGCAAAGTCCTTGTGAAATGATATTAATCTGTGACGTAGCTGCTCGGACTCACTCATGAGGACATAATGTCGTTATGTGGCCCGGCGTGTCCCCTTTGTTGGACTACACATCTGGGTTGCAAACCAGCGTTTAATATTATGACATTTTATATTACGCGATTTTGCTATACAGATGTTAAAGTCAAAACGCTTAACCGTTCAAAACTAAGTTTCTTCTTTCTTTTCTTTTCTTTTTAAAAAAATTGCCTCACACTAGGAATTTCTCCTGTATCGTGGGTGCGTTTACAAACATTTAAACTCACATACACAAACAGCCAGACTCGGAACAACTACTTACTTGCAGGTCATACAAATATTTGTTCCGTGCGGGGATCGAACCCGCGACACGTAACGCAGCAGTCAATCGCTTAACCACTGCGCCAACCGTGCCGTCAACGGCGGCGGCGGCGGCACTGTTATACCCATAATAAATTAGAACGCACTTTTGTATTGAAACCAGTTTTAGTGAAACGCTTTAGTTTTATTCAGAATCACTATGAAAAATAATTATATTGTCGTTAGTAGGGTACCCAAAGGGTACCAACGGAACCCTATTACTAAGACTCCGCTATCGGTCCGTCCGTCCGTCTGTCTGTCAGCGGGATGTAACTAATGAACCGTAATAGGTAGACAGTTGAATATTTTTCAGAGTGTGTATTTCTAACGCCGCTATAACAACAAATAAGAACCATACAAGAAACGCGTAAAAAAAAATGTACTGTTAAATATTGTACGGTGGTTCGGAACCCTTCGTGTGCGTATCCAACACATGGCCGGTTTTTTTTAAGGACCTTAATGTTTTCTAAGTTTAAAGTAATTAAGCACTCGGGCTTTTTTACCGATGAATGTGACTGATATTTGCAGACCAAAGTATTAATGACCGGTCAAGAGTTTTCAATGTGACATAGATATCTCTGCGAATAGATATATTCCTACAACATATAAATCACTTGAACAACAAACTTCATAATATACTCGTAGTTTCATCGAAATACAGACATCACAGTTGTAACCAAGTTGCAAACGAGATATTACGAATCGAACTGCAAAGTTTGGACGTAACATTTTTCATTTCTCGAATTTATAGACAAAATACTCGAAACTGTATGATCTTGAAATACAGCAGTAATGCTATACGAAAGTAAATAAAAGAGAGAAAAGACGATATGAGTCACTGTGTTCTCGAATAGCATTTTTGCTTGAAAATGTGTAAGTGTATTTTGTCTAGTAATAATGTTGTACATATATGTTTTAGTGGTAATAATGTTGTACATATATGTTTTAGTGGTAATAGGTACTGGTATTTAGCTGCATCCGGCTAGACTGGAACATGACCTTAACATAGTTGGGAAAAGGGTAGGCACTATTACAGTGCATTTAACGTAAATAAATGCTTAAAATAAACACTTGTAAAATCAAAGGGTCTCTCATTTTAGACGAAAAAACGGAGTCATTCTAGCAAACGGCATTAAACTTGGCAAGCATTAAAATGGGCCAATAGGATAATATCTTATTCGGAATAAAAAGCGATAAAGGTAAAATACCTTAATCGAGTCTGTAAACCTTGACGGCATTTTCTCTTGGCTAGACAGTTCTTACCATCCAATCTGACATACTTGCTCGCGTATTTTAGGTGTTCCGCTTAAACGGGAGTGGCAGTAGAGTAAGCAGGGCGCGCCGGATGAGACCCATAAGTGAATTACACAAGCTCAGACCCTAAAAAAAATGCTTGACCGTAACGCAATCAATACTAACTCAATATAAAGTCCTATACACTCTGCCTATGTGATACAGATATACTTATCTTTATTTATCGTGTACAACGAAACGGCACTAAGCACTAATTGTTAAAGTACTAATTACATAAAAGTTCGTTAGTAAAAATGTCTGTTGGCTTCATAACTCGTAGTAAATAATTAACAATTTAATATCGTGTTTCTTATTGTTGACTATTGTCTGACATAAAGGATATTATAGAACTTGTATTAGCTATTGACATAACGTTTTTAATTATTATTGGCGGGCGGTTTTTCCATTGACTTCTATTAGTATGGACTGGAAATATCAACAAAAAAAAGGTGCCTACCTACAACTCATAATGTCTCATAAAATGGCTGCCATTGCTAGGGTTGTGGCAATCAAGGAATATTGGTGTTACTATAACGAGTATCGATACGAGTCTTACTTGATATCACGTTTTGTTCATAATTATGTACTTACTTAAAATCTGTTGTAACAGAAAAAGATGAGTAGTTTACTTACCGTCTGTTATCTGAGAATAAAACTCATATCAATTGTTTTTTTCTGTACAGAATTAAAAAAGTTTGTATACAACATGTCTGTGTAACATACCTAACTATTTATTAAAGAGTGACTTGTGGAGTAAAAATAAAAATAATTATTTTTTTACTTAAAATATGTTTATTTGTGTGATAATAATTATAAATGATAAATGATTTTATTTCTGTAAGTAGGTTTGTACAGACGCCAGCAGGTCAAGCTACCCGAAACTGTCAAATTTTCCCAATCAACCTTGAACCTTAATGCTTTAGCGATAAAGTTGAAAATCTATTAAAGAAATTTGACAGATTGTAGTAGCTTGATGTGCTGGCGTTTGTACAAGCACTTTTACACGTCAATCGTATTTTAAAAACTAAATTAGGTCGGCGCTTCCTATCTGACTACTATGAGAAGAAAGGCCGAAACAAACTCCGTGGTCACAGTCTCTTTTAAAGTCCAGACAAAATCTTGGTCAGATCACGTGAAGGCTATGTAGATCGCTGTCTGAAATGGTCTTTTGAGGAAAGAACCACACAAATTGTGGGACCTGTCCAGTCAGTTTCTTCAGAGTATTTTTTTGGTGCGGGTAAAACAAAAAAAAAAACAAAAAAAAATAGTAAAATACTGTGGGAACAGAGTTATCATGTAATCTCATTAAGTACATCAAGTGTTCTATTGAAACAGCTTTCTTCAAAGTGAATGCAGAGGTACCATTCTTTATGTCACGGATTAATATTTTCTTCACCAATAGCGTCTAACCACTTTTTCTTTAATCCTTCATTTTTAGGAAACCTATAAAAGAGGTAAGTATTTTGATCAATAAATCATTTTGGTTAGAGCTGCTGCTAATATCTAACTAAAATAAATAACAAAATGTCGATGTCTTATTTTATCATCATATAAAACTCTGTGGAACGGTCTCCCGGTGCTGTGACCAAGCAAAGTCACTCGGACCGATTAGGACACGCAGAACGATTTATGTTAACATCGCTGATTGTACCGATATCGTTTCAGCGGAGGAACTAGTTTCGGAAACTATTACAGCAACGGTACAACACTATTCCACTATGACATATTATTGTAAACAAACGAATGAATTAATAAATAGGTCTGTTATATGAAAATGACCCCAAAATTTGGTATATTTAATATACCTTACCAAATACACTTTAGCCTTAAAATCACGATTGAGTAACAATTTGTTCATCGAACGTGTATGAATGTATGTAATATTGCATCAAAACCGGGTACTAACCTATGCAAAGACAATTGAGGTTGATTTCCATTCTTTCTTGCACCACACTTCACAATACAACACACAGGCATGTTGGTTTGCTGTTTTCCAACATTTACATTCATTTTTAAAGGTAAACTCCTCGTAATATTCTCGCAAATCTCAATGACACAAAAAATAAACAACCATTTGACAGCACAACTACCACGAAACTCGTCGCCACAGACTAAATAGATGTCGCATAAGATGGCTGATAGGGCACTTACCTACAACTGTCCCTACGTCACGATAAAATGTTACCATAATGAGCAACAACTTAAATATGGTTGTCTCTTTTATCACATACGATTATTTCATTAGAAAGAATGAGACAAAACGATATTTCACCGTCTGTATCGTATTTCACTCATATTTGTATGCAAAGTGTATGTCAAATATAATGCGGCGCCTCCATGTTTTTCCTAGCTCAATGGGTTTTTCAGAGCCTCGATTGATGTAGTTTTTTAAATGCCTTTAGCTCTAAGGTGTAGCGAAGGAGGTTGTAACCACGTTTAATTGCAATCTCGTTGCTATTTTTCATCTCTGTGAGAACAAAGAATATTTTAATCATATTCTCATACATTTAGTGACTTCTTTCTTTATTTTTTATTAATTATAATTTTATTGTTTGATCAAATGTTGTGTTTAAAGATGTATACAGAGGTCAAACAACGTTATTTGCTAAGTGTCGCCTACAATAGGGGAAGAGCGCTGCTGTCTGAAATACAGATATTTTTATATCTAGTTCAGACACAGATGTTCAGATCTGTTCATAGAAACAAGTGTCATAAAGTGTATCACCGTAGTATTAAATCTATATCTATAAAAATCAATGCCACTTTTCGTTGTAATTTTATAACTCAAGAACGGATGGACCGATTTTGATAATTGTTTTTTTAGAATATTCCTTGAAGTACGAGGATGTTTCATAAGGAGAAAAAAAAAATGTTAGGCGGTACGAAGTTCGCGTGGTCAGCTAGTTGTTGTATATTTTTGAACAAATAAATTATACTTACTTATACTTAAAGGTAGGTAGTAGTTACTAAAGTTTACCTGGCTGGTCGCTAAATTAGCTTGTGCAAGTTAAAACAGTAAATGGATCAACATCCCTACACATCGTTCTCGTTATTCGTGTTTAAGTTTTATGTTTTTAATCCCAGTTTATTTCCTGTCTATTTATATCTGAAATGAGACGACGCAATTAAAATAATTCCGACTCATATTTGCATGCCACGTTTCCGTACTCTAATTTATTAGGAGTAATAAAAGTAATCGGGCTTAATTATATGCGTACAACTTTAAAGACTACTTTTTTCAATAATACAGTAGGTACAAGTTTTATTAATTAAATGCTACAAACAACGCAATACTAATTAAAACATTGGACGCGTTTAGTGTTGGTGAACAAGAGCTTTGTAACAGACGGATAGACAGATAGACATTGCTCATTAATAATCCTGGGTAGCTCCCTTTATGTGGAACCCTTGAAATGGAAGCAGGTTTACCACATAGAACCTATTTAGCCAATGATATACAAAAGGTTTATCGGTTTGAAAGTTCAAAGTTCGAGCATGACTTGTCCCATTCGCAGAACAAAAGCTTGTTGTCTCTAATTAGTCAAACGCAACCAGTACAGCTTTGAAGGATTCCGGTGAACCCCTCCGAGCATTCCAACCTCTTGTTGTTATGTTAGTCAGTTACACAATAGTGTACAAGAATCCTCGACTCGTATACAGAGCGTCCCACGGATATGCCACATGGAGGGAAAGTACCTTGAATAATGTAGATGGAACATTTTACTGAAAGAAGACATTATTTGAATTAAAAAAAAAAGCTGCATTCATAGATATTTAAATAATTACATGGTTGAACCGAAAATCAAACCCGTTACACGAGAAAAATAATCACCCTGTAGCTTTAGCATACCGATCGAAAGGCTTCATCATAAGGATTATTTTTTGCTAAATAACATAGTGGCAAAAATAAAAGGAAGACCATGAATTGAATACCTTGCTCCAACAGATTACCACTTTTACCGGAATTTGGACAACTTCTTGCAAGAAAAAAAAATCTAATCCGATGAGGCTGTGAAAACCACCTTCAAAGATTTTATTGATTCACGCTCCCACGATTTTTTCAGCAAAGGAATTAAAATTGCGTACTTTGATTGATTAATTCAAATAATTTCATTTAAAAAATCGTTTGCTTTTTCCATACAAAACGCCAATTTCGTATGTAAGGAAAACGTTTGTACAACTTCCTGCTTTTACAGTTTGTGCGTACCTAGATTATGTACGTTTCAAGAAAGACTTCCAAGTGGCGTTTACGTAGAAGTCTCTTTTATGTAACAATAATTCAATAAAGTGTACATTCCTTACAAATTTCTGTAACTGAAGTCTTGCGAGCAATTGATCAGTAGCAATCAATATTAATTTTTTTATTATTATTTATGTACACTCATTAAAACTGATACAGGTACGACATATTAGTATTGAGTTATACTTTTCTAAGTTATAATAGTACTATAGGGGTATAGGGTTACTAGTGGCTGCACTTACGTAGCCACTGGTAACGCCCTCTTCTGGAAACTGATTAACTCCCTAATCGAATTAAATTGGCAGTCTAATTCAAGTTAGCTGCTATGATAAATTGATAAAAGTAATGCTTACAATGGAAAAAAAAACAGCTCAGAGCTCGAAAGTGTACTATTTTTTTTTTTATAAAATACAAAATATAGCTGCTTTTTAAAATAAGTGATTATCACAGTCTGACAATATAAAACGCGTAAAACAGAAGATATGCTGCGATGTCCATGGAGAGCAGGGTGTAAAAAATTGTAATGTAATGTTAGCGCTGGCAAGAGGACACCACCATTGACTTCCTACATTTAAAAAAAAAAGTGGATGTACCAAAAAGTTTGACCAAAAAATCGTTTACTTATAATGTAACCCTTTCTGTCGCGTCATAGAGGAGTTTTCTGACTTTATTTTGTGAGCATACGCTGTACTTTTATTAGAAATTTCACCGTATGAAAACAAAATGTTTGGCTCCCAGTATACCTTTTCCTTGCCTTCGGAATTTCAAAGGCTAGATGTTACATTATTTATTAACTAAATCTACCCGGCTTCGATGTCGTAGAAATTGATTGGTTTTCCAAAAGTCCTGCTAAATAAACGACCAAAACTAGGTTATATTACAAGCCGATTAAAGTGTATTTCAACGGATGTTAGAGTGTAACATAAAACTGTACCGTTGAAAGTTGCGTTTCATTTATTTGAAACGATGTTGTTACATAAGTCTGGAGGAAAATTGGAACAGTTTCATGAAATCATTTCGACATTGAGTCTGCAGTTTCTAACAGGTATATTATTCTCTACTATTGAAGAGGGGTATTTTATCGGTCGTCCATCTTAAATAATAGTTCAGAGACGCAGTTGTGGATCAGTTGGTTCGCAAACAATCAGATAGCTCTTTCTGTGTTTCAACGCTACAAGATCAAAACAATTCTTGTAAAAATCAACAGGCGTGAACGAATTCAAAGGTTTTAACTAAAGTACAGTTTTATCTGTTCAAAATGTTTATCTTCAATCTCAGATTAATGCTAATGTTAAATTAACACAGTTAGTGTTAATTCGCTTTATAATAATTCCATAGTGTAGATCAGAAATATCATGATTGTGTAGCAAGCACACAGACGTCGATGTATCCCGGCAATATTGACAAAATCCAATATGAACGACTATGGAGTTTGTTGCTGTTCATTGTTGCCACAGAAGCCACATGTCACATGTCAATTTTTTTTTATTATTTTTTATTATAATTCACAAAACTGATGTACAATCACAAATGCATTAAAACAGTTACAACACATTATTTCTGATTGACACCTACTCGATGTGAATCTAGCATGCATAATTTAAGTAAGTAAAACAATTAGAAAACAAAAAATTTGAAATTAAAAAACAAAAATTAAACAAAACATACAAAATGTGAACTTATCCATATAGTTACCTAATGAAATTTTTTGGGAAAGAACAATTAAAAATATATAAAAAACAAAATTAAAAAATATGAAAAATTATACAATTAAGGCTCTTAGTTTACTCCTAACTGAGGCTACACAACCAGCAAAGACATCTATTTCGCCGCGAATGGAGTTAGCAAGAGAAAGCAAATATTTGTATGTATACAAGTAGGTACACAAGTTGTTATCACGGAATTAAAACATTGCATGATCACGGAAAAAAATAAACTGGGCACTGTTCGTGTGGGCAATCAACGCCAAGCGATTCAGTAGTTATTGATAACAACAATACTCGTGCCATTCTCATAACAGACTCCTACTGTTGATTTACGGCAAACATTTACTGAATATAAATAGAAACTCGTGAAAACACCGCTTGTACAGCGTTTTTTTTAACAAGCGCTTTCAATCATTTTGACGAACAGATTTTTGAACAACAGCTTTCAAAAATGTGTACGAACTGATTTTTGATCTACAGTCGCTATCCTACACGTGTGGAAATAGGTATATATAGTATCTATAGTTTTACTCCATTGTCAAAGTTCATAGAGACTCCTTTATAAAGATACTTTGCAAAATGTCCGCGAACAGTTTTTAAGTAGATTTATTCTGGTGGACATTGAATAGATATATAAACATGACATGGTATGCATGTATACAAAAAATAGAACTAGCGGCATGAATGAAACTGTATGTTGTACACACGGCTACACATCAAGCTATAAAAAACCAGTTTACGCTGGTCTCGCATCGTACGGAAATCCTATACAATGTGAGATTAGCTTATGCTGGAAATGTATAGCTTGATGTGTAGCCGTGTGTACATAATTTAACATTTAATAAAACAACACCAAATGTTGGAAACATTATTAGTTTAATGGTCATAACTACATAAACAAAATATCAATAATTTTTACGTTGAAAAAATAATTGTTCGTACCTCACATGCAACACAAAAACGAACTTTAAAACAAAATTAATATTTTGTTTTGCCTCCACGGGCTCTTCTCGCAGCTGCCATTTTTCCACTAACGCATCCTATAGGTCTCGTAGTGTAGCTGGGGCGGGTTTCGATTTCTTGCACACCTCCCAAGCTCGTCCCAAGCGTGTTCAATTGGATTCAGGTCCGGGCTTCTCGCGGGTCAATCCATGCTATTGATGCCAACGTCCTAAAAAGAACCATTTACAATTTGAGCTGTATGTGGCCTGGCGTTGTCGTGCACGAATATTGAATTTTCACCCATATTAATTAAATATCCGACATACTCACTTTCTTCCACATATTTAATTGTGCACAATTTAATAGCTAAAGTATACTGTTGACATTACAATACACTATGTACTAGTTGGTACTGTACTACAGTGACCCGTAGAGTAACAAACGTGTGAGAACTTAAGATATAGACTCCTTAGAAAAAAAAATGGAACAAATGACTAACATACAATTATTTAACAATAAAATTGCAAAGTTAGCGTACCGTTTTATATCAGCACTAACTCCGAGCGACTCTCTGAAGAGATTCTAGCCCAAACCATAACAGATTCACCGAACGGAACTTTTTCCTCAAAACAAGCTGGAATAGAATGTTCCCCTGGACGTCGGTAGCCTTTTCACCCCCCATCATGTGCATACAGGATAAACCTGGATTCGTCAGAAAACATTACTCTTGCCCATACTTCGTCTTCCCCATTGTGCGTGTTCGCGGGCGTAACGTAATCTTGCTACCTGATGTTCCCTTTCATGTTTTGGACCATTTACGGATGTGGGGTCAAATTAGCTTCAAGGAGCCGCCGCCTTATGGTCCGCTCACTTACGTCATCTTTACGGGTCTCCCGAAGTTGATTTGTACTTCAACAGCCGTGAGTTGCCGATTTCAGAATGGTCGTAACAATAAATCGATCCTCTCGAGCCATAGTACATCTCGGTCTGCCAGTTCCTGGTCTTCTTATGTTCTGCTCAGTTTCTCAGAAACGTTGGACGACTCGCTGCACTGTAGAAAGTGACACGGCAATAGTTCTTGTTGTACTTCGCTGACTTCTGCCTTCTTCTAACATAGTGACGATACGTGTACATTCTTCTGGTGTTAGCGACATGATAGTAAGTCAATAATGATTGTGAAAGACGACAATGACCGTCTTTTATCATTAAGATTTGACTGATTGAAAACAAAATTAAGAAAACAAGCAAAAGTAAAACAACCGCGAATTAATTTCGTTTCCAAATTCAAGGGTTTTAAAATATTAACTTTTTTTAGTTACGTTGTTGATCATTTAAGGTTTCATTTGATAAGATATAAAACTCTCTGTAATATAAAGTCAGTTTCAAGCGTGTACCATTATTAATTTGCAAGTTACAGGAATTTTCGTCAGCGACCCGTATTATTTGACCGCGAGGGTAGTTTTATATTTGTTTTTTGCCCGTTCTGATTTTATTTTCAAGAAAGCTTTACACCGCAAAAGGTTATGATTGATGACACGGTCATGACCCCGAATATCATTAATTATATACTTAGGTGGGTAGGCCATTTATTGCCATTGCTAGAAGAGAAACAAGTAACATTAATCCGTCAGTGGGCCACAAAGAGCGTTTCCATGACCTTTCGTTGGGCAGCAGGTGCCTTATTCTTAAGTATAAAGTAAAAGTAACAAAAAGTGTGTAAGTAACAAAAATGACGACTTGGCATCAAGAACAGTAAGATCGCAAGATGACGCGCTCTTTAAAGCATACATATCTTTTAACGTCTGAAAAGTCGACGCTACTCGCGTAATGACCTGACTGCGTGCCAAGTAGACAAATGCACTGAAGCGGGTACCTACCTACATTTGCAATTTTGAACCTCTACAAGCGTCCTAGTTTGGCGGTACCCTTATTGTGGCATTTATGTCTTGACACATTCAGCTCGAGTGCGCCCGTATACTTGCGCCAGTAACACGTAGGTACATCCGTTCCAACTTATTATATTCTATTCTATTGAATATAAATTTATACATAATAAATAGTATTCTATTGTATTCTATTCAATAGAATAGAATTATGTACACCATAAAAATTACAGATATAAATGTAGAAATGTTACATAGGGTGACACAATGGCTTGTGTTTTACTATATCACAAGTAGATAGGTATGCATATAATATATATATATATATACTATGCATCGTAAATACATTTGGACGGTAAGGACGACGGTTTCGTCGATATACGTGTTTACGACAGTTTCATGAGAATTTAACTAGCAATTTTACTATAATACATAAGTAAATAGAATAAACTTATTTTTGTAAGGCAATGCGGCTAGCTATGCTATAAGTTGGTGAATGTTCCAATGGGGAATAATAAATGTATAATACTAACTTAACGATACGTAAAATATACTCGTATTCTAGTAATACCCCACTATTATAAAAAAAAATATTTAGATGTCACTTTATTGGAATAATAGCTTTTGCCCGCGAAATATTCCGCGCATAACTTCTGGTCCCTCCGACCCATCCCGTCGCATTGCCTGCCCGTGCTATCATGTCGTTTTCGCTTAGCGTTTTTTTGACTTATCTTCTTTTTGCTCGGCTTTTAAGGGTCTTAGGGTCGTGATGTTAGATAACTTACAGTCTTCCTCAAGAATTGGGCTATCAAATGCAAAAAGAATTTTTCAAGTCGTACTGTTAGATCCAGAGATGAGCACGTTCAAACAAACAAACTCTTCAGCTTTATTATTATAGTATAGTAAGTGCGTTATCAACTGAGTCGTTGGGCGTCATCGGGCCATAAATCATTTCCCTATGTCTATTACTGAAGGACGTAACAATAAAAGAAATATATCGATAAGTAACGTTTACTATCGTATCTTGTTCATACAAGCGTACAGATCATTAGTGACTCATCGACATTACGTGAGTAGGTACCCATTTACCGATAACGGTCCCGGCACGCTGCACATTCCTATCTCTATGGACATTTGTGGCCTCACGACTCAGTTGATAACGAGCTCACTCTAGTATAGATTTATTTTTCGTTTCAGACTATTTGTTCTCTCTATTCAAACAAAAACTTCGATAAAATTTTCATAATTTAATAGATTAATTTGGAAGTTTTATGTGTCTAGACTGGAGCCTCAAATCGATGCCATCACGAAACATTTCACAATAAAGTTATTTTTGAACATAGGCAGGAAATCATAAAAGACAAGATTGTAAGACATTAGCCTAAACTGCGTCTTATTTCTGTATGTTAATAACTTCATTAAATAAATAAATAACAATAAAACCGTCGTCCCTGTTAAGTGCGGACATTACTCGGAATGGCAATAAGTCCTCCATGTCTGTTGATTGTAGGTGCCTTCCTGAAATGAGCTTCTATTACGTCATAAAAAATATTATTGGCCGTATCGACAAGTGACGCGACATATACTTACCTACTTTACTTATAAACATAGTGCACCTACATTAAATAATGGAATATTTAATCCAACAACCACAATTGCTAGGCCACGGTACGTTATAAAATTAAAATGGAACGTGATTCATTTAGCTAGAGCATACAATTTTAATGACGCCGCTTGATATTCGTGCAAGTTTTTATTAAAATAATAAAACCTAAGAACACTTCTTTTGTAATGTTGTTTTTATTTTATTTTTTACCTTTTAATGGGCTCTCGCCAGATTTTGCTAACTACGATTTTATCTGGCGGACCACATTGTATGTATATATTTATATATGTTGTTACAAACTTTACCTGGTCGTGATCTTAGTCTACGATTTTTCCGTTTAGGAATACATCCAGAAAAAAAAATATTTTACTTATTTGGCTTACTTAAATTTTTATAGGTATTTATATCCCCCATAAAACCAACTCTGACTTATGAGAATAATGTATTAATGTCGTAACTTTGTTACAATATTAAGGGGGAGCTTTTAATGTTGTTACAAAGTTACGTCAAGTTCAAGGAAATATTTGTTTTTTTGCATTCATTATGTATTGGAAGGGTCAGGTCATTCAGTGGGTAGGCACTCGGCAGTGTCATCAATCAAGGAGTGGCGACAGGCTCAGCTTCGATCACAAAAGGCTGACTGCGTGATTCTCAGATTGAATCGCATCGAGAGCATTCCCGAGTATTCCTATATATGTCACTATGTTCCCATATGCTCCTCCTCTTTGACCTACGTACTTCATG
This sequence comes from Brachylomia viminalis, assembly GCA_937001585.2. Classification (NCBI taxonomy): domain Eukaryota; kingdom Metazoa; phylum Arthropoda; class Insecta; order Lepidoptera; family Noctuidae; genus Brachylomia; species Brachylomia viminalis. The sequence continues at coordinate 15,463,327 of OW443293.2, read as the reverse complement.
CATTCATCCCCCTGTTACAGCGAATCCCGCGATTTTTTCGCAAAAAGCGATCCCTAGTTTGCTTTCAGCACTGAGAAATGTAGATCGCTCAAAGTGACACTCTGACGTTCAAGGGTAAGTTGCGTTCAAACCAATCAATAGGATTCGGTGCAGTGGATAATGTGTGTACCGGGTTTTTTTTTTCAGATCTAAGGCCATATTTTCAATACAATCTAGATTTTGGAAGGAAAAATTAAAAACCAAATGGCGCAATTAGTATTCTTAAACAGTTTGGCAAACACATCTGTAATATAACAACATTACACACTTGAAAACGTAAACACAATACGTATTTATTATTATCTTATAAGCTGTCGAGCGGTCCAGAGAGCGAAAAGACAAACAGGAACAAATAACAAACCGCAAGGCTTGTGTAGCTCGGTGCAGTTTTCTAGATTAAATGTCAACGGGCACTTACTGAAGTATTGGAAATAATGTACCCATCATATACAATAAGTAATGGAGAGAACAGATATGTCGTCCCTTTTATTTTGCGAGCGACCGACGACGCCCTCGATCTGAGCGGTGCCTGACATGTTTTCGCCGTAAAAGGGTAGTTGAAGAACAAAAGTTATTGACAATCGGACTCCACGACTATAATAGCGACGGATAGATCTGATCTGCGGGATCATGCCGTATCTCATCAGTCTTCAGTCATAGTCTGTCTATTCTTTTTCGAATATGAAAGGTGTAGGTAGCCGAGTTAGTTCACCTTTTCATATCTTATCGTGGCGTTGAAATAATTTACTGATAATATTATCTGTTGTGCAATGATGTGATTAGGTAGCTTTTAGTAACTGTAGTATTTTAATAATAAAACAGTGGAAACAAGATAAAAGATTTTGAAAAAGTTACGATTTAATCTTTTCTTATTCCAGAAATAGCAATGCTGATGGTAAATATCGTGTAGTTTTTGTGTGTAGACGAAACACACGGACCTTTCTCTGACTGACCTGTAAGGAACAGCTAAAAGTGTTTAGAAGACCTATTTAGGAACACGTTACCCAGGAGTGGGCGAAGTTTTTGGCTAAACGCACCCTACGCATATCTTAGTATGTTTAATAATAATAATAATAAATAATATAATTATAATTAATTATATATGAATAAATAATATAATTTATTTTATAAACTTCACACCTCTTGTTGTTAATAATTCATGTGAATTTGTATATGATTATCGATGCTATTTCTGTGTTTGTTAAACCGAATGAGAGCTGAAGGGAGGAATCTACGATATACACGTGACAGAGTTTGACTAAGCGCAAATTAATATGAAGGTTATGATTCTCATTTGCATGTATCGAATTTATCACTCTCTTCGCTTTCCCTTGGGTCAGTCGTGAGAAGCCGCAGACTGTGGTAGAACGAACATCGTCACGAGGGGATACGCTTCTGGCTGCTTGCTACTATATACTCCGAAGCGCTCCGTCTAGTTGAATCATGCATTAGAGTAACAAGAATTAATTTATCAGTCCCATGTAGTTTCTGGGCAACAGCCTCTCTCAAGTCCTAGCAGCACGCACAAAGGAATTATCAACAAGCCTCTACTGCTTTCATTCATTTCCAATAGTGATTATTAAAATATTACTTATGAAATAAAACACGTAGGAACACAAAAGCGAATAAACTTTTTAATGGCAATTGTGTGGTGAATAAGTATAGCTATTAACGTGGTAGCAGCGTCATTGTTTTTGTGGAATGTAATTTTAGTTACGACGGAGTCATTTTTTAAATTTTCTATTTTCATTAATTGCCTTGAGCGTGTTGGGTTGAACCAACAGACGTATTTATAACCAGCGCAGTAAGTAACGACAAATAGTGTGCTCGTCCCCTGTTTGCAGACTCTACACATATCGAGGTACTAGAGCGGAGAGGTGAATGAGTATATTCGACCTATAATGGTTGTTGTACACTTCAATACTGCGCAGTACTCACGAGATTGTCGTTTGCTTAGAACCAAGCCACTAAAGACGTCGAACGTTGACGAATAAAAGAGATCATTTTTCGTAGCTGGCGTAGCGCTACGCCGTAGGCGATGATTGAGACATGGTTTGGAATTTCTACATCTTAGTTAAATCAGTCCTTTGTAAGCAAGTTTTATTAATGAACCAAATGCAGTCAGATGTAGCTTAGCAGTGCCCTAGATTAAGTTTGACTAGGTCGTTTTAGCCTAATTCGCAGGGAGTATATTCTCGTAGCAGTCAAACTGCAACATAACTCGGAAACATGTTAATATAAACGGCAGTGCAGTGAACTATAAACGAGGCAAACTTCGCTTGTATTGGATATGCTTTCATGCATGCTATGATATGCACTCATGTTGAAATTCCGGTCAGTCTGTATGCCAAGTCCTTACAACTGCATGTTCTACTGTCTCAGTTAGGTTTAAACGGGCACCCTGTGCCTTTAGAAGGACATAGATTACTTATTAATATTGAAGTTTATAGACGCGATCACAGTCGCGAGCACTACTAATCCAAGTATCAGTCGAATAGTTAATTATTATTCCTGAGTATAAATGATACAAAAATCTATGAAGCTACCATTCAGTCATGGTTTTTTTTTTTTTTTTTTTTGAGGATGGGAAATCATCAAATGACTCCTCCCGCTCTGGGTGGAGCGGAAGGGAGTGTCAGACTCTTACTGACTAAAACCCACCCGTGTTCCTTCCTTGGCCCTTTATGTTCCGGGTCAGCGGTACCCCTTTTGGATGATCCCGCTTTCCCGGCAGGCTTGGGCCCTAGTGGGCCCCCTCTATGATGCTGACATCTCTTTGAGGCGCGCGTGGAACACGTACGCGCCGTCCAGCACGGGCCTGGTCCTGATCGGACGGTGAGCTACCCATTACTCACCGCCCGCAGGCCCGCGCCTACGGTGGCCGGGAGTCGTCACGCGGCTCCCGACGCCCGGAGCGTCCACCGCGGCGGCTTGGACGGGAGACTCTCTCCCTCTCCCGTCCCGCCACCTCCTTCGCTAGCATGACTGCTTCGCAGAAGGAGGCGACTGCCTCCCACTCCCCCTCGCCCCGGACCATGGCTTGAACCAAGGCCGGGCGTGAGAGATCGCCGCCGCTGCCGATCGCCTCTACGAGGACACGGCGGTGCTCCGCCCATGCAGGGCAGGCCCCCACCGTATGCTCCACCGTGTCCTCGGGGCGATCATCGCAGTGGTGACACCCGGGCGTTTCCTCCCGCCTGATAATGTGCAGGAACCTCCCGAAACTTCCGTGTCCGGTGAGGACCTGCGTCAGGCGGTAGGTGAGGACGCCGTGACGCCTCTCTAGCCACTCCTCAAAGAGGGGTCTTACCGCCGCTATCGTGGCGTGCCCTGCGCTGGGTTGCGACAGTCGCTCTTTCCATGCCGCCATGAGATCGCGCCGGAGGTCCGTCCGCTCCGCCGCGATTTGCCGCGGAAGCGGGGTTTCCCCCCGGCGTAGTGCCTCCGCGCGCCACTCATACAGGCGCGCGAGGACTATCGCCTCCAGATCCCACGGCGGCAGTCCGGCAAGGAGGCTTGCCGCCTCGCCCGAGATCGTGCGGTAGCCCCGGATCAGCCTTACGGCTACCACCTTTTGGGGCGCGTTCAGATAGTGGGCGGCTCTCCGCCGCAGTGAACGCGCCCACACCGGGGCCCCATATGTAGCCATGGACCGCACGACCCCCGCGTAAAGCCTCCGGCAGGAGGCGTTTGGACCCCTCAGGTTGGGCAGGAGCCGCTTGAGGGCGGCCCCAGTCCGTTCCAGTTTGGGGGCCAAACGTCGGAAGTGCTCCACGAAGTTCCACCGGCTATCGAGCACGAGTCCTAAGTATTTCATCGTGGACTCGACGCCGATGTGAACCCCTCCTGCCGTTAGTTGGGATCCCGATGGTTGCCTGTTCCGGGGCCCATGGAAAGACATGGCCTCGGACTTGTGCAAAGCCACCTCGAGACCCAACTGCCGGATCCTCTCCACATTCAGTCATGGGTTAGGTTTAGATTTGGTAAGTTATGAGAATTTATTGATAATCATCATCAAGCCTAGAAATGACTTCTAGGCAAGCGTAAACCTATGGCGTAAACCATTAATAGGTTTATATGTATACATATATTAAAAAAAATAACTTTTTTTGTTTGTCTCTGCATCACAAAAAGGTTTTCTGGATAGAAAATTATTATTTCTTTATTTATTTGCTCTCATGCACATCACACATTTTACAATTACTGTCGGTTTTTGTACATGAACCCTGTCAGGGCACTGCAAAGCAAAGCACAATCTCGGTTTGCTGTTGAGTTTATAAATTAATATATTGAGTCAAATTATCAAGTTTACACAATACAATTCATTTCGGGAACAAAAATAAAAGTAAAATACATGTCTAGAAGTTGTTACGATGTCCAATTAACAGTAATAAACAATACACAATAATAACACACATAAAGTCTTATTTAGTCAGATTGCATTAGTAGTAAATAGTAGAATAAAATGATAATAAGGAATAGGTAATAATTACAATCATGTCATGTCAAGTTATTGATTACATTGAATTATGGTATGTCATTTTATAATACAAAAAATAAAATGGATTCGTTAATGTCACTGGAATACACAAAATTTTATCCGTTTAAAATTAAGTCCGCGTCTGTACATTTGTGTGCTTAAAGTATAAAATAAATACAAATAGATCCTTTCAGCAGTATGAAAAAAAAACGCTTATCATAAAAATATCGCTTATCAAGCCAGAGTGCAGCTGGAAAATAATATTGAATTCACCGATAAATTTATTTGTGTGCTTGAAATGGTTCGTATTGTTCGAAAATCTCGGGACTAATGAATGGAATGTAGTCCCCAATTCACTCGAAATTCTTTTATTTGCAACTGAATCACGTGTAGTAGTATTCTTGATTCTCAAGTAACGGTGGTTTTGTTTTATGACCTGAAAGATAAAACTGAAATCAAAAACTGAATCAGTTTAGTAACTAAAATTTCCGGTCACCCATCCACGGACCTTCGATCGACTCGTGCGACTGATATTATTTAGTCACGACCCCTCACTAATGAACAAACTAAGCAGCCTAAATAAAGCATTCGCCCTAATGCCTTAAGCGCTTTCGTGTAGGTCAGTGCGCCCAAGAGATAATTACTGAAACGATTTGGGGTTTTTGCGATACAATACCTATAAAATAGAAGTAAGGTCAATGATACTCTTATTTGTTTCATTAAATAGTATTTATGATCTTGGGGTTCATTGTTAATATTCATCATCATCGTCATCAGCCTATAATCTTCCCACTGCTGGGACACAGACACCCTCTCCGTGAGAGGGTTTGGACCGTAATCCACCACGCGGTCCCAGTGCGGGTTGGTAGATGTCACATGTCGTGGTTGTTTATATTGGTAGCTTTTAAAACCCGACGACATTACATAGATACCTTATGCTCATGTATGTAAAATACAGCAGTGAGCCACATATGATATGTAAAGCCGAGACAGTACCTGCAAGAACCGAGACGATTATTGTATTTTTAATCAAGAATAAGTCGTAATATGCAAATCTCAAATTAAATCTGCTTTTATGTTTCGTGAAATAGCCTCTTAATCGGGTAGTGAAAGTCAGCAATATTAAAATATTAATGTTCAAATAATGAGAGCAAAGTTGCCGTCAAAAGCTGCAGTTCCGACATTTTTAGTTTTTAATACGACAGGCAAGATACTTGTGTAATTGTAAGTGCTTGCAAAGTTCCGGGGCTCGCTGCGATTTTGCCAGTTCGGAGTCACATTATGCGGTCTTGTGGGTGTTATTATTCACGATGAACGGATAACGGATGCTGTTCGATGTCTGCGGCTATCGTAGCTACCTATATTAACTATTGTCGTGTTGTCCATTGTCGTACCTCGGCCGGAAGGCAACCTGGGTGGGGCAATCTATGATCGGTGACTTGATGTACCAAAGCCGCAGCTAGTTTAGCTAGTTTTGCGGCGAGAATAATATTGTGTAATGCTTGTACCTACACACTATTTTGTTATATCGTTGTAATACTTCTTTGCACAGGAATGTATACAAAGTCAAAGCATTTATTTCAAATAGGCACATAAAAGGCCCTTTTGAACGTCAACATTTACATTAAAATAGAAATGATTCTAGTCGCCAAAAGGTAGTTTCGTATGGAGAAGAATGGGAAAGAAACTCTCTTAAAATGTGTTACAATATTTTGTATACATTAATTATATTATAATTATAATATAGGTATATTTAATTTCAGTGCGAGATGCTCGTATGACGAACGACTGCGTTTCTTCCATATGTCAAGCTTACAGCTACGCCGACGCATGATAGACTTACTATGCTTGCGGAATATTGTTGACGGTTCTTTTAAATCTGACGGACTTCTCGAACGCATTCAAATAAACGTACCTAAACTTAATGCTCGAAGAAAATGCACGTCCTTTTTCAATGTCCCTCGTTATAAAACCTACTTGGGCATGAATGCTCCGATGGCTGGGCTAATGTCGACGTTCAACAATTTTTGCAATCTTTATGATTTGGATATCTTCCACGACCATCCCAAGCGTTTTAGATCTAAGTATATTATAATGAGGGGAAGAATGAAGAAAACTACTGAAATAAAAAAAATTAGTCAATGTTTATGTCGATGAGGGTATTCTCTCTACTACCGAGATTTTAGCAAGAGCTTTTGTTCTTATATTGTTTTTGTCTGTTTATTTATTTTTGTAACGTAAATACTGTGTTTTATTTTCCTTCTATTTGTTGTGAATGCTGTGCACGTCTGTAATTGACGTAAACACTAGTCCATGTCTCTGTTCTCTTTTATTTGTAAATGTTTGTGTTTGTGTTGTTGATGTGCCTTAAAAATAATAAATAAAATAAATATAATTATATGTGAAGATCTAAGCCCCTATAACAAAATTACCATAACACAATAGGTAAAAATAATTAAAAAATGTAGCAATGAGAAATAAGTACCACGAGCGTTTATATCCTAAAAGTGGCAACGTCGCAATCTAGTGTCATATTTCGTGGTTTTTAATTTATATTCTTAGATAAATGGTCATGAGACCAATCATTTATCTAAGTTTATATTATTTAATCGCAGCTATCTATATTTTAAAAATCGGCTGCTCTCAAAACGGTGAAGGAAAACATCGAGAGGAAACCGGCAGAACTAAAAATTCAAAAGACATGTGACATCTACCAACCCGCACAGGGCCCGCGTGGTGGATTGCGGCCCACTCCCTCTCACGGAGAGGAGGCCTGTGTCCCAGCAGTGGGAACATTATAGGCTGATGATGATGATGATGATATTTTAAAAATATGGTTAACTAACTTTTTCGAATTACGTGAAACCGTTTAAAAGGTAACAGTGATGCTTACAGTTATTTTACTATGAAAATAACGCCCTGCAACTTTCCAATAAATTATTTGCATATAAATAGAACTGTAAACACATTTCGAGTAATTCTAAAAAGATAGTAAAACATATTTTTTTTTAATATAGCTCCAAATCAATGATAAAAATTGAAAACCACGAAATATGACACTAAATTGCGACGTTGCCACTCGTAAGGTATACATGCTCTTAAACAAATGAATAAATGACTTGTGACACAGTATTACCGTGTTTTTTCTAGGGCACCGAAATATTAATGTCAACCGAAATCGTAAGATATTTTCGGGGCATTTCCCCAAACGCAGAGAATGGAAGCGATATTTTACGGTGTTTATTTTTTGCGCTTACCCTTCCTAACAATGAGTAATTCAAAGTGTAACAAATGAGTTATTTAATTTGACTGTTTTTGTTAAATTTTTGGAAGCAGAAACAGGAGATGCAGATATTTAATATACGTCACATTACATCACGTCACCTCTCATTATATTAAATCCCTTCACAAAGCAGAATGAAGTAGTTGTTTTCTGAAATGCTGTTCTTTAAAAACCGTTTTTTTTATATTTATTAATCAACATTTGATAATATAAATCTTTTGGTCTAAAGTTTTTTGTCAGCTCGTCAATGTCTGTCTGTCTAGATGTCAGAAGCCCCTTTTATCAGAATTACTTTTCAGTATTTGTCTTAGGTAAGCTTGATGGTGGGTAGTATATAAGCATAAATTTAATTTTAATTGCGTTTTCCAAAACGCTTTCGATCTAAATTTGTTGTTAGGTCGATATTACCACTTGACTCTTCCGATCTTATAATTATTATGATTTCTATACCAACCGACTTACCTTTTGTAAATGTTATTCATAGTTAACAATAGGTATAGGTGAATAAGTTCCATCCATTAAAGTTTACCCAGCCAGAAGCCAGTCAGAAGCACTTTTGTGATTCCAAATTCTAAAATGTTTTATCTCTCGTCGTCTGCCGATAAATCACGTTATTTCTGCAGACGGTCCAAGCAAGATCTGGCCATCTTGTGTCTACAGTCTGCCGTAAAGCAAACCAGTTCTACACAGGGGAGTAGATGATATTTCTAACATTCTGGTTTTAATAATAGACCTTAATTGGTGAAATAATGAGGTCATCGTCATCATTTTAGTTGAAAGACGTCCACTGTTAGACATAGGCCCCCCCTAGCGTTGCCACATCAACCGGTCCAGTACTTCTCGCTTCCAGCCTTCACAGGGTCATCGGTCTACCTTTTGGGAGACCTTCCAACGCTATGCTTTCTGGTCAGTCACCACAGGAACTTTTCGGCCACATCAGCTAACTGTTTCTGCGAGCAATGTGCCGTGCTCCCGGCCACATAGGTTTGGCAACTGTACGGGCTATGTCGTGTCGGTTACGTTAGTTCTCCTGGTTGGTTCTCCTATTTCATTTTTTCACCTCATTATTTCGAAATGAAGACATCCCTTCATTCCGAAACAATGAGGTAAATTAATGAAATAACAGTGATGATCCAGACAGTATTTTGGAGGGGGTGCGCACGAAGCGCACGAAAAACATTGTCTTAATCGGTTACTGCCTCATTACCAGAGGTCGGAATTAGGTAGAGTTATTTATGTACTTACACTGATTTCATACAGCGAAAGAATAAAGTGGATATGCCTCAAATCCCGAGATTAATTTTAAAGATCAGAAAAATCTCGTACTTTATTCAAAAAAAAAGTTATACAGTAATGTCGGAAGCGAACACTTCAAATCTTAGCGATGTCTTAGTGATCATTATATCTGTTTTATTTGTCTGTCTATCTCTGAGGTTTTTATTATTAGGTATTTATTTGTAATATTGTTGGCCATACGGGATTGTCCAATAGAAATCCCGGGAAGATCCATATTAATATCAAATATACATAAATGTAACTGTACCTAATTCCGATCTCTGCTCATTACATAATTAGATGGGAATTAATTAAAAGAGAATGGAAAAGTTTGTGTGTTTTGGGAATTCTTTTTTATTACCTACTGGTTTCTCAGGAAGTGCTAATTAGCTTCAGTGAGAAACAAATAAATATGATTTCCAGCCTTATTCCGAACGATAAATCTATATCACGACGTATGTATGTTATTGATCAAAAGAAGTCGAAATCTGTGCATTTTTCTTCAAACACAATTTTTCGTTAATACAGTAAAAAGATACTGGCCCATATTATCGGACATGGATAATATTAATTATTATTGCAACGCGAATCAAAAATATTATTGTTCAAAGGAACTCGTTCGACATCCGAATTGTCGCGCCGAAGTTTTTATTTTATTTACTCATAAAGGTACACCAACAGCTTCTGTATCCAAAATATCAAATAACAGTAGATAATAGTTGAGGGCTTATACAGTTGCCAATAATAGGTGAACCAACATTCTCAAATACAGTGATAGCCTAAGGTAAAAACGAAATGCATAAAAATGAAGTGGTAACAACTGTATAAACGTATTGACGTGTAAAAGTGTTTGTACAAACCTACTTACAGAAATAAAACCATTTATCATAAACAGAAATATATAAAATACAGTTATAATATGTATTATATTATTAAATACAAAAGTTATATGCTTCTGCCGGTCACGTTGCCGGTTACAGGAAGAAGATACCTGGCACTGCATATTCCTGTGCCCCCGGATGGTGCCAGATACGATAGGAGTAGGTACATGTGAAGTAAACCGGTAGTGTGTGAAAACTCGTCGTGGGACATCCAACGCGGTTTGCGAGTGTATATTGCGGTTCGGATTATCCATTCAATATTTCAGATTACAGCCGATATCCTCCGCTTTGCGCTGAAGCGAAGAGGAAATATTGTAATCCTATTGAATTTTCCTCACTTTTCCATATTTTCGCTGTAAAGGAAATAGATTTTAAATGAAAAGTTTACTGAATGCGGGAATGAAACTACACTGGCCTTCAAACCTTAGTAGCACACTTTTAAAATTTGCCATTTTTCCTAAACTACTACTTATAAACTACTCAAGAGTTTTGAAATAAAAAAAAATGTTTTAGCAAATTTCATCAACTTTCTTTGAAATTATAAATTAGTAACGTTTATAACTTAAGAAAAGATAAAAACCAAAAAGTAGTAGTTTTTTTAACTTAGGTACTGGCAAAAAACTCGAAACAGCATTTTCTAAGTATGTTTTACGCCTTATTTACATTTTAATAACTGGTATTGCCTCGGCCTCTGATTACAGCTTCGAGTTGGTTTGGCATATTGAAGACGAGGTTTCGGAGGCTATGTTCGGGGACAATCTGCCATCCCTCCATTAGGGCCTGTTTTAGGGTGATAGGAGGTGGTATGCAGCTTCTGACCAGCCTCCAAGCTCATCCCAGGCATGTTCGATCAGGTTGAGAATGTTGAGATCAGGACTTCTTGATAGCCAAGCCATCAAGTTAATACCAACCTCCTGAATGTACTCTTGTACGTCACGAGCGGTGTGTGGCCGGGCGTTATCCTGCATCAGTATCGATCCAACACCCCTATTTACTAAATATGGCCCTGCATACTCATTAAGGATCTCTTGAGCATATCTGTCCTCAGTCAGGGTGTTATTTTCTATGGCCATCAACTCTGTGCGACATTCTAAAGAGATGCCAGCCCATACGTGTACAGAGCCTCCACCGTATTGGACTCTTTTTGTGAAGCAGGCTTGAATTTATCGCTCACCAGGTCGCCTGTATACATTTCGCCTTCCATCAGAAGTGAATAGTGAGAATTGAGACTCATCAGTGAACAAGACTCTTGCCCATTCTTGTTCACTCCACTGTATGTGTTCACTGGCGTAGCGCAGTCTTGCTACTCGATGCCCTCTCTCGAGTTTTGGGCCACTTGCTGGCTTTTGGGGCTTTGGGTTTGCTTCAGCAAGTCATCTTCCCATTGTACTGTCACTAATGTAGTCTCTTCGGGTCTGAAGAAGCTGTTGCTGGACTTCAACTGCATTGAGGTAGCGATTTCTCAACACAGTGGAGACAATATAGAGGTCTTCTCGGGTACTAGTGCACCTAGGTCTGCCATTACAAGGTCTCCTCAGATGGTTACCAGTTTCTTCGTACCTTCTCTTCACCTGCCGGACCGTTCTTAATTAAATAAATTCGACAGTACGACGCATACTGATGCCTAATTCCATGATCCATACTGATGCATAAAAGCCATGATTCTTGCACATTCTTCAGGTGAAAGAGGCATGATGAGCACAGTTTACGTGCTGTAGACACCATATCTTTTGAAACAAAATTTATCTATCAAGAAATAGATGTGAAAACAAAAAACAGAAACAAAAAAGTCAAAAGTCAGACAGCAACTTGAAAAGGAGTGTTTTTGTTTATAAAGTTTGGTTCAGCCATTCCTTAAAACAAGGTTCGACTATAAAGTTATTATATTGAAAAAAAAAAACATTACTAAAATCCTTTCGAAATTTAATTTCGAACATAATATATCTTTTGGACTTTAACCGTCTTATTACAAAACCAAAACACGATCTAACTTTAGCCCGAGCCTAAACCTTAGTGCCAGTTTTTGTATTTCGAACTTTATATAGTTCTAAATTCAAATTTGACCACCGAAGACCGGACTAAGTAGTCAGTTTTGTAAAAGGAACTGTATTTCGATTTCTGTTAGGTTCTTATTAAAAAAAAAGGCTCGATGGTTTAAACCATGTCTAAAGAAAAACCTTGTTTTGTAATAAAACAGTAAAAGTTATTGCAATTTTAAAAGTGTAGTACTAAGTTTTGAAGGCCAGTGTATACGGGTGGAGTTAGGTTGTGTTACGCGACGGGAATTGATGATTGTCTGCTCTACCTTCACCAGATCCGAAAAAATATTGAAAAAGCAAAAAGAATTGGTTCATGCCCCTATGATCTAGTAGAAAGTTGATCGTGTCCCAATTTTTATTTCTTTCATTCCCCAAATTTTTACTGCACGCAATTATCAACAGCTTACGGCAGTTTTTATATCCCCAGAGGGTTTTTCAAATTGTATACGGCACTTCTAATAATATTTCGTAGACATAAAAAAAAAAACATAAATTCAAATTGGTGTTCGTAATCGAACGTAGATGCCGTAAAAAGCTGGAAAATATCGCACAATGGTGGAAACGCGTCTATGAAAATAATTTATGTACTTTTCCATATTTTATCCTTTACACATGCACATGGGAAATACATAAGGAATCTTCACTGGGTAGACTAAATGGTTTCCAATATCACTCAATATAACACGAAGTATTTCAATGAGTTTTTGCCTTATTCATTTCGAAGATTGGTTTGTTTCATTCTATTTTCAAACATCAACGTTTGATTAAGTTCTGGTTTCTAAGAATGTGTTGTAACGCAACTGCAACGAAACCCTATTCAAATTAATGGTTTGAAACCAGTTTCAATCGTTGTCCACACACGGCGCAATCTAAATTGTACCACAATGTGATGAAATTATCCGTAATTATTTCGATTTTCTTGAGAGCAAAATGTGTGCAAAATGTCTAGTTCAAGTGATGAAGAAGTGGCCCATGCTTTATCAGTCTCAGTCCTGCGAGAGTAGCTTGATAGTGTTGTATTGTACAAGCAAGGGTACTTCTCAACTGCCAACACAAATTGAATGTTTTTATTTTCTTCGTCAGCCATTTTGTTGTACCGAAAAAGATGCCAAGGCAACGAAACGCAAACACGAGTTTCCTGCACGCATGTTTCAATGCAACTGATTCGCAATGCGTTTCAAACCAGTTTCAAAATGGTCGCGTCATGTGCGGTATCTCAAATGAGTCTATGGCATAAACTGAAATGAAACTCAAAAGTAACTAGAAGTTACAGTTTCGTTGCAGTTGTGTTTCACCGTCTGTTCTGGCTTAAATGTCAATTACTGGGGGAAATTACAGGTTTTCATGACGGCCGTTATAATATGACGGAACCGCTTTCCTACGAAACTTTAGTCAATCTAAACAGTAAATCGGTTTAACATTAATTGTAAAATAGTTTCGTAATATCTGAACTTTCTGCTGGTTCACTTAATAATAGTTGGCGTTGATAAATCCTCGTCGTATATCGCCATTTTAGTTATCTACTGAATGGATTTCTCTTAGCGAAAATCTCGAAATTATTTGGCAAGTGCAGTTTATTTAATATTGTTAAAATGATTACGTCGATGGAGCGTCAGTCGACTTTTCCGTGATTCTCGTAAACATTAAAAGCTACGGTATCCAAGCCAGTATTTACGTATTTCTATCAAAATTATTATCTTTGTTTCATTTCCTTTTGTTTACATACATACCGCACCGAAGCCTCACTAAAGGTAGATTTATATCTGTTCGTAATGGAACGAAATAAAGTGGACAGTAGCCACAAAGATAGCATGGACAGAGGAAAGTAATCGTAAGTAAAATTCTACAGAATTGTTGTAAAATACGAAATTTTGTAACTTTGCTTCTTAAAAGTTGAGCAACCGCGTATGTTGTATATGGTAGAGAAAATAAAAAGGAACCGGTAAATGTCACAAACTAGCTGCTGTATGGCTATTGCAATAGTTTGGAAAAGCTTAAAGAACATTCACGCTAATATTCATTTCTAAGGAAACACGTTCTTTCAAATGGAAGGTGAACTTATGATTCCATACATCTTTGCAGCTTCACGTGTTAGAGGATATGTGCACGTTATAATAATATCTTCGGCGTAACCGTACTACACATTGATCGTAGTTGTATGGCTCGAACCTAGTGTCTCTCTGAGGAGCATTCCCGTCGCATGAATAGTGTAATAGTGTCTTTTCACCACGCTCCTGAATAAATGAACTGAACCTTAAGTCGGTATGGAAAGTCAGAGTTATTGTAGTGTAGCGGAGCTTCCTTCACGGTTGAAGTATTGAAACAATTCCCAAACCACGGTGCTACTTTAAGCAATGAGGAATGTTCTTATGTATGTAAAATCACTAGAAACTTCGTTACAGTAAAGCTGTTATATATACAAATACACTAGTTTTTGTTTTATTTAAAAATACCAAGTAGTTTTGATTTTACAAGCATTCAAAGTTCACGTAAAGTTGTGGCCCCGCTAAAAAAAACTGTTGTTCCGGCGTCTTGGTAGTAATACTTGTACATTTTGGCACAACACGGGATTTCCGAGAACTAGGATTGGACATATCCAATGATTTTAAGGGAAACGTAAGCGTAAGGCAGCGGTACCTACGGAAGAGCGCGAACGGACTGTGCGATTGTTGGAAAATGACGTCATGAGGCGCGAGCGCGAGCCAACGGTCGCGAGCTCACTTTGAATTCTATAACTTGGGAATTAATTAACGTATCAAAATAATTCATTCAAATTTATTTTTTATTTTTGACAGAGAATACATTAAGCTAAAATTCAAAATTAGTGAATATTCTCAATTGTCATTTATTTCGATCCTAACTGGTGAAAACCATATGTTGCCGAACCAGCGACTTCGGTTATGCTTTAACTCGTATGATCTGAGATGAAGGTTTGGCCAAACCAGTGCCCATTGTACTAAGTAAGTATCTGTGACCCGTCACGTAGTTCATATTATTATATTTCACACTGGACTTAATTATATTGACCCCATTCAAAACAAAACTTGCATTGTGTCGTGTCGTGACCTTATCAGTATTTTCATCTGAGTTCTGCTGTTAAAAGGGGAGTGGAACTGGATTTAATTACTCAATGGCATACACACGTCTAAGTATACCGATGTAAACGATCCTTTATGTCGGTATTATAAACAAGGGCGAGGTTTAAATTAAAAATATAACAAACATTATGTTCGGATGATACGGCAAAATCTCTTTAAAACAAATTAATACAACTTTGTCGTGGTATGAATTTCGGGCCGCGTGCCTGAAGACGAGCGTAGGTATCCCGTAAATTAAAAAGTCGATAATAACTGCGCGCAACTCCGTTGGCGCGAGAGCCATGATCAAAATTTTGATAACCCGACAACCCTAAATACCTACAAGCATCGTGTCACTCACATTTTATCAAGATGCAAACATGATATAGAAACAATAGATGTATATAGAATATTTTTGGTTAAACGTAATATGCGTCACGCACGTCATATCAACATAAACCCCACTTTTGTATCAAATCAAATAACTTACGCGCTCTTCCGGGTAATTCCATTACACTGGCTTGTTTTTGTTGAGTGCGTGAGTTCAATATTCGGTATGCACATTCTATTTCGAGGGCATTATTGACAACGCCAAGTTTACCGCACACGGGTTAAACGGGTCAAATTTTAACCAGATCAAAGTGTGGTCGGCCGATACAGGGTTCAGCGATGCCAGCGGCCGCAACGAACGAGAGGTCACTTCTAAAATTGCCATAAATCAAAATATTATTACCCTAACATGACCTATTATAAAATTTTATGACATAATTTCGGCTAGGCTCATAGTCTTGCTGTAGTCGTTCGTTAGACGTTCAACCCTAAATTGCCACTGTGGGAAAAGCGGCAGTGACCCGCCACTCCTCGCTGACATCCTATTTTTAACGTGACCGAACTATTATAAAACAACTTTAACAATGTAAAGCTCACGACAAGCTTTGTCCAACCAAACGAAATAGAAAGTTATGTGATGGAATATGACGCATCTCGTGAAAACTAATGCTGTGGAGAAACTTAAATATTTTCAGGAATTATCACCAATGATAATGTAATAAAAAACCAACAAACTTCATTCTAAATTGTATAGCAGAAGTGCATAGATAGTAGAATGTTAACGACAGAGATGTCACCAGCAAGGTCTGTTCGCAACTTATAGTTTGCCGCCGTCCCTTGTTCTATTGTTCTCACGAGCGGTCAAAGGGTGGAATGCAAAACAAACATTATGTATTAATATAGATCAACCATGAAACACAGTGTTAGATACAATTATTATAGACAGTGATTCAAATCTATAATACTTCAACAGTTTTAGTAAGATAAACCTCAGTAATCGGGTTAGAGACGAATAATTGACATAATTATTTCAAGTTAATTCCCCTGAATGACAGATAATATTTTAATCACTGCAATAATGTAATGTCACAAATGCAGTATCGCCACGGAGCAGACTGCTCCGTGAGTATCGCTTAGTTCTTCTAAAGTATACAATGAATATTTATGCTGTTTTCGCCATCATTTACAATAAGTTATCCCGAAAGGCTGAACGGAACGGTACTTTAATGTTTTATTCAGAAATACTCGAATTTTTGCCATGACGCCGTAGTACCCGTGTGAGACAGGCGCTAGTGCTGTATAAAAGGTGCACTAAAAGTTAGTACTACATAAAAAAAAATAACATAAAAACATATTTATTGACATAAGACATAATTTACAACATTTAATAGAATTCTCTAACTCCTGCGCTAGATAGAAACTGTGTTGCAGGAGCCAGCGTCCTCCCGTAATAAATGACACAATTTTGTTGTTTTATGACAAGGCAAATACAAAATTAACATGTGTATAAACTAAGAACAAAACGAAAAAAATATATAAAGAAATAAACAATCATTTTGGGTTTAAAGACATTTATTTCTCAAAGAACAAATTACAGTTCTCTTAGAGAGAAACTTAACTAAATTAACAATAAGTATTTTAAATTACGACGTTCAAGCCATCCAAGAAACTTAACACCATAGTTCCATTTATAAAATATAACAAGTACTTACTATGTTCCTAAGTACATAAGTTCGGCTTGAACTGTTTTGTAAAACAGTTCAAGCCGAACTTATGTATCTAATAGAAAAAAAAATAATGTTGGTTCTTCTCTTGCGCGAGAGTTTGTTTTTTTAGTGTATGTGTGTGTGTGTGTGTGTATTTGTAGGTATGTGTGTTAATGTGTGTAGTACTAACGGAAAGATATTCGTGCAGGTACACGTAGCGTCCGCACTGCTCCGTTTCAATTTGCTTCTATAAAGCCATAATGATTAGGTTATGGCCATTGTTGGCGATTTACCTTGAAGCTGTAGCACACCACCACACAAGCTATGGATTTTGGTTCAGATCAGACAAAGAAGGTACCTATTGTAGCCTTTACAAAGCTTTTTCCTAAGATCCTTTTCTTAGCGGGTCAAATGGGGGTTGAAGTTAGTATCGAACGTATTCGCGGGCAAACGGTGGTCTTTTATCAAGCTTATCTCCGACCCCCGCTCCCCTGTACTTACTTACGCAACCTCCGTAAAGGCTTTTTAACTTTGACCGACTTTAATACAAAACAGTCGGTCAAGGTTAGGACTATGAAAGCTAGAGATTATTTTTTTTTGTTTTACGTCCGTAGACATAGGTAAGTACTTACCTAACTACGGGTACGTACGTTCTAACCTAACAATTACTCTGCTGGTGTTTGCTTGCTTCAAATATACCTATGTATAACCTAAGCTATGATTGAAACACGAGAACAGTGTTTGTGTAGGAATGCTAGTAATGAATGTTACAAGTGACAAATATAATTGCTTTCTGTAGTAACAGTGTCGGTGGCATCTGTCATGAATGCAGACGCTACAGTATCTACTCGTTTAAATCGTTTGCAGAAGAGACGTTGTCTACATTTCTACAATGCCTTCTTATTGAATCGCCCTAAATTGGTCCAAGGCAACAGCACCCCTGTTTATTTAAGTGTGGCAACAAAATGGTCCTTAACCTGTAAGACGAAAAGAAGTAATTTCAGTATTTTTTTATTGTGTTTCCTTTGTACTGCTGAGCTATGTGGCTTCAGGAGTGATTGATGGCCGCCGTTAAGTATTTGTTGATCATTTCGAGTTTCGAGCCAAACTTTTTTATTAGTTCGTGCGTCTCAGTTTTGTATTCGCGTTGTGTATTAGGTACTTTTAAGTTAATTTAAATTAACAATGATGGTACGAGTAAGAAAATATTATACAATATGTAAGCTAACAGTTTTAAAATAATAATATGTAGGATCATGTAGATATACAAAAGGGAGGCGAGGATGCCAATTAGGTAGTACATATCCAATTAAAACAATGATACCTGCATTAAATATTATTCACCTATCACGATTTCCTTAATTGAAATAGTAACCGCATTTCAAATAATCAAATATTACTCAATTTCAATTTACAAAACTGATGATGAATACAAAATACACATTATACTCGTACATATATATAGGTACATCAATTGTACCATCAATTACATTGTACCAATACGGTAAGTACCAATTATAATTAATAATCAGAATGTAATGCTTATTGCAGAACTTAATTGAACTTAACAAAGGCTTTATGAATTTTAATAAGCTGATTAAATCAAATTAAGCGGAAAAATACCTCTTCAATATAATTTTGTGATGCACACAAATGCCCTTTATGCGACCAAATGGAATTCATATTTTAAAAGAAGTTTAAAACTTTTCAATACATTTAGAATTGTTAATCACGCCCTATTGTAGAGTAAATAATGTATCATTCCAAAAATAGTGATAAACTAGTGATTTTGATTATGTGGTTCCAAATACGTACCTATAAGTACAGAACAACGTTTCACAGAATTTTATTTTTCATTAAACATTCAACAAAGCGAGTAACTATTTTCAGTTATTATTATTTACTTTGTTTTGAAGCGAAAAATTGTTTATTTTTATATAATTGATTTTTTCAAGTATATTAATATTTTGCATAGGTTCTTTTCACAAAATACCTACAACATTGAAGATACTTTACAAATTGGATTGGATATCTACTTAATACTTAATTTGTTAAAGAAAACATTATGAAAATTCAAAAATAAGATTCTACTTCCATTATAATTAATTTTTAAATAAAAACAGTGGTGCCAGTACACCCTAATACGATAACAATTGTCATCAAACATTATTTATAATGTTATCGAGCCGACGACTTTTACAAAGGAAGAAGTAATGTTTTAATTAATTTCCTTCAAAATCCTTCGGATTATCATTGGTAAGTATGTTAGGTACGTAATTAAGGTGGCTTCCATTAACCTCTCGACTAGTGGTCGCAGTAAGACATTTGGAGGTTGCCATGTATACCTACCGATAGCATCCTATTAATCTCCTGTTACGAGATGTGCTTATGCGGGATAACTAAAATTGCTCAATTGTGGGCAACATCAAGATATTTGTTACGCCAACACATAAGTAGTCATAATAGTTGTACGGGTAGTACCTGTTTATTAACAATTGTAGCTAGAGAAGGAAAACATCTTGAGGAAACCGGCATGTTCTAGAACCAAACATATCAAAGACATGTTACATCTACCAACTCGCATTGTGCCCGCGTGGTGGATTACGGCCCACCTCCTCTCACCGAGAGGAGGCAGTGTTCCAGCAGGGGGAACATTATAGGCTGATTATGCTATGTAGCTAGAGAAACTACCATGCAACACACTCATTAGAAATTAATAATTTATGGAGCAAATTAATGGCAATAATGCAGAAACCTTTTATGGAAGTATTGGCAATGCTTTCGTTACCGACAGTCGCACTACGCGCATCGCATTTTCTAGGGAAGGCATTGAAACTTAGGAGTCACAAGTCATGGCCGCTTCGAGCCATTAGCTTTCAGTCAACGTACGCTCCTGAGCTTGCCCCGTTCTAACCACGAGGTGCATTCATAATTCCGTGGAATTTAACAAGTTAACGTTTGAATTTCCGATGAAGTTTGAGTAAAGGTGCCAATTGCCGTTTCTGATTTCAGAAAGAAGCTGAACATGATACGAACTTACATTTTGTTCGAGTGGTATATCAAAGATTTTCATAGTCACTGGCTCTGACTATCGCATTTATTAACTATCACTATAAAATCCCGTCACATAAGAACATGTCGCATAATTAGCGGAATGCTCTGTAGTAGATAATAAACGGCTAATTAAAATTCAAGAGAGCTTTTATGAGCCGAGGAAACCGAGGCACCCGCAAATTACCTAATCTCCTGCATAGTTATTACTCAATTGTTTGCTACTGTCAGTTCTACGGGCTTTACTACGACATTCTCTTACATGAAACAAAAACATTAAAAGTTAGCAACCCGCCCCGGTGTCACACCGTTTTAACGACTTGACAAAACATAGAGATTACTTTATTGTATATAAGTTAATGTTGATGTATTATACACCTACACCATTCGAAATAAATTCTCTAAACAATGGTGAAAACCGACACAAAAAGTGTTTCGTAGATTTGAAGAACAACGCGGTCATACACAATAAAAACGACTTTAGTTTATAATGTACAATAGATGTAGATAACGATTATAAGAGTAGACGTTAAATCATAAATAAATTGTGAGACGATCCGGAGTTTTTCCAATTACTTGAATGGTACATTGTTATAGCAAATCGTCGAGGTCCCGTCTGGTCCCGCTGCGCCGCGTCCGCTTTAGAACGTGACCTTATGCTCGTCGATGCTACTCCCAATCACTTTCTGCTCGGATTTTTAAGGTGATATAAAAATAAATCATAGCTCGAGGGGTGGGCATAAGAAAGTGACAGAGTCAATTACATTCGCATGTGAAAAAAGAGAGCGCAACAATGCGCAATGGAATCAAAATAAAACAAAGTAAGCGCAAAACCGAAAAAAAATTGATTAAAAATAAATGAAGCTATGTATCAAAAATATTTTCAGCCAGAATTTTGAATGACTTAGGTCATTCAAAATTCTACGCATATTTTGAATGCAATTTTGCAATGAAATTACTTAGGATATTACAATTACAGAAAAAATATAAAAAAGTATAGGTCTTTTCGGAATTTGATTCTATAGAGGAAATTTTACCCAATTGCTTTTTCCTTCAGTCAGATTATCTGTGTGATTGTGATTACCTATTATTCAAATAGTCAATAATTATCCGAAAATTAAATCCACATATACTGTAATAGTGAAATAAATGGTTACGAAAAAGCCCCCAATTTATTTTGGTATCGCCTTAAAGGCTGACAACAGCTAAAGCGCGGTCACTGTCGGACTGCATAGAAAAGAAAGAGAAGCGCGATGACACAAAGCTGGTAATTTATTGCAAAATATGAAGCAATTCTCTATTTACAATAAATTCTATTGATTGGACTAACAAATTAAAACACTATCAAGTTAATATGTTGCTTGAAGAACAATCTGGAAAAATAAACAAAATGATTGCATGTATATTAGTATGGTTTTTAATAGTAAACAAAAAAATCTGAGGTATATTCATGACGTTTTTCTATGGTACCATATTAGTTGTATTATGTTTTCAACACACTATCTAACTAGCATATATCCTGAAGAATATAATATATTTTTCTGATTTTGTTTACTGCAGTGGATCATATACTTTTAAGCATTATAAAACTTGTGTTTAGGTCACTTTGCTATTATCTGTCCTCTTTTTTATTCTTATGTCCTTTAATATAAGAACCGACTTCAATGAACACCTTGTAAAAATTAACCCTCAAATTCATAGTACTTAGGTACCTACCCTTAAGCTCGACCTGTCACAAAGCAAATAAAATACACACATACACTCTAATTCAAATGTCAACAAAGTTTAACTTGGTCAAACACAATTATTCAGAGCCAACAATCAAACAGTTTCACAAAAGCGGGAAATATGTAAGCATTATAAAAGGAATTTTTACTTTAAGGGGCTGACAACAGCTAAAGCGCGGTCACTGTCGGACTGCATAGAAAAGAAAGAGAAGCCGCGATGACACTAAGCTGGTAATTTATTGCAAAATGTGAAGCAATTCTCTATTTACAAACAATATGTTGATTGGACAAAAAAATTTAAACACTATCACGTTAATATGTTGCTTGAAGACAATCTGAAAAAAAAACAGTATGATTGCTTGTATTTTAGTATGGTTTTTAATCGTTAAAAGATTTTTTTAGAGATATGTTCGTGATTTTTTTCTATCGTACCAAATTAGTTGTATTATGTTTTCAACACACTATCTAGTTGTGTTGAAAACATAATACAACTAAATCAATAAAAAAAAAACAGAGAAATATAATGATATTCTTTAGAATCACAAAAGATTATCACATATTTTTCTGATTTTGTTAACTGCAGTGGATCATATACTTTTAGGCATTATAAAACTTGCGTTTAGGTCATGTAGTCCCCTTAAGGCGAGTATACAAAGGAAAGTTAGGTACCTATCCCGCAGACGGTCGCCGCGATGGGGTTGAAAACGCCAACACATTTAAACTTGTTTCCTTATTCACTGAATGGCAGCTTTATAATAAACTGACACTACTGAATATCTACTGAAAAGGTTTGACGTCAGGTTTTCAATAAAAAAGTTGATGTTTAAAATCAGACAAGTTTATAAGCCTTGGCGTATCATGGGTACTAATTTTAAATACAATATTCGAATTCGCTGATCACCAAATTAGTGGGGAATTCTGCATAATTGATTTATTTTGCCAAATGTGTAACAATTTCACGTATGAATATTTATTTGGCAAGGTACTAGTTTTTATATAGTTACGTTACTATTATAGTAGGATAATAGGCGGTAGTTTTAGCCGATGTGATGGAAGTCATGACGTCACGAGGTACGTAGTGTGATTCTGCTGACAAGTGATATGGCCGTGTGAGCCTGCGATCGTCTCCCCCTGACTTTTACTCGATAAGAAGATTATGAAGCGAAGCCTCTCAATTTCGTCACGATTCCCCTTATCATTCGGTTATTATCAAAGGTGTTCATTCTTCATTCAGAGTTTTTCGTTCTTTAGCTTCGAAAATTTATTACCTTTTGGAACGTTCAATTATCTTCCAGATTTTCATGAATGGGTTGAGTCCATCGTAAGCATTACTCGCTCTGAAAGGGACTTAACTAAACCGGTAGTGGGTGTACTAAAAGCCATGTCTAAATGAAATTTGTGTAAGTACAGGAAACATAACCGTAAATTGGCCGAAATCATAAAGTATTTCCCTGATGGTGTGAACCGTATGATGACGGAGCATCGCTTCAAAGTTGATTCGAAAACCATGTAAACTAAGCGGAGGCATTTTTATAACGAACTATTACTAGATATATTACTGAGGTAACCGTTTAAAGTCCAATTTGTGTTGCGTCATTCGTTGAGCTTGGCATTGGCAGCTTAACTTTCTATAAATATGTCGTATTTTTTTTGCTTTATAATACCATAGACGACATGCAGGCAAGGTCATGGTAGCTATCGACTATGAAACATATAATCACCCAGCACAATTGATGGAAACTTCGACTACGTCAACATCATATTGTAGTAGGAGCGCGTGGAGGTATTGTAACTAGAAATGTATATTTAATGTAGGATATTCCATTAGGCCGGCGTCACTCCCCTGACGTCATTTGACGCGTCGACTTTTCGTTGGAATTGTCCAAAGTTGTGTGGTACTCAGTGGCTTGACGGGCAAAACTTCAGGCATTACGAGCCACTCGGTAAATTGCTAAGTTTGTCGCCGGCATTCATTATTTTTACGATGTGAGCACATAATATCTTGTATGTTTTATCTCGACTTTTCGTGCGATTTTAATATGCAGCAAACGTGTTAAAATTAACGAGAGATATTTAATCGTTGACTCTTAACCACGGTGGCGATTGTAAAAATAAGATAACCACGTGTTTATTGCCCCTTCACAGAGATGTAGTTATTAAAGCGATGTTATAAAAACTAAATGGCATTTGCACCTAGCTTTAAACAAAGAAACTTAGCATAAAATAACCAATGGCTCAAAATGGTACTCAAGTACCACAGAAATAACCGCATGGCCTTTTATATTTTATTAAATGATAAATGACTTTATTTCTGTAAGTAGGTTTTTACAAACACTTTTACACGTCAATCATATTTTTTTTTAAACTAGATGAGGTCGGCGTTTCCTATCTGACTACTCTGAGAAGAAAGGCCGAAACAAACGCAGAGGTCACAGTCTCTTTTAAAGTCCAGACAAAATCTTGGTCAGATCATGTGAAGGCTATGTAGATCGGTGTCTGCAATGGTCTTTTGAGGAAAGAACCACACAGATTGAGTGGACCTGTCCAGTCAGTGCACGCATTTGTCAGTAACCGTGCAGCTCAACTCAGAACGTAAGGAGCTCAAGGATTCGACGAAAAAAAATCATAAAAAGTACATCACACTTAAAACCTTTGTGCGCGGATAATTTTTTCGTCAATAGAGATGCTTGAAGATATTTTAGACATAGCCCCGGTGCCTGTTACATGCGCAGGTAAAACAAAAAAGTTATCTTAAAAATAATGCAGGTATTACCTATATTCTAACATATATATATGTTAGAATATAGGTAATACCTGCACTACCTACTACCTACTAACTATATACTAACATTCGCGTAATTTATGAACTTATAAGCTAAATATATTGATAATACAATGCAGTTCTCCTTGAATAACAATATTTTACACAATTTTTTATTTTGTATTTTCACATTTTTCGTTTAGTTTCGTGGTGAAGTTGCTGCTGGTGTTAAAACAATGTTTCTCAACGTAATGTCACTGGCACACCTCTCACCTCTACAAACAATACGTCACTGTTCCAAAGTTTCCTCAGCGGGGTGTTGAAACAAATATAAAAGTACAGAAAGGCGGAACGTGAATAAAATGTGTAAAATTTTCCAGTAGTTGACGCGAATGACGCTCCTCACCGTGAAAGTTGACCGGCAAAGGGAACTAGGTGCATTGAAACTTTTTTACCCTTCCTTCCTATGAATACGGACATAAATGCAGCTACAAAAATATCGAAAAGATATAGGAATCGATGGCTTACGGGGTAAAAAACTGGTTGAAAATGCCTCAGGCATTAAGTCCGCCTTTGTACAGTATTTTTTTTTACTTGTGCATAAAGTTTTAATAAATAAAGCGAAAAGGAACCTCTAGAAAATATCCGCATTGTATATGTACACTTTGCCATAATATACACAATCATTCTCCCTTTTGATTACAAAGCAGAACCGTAAAAAGTGCTATTGTCTCATAGTAGGGTAGTGAAGGGCGTTTTCTACGTGATCTGAGGCGGAAAATTCACTAGCATTCGAGCGTGCAGTATAAAATTTTCCTCCTGTAGGTATAAAATTTTAAGACAGCTTGGTGACTGAGGCAAATCCGTAATTTAATAAGATTATTTTTGCCGAATTTGTATTGGTTTGAAACATGTAACCAGCGAGTGACAACTTTTCGTTTTAATTATTAGGAGATTACATTCCAATTCAAAAGACGGATTACTTTTGAGATTAACAAAGAACAATCCAAGGTTAGTTACGCGCAGGCTAGCTCCAGTAGTGAGGAGTTTATACAGATATATCTCTACCTAGATAAGCAATTAATGGTTTCACGAAATCCCTAATCTCTGTTCGTGGCTTAGCAAAGATTGGTACGCACGACGACATATCAAGCTATAGCCAGTATAAGCTGATTTCTCTTTGTACGAAAAGCCTATATACAATGCGAGGTCAGCTAAAACTGGAAATTTATACTCAAACTAAAAGTATTTATTTAATTAAATTAAACATGCACTTTTGAATTGTCAGTCAGAAATAAGAAGCTAGTTGTCCATACCAAAGCGTAGTAGATACGAGTACCTATGGAGAAGAATAGACAATAAACTTAATGAACACTCTTTTAAATGATAGTGTTACAGAAATATTAGTTACATCATTCATGTTGAATACACAAATGTTCATGTGAGAACGATGTTAATAAGATGTACACGTTAAAAGTGTCCAGAGTACAGCAAATAGAAATTAATTAAAAAACAATACCAAAATAAAGTAATTCAAATAAACCGTGGCAGCTAAGAGATGGCCAGTCCCAACTGCGACGTCCGGTCACGAACATGGCGAATGGATCATCACCATTCAAATCAACCACTTTGAAGGGAGCTATAAATGATCCAACACACGCGCCACTCGTTAACGAGACATTTGAGTGAGCATGACATCTATCAGCCGCCAGGGCACATTCAAGTCATGAAAGACATTACCCGGTAAATTGTAGCTCGATAGTACTCACACCTGTCCAATGCAATTATAATATACAAAGGAGATGGAATTTATACAATGCAAAGGTAGTCGTACAATCTTCAGCAGCTCCAACAGTATTTTCATGTGTTAATAAATTAGTTGTGGTTGTGGAGCAGGACCAGCATTGAGCCAGGCATTTTTATTAGCGATGTAATCGCCCAGCTTATAATATGAGAGCCTGCATTGTGTGCGTTTTAAACAATATTTGAATTTTGTCTCATTCCGTTGAAGTATGTGCGGAGGTATTTTATTGTAATATTTTAAACAGTATCCCATGACAGATGAGTCTACTTTAGTATGAAACCTGTTTGAACTAATAGGGCCCTATTTCTAGTAGGTATTTTAATTATATCTTAGCACAAAAGCGGTCGAAGTGGAGGTGCTTGGGGGAGGCCTATGTCCAGCAGTGGACGTCTTTCGGCTGAAATGATGATGATGAAGATGAATTATATCTTTCAGCTCATTGGAGTGAAGATGAGGTGCTTCAGATGGTACTTGAGAATACAATGACATGTATTGGTCGCATGTCAAGAATGTCAGGGATTCCGAGATCTGTGGTACACCGTAGTGTGAAACGACACATAAATTCATCCCTAACACGTTCAACGTGTGCAAGCCCTATTACCCAGTGATCATGGCCCGAAAATGGCTTTTTGTAGAGAAATGTTACGTCGCCATCGAGAAGATCCTCAATATTTTTATAAAATTTAATGGAGCGATCAAACTAGTTTCCGAAAGGTAGGGATATTTAACATACTCGTACATAATCTACATTTTTATGCGTACGTTAACCAACATAATTGTGCGAAGTGACCAGTTCCAGCATCAGTTCGGAATAAACATGTGGGCTGGAATAGTGGAAGGACAGCTACAGGTCCTCAACAGTTACCTGCTAGACTCGATGGCCCCTCATACTTGAGATTTCTTCTGAATTACCTATAGGGTTTACTTGAGGAAGTATCATTTGAAACCCGTCGAGTCATGTGGTAGCAGCAAGACCCCACATTACGCAAGCGTCGTAAGATACCACCTATAGACATAACTTTCCCTAGTCGTTGGGTTCGAAGAGGGGGACACCTTCGATGGGCCAGCACGTTCCCCTGACGTAAACACGTTATTACAAAGAGACAAAGAGCGGTACCAAGGAAAATCTTCGTCAAAAAATCACAGATGCATAAAAATAATTCCCGTGCATTTAGACGAATAAAAACAAATTTCATTCGGCGATGCCAGTTGTGTTTGAGAGTAGGGAAGACATTTTGAACAACTACTGTTTTTTTCAATTTAATACATTTACTTTATTTATTATTAATTTCGTTATTTTATTCTATTTCGCCATGTAGTTAGAAAATTTAAAAATACCACGTTAATAAAATTCTCCAACTTATAAACTAATAAGAAAAACCCAGTGATTCATACCTCCAAAGACATTCAATGACTTAGGCAAGTTTTTCTAATACGTGGTCAACTTTCGCTAGTGTAACTTTTCCCATGAAAATCGCTCGAAAACTGAGTAAATTTTTTGCCAGACCGTAGCCTTTGCAGTAACTGCTTCTTCTTATTGAACACATGTTTTCTAGTTGCGTAAAAGTACCTAAACAGGCAAGACCCAATCTTCTACAAAGTCCTGAAAAAAAAAACTACTGATAGCCCTGATAGGTTTTTGTATATGACTTTTTTCTTTGAGCACTGTTGTGCTCACTGTCAAAGTTATGACCAATTTTTCTTTTCTTTTCAAGCACTCCTCGTGCTTGAAAAGAAAAGAAAAATTGGTCATAACTTTTGAACCGTAAAATTGCACCAATACTCTCAGAGTTAAAAAGTTTGGAAATGTCCTTGCCCACGGCCCTATTCTATATGATCCATAGTTCCAGGAACACACTGTTTAAGTAACGTGTAGGATCACATTACTGATGATCATGATATAATTATTTTAAACCTTCATTAAATGTGCTCGGTTATCCAACCGATGTAGGCCGGGTACCTTTTCGCTCTAACAAGAATTTCCAATAATGTGGTTAGCGTTGTTGTGTGTACTTAGAGCTTTTTAATCATGTCGGGATGTTATACATGGCCTTAATTTAATAAGCAAACGAGCGAATCATTCGTTCACCGCATGATAATGAGCTTTTTGGCTTTTCAGACCTATATCGTTTTTATAAGTCAGGTATTTCCGTAGACAGAGTACAGCAACAGACAAGTCACTAAATAATAATACAATAAGAGAAAAACAGTTATTAGATCCTGTAGTAAGAGTAAACGAGACAGAATTATATTTTCTGTATCTCTTTCGCGAATGCAAACTTTTTGTTTGGGTCAAACCCTTTTTGCCTGCAACAAAAACGGTCTTACTCGACTAAATTAAGCAGTACCTGCAAGCGTAGCGACTTAATACACTAACGCAGTGACACACGCCCGCAGAGTGGTCACTTGTTTACAGGCACCCGAACGATGCGAATGTCTGTTTTCTGCTGTTGTACAGTGAATTTCCAAATACTTCCTATAACGTGGTGAACTCCACATTGGTGACCCTGCCAGGGTGAAGGTTAGTGTGTGAGTTACATTACTCATTCAGAAAAATAGGAAGTAATTAAAATGTGAATACTTGTGCTTGGAACGATAGCATTGCCTAGTTAGCAAATAAGATAAAGTAACCACGTGTTTTAACACATATTAGTAATCTGCAGCTATTTATAAATATAAATAAAATATAATCAGCAATCAGTTCAGCTGTTGCTGAACAATATCTCGGCCCCAAACAAAGATGGCGTATCTGTTGAGGGCCGCGAGGTGGTCGCTCAGTCAGTGGCGTAATATTTAGGTTTAAAAGTATTAATACTATGCCTCACACTTCTATTTCCAGTACAAGGTCAGCATTGCACTCAAGTGGTGTCAACTTACTAAGAAAGTAGACTGACGGAAAGTAGGTAACGTCCTAGAAACGGTCATTTAACGTTCAAGTTTGAAGTCCGACTACCCACAGTCAAACCACTACTACGGTTTTGTGGGACTTAGTATATAAGTTATACTTACCATATGTGAATATAGATAAATAAAAATAAAAACGTGACCTTAGCAACTAATTTAAAACTTTTCCATTATAAAATACTCTATGAGAAACGCCTTCTTAGGAAAAACGTTTTATTTATTTATTTATTTACTTTAAGGTTCACCCACAGCACATACATATACATACAGATAATAAATCAGACGGTAATATTCTAATATTTACTCGTAAGCCAATTACAGGTAAATACAACATTGACAACAACAACGCCAGATTACCGCTTACTCACTAACTTAAGTCTAGGTGTACAATAGATTAAGAAAGTATAAAAAATAAAAACAAATAATTAAGTTACGAAAACAAATTAAAAATAAAAACAGAGTAAATTAGATTGGATTTGCACCATTTATGAGTAATTACGACTACGTTTCATTGGTGTGTAGGGAGGCCAAGATTCTTGATTTGATCTTCACCTTAGGGTCATTTTAAATGATACCGTGGCCCCTGGCACAGGCATCTGAAGGAACACGGGTGTGTTTTAGTCAGTAAGAGTCTGACACGCCCTCCCACTCTGCCCAGAGCGGGAGAAGTTATTTGATGATTTACCACCCTCAAAAAAAAAAAAGCGGCTTTATATATATCTGCCACGGGTACGGACTTATTAAATGAATTATGATTTTCACACATCTTAATGAGTGGTGAGTTGAGACCCATGTTAGTAGAGGTAGTAGAGCGCTGTAATATCGCGTTTTCAAAGATAACTGCTTACTTATTTTTTGTGCCGCTAGCTGTACTAGCCCCGTACTGTTTAGCTACAGAATAGGTATGCCACAACAGGTGCCTAAGTCTATTAATTTAGAAATGTTGCAAAGTTCGTAACTTAGACTAGACTAAGTACTAGACGACTAGACTAGACTAGTAGACTTGGCCCCTAGTGCATATTCATAATTTGAGTTAGCAAGATCTTACGTTAGTATTCGTCTTGCTGTTATGTCATGCTAGGGCCTATGTTGAGGCCCTAAATTGTGGCCCTATCATAATGTATTTTAAGGCGAAAAATACTTATATGAATAGAAAATAAAATCGGCAGGTCATTCTTTTACTCGTCGAGTAGGTAATGCCACAAATATGAAGAGAAAGTCCTCCATTTGAAAGGTTTACGACCCCACGCGAGGACACGAGTCAAATACTCAAGTAGCCCTTTAGAATTCAATTTGAAATATCGAAGCTCAAGTGTGCCTCGATTTAAAACTAGATTTGTTGAGAACCTCCTCTTTTTGGGAGGCTCATTCATATTCTAGTAGCAAGCACGAATCTTGTTTTAAAACTTACTACCTATAGATTGGAGTAGAGATTTGTTAAGTACGATATCTGCCTGAAGCACTATTCATGTTCTTTCAGCATCGTTTCAGAATAGGTAGCGGGCCTAAATTGCTGCATAAAAATAAAATACCTTAAAAATTTAAAGCTCTCAGAAACTCTATATCAACCAAGTCTGGCCAAAAAATATTCGTAATGACCATTGAATTATCTCCAAGCTAAAATCTGAATACGCGCACACTTCTCATTTTATTTCCACGTTGGTACCGGGAAAACAATAAAACGTTCGAAATTAACATATAAACGGCAACTTTGAGAGGGGTGTCGACAATTTTATCTCACAATTGTACCTACGGCCAAATGTCCTCTACCCTTAAGGGATGAAATGTATTCCGAGATTTAATGTTAGCTTGTTCATTAGAATGTGGATACGAGAATGTGTTTGGTTAATTAATGAGTTCTAGTATGGGATCAGCGGCTTTCTAAAATACGAAAATCTGTCTGCGTCTATAATATTAATTACCTAAAATTTATTTTTTATCTGGAACATTGAAAAAAATCGTGTATTTAACCGTCTATTCACTATGTAAACATTTTTCTAGATTAAAACAAAAAATATTCCATTCGTTTAAATTGTCTTAAAAAGAAGCACAATATCCAAACCTGGCGTTAAGCGGTTGGTTCATATTTGAATACTAAAATTATCCTATTCGCTTCAGCTTCTATATTGTGTTATCTATAAAATGTTATGTATTTATAAAGCATTTACCGAATGACAGAGCATATGGAATAAAACGCAAATCGACGGACTATGTTTTTCAGATCAAATTTCAAAGCACGGGTGACAATTCACACGGCTGGTTATCTGCGAATGGCACGCTGTGTACCCATTAAATATTCATTTTTTCAAACACACTACTGTGCCAAATAAAATGGCGTATGAAGCCAGTAGGCGTCACTCAGTTGTTTTCTCAGTGTCACAGTAACTGATAACGTTGAAGTAGAGGCTGTTTATCTATGCGCCATACTTCCATCCTTCTTTTATGGTTCCAGAAAATAACGTGTTATTATTAACTATAACTTGACTTTTCTCGCCTAACATAAATAGTTTTCAAAAATTGACATACCTCCCTACCTAGTTTCTTGTATTGTAATGTTATCTATATATGTTTTTCAGACTACGCAACGTTTCCACGTAAGTAATTTTTGAAGCGATGTAATTGGCATTTAAGTCCGAGATGCATAAAAACTTTGATGAACAACTAGCAATATAAATAACACTATTCCAAACTAATGATAAACTAATATTTTATTTACCCAAGTAAAATGTTGGAAACCTTTGATCGTGTTAAGAGTTTGCATTTGTTTAAGAGGCAAAAAACAAAAGGGTAGACCTTTTGTTTATGTCATTATGAAGTTGAAGTACTCGCCCAAGGTCCTCTCACGCATCGACACCCACTTATTAAATAATCCTTACCTCGTGAACCTTCAGGCGCTTTACTGAAAGGTGTATATTGCCGGCAGGCTTTAATAGGTCCTTTGTGGTTTTTAACGCCTGCAGCCACTGCGCACATTCGGGTGCGACAACGGCTCCGGATCTCGTAGGTAAGCCGATTGCCACATGGCTTTTCCAATGGCAGTTGAAAGTTATTTTATCAATTGTAGATGTAGTGGATCTACGTAGTATAAGCCAAGACTTCCAAAGCACTGCTTTGTTCCTAGACTAGAATATTCAACATAACATCACGCCTGTATTAGACTATTCAAATCCTTTGAAAATTGGATGTGGCAGACAGTTCATCTTGTTGCCTGTTTGTTACACGTTAGCCTCCGAAGCTGCGCTTTGTTTCCTCATGGCAGATTCTCAGTATATAATGTATTATTTTCAGTATTAAGGTTTTCGTACATAACTCACATACGTGAGCACCTCATGGGGATGGCTCAGCACCTCTAAGGCTTCGCCTCGCTTACGGTTGACTATGGTCGCAGTTACCCCGCACTTGCGACTGGCCGACCTCTCGCTTATGGCTGTTTCAATGTGGCGACGACCCTACGTAAGCGAGGAGACGGCTCTGCATAAGCGTAAGCTAACGTGCTTACGTCGCTTATAAAAGTTGAAGTTGGTAAATGTACCAGCTGATTCCGAGCCGAAGCGATGACGCGACGATACTGATTAGTGTGTGTTGCAGTATAGAGTTTAATAGACGTGTAAAATTGTTTGTTCAAACCTACTTACAGAAATAAAATCATTTATCATTTATAGAAAGAATTCTGAACGTCTCGAGTTGAGGCGCGTGATCCCGTTCTTATACATGTGCGTTGACCACTTTATATCAAAGAACATAACGATCGGATAATGAAAGTGCTAAAGATATGTATATAGCAATACTTTTTTCTGTTTTTCTTATCAATATTCAATGTTGTTGAAAGAATAATAATATATACAAGTATATAAAAAGGGGAGGCGAAAGAATCATAGAGCATCGAAAAATTCGTTCACGTCGTTTTCAACAGGAAAAGTGCCCAAAAGGCTAGCAGCATAAAAATAAAACATTGCGGACCCACCACACCACTGCCATACCCCTGGTGGTATGGTGGGTCTAAAACTATACCACTTAGAAAACAGTGTTGTGAACTACAAGGATCTATGGTCACAGTTCTAACCTAACCTAACCCAAATGATTCACCAAGTAATATTTTCTCAGTGGTATAGTTTCAGACCCACCTTCACACAAATAAAACATACTCATATTGAATAGGAGTTCTGTATTGTGATTCAAAATAGTTTGTGCAACAAGAGAGCAAAGTCGTTTTTTGCTGCGAGTGCTGATTTTGAATCCTGAGTGTGGCGAGGGATTCGGAGGCACGAGATGCAAACAACTTTGCTCTCGTGTAACGCACATAACTTTTCACTTCAGCAGCGAGAACACTTTAGGAGACAAAATAATAAACAGGAATAGATTGAAATCATTGTGAATCAAAATAATCAACATTGTAGGTAGAGGTACCAATTCAATAAAATGGAAGATTTTAAAAGTTAAAAGTAAAATTACTGCAATTCTGCAAATTAAATGTAACAGATTTATTTGGCAACGTTATAGTTGCATTCAGTTGAGTTTGATTATCTGGGGTTAAGGTTTCTGTTTCGGTAGCGGATTGAGAAGGAACAACGGTGAACGTTGGTGACTCTGATCGGCTTTCTGTATAAGTACACTGTGCGTCGTTGGAAGTGGATGGGCGTGGGTGAGACCAAGGATCCGAGGTCGAATTCAGACTTATTGTTTCCACTATACGCTTACAGATTTTCGACTTATTTTCTATTGAGTCTTCAATATAGCCTTCTGCAACCGTATTGGACTTCCACCCGCCGTGACGTTTTAAAGTGGTGAGATCGGCTGCGGAATCAGCCAAGAGCGTTGCCGAACTTCTCCGAAAGCAGTGACCCGTGTATAGCTGAGGCTCTTCCTTAAGAAAGTGGCAATTTCTCGCGGTATTGCACCTATTTTATTTACTCCCATAGGCTGTCTTGAGCATTTATTATTATGGTATTGTATGAAAAATCTGTCGGTTTTCATATGGGTATCATTTAAGCTATTACCAATTTAATTAGTTTTGTGTTTCTTAAATAATAGGGTTTGTCCTCCAAATAGTAGATCTGTCACCAAAATGTAGTCACCAAACAATGCAAAATCAGTTCCACAATAAATCACCTAAAATCCTGAGATATAAGGTCTAGTACCAAATAAATGTTTTTGTATGTATTATAATAGGTGTGTCCTAATAAGTATTTAAGCAAACTAATTTAAAGAGATCACCAATAGTAGTAGTTTTCTTATTCACCACGGATCGATTGATATACATAATATGTCGACGGTAGATCTTGGTCGACGGAGCCCCGCTTCGCGGGGCTCCTACTTCTGG
Source organism: Brachylomia viminalis (assembly GCA_937001585.2). Lineage (NCBI taxonomy): Eukaryota > Metazoa > Arthropoda > Insecta > Lepidoptera > Noctuidae > Brachylomia > Brachylomia viminalis. The sequence continues at coordinate 15,428,650 of OW443293.2, read as the reverse complement.
GTGGTTTATAAAAAAATAACCACGAAGGGGATGGCGGGGTCTCTCGACCCCGCCATCCCCTTCTAACCTAACCTGTCCGAGTCGGGGTGCCCTAAAGTCCAGATTGCATCCAGTTTCTCCTGGTAATTTGTCTCGGGTATCATTTAAGCTATTACCAATTTAATTAATTTTGTGTTTCTTAAATAATAGGGTTTGTCCTCCAAATAGTAGATCTGTCACCAAAATGTAGTCACCAAACAATGCAAAATCAGTTCCACAATAAATCACCTAAAATCCTGAGATATCAACCTGGGAACAATGTTTGTTTATCTGAGAACGAAAATATTTCGTGGCGATAGATCTATTTATTAGGTGATACAACTTGATGACAAATATAAATTTTGGTGATAGAAAATATAGTTCCCTTTTCATATTGGCTGGACGTTTTTGGTATTTTTCTACAATATTTACATATTCTTCGCGTACAACAAAATACCTGTCAAGGTTCGTCTTCGTATTTTTCAACTTTACTAACAGTAATTTTTCTGAATGCTTTTTGATATTATTAACTTTTAGCTGTAATAGCTGGTTATTGCGACACGCTCCACTAATTCCTATGATCAGTATAGTCGCCGGCACGTAACTTGGCAAGAGTTGTTAGATGCGTTTTTGCTTTCTTTATCTTTCTTCTAAACAGACATGTTGCAAAATAAAATATGGCAATAAACATGGAATAATGACAAACACAAAAGGCGTCAATTTCTTTGTTGCACTAAGTGTACATGCGCAAACTTACTCCCAATACGCCAAAACCTTGCCAAGTTACGTGCCGGCAGCAATACAACCTATAATGAAAATATTACATACCTAATTAATATGCATAATTTAACATTTACAGCATCTTTTACATATCGTAGGTAATAAATATTTTAACAGTATTGTTAAGCCAGACTAGGATTCATTGCGCCTCCAAGAATTAGTAGTAGGCAATAAGTACCTTTATACATAACAGTCTACATACAAATTTTAATAACTAACAACATAGATTCATAGGTACCACTTACTTTAGCGGCAAGAAAATTGCAGTCCGGAGGTTTATTAAATTTTTTTCTATGTTAAGGGCCGTGAACATTTTGGACTTTTTAGCCATAACTGACATTATTTTTAGAAAAGATACGAGTTTTGCGTATGTTTCAATATGCACGTTATATTTTGTTTTTAAAGTAGCTTTCAACATTGAGTAAATACTCCACATTGTAGATGATCGCCTCGCCTGTGATAAATCTAAAAAATAAGATAGCAACACCGTCTCCGAAAAACTGCTTGCGCCCTTTGTAGGTCTCCATTCATTGAAGACATGGTATGCTTTCAGATATTTCTCGCGAGACTTTTCAGGTAGGAAACTTAATTCTGCATTAATAACTTGTTGTTTTAACTCTTCCGGTGTTAAAATACTGTTCTCGTCGCTAGTTTCACTCATATTTTATGATTATTTTAATATTTTTAACTTTTCAACTCTTTACGCCAGCTACGAAATTTATTCCCGCTCTTTTATTTAAATTAAGGCGTGTTCGGAAATAGCACCCATGATATTTTATTCAAAATATATTACGTAACATTCTTGAAACTAGAAATACATATTTACAGGTCAAATATCAGTTTTATTTGCAGTAAATACTTATTTTCGTTTAAATACAACCATAGGTTAAAAATTCAATAAATTACATTAAAAGTCATAATTATCTTTTTGCTAAACGTCTTTAGTTAGTCCGAAATTCCGAACGTGTTTGTCTTTGAGGTCGAAATCAAAATCGGAATTTCGAAAGTTCTGGTCTTTGTCTCTCTCTCTTTCTAATGGCGGGAAAGAAATAGAGTGTGAATGTTTCGAATAGTATGAATAAGATAGCCCAAAGCTGAATAACATATTCGCAGGATTCTGAAAACGAAAAAAAAAGTTACTTGGTTCACTCAGTGAGCAAAATCGCATTTAGCTCACTGATTTTAGGCAGCAAAACCTACATGTTTGAGCTACTGAAGTGAAAATATAATTTCCGTTGTACTGTACGAGGTATTGTCACCTCGTTCCGATACAAGCCTCAATATGGCGTATGTTACCAAATTTAATACACATTAAAGTTTTGATATAGGTAGGTACTTACCTACTTACTATCCGGAGAGCTTTGAATTTGAAACTTTTCTAGGCAGTTATTACCATAGGCTCGTGGCAAAATGGTCACAAGGGTCGATCGAAGGAAGCTAAGCTTGCCACGGTCAGTTCGTGGCTGGGTGACCATCCATTATATATCGAGAATCGGGTAAAAAGGGGCCCAAAGGTTTTACAACCAGTCTAACCAGGGGGTATCATGTGACCCAGTAACGGGGTTGTCAAGGTGGGCAGTCACTCCATGTAAAATACTGGTATTCAGCTGCATCAGGTCAGACCGGTGCAACATAGTTAGAAAAAATCAAGGCTGATTGGTTTTATTAGAAAAGGAAATAACCACCCTTGGTTGACTGGAAGAGAATGCCTAAGGCATTAAGTCCGCCTTTGCATGGTATAATAATATTATTATACCATGCGCCTCTGTACCTTTTGTGCGAAAAGTTATAAATAAATAAATAATACCCCGTTGAAGTAAAACAATAGTTTGAGCTATTTCTTTTTCTCAATTATGCTTGCACAGAGCATTACTTTGACAACCTTCTTCGAGATAATTCGAAATAGCTGTACTGGCCAAATAAATGCGAGCAGCGGCCGGCAAACGTTGTATAAAAATCCATAATATCTGTTCTGGTTTAGCGGCTAAATAAATTACATAATAAACTCAAATCTATCGTGTAATTTAAAAATGGAACGATCTTTTACTTCAAAACATGGCAACCAACGAGGTAACTTATCAAAGGTTTTATTTAAATTTCGAACTGGCTTGCAAATAGAAAGCTGTTTATTGAAAAAATAAACAAGTGAACACTTTACCGCGGGAAAATTTATTGTAGTTCGTTGTTCATCATCGATTTTGAAAACTAATTGTATTTTAATTTCCGCGCATTATTTGAGAAAAGTACTATACAAGCCTTGGCCACAACTAGGCATTGATGGACTTACGTAGGTATGTGTGCCTCGGCTTCGCCTCGGCCCACATTTACACGTTCGTCCATCAATGCCTCTTTTGCTGGCCGCTGCAGTAATGTACTATTTCTATAGTATGTACATAGTTCGATTCAGTTGCTGCTTTTATAACCACCAGTCACAGTTAAAACGCACGGTACATTTATCTAACTGGAAACGGTATGGAAACTATAGAAGTTCTGAGTGGAGTAAAAGCCGACTTATATGGGAAAATCCCTTTTAAATGGAAAGTCAGTTAAGCATAGTTAGGTAGCCGTTTCCACCACGTTTACTGTTTGTTATCTTTATTCCGTTTGTCAGTCATAACTCATAATATAATTTTTTCCTAAACTAAAAACAAATACTTTCAACCGCACTTATTTCGAGACTAAAATGTTGACGATTATTTTTTTAAATGAAGCAGGATTTTATGTCAGCTGTATATAACCACTCTACTTTTCAATTAAAAATTCAGCCATTTGTCAGTCTCGCCACTTTTATATTACAGCATGTTATTTTATAAAATAATCCGAGCCCGTTCAGAGTCCGAATTAAGTAAATAACAAACAAAACCCCTTTTGGGTTGGTTTTCTGTGAGCTGTTATTTGTCTTTTTCGGCCGATACAGGTGGCCTACTACTACTACTGCCTAGGTAATCCTTATCCACCTCTATACATTCTAGTAGTCAAAATGGTCATAATAACTATTTGGAAAGATGGAAAAACGTTACGTGGGTTAGCTAACAAGCAGCTAACCCAGTTTCGTTAAGCAAGGCAAGTCGACCCTGGCATCCAGCCAGCCAAATGCGAGGATTCAGAAGATGTGACGTGCATTCGGGTTGGATAGATAGATATGCGATGCCTTGATTCCAATGTGTTATCAACGGTTGCTAGTTATACGTATCGCTCGTTATTTGAGTATGACTTTATGCAAGTTAAACCAAGTCAACTCAAACTCAAAATTTCAATTAAACCATTTACAGGCACTTTTGAATTGTCAAGTGGTCGGTCAGTCAGAAATATGAAGCTAGTTGCCCATTCCAAAGCGTAGTAGGTACCTATGGAGAAGAACGGGCAAGAAACTCCACGGACACTCTTTTAAATTATATTGTTACATAAATATTAGTTACATCATTAATGTTGAATATAGGTATAATTCTATGTGAGAACGATGTAAATTTACGATGTATTTTAGTTTATGCTAGGTACCATAAATAATTATCCCAAGACTTTTAATCATGTTTTTTTTAAGTGTACTGTTTCTATTGAACTGTTTTTACTCAGACTGAAATAGACTGTCTTTTAAACTTATAATTTTTTTTAAACTCAACATGAAAATATGGTCATCAAAAATATTTAGCAACAGATTTGTACATACCTACTTGAGTTTTTCGTTACTGGTACTTCGTAACTGAAACTTGCAAAAAGCGAAAGACTTAAACCAAATACTTACCTACCTATAACATAAAATAAATAGCTAACTGTCCCGAAGCTGTCAAGCACCCAAAGTTGCGGCTTGAGTACAAAAGGCACCTCCCGACCCTTCCAACGCAATGGTTTATTGTAAGAAGAAAATTTTACGTACTGTCAACCAAAATATTGATTCCTTTTTTTTTCGTAAATAGGTTAGATCTATACCAACAACGCCTTGAAAGTGTCAGACATTTCGTACTTAATTGGCTTCCACTCCTTCTTACATAATGTGAACCTATGTAACATAAAGACAAACCTTTAGGTACAGCTACACATTTTCTTTTGTTGTACAGGTTTATCCTCTCTGTACAGAGATGGAACCAACATGGATTAGCGCGCATAAGCACATCTTTCAAATAATATGCTTCTATTTTCAATTGATTTTAGTGTGCAATATTTGTGTAGTGTTAGTCAGCCATGGGACTGGTATAGTAAAAGTCGAATCAGTACATGGAGCAAAAATAACTCTTCCAAGTTTTGTGTCATCTTTTAGTTTTCGTAAGAATTATTAAATCAAACGTCTCTCGCCTCGCGCTAATAACGTAAAGAAGCAAAGAAAGTCAGTGACGTTCACTGATTCTTCAGCATTCTTTTTATAATGAGGGGTTTTTAAAAACAATTAGTGATCCGCCAACGCCTTTTCATAGAGTAGTTTTGCTGCATAAACTAATTATACAAAAGAAAATACAGGCAAAATAGAAATACAAATTTAAATAGTTTTGATGTGGTTCCAGTGAAAATTAGGATAATTCCGCCGTCAAGTGGGGGTCGTAACAGGCGCCTTTCGGACTTAGGGATTATGTCAAATGTACCACCGAGGCCGTCCTAATGTCTATAGAAATAAACACATTGCGCTCGCCACACCGAAATCCTGCTGATTAAATTAATTTGAAGATTAACTTTTACTGCTGCATTAGTATCCAAATATACCCAGCCCAGACACAATACTAATAACCCCTACGCAAAGTTTAAGTCTCAAATGGGCTAACTATTTAACTAGAGTAGGGACTGTGTACTTGAAACCTCAGCTCGGACACCTAATCGTGGGAGGTTAGAAAATTGCACCGGCCTGCAACAGCACCACCACCTGTATTATTACAAGTTTGACTTCTTCGCCTAAAGTGGCCTGCTTTAGGGGATGTAGTTAAACTGGAGACAGTTTCCTACGTTAAATGTTATTCAATTTTACGATCATTTTAACGTACATCGGCTGAAAGAGTATAGTGATTGTCACGTCACGAAGATGGATCGCCGACTGCAGCCGATTGCACCCGACTGATATGAATCGGTTTTAATGCTGAAACAGATAACATGCTGATAGATGGTGATGACATGAGATGAATATAGTTTCCGTGGTGGATGTCAAAGACCTTAGGCGATTATATAAGTTTCATAAATAGAGAGGAATAAATTGATTTGCAACATGAAATAGTTTATTAACGCAAATAAAGATACTTATGAGTTTTTATGTGATGAATTCCAGATGATTTACCATATTAAAAGACTATCAGATGGTAGCCATTTATAGGATTGGTAAAGGCATTCACCTAAGTATCGTGTCGATTTGAAAACGCCACAGTTGAACTGCAACCTTTCAATAGATTTCCTTAGAAATTCAAGACACGTGTTAGTTTCTAAATTGATAAAAGTTATTTAATTTTTTATTTAGTTTCAGATTGTGTGTTTTGTTATTTATAACTGAATCAAAATGTCCATTCGAAGAAGACCAAGTTTTTACCACAGTATACTGTTTAAACTTGAGATGTAATACAGTATCTATTGAGACTGTGGCAAGCCGTCATTAGCTGTGAATACGAGTCCCGTACAAGACATTCAGTGAGAAACGCGAGTTGACAATTCAGACAGTTTGGTAATGTAATGGAGAGAAGTTACTTTTATCTGTAATTGTATGGGCTTTTGGCTGCTACCAAAAATTTGTAGGGTTCTGAATCGGCAAATTAAAATTATAACGTGTTTTTTTTTTTTCATTGATATCCAGCATGACTTGGTGTTTACAAAGGGCCCAAAAAACTTGTTGCGGTTTAATCACCAATAGGAACTCTGGCAATTTTATGCTGATGATTATCAAGAGACACATAATCATACAGCGAAAGTTGATGGTTATTATACTCGTAATAGATTTTTCACTCCTCTTGCCCAAAAAGACCGTCATTGTGGCGTACCAGAGCGAAGAAAAATAGCAATTCTTCCTCTAGGGGAAAAAGTTTTTTTTTTTTAATTTTTGTGTGTCAAATGACAATGAGCCTACAAAAACGAAAAAGTCTTTAGTCATAAGTAGAATAATCATGAATATAGACTCGACTTATTACTGTTTCATAAAAAAAGAAATTCATTTTATTTTTGTAAATGGAACTAAAATCGGCGATCTCTTTGTTAGAATGCATGCAATGCGTTGCGGCTGCAGAAGAAAAAACAAAAAAAAGACATTGGCGCGAAATCTTTATGAAATTAAGTTACCGGGAAAAACATCTCGTTAAATATCCAGAAGTGTACAAATTGTACGTTTATTTTTTTTATAAAATAAACTACATATTTCATATTGTATTGGATTGTTTTATTTTCTCGCAATCGTAGTGAAAAGTAGAGAGTAACACACGGCGCTAAAAACCCATTAAAACTCGGTTTCTATTTACTCCCTCGCTAAAGCTCGAGAGTAAAACTACCTCGTATATAATGGGTCATTTTAGCTCCTTGTATAACAATCTACTATTTCACTCCTCTTGCTCAAAAAGACCGTCATTGTGGCGTACCAGAGCGAAGAAAAAATAGCAATTCTTCCTCTAGGGAAAAAAGTTTTTTTTTTTAATTTTTGTGTGTCAAATGACAATGAGCCTACAAAAACGAAAAAGTCTTTAGTCATAAGTAGAATAATCATGAATATAGACTCGACTTATTACTGTTTCATAAAAAAAGAACTTCATTTTATTTTTGAAAATGGAACTAAAATCGGCGATCTCTTTGGTAGAATGCATGCAATGCGTTGCGGCTGCAGAAGAAAAAACAAAAAAAAAAGACATTGGTGCGAAATCTTTATAATTTTTCTCTAATTGCAAATTGAATTGGTAGTGACCGTAATTAATTTTAAAATAGTGAAAATGTAATCATCTAGTGAGAATGGAGACCCTAATTTGCAAATAGAAGAGAAAGGAAAACAACCACTCAACATTCATCTTCACAGAGGACTGAAATTAAGTTACCGGGTAAAAACATCTCGTTAAATATCCAGAATTGTACAAATTGTACATTTAATTTTTAATAAAATAAACTACATATTTCATATTGTATTGGATTGTTTTATTTTCTCGCAATCGTAGTGAAAAGTAGAATGTAACACACGGCGCTAAAAACCCATTAAAACTCGGTTTCTATTTACTCCCTCGCTAAAGCTCGGGAGTAAAACTACCTCGTATATAATGGGTAATTTTAGCTCCTTGTATAACAATCTACTATTTACCTATGAAGTTGCCGTTTTACAATGCTGGCCATTAGAAACGTAATTTTATATGGCTGCGATAAATTCTAAACTCAAATGAATTTTATTTAAAAATATGGAATTCTATTTTCAAATTCAGGCATTTGTTTATTGCTTAGTGTTTTGTTTCACTAGGTACATTTGTATCGTTTTCATCAATATTTTTACAGGATAAAAATACGAGTAATTATGGAATACGAGTTCCGTCGCGGTAGCAATGCCGCACAAACGGCTCGCAACATTAATTACGTGTACGGAGTGACACTACAAAGAATACACGACCGTTATTGGTTTGAACGCTTCCGCCCTGAAAATTTTGATCTAAAAAATGAACTTGGTGGTCGCCCTAAACTAAAGTCAACTACGAAGAATTAAAGGCGATAGTGGAAGCTGACGATACTCAATGTACGGCTGTGTTAGCAGCAGCTTTCAACGTTAGCATCATAACAACACAATCATAACATATTGGTCAATTTGCATCAAATTTGCAAGGTAAAAAAACTTGATAAGTGGGTGCCGCACGAACTGAACGATCGCCAGCGCGACGAACGCGTTGAGGTATGCCTTGCGTTGCTTAACAGACACAGAAACGAAAGGATTTATAACCGCATTGTCACTTGCGATGAAAAATAGATTCTTTTTGATTATCGTAAGCAGTCATCATGTTGGTTAGACCCTGGTTCAGCGCCTAGTCAATACCCCAAACGAAAACCTACCCCTAAAAAGTCATGGTCACTGTTTGGTGGTCTAGTGCCGCTATAATTCATCACAGCTTCTTATCAAATGGCGCCAGCATTACTGCGGATGTGTACTGTAAGGAGCTGGACACAATGATGGAGAAGCTCGCAAATCTCCGGCCAGCCTTGGTTAATCGCTCGTCCCCGCTGCTCCTACACGACAACGCTCGACCTCATAGGGCACAACAGACGGTATCTAAGCTACAAGAGCTATGATTGGAAGTTTTGCGTTATCCACCTTACTGACCAGATCTTGCGCCGACAGACCCGAGAGGCAGTACAAAATGCCTTTGAAGAGTTTATTGGCTTCCGTACACCTGACTTCTTCAAGAAGGACATTGATAAATTACCACTGCGCTGATGGCAGAGATGCATCGATAGCATGGGTGCATATTTTGATTGATAGAAATAAAAAATATTAATATAAAATTACTCTTACTTTATGTATAGGTACTAAACGTAAATTTCATAGGTAAAGAACTAATATTATTGATTTTTACATCTCTCTTCCACATAACCTACATTACATTCTATGTCAAAATAAGCGCTGTAAGCTTGTTTTAACACAGACAAGTATCTCTCAAAATAAGCGCTGTAAGCTTGTTTTAACAGAGACAAGTATCTCTCAACTTCAGCTCTTGAGTCAACATCTCTGTCTAGAATGGTACTTATTTTCTATAATCTGTTGTTGACTTGTTCACATCGACTTCAATAGAGACATTCATTTCCTCTTGTGTCTTTGATAAAGTCAGTTGCTTCATTGTCGGTTTTACTCTTTATTCAAAATGGAATTCCATTTCTATGATAGTGGTTATTCAGAAGTGAAGTAAAGTAGTTGGGATTTAATAGTAAGCCGGAATGTCAGTTGCGATGGTAGGTACTGAAAGTTCAATGCTGAGTTATTCCTAGCTTCACTTTAAGACTATTTAAAGGACGTTGGTGGCTTAAGGTTAAAGATATTTCTACTATGGAGGGTAGAGGTGAGGAGAACTATTTCTAAGTATAAAAAGTGTCCGTTAAAATGTGCTACACGAAGGTGGCGCCACTGCAGCCACCGGGTAAATTTTAAAAGCAATAATTTTAGGTTATTTTTAAAAAATAATGTTGGGCTACGTAAATTGTTGAGTTATGGTATACTGGACTGTCACTAAACATATTAAATTTTCTAACTTGGCATACTTCTATCTGTTAATTTTCTAACTCGGCATACTTCAGTCTGTTAACAACTGCTACATTCATACCACACCATTTGCTAGCGCCATTTTGGAGGGTTTTTGAAGTAGGTATTATTTACTGTTTAGGCTGGACGCTTTTTCAACTTTCTCCCCATATGAGATAGTTCTCCTTACCTCTACTCTTCATAATTTCTACATAACATTGAATATCAATCAACAGTTCATGTGTGTTATTTTGGGGCTTATAATGCTTAATATGGTGCAATGACATGAATATTTATTTTGTAAAGTATTATATTAATATTTTGAATGCCTCGTTGGTCTAGTGGTCACAAGCGCAACTGCTGAGCATGAGGTCTTGGCTTCGATCCCCAGGTCGGGCAAAGAGTTATTGGATTTTTCCATCTGGACTTTCTCAGTAGCAGCCCGGAGTCTAGAATTTGTGCCCGATGGTGGCAATAAGCTTGCCACCTGTTACATGGGACTTAAAACATAACTGGCGAAGTGTGGGTACACCTCTGCCTAACCCTTGGGGGTAACAAGGCGTGATGTTATGTTGAATAATATGTTATTTTAAAAATGTCTTTGACATACTTATACAGGTTTATTGGTAAAACACCCTCTTAAGGGGTCATTGTACTCATCATTATGAACAACTTTTGCTATTTAAGGGACCAAATATGAAATCGCGAAAAAAAAACTCGTCCACAAAACATTTTGACGAGTTCTGCAAACATAAGTGTAGGGAAGATCAGATTTTATTTTTCGGGTGGCTATAGTGGATTGGTTGCCTTGAACCATGGAAAGACTATGTCCACTGAACAACTAATGATAATATAACATTCACGGATAAAATCACACCGAGTGTGATTTGCACACTCAATAATGACCCCCTGGAAACTGTCGCCAGCATAGAGTGACGTAGCGACGATGGAGTGGAGAGGTATTCCACGGCTATCAGGACAATCCCGGAAATACGGTCAATATCCCTACCAGCATCTTACTGGAATACTTCCTTCCTTCGAGCAAGTTTGCTCTTGTCACTCAAGTCAGCTAATAAAGGCACGAAAGAGGTGAGGACCAAGACTGCTCCCGGAAGATAGGATGCGTGGGGTCGCTACTGCCCAGCAGCTCGCCACATGCTGCCCTGCGGGTTTATGTATCTCTCTTGGTCTGGTTCGTGAACCTAGACATGTTTCGGCAAAAGGAACTCTACCGGCACAGACCTAGAGTTTATAAGAGCGAACAAGCCCCACCACGACGTCAACGTAGACATACGGCGGTATACGGCGGTTATTTTAATTGTTGTAAATGTGAGGACTGTGTGAGTCATTTTTTATTTCTCACATTTAGTTTTAATAATAAATATCTTTTCTTTGGTATGTTTCATCAACTGCCTGGACTGCGTGCACTGACTGGACAGTTCCACTCAAATCTGTATGTTTCTTTCCTCAAAAGATCATCTCAAACATTTATCTACTTGATCCACATAATTATGGCCTGACCAAGATTATGTCTGTATTTAAAAGAGACTGTGACCTATGAGTTTTTTTTTTCGGCCTTTCTTCTCAAAGTAGATAGGAAACACCGAACTCATATATTTTTAAAACATAAATTATTTTTGCCGTAAAAAAAGAGTAGAAAATAATGAGGGCGCCACTGTGCTGTTCGTATGGCAACCCGCTGCAACCGAATAGCGGACGAATCTGGTCTTGATAACTAGCTGTATGTTTGTTAAACATTTATTTCCACTTTATTTATGTATATTTTATTCAAATCAGTTTAATTGAACAAGGACGTGTTCTCGTCATTCACCTGATTACTAAGTACCTAAAAATAAATATTTAGGTAACTACTCTAGTGTTTACAACAATTTTTAGAACCTTTAGTCAAATTCTTTTACCACACACAATGACTCAACGATAACTCAGTCGTAAAACTTCTGGCTAAATCGAATCGTTTTTTTGAAAACCGTTCCCAGCATAGGTTCCCAGTGTGCATTATTAATTGTTTTTCCACCTGTCAATATGAGCCCGTTGGTAATTGTTAAATAGAGGTGTGACACACAGAAAGGTTTGCGTGCGCGGTAACATAAACCAGAACTGCCATTAATTCTCCCGTCTATATCGTTATAATATCATGCCAACCGGCGATCAGGCCGCTCATTCAATTTAATACATTCATTCCATTGATAAATAACCTCAAAGCGTTTCGTAACCCTCGACGGCAACGGCGCATTCAGGGATAATGGTAACAATAGTTATTAGCTGAACCTCACCTTGTATTTACTTAATAGCTGAAGATCATAAGTTATTTTCCTATGCAGTCGCAGCGAGCGATCACAAGCGATGTCGATTGCAATTTCTAGGTAGTCCTAATCAAAAAGATTAAAATATCCGGCCGTAAACATTATAAAATATATAATTAAGAGCGCTTATACCTTATGAGTGGCAACGTCGCAATTTAGTGTCATATTCCATGGTTTTCAATTTTTATCATTTAATCGGAGCTATATTTAAAAAATCTGTTTAATTAACTTTTTAGAATTACGTGAAAGTGTTTAAAAAGTAAGTAACCGTAATGCTTACAGTTATTTTACAATAAACATAACGCCCTGCAAGTTTCCAATGTATTATTTGCATTTAAATAGAACTGTAAACGCAACGATTTCTTACCTTATACACAGTTTTCACATAATTATAAAAAGTTAATTAAACAGATTTTTAAAATATAGCTCCGATTAAAAGATAAAAATTGAAAACCATGAAATATGACACTAAATTGCGACGTTGCCACTCTTAAGGTATAAACGCTCTTAACAAGCTGCGTGAAATGTCTCGATAATATTCTGAGACTGTTGTATTCGTCGACGCTTATTTATTAAACTTGTCACATAAATATAGATCAGTTACAGTACAGCGACGACAAAGATTTTAATCATTAATTAATGGCGCGAGTTCTCTTGGACCTCAAGTCATTTGTGTTAATTAGTAGCCGAGCAGGTGGATTGGGATAACTAAAGTTTATTTCGAATTTCGAATCTCATTGCTCATCAAGAAACTCCTGAGTGCTCATCTACGTTTTAGACGGGATCTGTACCTACTTTTCATGTCTGTAGGTAAATGACTGGCTGTGCGCAGGAAGACTGCACAATTCGTCTTTACGGAAGACAATTTGTTACCGTGTTAGATCGTTAGCCGTTAATTAGTGAGAGCTCTGATTTCCGTCATAAATTTTGCCTCGAAGTTATTATAATTTTATAAAACATTTATAAATGTGTCGTACTTGAACTTGACGCTGCAATTATAATAATAATAATAATATGAGACCACATCCACACAAGGTCTTCAGGTCCCGAACTAGGTAGAGCCTGTACTACGGTAACCTGATGACGGATATACATATACACACCCAGACACAGGTCAAACAGACATGTTCATGCACACAAATGTTTGACTTGTCCGGGGATCGAACCCGGGACCAGCGGCTCGGAAGGCAGGGTCACTACCAACTGCACCAACCGGTCAGTCTTTTATTTTATTTTAATTCTAATGAGTTTGAGCAGTGAAATTCTTATTTAAATATTATAAGCTGTTTATCGAGCTGGTATGGGTTTTAATATTGAAATCAATTTTCTCCGAAGCCACAAAGAGATTATGTGACTAATGGCAATACTAACATAAATTTGTTTGATTGAGAGTTGCAGCAATATACGGTATGGCCGACATTGTATTATTAACTTTTATTAAATGTTTATTTGGTTCATGTTGGTTGCTTTATCCAAGTTGAAAGACATAAGTGACCATTGCCGTAAAAGACTGTAAATCAATATTGTGTGCTAGTAGTTTAAAAGCTGGTGTCACTTAAAGCATAAATTCAGCGTTTGAAATTGAAAAATAAGAAATTTATATAAATTAAACTAGTGAACATTCCACCGGGTAGGTAACTCTAGAGTAAAGAGGGGTTCAAGACAACTATTTGCTTGGTTAGGAATATTAATTTTTAGATTTTCTAGCAATATTAATTGGAGTGCATTCGAAAGTTATTTTTCTTCTAAAGCAATGTGTAATCGTGATAGAATAGAATAGAATTTTCTTTATTAGAGTAACCAGGACTCAACAAGATTGTTAGTAAAAGTTATGACTATGGTAGTAAGCACATACACTAAACAAAAACAAGGAAAACCATACAAGAAATAACGGTGGGTCACCGTTGCGACATCCCATGAGAGACGGCACAACAGCGACCCACGTATACACAGTCCAGGCGACTCGCAACCATGTATAAGACACTGTTGGAGCCGCCCCCACGCCCTACGCGCCAGGGAAGCGCACCTTTTACGCATTATTGCGTAAAAGCAATCTACACGCGCATCCGCGAACATCCCTGATGCACTGCAGATACGGGGCAGCCCCACCAGCATCCTAAACGCACGTGATGATCTCAGAAAATAAGTTTTCATCTCAATTAATTGAATTTTCTAAAGTTATTTTAAGCATTATTGAACCTACTATTTCTAACTTTAGCCAGAGAAAACGTGCACAAGATCTCGTCAGCAACATCGATCGGTCGTCGTTAATTCTCGGTGTGAATACTAGAGCATCTTCCCCAGCTGCATAATTACAGCTCACTTTATCACTCAACTATTTTGCGGCACTTTCCCTCTATAAGGTATTTATGAAAAGGTTTATGCCACCATAATGTAATACAGCGTGTTACTTAGTAACAAGTTGAGTCCTGCGTCAGTCGATGGCTACATATTTTAGTTCCCAAAACACCCTTTGGGCTTAGAGTAATGTTTTATTCAGGCTCACTTAAAGGTAAAGACAGATATTGTTATATATATTTCTAAATGTTGTTCTTGCTTGTTCGGTCAAGACGTAATTGCGAAAATTAAGAAGCGTCAAAAACAAGTTCCGTGGGCTTTAAAGAGATTGACTTTGTGGAAACAGCTGACTGGTAAAGAATTGCAAACAAAATGTAAAATAAACAGTTTTTAATACGAGTGGATACTCGGTTCAAAATTATGTTTAAATACACGCGCAAGTACGGGCAATGTCTCTAAGTAAACAAAAGTTTTCTAAATTAACTGGTAAACTAACACCTTACGGTGATATATTTTAGCTGTTACGTATATATAGTTTAGCACTCCTTGGAACTGTGGAATTAGAAGCTGTGGATTCAGAGGGGTTGTCTCCACTGAAATGGCAGTTTGACAACAATACGTCAACTGAACTGAATTAAATTGAATTGACTACATATTTTGTTATAATGTAGTTGGTTTGACTATCAACGAGAAATTCAAAAAATCTATTGATTTTACTTATTCAGATTTGAAATGAAATGTACCTACATAAATATCAACTTTTACCTAATTAGTTAACAAAATAACAATAAAATATTTTAACTTAAGTACTTGAACTATTAACAAACTAAAATTTGCCGTTGAAAAATTCCTCCGTGTCGCTGTAACGTTGTAAGGCAAAGGATATGATTAGCTTCTGGCCAAGGTGTAAGCCACAGGAAGTGTCAACCAGCAGTTTGGAGGTTTGAACAGACCATGATCATTTGGCATTGATTTTATTTCTTTTTTTAAATAACATATTCACGTCGGTGTCACCAATAGCTGGTAGGAACAGGGTGTAAAGTTCGCTCATACCTCCTGGTAAATGGAGGATCCTCCGACCAGACGGGTGTCGTGTCTGGTGGGCAACTGCCCAACGATTGATGTTGGGACGTTGTATATATGCTAGTTGCGCGGTAAACTCTGCTTGCGCGATGCAGGAATTTGCGTGACGTCAGTGTGATGTGTAGTTCGTTTGTGGCGATGTAGATACCGCTACAGATCTGTGGCTCTTCAGGCAATATGATCCGTCCGTTTAGAGAGGAACCCTAGGATTTTTCATACCTACCTAAAAATACACGTCTTTCAGCAATCAATTTTGATAATATAAGTAGTTATTTACTCAATACGGGGTATTAAGTATCATTATTGTACAGTATGCGTAGATTTAGGTTTCGTTAAGGATCTATAACCAACTAACTAACTTATAATATGCTGTTTCTAGAAGATCACATTTACAGAGCCTTGGGCTTTAATACGTTCCCTGAAAGACTAGAACTGCTTAGCAACTAATATGTCACAAGCGTCATTGAGTGACCTCAAAAGGATGTGACCCTATTGGTGGCGAGTTGAAGAAACTCTTTTTAGCTGCTGAGCCGTCTTTTATCTCGCAGGCATTCAGCTCTGAAAAGGCGTGATGGCCTATTTAGCTGGCTGGCCTGGCTATTTATGGTCATTTAGTAGCTGGATTACCGTGGCTCCTTGTTTTGGCTATATTAGTAAGATACCTGGCAGGGTTCGTGGCTAAATGATAAAAGCCGCACGGCACGTTTGAAGATAAAGTTACGCTTGCCATGGTTAGTTCATGGATGGGTGACTATGCATTACATATCTAGACCCCTCCGTGCCTCGGATAACACGTTAAGCCGTTGGCCTCGGTCGTCATTCGTAGATCTTTGATAGTCAGAAGCCCAAAAGTCTGACAACCAGACTAATCCAGGGGTGTCGTGTTTTTTTTTTTTTTTTTAAAGGGGTGTCGTGTTGAGGCAGGTGTGTCGAGGCAGTCGCTCCATGTAAAATACTGGTATTCAGCTGCATCCGGTGAGACTGGAAGCTGACTTATACATAGTTGGGAAAAGGGTAGAAAGATTGACCTGGCAGGGTCTTGTGATTGACCACTGGTATGGATTTTTTTATTACTATATTAAATGATACATACAATGTGTAACATAATTAACGCAAGACCTCATACACCCCAATTAGAGTATCGAGTTAAAAGCATTATACAATGACCAGGGGCCGTACTATGACGTGTTAATTCCATCATTGTTCCAGCGTGGAAGAGAGACGGAGCTATACATGACCGATAGCACTATCTCTTTTTCTCAACGGAATCATGATGGCGTTAACAGCTCATAGTACGGCCCCTGAACATTTTTTTAAAGCTTACTATTATTATTAAGGAAATCGTGTTGACCCTAGCATTACTGTATGCATTTAAAATTGACTCAATTTTAAATTTTTTTTATTGCCTTGAGATAAGATTTAATTTTCTTTGGCTCAATCGGCAGTCAGAATTGCAAAATACAAAAAAAACACCTATATTAATAGTTACTGAACTGGATTCAGTAGTCATTTATGAGCAAACTACTTTCAGGACTTGCGTTTATTCTGTTACACCTTGTATACTGTCCTTTGTCTCCGGTACTTAGCTGTCTAACTTTCCTCTCTTCCATTAATTTATTCGTGGCGCTAACTGTTCCACAACGTTTTAATACAATTAGTGCTTATTATAATTTTGCGTCATTTGTTTTAATTATGAAGTTTTTTAGGTTAATAGGATTTAACTTTAGTTGATACTATCGCGAGATAAAAATGAAAAATTACTGGCCGGACCTTAAGGTAAAGTAAGGGAATATAATTCTTATTTATTTATTTATTTAACCATTTATGTACACACTTATATAAACAGACAAGAAGAAAATAACAGAAAAATAGGTACAAAGGTGATGCTTATTTCTAATGAAATCTCTTCCAGCATACCTGCGATAGGATAGTAGATTTAGAGATGTAGACAGCGTGTGTAAGAGTAAAAGAGAAAATAAAATACATAAAATCAAAAACAATTCAATAAAAAAATAACAATTCTTAAGCAAATTGACTACCGACTTAAATTGTCCGTATATTCAAATAACAACGTCAACAGTTATATGAAATAGCTATAACACGACACATTGCCGTAGCGTGTCAAGTTGCTTAACACATAATTTGATTGCACATAACATATCATTGGCTGGTCTATTTTATTCAAGAAATAAAACGAATTTTGGTATGCTACTTACCTATAGGATCTTTTCAAAATCTATATTTACCATACTTACCTACTGATATCCTACTAAATATCCTATCCGTACAACGATTAGCAAATATGAATCATTTCACAAACATGACGTTGAACACTTATTATAAAATATATTGCTTGAGTTGCTTAATTGGAATTCCTTGCTTCCTCGACAGCTGTAATACATTGCGAAGCTTTGATAATGTCTTTGACAATTAGAAAGATCTTTGTATAAAGGATCCCTCAAACAGGCGCGACGCGACTCCAGTAGAACAATTTCTATGAAAACTTCATGGAATATGTTCTACAAGAGTCGTGTCTAGCCTGGCTGCGGGAGCCTTAAACACACACAGAATAAGTGGTTTGGCATTTAAGCCTGAAATAGCTAGCTTGTATAAATATATTCTTATCTTTCACTTGAGACGGTTTCCCTCTACATAATTTGTAGTAACCCGCGATAGTGTTTATCTTTGATTAGTCAGTGTAAATAGACATGACTATATACACAATCATGACCTATAATGCCTATATTTCAATTTAAAATACGAATAGACTGTCAGGTTCAGTAAAACTTTAGAAAATTCAATATGTAATGAGGCCCCTGGATATTTTGTTTTATAAATTTGATTTATAATTAACATTAAATAGGTACACACTATATACAATTATTACACAACTAACTATTTACACTAGGTAGTAAATTAAATGACTAACTATACAAAAGCACAAAAAATAGGACCTTCAATCTCTTTCGCTTCCGTTTACACACACCACTACACGGAAGCGAAAGAGGTTGAACCTACACCTACACACCACACCACCACACCTACATCACAAAAGATTAACACACCACAGCTACATCACAGAACACATACACACGCCACACCTACATCACAACACGCACACACACACTAACACTTCACACACTTAGTATAAGTTAACATACGTTTGCAGTTTTTGCACCTTATACTCATATGCAGTCTCTAATAAATTTTTATATTATTTTTTTGTACTCCTGCGGGAACCAGGGCTGGCAAACCTCAATACAGGTCACCTTGTAACCTAGTTAGGACGCCAGATTCAATTCTATCAATTGTTACTCTCTTTACGATGTATCCCTAAACTGTAAACTAATATTTATGATAACAGACAGTACCACACTTTAAAAAAAAAATACAAATATACTTAGACGTCGAAGTAAGTACTCGTCTACATCGCTGTCATCCGGAAACTAGCCCAGAAGACTGGCAGCATTGCCACTAAATAAATACATTTAAACGAACCCAGAAGACTGGCAGCATTGTTACAAAATAAATAAATTTAAAAGAAACCTGTTTCCCCGTTTTGTTATAGTAAATTCAGAAAATAAACTTGAAAAGCCAAACTACATGTTTCCTTGAAAAGACAAGCATTACGGTGGCTGCTGTAAAACGGCTACGCAACTACAAAATACTTCGTGAATAGCTGTAGTTCTTTGAATTGTTGCCAATTTACGAGGACTTAAATTTACATTTAGGGTAAGCTAAATAAAAAATTCCCGAGGCAACGTGTCAAGGGACAGTTGTGTAAATTACCATCCCATATTTTCTATAATATATCCGGTAGCCGTACGGTACTTTATCGGCGCCGGTTGTACGTAATCCCGAGTTGTCTGTGATACGCTTCTAATTCCCGTGTTATTCGGGTCGAGCGTCCGTTGTCGCCGTCTCGTCTTGAAACAGGCCGCCATCAACCGCTCACCCGCTCTATCCACTTCAATATTACTTTACACGTTTAGTTAAACGTATCTATGGATTCAGTCTTATACTTGGCAAATTATCGGTTTGATTAAAAACTTGATTACAATCCCAAAATACCGCTTAACCCCTATCTTACAGACGACGTAAAATATAAGATAAAATGTATTGTATCATGTTGTGCCAATTCATTTTTTACGACGAAATAAAACGACCTCAACGCAGTACTCAATGTACATTCATCATATTATTATCTTCGGTGCTTAGAGCATTCCACATTATAGTGGCCCAGAATATAAAAAAATAATCCTATTGCTGAATTTGTATTTCACAAAACCTTTTGTTTTAATAACAAATGTATGGCAATCCACAAAATGTAATTTAGCGGCACTCAGCTCACCGAGGAAATTTATACACTTCAAGAGCTGAAGTGAGGCCCAATAGCCCTTTCAGGGAAATGATATTGCACAGAATTACTCAATTGGTTGGGTTAAACTTGTCCTTTCTAAGTAAACTTAAATTCTGTATCATAACAATGTTTGATCTCGGAATAAGACGAATTATCTACTTTTGTTACACACAGTTTGTTTAAATAAAATGTGGCTGTTTTTTACCTTTTCATAATATTGGATTGGATTTTTTCAAAAATAAGTCTAGGAAAAAATAAACAAGTTTAATTACTAATTTACCGACCCTAGAAGAACACAACACTGACCTTCTTGATGATGTTCCTCAGAAAGGTAAAGTGCGTAGTACTCGCAACCGAAGAAAACGAAGCAAGAGTATGTACTGATCGTAGCAGGTGGTGTCCAGCTCGGTAGACACAACTTTGAGAAAAAAGCGGCCAGAAGGATCCGATTGTGTTGGGCAGCGTTTGGGAAACTTCGTCAAGTCTTCTCGTCGCCAATCCCGCAATGTTTGAAGACTAAGGTCTTCAACCAGTGCGTCCTTCCCATTATGACGTAGATACGGTGCCGAAACGTGGACACAGACTGTTGGGCTTGTCCACAAAATCAAGGTCACTCAGCGCGCTATGGAGCGGGCTATGCTCGGAATTTCTTTGAAGGATAAAATAAAAAATGAAATTGTCCGTAAAGGAACCGGAGTTACTGACATAGCTTGCAGAGTAAGCAAGCTGAAGTGGCAGCGGGCTGGCCAAATTTTTGGAAGGACTGATGGCCGGTGGAACAGACGGATCCTGGAGTGGAGACCACGTTTCGGCAAGTTAGCGTGTGACGCCCCCAGCTAGACGGACCGACGACCTCAAGAAAGTGGCTGGGACCGACTGGATGCGGAAGGCAGGGTGTTGTGACGCAGCCGAGGAGAGGCCTCTGTCCAGCTGTGGACTGCGATAGATGAGTTGATTGTAGCAGGTGGCGGTCTGTAGTTTCTACCTACCCCCACGGGAAGAAGGCAAAATAAAATCCTCTGAAGCTGAAATCAGTGGCGTAACGTAACGCCAGGTAAGTCCACAAGTCGAACGCCTAGCCCGGGTTATAGGCGTCGTCCCACGAGAATACCAATATAAAACAAAACATACTCAGAAGAGGAGAGGAAAAAGATTCTCAGCCTAATTTGAATAAATGACTTTTGATTTTGATTTTGATTGATTCTGAATCTTGTAACGGAGTTATAATAAGACGTCATTTCTGTTCAGAAAATTGAATAATTAGTTAACGTTTAGCACGTTCTACCTCTTGCCACATCAGGTACTTGCACTTGAAACCATAAAAATATTAGCTTTCTAGGTACATATTTTCACTTAAATACTGGAATAGGAACTGAAAACTTAAGTAGATAAAGAACGGATATTGACGGGTCAAAACGGATACTTGTTTAAAATTTTTCTTTTGGCTGAAGTTAAGCAGCTACCATAATCAATTTTTTTTTTTTGGTTTGATGGACAACCGTTACTTCTTACCAGTTTTTTGAAGAAAATATCTCAGCTGAAGCCCATTCATTGCTATATTGTTACTGTAGCCCATACTATTTTTATTTAGAAAATGTGTAATCCTCCAATTTCGGCAGTAAGACTGGTGGTTCCATTCTTCAAAGCGTGTTTCAAAAAGCTATTGGAGTTAACAAGCCACCGTTTTAAACGAAGAAACGTCGCCGCGTCGTTGCGCCAATTTTCGTTCACAAAATTTTGTAGTTTGATCAAACTTTGTAGAGATAACTCAAATGTATGAGATAAAACAATTAAATTCCTCTGTGACAAATTGTGATTTTTATTTCGAAGAATTTCTCTTGAGGGATTTTGCTATGCAGCGTTCGTGCCGATGCACAGGGAATGCTGAGGTTCGTGACGATGTACAGGGAATGCTGAGGATGGAGGCGTGTGCAGCGTTTTCCTGCCCTTAAGTACATTCTAACATTCTTGTTTAAGGGGGATGCGCTAAGGTAGCCCACTTCAAATTTACTGACGTCTTTTGCATTGTTTTGATTAAAATATGATTCGCGACACCAACAAATACGGATTTAAAGAGTTATGGTCATTAGAATCAACAATACAACTCCTTAAGTTAGAATTGGCCTCAAATGTCATGACTTCATGAAATAGTCACACAATATGGTAATATGAACTCAGAGAGTAGTATTGATGATTTTTTGATGAAATTTTGATTTCAAGTCAATGAATGACGAACCCGGAAAGCTTTATAGTAGGTACATAGAGCTCACACATGTGCTATGCAATTATACAGTGCTAAGAGATTAAATTTATACAATGCAAAGATAGATTGTACAATTTTCATCAGCTCCAACAATATTTTCGAATGCTAATTAATTAGTTTACGCGCCCTTGTGGAGCAGGACCAGCCCTGGGCCAATCATTTTTGTCAGCGATGTAATCCCCCAACTTATAATATGCTTGGCTGTATAGTGTGCGTTTTATACAAGATTTAAATTTCGTTTTATTCAGTTGGAGTATGTGGAGAGGTATTGTAATATAATATTTTAAACAGTACCCCATGAAGGATGAGTCTACTTTAGCCAGTCTGAATTCTGGTTGAACTAATTGGTCCCTATTTCTAGTCCTATAGTTGTGTCTTTCACCTCTTTTACTGAAAAGATTCACTCAAACTCAGATCAAATAAAAAATCAAGACACCGCTGCGAACAATACAGTGAAGCGTGCAAAACTACACCTTGCTCTGTGCATAATGTCGCAGATGGATTGTCGAATCCGCTGTTTTACATAACCGTTGGTTATTTTACAAAACAGCTCCGCTATGTAAAACAACTAAACGATGTGTAGCGATTTTTCATAACAACTGAACTTTAACACGCAGAATTGCATGAACGTTTAGCATATATCAATGCAGCGGGTCAACGCGGTTATGTAAAACAGCGTGAAATGAAACGGCAGATTGTAGATTTTACTTCAATTTCTTGAAATTCCTGACCTGCACAAATTGCAAAAAAAAACCGTAAGAAATCATTTTAAAATATTAATAATTAGGTATTAATAAAAAATTAAAATTAATAAAAATTAAAATAAAACCGTAAGTTATTTCGCGGGCTATCTTGACGCTTTCGCCTTAAGACAAACCATTCTACATACCCCTATGCGGTACATTTAATAATGAAAAGGTGATAAGTATGTATTTACATTGGAGTCTCTATAGGTACATAGATAGTCTAGTGTAATAGTCTGACAACCAGTGTTACCAAGGGGTATCGCGTTAGCTCACGTCCGATCAGGATCAGGCCCGTGCCGGACGGCGCGTACGTGTTCCACTCGCGCCTCAAAGAGATGTCAGCATCGAAGAGGGGGCCCACTAGGGCCCAAGCCTGCCGGGAAAGCGGGATCATCCATAAGGGGTACCGCTGACCCGGAACATAAAGGGCCAAGGAAGGAACACGGGTGGGTTTTAGTCAGTAAGAGTCTGACACTCCCTTCCGCTCCACCCAGAGCGGAAGGGGTCATTTGATGATTTCCCATCCTCAAAAAAAAAAAAAAAAAGGGTATCGCGTTACTCAGTACCTAGGTTTAGGAAGTATTCAGCCGACCACCAAATAGTTGAGAAAAAGCCAGTGATAATATACAATGAACGCCTTTTTAATCGCTATTATTTCTAAGAAAATATTGAACTTCAATCAGCTTCATCTTCGGTAAAGTGAGCTCTAACGAGTTGAACGATAGGACTCACACTCATAAAGCCGAAAATGTTTCCAAGTCAAACTCGAACTTACTTATCGTTCTAAAAGACGATCCCGTTTAATGTTAGTGAAGTTGGAATCGATATTGACTTTCTGTACTCTGAATTACCACATTTTATACTGAATCTTCGAAATGTATTAAGTTAGCTCCATTTTATTATGAGGATCAATAATAATAATTATGGCCGAATCCACTAAGTAAGTAGACACCTCCGTATTATTATTTCATGACTGGTATAACTTCCAGAGGGCTATGTAGCGAAAAATACCCATTAATTCGCTCTAATCTCCAACATTTCCAGAAAGCCAAAAACAATGTTGTTTTATAACAAAGACATTTTCATCTAACATGTAAGTAAGAAGTGGGATATTATAGTAACACCAATCCTATAACTACATCTTAGTACAAAACAAACATAAAAGTAGGTTGCCAAGATAAAGGATAAAATAAGAACAACTTTCTTCTTAGATAAGGTCCATAAATCTCAAAGCTACAGAACTAACGCTTGCAAATGTTCCTGAACAAAGTGGCATTCCTTTACACAGTAAGTATACTTATTACGTAAGTTCGTGCTCTTGCAGCTGAGTCCAGGAGCCACATGCAAGTAATAATAACACTTAAAAAATTCAAATGTTAATTTCAAACTTACGTTCGCAAAGTGACAAACGTGGAGCAGTTTGTGACTCGATTTCAGGACATGTTGTCGGATGACGACGTGGAGCAACTACTGAATTAAACATACAATTCGAAATGTTAACGAAACCTCTCGCAATTTGAAACTACATGAAAATATAGACAGAAGCAAAGTTTTATAATTTTTTGATTGTGACGAATATTGTTACATTAACCGTAATAAGACGAATATGGGTATTGCCAAATTAGTAATTGGGATGTGAAGGTCAGATAGCAGTCACCAAGTACAAATATATTATTAGATCTATCTTCCCTTTATATTTGAGACAAGGCTTGCAAAATGATGATAATCAAGGAATACGTCACCTCATTCAGTGAATAGGCGACTATTGCGTGACTAAAATAAATAAACACAAAACTAGCGAGGACGCCAAAGTTGTGCGCAAAAACGGATTTTCATCCCCGCAGGTTTTCATTTCTCGTTCAAACCGCACATATAAGTAAGCAAACAATTACCGCCAACTTCTCTTCAGTTAGTATGTGTTCAGGAACAAAATATGATAGGTCTAAATAATTTGTTTGTACCTAGTTTAAAGTTGGAAAGTTGTCTCGTTGGTTTCATATCGTTACAAAACTTGGTGTTGCAACAGTGAACTATTTTCTGTGGTATTGAAAACTATGAATAACTTTTTAGGGTGTGGCGCACATTATGGTTTTTAAGTAACTGACATTGCTGAAAACATCTTCGTGTTTTTCACACCCTGAACAATATATTTTGTATGTGGCACAACCCCGAGTCCAAAACACGGGACTCGAGAAACGCTTTACGGTAGATTGACATTTTCTTTTTTCTTCTAGTCGCTCAGATTGCTTTCTACGGCTAATCTTTTACTGAATCATGTAAATCTTACAGGGACATGTCCTCACAACACTCTATGTACGAGCAAACCCGTACAAAATCTAATGTATCAATTTTACGCTGACATCGACGCGCAACGAATGAATAAAATATACAATTTTAAGTCAACGAGCAGTAGTCGCACAGCACCGTTTGGGCTAACCAAAAAATACTCATTCGCCGCGAGTCGATCAGATATCAGTTTTGAGTATTCTTTCAATACACTAATTTAATCATTCTATCAGTCTATCATTTAAATGTACCTTATTGTCGCCGGCACGTAACTTGGCAAGGTTTTGGCTTAGTGGAAGTATGTTTGCGCATGTACACTTAGTGCAACAATAAATTGACTATTTTATTGTTTAACATTATTCTATGAATTATGCCGTAATTTATTTTTAAACATGTCCGTTTAGAAGAATGAGAGAGAAAAGGAAAACGCATTTAACGATTCTTGCCAAGTTACCTGCCGGTGACTATACCCGTACACTCTACAACAAACAACAAACCAACATTGGCTTAACAAAACGAACAGAATAAACATTAAAGTAGTCCTACTAAACATGACCGAACTATTCGCAGATCGAGTAACTATCCAAAACTGTGTTTTTAAACCGGAAAGTAAAATGTTGAATTATTTGAGACAAAACTAGACATAGAAACGGTCATTATTCAAACATAACTGATCCAAATGTAGATCTATCTGTCTGCCTTTTCATTTTGTTCAGACTATTTTCGTTTGTAAAATACTTTTTATTCATAAAATTGACTGGAAAAATCCATTTCATAAGCTTCTACGGAAATGACGTAGTCAAGACAGCGAACATTTTTAGAAAAGCGCTGTCTCGAAATATTGTTTTCCTTTCATATTTTCACCGTACCATCTGGCTGAGACTGTACGACAGTTTATTTTTCAGAGACACTGCAGAACGCAGTGTCGATGAGTTTCATAAGTCTGATTGCACGGTTGAAATAGCACTGCCACACTGCTAATAGCCATGGAAATATCCTCGTAATGGTGACAGTAACGAATTCAATGAACAGTTCAACGGGTTTGCACTTAAACACAATAGTTGGGAATATGAAATGATTTGAATGCATTTTAGTGTGGTTAATTAAGTTAAAAGCCTACCGTCTAGACGCATGGTTTTGATGTGCTGAATACTGAATATAGAAATAATAAACGTTCAAATACATTTTTCAAAATAGAATCGGACAGAATGAACTGAACTTATTCCTTTCTCAATTTATCAACCGAATTCTATCTTTGAACGGAGTCCGAAAGGCTACTTTCGCACTCCGTTCAAAGATAGAATTCGGTGTTCCGAAATCGAGTAGGTTAGTGGATCTTTCACTAATTTTGCCAATTTCCAGTCACCGTTCGTTCGTGTACTCGTCTGCTCTATCAACCATTCTCCATCCTTTGTCAGTAATGACTATTAGTTAGCCCTCAGCTACTTCAGATTGCTGTCGCTGCAGACTATGTCAAGCATGCCTGTGAACGCCTGGCTGCGACAGTTGCACATGAATCGTTTCAATCGACATAAATAGAATTGAAAGAACTAGCGCAACGCAACAATCAACAATTTTATTTGCTAACCCATTTTCGAATCAGGAGCGAAAACGGCAAAAATATTTCATCGTAAACAGAAGCTTTTGTTCAAAAATCTGCACTGCACCTCTGTGTATTCTGTGTAAATAAAATATGCTGGAGTATTTGTAACAAGTCTTATTCTTCTCGACCTGCTCGGCCAATTACCACCCGAATATATTCGTGTCACGAAGGCTTTCTGCACTTTTAAATAACTTTAGAACACCCTACATAGTTCCTGTTCGCGTCTGTCCAAGTTCAGGCGGCTTTACATTACCGAACTGCGCAGATCGTCTATATTAGACCGCTCGGGCCCCCATGTTATATAGGGCGAGCTTATCGGCATGCCGGGTACAATTCTAATCCCTGGCTTTAACCGAGATTTTACCTCATGGAAAAAAAACTTTTATTCTGACCTGATTTGAATAGCCGCAGAAAATATGTAGATGTAGGTTCCCATAGCCCAAGGTGGGCATAACGTGTAACTTTGATAAACAGGGATTCGAGATAAAATCTATCTATGATTCAAGAGGCTATAATCCGAAGCGTTTAGAGACGCTCGGCATTCTATAACGACGGACACGCGTAGTTTACTGGAGTTAGGCAGGACGTACGTGATCCAACACACATACATACATATGACTGAAAGCCTCGTCACCTTCCATTTTACCTCTACACACAAACGATAAAATCATACACAAACTTAATATATCTTCTGCATAATATCCCCAAAAAGGTTTTCTTCATGTAAGTATAAACAAAAGTACATAAAGTTGTTATTCGATATTCTGAAGTTGTTTATCTACGGATCGCTACAAACAGACTAAGTGTTTATATATTTATGTTATGTCATTTGTGAGCTCACACTTGAATTACATATTATATAATATTTATTGTTATTATTTACTTTATATTATATTTATATTTTTGATATTGCTCTTAGGACTACTAACATTTATCTGACTCTAACCGCTTGCGATTACTAATTCAAGTCTCAAAATAGCATTGTTTAACTTTTTTGGACATAACATTTTATTCGTAAAGATGTTGTTAAAACAAATGAACACCACAAACATTGGATATTACATTAAGTTGACCGAATAAACAAAATATTTCATTCGTTATTTGCAAAACTATAACTTTCCAGCAAAATGAGTTAAACAATGTTTATGAGGATATTAAAATATTTGGGGGCTGTTGCCATTTTTACAACACAATAACTCACTACGTTTTATATTCGCGTATTATCGACATCGAAATAGGCTCTGCGAAATTGCTATGCGAAAATCATGTTAAATATAAATTCATTCACTTTATCGATGCCTACAATATAGATCTATGTATGTAGATAAGTAGTTCGGCTAAAGCCGGTATCGTAGCGGATCTAGAGCGTAGCAAATCCGCCTAGATCAGCTCGGATATCGTAGCCATTCGTAGCTCGTAGCCGATATCATGTTTGCTACGCTCGTAACCTATTACGTCACAAGTTGACCAGGGTTTAATTTTAAGATATTTTCCTATATTAGCAAAATATCGATAAGTGAACGATATGGAACTTTTTACAAAACAAATAATTATCTCCATCGGCGAAATTCCTTCTGTACCGCGACCCTGTCCGTACAGTTACAGGCATTTTTAAATTCCTTCTATTTTAATACTGGAACAGGTCAATTAATTACCATGACAATGATTAATGAGTATTGTTGTTCAGTTTTTGTTTGAAATAAATTATAAATGACACAATATTACTAAGACTCGTAAATAATGTTTTTTTACGTGATATTGTGTCAGAAAATTGTTTATTTTTTATTCGTTTTTTTATGGTTCAGGACCAGTTAAGATGAAATAAAAACTTTTTGACTGCCTAAATGCCATACAAAGAACCCAACTAATAAAACATCAAACCAATAAAACTGAAATAAAACAGTTTTCGTTGCGAATTTTGTAATAAAAATGGTAAAACCAAAAAACTTACATATCTAAACACCCAAATATGGTTTTCCGATATCTAAAAAACATTGTCTAATTCATAAGCAAAATATAACATTAACCTCAATCATAATAGGGACAATACTCATCAAATTAAATCAAATTCACAGTGCAGCTTTGCGATCGTAAAATTCGACAGTCAAATAACCAGCGGGTGACATTGGTTAATCAATGTTTAACGCGCGTTGACGCTTACTTTTATGTGGCTGTAAAAATGAAGTGACACCAACCGCCATTGAATATCGAAACAACATCATAAAAAAGCAAAACTGTACGAAAACTCATAAATTCATTTCGTAGCAAGTGGCTTGAATGAGAACAAAAGAAAAGACAAACGTGGCTTAGAAAAGACAAAAGACAAACAATAGAGGAACGACGAACGTTTCCCCGCTTGCACTATTTTGTTATTCTTTTTATTCCAAAATTCTAGTACCAAACTATGGCAGCGGGGAGAGCAAAACAATTTAACTTGGGCACTTTTGACGTTTCTCACTTTTCACAGAGATTTTTCCACGAATGATATCAAATTACTGTCCAATGTGTACCCACCACAATGTATAAATTCGTCAGTTAGGTGGACAACATTTTTATGATATGAAATGCAGTAAAATTAATACAGAATTTTAAAAACAACTAAAAGTAATGTCATAAAAATTAAATGCGCAAATGCTGAAAAGGGTCCTATCAGTCATGTCTGAAAACGTAATGGAATAATCTAAAGATATCCTCATAATAGCAGAATGAGTAAGAAATGTTTTTGCACTAAAGTGTTTGCAGCACGGAAGTTAGTGCACAAGTTAGGAAACCATGGCTAACCGTGCCTTCATTAAGTAATTAAGTAGTTTCCGTACTAAGTTCAGTAACTTTAGCATAAAGATACGTTGTAGGTATTTGCTGCAGGATCGGTAAACGATATCAAATCGATGAAATATTGAGCTTAATAAGACTTGACTCACCCAGCAATTTATTTAATACAAGCTCTATTGTATACGATAATGCAAAACACAATTCTAACCAAATTACATTCAGCGTTTTGAGGTTTCGTTTCCTGTCGTGCAGCGCTACCTGTGGCTTGCATGCAACCATAATGCTAAGCCTGGAAAAAATACTCATACTTTTCAAGGGTTGAACTGCAGCTGTGCATTATACAGGTACACTATCACCAAAACACAAACCTTTTAGAAGAATATAAAAAGGTATGCTCCACGCGTCCCCGTTCTTTATATATACATAAAGACACGAAGAGCTCTCCAAATGCGTTTCACATATACCTATACCATCGTCTGTAAAAATCATCTCGTAAAGTGCTTCCCCGCTCCGCATTCGACGCCATTTCAATAATAAAAACCCATCCTAAATTATACGTGTGAACTCGTACCTACTGTAACTCATACTATTACAAATTCCCCCATAAATCATCTTTGTTGAAACCCGTATTAAAATAGAAGGATTGTTACCTACGGAGAAAAGTTTTAAGTAATACAGTTAGCGAACAAAACTTAGCTTCGAGCGTTAATGAAAAAGCGAAAATGCTCCGCGAATATATTCAGCGTTGTTAATACTTTCAATACACTTTCAATAGTAACGAGAGATTTTCTCCCTCGTTTCAGATATCGTACCGAAAACTTGAAAAAGTGCAAATGTAAAAGGCAACTAATACATAGTGTATGGATCGGTAGTCATAGTGTGATGGAGTGCCAGAATGCTCTGTTTTCCTGGAGGATAAATACTAAACAGTTACACTAAGAGGTAATAAGAAATCTTACTGAAAGGTATATTTTATCGTTATAATGTTTTTCAGTAGAACGTCCGCCGGGGACCCATTTATTTCGTTTCTGAGCTGAAATTAATTTCTCGATACTTAGTCATTGTTTTTTCTTTTTTTCTCTTAATATTAAAGAAAGTCGAATTTCGCTAGTCTCGTGAGCGCCGTGGTCTGCCATTGAATAATAGATTAGTTGGTGCAACGCTACTATATGAATAAAATATTATTATATTATATACAGTTACCAAATAACTTTACACAGTTATTGTTGCGTGGTGTGCGATAGCCGCGACGTCTACTTATTATAAATATTAAATTAAGTAGGAATACCAGTAGTAATGCACATACGCGTAAAATACACTGTTTTGATATACACATTTTCAAACTACTATGATACACCACTTTGATAGATTCAAGCTAATGACGAAAACTCGTTGAACTCTGACCAGCTAAATGTCTAAAAACCCCAATTATGTACTTCAAAATACGTTATAATCGCTCAAACATTTCAAACGTCTACTTGATATCGTCGCCAATAAAGAAATACCGAGTCATGAGTTAGACTTCGCGTACAGACTAAATATTGCCTATACGCAGTAACATGAGAACACTTGATTTATCGCTGTCTTATAAATGGCTTGTTTTCGCCGAAGATACGCCAAAATAAGTATTTCGTTTACGTCTCGCCGCCGTTCGCTACTCACCCTACAATATTCAGAAGAAGGAAAACAGCTATAATTTATACAGAGCGGGACGGAGATATTGGAACTTTTGTGTTAGACAAAGACAAGTAGAAAAGCAAGGGACCTTGTTGACGCAGCTTCGCACAAATTGTGACACTACGTGACCATATTATGTCACGGTGTATAATAAAAACTATAATTACATTTCTGAATAGTCGTCCTTACGTAGATGCTCAGTAGATTGTTATTGTTAAGCTGTATTGTAATATATTATTACTGTTTACAGGTGGAGTGAATCGGGTGCAGTTGAATAATATGTAATACGTCACAGCCCAGTGACAAACACAGACTTTCCTTAGTGTGTGCTATCTGGTGGCGATAGTCCACCTCAGCTAAAATGGGCAAGAAGAACTCGAAACTAAAACAAGACACGATCGACCGGCTGACGACTGCAACATACTGTGAGTATCTTTGTACCCACAATATTATTGAAAGAAATTTTAGAATAAATAAGTGTCTTCAGTTTGACGGCCTTTGAAAGAGGCAATAAATACCCAATTCAATCTCAATCGGAAAGTCCGTCGATACTTGCTTAGAATTGTGGCAACGTTCCGTTTCTGGCGGTACAATCGCTTCGCTGTCAAGACGAATAGCCTCTCGACGGTCTAGCTGTATGGTTCAGTGCGGGTCTTATCGGAACACCGCGACC
The DNA here is from genome assembly GCA_937001585.2 of Brachylomia viminalis. Taxonomy (NCBI): domain Eukaryota; kingdom Metazoa; phylum Arthropoda; class Insecta; order Lepidoptera; family Noctuidae; genus Brachylomia; species Brachylomia viminalis. Next base: position 15,396,616 of record OW443293.2, on the reverse strand, counting down.
AACTGGCGTGTGACTACAAAAGGCCCGCGCAGCCGCCCGCCTAGCTCGCTAGCCTTGGCTAGCGAGCTAGGCGTTGAGTTACTAATAAAAAGAAGCTTATCGAGCTTATTCATTTCAGATAACGTTTTAGAAAATTTCACGGTGATTTATAGCCTTTAATTCAAAATGTTACTAGAACTGAGGGGCAATTCTACTAATTTTAAGAACGTTCACAGTTTTGATCTCAGTCTCAATCTGTCAAAAGTATCTCTAATTTCCCATACATTTTGACAAGTATTAGACATTTTGTTTGTCGCTGAGATGAGACTGCGACTAGATTTTGAACGTTTTTAATTAGTAGAATAGGCTAGCTGATGTGTCGTAATAAATGCATTAATTTGCTTATTGTGCTCAGTTGAATTACACAACGCTGAATGTTGACCTTTCATTGCATAATCACACTGATTGACAAGAGTACAGCTGTTCCCACGGACTGACAATGAACTACCTACAGATAGATATTCACAATACGAAAAAACTATATTTTGTAAACATGTTCTTTCCAACGGCGCAATAGAATTTGTATGAACCAAACAAGAATAATTTGCATAATTTTATAGACGAAACTTTTTCAGAGGGTAGTAATCAGTTTTGAATCTTGTGCCTATTAGCTATGCAAAGGGGGCACAAAAGCGCTGAAAAGCGGCATAAAGCGAGTCGGTTTGTACGAACGTGCCGCGATGGCGCGCCGTGCGCGGCCGGGACTGCCGGGAGAGATGCGGGGCACCATGCGACGCAACATTTTCGTTCGCGGCGCAACCACACCCTCTCTGTGTATCCCAAGCCTGTTAATTAACAGAAACTTGACGCAGACATCGATTAAATGATTCCGTTATAATCATTAAGGATTAATTTAAAAACTGTGTTATTCCGTTGTGAAATTGCCGGATAGGAACTTTAGTCCCTCTTTTGTGTCTAGGCAACTTATTAATTACGTCACCGCAGTAGACCCCTTCATAATGGTATTGTAAAATTCGTTTCGGGCTAAGCTCGGCTATGTTGCGCATTCAGTCGATTCAATAAGGTTCCGATCTTGCTGAGTGGCACCATAAGTGAAAATCGATTCATCGTTCATCAGGGACAGACATTAAAGACACCGCGAACAATCGTACTGGGATTATAATTATTGTGCACGGTACCTTATACATGAAACCGCAAAAGGTCTGAATAAACGTTTTATTGCTGTACAATGATCAATGACTGCTAAAGATTAGCCCTTTGCGAATGGCGCTTACTTACCTACTCCCTGTTGAAAGAACAACGAATTTGTTTTATCATAATATTATAAATAGCTTGTGTATGTTTTAATGTAACCTTCACCAAAATTACACGTGTGTCGGGACCCCAATTATGTGACATTTATGGCAAATCAGTGTTCATCTTTAATACACTTGTATGTTTACAAACTCGGGCGACTTCTTACCTGCTTAATGGAGGTATTCAGGTAATCTAAGATTAGCTTCGTAACGCCACCTGTTACGTTGCATATCAAATACATAAGATTCCAAGCGCCCACTCACGTAACAAACGTACCTTTACAAATAACAAGTGAAAACAAACGGCTGCCATAATCTAAAAATAAGAAAAAGTATATTCTGAAAAATAACTGGTGTAGTTTACCCATTTGACATCTATTATACTAATTTATAACCGAAACGCCACTAAATTTCGGCACGGCAATATGAAAAACATACATATTACAGTGAACCGTTATGTTCTATTTTTATCGGGTATGAAAATATAACTCCCCCACACGTGGGCCAAAAAAACGCGACGAAGTGATTCGGTTTCGTGTCGTTATTATCGACTGGGCGCCTAAATAGGTATTAATGGTAAAGTGAAGTGAATGCGACACTGTCGTGATCATGATTCATGGAAGTGTGGTGCGTGCCGCGCCACCATGAGCCATGAGCGCAGGCTACGCCCACCTCGCTTACTTCACTACCTCGCCTCGCGCCCGTCCTCGTAACTTCTTAATCACTATACAAATTATCATTAAGACACTGGGTCATGGCCGCTGCCTTAATCTGCGGATACATCAAAAACAGATAAATCCCCTTTTTGAGCTTAGCAACATTGTAAACGTGTCCTGCACAAATAAAACAGATTATCCACATAAAACTGTGGTGGCAATCATCAACATTAAGTTCAATCCGTTCCTATAGAAATAGTGTCCACAGATTCATAATTTGACAGGACTAAAGTGTAAATTTCATGCATAATAAATTAATTTATTGAAGGTATAATCCGTTTAACCACGTGGATTGACAAACATATGGAAATCCGACGCCACGCCGCTCAAACCAAAACAGTAGTCGTATGAATGTATGCTAATAAGCCCCGAGTTACCCGGACACCGGCATTAGGTAAGCTTATTAGCCAATTAGTTCACATGCCCTTATACATAACGTACATAATACATAATCAGCCTATAATGTTCCCACCGCTGGGACACAGGCCTTCTCTCTGTGAGAGGGAATAGGCGTAATCCACCACGCGGGCCCAGTGCGGGTCGGTGGATGTCACATGTCTCCGAATTTTTGGTTCTAGGTCATTTCCTCACGATGTTTTCTTTCACCGTTTTGTCATGCCTTTATATCTAACTACACAAATTTGATTAGGGAATTAAGATAGTATTTTAATTAGTTATGTTAATTGAAGTTTATTTGTCTATAAATAACAGCGTTAAGTCAGAAGTAGCCGGATCTTAGCTGTGTAGTAATTGCCTAGTTTTCCCAAATAAGTGGCGAACTTAGCTTTATGGCGAACTTAAGTGAGGAAGTTTGTCGGGCGGCGCCGGCCCGGCTGCGTCGAGAGCCTCGCGTCGCCTCGCCCGCCGGTCGCCGCTGCAGCCCCCGATAATTCCGACTTGCCTCTTATATTATGTACGAGTATGTAATATAGTAAAAAGAGTACCATCCCCCAATCCCTACATCTACAATTTGTATTCTAGCAACTCTAAGCCCCCAAAATCACAAAATTGAATACAACATAGAAAACACGCTAAAATATTCAAACAAGAAAAACGTTCTGAAACTTCTTCTGTTTCTCTCACAGAACTATTCTTTAGTCGTTTACAATTATAATGTCAAATAGTTCCGAACAAGCGGAATCCCCAAATTCTGTGAAACCGCGAGCGCGCCACAGTCTTCCAATAATCACATCTCACTTACATGAACGTTCGCTAAATTACTATTGTTTGTACTTTGAATCTTTCTTGTAATGTTACGAATGTAGAAGTTCCATTTTCAACTTTAGATTAACAAATAAAGTTGTTGGGACTGTTTATCTTTTAAGACAGGTAGGTTGTGTATATGCTCAATTTGTAACAGTCAAAGAGTAACCACTAATTATTAAGCCCTACCTTAGGATATAATAGGTGGCGGGAGTTAGTTTGTTACCTACATTGGTTGACACCGGGTGTGCCCCCCCCCCCCCCCTCGCTCCCCCTGAGGGTAGCGATGTGGAGGTCGGGGCTTGCGTGCTTGCGGCCACTATCACTACCTAAGGTGTCGGTATTTCCCATTCCTGACACCCGAGTTTGTTTTGCGACAATGCTCGCTCATCCACAATTTAATTCTACGTATAAAATATTCCGAGCGTTTTGCTTTAGCTTTGTTACCTCACGTATCAAGCAAGGAATGTAATTAAACAAATCATTTCAGACTTCAGTTCGTGTGTCGCCATATTCCCTGTAAAAGTACACTATGAAGGACATGTTTTCCATAAGATTCCCATGGAACTTGCCAAAGGGAATCAAATCACTGAGCAGGCTCGTACCATCGAGACCTAATCCATCGCTCTCTATTAGGCGAAATTGGGTAACAACTGACAGTTTGATAAGTAAATTGAAAACATGTTGATTAAATTCTGTAAAACAGAGCTCTTCAAAGACTTGTTTATTATTTTCAAAAGTTTTCTTTAGTACGTCGCGGTATCCTACATACCTTCGATTGGATATGAGGTTGGTTGCGACACAACAAAATAAACTACATATTTCCCCACTGTCTAGAATTGGGTATTGTGGCTTATTGACATCGTTTTCCACTGGCGTGCTGCAAAACCTATTTTCGATTTCCTATTTCTCAATTCAATTCAACCCCTCAGATCACAACTTCCGTGAAAACTACTAAAAGTACTCATTGTCGACAAATACAGCAATGTATTGTTATAATACTTAGGTACAAGGTCTCTCAGGCTCTTTTCTTAAGAAATAAATAGGTGTTGGGAAAGGCTGCACAGATTGCTATTAGGCTACTTTACCATAATAACAAAAAGCTGTCGGGTCCGGCAGTCGACCCGTGCGGCCAATCGCCGTGTGAGTCACGTCACTTTTCAGTCAGGGCTCACCCCTAGCACGAATATAAGTCCTGTTATGTTTTAGTTCTATCAAACAGTTCGGTTTTACAATACATTTTAGGACATCTTTATAATGAGGATAAAAGCGATGCTTTTGGCATGTTTTGCGATTTTTCCAAGCCATACAATTGTGTGTTTCACGGAATCCAGAACCCCTCTCTGGATCTTATTACTTCTTTCTTAAGTATTCAGAGAGTTGATGTGAACGGATTTTTTTTTTCCATTTTTATTTCATACTTATAAACATGATAATTATATGTTGTTTGCTGACGACACTTCACTTTTATTTAAACTCATACGTCAGCAGCTGGTTACTACCAATGTAAATAGCGTCATCTCAAAAGTTTTTACTTAGCTAGTTTAATGTTAATAACCTATTTCTTAACGAGAAAAAAACTATTATTATTTATCAAGTTTACGACACCTCATGTTAGACAAGTAAAAACTAGTGTCCTCATAAAGGGTGGAAGACTTGAAACCCGAAGATACCACAGCATCTTTTGGCATAACTTTGGATGCCAAGCTTCGATGGTAAATGAATAAAGAAAGATAAATGGTCAAAAAAGCTTAGCTGTGCAGCATACGCCGCGCGCCGTTGGAAAAATTCGTAATTTAACTGATTTAGAGACAGCTCGTTTAGTATACTTTAGTTATTTTCATAGTGTTATGTCGTACGGTATTCTGTTGTGGGGAAATGCCGCCGATATTCAGACCAGTTTTGTTTTATGTACAAAAAAGGGCAATTCGTTCAATTTACAATTCCCAGACACCAGAGACAATTTTACGGATTAAGACATTTATTTCTCAAAAGATTACATTGATTACAGAGAAAATACAATGATAAGTAAACAAAATAGCCGATTAACGTTTATGTAGGGTGGATGTTAAAAATGTTAGTGGAGATTGTGTATAGTGAGTGCGCGCATATGTTGCGGTGCGAATAAAGCTTGTTTGTTAAGGCCTATGGCACAGTGCGTTTGAATAAGCGAGAATTGAAGTGTTTTGTACATTGTTTTAGGTTTATACAAATAAAATGGTGCTTTTCGTAAGAAGTAAACTGGTGTAGGATATTCAGTTTAACGTTAGTTTTCGTAGTGTTAGTAAAATTTACAATTTTATAAATCGTTCTATTAATGAAAGATCCTTCAAAATGTGGCGTTTCAATAGTTTCTAAAATGTTGATAAGCTTTTAGTTACTTTGTGTATTTGGGTAATTTTCATAAATTCTGGGCCTCTTCGTACAGAATGCTCTTTTGTTCCGTAGTTAGTTCTAGGTGGTTTCAAACGGATATTATTTACCTGTCTAGTATTACGTTTGTGGTGGTCTATATTTTTGGTAAATGTTGTTTGCGAGTGAATAAGTGATAGTGTATAATTTTTCTAATCAGGATGCACGTGTTGTATTTATATCGTTGCGATAAATTCATTAGTCCAGTTTCCTTATATTTTTTTATGGTCGCTGTTAGGTTAGGTGTTTTAATTACTTTATTCTGTGATCTCTGTAGATTATTTAAGTTGCTCTTAGCTTTTGATCCTCATAATTCAATTAGATAATCCAGATCAGGCTTGACCAAAGAAGTATAGATTGTGCATCGCACATGTTTGGGCTAGCATTGAGATATAGGCCGCAGGGCACCTGATAGTAAAAGCATTTTGCTTTGATTTTTTCGATATATGGCTTCCATATAAGTCTACTGTCAAGAAGTAGGCCCAGATATTTTTCTTAGTTTGTTTTGTTTATTATTTCACCGTTAATTGTTAATGGACTTATAGTCCATGAAAAATAACAAACAACAATTAAAAAATGATACGTATCTATATTTTTTTTTGTTTTAAGATGTTAAAATAATATAATTGGTTTTTGAAGTATTTATGGTCAACAAATTTAACTGGAACCAAGTGTATAAGATGTCCAAATCATGTTGTGCTTCATTCATAACCACATTTATCGAATCACCAAAATAGAACAGGCTGGTATCGTCAGCGTACAAAGTAATTTCTCTCTTTAGCCCAATCTTGTGTATACTATTTATATAAATTAAGAATAGTAATGGACCCAAAATCGAGCCTTGGGGCACGCCACAGGTAATTCATTTAATTCAGCTAATTAAGTCTAGGTGTGCTTTGATGGTTACCGATTTTAATCATTTGGGTTCTATTTGTAAGATATGATTTTAAATATCGTATGCTTTAACTGTAACACCGAAATCTTTCAGTTTTTGTAATATTTTTCATGGCTGATGGTATCAAATGCCTTTCTAAGATCAATAAATATTCCTATGCCTATTTTTCGATGATCGATATTGATGATCAGTAGGTCAACAGTCGCAGAGATAGTATTGGAATTTGGTCTGAAGCCGTATTGTTTTTTTAAATAGGAAGTCAGTGTCAGTTAGAAATTGGCATAAGCAGATATTATAGAACTTTTTCATAGATTTTACTGGGTAGCACGCTAATAGGTCTTTAATTACTTGGATCCATTTTGCTTCCCGATTTAAATATGGTACTTACCTTCGCACGTTTAAGAGAATAAGGAAAATATCCTACTTTAAGCATTTATACATGCAGTTTGTTATTAGGTTTTTGCTATTAAATCTTTAACACATTTTAAAATTGTGTTAATACCATCTAAACCAGTAGTTGAGCTCCTTAAGTTCTGAGTTGAGCTGCACGATTACTGACAAATGCGTGCACTGACTGGACATATCCACTCAATCTGTGTGGTTCTTTCCTCAAAAGACCACTTCAGACACCAATCTACATGGTCTTTACATGATCTGACTAAGCTTATGTCTGGACTTTAAAAGAGACTGTGACCTCTGAGTTTGTTTTTCGGTCTTTCTTCTCATAGTAGTTAGTTAGGAAACACCGAACCCATATAGTTTTAAAACATAAGTTATTTTTGAACAATTTACAGAAATAAATATAATTTATTATCATTTAGTCAAATTCCTTTACCACACACAATGACTCCCTCAGATCATATAAACATACTCAATGATAACTCACTCGCTAAACCTTCTAGCAAAAACGTATCGATTTTTTGCAAAAAAATCGATTCACCGTTCCCAGCATAGATTCCCAGGGTGCATTATTAATTGTTCTTACACCTGCCAATATGAGCCCGTTGGTAATTGTTAAATGTAGGTGTGACACACAGAAAGGTTTGCGTGCGCGGTTTGGTTCGGTCTTTCTTCTTAGAGTTGTCCGATAGGAAACGCCGACCTCATCTAAAAAAATAAAATAAAAAAATATGATTATATTATATCTAATGTAAAAAAATATGATTGACGTGTAAAAGTGTTTATACAAACCTACTTATAGGATATGTTGACGTTCAGAGCTTAGTTATTAACATCAAAATTTGAATTTTAGACAGATTTACCATAATGCATATTACATCCGGAGCTTACTAGTTAACGAGCTCTCCGGGTCTCCGACGTTCAAACCTATTGTAATATCTAATCACTAAACGGGTATCCAATTAGGACAAGACTTCGATATCATTTTCGAAGTGCGAGAATGTTACAATTAAGATATACATTAATATGGCCATCCCTTTGAAGGTGGTGTGTGCCGACAGTTATGATACAGATTTAATCAACAATAAAATTGGAGTTGTGTCGACAGTTTGTGCCTAGAATGTTCTAACAGACTTATGTCCGGTTTCTAAGTTATTGTACAAATTTATTTATTTACTTATTTGGGGCTCGTGGCTATGTATAACAGCCGCACGAGTCGATCGATCAGGTTAAGCTACGCTTGCCGCGGTCGGCCCGTGGATGGATGACCATCTTTACCATCATACCGAGACCCCTCCGTCCCTTGGAAAGCGCGTTAAGCGGTTGGTCCCGGCTGTCATTCGTAGATCTTTGACAGTCGTTACGGGTCGTCAGATGTCCGAAAGTCTGACAACCAGTCTTACCAAGGAGTATAGTGTTACCCAGTAACTGGGTTAAGGAAGTCAGATAGGCAGTCGCTCTACGTATAATACTGTTATTTAGCTGCATCTGGTTAGACTGGAAGCCGACCCCAAAAAAAACAAAGGAGACACAGATTCTACAATAGAAATCACAATAGTACAAAAGGTTCTTTTACGTCTGCTCCTTCAATAAATGGAGACCACAGCTTGCAATTTTATTGTAACTAGGTATAAACAGGATAAAATAAAAATTGTTACATATACACATTTGTTGAGTATAATTAATAATAATTACTTATTCCACATTGTCGGCTATTGAAGGGAAAAAATATAGTTACATATTTAGATATTCTCAACCGGAATCTCTCCATTCGACAGGGTACATAATCTTGACATATGCGTAAATGAAATGTCAGTATTGAATCATTAGCAATATCTGACGAGCTCAAAAAATAGACATTAATTATCCATCATAATCTATGATCAATTTACCTAAATTGCTAAAATGAAAGAAGCTCTATCTCTTTTTTTCAGTCGTTTTTGCCAAAACAGCACTATATGCAAATATACTCCGAATATTTATTTGATAATCAATTAAAGATTCTGGACCCCAAAACCAGCCCGAAATAAATCTAAAACAGCTGATAACGGTAATGATAAATGATAAATGACTTTATTTCTGTAAGTAGGTTTTTACAAACACTTTTACACGTCAATCATATTTTTTTTTAAACTAGATGAGGTCGGCGTTTCCTATCTGACTACTCTGAGAAGAAAGGCCGAAACAAACTCAGAGGTCACAGTCTCTTTTAAAGTCCAGACAGAATCTTGGTCAGATCATGTGAAGGCTATGTAGATCGGTGTCTGAAATGGTCTTTTGAGGAAAGAACCACACAGATTGAGTGGACCTGTCCAGTCAGTGCACGCAATTGTCAGCAATCGTGCAGCTCAACTCAGAACTTAAGGAGCTCAACGATTCGACGAACAATACCAAAGAAAAGACATTTGAGTAGGCCGCACAAGTTACTCAAACTGCCAGATCATGATTACACTAAGAGTAAAAATACAAAAAAAAGCAATGACCAACATAGTTCTCACGTTCACAATAGTTAAAATAATAGCATAATACTTTACAAGTAAATACTCTTGTCATAGTATATGTATATAAAATTCATTAATGTCAATGTGTATATAAAATCCGGACATAATCATTGAGGACCATGCAGATTGGTGTCTGAAATGGACTTTTGAGAAAAGAACCACACAGATTGAGTGGACCTGTCCAGACAGTGCACGCATTTGTCAGTAACCGTGCAGCTCGACTCAGAACTTAAGGAGCTCAACGATTCGACGAACAATACCAAAGAAAGGACATTTGGGTAGGCCACATAAACTACTCAAACTGCCAGAACATGATTCAAACTGGAACAATTTTAATAAAAAATAATACAAGCTTATTTGCCTAGAATAGTATATACTCCTTTTATAGTATACATGGCAGTGTCCTGTGATAAACTAAGCTAATTGATTCAATGAAAATTTTATCAAGAATGAACATGAATTAGACTTTTTTCGGATTTTTTATAAAACCTACGTTCCTTCGGTAAAAAAGTATACGTTAAATCATTAAAGAGTATGTGTAGACAAAGCTGGGCCGTTTCGTTTACAGAAAATTATGTTTGTTTTTTATTTTTATTAAAGATGGGTTTGCTCTTGACTATAGTCTAGATCAGAGGATTTCATTGCTTTCCGTCCTCAGGCGGATTTCAAGGCAATAATCCTTAAAGCTTCGTACAAAGAATGATAATCTAAAGCTACATAGAATGGATACCGTCTGACGTCCATGGTACTGTTAGATATTGAAGGCACGGCCTTAAGAAAATGGTTACGTAAGCTAGTATTCTCCGAATTTATATTGCTATAAATTCACGAAAATGGCAGATTGTGTTATCTTTATATTAAAGACTGGACATTTTATCTGTTATTTGACTTATTTAATTGTCACTTCAAATTGACGCTTATTTCTCGTTATCATGCTAAGAGTTCCTGTAGAATTATTTGAAGCAATTGCTTTCTCGTTTGCGGAGTCTTTGATGTCCCCACCGTAGGTACGAATAAGTAAGTAGTAGATAAAAGTTTATCATGAAAAACTATGCTTAAAGTTTTATTTGATGGAATTTAGCCAGACAGAATTTAACACAGGGTTTAATCTTTCCTTACAATTAAATACTTATAGGGAAGTAAGAAAAAAATACTGAACCATGTAGCCTACGCCAGTTCTAAAATTAGTAGCCGCTAATATGTTGGTACTCGTTTACAAGTTCTTCGGCAGCCGTCTTGTAAATAGCGGCTGAGCGTATATAATCCTAGTTTCAAAGATACTTATTAGAGGCGTGTGCACACACAGAACACTCCACACGAGTTAACAGAAAAGATCCAAAGACGAATGCCACGCACGTCCATTTACAGACAGATCGACAGACACATTAAGTAAGTATAAGACATCAGAATATCTAGATATAGATACGACTAATCGTATACAGTATGTTAGGTTAAACGAGGGACCTAGTTTAAGGGGTATAGTACACTCGCTTAGTACAATGAACAGCTTTACTATGGTATCAACTCCAAAATATGAAAAAAAAAAACTGTGCCATTTTTGATCGTGTTTGTTACCAGAACTCGTATTGGAATGGTATTCACAATGGATAACTTCTTCGACAGCTCGGTTGCTTGGTTCTTAATTTGTGGCTTCCACATCCAGACAATTTTTAATAACTACACAACACCGGTATTCACTTATTTGCACGTTTCTTGAGAGTTTTATGGGACCGCCATGTAGACGTGTCCACTAGCGATAGCGGTTGCGAGAGAGGACCAGATTTTTTTAAATATATATCAGTGTTAATCCCATCGTAAAAGTTGTTCATTGTCATGAGTACTAAGTGAGTGTTCCCTTAAAGTAGTATCTCGTTTAACCTTCTTTCGTTTATTCTGTAGATACTAGAATTAAACAACACTTTTCAAACCCCGGTTCATGATCACAGAATTCTCCTATTAAAGATTGCTTTTGAATTTGGACCATAAATTGCACCGCTGTCAGCCGTACATCGAACGAGTCCAATTAGCTAAAACAGAGAGTCTAAAAATAATGTAAAACCTGAACTCGTATTTTAATTGGGTTGTTTGAAGTATGAGACACGTTCATTTCACAAATAAGGCAGCTTTGATGGGCGCAAATGTTTGAATAAATGTCACGCTGCAGTGGTAACCGCAATACTGTTACTTTATCAAAACCCGTTAAGGAAGGCAAACACAAACCGCTATTATATGCCTCAGAAAACTATTTTATTTTAATCTGAAAAATGAACAGTTTTGTTAGAGCCCTATTTTATTCTACCGCCGTCGAAGAACAATGAAAGTGCAAACCGTTGGTGAATACAGAAGTCTATTAAAAGTGACCATTCATGCGAACACTGCACCTTCTTCATGTTCGGTTGTCCGGGGCCTAACACGCAATTAGGACGGTACGTTGACCGGAAAACCGCGTCTCTCTATGCATGAAACCTCATATCTAACCTCGCAGATACCTATAACCCTTAACATGTCATACACGAGGTATCTCGCTCGGAAACGGTTGGTTGCTGGCAGGCATGTATCTCCAAAGAACAAGGATTATACCTATTCGCGGTGTAGCGGATAAATTTACCAAAAAAAAAAATATTAACCGTTCCTACAACATTAATTTGCCCAGTCACTGTCAAGCTACGAAAGTTCAGCGAAGACGCGAGTTTCTCTTAAAAAGAAAATGATATTTCACTGTCTTAATATTATGTTAATTTAAAAAGAGCGAAGAGGACTGCGGGTTTCAACCTAAGAACCATATATAAAAAATGTTCAAGCGATTTAACATTAAAGTAACAAAAAGTTGAATTGTTATAAATAATTGCGATGGCAGAGCATCAATAAGAGAATAAACTATAAATCTCATAAATATATTTATCTAGTTTGCTGAAGGTCGCAACTCAATTTCAGCCAACTCCATGGATAAAACGAAAGTTTACGATCTCCGCCTTAAAACATGGCATACCTCCTTACTCTACTTATTCAACATGAAAGTTTTTTATGTGAGGCGGCCTCGTCGTTTTCATAAGAATTCAGTTGCTGCTACAAGTCGCGGGAAAAATTGGTAGATAGACAGATCTTGATATATGGCGCAGTGTTTGTTTCGAACCAGTCCCACCTGTTTCACGAGCTTTACGAGCGGGATTAAAAAAGAAACGGGGCGCTTGTATCAGCTCCCAACGGAGCGCGCGCAAAAAAGAAATGGGGCGCTTGTATCAGCTCCCAACGGAGCGCGCGCAAAAACTGAGAGCGGAACATTTTACAAGTGTTCCCGTATGCATCGCGCAGTTTTAAAGTAAAAAAGGAAATTGCCACACAATAGGGGAGCGGTTTTAATTGTGGAAGTAGGTTAAGGTACAATGTCATTCGTCAGATGTTACAGATTACATTCTCCTCTGCCGGTGATCTAGGAAATGAAGTTGCGCTGTCCGATGGGCATATGGTATGAATAAAAGTACTATTGGCTAACCATATAGTCTGTGGTTCGTCAACAGACAGTAGACTCGTTGTTGTAAACCGTAGACAGTTTCTCTGTCTACGTTGTAAACTAACAGATAAGCTTGACACCAATGACTTATCATAGCTTGGCACGGTCTATTCGACTAAACATGCCCTAAACAGGCAAAACATGGACTGTACATTAAACCACCAACTTTTACAACTGGTATCACCTATATTTTCTGCAAATAAATTATTCTTATTCTTATATGATTCTTAATTACTTACCTACCATTTTTTTTTAATGTTTACATTTGAAAAAAAAATAATAGGTAATTAAGTACCTACCAAACATTTTATTAGAACTATAAACTATTTATGCGGTATATTTAATTATAAGCTGCCGTGACTCCGAATACTAAATCTTAATATTATAATTAAATAGCTATGCTGAAACTATTTTTACATAATAATCATAAACTTTAGAACGCATTTTGGCTCCACCCTGAAAATAATAAAAATAAGTAGTAAAATGCTTCCATTCCATTACTTTTACTGACTTTCATATATTCAAATAGACCGCTTTTATGATTTGTGGAAGTGATTTTTATCTGCTTATTGAGAAATGTCACTTCATTTCCATAAAAAGAAGTTACAAAAAGTTTTTATTCCCCAAATTAAATTAATTTCCTTAAACACACTACTTAAACGCTTTTCTAGAATGTCTTTTTCAATACAATATTTCTGAAAGTCCCTTTGTGTTTTGGATATAAAATCAACTGAAAATATTTCGCCGTGTAGAGTATTTTAGATACACATACGTTCAGTAACAATTTCCTCTCTGGGGTGCCCCACGTATTAGATATCGATTCGACACCGTACCGAGAAAAAGGGTCAGCAAAACATCATATACATCTTTTAAACTGAGGTAAGAAATATGTGATTTCACTTCATCTCTTGCCGAAACGGTGAGATGGTACTTTTTTTAATTACTTGCGCCGAATGGCTTGTTAATCGCAACATTTGTTTTTCAAAAGTGCAGGGGCCTATTTCATATAGCTGGCAATGCGAAATATTTGTTAAAATTTACACATTTTAACGACACGTCTGATGCTGTTTAATAAAGCCTTAAATTATGATAGAAAGGTCCGAAAATTGCCCCTGGTTTATAGGACATTTAGGATGCTCCAGCAAGAAAACAAAATGGTCATTGTCTCGTTCAGAGCATCACATTCATTTGTTCCATAACTTGGCTTTAAAAAAATCCCTAATCTTCTCTTAATCATCACAGTTAATTCGTAAAAACATTTTAATTGATCGTATTACAGCTTATTTAATTTAAAAAATATTTGAGCTCCAGCTACCGAATCTTAATTTATACCTGATCCTGGCGTGCTAAATGATATAGTAATTAATTGTAAAAGTCTCGTATTGTATTATTTTTTAGTTGACATTATTAAACCTCCAGCTCCGGTAAAATAAACAAAAAATATACTATTATTACCGTTTAGTTTTAACGAGCACATCAGAATTAACTAAATAATGAATCTTAAAACAAAACTGGGTGTTTCTAATTCACAAAGAAGCCAACAGATGGCACTGAGCCACTATGGCACCGAGGGCGTAATTAGCAAGATTATGATAAATTGGAATAATTAGTTAGTTACTTAAGCCCTGGCCAAACTGAAGTGTACCGGATATAGTTTTAAGAGGCAGCGTCATGGAGCTTTTTAAGAGGTAGCGACACAGAGATTTTTAAGAGGTAGCGACATAGAGCTTTTTAAGAGGCAGCGTCATAGAGCTTTTTAAGAGGCAGCGTCATAGAGCTTTTTAAGAGGCAGCGTCATAGAGCTTTTTAAGAGGCAGCGTCATAGAGCTTTTTAAGAGGTAGCGACATAGAGCTTTTTAAGAGGCAGCGTCATAGAGCTTTTTAAGAGGCAGCGTCATAGAGCTTTTTAAGAGGTAGCGACATAGAGCTTTTTAAGAGGTAGCGACATAGAGCTTTTTAAGAGGTAGCGTCATTGAGCTTTTTAAGAGGTAGCGACATAGAGCTATTCAAGAGGCAGCGTCATTGAGCTTTTTAAGAGGCTGCGTCATGGAGCTTTTTAAGAGGCAGCGTCGTCATAGAGCTTTTTAAGAGGCAGCGTCATAGAGCTTTTTAAGAGGCAGCGTCATAGAGCTATTCAAGAGGTAGCGTCATAGAGCTTTTTAAGAGGTAGCGACATAGAGCTTTTTAAGAGGCAGCGTCATTGAGCTTTTTAAGAGGCTGCGTCATGGAGCTTTTTAAGAGGCAGCGTCGTCATAGAGCTTTTTAAGAGGCAGCGTCATAGAGCTTTTTAAGAGGCTGCGTCATAGAGCTATTCAAGAGGTAGCGTCATAGAGCTTTTTAAGAGGTAGCGACATAGAGCTATTCAAGAGGCAGCGTCATTGAGCTTTTTAAGAGGCTGCGTCATGGAGCTTTTTAAGAGGCAGCGTCGTCATAGAGCTTTTTAAGAGGCAGCGTCATAGAGCTTTTTAAGAGGCAGCGTCATAGAGCTATTCAAGAGGTAGCGTCATAGAGCTTTTTAAGAGGTAGCGACATAGAGCTTTTTAAGAGGTAGCGACATAGAGCTATTCAAGAGGTAGCGTCATAGAGCTTTTTAAGAGGTAGCGACATAGAGCTTTTTAAGAGGCAGCGTCATTGAGCTTTTTAAGAGGCTGCGTCATGGAGCTTTTTAAGAGGCAGCGTCGTCATAGAGCTTTTTAAGAGGCAGCGTCATAGAGCTTTTTAAGAGGCTGCGTCATAGAGCTATTCAAGAGGTAGCGTCATAGAGCTTTTTAAGAGGTAGCGACATAGAGCTATTCAAGAGGCAGCGTCATTGAGCTTTTTAAGAGGCTGCGTCATGGAGCTTTTTAAGAGGCAGCGTCGTCATAGAGCTTTTTAAGAGGCAGCGTCATAGAGCTTTTTAAGAGGCTGCGTCATAGAGCTATTCAAGAGGTAGCGTCATAGAGCTTTTTAAGAGGTAGCGACATAGAGCTATTCAAGAGGCAGCGTCATTGAGCTTTTTAAGAGGCTGCGTCATGGAGCTTTTTAAGAGGCAGCGTCGTCATAGAGCTTTTTAAGAGGCAGCGTCATAGAGCTTTTTAAGAGGCAGCGTCATAGAGCTATTCAAGAGGTAGCGTCATAGAGCTTTTTAAGAGGTAGCGACATAGAGCTTTTTAAGAGGTAGCGACATAGAGCTATTCAAGAGGTAGCGTCATAGAGCTTTTTAAGAGGTAGCGACATAGAGCTTTTTAAGAGGTAGCGACATAGAGCTTTTTAAGAGGCAGCGTCATAGAGCTTTTTAAGAGGCAGCGTCAAAGAGCTATTCAAGCGGTAGCGTCATAGAGCTTTTTAAGAGGTAGCGACATAGAGATTTTTAATAGGCAGCGTCATAGAGCTTTTTAAGAGGTAGCGACATAGAGCTTTTTAAGAGGCAGCGTCATTGAGCTTTTTAAGAGGTAGCGACATAGAGCTATTCAAGAGGCAGCGTCATAGAGCTTTTTAAGAGGTAGCGACATAGAGCTTTTTAAGAGGCAGCGTCATTGAGCTTTTTAAGAGGTAGCGACATAGAGCTATTCAAGAGGCAGCGTCATTGAGCTTTTTAAGAGGCAGCGTCATAGAGCTTTTTAAGAGGCAGCGTCAAAGAGCTATTCAAGCGGTAGCGTCATAGAGCTTTTTAAGAGGTAGCGTCGTCATAGAGCTTTTTAAGAGGCAGCGTCGTCATAGAGCTTTTTAAGAGGCAGCGTCATAGAGCTTTTTAAGAGGCAGCGTCATAGAGCTATTCAAGAGGTAGCGTCATAGAGCTTTTTAAGAGGTAGCGACATAGAGCTTTTTAAGAGGTAGCGACATAGAGCTATTCAAGAGGCAGCGACATAGAGCTTTTTAAGAGGCAGCGTCATAGAGCTTTTTAAGAGGCAGCGTCAAAGAGCTATTCAAGCGGTAGCGTCATAGAGCTTTTTAAGAGGTAGCGACATAGAGATTTTTAATAGGCAGCGTCATAGAGCTTTTTAAGAGGTAGCGACATAGAGCTTTTTAAGAGGCAGCGTCATTGAGCTTTTTAAGAGGCTGCGTCATGGAGCTTTTTAAGAGGCAGCGTCGTCATAGAGCTTTTTAAGAGGCAGCGTCATAGAGCTTTTTAAGAGGCAGCGTCATAGAGCTATTCAAGAGGTAGCGTCATAGAGCTTTTTAAGAGGTAGCGACATAGAGCTTTTTAAGAGGTAGCGACATAGAGCTATTCAAGAGGCAGCGTCATTGAGCTTTTTAAGAGGCTGCGTCATGGAGCTTTTTAAGAGGCAGCGTCGTCATAGAGCTTTTTAAGAGGCAGCGTCATAGAGCTTTTTAAGAGGCAGCGTCATAGAGCTATTCAAGAGGTAGCGTCATAGAGCTTTTTAAGAGGTAGCGACATAGAGCTTTTTAAGAGGTAGCGACATAGAGCTATTCAAGAGGCAGCGACATAGAGCTTTTTAAGAGGCAGCGTCATAGAGCTTTTTAAGAGGCAGCGTCAAAGAGCTATTCAAGCGGTAGCGTCATAGAGCTTTTTAAGAGGTAGCGACATAGAGATTTTTAATAGGCAGCGTCATAGAGCTTTTTAAGAGGTAGCGACATAGAGCTTTTTAAGAGGCAGCGTCATTGAGCTTTTTAAGAGGCTGCGTCATGGAGCTTTTTAAGAGGCAGCGTCGTCATAGAGCTTTTTAAGAGGCAGCGTCATAGAGCTTTTTAAGAGGCAGCGTCATAGAGCTATTCAAGAGGTAGCGTCATAGAGCTTTTTAAGAGGTAGCGACATAGAGCTTTTTAAGAGGTAGCGACATAGAGCTATTCAAGAGGCAGCGTCATTGAGCTTTTTAAGAGGCTGCGTCATGGAGCTTTTTAAGAGGCAGCGTCGTCATAGAGCTTTTTAAGAGGCAGCGTCATAGAGCTTTTTAAGAGGCAGCGTCATAGAGCTATTCAAGAGGTAGCGTCATAGAGCTTTTTAAGAGGTAGCGACATAGAGCTTTTTAAGAGGTAGCGACATAGAGCTATTCAAGAGGCAGCGACATAGAGCTTTTTAAGAGGCAGCGTCATTGAGCTTTTTAAGAGGTAGCGACATAGAGCTATTCAAGAGGCAGCGTCATTGAGCTTTTTAAGAGGCAGCGTCATAGAGCTTTTTAAGAGGCAGCGTCAAAGAGCTATTCAAGCGGTAGCGTCATAGAGCTTTTTAAGAGGTAGCGTCGTCATAGAGCTTTTTAAGAGGCAGCGTCGTCATAGAGCTTTTTAAGAGGCAGCGTCATAGAGCTTTTTAAGAGGCAGCGTCATAGAGCTATTCAAGAGGTAGCGTCATAGAGCTTTTTAAGAGGTAGCGACATAGAGCTTTTTAAGAGGTAGCGACATAGAGCTATTCAAGAGGCAGCGACATAGAGCTTTTTAAGAGGCAGCGTCATAGAGCTTTTTAAGAGGCAGCGTCAAAGAGCTATTCAAGCGGTAGCGTCATAGAGCTTTTTAAGAGGTAGCGACATAGAGATTTTTAATAGGCAGCGTCATAGAGCTTTTTAAGAGGTAGCGACATAGAGCTTTTTAAGAGGCAGCGTCATTGAGCTTTTTAAGAGGCTGCGTCATGGAGCTTTTTAAGAGGCAGCGTCGTCATAGAGCTTTTTAAGAGGCAGCGTCATAGAGCTTTTTAAGAGGCAGCGTCATAGAGCTATTCAAGAGGTAGCGTCATAGAGCTTTTTAAGAGGTAGCGACATAGAGCTTTTTAAGAGGTAGCGACATAGAGCTATTCAAGAGGCAGCGTCATTGAGCTTTTTAAGAGGCTGCGTCATGGAGCTTTTTAAGAGGCAGCGTCGTCATAGAGCTTTTTAAGAGGCAGCGTCATAGAGCTTTTTAAGAGGCTGCGTCATAGAGCTATTCAAGAGGTAGCGTCATAGAGCTTTTTAAGAGGTAGCGACATAGAGCTATTCAAGAGGCAGCGTCATTGAGCTTTTTAAGAGGCTGCGTCATGGAGCTTTTTAAGAGGCAGCGTCGTCATAGAGCTTTTTAAGAGGCAGCGTCATAGAGCTTTTTAAGAGGCAGCGTCATAGAGCTATTCAAGAGGTAGCGTCATAGAGCTTTTTAAGAGGTAGCGACATAGAGCTTTTTAAGAGGTAGCGACATAGAGCTATTCAAGAGGTAGCGTCATAGAGCTTTTTAAGAGGTAGCGACATAGAGCTTTTTAAGAGGTAGCGACATAGAGCTTTTTAAGAGGCAGCGTCATAGAGCTTTTTAAGAGGCAGCGTCAAAGAGCTATTCAAGCGGTAGCGTCATAGAGCTTTTTAAGAGGTAGCGACATAGAGATTTTTAATAGGCAGCGTCATAGAGCTTTTTAAGAGGTAGCGACATAGAGCTTTTTAAGAGGCAGCGTCATTGAGCTTTTTAAGAGGTAGCGACATAGAGCTATTCAAGAGGCAGCGTCATAGAGCTTTTTAAGAGGTAGCGACATAGAGCTTTTTAAGAGGCAGCGTCATTGAGCTTTTTAAGAGGTAGCGACATAGAGCTATTCAAGAGGCAGCGTCATTGAGCTTTTTAAGAGGCAGCGTCATAGAGCTTTTTAAGAGGCAGCGTCAAAGAGCTATTCAAGCGGTAGCGTCATAGAGCTTTTTAAGAGGTAGCGTCGTCATAGAGCTTTTTAAGAGGCAGCGTCGTCATAGAGCTTTTTAAGAGGCAGCGTCATAGAGCTTTTTAAGAGGCAGCGTCATAGAGCTATTCAAGAGGTAGCGTCATAGAGCTTTTTAAGAGGTAGCGACATAGAGCTTTTTAAGAGGTAGCGACATAGAGCTATTCAAGAGGTAGCGTCATAGAGCTTTTTAAGAGGTAGCGACATAGAGCTTTTTAAGAGGTAGCGACATAGAGCTATTCAAGAGGCAGCGACATAGAGCTTTTTAAGAGGCAGCGTCATAGAGCTTTTTAAGAGGCAGCGTCAAAGAGCTATTCAAGCGGTAGCGTCATAGAGCTTTTTAAGAGGTAGCGACATAGAGATTTTTAATAGGCAGCGTCATAGAGCTTTTTAAGAGGTAGCGACATAGAGCTTTTTAAGAGGCAGCGTCATTGAGCTTTTTAAGAGGTAGCGACATAGAGCTATTCAAGAGGCAGCGTCATTGAGCTTTTTAAGAGGCAGCGTCATAGAGCTTTTTAAGAGGCAGCGTCAAAGAGCTATTCAAGCGGTAGCGTCATAGAGCTTTTTAAGAGGTAGCGACATAGAGATTTTTAATAGGCAGCGTCATTGAGCTTTTTAAGAGGTAGCGACATAGAGCTATTCAAGAGGCAGCGTCATAGAGCTTTTTAAGAGGTAGCGACATAGAGCTTTTTAAGAGGCAGCGTCATTGAGCTTTTTAAGAGGTAGCGACATAGAGCTATTCAAGAGGCAGCGTCATTGAGCTTTTTAAGAGGCAGCGTCATAGAGCTTTTTAAGAGGCAGCGTCAAAGAGCTATTCAAGCGGTAGCGTCATAGAGCTTTTTAAGAGGTAGCGACATAGAGATTTTTAATAGGCAGCGTCATAGAGCTTTTTAAGAGGTAGCGACATAGAGCTTTTTAAGAGGCAGCGTCATTGAGCTTTTTAAGAGGTAGCGACATAGAGCTATTCAAGAGGCAGCGTCATTGAGCTTTTTAAGAGGCTGCGTCATGGAGCTTTTTAAGAGGCTGCGTCATTGAGCTTTTTAAGAGGCTGCGTCATTGAGCTTTTTAAGAGGCTGCGTCATTGAGCTTTTTAAGAGGCTGCGTCATAGAGCTTTTCAAAAGGCTGCGTCATTGAGCTTTTCAAAAGGCTGCGTCATTGAGCTTTTTAAGAGGCAGCGTCATTGAGCTTTTTAAGAGGCAGCGTCATTGAGCTATTCAAGCGGTAGCGTCATAGAGCTTTTTAAGAGGTAGCGACATAGAGCTATTCAAGAGGCAGCGTCATTGAGCTTTTTAAGAGGCAGCGTCATAGAGCTTTTTAAGAGGCAGCGTCAAAGAGCTATTCAAGCGGTAGCGTCATAGAGCTTTTTAAGAGGTAGCGACATAGAGATTTTTAATAGGCAGCGTCATAGAGCTTTTTAAGAGGTAGCGACATAGAGCTTTTTAAGAGGCAGCGTCATTGAGCTTTTTAAGAGGTAGCGACATAGAGCTATTCAAGAGGCAGCGTCATAGAGCTTTTTAAGAGGTAGCGACATAGAGCTTTTTAAGAGGCAGCGTCATTGAGCTTTTTAAGAGGTAGCGACATAGAGCTATTCAAGAGGCAGCGTCATTGAGCTTTTTAAGAGGCTGCGTCATGGAGCTTTTTAAGAGGCTGCGTCATTGAGCTTTTTAAGAGGCTGCGTCATTGAGCTTTTTAAGAGGCTGCGTCATTGAGCTTTTTAAGAGGCTGCGTCATAGAGCTTTTCAAAAGGCTGCGTCATTGAGCTTTTCAAAAGGCTGCGTCATTGAGCTTTTTAAGAGGCAGCGTCATTGAGCTTTTTAAGAGGCAGCGTCATTGAGCTTTTTAAGAGGCAGCGTTATTGAGCTTTTTAAGAGGCTGCGTCATAGAGCTTTTTAAGAGGCAGCGTCATAGAGCTTTTTAAGAGGCAGCGTCATTGAGCTTTTTAAGAGGCAGCGTCATTGAGCTTTTTAAGAGGCTGCGTCATTGAGCTTTTTGCCGCACTACCGCTTGCGTGTAGGTATTTCGGAAAACGACATGTCAATTTGACTTCGCTTTACTTTCCATTTTACCCTGTAACAAAAAACCTCCAATAGACATGACCTCTGATTCAAAATCTAAATATTTTATTTCACATAAACCTACACGGGCACTGATGGACGTCAGAAGTTAGAAGCAATAGCTTTAGCTCGGTAGTTTCTTTGATTTACTATACGTTAATACAGCCCATAATAATATAACGTAAACGAGACAGCGCCAATAGGATGGCGTAAAGTAAGCTTGCCCTTTCTATGCACAATTTTGGTTCTCCTAATAGTTTGGATCCTGATGATGCTGTAAACAGACACTGTTTCTATGCAGCCTACATGAACAAACGAAAGTTTTTCGAACAAAGTTTTCTGAGGCTAACAACGAGCTAATTAAGCATCTGCTGGGTTTTTACGGTATTCCTTTCCACTTTACCCTTCATTATGATGAGTTTTCAGTGTAAATTTTTCATGTTTTCCATTACTGAGCGCGGCTTCTGGGTTGGTCATCTTCGAGTCGGAAAAGTATTTTTGGGTTTTACACTTAGAATTTTTCAGGAGATGCCTATAATCTGGATTTGTGCCTAGGTGCCGCCAGTAACTCATCTTCTGTAACCTGCGACTTAGAATAACTGGTAAAATGTATATTTCTATTACCTATCGGAAAATAATGTTGTGTTAGTAAACTTAACTAAACAACAAAGGTCGGTAAGTATACGTGATCGCTTTGAAAAATTTGACCCCAATTATGGAACCCTATAAAGTGTAACACGGAACGTGGAGAAAATATTACCAAACAACCTTATTTTAAACGCATACAGTCCTATGACGTATATTGGACTTATATTCATGCAGAACAAACGTGTTGCACGTGACACGTAAGTCGAATTATTAATTATATAAACGTCCCTTGACTGTGAACCTTTCGATGAAATTAAATAGCTTGCCTACGTACTAGATACAATAAAGTTTGTACAAATATATATTTTTTGTAATCTAGCCAGTATCGGTACTGAATGATAAATAGCTTAACATGCCCCAGAGGAGGGAAGGTAGAGGTGTAGATATAGTACACCAACTTTTCTCCAATGTTAACCTCCTTTTAAACTTTAAACGGGCCAAAATCCAAATACCTAAATCCGCCGGATAATTCTACTGAGGAATTTCTAATAGAAACACAAAATAACATTGGCCCACCTGGGGATGGGAGCCGGAACCGTATGCTCAGCAGTTTGGCGTGTTACCACTAGACCGTGTAATACGTTTTTTTCTTTATTTGGTGGTGTGTGGACAAAGAGAGCACCCTCTTTGTTTTGCCAGCTAACATTAACAAATCATTAAACTATTGTCATTATATTTGACTACGATCTGATTTTTTTATTTTAATAGTCACATAACTTTCATCTAAAGAATAAATATTCTGGTTTGACAGCTTTTGTATAAAAAATATGACAAACTGTCATACTTTTATTCTACAGATAATAGTTATCAGACTATTGAAAAACCAGCCCTTATATGCTGCCCTTATATGCCCAGTCTTACGTATCTAATTGGATATTTGCTATTCTTGTAACAAACTCGCCTGAACGATTTTACTTGATGGCTGGTGTCTACTGCTTCAATTTTAGAATAGAATATTAAATTATCTCTTCCACTTTAAAAGTCAAGATATTGTTATATGATCCAGTCATGCCCGCAAAGTTTAATAAAAGTCAAAAGAATAATGGCTTTTGTAGCAAAGTAGGTGACTTTAATTTGAGGCACAATGTATTTAAGTCCAGCTATCCAAGAAGAATAAAACGTACACCTTCTAACCAGAATATTTGATTATTAAGTACAATTAGTTTAATAGAGGAACGCGTCTAGTACTAGCGGTCTTAATCTTGAACCCCGAAGCATCTACTGATCGTAAATGTAACAGCCGCGAATAAATTGAGACTCTACTATCTAGGATTACGAATCATTCTTGCTTGGACCTTCGGCCTGGTTTACATCATTAGTTCATCTTCACTTGGGCATGGTTATGGGATCTGTGAGCGGTGCTTGCTCCCAAAATCCTAGATAGGACCCATTAAATAATATTGCGCGGTGTCAACTTGTATCAAATATAGATTTATTACTAAGAGTAATATGATTTTATTCGTCGTTTAACTCTTGTTTACCACGAAAGTCTGTAATGAAAATAAAGCGGTGTTAGTCAAGATTTGAGCTAGTCGTGTTAGAAAATGTATAAATGTGTCTTCGTTCTTTATAAAATCAGTTACATTTAGAAATAAGCTTTTTTCTGTTGTGATAGTGATCAAAATTATCGTGTTATCAAAAAGAACCAACCAGTACCGTAAGGAATATTTTCTCTACCACTATGTCACACACAGTCTACACAGTCCACGTGCAGGGTCGGGTTTCTAGTCCTTTGTTGTCCAGTGGATCATAACATAAGTGATCCTATTAGCCCATACCTATCCTACGGGCAGTAGTCGGCAATCATGTAATACGTAATGCCTACATAATTGCAAGGGTTTATCCGAAACCAATTTAGATCTAGAATAACCGTCGTCGTTGCTCCTGTTAGTACCTAGGCAATAATTGACTCAATATAGATATTGATGTGTTAACAATCAAAACATGATGATGAACATGATCTGACCAAGATTCTGTCTGGACTTTAAAAGAGACTGTGACCTCTGAGTTAGTTTCGGCCTTTCTTCTCAGAGTAGTCAGATAGGAAACGCCGACCTCATCTAGTTTTTAAAATATGATTGACGTGTAAAAGTGTTTGTACAAACCTACTTACAGAAAAAAAATCATTTCTCATTTAACAACGTATCTTCATGCAAACGTGGAGGGAAGCTCAGGCCGGGAATTAATATGTTTCACAAGATGCAACCGCAGAGCCCTTGTCTTTTCTGGCTTTACGGGGTTAAAACAGGGACACGTACCTTAACCTACCCAACTTACACTTACCTATCCCATCATCATTGTCTGGCAAGCCGACTAATTAGTTGGTGAAGGTGTCCTCAAGGATATGTTTATTAACGCTCACAATGATTGAAGACTTAGCATAAAAAACCCTAATTAATTAAATCATTGTAAAAATATTCGTGGTGAGTATGAGCGCGAGCGGGCGACTATATACCGGTCTAATAACCTTTGGTAAGGTGGATTTTGCCTTGACACTGGGCTTTGAATACTCTTAAATATGAGTCCCCATTGATATATATTTTTTTTTTAATAGGTCAATCATGAGGTATTATTTTCAAAATTTCTAGTACGAGCATCGATATTTAAGTATTTTCCTTTATCAGCCTGTATGTAGATACTCGTATAACCGTATTTTCTAATGAAATAGGTATAGTATCCTCTTTTATCAATACAATCCTACAGTGGGATAATACATTTTAAACGAATACAATTTTTCTCTTCCCAGCGGTTTTGTCAAAGGCGACTGTCGCTGAAAGCCAACTCTTTGAAAGTTCTTGTCGAAATATTTCATACCTTCTATTGGTGACTATTTTAACAGAACTGGCAACAAAATAGTTTGCATTTTCTATGCCATATATTTGGTAATTTTCAGAAATATAAGGTTATGTTTTACTAACAGCGATCAATACTAACTATCTTTTAAAAATATTGTCATTAGCAGAAAGTTTAAAAGCATAATACAAGATCCGAAGCTGAGTTAGAAATATCGTTTTTTAAGTAATGTTTTATGTGTTGGGCAGTAACAATAACGATATTGTTTTATTTGGACGTGATTACATACCTATTATGAAACAAACTCGTCGTATCACGAAAATGGAACCGGATATTTATATACTTAAACGTGTCTGATTATTATCTTTAAAAGCTTATTAAACTTTTTTGAGGTCATTTTATGTAAATGTTCTTTTGTGTCCTTCGGAGTCTAGTACGAACGCACGAAGTAAACGTTACGAAAAATGGAACGAATTAAATTTTTTTTGATGATTTTTTTTCGCGATGGTAAATATTCATTTCGGGCATTCTTAGTAGTTAAAAAATTTTAAGATTTTATTTATATGTATGGGTGACACTTAAAATTGTGCTTGTCGCAAAAAAAATAACCAAAATCGTACCTAGCATGGTATAGGATAGTTGTATTTCTCGATTAAAAAAAAGATCTTTTTTTTACGCAAATTGTAAGGTTTTTACTACCTCTCAATTGAAAATGACATGCGTGATTACGGCGGCATTGTCATCGTCATTTGTCGTTATTAGAACTTGTTACTATTATCTTAAACAATTACCCACTACTACTTATTTAGTACGTAACTATAATAATATTATAAATGCAAATGGAAGTTTGTTTGCTTGTTTGTTACGAGTACCTTTTCACGCCTAAACCACTGAACGGATCGTACTGAAATTTTGCATGTACGTTGTCAGGTGTACAGAAACGGACATACGGGTACCTTTCATTCTAAAAAAATGTACTGTTCACGAGGAAAACAACAATAACAATATATTAAGTATGTATATCAGTCATCAGCTTACCGTAGTACAGGTTCTACCTAGTTCGGGACCTGAAGACCTTGTGTAGATGTTGTCTCATATTATTATTTTGATAATAGATGGCGCCACGTGTAGTGTGTTATGAGTTTATTTTTATTTAAGTACCTGATACATTTTGTGAGCCTAGAGTGTCAATGGACCGGCTTTTCATCCTTCTAACTATAATATTATAAATGGGAAAGTAAGTTTGGTTTGCTTGATACCCTTTCACGCCCTAAACCGCTGAACCGATATCATGACATTTTGAATATAGGTACCTACTTACGTTGTCAGGGATACAGAAAAAAATACTCCAAAAGGACTCCAGTTTCCAATAAAACTAAGTTTTGCTATTACAATGAATAAAGCGCAAGGGCAAACATTGCAGGTAGCAGGGGTGCATTTGGAAAAGCCATGTTTTTCCCATGGCCAGCTATATGTAGCATGTTCGCGTGTGTCCAATGCCCAGAATGTATACGTATTAGCCCCAAATATATTCATACTACATTGTGTATAGGAGCGTCCTAAAATAATGTTCCGTTCTGAGCCCATGATTGCAACGGCCAAACAACAAAGCAGGGTACAACCCGAATTGATTGTCAAATTCAAAATTAACGCCAACGAAACCGCAGGCAAAAGCGGCGGCGGCGGCGGTTCACAATAACGCTTGATTGGTAATTGCCAATTAAACGTCACCCGGTACCTAATAATGTACAAAAAGCGACAGTTATCCTTCTACCAAAATAGTGCTTACGATGCATTTCGGCACGTGTGAGAAAAATAATTAGACACGGTTTACTTATTGCACGGAAGCGACTCAAAAATTTAAAATAATATAGTAACGAAATACTTGAATAATACCTAAGTATTTATTCTATCTATACGTATGTCCTGCGGTGTCAGTTTGCGTAAGACGTAGAACAAAAATGACAACATAACCGCTCCTTCGTACATTTTGAATTTATTACTTGAAACATAACGAATTTAAATATTGCCAATATGTAGCTAATTTGGGTGAACATTACGTCGGCACTTTCGATTTTCACCCACAATTTGTGTTCGCGTCACGCCAATCATCGGTATTGTTGTCACGTGAACTTGCACAGCTTGTCATGCAAATAATGTTCCACTCAAAATGTATTGAATTGAAGAGAAAACAAATGTACCAACATGCACTAGCATATTCCTTCTTTCGGACGTTTGGCGTCGCGTGACACAGAAAGCAGCCCTATTTATTTAAGGGGACTTATAAAACGAACGAATAAAACGAAAACTTAGCGACTGATGATGAGATACTGTTTTAATAACTTGAGCGGTATGAATTTGAGTAAGCGAAAAATTAACTAAACTACCGACGAATATTGATTAATAATAAAATCCAGAACGAGCTTAATAAAAGTGGGTTGTGATTAATCCATTTCAGATATTAAAATTCTAGCCGTGCGACTAAATGACTAAGTGAGCGACTAGAAATACAGAGAGGGCAACTTTAATATTAAGATAGAGACAATTTTTCCAATTGAGGTTAGGTTAGTATAGTTTTATAGTATTTTTCAGAGTGTATTTTCTATTCGAAACACTTCATTTAAGATAAAATGCCGCTCAGTATATATAAATCATTCGCCAAATATTGAATAAAATGCAGGACGTACTTACGACGACGACTTTATTGTAAGTACTACATTCTTTGCTTCCCCTGAGGTTGCGCTTTCGCGAGTATAATATAACGATTGGGATAAACGTGTGTGCACCGTGTCAGAAGGTTCATCTTAATTTGTACAAGTCAAATTACACGTTAAACACGCGCAGGGCGTTAATATGACACGTGCTCCTGTTGCTCAAAAAGAATGTTCTGCTCGACATTGTGACAATGGTATTAAAAGAATCGCAAAATAAAGGTAGAACTTTCCATTTATTTTACAGCAACACTTAGTGAGCCTAGTGAAAGTAAAAGATATATTGAGGGAATTAGCACAAACTTAATTAGTTAAAGTGAATCATGCCGAGTCCGTAGAGATAAAAACAGCTTTATTAGGTATAGCAACGAATTTTGACGGCACGGTTGGCGCAGTGGTTAAGCGATTGACTGCTGCGTTACGTGTCGCGGGTTTGATCCCCGCACGGAACAAATATTTACTATGACCTGCAAGTAGTTGTTCCGGGTCTGGCTGTTTGTGTATGTGAGTTTAAATGTTTGTAAACGCACCCACGATACAGGAGAAATTCTTAGTGTGGCGCAAAGTTAAAAAAAAAATAGAATGAAATAATTAATTGTCATTATTTAACATTGCGAAACTGGAGACATTGTCCGTATTCGAGTCAACAGAGAACTTAACTTTACCTGTAAACTGCAAACACGGAAATGAAAGTAGGCACTTCAGATGCCAATTTCCAATAGTTACCAATAGTATTTGAATGGGGTTTTAGCTGAGAATTGAATACCTATTAGATAGCAACTTACGTACCTATACAACATTTATACAGGGCTCAAAGCACTCATTGTCCGCGGGCGGAACTGGCCCAACAATGGCGCGACAGGTGAAGTAGCTTTCAGAATAAAAACCTTTTTAATACAGTCTCCAGCATCGTGAAGGCGGCGCTTTTGAAAACAGAAGAAAAACGTTAAGACCTCTTGCCAACAATAGCTTGAGATGATTCATGAAGACGATATTAGTTTCTTTTTTTTTACTGTTACAGTTTGCTTCGTTGTCTTTTGTAACTTAGAAAGTTTTGAGATTGCAGCTTTTACTGCACTATAACAACCTCGTTAAAGAGTGACAAGTTACAATTACTTAATTAACAATTACATTATGAAAATCCTTTGTTACAAAAGGTACTTTAACGCCAGATGCAGATTTCGAACGAAATCACGTTACAGGAATAACAAATGATAACCTGCTCGCAATACAAAGAAAAAAGAGTAGCGAGAAAAATCTCGTAAACACAATGTTACTGAATTCCCGATTACAAAGCATTCCTTGTTTACAAATGTAAAGAAAAACCGAGTCGGCAAGCGAGTGAAATTGGGGTAAATCTATTATTTCCGGTCGTGCGACAGCGATAAGGAAAAGTTCACATCAAGAATAAAAAAAACTTCATTGAAATAACTGACAGGTAGACGTACCTGCCGACGACAGTTACAAAGGGATCGAGACAAGAATATAGATAACTTTAAAACAATAAAAGTGAAATAATCGTAAAGTTAGGATTTACTTTATTGACTATTCTGCGGTAAATATGAAAATGCCGAGAATGTTTAAGCAGGGGATCAAAAATGAGCGCAGTCTTGGCTCGTGACGTGACACGTGAGGTGTTATTTAATGTCTAGCGCAGCTCACGTCAGGTGAACGTATTTAATAACGTGTTTTTGCACCTCAATTTCACATGAACTAATTATCAGTTCGTGCTGACACTTGATTAATTACATAATTAATCAAGTGTCAGCAAGAAAAAATTGCGCAACAGACGAAAGCCAAATGCAGTTAAATAAGTTTATTCTAAATACTGTGGCAGTTCATACTTTACAGTATGGTATACAAAGTTACACCGTGACGAGACGATATTAAAAAATATATATATTTGATGCTTTGTTATTTATGTGTATTGTGCGAACCATGATTTATTCTAATAAGCAGGCTGTATTCCATGGTTCTATAACTTTTATACAAGATGTCCCCAAATGCTTTACTTCATTGTCTTTGCCTTAAAATTGTTTTCTATTGCAATATTCGTAACTGTCACATTAAGTTTTGAAACTAATATTTTTATCCTATTAATCCTATTTTAGATTACTGTATAAAATTTACAAAAGTGATGCGTGCGGCCTGCACTTTTTTCGCTGGCCATCTTCACAATTCTATCCTAGCCTTTTATCAGTATTCAAATATGTATTATAATATTCAAACAAATGAATCCCAATATTCCCTCACATGCAATTGTATAATGTGATGTTAGTAAATGCGAACCATTAATATTGATAACACAAACCTAACTTACTAAAAACCCATAAGTTCTGGGTTGAATTTGCAAGAGTTCTCAAATTCTCTACAGACGTAAAGCCTACATACTTAAATCTTTTTCAGTATCTAAAATATCAATATCCGAGCTTTTTATATCCTAAAATGTTTCCCACTACCTAAGTAAGTATTAGGTACGACTAACATTTTATGAAGGCATAAAGGCCGGACAATTGGAAAGAATGGTGGTCTCCCCATCTTTTCTTCTCATTGTCTAGGTTACAAGACCCAACTTTGATTAGTCATCTTTCGTGGAAGATGGCAAGGACGCTGCTACATTAAGGCGGGGATGATGGAGAGAATATAACCCTCCCCGCTTATTAAAATGTAAATATTAATTATATTCTCTCCATGTATATTTTTAGGGTTCCGGTCCAAAAGGTGTCAACGGGCCCCCCGGGAACGGGTGTCTTTTGAACCGTTATGGTTTGCCAAGCCATTAAAATTTTTCAGAAAATATGTGTTATTATTATATTAATAAATGGCCTCTATCAAGGCAAAAAAAAAATATATTATCTATCATTGTTGCGCTTTTTAATCATGTCTATCTCAGTGAGGCACACAAAGGCTTCTAAGGATAATTATATTCTGCAGAAGCACACCGCAGTGGTGCGGTCAGTGGCAGTGGCAGCCAATCGGTGCAAGTACAAAATGGAGCCATGAATAATAGTTAGCAAGTGGCCCGCCGCTTGCGGCTGCCCTAATGAGCAGAGTCGTGTGTGGCGGGATTAATTCTACTGCGTTGCTGGGATTCTGAAAAAACTACCCTACCAAAATATCTGTACCTACAGGAAATATTACGTTTAACCTTACCTTAAACTACATAATAAAGCTTCTACGTTGACTTTGTCGCAGTAGGGTAAAAATACGCGTTCAATGCAGCTCCCTGAACAACTTCAAGATTAAGCTTAGAAAGGCTTCATTTATCAATGTCACCTCTTAGCCGAGTAACAAGGACGGTCTCTCAAACGCCTTTAAAGTAAGGGTTGGGAAAAGTGGACTTTTCTGTAAGATATAGTACCAGTACTAAACCTGGATTGGTATATTGCACATAAAGGATGCGAGTCTCATAAAATGCCTCAAGGTAGTTTGTAGCTGGCTACGAGTTTTTATTTGTTCTAGGGCTGGCTACATGGTCTTCCTCATTTCCAGTACCACAGTTTCAGTAGACAAAAAATCGATCCCGAATTATTTTTGGTTTCCGGGTTCTCCGTGTCCATGTCGCTGACGCTTTCTTACAATTTTTCTATTACTCATGTAATTTTGGAAAGGAATCGGAAAACATTAAGTTTTCACACGGATTTCGATGTCTGCCAGCGCCATTGATCTTTCATAAAATAGATTTTATCTTCACATATTATTTATTTCGAGTCGAAGGTCTCCTGTAGATAAATGTGTCGGATCAGATCTACCAACGTAAGCTGCATGAGCAGTACCCGCGTCGGCGTCACCAAAACATCCCGACGGCGAGTATCGAGCGAGTTAGCAAACCACATCCATTGAAATGGTAGGGCGTAACTTTTTGGGCACGTAGCCAATACAAAATGTCATTTCTTGCCGGCCAGGGAAAGGTAGCTAGAAGTTTATTGCGATCCCCGCGTAAATATCGACTATTGTTTGGAGGTACCAAGGCCCTCGGCGTTCAAATGCCGGTAAATACTATCTTCGGAAAAGGGAAAAAGTGAACCAATTCTCAATGTGCGTAGGCGGTATTGTTTTACCCTATTTATTTGTTTTCCCCTTAGTTGGCGCTAAGTATGGCTGGTTATGGACTCACTTTGTAACTCGTGACTTTCTATGGCAGAATATAAAGACAAACGATACGCTTCAGTTAATCTTTCAAGTGCTTCTAAAAGTTCGTTTGACTTTTATTGTTAAATGGTGTTCGTTCTAGACTGTGAGTGAGTTCTAGTCTAGACTAGAGGGCGAGTCTATATGACTTTATTAGACGGTTTTAGTAGTAATGTCAAGTTTTATTACTGATTGGTGGTAATATATTTTGATCAAAGTGACATGATTATTTTGATAAAAAATGGCTTAAAGTCAAGTTGATAAATTAGTTGAAAGCTCATCGCTCTACCTGTTGCCAAACCATAGCCAGTGATTGATGGAATTACACCTCTCCAGAATGAACTAATCACAGCCTATTACGAAACTCATTCGAGCTCGTTTATTAAAACCTTTAAAAATATAAAACCCATTTCACGGAGGTACCCTTTATGGGTTGTGAAATCATAAGAGTTGGCATACCTTATTCCATAAAAATATTAATGGCCCAGCGGTGTGAAGAAACGGATAGCTTACGTAACAGCTCCGACATACACTAAATTATATGAAAGTGTAATTACACATATGATCCATTAAGGCGGTCATTAATGAGAGCGAGTCGGACAGCGAGCACACGTGAGCGCCGCTTACCACTCGCCGCCACTCGCCGCCACTCGCCCACCGCCCGAACTCGTTACGTGTTGCGTAACCTCTCTGTTCAAATTTCAATTTTATGTTTAAACTAATTGTGGCAAGCTCGAGAAAGGACCCGCTCTGGGCCGAACTCGCCACCGCCGACGCCCTCACTCACGGAGCAACCTTTCACCACTACTTACGGAAGTGACGCAATTGTCCATTTTGGATTCCCATTCCCCGAGAGATACCAATAAACAGATTAAGCATCACATTTGGTTTTATTATAAAAATAAAAAAGCTATATTATAATACATAACAGAACAGTCGCAGTAAAATGCCTCTTTCGAACAACACTAACACTGTGCACTAATAACAAGTAGATGAGTGGTGATGATGAGATAATCGATGAGTCGTGTCATGTAGCAGGGTCGCTCGCGGGCGAACGCGATGCAGGTGACTATGTACAGGACGCTCGACCGCGCGCTGCGGTGCGCGGTGGCAGGATCCTTTCGAACATTCCCGATCGCGGAAACAACCCGCGACAGAAGACTGGCATAATTTTCGCTTAGCAATAAATAACTCCACTTATTATCCTACCACCCGAGCTATTCTTCGTTTAGTGAAGAGGTCCCGCCACGTGTCCGGGGGGTCCGTACTGGGAGCTGGTGGCTCCGCCATGTCCGTCAGATCCGCTGTCGTCTCCGCCGCTGGCACCGAAGTCGCCGCTGATTTCGATTCCACCGTGACCGCCAGCACCGCCGCTGATACCAGAGCCAGATCCGCCGCTAAGAGAGATGCCTCCAAGGTCACCGCCGCCAATACCGCCGCCGATAGCGCCACCGCCAATACCACCTCCAATACCGCCAGCATCGCCACCACCGATACCACCGCCGATACCGCCATCCTTCTGGGTCTGGTACTTGATGAAGTATACTTCTGGTTTTGAGGGCTGAGTGGGTGCGGCAGTGGGGATGACGATGTCGGGCTGTTCTTCGGGCTTCTTGACGAGCACGTAAACGAGGGTCTTCTCTTCGTTCTGGGGCTGGATGGGGATGATGGGGGCGGTGGGGGTGGGAGGAGTCGGGGCCTTGATGAAGATGATCTTGTAGTGCTTCTGGGGAGGAGCGACTTCAGGGATACGGGGCTGTCTCTGCTCAACGGGTTCTGGGGGTGGCACGTGAACGTAGATGTGTTTCTGGACCAGAGCAGCACCATTGTATCCACCGGCATATCCGCCATCATCTCCTCCGAATCCACCTCCGATGCTTCCACCTCCGATGCTACCACCTCCGAAGGAAAGTCCTCCAGACGAGTGTCCACCACCGAACGAGAGTCCGCCACCGGAGTGGCCACCACCGAAAGACAGACCGCCTCCCGAATGGCCTCCGCCGTGGGAGAGGCCGCCAGAGTGTCCTCCTCCGACGGACACGGTCCTATGTCCACCCGAGCTATATCCTCCCGAGCTGGGAGCCGAGTAGCTGTAGCCTACCGGGGGTTCGGGGCGGCCGTAAGCCAGCGCCACGCAGGCGAGTACCTGTAACAAACAACAATAATTTTTAACCACAGAAGACATCATTTGGCTATGAGATTGCAAACGAGCTGGCGACATGAAGTCCTGATTGGATAAGGACGAGCCATCTAATATGAGTCCCGGATGAGGTGGCTGGCGGACGCGACCGATACAAGGAGTGATTACACGGCGGCGGGTGCGAACTCCACTTAAAACATTATTTCATTTCCAATGCTTACCTATGAGCATCAACGGAAATGTAAACTGACTGAAACTTGGTTACTGTAATACCTAATAACAATATCTTATCCGTTTGAAAACCTAAATGTAGCCGTCAGTAGCTTAAGTTCAGCATTAGCTAACCACATCACATTAGTCGAGACGAAGTGAAAGATCTCCGAGAAGTAGGTAACGTTCACAACACACTAACTAGTTAACTAACACTGTACAAAGTATGAAACGCGCAGCATTATCAATTCGCAAAGCATAATTATCTCATATATTTGATGGTCCATGTAAGTTTTGTAATAAATATAACAAATACGAAAGTGACTTCATTGAAGAAACTGTACAAAATGTGATGTGACGTAAGATCGGCTCGTATGCGATAATCGTAAACAAGTTGAAATAATTTGTGTTATGCAAGAGGGACACGGGGAATTTTGGCGGTAGTGATTTCTGTATGTGCTAGGTTCTTGGAATACAGATGGACGAGTTACGTTTATTGCGAGCACGTGAAGAGTGGTTGTGTGGAAATGGACTCAGTGAAATGGAGATCGCACCCGAAGTGAATAATGATCGAGTGCTCCTTTCATGAGCTCGAGTAACAAATGCGATCCACGTAATCGAGGCTCGCGTTGCCCACGCCGCCCGTTTAATTCGTGCTCACGTGAGAAAACCGTTGCTCTAATTGTACCATTAGGTATATTTTATCCCCATTGCTCCCTATTCTTCCCAATTTTAATTCTTACTGGCAATTCACAAGAGGCAAAACTCATTTTCCTTTTGAAAATGTTACTTTGCTCCCATTATTATTTATTTAATGTTTTTTGGAGAAATAAAAGGGCGATGTGACTGTTAAAAACCCAATTTAGATAGATACAATGCTCCAAGAATTTAATTGATTTTAATTTGGATATTGTATTTTTATATTGACGATAATGTCACATCTTGTTCCTCTAAGCACAATCTTCGAATTAATTATGAATATAATTTTACAATTATTCACAAACACTAATTAGGTAGTTTTAGTTCACTATTACACTTCAACGGCACTGAAGTATTTATTTTCACTATTTGGCACACAGCGATAGTCCAATCACTGAACACTTCACTTCAGTTCCAAAGTTCCTGAAACGCTGATTATACTCTGTATAAAATGTCACATTGATTTAATGAAAGAATATTGTTATTTAAAATTAATTAAAAATCGCATGTGCCAAACAGTAAATTAAATAAATTAATGAAGTGTATATGCCGCGAGCTGCTTACCATAAATGCGCGCATATTGTGCTTGGGTGAGACGGCTCCGAGTGTTAAAGACCTTTACTCCGAAGTCAAGTGGTGCGACCGATTAGAACAAATCCACTTTTTGGAGATGTTCGTGTGGCTGTGAGCTTGCGTTAACTGATGACATTCGCCATGCCGACCCGCTCTTAAATAGCAAGGTGCTCATCTCGTCAGAACACTCCATCCCTACGGGCATTTCACTCGGTAACATGCAACTATCGTCATTATTTAACAACTATACGGTCCTTTCTTTTCGCCGAGGTCCGCGGCCGGCGCGGGCGCAGTCGATACGCTGCCTTAGCGACCACCGCTCGCCTGCACGCACCGCCTTGCTCGATGTCCATGTCCACTACAGCCTACTTTGGCTCGGATGCATCGACCGTACAACTGGATCGATTTTTTTTTGTAATCAATATCTATGTTGGTTTCCGTATAATGCATCAGCCGTCTGAAATTCTATCTCAGCTGGTCGGTTGTATAACTCGGCGGCGATTTACGGTCCACACAAAGATTTTAATGAGAATTATAGGAACATTAAACATTAAAGATGTGGCTGAATACTGGATACAATGTCGGTAGGACGTGATTTTATTTTCGCTGCCGACTACAGACCATACGAATAGCGAAATTGAATCATAAAAATTGTTTGTTGTTAATTTCAGGAGAAACAGATTTCCTCGGTTAGCGGTAAACGGGAAGCCCTCAGTAAATTACTTTGTTTGACCATACACTTTGTAACTTTGTTGTAGTTGATCCAGCGCTAGAGTTGGTAACTAACTTCAACTGCTGAACTACAAGTATTAAATTGGAACAATAAGTGTGTAACATGCGAGGCGGAAAATGTTTTTTTCTGACTTTGTTACCATTTTGTTACCAAGTTGACACAGACAGATTTAGGAAAACTGAATAGATGAATGACATTGTGAATGTACAGGAACGCCGAGATGTCGTTATTGTTCTTGAGCACCGCCGCACAGGGTCAATGTGTTGTCTCCTTGTTGTGACCTTTCCAAAGGGCACGTTGATTCCATTTGATTTATGTTGGGAATTGGGGTAACTTGTGCCATAAATATTAATGTTTTGGTAGATATATGTATGAATTGGGAACTATTTTACAAATCTCATATTCCAGATGATATATCCATCCCGCAAATCAGTAACTGTAGTTGGTTGTTCTGAATAATGATATCATAAATAAACAAAATTACAATAATGTTCTTGACCAATAAAGAAAATTGAAACAAACAATCGAAAACTTTTTGGTTTGATTCATGTCCGGTACGAAAAATACCTAAATTAGGTCATAGGTAGAATATATTAATTAATTATTCAAAAATATTTAAAACAGAGCGCCCTCAAAAAGGCAGGCTATTTTTTGTCCGGAAGTTAATCATACAATTACCTTAATCAATTAAGGCCGGAACTCTGAACTGCTTACAAGTAAAAAATCTAGATTAAAATAAAGTCAGAATTACTTACCTACTGCTGGAGAGAGAGCTTGAGAGAGCTTTTAATTATCATCCCATTTTTTCGAGCATCACAAATAAAATAAGGAAAATGCTTTGCAGTCCGAAACCATTAGCTATTTTAAAAAAGTTTTCCAAAAAAACACTACGTCATTACATCCCTTTTGCAAATTAAAAATAAACGACGAGGTAAAATGTTAATTATTGTTAATCTAAAAAGCCTTTTTCACTCTACGGGTTGCATGAAAGGATTTCTCTTCATTTTCCAGTTTAATTTTCATAATCATAATCATTTATTAATTAGCGAATATGGGTACAAAAGAAAAGCAAGCAATAGTGTGCGTTAGCCATATCCTACCATAAGTCATGCTACAAATACACAGTTAACTATCAGACTAGAATTTAATAATAAAAGACATTATTTAAAATATCGTATGGATTAACATTATGTAAGTTTATCCTGTAAATATTCAGTGACAGGGTAATATGCTTTTTTCAGTAACAGGGTTTTTATATATTTTTTAAATATATTTACATCACTTATCTCCAGAAGCCATGCATAATATACTTTTATGTTTTATTGCTTGGTAAACATATATTAAATTTGTATCTTTTGCTATGTAACTTATTAAAGTAGTTTGTATTTTTCCTAACGAACATTATAACATCCAATATACCTATATATATACGGTAACGTAAGAATATTTAATTTTAAGAATGATGGTCTGCAGCTGTCAGTTACTTTTATACTAGTTATGGCTCGTATACATTTCTTCTGGGCTTTAAATGCCGCTTCTTTATTAGTAGAATTACCCCAAAAAATAACACAATACTTTAGAGTAGGTGCAACATAGCCGTTGCAGGCTGAAAGGACTGTGGAAGTACTGTCGGTTATTTTAATTACAACTGTGCTGTAAAAATGTAACCAGTTGCAAACGGAGCACTCTATGTGTTGTGTGTACCTATTCACGTGTTATAAATAATTATTGCTCTTTACAAAGTAACCACTAAGTAGATAAAAAGCTTTTTACTGTTCCGCTAGAATGTACCACAATATACCAAAAGTGGGATGATTATGACTGAGAATTCACATACCCTATCACGTGTCCCAGAGGATGACGTAGTAGTTATATTCAAATACCCTACCACCTGTCCCAGAGGATGACGTAATAGTTAAATATAATGCCTAGGAGGGATATATTGCGTTAGTATACAGCCTAAGTTTATTTTGGCAGTTGATAAATAACATGCCTATGTTATAAGTAGTACCTATAGTTTGGGATCGTTACAGACATGATAACATTTTCAAAATGTTTGGATGCTATTAGAATATATTTTAAATATAATTTAAAATGTTTCATCGGTGAAAGTAGTATCTAACTACATTATGTGAGTTGAATTTCAATACTCGCTCCTGAACAAATACCAATCAGGACTCATGTAGGTTTAGTCTGTTTCACGATGTATGTACGGTTGAGTTCACTAATAAACTACTCAAAACAAAATAGGGCCCACCTCGAATCAGTCACTATTTTGGTCAAAATAAAGTTATCTAAGTAGTTGTTGACAAAGTTATGCATTGAACCGTCAAGCTGACATGTTTAGGAACCCTTATCAATGTTTATTTCGACAACATTCATATTGGTTTCAAGAGGGTAGCTAAAAAAGTGAAGTACTCGAAAAAATCGTCGAATGCACAAATTCTCAGTCACTTAAGTTTTCAGTCTACACTAAACAGTGTTGTGGAATACTCACGTTTTTAACAATTTTGTTTGGTTTCTGTGTTAGTTGTGATCACTATGCCTGGTCCTCGCCGTCATATGGACATGGAAACCGCTGCAAGAGCAGTATCCTTGCTTCAAGAGGGACAGTCTCAGAGGTCTGTGGCTATCCACCTCGGTGTTTCGCGACGAGCAATCCGAAATGTTTGGGAACGGTATCAGGAGACCGGAAGTGTAGCTAGGAGACCTGGCACAGGAAGAGTTAGGGCTACGACTACCCAGGAAGACCGATATCTAAGGTTAACCGCACGACGGGAGCGTACTGTTACCGCTCGGACCTTACAAACTCGACTACGGCAATCCACAGGGACGAGAGTCAGCGACCAAACCATTCGGAATCGGCTTCACGAAGATGGACAACGCTCTAGAGTACGCGCTATTCGACTGAAACTAACGAGGGCTCATCGTGCAGCAAGATTAAGGTACGCCCGGGAACATTTGGAATGGACCATGGATAACTGGCGGAATATGCTTTTTACGGACGAGTCTAAAGTGAAGTTTTACAGTGATGACAGACGGATACGCGTGTGGAGAAGAGAAGGGGAACGTTTTTCTGAACCATGCGTCCATGGAACAGACCGATGGGGGGGTCCCAGTGTTATGGTATGGGGTGGAATTAGCTTACACGGCAAAACATAGCTGGTAATTCTCAATGAAGGTACCGTAACCGCCGCCAGTTACATCGAGCGAGTAATCCGGCCACATGTCATCCCGTTTTCACAAAGAGTGGGCAATAATTTTGTCTTTATGCATGACAACGCTCGCGCACACACAGCCCGCACCACACAAAGAGCCCTTTCTGAAGCCAATATCACCGTTTTGCCATGGCCAGCCATGAGTCCCGACCTCAACCCAATAGAGCATTTATGGGATCAACTCAAAAGAAGCCTGAAAGAAAACTACAGTGATGTTAGCAGGAGCTCATTAACGCCCTGAAAGTCTGTTGGGAACAAATACCGCATACAAACGTGACTCACTTGATTGAAAGTGTACCAGATAGGCTCAGAGAGTGCATACGGAGCAGAGGAGGACCCACTCGTTATTAAAAAATAACAAGCATCATAATTTTTTTCAGAAGACGTGTGCTTTACAAGATCATGTTGATCCTTTATTTTGTGTAATTTTTCCTAAAAACTGTTATTTGTGTTTTTATTAAAGGAAATAAACAAATGATTCCATTGTTTATTTTTACACTATTCCTGAATGCCCACTTGACACTTGTACATTCATAAAAACTGAACAATTACGTTCAATTTTAAGTTAAGGCAAAAAAACATGGTGGGCCCTATTTAGTTTTGAGTAGTTTATATTGGCAGTGACAATGTTTCAAAATATTGTAAGCGTTAAAATGATCATAGTGCTATACGAACTTAGACATCAATAAAATGTTATCATATAAACTGTTTATATGTATGCTACGGCAGTGCAGTCAAACATATCTGAAAGAAAGAAAGAAAAAGTGTTTATTGCGACTCGTACAGGAAGTGCACAAACTAAATTATAAAATAAAAACCAAACTATATAAAAACAAAAAGTAACAAAAGAAAAAGGAAACAGAAATTCCTATACGAGGCCAAAAGGCCCCTATCTCAGCAAGATGCTGCGACATTTAAAAAAATAAATAAATGCCGCAACGCTGGTATTCTGATAGGGCCCGCTGTGAAGTCACGGGCATTTAACAGTAATAAATAAATAATGAAATACATATATGTAAAATAATAACAAATTAAACATTATAATATTCGCATTTCTATCCGCTACTCTATCTGACTACTCTTGGGAACATAATTATCGAAAAACTGAAGATTTTAATATAATTGGTGCAACCTAGGATTCGTAAATATCTATACAGCTTTGAATATTCAACTTAATGGCCTTTACCGTTAAATTTATTTTTGCTTGCCGGAGCAGAACTACGAGTAATAATGCAATGTTGCCGATCATAATAGGACTGTATCAATCTGACAACGTTGAAAGAGCTGTATTATTTGATTAAGTTTTAGGAAATCTTAGGGTCTATACCTACCTATTTATTTAAAACTTTTCAGTCGGTTTTAAAAATAAAAATGACATTTACCTAAGCACATTAGTATTTAATTTTTATTTTACATTAGTATTTTATTCTTAAATTATTATATTGTTCTTCTGAAAACCTAACATTTACAATAAGGTAATAAACTTCCAGGCAAGGTGTAAGCAATGGTTTTAGAATTTGGTATATCTACCATTAGCATCAGTAACATTTTGCAAACGTTCACGCATTGATGAAATCATGTTTGAACAGGTGGCGCTACTTCTAAAACCTGCCCAAATCTCATGTACGTGGGCCCTTAATTCGGTGACTGATCTAACTCGCGTCGAGTCTCAATTTTAAACCATTAAACCCCACACATTTTCTATGGGGTTTAGGTCAGGGCTTCTTGGCGGGAGTTTAATTAAATGTAAATCTTCTTGTTGAGCTATCCACTCCTGGACACTTCTCGCATTGTGGACGGAACTTCCGACTTGTACAAATTCGATTCGATGGCATCGGGATAAACAATTTTACCGACAGCGAGAAAGACATTTCCACGTAATCGACACCTGTCATCCACACCCAAAACCGGATGAGATACGCCCACTTCGTCTGTAAGGAAGAAAGAAAGAAAGAAAGAAAATAAATTTATTTGACCCAAGTTATAGCACACAATATTCACACAAAAACAGACAATCAGAAAATACTTAAAACAGTAAGTATTGTGTGCTTCACGGCTGCATCAACTAGGCCCAGTTCAGCATAAATGCCAGACAACTAGTCAATAAACAACAACATACTGGCTACACTGGCGGACAAAATTGATGGGCCTTTCATTAGGCACTGGGCAGCTAGGCATGTGCGTACTGGCGTACATGTCACCAATTAATTTAAGCTTTTTATGTACTAACAATTGGTTAAGATTTTACTAACACTCTACGGATCAATGGTCTGAAATAAATAAATTATTATTATTATTAATAAAGATTGTATTCTTCATTGTATCTAGTGTTGTTAGTACGATAAAGAGATATATACGCCCATCTTTAACAGACACAAAAACTTTTTCGTCCATATATGCCACGTTATCAAAATGATACTGTAAATATCTATTGACGAAATTCAATCGTAACATTTTATGTCGGTCATTTAAAATACTTTTCGGGGCAGGTTGGCGATAATGGAGTCTGGTCTCTTTCTGTCTTCTCCTCACACACAGATAATTCTAACATATACCCTCTCTCTTGACACAGATAATTCGGCGGCAAACAACCAAGTCTGTAAAAATCTTTGGTTTCGCACTTTAGTAATAAGCTGTTTGTCTCGTTCTCTAGTTGTCTTTCGAGGTCTACCATGTGACACGTGCTTGATAATAGCCCCCTCTTCTTGCCATCTTTTCCACCATAAATCAACTGTATTTCTTTGCAAATAGCAAATAATTCAAAATGAAAAGTAGCGTTAGTACAATGACTACAGAAAAACAAAATAATAAGCTAAATTCGTCATTCTAATACTAACCGAAATACTCAACTCTTCAGCTACATGCGAGGATGAAGTCTCTTGTTCTTTCAGTGACAATAACATGTTTCGTATGTTCGTCAATTTGATACATAATAGAATTATTAATGTTTGTTTCCATACAAGGAAAATCCATACAACAAAAAGCTTTAATTTTAAAAAGCTTTTTGTTGTTTCGCAAAATTTTAACCAACTGAAAAACAAAGGTTGTCTTTGTTTGCTAAATGTATCGCGCACACCTACACAGATTACATGAATAAATTGAAATGTTTCCTTAGTTTATATTATAAAAGTTATTTTCGTTTAATATTCGTTAATTATACGACAAAAAATTGCCGTTTTGTGTCGTCATGTCACCAAGAACAAAAAATACAAGATTTTATGCACAATAAACCGAAAAAATCCATTGTTTTTGTTTTACTTCAAACGAGAAACGTAAATTAGGTACTGAGTGAAAAGAAAAAGATTGTTGTGCTCCGACAAACGGTGTCAAGTGTTTCGCTTTTGATTAATCTTGATTAATTTATTTTAATAAACTATAAAGTTTGTCTTTCGTCCCTTTTTTTAATTTACCATTTGAAATTGGTACATGAAGTAACCTCAGATTGGTCAAAACGTCTCCTAATTATATTTTGAAGACAGATTCACAACAACAGCTCAGGAATCGACCTGCGTAATAAAAAACCACTAAGTACCAAATCATTTCAATTCATTGCTTCATTCTGCGTTACGTATTTAAACCTAGTTACATTAATTTTATTACGAGTGTGTTATTGGCCCAGAAATAAAGTGCTAATTACATTATCCCGGAATTCCTTCAGCTACACACAGGCCTTATTCGTTACAAGCCTGGGATATTGTCCCACATTGCGTAATAACCCAGAATTAGTACCTACGTCACAACCACTTAGGTACTGGGTTTTATGTGAATATTTTGTCATCTATCCAATTTAGTAATTGGTTAGATGACAATAATATTCATAATAATAATTAATATTCAATATTATTCTAGTAGTCTAGAATATACTCAATGACCTTAATTATTTCAAACATTTAATCATACTTAGAGAATAAATTGTAGAGACAGTATTCAGTCTAATTATGTAGGGCAACCATGCTGGTCCAGACTCAAAAATACACGAAAGTCTTAAAGAAAAGTTCCGTTCATAGTCATAAAAAGTAATGTCCGTGAAATACAAATCTGATATATGGTAAACGTAGGTAAAAAGTAATATTGGAAATATCCAATATTAGCTCCTCGTCAACAGCGATGCTGTGAAAACAAGTAGGTATTCTAGTTTTATACACGGTGA
The DNA here is from genome assembly GCA_937001585.2 of Brachylomia viminalis. Classification (NCBI taxonomy): domain Eukaryota; kingdom Metazoa; phylum Arthropoda; class Insecta; order Lepidoptera; family Noctuidae; genus Brachylomia; species Brachylomia viminalis. Next base: position 15,353,025 of record OW443293.2, on the reverse strand, counting down.
ATATATCTGAGCCCGTGTCTTCGCGCAGCAAGTTTTGAACACAGAAAAATGTATTACGGCTGACTCGAGTAGCTTCTTTACATTTGTGATTATTTAGGACGTAGATGACTATCGAAAAAATCACCTTGATGGGCTATTTTTACCAAGGTTGAGAGATTTATTCAATCAATGTATTAATAAAAGCGCAATTAACATCTCATTCAAAGTTGTACACAAATTGATTGATTGACACAAACACTTATAATAACCAATATTTGGGTTATTGAAATATAATTTTAATTAAATGTGACTGTTTGACCGCCAAAATATTAGCAGTAGGCCAGCTATAGGGAATATTTGTAAATACAAGTTTTTTCTAACTACCTAATTAGGTATGCATATTGCTATTGGAGAATTTACATTTTTACACGTATAGTTAGCAATTAAATGGATGTCATGACATAAATTAAATAAATTATAATACTGACATTGTGCAAACAAAGAAGTCTTGCTTATCTAGAGAGGTACCTACATCAAAGATTATATTAGTGGTAAAAAAGCATGATAGATATCTCCAGTGGAAAAAGTGTAAAATGATAGGAAATTCAAATTATTACGAACGGGAAGAACTGCAGTAGGTATTAGGAAAATACACAATGTCGTCAATAATCCAAATAAGCTGTCTCCGTCAATTCCCTGTATTGGTTACTATAGGTACACCTTTCTTGTTATTTAAGCGTCATTCAGTAGATCCTAATATACTCGTTAAAGTCAATGTTAATATTTTGGGTATGGCATGTCATACTACACCAACTCGTACTGGGCCCGCGTGGTGGATTATGGTCCACTCTCTCTCACATGGAGGCTGGCTGGTGACCCAGCAGTGGGAACATTATAGGATAGCATAATCAGTTGTGCTAAGTCACACTATCCACTACCTCCCCACCTCTGGAGCGAATCCCCGTGTATTCGTAGTGTCTTAAGAGCGTTTATACCTTATGAGTGGCAACGTCGCAATTTAGTGTCATATTTCGTGGTTTTCAATTTTTATCATTTAATTGGAGCTATATTTTAAAAATCTGTTTAATTAACTTTTTAGAATTATGTGAAAACTGTGTAAAAGGTAAGAAATCGTTGCGTTTACAGTTCTATTTATATGCAAATAATACATTGGAAACTTGCAGGGCGTTATTTTCATTGTAAAATAACTGTAAGCATTACGGTTACTTACTTTTTAAATACTTTCACGTAATTCTAAAAAGTTAATTCAACAGATTTTTAAAATATAGCTCCGATTATATGATAAAAATTTAAAACCACGAAATATGACACTAAATTGCGACGTTGCCACTCATAAGGTATAAACGCTCTTAAGCGAATAATGATTAGAAACAAGTGACCTTTAGCTGAGTACGCTGTCAGTGTTAGTTCAGTAACTGCATTTAATCCGGTTTCCACACGCGTTCTTTTATAACGTTATTAATTGAGCTATAGTATCTTCCTCTCATCTTCTTCTTCGTTACCCACGAATTATTTTAGTGTAGAGTAGGACCTGCCATGGTACTAATATCAGGGTAGCGAGGTTGACTGCCCATAAGATGTAACGAACGTAGGTAGCCGCTAAGGCTATCTTCAGTTGGGACTATTTTCAGCTAGGGTTATTTTGAAGCAATGTAGGTAATTTCCTGAATATCATAATAACCACATTATTTTACAACGGCAAAGCTGCTTATCCTAACGGCCGGAGACTATATACTACTAATATCCGTCCGGTGTCCCGGAACCCTTTAATCAGCTGTGGCATGTGTCGGTCTTGGATAATTTATAACGTTAGCTTCATAATTACAACACACAAGAATCCACTTACGTATGTTATCCTAACGTTATTCCCATATAGTCATTCCACGGGTTTAATTGTGATATGATAATGTCAATACTTACTCGTTGTTTTAGAAGTGGATTGATACAGTTCATGTTTTCCCTGGTGATTAACTTCTAGTCACGGCCCTTGTTGATTCAATTAATTGTACGTGGGTCACACTGAAAGTTTTTAGAAAATAAAAAACGGAATGATGTAGAAGCCTGTTAAATTTGTTATTGCTTTTCGAAGTTTCTCCGTTCCTTTCTACGCACCGCCACCGTCGTTTTCCATGGAACCATTGACGGAAGCAGTGGGCCCAATCTTCTTTAGGGAATTCTCCACGCCTTTTTAAAACGGGTTTAAAAGGTTTTTTCAGGGTTTCCTCTAAGTTTATCTTTTATTTTTGGAAATAATGAAAATACACAAGGTGCCAGGTCAGGACTGTAAGGAGGATGACTTACTAATTCCACACTTTCGATAGACAAATATTCGATAGTCCGTCTGGCGGAGTGAGCTGGAGCGGGCGCCGTCAGCAGGCACTGGTCATTTTTTTAGCTGCCACGGCTTATTTTAATTCCATAATTGTTTTTATCTTTTTATTACGGACGCTTTTAACATGCACGTCTTTCTACATCGTTCTCACATGTATTTATTACAATATGAATGATGTAACCACTTTTTTGTAACAATATTTTGATTTAAAAGAGTGTCCATGGAGTTTCTTGTCCGTTCTTCTCCATAGGTACCTACTACGCTTTGGAATGGGCAACTAGCTTCATCTTTCTGACAACTGACCCTTGACAATTCAAAAGTGCCTGTAATTGGTTTATTTGAAATAAATGCTTTGAGTTTGACTTTGTCGTGGTGGTCGAGGATCCTGCTTCTTGGGCGCGGCTGTCTAACATTTTCCAAGACAACTCGTAAACAATGACTGACATACCATTCTGCAGTAACAGTCTTTTTATCTTCTAGGACTATTGTTGCGGAATGACTTATCATCGTCAGTAGATCAGTACAAAGAATCAGGCAATCATCTTTGTCCCTTGACTTCTGCCCTTCAATACTTTTGTCGGCAAATCTTCGAATGGAAACATCCATTGCGCAGATTGTCTTTTGGTTTCGGGTTCGTACGAATATATCCAGCTTTCATGACGATTTCATACACAGCATTGGAGTCACCTCCGTCATACGTTTCAAGCATTGAGCGGCACCAATCCAAAGGACGGCGTTTTTGATCTTCCGTCAAATTATGAGGTATCCATCTAGTACAAAGCTTTCTGACGCCTAAATGTTCATGTAAGACCTTTTGTACTTGACTGTATGAGTCAAAGCCTAAAGCTCCCCGAATCTGTTGATATGTCACCCTTCTATCAGCTTCTATCATTAGCCGCACAGAACTCACGATATCTTTATTAGTCGCCATAGAAGGACATCCTACTCGCGAATCATCAATGAGTTTGCTTCGACCACGTTTAAACTCATTAAACCTATTGTAAACAGTGGCACGGGATGGGGCTTCGTCATGAAATGCTAATCGAAGTCTATCGTAACATTGTTGTTGAGTAAGACCGCAACGAAAGTCGTAATAAATCATTGAACGAAAATGTTCTCTAGTCGAATCCATTTAGACGCACGAAAAACTCTTTTAAAATTGCCGCCAATTTGTAAAAACAAATGACATATGAATTCATTACACATCTACATATTCCCAAAGAGATCCGAATTCCAAATTTATATTATTATTTGCTATAAACTGCTTTTCTTACTGGCCTATTCTAAAAATTTTCAGTGTGACCCCCCTCCCCCCCCGTATTATAATTTAATATGATAAGAAATTAATTTGTTAATTAGTAGGTATGCAATTTTGTATTGAAAATGTTTGGCCCGACTTAGGTACATACGAGTCAGTGACATCCACACCTACCACAAAAAAATATTTTCATTTTACAACAAACATATTCATTTGAAATGAAACCTTTTTTTTTCAAATGAAACCTTGACTATAAAGGTTCGGTTAGCACCACTTATGCAATCTAAAATATTTACACATGCAGTGACATCAAAGTGCTAGTGTGAAGAGATAAAACCGCAGAACAGACTGCATATAACTGTATACTCATGTAGTTCAGCCAGGTTTTAGTTTAAATTAGTAACTATCTAAATGCAACTAATTAATGGAATCTGTGTAGTTACACAATTTTGTTTTAAACATTGGAAGTACCTATTTGATTAGGAATTTCCTAAAAAATCTTTCGGGGGATTAAAGAAAATGTGTTACGCAATCGGGGTGCTGGTCTTCATACAATATTATTTTACCTTATGTTCAAACAAGCCAGCTTATTGATGATTAAACTGAGTAAACTGTTAATTACTCTCAGTAATGGGCGCAATGTCAACACGCCCTAACGCATCAGTTTGCAACGCAATATGCGCTTTACAGTTGGTAATGAACGTAACTCGACCTCCGAATTCATCTTCGTTAATCACATTAACACCCGATCACTATAAATTGCTCAACGCATTCCACAGTTCGACGAAATTGAGCAATGTAACTTTAGTTTATAACGTTTTAGCTAAAAACTGGGTAAAATAATAAACAATGTTTCCTTTCAACTCTTATGCGTAAGAGCATCTTTTGCATGCCACCGACTATTTTTAATAAATTGCCCAAATCCTATATAACTGCTATTTAAACTCTTAAAAGTAAGTTGAAGAGTTTACTAACTGAAAGAGCATATTACAGTATCTATAGCAGATTTTATGAAAGAGGACTATTTTCATCATTTTTGAGATGGCAATGTTGTATTTTTGACATGTTATTGTAATCTATTGTAAGTTTTTTGGAATAATTGTAATTTGGAATTGAAATTTGTAATGATAGTATTTCATATTCTTATTGAATTCATTTAATAACTACTTTCACATTGAATTATATCTAAAAAAATATGCTTATTGAATTGTAATTATATCGAATCATTAATGAATAACGAAGAAATGTATTTTTTATGAAAATGATCACGGTTTATGCACCATATTATCTTCCTGTCAATTTGTACGTCACGTTATGCGGCTGAACATGTTGGAACGTTCTGTATCCCATTACTATCGTGCATGCAATGTATCATGTACACTATATTTAACCAAATAAAATGTACTTTACTTTACATTCTAAAATATTGTGGCTTTAATGCTAGTTATCTGGAATCACACTATCCTTTTTTATTAAGTTTAACAATGCTGAAACATTGTACAATTTTATTTATTAACCGCAGAGAAAGGAGATCGTTAAAAAGTGACTGTCACTGCCACATCTGTAGACGTCTTGTTAAAATAAAACCTGTTTTTAAAAGTATTCCGGTTATGATTGGATGCTAGTTTTGTGCAAGTATATATATAATGAAATGACCGTCGGGTCTAACGAACGTAGCTATAGTTTAATTGGTTTCATTCTCGTCCGCCCACAAGGAATACACGAAATATCGGTCCGTATTTTGTACGCCCTCAGCACCAAAGGAGGACTCATTAAAAGATTAATATTACCGAATTGCATTTAAAATTAAAGTGAGCCTGAAGGATTTACGTCTGCGATCCGCGGTGTTACCAACATAAAACCTACATTCCAATAAATTAATTCCATCGACAATATTACTATGCAGATAGATGATTAACTAGGTATTATATTCGAAGTACGCGCTCGCACCCTTTACATATTATGCTCCTTCTCAGATGTTTATATGAAATTATTCATTAATATACTTTGCCAGATATTCGTAAAACCAGCACCACTCTTTCATAATTAGGTATAAATACCTACTGGCCTCCGAAATTAAAAACTAGATTTAGATGGTTTCCTACTTACGTTGTATACCTACTTTCTCAGCGTCGATTTTAATGTGAGGATACGATAAAGTTGTCTTAAAACGCTAATTTAGGTTTACGTAATTACTAAATATGCTTGAGGCTTTGGTAACATCGATTACCTACAACTTGCTGTCTCGTCGCTAGAAGCGGACGATTTCTATAAACTTGTAATTATTTCACCGCCATGTTCATTCATTAAATAGCCGTTAGAAGGGAAGAAAAATAAACTGAACTTTTAATTTTAGCTTACTGAGACGATCAGGGGGAGTCTACTACTGACCAACTCAGCGTATTAGCAAAATGATCCTGTTACAATAACTAATTCAAAATTCTAAGTTCTTTCGTGCTATCCGCTTCAGGGTAATACCGTAAAGTTTTGCCCACTGTGTGCCATCCATTTCACTCAACATGACGTTCCGAATGATCCATCAGTGCAAAAACAATGCAGTAACAAATGGCCACAGTAACTTGATACTCGCGCATTCGAAAAGCACAGAATTCGTTTTAAATATCTTGTGCAAAGCGGCAGAGCTCACATTCAACGGGAACCCGCGAATATTCTGAGTGCAGTGATAATTTAAATGCTTTCTCTATGAATATTATGTATCAAAAGATAAAAACCAAGCTGATTTAACCAAAAACTAATAGTTTAAGTCATCATGAGACAAGATCATCTGAAAAAAGTATTATGTATGATAAAATTGAAAAATAAAATCTTTGTCACAAAAAAACCACCGACTTGCAAAAAAAAACATTACCAAGTGAAAAATTACTTAAGAACCAAAGACACCGACTTCCGAAATTATAGTTATTTTTGACTTTGTAGTATTTTTTTCTTGGAAGTCGGTTGTTTTTTTTTTCATGTAGGTATATAGGTTGACTAAATATTTTTCGAGATTATTGGCACAGTGAAATCTAAAAAGACTTACGTAAAATAGCCGCCTAGTGTCAGAAATAGAGTCATAACTATCTTAATAATACCAATTACCATAATTATTAATTAATTATTAATTACCATAGTACCTATTATAAAACTTGAAGTTATTCGTGTTGATTTCAACATTCAATTACTGACTCCGACTACAACCTACAGTGGTTCTAGGAACTGTATTTTATTGACGATAGTATTTATGGCTTCACTTGTATAAACTTCATTATAGTAGAAGCCAGTGAAACTTGATTAGAAAATGAAATGCTACAAATAATTACGGATTGATTGGTCATTTCATAGACTTTATCGTACTTGAAGATGGCGCCCAAAACGGGGTATTCCAGCAAATGAATACCTACGTCGTCGTCAATTGGATCTAATCAGTACTGAATCGTTCACGTTTCCTTCTTCTTATTAGGGTTGTAGAGCAAAACAACTAAACCTATTTTAATACAGTAGGGTCCGTAAATATATCGAGTTTTAGGATTTTTTTTATAAGAAACAACATTCTACCTGTGCGTTAGTGAGTTTATAAGTCGAGAAACATGATGGTTATTGTAATATTTAATGTGGAGACAACAATATACGATAATAAATTGAAACACTGACAATACTAAAGCATATGAGCATATTTTGGAACTATCAAAATAATCCTAACGTTCATCGAAATTAAAAAAGTGTTTTTTCCAAAGTAGTATTGGCGGACCGACCATGTTTTGCGATTCTTTGACTAGTTTTCGTATGCAAACTGGGATCGGCATTAGATATACGCAGTTTTATTTATAGTCGTATCGTTGTCACCATCTTATACAGATTGGTTATCTGGCTAGCGTTTAGTTTACACTGAGAACATAACCGTCGTTCAAACGAAGGTTTAAGAACCTATACCAGTAGCAGAAAAACGTATGACATAAGGTTTTTTTGGTTTCTTTCCATCGCTCGGCCGACATTCACATGACTGCTTAATTTTTATAAACGTTGTCGGTGGATATTTACTAGTTTATTACTGAAGCATTCTGGCATTCAATTCGTCTTATTATTTACGTAAGAATACGGTGAATGCATGTCCATCTTACTCAAATAATACCATACAATTATTTGGTTTTTATGACTTTAATATCTCTTCATGAAAAGCTGCCACAATATTTAAAGCAAAAAAATTATATGTATGTAAATATAATGCTTAATATTAGGTCTTTACCTATGAAATTGCTGTTTAGTATACAGAAAATGAAAATAAAAAATATAAATATTTTTTATTTATATTACTCAATATATGCACCCATGCTATCACATCATCATGCATGCATCATGCTCATGCATATCTGCCAGTTCAGTGGTAATTTTTGCCAACAAACTCTTCAAAGGCATTTTGTACTGCCTCTCGGGTATTAATTTTTTTCCCTGCCAAGAAGTAGCCCTAATTTTGGAAAAAGTAGAAGTCTGTTGGCGAAAGATCTGGTGAGTACGTTGGATGACGTAAACCTTTCAACCCTAGCTCTTGTAGCTTAGAGACCGTCTGTTGTGCCGTATGAGGTCGAGCGTTGTCGTGTAGGGGCAGCGGGGACGAGCGATTAACCAAGGCTGGCCAGAGATTTGCGAGCTTCTCCTTCATTGTGTCCAGTTCCTCACAGTACACATCCGCAATAATGCTAGTGCCATGTGGTAAGAAGCTGTGATGAATTATACCGGCACTTGACCACCAAACAGTAATCATGACTTTTTTTAGGGGTAAGTTTTCGTTTGGAGCACTGCCTAGGCGCTGAACCAGGGTCTAACCAACATGATGACCGCTTACGATTATCAAAAAGAATTCATTTTTCATCGCAAGTGACAATGCGGTTCCAAATCCCTTCATTTCTGTGTCTGTTAAGCAACGCAAGGCATATCTCAACGCGTTCGTCGCGCTGGCGATCGTTCAGTTCGTGCGGCACCCACTTATCAAGTTTTTTTACCTTGCCAATTTTTCGCAAATGGACCAATATTGTTTTGATGCTGACGTTGAAAGCTGCTGCTAGCTCAGCCGTAGATTGAGTATCGTCCGCTTCCACTAACGCCTTTAATTCGTCGTTGTTGACTTTATTTTTCGGGTGACCACGGGGTTCATTTTTTAGATTTAAAATTTCCATGTCGGAAGCTTTCAAACCAATTACGAGTCGTGCGTTCGTTTGTAGTGTTCACTCCGTACACGTAATTAATGTTGCGAGCCGTTTGTGCGGCATTGCTACCGCGACCGAACTCGTATTCCATAATTACTCGTATTTTTCTCGTGTCCATATTGATGAAAAAGATACAAATGTAGTGAAAACAAGCCATAAATCAATAAACAAATAACTGAATTTGAAAATATAATTCCATATTTTTTAATACAATTCATTTGAATTTAGGATTTATTGCCACCCATACATAAATGACGTTTCGAACGGCCCGTATTTTAAAACCCTAACTTCTTAGGTAAAGACCTATTATTATTATATTTTTAGAACTTAACTAACATGAAGCAACACAGGTCTGTCCACCCTCATAATAACCTTTGCGACATACCCTCTTACGCTTCAAATCATATCGCATTTCTGATACCTAACAGTTCACAAGACATTCAAAGCTCCAAAGAAGTGAAATCACAATATATATTGGAACAAATTGCGAAGGAGATTAGGTACTATCGAGGAAGTTCATATCTAAGCAGTTTTAGAACAAAATCCCGTGAACACGATGACCGCATCTGTTTTACGTTAGTTACTGTTAGCGCCCGAGCGCTACAGGGAAAAATAGTCCTAAAGGTGCATAGATATGAACTTCCTCGATAGTACATAGTTTCTATGTCTTGATACTAAGTTTTGGTTCATCTTAAAATAGCTTAGCTACGCCATCCGTGTGGGCGGACCCTGAGTTAAGGCGCTTAAAAGATTACAAAATGACCTACTACTAGAACATAAAAAAAATTTAAACAAATCCTCTAACGAGATCAATCAAATCGAGACGGACTTGTAAAGCTTTGGTGCAACAATGATAGTATCAATAATACTGTCGTTACGCATTTACATTTTGGCATTGAACTGTAACCTGCCATAATCGCAGCCGTTAATCGTTATAATTTCATCAATTAGTAGAACGACGGACACCTTGAACTATGGCTATTCACAGGGGTCAGCGGTAGGCAATGTCGGTAGGTAATGATTTAGATATTATTTTTCTCCTCGCGTCTCATTATCTGCTGGAGGTCGCGTTGCCCAACCGCCTCCACACGTTACATTCGTATGCTTAAGTTGGGCCGACGGCCAGCCGCAAACCTTGGCACGACCTTTCCAATACATTCACCCACTAATCAATTAACTATACAATTTTACTAACATAAATCTCAATCTGATAATCTTTTCAAGTAGAAATTGTGTCTCACGAGATCCGTCAATTCCTCTGTCCTTTCTATGTACTACTTTCATTAAAATAAGACGAGTTGACGAGAGACGATGCTGCTATAAAAATGAGAACGAATCTAGCGTACCTGTTCCAAAGTTTGAAGTAATTTCTACGTTGAATACGGAGCGCGGGCGTCAGCGATCGCGGTGAAGATAAAAACCCTGCATAAAATAGAGGTGCTAGATAGAAATGAGCTATCTCTTCATCGAGCTTCAGCAGTCATTAAATATGTAGACGTCCATTAGCCAAGCGCCTGAAATAGTACAAACTATTCATATCGAACATCATTTTTTCTTATGCAGCGCCCACATATTATACGTCAACCATTTTTCATATTTCTTTGTCAACAAGTATTTCATCAGTCTATTCGTTAGTGCTAGTTTCCTAGTCACATTAATCATCTCTTTTTATTAGAATGTTGCACAGCAACGAATATTCTAGAAAGCTTTTTCGAGTATCAGGCTGATTGCCCAGGGTTTAAATTATTTTACTAAGCGCCAAATTAAATCCAGCGTAATCGGATTATAAAACGCTTGTGAAATTAGACAAACAAAACCTTTTCACGGTTTAAATGAATCTCATAGCAACTGTCAGTCAGGTTTAATGTAAAGTTATTTTTGTAATCTGTTACAATGTTTTGTAGCAGTAAGTAAGTGACTAATTAATTAAACGTTTAGTTTTCTTAATAATCTGTATATGAAGGAGGCTTTTAAAATGAAGTATTGACGCTAGTAGATATGACGTTGTTTTTAAACACTTCGTAGTAATTGATAACCGTTTATTTTCATCCATTGCCAAATGCTTCCCCAGCTGAATTACCAGCAACAGCTGCACTCATAATAACCTTCTCAACCATAGAACATTCCTCTATAATTAGCCAATAGTTAACTATGATTAATGATTACGACTCCTAACGCTTAAAGTATATACCTACAGAAATGTTACTTTTAGGGTATTACTAAACTTCTCGGGCCGCAACGCCTTGAACGGGTCGGAGTAACACATTACAGAAGCGTCTCAAGATGCACTCTCACGCGTTATAACTATGTTACATGATCCGAGAAAAACATGGAATACTGTTTAAGTAGACTGTTAATATTTCTCCACTCACACTCTTTCAACATAATTTCAGCCGAAATACGTCCACTGTTAGACATAACTCCCGGTTCTCTGTCTTCCGCATCCAGCTATAAACAACTATTCGTTAAGCTTCAGTGTCGAATCGAACAGCCGATGATGATGGTGATGAGGTGCTTCGAAATGTTGGACTGTTCAAATCAAATAGACGTTTTCAGACAGCTCTTTGCTGTCGGGAGCTATTCGAATCAGGTGATCGAACGCGTGTCATTATCGACACATGTTGTGAAAAACTATGCTGCCCACCTTCTTAAGCATAGGTATAACTAGCAGGGGTCCAACACACGCTACGATGTATGATACGCGATCTCCACTTCAGGACAGATTTGCTGCAACGGCTATCAGTCCTTCGACTAAATGAGCAGCCCACTGCCACTTTAGCTGGCTAACACCACTTATTTTACCATAATCTACGACTTACACAGGTAAAGAAAGTCAATAATATACCGTAACGTTGTTCTTGTACGATATAAAGTTGAGAATCAGACTAATGTTACAACCACGGAACAGATTTTTTTTCTGTTCTTTGGTTACAACGTTCTCGATCGAAACTTTTGAGTGATAATTCTACTTATTTTAATGGCTGGAGCGGTGCCATAAAATAAACTTTCCATTCAAGTTGATCTGAAACAGTAACATATAATAAAAATGTAATGACTGTTTACGTAGAATTTGTAGAGATAAGTTAACTTAGTTTACAGCAGTTAAAAGAACCATCATTAACCTAGTTGTCACTGAAACTATAGTACGAGTAGTTATGGATTTCAATGTAGGTAGGTCTGCCTCGTTAGGCAGAGTAGCGAGCGTGAATGGTAGATCATTGGATTTTTCCATTATTAACATTCGCAGTAGCACCCAGCAAACTGGAATGGTAATAATCTTGTTAACTATTGCTTGGAACTTGAACATATCTGGCAGAGTGTGGGTGATATCTCCTAACACAGGAATGCAGACGTGATGCGGTTACATAATTTTGTTTTGTTCAACATATAGAACAAAACAAAAGAACATATACACACACACACAGAGACACAAAATATAAAGTTCATTTCCCAGCAATAAGCTTGGAATAAACTACAAAACTTGTACAAGTACACTTTGTTATCAAAGTGTGCAAGAGCGTCGAGTAGAATGATACTCGAGCCCACCCCCGCTGTAGCTCTGCTGGCACGCTAGTTAAGTTCATTTGCTAAAATTTATTATCATCTTAAAATCACACGGCACTTCCTCTAATGGTATAACAAGCCTAGATGAAAAATGTTTAAAAGGGAATGCGGTTACAATTTTATTTAAACGGTTTATTTTGAGCGGTGTTGGAGGAATTGAGGCTCAAAATCTCTGTGCTCTTTTCTTTTCACTTATTGTCATCTACTAATGGTTGACTTTCGGTCGGCCCTAAATACTGTACTTGCTTGCTTCAATTTTATGTAGAACAATACAGGTATCTATGTACCTCCCGGAGGACACGGTGGAGCATACGGTGGAGGTCTGCCCGGCTTGGGCGGAGCACCGCCGTGTCCTCGTGGAGGCGATTGGCGGTGGCGATCTCTCGCGTCCGGCCTTGGTCCAGGCCATGGTACGGAGCGATAGGGCTTGGGAAGCCGTCACCTCCTTCTGCGAAGCAGTAATGTTCGCGAAGGAGGAGGCGGAACGCGTGAGCGAGAGGCAAAATTTGCAACCTCACGCCCCTAGCCGCCGCAGGAGACGCCCTGGGCGTCGGGAATCGCAGGCCGATTCCCGGCCACCGTAGGCTCGGGCTTGCAAACGGCGAGCAATGGGCAGCTCGCTGTTCGATAAGGACCAGGCCCGGGTCGACGGCGCGTTGTGTTCCACGCGCGCCTCAAAGAGATGTCAGCACCAATGACGGGGTTTGCTAGGACCGATGCCTGCTAGGGTTGCGGAAAAGTCCAAGAGGGTTACCGTGGCTCCTGGCACAGGCAACTGAAGGAATACGGGTGGGTTTTAGTCAATAAGAGTCTGACACGCCCTCCTGCTCTACCCAGAGCTGGAGAAGACATTTGATGATTTCCCACCCAAAAAAAAAAAAAAAAGGTATCTATGTACCTATGTTCGTCTACATGCTTGTAACAAAAAATCCTCTGATTTGTCACCCAACGATTATGCCATACGTAGTGATAAATCCTCCTGATACTGTGTGCAAGAATAATATGTAGGATTTTACGTTAGGTATCCGAAAATCTACTGCAAAGTCAAAGTCAAATAATTTATTTCAAATAGGCACATAAAAGGAACTTTGGATCGTCAAAATTTACAAAAAAATAGAATTGATTCTAGTCGCCCCTTCCAAAAGGTAGTTTCGTATGGAGAATAATGGGCAAAAATTTCCAATGCTAAAGTCTGTTCAATTTAAAATTCGTACCTACGTAGTGCTGTAATGTTCTCTGAACAATTTGTAAGTCAGATACCGTCGAAGCAATCCGATTTTTCTAATTTGTAATATAATAAATAGTATTTAAGAACCTAAAAGCGTTATTTTAGACTATAATCCGGTTAGGTTAGATAATTTTAAACCGGGCTATCAGCTTTATTTTATCGTGGGTGTTTCTGGAAGTAGGGATGGCTCAATATAAGTTTATTACACAAACATTCGTCGTGTTTTTGCTTAGCCCAATACTTACTTGATAGGATGCCAGCAGACCAATACGAGGATGAGGCACTTTATACGACATTTTACTTGTGCAATCAAATGTGATTAAATAAAACAGAGACATGACAAAGTAAAGTACTTTAATACGAGTAATACATTACTGATACCTACTCCAAGATACTGTAATATTGATGATAAAACCTCTGTAGCTACGGTCTAATGTGGTCCCCACTTATGGTATGGCCTGGTGATGATAACATCTTTCAAAATGCTCAATTATTACGAAAATCTAAAAACTCATCTCCAAAACACATATTGTGGGAGCTCTTTTCATTAAAGTTTAGACAATTCTAGCCCGATGGCAATCGATATAAAACGAGCCTATAGCCATTTATCGTACACAATTCCAATATCGAGCTTATAACAGAGAATTTTGCAACCCAATTACACTTTATGCTTCACGGGATCTCAAAGTCCGCAGCCGTACTTGCTACCGTTTTCTTTTTGTTGTTAAGTATGGGAAAAACTTAAAGACAATTTTATTCAATAGTCGAGGTTGATTGAAAAGTAATGATCTACTTGTTTGCAGTAGGTTAGGTACCGTACCATACCATACCGTCAGCTATCGGGTCGTGATAAAATGCATATAGGCGCAATAATGGATTTATTACTGTCGATTTAGCATATAATCTAGACCGATTTGAATTTATATATTATAATTTAGATATTTTTATATAATTTTGCCCTAGAACTGCATTAATGTTGTATGAAACTTTGTTTTCAGCTGTTACTGCAATTATCTACCTCGTACCGAAAAAATTGTTGCATCTTATAATTGTAGGTATTCGTCGTGATACTTAAACGTCGCATTTATTGAGCGTCTGTAGCTTTATATGACATTCGTACCTATGTAGAACACAAATGTACTTACATAAGGAACATGCAATTGGTACGACCGACCCAGTCTTCAGCATTTTAAATTAGCATAGATAACACTAAGAAATGAGATAAATACTTACTAAACAAAATCTGGCTCTTAAAAGGCATAAACTTTGGCGACCAATTTTAGGTCGCAAAGTTTTCAAATCTACGCACGTACTACCACTAAGTGTTGCCTTAACATCTGCAATACAGCATACGAATTTACATATATTACTGTGCGGGTAGATCTGACTAAATCCCCTTTCCAAACATATGCACAAGCTTCAATCCGACGTCGGCGCCCGTGCTTTGCATTGTGATTCTAAAACGCTGTTGATTAGGTAATCCACTTAGTTTAGAAATCAGCTCTTCCTTTGATCAGGTGAATCTATCCCACAGATCATATTAATAAGATCCATGATTATATTTATATGATCATATTTATATGATCTGTGGTATATCCTTACTTTGTGATCACTTTGATGACCAATCTCTGTGATCTACAACGCCACATGCGAACTACGCATCATCCTGACGTCACGCAAAATCCTGCATCGCGCAAGCAGAGTTTACCGTGCAACTAGCATAATATATATACGGGGGTCACACTCAAAGTTTTTAGAGTAGGCCAGTAAGAAAAGCAGCTGATGAAAAATTTATTAAAAATTTTGAATTAGGAACTCTTTGGGAATATGTAGCTGTGTAATGAATACATAAATGTCATTTGTTTTTACAAATTGGCGGCAATTTAAAAAGTGTCTGTCGTGCGTCGACATGGATTTGACTAGAAAAAAATTTAGTTCAATGATTTATTACAACTTTCGTTGCGGTCTTACTCATCAACAATGTTACGACAGACTTCGATTAGCATTTCGTGACAAAGCCCCATCCCGTGTCACTATTTACAACTGGTATACTGAGTTTAAACGTGGTCGAAGCAAATTCGGTGATGATTCGCGAGAAAGACGTCCTTCTACGGCGACTACTGAAGATAACGTGAGTGAAGGTTACGATAGAAGGGTGACATATCAACAGATTCGGGCAGCTTTAGGCATTGGTATGAGTCAAGTACAGAAAGTCTTACATGAACATTTAGGAGTCAGAAAGTATTGTACTAGATGGATACCTCATAATTTGACGGAAGATCAAAAACGGCGTCGTTTGGATTGGTGCCGCTCAATGCTTGAAAAGTATGACGGAGGTGACTCGAAAGCTGTATATGACATCGTCACAGGTGATGAAAGTTGGATATATTGTTACGAACCCGAAACCAAAAGACAATCTGCGCAATGGATGTTTCCATTCGAAGATTTGCCGACAAAAGTAAAGAAGGGCAGATGTCAATGGAAAAAGATGATTGCCTCATTCTTTGGACGTACGGCTCATTTCGCAACAATTGTCCTAGAAGATAAAAATACTGTTACTGCAGATTGGTATGTCAGTCATTGTCTACCAGTTGTCTTGGAAAATGTTAGACAGCAGCGCCCAAGAAGCAGGATCCTCCTCCACCACGGTAACTCTCCAGCTTACTCCGCCAGACGGACTATCGAATATTTGTCTGTCGAAAGTGTGGAGTTAGTAAGTCATCCTCCTTACATCCTGACCTGGCGCCTTGTGACTTTTATTTATTTCCAAAAATAAAAGGAACGGATTCGTTTTATGAACCCAGAAGATGCCGGGGGCTGCGTTTGAAAAGGGCGTGGAAGAAGTCCCTAAAAAAGAGTGGGCTAACTGCTTCAGTCAATGGTTCCATCTCATGCGACAGTGCTTAGAAAGGAACGGAAACTACTTCGAAAAGCAATAAAAATATTAACAGGCACCATTCCGTTTTTTATTTTCTAAAAACTTTCGGTGTGATGTATACAACGCCCCGACCGCAGTTGTTACGGAGGATCCTCCCTTTTCTTTAGAGGATGAGTAAACTTTACACCCTGTTCCTCATACCTCTATAGACCATAAAATATTTTGTGAACTACGGTTATGACATCCATCGTTTAGCTTAAAAATGACACTGCTGGATATAGGCCGGTCCTGTGGTTTTCGGTTGGTTTTGCAAATCATAATTAATTATACAAAGATAATATATTTCATGAACAGACACAGGCTATGCCGTGTTCTGATCGTTTTTACACCCAAAAACCTAATCAAGATCATTCATGAGGTTTAGCGCAGTTCTAAGAACGCATGAACGCAAGCCGCGCGCTTAATATAACAGCGGTTAAGTAACCTAGGTATATCGGATTTATATATTTATATATTTTTAGAGGGGACTCTGTCCGCCCACCAAGTGACCCCAGGGAGGACGGTGGCACAGTGGTCACGTGCTGCCGAACATAGCGAGGCTCAGGGGAGGCCCCTTTACAGTCTCCCCAGGGATGTGCCTTACAGGCATTGCACAGGGGTGGTTCCGGAATTGGTATTTTTAGAGGAACCGGGACCGCCCCTATGTGCTGATGGTGATCACCGGGGTGGTTTTAGTGAGGTAAAAATCCCACACTCCCCGACCTCCCTCCCCGGAGGTCGGGTGCCTTTTGAAGGTTTCCCCCCGAAAACAAAAAAAAAGGTATATCGGATTTAGTCATACATTCAAATCTGCATTATTTTCTGGTGATTCTAGACAGAGTAACGTTATCCTGTTTAGTTAACATTATATAATCAGAGCCATTTAAACGTATCGATGAGAGTATTCGGTATGTAGTGTCTGTCTGTAGCGAACAAGTTTCGTAACTTTCATTAGAACAACAAAGTGGCGCGCCGTGATCAATTTATCTTAGCAGCAATCTGCGCGCGCGCTTACAGAAGCACACATTAAGGTGCCGTCCTCTCAAACCATTTCAATCGCTAATGTGTTTGAAATAATAATTTCTAATAATCTTTTAATGCTTGCACGTTCATTTAATGTTTAGATGATCGTGTGATTTCTATCATGTAATGATCCCGATTCAGATCTTACAGACCTAGAAACTTTTTGTAAATCTAAGAAAAAATTACTAAAGAAAAGTCCTCTTTCTTTAGTAATTCTTAAGGGTCATGTATTTTTCAATTTTTTACATGTGGATCAACAATTCTTACAACATAGCTCAAAGCTGAAGCTGGGTTTATCTGTAGCAGACGCGGATTCAAAAATGCCATCAGGTAGCAAATCCACTTTCGCTCTCTTCTGAACCCGCCGCGGCCGGCCATCTGCTATGTTTTGACTACGTTTCACTTGCGAAACGTGAGACACATACTTACAAACTGCATGAAAATAAGGCCGCAGTTACAACCCGCGTAAAATACTGCCTAATTAGTGCCGTACGCGAAATAAAGAGAATAAAATAAAGAATACTAACGCTCTCGAAACGCCTAATTGTTTATATAACGATGCGGTGGACGCCGCGGATGCTCACTCATATACGACCTCATTCCGATATGACACGCCATTACATCTTAATGGCTGGTTTTAAAGAATTTTCAAAGCGTTGCGAGACCTTGTTTTCAATAGAATATGACCTTCGAAGGTCGCCTCCAACTAGAACGCCGGTTTTCTTCGAACGTTGCGTGATCCGACTCCCACCGTAACCATCTACACATACTCGGCGGTATACATCCATAAATTGGTCCATCACTATCCCTAACCAGTTGTTACACCATAAATTCTTCTTAAGAATGATCGTAGCCGACGTTCACTAAATGACGTCACCGGTGAGTGGTCGACATACCACACTACTGGTTACATCCGACCACATAGGTACTGTGATAGATTCAAGATAATCCAAATTTAACATAACCTAGGTACTTTACTATTCGTTTATACGAGTATGGCTTTCGTATAAATTTTGTAGCCATAAAAACACGGTTGTTGTGATTACAATTGAAAATGGAAAAAATGGGTAACAGGTAACCAAAAGCCAACGTAACCAACCACAAGCCGTGCGACATGAATGACAAATAAATTAAAAGAAAGCTAACGCAAACATTTTTACGGATTGCATGTGGTTTGCAAAAGATGCACCTTTTGTAACCATATTTTGGTTTATTAGAGTGTCCGTGGAGTTTCTGGCCCGGTCTTCTTCATAGGTACCTACTACGCTTTAGGAATTGGCAACTAGCTTCATCTTTCTGACCAACTAACCCATTGACAATTCAAAAGTGCCTGTAATTGGTTTATTTGAAATAAATGCTTTGAGGTAAGTTGAGTTGCACGACCATCGAAAATGTGAAAATATGTGCGTCATCATTAGAACTGTATCGCATTATTTTAGTTCTGGCAACTAGCTATTTATTGAGACAATCACATATAATTAATGAAGCAGTATAATGTAACTTACTGCCCGCGACATCAATACATATTTATTTATTTACCTTTACAACTATTATAACAGGATTAACCTAATGCGATGGTGTGGTATTTATATACTTACAATATTAGATTAACCTAATAAGGAAATTCTATAACATAACCAAAATTATTATATTCTATCCTAAATTATATAAATCTCATACATAAGAATAACACAGAACAACTATTATATAACATATTAACATTTAATACTACTTTATAAACAATATAAAAACATATTTTGCTTAACCTACCACAGCTTATGTATAGCTTAATATAAATAATAGTACCCTTGCGAGTTCCCTCCTAGTACATGTAAATACGTCAATTTGTATGTGAATTTTATTGATAGTGTGTATAGCTCTGGTTAAAGGTGTTTTCGCCAGTAAGTTGGTCCTTGCTGGCGGTACCAGCAACAGTGGTAGGCGCCGCCGCCTCCACACGTAGCGGTCCGGTACACAAATACTAAACCGCTGTAGTACTCCCGGATTAGTTTGTATTCCACGGAGTAGTTTAATTATAAATTATATGTGTGTATTGATGTCCTACTTGTGGAAAAAGATCAAACATTAGGCCAATTTTTCTTGATCATTCTTTGCTAAACCAATTTTGTTGATCCTTTAATAAAATATTATTACCACAAACATAAATTTTTGTGACACCTTTCATTACGTGGAAGTAAATCTTCGCGAAAATATCGCAACCCTTTTTAAAATTAAGGTTACGGGACAAATTTAAACAGTTTTGAGCCCAACATAATTATATAAAATACCATATTCGTTGTACCTATACCCTACAATATTCCCTAAAGCTTCAGTGCTGCCGTAGCGAATGGCGACGTTTCTGACACGGGTTGATTAATGACTCAGAATCAAAAATGTTACAGTATACTCAACCTGAAAACTTCACAAGAAGAGGAAGAATAGAAGAGTTATTTTTAACATCTCACTATGACCCCGCGAAGGCTTTCGGTAAAAAGCGTAATATATATCTTTTAAAGGTAGGTGCCATTAACACGCGGGCTATCGACGCGGCACGAATCTCGCTAAACACTTCACAAATGACAGTGTTCCGAGCGAATGATAAATGGAATCCTTTGTGTACTCATCATTGGCTCTTTCATACGTTTACGTAACGGATATGCGTCCCCCTTGCACCCTGTTCGAAGAATTAGGAGGAACAGGGATGAAATAATCTGCTAAGGGTCTGCCGGTGTTGAATAATTTATTTAACGTGCAGGATAACCCACGTAGACGGTGGCCATTCTACTGAACCGGCCGCCGGCGCCGCCGCCGGAAGGCGCGAACACGTTGCGTTGCTACCTCTGATCACACGAATAAAAGCAACTGAAAATCGAATCCAGTGATGCTCGTCGTCCTGCTAGAATTCTGTTTGCCGCTGAAGGAAAATATCGTAATGATTGATCCACAGAAATAACGTTGTAGAAGTAAGTCAAACCAGACGATGTTTGGAACCGTACCAAAAGCTAAGCAGTGAAATGGCTTCCGTGAAGGTACATTACTCAGATACAAGTACACAATATTATCGTGAATTCTGAGCAATTCCATCGCACTGTAATAAATTGTCTTCTGAATTTATTATCGGTCTTGTTTGGTAAACTTATGGTTTTTTTCTCGTTTGTCCACAAAAATAATTGTCAGACGTATATTTATATTATTACATTATTATATATTATATATAATATATATATTATATTATATATATTATTACATTTGTTATGTAATGTGGTTTTGGTAAAATACTTTTTGTTCTGTACGAAAAGTTCGGTCCGATCCATCTTAATTACTTACAGCAGTGAATATGTCAGGATTTATTGACAAGTCATGTTAAAAGTTAAGATTGAAACGTAATTGAGTTTTAGACCTTTGCCCGCTTCAGAATGAAGATTATGGTCAGTTCGTGTGTAAAATCTTCTATAGTTCTTTCTAAAGATAGACTTGCTGTATAACTCCTTCAGACTTACTTTATCTAGAGTACAGTACTTATATAAAAATTTTGCAAAATAATAAAGTGTTTAGATTCTAAACACACTTTATTATTTTGCAATATTTTTATGAGCAATAACAATACTAAAGTCCTTACCTTATGCTTTGCCTGCATTCAGCGTTATGAAACCTGTAAACTTGACAAGATAAAGTCCCTAATTTTGTAAGTCATCTTTGCCTAAAACTACCTAAACACTGATAAAAACAGTTGCATTAAAAAACCTTTGACATAGGTAAATAAAACAATCCAGCCGCATTAGTCATTTCAGTAAGAGCTGTTATTTTGGGCGATTAAGCCGGAATCCTACGGTAAGTAACCCATCCTTGATTGCGACTGGTCGCCTAAATAATTAAACTCTTGAATTACTGAAGCGTATTACCGGGATCTAGACGATTAAATACCCCGGTTGATGTATACGAATCTAGCCGAGTATACTCGTTGACTTTTCAGTAGACTTATAGAAGGTGTACCTAAATAAAATACTAACAAAGCAAAATGTGGGTTTGTGACTAATTAAAACGAAATAGAAAAGGTGTAAGTCTCCTGTCGCAGGTCAGAAGGAAATATCTTTGTGCTCTCTATCTTATTTTGTACTTTAAAGAAATGTTAAATAAAATACAATTTGGTAGAAAATAATCACAAACCGCGTAGAATTCCACAAAACCTTTAAGTATCCTGAGCCCTGGGGCCTTATAAGGAAAGTTTTAAAGAAATCATTGTTCCTGTACAAACAGAGATGGAGCCATAGGTACTGGACAAAAATCACCATACCATTGTCGCAACGGACAATGGCTTTTACACTTCGAATGAAGAATGTATGCTATAGCAGTGCCTACAGGAAATTAAAATATAGCTGCAGTCAGTGAGCACGAGCGAGAAGTGTGAAGGCCTTGTTACGGGCTCGTTTCTATCTGATTTATAATTCAAGGTAGTGTTAAGAGCACTCTCGCTAAGTGATGATTCATTTCAGACTTAAGAATGCTCTTCAGGATCTCGTTTATAGGCAGCAACGTCGCCAGTCTATGTTACAACAGATTGCCACACACGAATAAACCAATTCGGAACACCTAGAACCTATTTATGATTTTGAAACATGAGGTTTAGAAATCAATTGAAATAAGTGAACTTTATATTTTAAAAACAATCGAAACTGACAGCTTGATCTCGTGCTCGATTCGTTTGACTAATCTAAATCATGTTACATTGTTCGTTGTTCAGGTCTTAAATAAAAAAATGTTTACCACTGCGGACGTCTTGCCGAGACAATATTTCTTAATCCTATATTGCAGCAATTTAACAGCCCAATAAAACGTAAGAACTTTGAACAACGGAAGATTTTATAACGCTCCGAGCGTTTACCGCGACAGTTACGGGCGTGCGGAGACGCGCCATTTCCTTTCACTTAATTTCAATGGCCGATAGGTAGGATAATTTAAAGCGATTTAGTTCAAATATTCTAAAAAACCCAATACTGAAATATTTTGCAAATATGTATCAGTTGTTTAAAAACAGGTGTTTCATCAGCAACGTGTTGGTCATTATTATAAACAGAGCGGCAAGTTTGTGTTACAGTGGCATAATGCCATTTGCATCTGGCCGTTCACTTCCCTGCACATCGCGGGTCTGTGGCTTTTAACAAATTATCACTTAATTATACTTACTTATCTGCTTTAATTAATTGGTAGTACAGGCTCCATATACGTTACGTAAGAGTGTTCCCATGGGTCTCTTGATCCGTCGCAGCGATACTGAGATATTTACGGCGGTTCAACGGCATGGGTTAATCTTTTTTTACTAAAGTGAATTTAACCAGTTGGATAGTTAAATATACGGCGCTTTAATGCTATGCTTTACGTCCAGTTGAGTTAGTGTAAAAGTTGTGGACGTCGATGCGGTAGTCAAGCGGCCATCGAGCAGCGGTCCACCGTGTGAGAGCAATGCGAGCACTCGTAAAACGATTGCATAAGAATTCTTAATACGACCGCATGGTATACCTACATGCGAGCGAGGAAGTTGTGAAGCAATCCTTTTGTTTATACCGTCACTTTTTATCATTATGAATTCTCTAAATTGGTGCAATACGATTTGCCAATTTCCGTTACGATACAATTTGCCAAACACAATGGATGTGGACTGAATGCATGCTTGTATCAATATAGTAATAATGGAAAAGCAATTAGGTTTAAGTTTAGGTCATGTGCAGACACTGCAACTTAATTATCGCCCCTCAGCGACAGGCTGGCAGACAACAACTTGTTATTAAGTGTTCACTATAGTTCCCGGCTGGATCCAATTTGTTTTCCTAAATATATATTTTGATCCACAACCTACTGGGTCATATTCGATTATAACTTTTGATTTCTTGAAGTTGGTCATGAATTGGATTCAACAGAGATAGCAATGAACTAGAAGTAGAGAGAAGAGTCAAACATACTTGGAATAAGTACCTATTGGAGAGCTACAAGGAGATATTTAAAAGCGAAATAACTATCAAGTTAAAGAAAAGAGTCACAATGCTCTTTTCTCATTCCTTGTCTGACGTATGCATGTCAAACATTGAAGTTTACAAACAAAATAAACACATGTCAGCGAGGAATGGAACGCAGTATGTTAAATATCAAGAAAATACAGAAAATAAAACACACTAAAATAAGATCTTTAAACAAAAGCGATAGATGCTCTCAGGTATAGCCAAAAGTTAAAGTAGAAATGGGCCGGTCATGTAGCACGTCTTAAAGATCATAGATGGACAAAAACAGTTATGTTATGGAAAGGCCCATCGGGTAAACGTTATAGAGGAAGACCGTTCACTAGATGGGAAGACGACGATTGCTGGTTCACAATGGCAGCAAATAGCCCAAGACCGAGATAAATGGAAAGCCTTGGAGGCCTTTATATTAAGATAATTTAGGTTACATAGATATTAATTTCTCTATTTTTCTAATCCTTTTGTTAGCTAAGTACAAAGATAGATACGTCATTCTTTAAGTTAATGTGTAAAAACTGGAAATAAAAGGCTTTTTATTTATTTTATTTTATAGTTCCCGGCAATATAACTATACAAGAGACGATATCATAGATCATTTTGCTAGCGATAGCAGCTAAGTAGGCGAGAATGTTTCTTTAGACTTTGCACTTACCACTTACTTAGATGTTTTGAAAAAAAATGCTATATGTACTGAAACGAAAAGCACAGTTTTTTTTATATAATTTAAGGTGTGAGTGGATTATTCTATAACCACGTGTGCTGGATAACTTACCGCAATATTTCTTTCCCATTATCTGCATATACCTAGGAACACATAGTTAAGCTGGTACCCACATACCAGCCATAATCCCTTAGTTTTCTCTCACGACCCTCGCTGAAAATAAAGGGTTGACCTAATTTAAGCCACAACACATAGAAAACCCTGGAAAAACCTGTCAAGCGCCACGTGTGTGACAATAATAATAATAATATATGTTTAATTCAGATTTGTACATCCATAAATTTGTTAGTAACAGAAAAATACATAAAAAACTAATGTTAGTACAAAAATACACATTACAAACTAAAGACCTACGTGGAGTATCCGACACTAGTACGCGTGTTTACTTGACCGCATGCAGTCGTATCCAGCGCTCGAGCATCGGAGAGTCCCATCGGTCCACCAATACAGCCAAGATGCTGTTGGTACTAGCACGCATGCGTGTAAGGATGGAGGTGCTACGCTTACGCATAATACTTAGTAGCGAAACTGTCCACGTTGGCCTCAGCAAACATAGCGGAGGCGCTGCAATACCGCGGCAGTCCCATCAGCATCCTGAACGCATTGTTATACTGGACTCGCAGGTCACTGTATGCCCTCTGCAAATAGTCAACCCCAGGCCACACGTGTAAAAGGATTGACAATATGCTTTGAACAGCTAACGCTTTGCTTGTTTTGTACACCGTGCAAACCTGCGAGCTAACATATTACACCGTACAGACCATGACCTGCGCTCTCTTTCAACGTCAGTACTGTCCTTTAAGTCATCGGTGATCCAGTGACCCATATACTTAACTTTAGTAACTCTATTTAAAGAGGTACCACACAAGACAACTTCAGGTACGTTTTCATAGTATTTAGTCCCTGCCTTAAATACTATTAACACAGATTTATTTGAGTTATATTTTAGCCCATGGGCCATGGCCCTATGCCATGGATGATGAGGATGACTCGCAGACTCGCAACCGCTTTCTTAACGCAATAATAAACCGACCATTGATTTTTGCGACTTTCTTATTGTTTGGAACACCTCGCACCTAATGTACTAGGTATAGTCTGCATGACTGTAATCTATGTAAAGTATGCATTTCTTGTACAATTATGTGAAGTAGATAAAATATAATTAAATAATTATTGACCAACTTTATAAGCGTTCAATTCGTTTAAACAAAATTAAATATATGAAACGTGTTCCGACTACATTAAGCTATCGTAAATAGTACTTTAGCGTAGGCGATTACCAATTGCTTTTTAGAAGTTTCCAAAAATCAATTAAACCTATAATTGGCAACGTAAAAAAAAATCTTTCTTTGCTAAGCTAAGAAAGATTTTAAAGAAATGTCTAAAGTATTTTCATTATGGACTTAATATTTCATATAAAAGGATAGTAAATGAGATATTAATTTTTACGTAAACCTGTAAATAGTCGCAACGCAGACCACTAATAAGTGCTCGAAATATTAATATTATTAATTTTCGCCCAATTTTATTCAATATTGCCTAATATTAGTAATTTTCGACTGGAATGAAAACTGGCTTATATGGGAAAAATGCATGCATACATTGGCGGTGTAACGTATAGGTAGTTATGAATTTATGATTTATATAGGATGAATGGTGTTTGTAGTCGTAAATACATACCATCAGGACTTTACCTGGGACATCCCCATAGGATCTTGACTTGATGTTATCATGAAACCAAAAAATAGCGTTCAAATTATAAAACGACGACAATTTACTTCATTTAAAAAATGCCATACTTAGGAACTTTCGATTAGACAAAGACGGCTTTATTTCGCAAAAAAATTTCAAAAGCATCAGAGAGAGACACTGAATCATAGAGCAACACGGGCCACCGGCGCGTGTTGCTCTATGCTTTGAATGAATAAATAATAACAAGTCTAGAATTTTGACATACTTAATTTTTCGACTTTCATTTTTTATCTTTTTTTGAAATCGTTGGTCAATGAATCAAGATTATTTTATTTGCATACAATACATTTGATGTGATGTGGAGGAATGAGGGACATGTCGTGAAAGTTTTGAATATAGAATGTGGAGGGCTGTGAGCATAGGGAAGGAGCAAAGACGAGGCTGATCGTGATCAGGGTGTACACTTGCCTAGGAGTAACATATTCACTCGTACTTGAAGAGTCCAGGTTATACTTAGTTATCGCGGAACACAGATTCTACCACTTAGCTGTTCCCACAATGAACGTGTTGCTATATTACTACATTATGTTCTCATTTGTCTTGGCTAGATTACAAATGCACTTAGGCCCACTTGGACCAATAATCACTAAATGCTATTAGCGCTAAACATAGGTAGATGACAGAGACAGAATGTCATTTTATATACCTATATAAAATGACATTCTGTCTCTGTCATCTTCAAACGATTGAGAGAAACACAGGGATGATTTTATTTATACAAACGTTTAGTGCTACACGCATTTAGTGATTTGTGGTGCCAGCGGGCCTTATTATCGTTCGTTAACCGTCGCACACACATGCATGAACTGTAACCTCAGTAAGCCAGGATCTAGAATAGCCAGCAATAAACCGAGCAATGAGCCCAAAAGTGCCAAAGATTGACTTAACTGTTTCGGGACCCGCAACATTATTGTCCAGAAGTGGTAATAGTAGATGAAAGGCAGGCGTGTTTAGGTGAAATTACAATTAATGTTCATATAAACAAGTGCGACTTTAAAGTTCAGTAATTACAACGACTGCGCTGTCGTAAAATGCAAAAACCATACCAGTTAGTACTTAAGTCGTTCTTGACACAATTCATTTGCCTGTTTTTCCGTTTTGCCCGGCCTGCCACCCTGAGCTCAACGATTGATTCAATAACAACAATGTTCAAGAATAATAGAGAATTGTAGAAGCGAGCGCTTCGCTTTCACCGGTCACAGTTCTACACGCGATCAATCCTCGACTTATAAAGACTGGCTGCAATTCCACTCAATATGTTCTCGTAAACAGGTGGCAATTCTTAATTTTTTCCACATTACAAATATAAGTTTACTTCATTACAATACATTTCAAGAGACAGTTACTCAGTAAGATTGTTTTAACAAGTAATTCAAAGAAATATCAAAATATTGGCCAAGACATAATATTTACTTTATTTACAGCAAAGTTTGACCAACGTTTAGTTTTTTTACAACAAAGTTTTACCAACGTTTACTTTCTTTACAACAAAGTTTGACTAACTCTTACTTTAATTACAGCAAAGTTTGACCAACCTTTAATTTATTTACAGGAAATTTGTCCAACCTTTACTATGTGTTCAACAAAGTATGAATGTTTTCAACAGAATAAAATAATAACACAGACTTTCTTTTAGCCGGTACCTACGTAGCACACGGAAGATCGTAACACGGTTGTACCCTGAAATGCTATTTATAACAACTATCCCCTTACTGCAATAACAAACCAAAACTTAAAAAAGGAAGCATTTCACACCTTTTTTTAAGCGGGTTCGTGTCTACAAGGTGAGTTTGAATTCATGGGCATTATTTTAAAGGGTCATTGTACTCATCATTCTGAACAACTTTTACTATGGGACCAATCCTGAAATCACAAAAAAAAATCTGTTGTACCCTACATTTATGTTTGCATAACCCTTCAAAATGTAGGGAACAACAATATTTTTTTTGTGATTTCAGGTTTTGTTCACAATGATGAGTACAATGACCCTTTAAAATAATGCCAATGAATTCAATTTCGCCCTGTATAATCCTACGCATTCGGGATATGTGGAAAAGGAAAATGCAATCGCTATCTTGAACCTTTTCCGGGATTTTAGTAGGTACCTATGTGAAATGATTGCAAAAACAGATGTCGTATTTAATTTCATAAATATTAACTTGAAACGCTGCGGAGTCCATAAATATGTAGTTTACCTAGTAGGTACCAAAAAATATTTTCCGCAGTTTGTAAAATTATACAAGAACAGTAAAAATATACATTTTTGCATAACAATTTACATAATAACTTCATTTTGTAATATCCAGATAAGTATGCGATTCAGCTTATAATCTTTTTTACATTTAAAATATGGTCTCTACTATTATTATAAATATATTACGTTTACAAAGCAAAGTATAAGCTGATGCATTGCATCCTGATTTCGCAACGAGATCGTAAATGCCTCCCTGGTGTGATGTAAACATGACCTTCCATTCTCTTCATCTTTGCTATTTTAATTTTGAAAATTAGGCGTATCGATGTAATAGAACGATACCGTTTTAATAAATGCTCTAAGTTCGTAAATTGGAGTAATAAAATAATCTAACTTTGGTATCGATTAAGAAATATCGAGAGAAATATGGACGAGAGTTGTTGGCGAACCTTCTGAAAGGTAATTTCATCAGCCGACAGCTGCTCTTTGTTAGATACGAACACTCACCTTGAATTCTGTGGTAATGGTTATTGATTATCTCAATCTTTAGACAGATGTGCACATCGACAGATGACGTTTTTACATAACGAGCTTCAGTTTTTACAGTTTTCAGGTGTAATAGTATTTGGCTATTTTTGTGCTGAAAATCCGTTGTTTGAAGAAGGGTATATTATATAGCACGGCGGTCATACCACGTCACTCTTCAATAACACATAGTTAAACTAACATTGCACCAACTAAACTAGTATTGCACCAACTAAACTAGTATTGGACCAACTAAACTAACATTGCACCAACTAAACTAACATTGCACCAACTAAACTAGTATTGCACCAACTAAACTAACATTGCACCAACTAAACTAACATTGCACCAACTAAACTACTAATACACCAACTAAACTAGTATTACACCAATTAAACTAGTATTGCACCAACTAAACTTAACACTACACACATTAACAATACGCACATTAACTACAAAGTTAAGACATTACTTTCGATTGTGTCGGCTTATACTGCCACGTTACCTCAGCGTTTATATTAAAATGTGCTGAATAAGATCTCATATCATGTAAATGTACAGTACTTATTGTGATATTATGCTAATAAGTGTCTATTATTATACAGAGTTGCACTTAGAACACATGCCTAAGCGTTATTTATGCTTGAAATATTGTTAACGATGAATAGAAAAGTTGACTGACACATCTTGATTTTACGCTCTACCTACCACGGAAAATGGACTAGTACCTATATACTTAATGATAAATTGATACATATATGCTCGATTTGACTAAATTATGTAGTAACGGAGTTTAAAATTATGTTCCAATGGGAAAAATACTTCTAACACAGCCCCTACGGGAATTGTTTTGAAAACCTTTTATTTTGCCAGCTTCCATCATCTCACTCATTATTAATGTCAAAAAAATGCACGGAAATAATTATTTAATAAATTCAGCTCGAGTAATTAAAGGGTAGTTATCAGTGTCAGTGCCTTGAAAATATATTTTTATATTTAAGGCTCAATTATGACATTGTTCTCATTTGAGAGTATATTAAGGACGACAGATCGTTTAACTTCAAGGTCCATTATACTTTAGTTTTAATTCCGTCAAGGTATGAAACATAAACAGATGTAAATTCTCATTTAAATCTCACTTTTTTTTGGATTAGAATGTATTGGAATTCCACTAGATTTCATAAGTGTGAGTCACGTTGTGTCATTTGTGACATAACTTTAATCAACGATATAATTATGTGGGTAACCAAATTCGATCGCCGAAGTAAATGGACGGCGTGTCATGTATGAATATCCCATTACGGTGTAATTGTCCATAAGGCGCATTAAACTAAATGGCGTGTTAATTCGATTCTAATAATTGAGACAATTAATTAATGTGTATTTTGTTAAGAAAGGACCTTACGTGAAAAATTATTGGCCTCGAAAATGTACCTACAAAACTATTTATACTTGAATATAAATCTGTATACGGAAACTCCTTAAAACATGGTTAGAAGATCCGGTGTAAGACATTTACCAAACTTTATTAGACCGTAAGTACCAACAAATTCTTATATTCTAAATACTCAACTCGTTCACAAACTATCTTATTTCCAAAATCATGTTACTTAAGATCTATCGTTGTAGAATATGTTCTAAACTGCCAATTTATCAATGTCACCAGACGCCGAATATCTTAAGTAATATGTTAATGTCATTGGAGACGATAAAGTGAATTGATAAGGCGATACTAATTCGTGTGTCGGTTTGAAATGCCCGTCTCTACTTCATTTTACTTTTGTAACGCACATTCCTGATAAAAAAGTATCCTTAGAGCTAACGGTGAAAGTAATCCGTAAAAGTTATCCCAAAATTTAATCAGTTATATTTACGTACTTTTTTTTTGAGAGCGTGTTCTCATCATATAACTTCTCCCGCTCTGGGCGGAGCAGGAGGGCGTGTCAGACTCTTACTGACTAAAACCCACCCGTGTTCCATCAGTAGCCTGTGCCACTGTGCCAGAGGCCACGGTAGCCCTTTAACTTTCCCGCAACCCTGGTAGACATTTAGTACCCTAACAAAAGCTTCAGTCATACTTGACACGATATGCATTGTTTTAGCCGTCTGTCTACGGTTTTAGCTCATTAATATTGTTCCGGGCAACGTTGATGTTTCGATTTCGACTGTTCATTTATTTTTGCAATTCATTCACGTTCCTCCAAATAAGATATTCTTGTTCATTTCCATTTTAATCAAAAATTTCAAACGATTTTTATATACTTAATTGTTACGTCAGTAATTACAATAAATAATTTCGGCATCAGTTATCATGAACACTTAATAAATATGTTAAAAAACCTGTTTTTATTTCTCTAATTATAATAACAAAACAGTTGACCCTGAAGTGAGGTAACGTAACGCGATCTGTGATGCACCACAAACTGCTCTTTCGTTGTAGGTACCTTTTGTACTTTAGAAACATATACGACCTATTAGAGAGTCTTTATTGCGTTATTTTGAATATTTATGAGAGTATCTTTATTTAGATGGTACCATATAAGTACCTATTGGCCGCATTTTCGTTAATATTTCAAAATGTTTGTTCATTTGACCTCAGTCATTTTCTAAATGCGTCAGTAGCCATACAACCGTGCCAATGTTAACAAGGAGAACTCGATTATTTTGACGGTTCAAACGTAGCTACAGTTAAATCATGTTACGTCACCGATGTATGGCAACAGACGTGATCAAGTTAGATGCGGTACATGGCGGCAGAGTTCGTGTTAGTTTACCTAATTCGGAAGTGACGACACGTAGGAGGCAAGCTTTAAAATAAATTCATAAATGAATATTGAATGTAGGCGTGAAATCAAAATCATCTCTTGCAGTGCCTACGTTATAGACGACTAAGGTTCTACCGAGAGAATGAACAGTAACATATTCTTTACCTTCATCAATTCGGCTGGCACTTTTGTTATGAAATTTCTTAAACACCTAGCATTGAAGACTTCGATTCTAGCAGTATTTTGAACTCATTAAAAGCAGACTCTCATCATGCAACGCCCTCACGAATTTCCTCTACATGAAGTATAATTAGGTAAAGCTACTTTAGCATCCACATTTCAACACTATCTACTTTCCAAAATTATTAGGAAAGTACCTTTAGTTAGTTTACAGTAAGTACGTAAGTGTAATTCTGGTTTATGTTTGAAAAATAGAGACCGCTGTCTGGTGACCCTTAAGAGACAACCTTGGGTGAACAAGATCTTGAAGTGACTAAAGAATTATTTGAAAAGAATGGGTAACAGTGATCAATTGATTGCTACGTCTATTATCTTATCTGTCCACGATAAGGCATAAGACAAGTATAAATAAAAGTCATATTTTGCGCCACAGCCTAGCTACTTAGACCACATTAAATCAGTTACAATTACATCAGATTACGTAGGGACTATAAGTGACTGTGTCATTACATTAAGTATAAAGATTTAAAGCACACTTAGTTAGTACCTAGTAGTTAAGCTGAGAACGGTGCAGTAAAATATCTCAATTATAGCCTAGAGCACAGGCACATCGCCGCTTCTGTCATTTTTAATCCTCATTTTAAAGAGAGAAATTAGAAAAAAGAAAGAGACTGCGGTGAACCAAGATGGCAGTGGCTTACATGCCACTTTGTAATAAAAAGTCCTAATTGGAGGGTTAAGAATTCATTTCAGACTAGAATAGGTGCTCGCTCACGACATGGGAAAATATAGAGCGTAAAACGCAGCGAATATTTCGGTAATGATAGTAATGACGCGCGTATTGTTAGCCCAGATTGCGTAGTCGGTACATCTGCCGAAAATTAACGACGTAATATCGGCCTGATACGTTATAGGTAATTTTAAAAAACATTGCAAACGTAAGCACTTAATTTTCCATCGCGTACTTTTTGTGGATGTGTCGCAGTGTCGGCAAATATGTGAGATTCGAAAATTTATTGGGAGGCTGACCACAGTGATTAACATCGTAATCGTAACGCCAACAACTGTAATGAAGCAACAGTTTTAAGAATATAACCAACTAACGATCCACAGTTTAGTGTCGGAACTCTTCCAGAGTATTTTATTGCTCATCCAACTTCACACAAGGGTCGTAAAATGACGAGCAGCCGAGCAGCCAACGGTTGGGTAACCTGATTTCTAATATCATGTCCGCTTACGATACATTAAACTGCAGTTGAATACGTGATAAAAATGTTTAATATTACAGCCAATCCCCTCATATTATACTTTATAGTAAATGTATGTAACATAATTATTATTAATTTGCCTAGAGGAAAAACTGTTCAATACTTTTTTTTTTACGTTGCCCCACACTAGGAATTTCTCCTGTATCGTGGGTGCGTTTACAAACATTTATACTCACATACACAAACGGCCAGACCCGGAACAACTACTTGCAGGTCATACAAATATTTGTTCCGTGCGGTGATCGAACCCGCGACACGTAACGCAGCAGTCAATCGCTTAACCACTGCGCCAACCGCGTCGTCAACTTTGCCCTGCCTTTATATCGAATCCAGGACCTAAGCACAGTCTTGAGGCAGCGGCCAGCCCGCCGGTTGAACGTGTCCCAAAGGGGCATGGCCACCCGGGTGGTCCGGAGATACCGTACGGTCTCTGGTGAGGCCGCGAGCCTCCTTGCCAGATTTCTGCCGTGGGGTATGGAGGCAAAAGTCCTCGCGCACATATGGGAGTGGCGCGAGGAGGCAAACCCCCGGGAGTAACTTCGCTGCCGCAGAGAAATCACGGCACAGCGGATAGAGCTCCGGCGAAATCTCATGGCGACATGTAGAGTGCGACTGTCGCAACCCAGCGCTGGGCATGCCACAATTGCGGCGATAAGTCCCCGCTTTGAGGAGTGGCTAGAGAGGCGCCACGGCGCCCTCACCTTCCGCCGGGCGCAGGTCTTCACCGGACACGGTTGCTTCGAGAGGTTCCTGTTCCGGATAAGGCGAGGAAACGTCCGGGTGTCATCATTGTGTGGAGCGCCCGGAGGACACGGTGGAGCATACGGTGGAGGTCTGCCCGGCTTGGGCGGAGCACCGCCGTGTCTTCGTGGTGGCGATTGGTGGTAGCGATCTCTCGCGTCCGGTCCTGGTCCAGGCCACGGTACGGAGCGAGAGGGCATGGGAAACCGTCACCTCCTTCTGCTAAGCAGTAATGCTCGCGAAGGAGGAGGCGGAACACGGGTGGGTTTTAGTCAGTAAGAGTCTGACACGCCCTCCCGCTGCGCCCAGAGCGGGAGAAGTTACTTAATGGTTTCAAACCCTAAAAAAATAGAAGAATATAATACATCAAGCAATATACAAACTGAAACTGAAAAATAAGTTACGAGCAATCACGAGATTAGAGATCCCGAGCCTTATTTCGAGATTTAATCACGTGGGAAGACAATCTTGTCACACTATGTTTCTTGAGAAGCCATTTCCATTATAATACCTAATTAATGGATTTATAGTGTGCGTGACGTGTGTGCTGTTGAGTTGCGTTATGTGTGCATAGCGCAGATGATTATTATTTGAATAATTTCGCTGTCATTTTAATTAAATTTAGGAATTTTTCATTAAAATAAACGCATTATTACAATCTCGTTCTGATTGAAACCAGCCGGTCGATTCTGTAAAAATCTCACCGTGAAGTGAACGTGGAGTGAGCTGTCAGTGTCATCCCACTAATGCTAGGGATTGACCAAGCATTACATTTACAATTATAATCGAGATTAAGATAAGATCTCACCTTTACCAAAACAATGTATTTCTGGTAAATAAACATTTGATTTGATTTGATTTTAATTATATTGTTTTATTGTTAGTTCTGTTGATCATTTTATATTATTTCAAAGCTAGTATTTTGAGTGGCTAAACATTACTGTTTACGGGTTTTACATAAAACAGAATTCAGTAAGAAACCAAATAACTTATTTTTTTTTCTTAAACTAGCTACTAAAGAAAATGCGCATGGACATTGTTTGTTATTTTATTGACTTATTGTTTAATATGACTATTGTTGTCGTTTTCATGGTTTCCGAGGTTGCTAAAGCCGAAAGTGAGGTCAAAATTGACTTTCTGTGTTGCTGTTTTATAAAAGTAAAACTCTAAATAATAATATTTAGACACTTAAATACTAGGTTTGAAATTATATAAAATGATCAACAGAAATAAGATTAAAAAATATAATTTAAATCTCGATTATCATTGTAATGCTTGGTCAATCCCTAACATCAGTGGGACTACACTGACAGCTCACGCCACGCTCACTTCACCTAAGTTTTCACGGTGAGTGGGTTACAGAATCGCAATGCTGGCCCTGGCCGGGCGAGATCTTGAATGGTCAATCTCGACACAAGACTTATCACGCGAGATCTCGAATTACCAATCTCGACTCGAGATTGCATTCCCTAGTTACGAGAAATTAACAGGCAGGTATTTAACTCAATCAATTTACCGGGTAACGTGATACGTTGGAAACGTACCACAAAGTATCATTTTTCTTTTAGTATCAAACTTGACCATCCACAGACGTTCTCACTAGAAAGAAACAACTTCTTTGCAACAGCTGTTTTGCTAGATAGGTCAAGAGTTAGTAGGTACAAATATGAATGGTGTGACTAGCCGACAGAAGGTATAAATGGTGCAAATTTTCAACATTTATTTTAGGGATTTTTAGGTACTTTGGATAAATATTTTTGTTGGTTTATGTAGTTTTTGTTTTTATTAGGCTTTGTACATTTAGCTTATGCTGCTCCAGCCCTAAAAACGCTGCTCATAATAATCATAATCAGCCTATAATGTTCCCACTGCTAGAACACAGGCCTCCTCTATGTGAGCGCGAGTGAGCCGTAATCTACCACGCAGGTCCTGTGCGGGTTGGTGGATGTCACATCACTTTGTCTTCGAATTTTTGGTTCTAGGACATGCCGATTTCCTCACGATGTTTTCCTTCAGCGTTGTTAAAAGCTGTTAAATAAGGTATAAGTAATACAGTTGTTAAAAGTTGTTAAATAATGTATAAGTAGGTAATACCTACAGGGATAAAAGCCCTAATAATATTGCTTACCTATTTAATGTTATTGTGAACTGTAATCCAAATCCAAATGGTTTTACTGAACAAATATTCTTCGGACACCAAAGTACAACTTAAAAAGAAATTAATTAATTCCATCTCGAACATAATTATAATCGGTTTAATCTTCATATTTAAAAAAATAATAACAACGGCAACTCGTAACTTTAAAAATAAACAAAATTATGTTCATAGCTTATTTGAAGTGCCAGCTACAATATTATTTTAATGGTACGTGGGTACCATCAATATGATGTAGATTTTTTTAGTTAGAATTAAATGGCAAATATCAAATAACTCTTAAAATTCTAATATGTCGAAAACTATTGAATTTCGGCCCTACATAGGGCTCAATTTGTTGCTTTTTGGCCCCCCTATCAGCTCCTGACGTACATACGTCGATTTACAAGTAACCCCGTATAACCATTTTGAAACGAATTGAATACAGACAATTTCCTGTTGTAAATTTGTCTAAAGAATACTTAATAGCTCTCTTGTGAAAAACCTTTGTGGAATAAAATGGCGAGACAATATTTTACTGGAAGAATTTGTCTCACTGTAAAATATGTCTGAGCAAATTATAAATTATATTCACGATTAATTCGTGTACGTGTAAGACCGTTGTTCAGCGATGAATTTCAGGAATCCATTCTCTGCAGAGCGGCATTAAAACTTCTTTACAATTTCAAAGTTCTAGCCCAGTTCGTGGGTATTTGTGAGTCAAGAATGTTTATAAAGTTATAGTACAAGGTTTGCTTCGCGTTATTGCCTATGCCAATAAGTCTTATGAAAATCGAGAGCTGATGAAAACTTTCGCATGCCAGCGGAAAATGCTCCTTGTCTAAATCCTCACATTGAAATATTCAGCCAGGTTTAATTATGAGCGCCCTTAAAATGCATTTACAATTCTGATTGAAAAAGAGCGCATCAAAATCGAGATGAGAAATATCCAGTATTTTCATTTGGATTGAGATCAATATAGATCGTATTTTTAAGTAAGATCTACTTGGCACACATTCTAATCTTCTTTTCTCAAAATTGTTTTCTCAAAATTCTAACCTTGTTTTCACATTTTCACCAAGTTTGAACTCGTAGACCATTGTTGGACACTCCGGACCTCCAATAGCACCCTGAGGAATGCAAGGGTGCAGGCTACACAGACAAAGGCATTTTGTTAGTCTGACGGCACATCGTTGGGTAGCAATTCAAACTAGCCAAGAACATAACTTTGCCTGGCACTCTCGGGCGACAGCTCTCAGACCGCCCGCTCTCCCCAAGTGACACAATTTTCAAAGTACTTTTAACGAGGGTTAGTGAAATGACAGAATAATATTTATATCTTGTTTTGCTTGTTTCTCATGTGACTCAAGACAATGATTGTTCCAAGATTATCTTTATTTCCACCATCTTTCACTTCGTAAAACATAAATGAATCAATGTATTTTACCTAATCAATTATTTGATAGACTTATTGGACTACTTATGTGACCCGTAGTGTCTAAGCAAACTCCGTTAATCTTAAGTTTATAGCCTATTCGATCAGCATATACATATATCACGTTTACAAAGAAATCTATCAACTAGTTGACATTCATTAAATTTAATTCTTCAACTTTGTTCGTATATTTGCCTTATCCTCTTCCTGAAATGAAATAAATCATTAAAGTTAACTAAGATAAAAATTTTCATCCATCAGCCAATTTTACAATAAACCATCCAGGACGTGACTCAGGGATCTGATAGAGATCAAATGACCGCATTTATCAATCATTTAGTAAGTCCGACTAAATCATAATTTTCTAAAGTGAAAAAGTCAAAAGTGTGATAAGTTTGGTGTGCACGGGTGATATATCGAAACCTCATTTGTCACAATCAATGAGGAATGAAACAAACTTCAACTCCTGACCGAGAGCCATTATTTAAAAGTTCAAAACCTTAGTTGCGGTCTAACGCCTATCAAATAAAGATACGATGTCAATCATTCAATTTGAAACTGTAAAAGATGCGCACAAAGCACATTTCAGTTAAGCGTTGATAACTTCTCAGTTTTCATTTATTCGGATTAAACACAATAATGGAGAAAGGGCTCAAACAATTCTAGTCCTAACCTACGTATTTTCATGGAAATGAATTCCAATATGTCTTCTCATCCCCTTTTGCTTTCAAATCTTCTTGAGACTGAGGTGTCTATTGGCTGGCTCCTTTAGAGAAACCTATTTAAGTGATAAAATGGAGAGACAAAAGTAATCTTTGCACATAGATGAGATTTAACTGAAATAAACAATATAGGTACGACTACTGCGTTTAACATCCAATTTAATTTATACTACACCTGCTTGGAAAGTACCTTGATACTTTATCAAATTTACGGTAGAAAGTACGTCATTGCTTAGCGAACAAATATGCGGGGAGAAAATGCATCTGAGCGGGAGAGAAAAGTGAATGAAATAGTAGATTATTAACCAAGGGGATAAAGCAGTGTCTTCTGTCGCGGGTGACGATTTAAATCGCGAGCGTAATGAAGGACTCGAGGTTTACTCCCGAGCGTAGCGAGGGTGTTAAAAACTTAAATCACGAGCGAAGCGAGGGATTTAAGACGAGTCCTGAGTGTAGCGAGGGATTTAAGTTCACCCAAGACTAAGACAGCTTTATCACCGAGGAAAATACTCTACTTTTCGTACCATTTGCGAAAAAATTTACACAATAATAATATGAGATAAGCATTTATTAAAAATAATGACAATTAAACGTATTTTTAGAACATTAACTTATTTATAAAAATAAATTAAAATAAACTTAACGTATTTGAAGAAAACAAAAACGCGGCAAATTCCTAGACTAATATTTATTTGTCGGAAAAGCAAAGGCATCAAGCTCATACGGCCTCGTCGGTTTTCGTAATTTTATTTTAATCATAACTGCATAATAATGTATGCGTATTCCTTTTTCAAAAGGATGTATAATGCTTTATATACAAACTCAATGGTGTAAACACAGATGTAGTTCAGTTCTTACCGAAATTTATTTCGGTAAGTATTCCAAATTTAAATCACATTCTCCCCCTAGAGGATGAATGAAATTCAGTACAATTTTCTTTCCCTGTTTTTAACAGATTAAAAATGACTATTGTTATGTTCGCTTTTTGTGGCATAGAATGTCACTTTTTTGAGCAAGTGGTACGAAAATCCATTTCTTACGTGGTTTTTCTTTTTTAATTTTGGGTAAGACTATGCGCCGGTAACCTAAATATCAAAAGCCAAAAAGTTTTTACAGTGAGTTTTTATCTCCAAGTTCGCAAAATGACACTGGCCACTAGCTGTGTGTTGGATGGTGTCGGGCTGGCAGTGCGACCCTGCGGCGGCAGGATAAACAATTTGAAAAAAGAACATGTGAAAATTGCAGACGCCATTGGCGCCATTTTCAATTTGTGTGTTGTTTGAGGATTCAGTTTTCGTAGAAAGTAAAATAAAACTATCATATAAATTTCAATCAGTAAAGATTTAGTTTTTTATTTTCCTCGTAGGTGTAGTATAAAGCACTATGTATCACTCGAGAGAAAGTGCGATTCCCGATCTCGGGTGTTTTAAAGCCCTCGCCTACGGCTCAGGCTTCAAACGACACCCTCGACGGTAATCGGTCACTTTCTCCTCTCGGTGAACAATGTACTATTTCGCTATTTTTTTGTGGTTTTACCAAATGAGTGTTGTGTGTATTCATACGCTTATTTATGTTATGGACAGCGCATGTCTCATTAAATCCAAAAGTTTATATATTTCTTTTTCTTAAAAACGTTGCCCCACGCTAGGAATTTCTCCTGTATCGTGGGTGTGTTTACAAACATTTAAACTCATGTGAGTTTGCAAGTAGTTGTACCGGGTCTGGCTGTTTGTGTATGTACACAAACAGCCAGACCCGGAACAACTACTTGCAGGTCATACAAATATTTTTTCCGTACGGGAATCAAACCCGCGACACGTAACGCAGCAGTCAATCGCTTAACCACTGCGCCAACCGTGCCGTTTAATCGAACCTATACTACATAGTACATACACTTATCAGAGACTAGCTTCAGTACGTGATTTCGTCTGCGTGGAGAAAATATCCTATGGCACTTGTTAAAACTGCAGCTTTCCATCGGTGTTTTTTTTTTTTTGAAATCGTGTCAATACTTTCATACACAAACAAACAATTTAACCTCTTTATAATATTAGTTGAGTCTGTGGTCAACTGGACCCACTCGAAACGGACCCACGCCCACGGGGTCACTGAACCCAATCACATTTTGAATATGTCGACTGGACCCATTGCCCAATTTCATTATTAGTACAGTCACGGAGTAAAGCCGAATCTTTTAGTTTCATTTTTATGACTTAAAATTTTACTTTAGCTTCAATTAGGTATTTACACTTACCTTACGCACCACACTTATTCACTAACACTAAAACGAAATATATTTTACTGTAATAAATTTAATACCTAAATTAAGTGCACGAGCGCCGCTAATTCCAAGGTCAAGCAAATGGGCCTTTTTACGGGTTACCTGCTGGGGTCAGCCAGTCATAGGCCTGCTTTCTTCGAATCTAAGGAAGCGCTTTTGTGCGTATACTTCAGCCAATAACAAGTACCCAGCTTATATTTTTGTTTTTAATGTTAAAGTGCAGACTTGAGTGCTTAATTTACTGATAAATGATAAATGATTTTATTTCTGTAAGTAGGTTTGAACAAACACTTTTACACGTCAATCATATATTTTTTTAAACTAGATGAGGTCGGCGTTTCGTATCTGACTACTCTGAAAAGAAAGGCCGAAACAAACTCAGAGGTCACAGTCTCTTTTAAAGTCCAGACAAAATCTTGGTCAGATCATGTGAAGGCTATGTAGA
The DNA here is from genome assembly GCA_937001585.2 of Brachylomia viminalis. Taxonomy (NCBI): domain Eukaryota; kingdom Metazoa; phylum Arthropoda; class Insecta; order Lepidoptera; family Noctuidae; genus Brachylomia; species Brachylomia viminalis. The sequence continues at coordinate 15,312,328 of OW443293.2, read as the reverse complement.
TCGGTGTCTGCAATGGTCTTTTGAGGAAAGAACCACACAGATTGAGTGGACCTGTCCAGTCAGTGCACGCAATTGTCAGTAATCGTGTAGCTCAACTTAGACTCAAGGAGCTCAACGATTCGACGAACAATGCCAAAGAAATGACATTTGAGCAGGCAGCATAAATTACTCAAACTGCCAGATCATGATTAAGCTGAGAAAAATTACAAAAATAAATTTAAAAAAAACAATGACCGACATAGTTATCACATTCACAATAATTATAATAATCTTTGAGGACCATGTAGATTTGTGTCTGAAATGGTATTTTGAGGAAAGAACCACACAGATTGAGTGGACCTGTCCAGTCAGTGCACGCATTTGTCAGTAACCGTGCAGCTCAAACTCTACTCTACTCTAATGAATACTTCATTACGTGTGTATTTAATTATTGGTTAGTAGACTTATTTTGCTATTATATTTGCCGAGTTTCGGAACAAAATGAAACAAAATAAACCTCTTATTAAATTGCGTTTTATTATATTTTGACTCACCAATTTTGCGCTCGACTGTATCCACGGGTAGCTTTTAACAATAGATGTCTTTTTTAAGTTTGAATATGGGTCCAGTTAACCAATAAAAATACAGAAAATAAATTATGTGGTCAAGTGGACCCGCGGGTCCAACCGTAAGACTCATTAGTTTAGATGACAATACAGTAGTTAAATATGTTTCGGAGGATCTATGAAAATAGGCAGCTGCATCCACCTGCATTTTTTAACTTTATTTTATTCAACCGTAATGCAAATAGTTTGCGATAATGGCAATATCCTTTCAGCACGGTTTAATGTAACAGGCAATGTGATGGTTGATAGTAGTGAACAGGTACACGGCGACATTGCACTGGACATTCAAAATACTGATAAAAAGTAATTGCCAGTTAGAGTATGCAATTCTCAAGAGCATTTCGGAATTATCTACCGCTTGCACCTCCGGTCCCCACAAACATAGATAGAATACTGTCCGTAGTAATACACAATTCTACTACTATTTTCTTAGCTCATTTGTTTGCATCACCCGTTATGGTGATGCAGAGAAAAGAGGTACATTTTTTGAGGAAACATTTAAGGAAGAATGTAGCCGGCTACAAGAGTAGGGGAAGACCAGAGGAACCATGGATTGTGTGAAAAGATGGTAACTTTGTTTATAATAGGGGTGAATACTGAGATTTACAGCTGCATGCGTAGCATGACCACTTCTATCTCTACTCAACAAAGAGAAGACAAATCACTTTCATAACAAAAGTCATTCTTTTCTTGAATTTTAACATCGCACCGTAGATATATTTCTACAATCTGTAATTTTGTCTTCCGTTTCTTCCGATTCTGTAATGGCCATGCTGCCCATGCTGTTAGACATGTATTTAAGAAGAAGACATGTTACAGTTGCGCCGACCGGCGACCCCAAAGAAATTTAGATAGAGGATCGCAATTTCCAGTGTTTAGAAGATTTTAACTAAATGTCTTACATAAGTCACATGTTGTGCCCGCTTGCGCCACAAATTATGGTTAGCGCTAAACGTGTTTTAAACATATTTCTGTTTCAGTCAATCGTATGAAGATGATAGCGATAGGATGATGATGAAAAACTTGGCTGCCAGGATTTTTTTTATTATTTTTTTCCTAGTTCTTATTGCCTATTATAACACTGAAAATTTACTTAAATACGTCCGAGAAAATAAAAAAAGTCAGGTCTGAAAGGGTATGTGGTTTGGAGTGTGTAACATGCTGCCCGAAGTTGCTTCTTGAGCATTTGTGCGCCAAATCCAGTCAAAGCAATGCATTGCAACCCGACCACGTTTAGTTATTGAACTCCAGTTCGGGGTTCAATACATTGTCGACATTTAGTATTCGATGACAGATAAATCGGAAGTTCTACACATTTGCTCGACAGTTATGAACATAGTTACAAATAAAGAACTTCGACGACACGCGAATTCTAAAAACGATGAAATAATCTATTTTCTTCATCATTATTTCAGATTTCCAGGTCTTGGTTCGTAGTGCTCCATTGAAATTAAGTCGCATCAAAACTTGGTAATACTTCTATCAAAAGTCTAAGATTAGTCTGTCGTAGTATTCATCCATTAGATTTAACTAAACCAATTTAAATAGTCAAAGTTTCAAATAATTTAATTTGGTTGTTCGGTCGTTACGAAGTACAAACGCCTATAGGATCTCACTTTTACTGCCGAAGTCTTTTATAGCGGACATTTTTCTTCGTGGATACTAAAAATTGGACAAATAAGTGGAAAAAAACTCCTTGTACTAAAATTAGGTGCTTTGCGGAGTAATTTTGACGCTTTTTCACATCGACATCTGTGATTTGTCATTTCTTTATTAGATATTTATTCTTTGACGTGTATAGGTTGACCTTAGACCTTTCTATGGTTCTTTTTACTTGTGTTGGCTCGATCTGTAGTTTGTCACTCATGTCGTGTTAAAACATATGCCAGTAAGCAGATAGGCATAATAGCGGCTTGGCTATCTGCCCAGGATGCTGTTGTCTGCTCTGTCAGCTCTTTTTGATGGTGAAAGAACCTGAAAGTAATAGATTTGACCTGTGTTTATATGATCTGAGGATTTGACTATCGTGTGTCTATGATTACCTACCGATTAAATAAACATCAGCTCTTGAATCTGTAATGTAGGGATTTCTGGGCCCCATTTGAAATTCTATATTGTAGGTATAAGTCTTTATACTTAGATAGAAATAGTCACCAGCTCCAGTCTCGGACCAGGTCTGCAGTTAAGGGCGGCTTAGAGTAAATTCTATAAAATATTGTAGGTAATTTAAAAATGTCATGAGTTATGGATGTGTGTGTCATGTGGTGTGTGTGTTTGTGTGGTGTGTGTATGGATAGATGCGTGTGTGTGAATGGAATGTGATGTGTGTGTATAATGTAATGTATGTGGGTGTACTTTTAGGAACATCTCTGCCTAACCCTTCGGGGAATACATGCGTGATATTATGATATGTTAAGTTCAAGATAAACGTGATCTTGTCTTGCAAGATTCAACGTGCTTAAAGATTCGAGTCCCACTTTTGGTGCCAAGTCACTCGCACAGTCGCACTTACAATAAGTCGTGTGTGTATAATGTAATCTATGTGGGTGTACTTTTAGGAACATCTCTGCCTAACCCTTTAGGGAATACAGGTGTGGGTGCGAAAATAATGTTGCTAATTTAATGTTGCGAACATTGGTGTGTGGTGTAACCTGTATCTACAGGCTATATCTATTTGCCCCACTTGGTCCAAATTCTAATACAGTTCCGTGTTTTTTCGACGAAGCTGCTCCGTATAAGCTGTTTATGTATCCAAGAACATGCTAGTATACCAACAATTTTAATATATAAAATGTATTACACTGGGCGGGTCTCCAATTATTTTCTAAGTTAGGGTTACTTTCCTGAGCTGATTTTCTATCAGCATGAATTTACGCGCGCCGGGAAACAATAAGGCCGTATAGCATTGACGATTTTCAAATCTTTTGTTAAATATGTTTATTTCTTCTAGATGGTCTTCATTTTCGTCAATCAAAATGCAAATAAGTGTTAAGTATCTACTTGACGTTATTGTTATTAACTGAACAATTTACCTCTACAAACTAATACAACAACAAACTATAACAAACAGCTTATAGCGTTATTAAAGCAAAAGGAATGATAGCCAAAGTGTGCATTATGTACCTATTTCAATAATAAGAGAGAAAATGCCACATCAACCACAAAAGACATGACCATACCGGGACCATAAATCGTTTGCTCTCCAAAAAAAAACGATTATAAGTTTATATTATATTATATTTCTTTTAGAAAAAATACAAACTCTACACGATTATTTTGTTCATCTTTCTCGTAACTTTTACTGCCAATTCGCCAACGAAAAATCACGGCGCATCGTAGGCGACATCGCGTCTCGAATACGTAATCAATCCGTCTGCGCCATCTATACAAAATGTCTCGAAGCGATTGTTAATTATATCATCAGACAGTTTCGACCCACAAGTTATACTTCGGACGAACAACTCCATAAAACTGAATTAGTTTTCCCAACATAGGTGGCTCTGCGCTCTGAGTCAACCCAATTGAGAATACAAGTTAAATTGAAAGCCGCTTTTCAAACCACGAGAGGCAAAACTTCAATATTCGTTATTATTGTTACAACTCACGGTTGAAGCGGTTGCGAAAAATGTATATATTGTCCTGAACAGTAAGCATTGTGAAGGAGGCCATATATTGTCCGATATTGTGAATGGATCATGCCGTTGGACGAGGATTCTTTTGATCCTGATGACTATACTTTGACGAACAATAAGCTTACAGAACAAATGCGCAACATGTTCTTCAGTTATGACATAAAAGTGACCCTTGTCGAACCATTTTCATATTACTGCTGAAATATTTGAAGTTGGGTCATAGCGATTGTTAAGGCGATGGCTTCGAAAAAAGAAAGACTATTTTACTACAAAAATTTAATTTCAAATGCGTAAGCAACACAGTTTGAACCTCTACCCGTAATTTTGAAAAGTTCTGGAAACGAAACAGAAACTACATATTAATGACGTAGTCAATAGATTATTAAAACGCTTTACAGTTTGTCTTGTTATATTTTCAATACCTATAATATTTAATTACTTAAAGATTTTCTGCCTTCCGCCTTTTTGTGCCATTCACGCCTTGCATGTTGAATGTGGGACTGAGACAAATCTCTACAGATATACCTACTCGTAGACCTACGAATCCCAAGTGGATTTCGTTTGGCCAAACTTTTTGCAAACACTTTGAATCCTGAACCACCCACCACTAACCTTCGCAAATAGAATAAAACTTAGTTATTCCATAAATGTAACGGAATAAGCACAAGTTCCGAAAGTAATTTGCTCAAATCCGATTTCCGTCATTAAAATATACCTATTGCAAAATTTTCAGTCCACGTAAAATATAAATTATGATAAATACTGAAGCCTCAACTAATTACTACTTAGGAACATCTTATTAGGGCTCAAGCGCATCGTTTAAACGACAGTTCTTTTTTCGATTCGGCACGTATCGTTGAGAGGAGGCCTGAGTCTTGACTACTGGAGCCCTAAACTACCTTAAGCCCCGTTCCTCATACCAGATTATTTCTCCACCACATAAGTAAAGAAACCAAGTTTCAAGAAAATAATTGTTCTTTTATTGCTTTTGATAGGGACTTAACTAGTTATATGTTTTATAGCCAAGTTCCTATAATTGAAAGAGTTTATTACTTACCTACATGAAATTACTTAGAGCTACGAGTACTTACTGCTTCCTCTTACAAAGTGTAGGTACAGTAGGTTAGTTATTTAAGTAGCTACAGCGTGTACGACAAGACCGTGATTTTAATTTTTAACAATTATTTTAAATGACTCGTTACCTAAAATGCATCGTTTCAACAAAGTCCGTTCATATTCATATGGTTTTCAGAAAAAGCACTTCTCCCGCCGCGCCATGTGTGACGCGCACGCGGCTCGCTTCGTGAAGATGATCGCATCCAAAAAGACCTAAAATATCGCGTGATCAGGCTTCAAAATATTGGAAGAAGTAAAATGCATTTATGATGAAGTAGATAAAGCGACATATATAGAGTAAAAACGTCGACAACCAATCAGACTGCGGTAAATTGATTAGGATGTGTCGCCTGTATGACCTTAATTGCGTTAAACACTAATTTGATAGATATTGCTAATCCATTGCTTCATATGTTCGAAAAATTCGTCTGCTCTAAAACGTAAATAACGCAATGAATGTTGTTGAACTGTCAACGTGAAAGCGATTGCTACTGGTAGTGTGCTGCGCAATTACCCCGCAGGAACTATTGACGAAAAAGGGTCCTAATATGTCTCAAGGTGATATCAGGCGACGATAACTGGAAGCCGATCTCAAATATATAAGCAACATCAAGAAACTGTTCCTTACACTTTAAAAACACTCAAAAAAGATCCATACCTAATTACCGGGGAATCAACAATCGCACGATGATCGTAATTAAGTGTTTGAGCATTAATGAATGTGTTTTGAAATTTTGGTTGGTTTTTCATCTAGACGCACTGCAAGTTACCATCCTTACCTGGTTGCTATTCCACCAATTTGCACTAAACGTTTCCAAATGTCTTTTGTTATGCGCACAGCAAAAGAGTGGAAGTCTCTACCTGCGTCTGTGTTATTTCGTTGTGAAATATCACAACGAAATAACACAGACGCAGACGCGCCAATACAAAATGAACTTCATCCAAATAGACATAGGGTACAGTCGCATCCAGAGCTGCAAGTTTCTCACTACGCGCTACTAGATGGCACTGTACGGCTCACGCACTTTCCTGAATCTCGCTAAGATAACATTACAAGGGTGATATAACCTCTTCTATGCGGAACATTGCATTATTCACGTTTACGCTAACATTTGACGTTAACAATTTTTGAAATAACCGTTACTTTGAACGGTTTTGATTATTTCCATTATATTAAAAAATCTGTGTAGAGATTCTTAAATATTGTATTGTTTCTATGTTGCGTGTGGTGTATACATATAAATATTAAAAAAGTAAATAAAATCATTTTATTTCGGACAACTAAAAATATCCATAAATAAATTGTTACTAACAGGTTTGCACCTAAAACAAAGACGAATTAATTAGAGGACCACCCATCAACTAGACACAACGAGTAATGGAAACTGGGGTATAAGTCTTCATTCAAATTGTCTTATTATGGCGGAGGAAGTGTCTGCCGCTACAGCCTGCAGGATGCTATCGTGACTGCCTCTTTAAATCTCTCTAAGTTTTAAAGGTGTTATGAATGCTAGTGTTTAAAATTCATTTGTCAAAATAATAACAATTACTCTATTATTAACTTCAGCCTTCACAAACTAGCGCCTGACGCTTTTCCCGCAGCTGGACCAACTTCAACTAGACATGGGCAAAAAATATCGATATATCAAAATATCGATGGTTTTCCATACAATTCGATATATATATCGTCGAAATTTTTAATCGCGATATATCGGTATTCGATGTTTATTTTGGAGTATCGAATTCGTATCAATTTCGATATAATTTTTTTAACGCATTCTGGTTTCGTGTTTAATGTTACTAGATACTCCCTGCATGCTCTTCTCGCATCGCAACTTTCAAAAATCCCGCCACTATCTTTATGAAATGCAATAAGGCTATAGGCTGCGTGCACGAAAATGCTAATACTATTAAACCATCAGTGTGAGACGTATATGACCCCGAAGTTAACTGACAATTAACAATTTCAGTGTGAATAATCATGCGAAAACTGACGATATATCGATATTTTTACCCGTTAATTATCGATACTGTTTAAAAATACCAATACGATAAATATCGATATATTTGTTTCACTTGCCCATCCCTAACTTCAACTCGTTTGTATCCAACTTCACACTGACCACGACACCTTGAATGACAATTTAACTTTCTTGTTTAAGTTTGATTAAGGTCGCCCCTGACCGATATCTTTGTTAAGTTATTGACATTTCGTTGGCTTGGATGCCTCGAATATCCTGTGATTTCTAACAAAAAAACCACGGCAACTTAATCATAGTAGGTATTTGTGAGCTTGGAACAGAACAATTTAATAACTCAATGAGACAAAGCCTACAGACAGATACCGTGTTGACTTTAAATTTATTTTCCATGAAAGACTTACAGTTCGGGCGGCTGTCTTATAATATCTCCGTGTAGGTCTGATCACAATCATTATTATAATATTGATAACACTGCAGCCGACTTACAATTCAAGATGGTGGTATCATAGTACCTACGAACATAGCCACTCTGCCTGGTGTCACATCTGAAATAACTATTCAATAACTGCATTCCAAGTGACGGCACCACACTACTAGTCTCGAGATGAAAATACCACTGGTATTGAGGAGGTCTCATTAAATGCACTCGCTATACTCTAACTACAACAGGTACATCAAATAACTTATAAAGCGTCATCAAACTGGCAAAGATTTTGCACAACATTTCAGTGTCGATTCAACTTTTCACGATGGCAGGATGGCGCCTTGCGTTGTACTCAGCCAGAGCTGCCTACGTCGTTTTACCCAACATTCAATATTTTACTCAAAACTTAAGCTCAATATTTTTGCACTAAAAATTGAGCGACTTTTTTGCCAGTGTGTCAGTGTCTGCCAGTTAAGGAAGGAGGAGGAGGGTCCCTTAGACCTGTCCAGAACACCTGGTTTCCTTAACTTTGGTAAAAATATCAGAAATGAAACTAACGTCGACTTTTTTAAAGGATCTTATTCAAGGAACTATGTGAAACTGTACACTAAGGTGTCAAGAACATATTTTGAATATCTTTAACGTGATAGAAAATAGTTAAAGCGATTTGACAATTTATTTTTAAATCTGACGAACTTTGCAACTTCTTTACTCTTTATTCCTGTAACGGTTCGGTTGTTGTCGATAATCAGTATCGGATCTACGGGCTCCTTCTTTATGGCATTATTTTTTCCAGTATTTCCACTAACAAAGTATACTACAGGTACATTGTAAACACCTGTGTCGCTGGATCCATCTTCAGGGAACACAATATATATGAATGTCTGCTTATTGTCACCACCGAGATGCACATTCGGTGGCGCAGTAGCAACTAACACCTTGTAATCATCATAGGGCTGCCTGACTATGGGCAGGTTCAAATAATTCAAACCTGCCCAATAGTTTGCCAACGATCTCGTAAGATTATTACTATTCCTATTATAAACATATTCAGTAGGAAATAATAATTTGGCCACTTGATTCGAATATCCTGACGGCACTTCGGGCTTCTGAGATAGCAAGATCGTTTTGAAAACTTCTTCTCGTCTGATATTCTCTTGGCCTTTATATTCTTGTGGAATTTTTGCAAACAATGTGCCGAATTTTCTCGGTTTAAGCTCCTCTTTAGGAGAAATGGGATTAAACTTCACCGAAAATCCATTCTCTATAGGAAAACTTTGAATGGCAAAATTCATTGAGAGTATAACCAAAAATGCGATAACCTGCAAAGAAAATTTTGGGTGCTTTATCTTAACCTGTATATGAACCGGGCACTGCATTTTGCGCTAGTAGGTATATCAATTATTAAAACAAGAACACATATAGATTTTAAAACGAGCTCAACTTACGCGATCCATATGAATTTATAGATATCAAAACCATCACTTTCCGTAACCAAACTGATACTAAAACTCGGGCTGTAATTGACACGATTGCTCGTTTTGTTTATAAGAAACATGTAACTGGCCACGGAAGTTTTGGAAGACTACACCAACCGCGTTAAGGTAAACCAGCGATATAATTACCATTCATCGACTTGCCAAAACACCTGTGACATCATGTCATGTCATGTGTTCATGTCAAAATTGATGTGTTCACTTGAAGTGATTGTGTTAAAGTTCTTTTATATTTGAATTGTTAATAAGTTAACATGTAGAGAGAGACCGCACCGTCGCATTGGGACTTGAAAGAGAATGGTGTTCCTGGGCAGGATGTAGAATTAATTCGTACTATGTACACTCAATCTCGTCCATATGTCAGGTCGGCTGCTGGTAATACCAACGAGTTCAGTGTGGCTGTAGGCTTGCACCAAGGGTGGACTATAAGTTCTTACCTCTTTCTGTTGATTATGGACGCTCTGTCGTCGGAGAAACCAGACATTGTTCTTGCTGGTGAAGATGAACTGTTGCCATTTCTCCCATCTGCTCTGGATCTCCAGAGCAGATGGGAGAAATGGCAACAGTAGCTAGAGAATGTTGGCTTGAAAATCGGCTTTACCAAAACTGAATACGTGTTCTACGACTTCGGCGGTCTTTCCAGTTCTGGAGTCATAGCGCTAAATAGCGCGCTTCTTACGGTCTGCTCTGACTTTCAGTATCTCGGTTCACTCGTGCAAAGTAGATCAGACTGTTAAGCACAGAATTAACACTGCATGTATGAAATGGCAGCAGTTTAGTTGCGGCTCATCTACGTTAGATGAGCCGCAACATTCTGGAAGTAATCATATCGAGCTGTTTGTTCCATTTAAGGCATTCATCAATTTGCAAGCCTAGGTATTTGACACTATCGGATCTATCCAGTGTAGGGCAAGTACAAGTATTAGATGAGCTCTGGCATGAGTGGGCAATTATTGTGTAGTCTTTAGAGGGCAAAGTATTACGTCGGATTGCGAAAGGGATGTAACAGGTTTTATCTAAGTTGAGAGTTAGTAGGCTAACGTGAAACCAGTTCATGATCTGATTTAGAGCATGTTCTGCCATTGTTTTTACCCTCTCCCAAGTTGGTCTATAAATGACGATTGCAGTGTCATCTGCATACGCGTAGATCTTGCTGTTAGGGAGAATCCTTCTGCAGAAGTCATTCACGTAAATTAGGCCCCAATATGCTTCCTTGGGGCACGCCGTAGGTCACAGTTTCCTCATCACTGAGATGATCACCTATTTTAACCAGCTGAGAGCAGTTTTTAAGATAGTCTTTAAACATTTCTAGTGCTGTGCCTCGTACACGCAGACGCTCCATCCTTGCTAAGAATTAGGAACAGAAACTGTGTCGAAGGCCTTCGAGAGGTCTAAAAATATGCCCAAACATTTAAACCCACCATCAAGTTCCTTTGCCGCAAATTGTGTAAGGTCCAAAACAGCGTCCTCTGTCGATACCCCAGCTTTGAAATCGTACTGGTTAGCCGCGATGATGCGATTTTGGTTCAAGAAGCCTTTGAGTTGCTTATTGAGGATCTTCTCAATTATTTTTGAAATTGATGGCAAGATTGAGATTGGCCGGTAATTATTTACACAGTCTCTGTTCCCAGACTTGTATATTGGAAGAATGATGGCCTTTTTCAGTGCGTCAGGAAAAGTTACTGTCTGAATACAGCGATTGCAGATATAAGTTAAAGGAGGCACTCGCTCCTGGCGACATTTCCTTAACAGAGATGATGATATTCCGTTGTTCGAAGGTGTCGGGGCTTGCCTATTTGTTTTAACTATATCGTCCGCTAAGTTTTTACCAATGTTACTAAACAATTAATATACCTGTTTCACCAAGGAGTATAAGAGTAGGGGAAGACAAAAGAAACGATGGATGGACTGTGTGAAAGATGATATGGCTAGAAAGGGGGTATCTACCGAGATGACGACTAATATAGAAGTATTGAAAAAAAATACATGTTTTGCTGCCCCCAAATAAATAAGAGCAGGAGGATGATGCTATCGCATTAGGTACCCACGTAAACCAGTAATGATTTGATGAATTTGATTATAAGTTTTGAAATCTACCTGATTTCAAAACAAATCATTAGCCTTTTGTCGCATTACGGCGCGCATGACACGAGGGACATCATGTAACACAACTGTAATCTTAGATGGTGCTGAAACTACGTTTAATGTTAGCCGGCGATTTATGTCAGCAATTAACAACTTGCTGACATCATGACAGTTGTGATGGTCGCTGTTATCCCGGCGAGAAATTAATGTTACAGTTAGGAAACAGTTTGACGTAAGTCTACAACCAATTATTTAAAGGCAAGTTGCACACGACCTATTAGACTAACAATGTTTTATATTATATGAATAGTAATCCTTATTGATGCATGCTGGACTACCGATGGTCGCGTAATTAATTGATCCTCATTAGTCTAGGCGTGATAGGTTGAAAATAATGAAAAGGACAGTGTGTCAATTCTGTTTGCTTTTAACACCTATCTGTGACTCAATGGCCTACGTATATAATAATAATGGTGAATATATAAAAATAATTTGCTTTGGTACTTAGTAACAGAAAATTGTTTTCGAATGATACTTTGTACACTGATCGTTAATATTGAAACCGGACTTTATTTTTGACACTTCCAAAAATAAAGTACGGTTTCAAAAATACGATCAGTTGGGGTTTTACGACCAATTATTCGTCATCCAAAGTACATACCTTACATATAAAAGTACAGATTTTTTTTCTTTTTCTGACATTGTAGGACAGCTCCTAAACTATTTAAAGTCGTAGTTAATTATTTTAACGCTAGCTTAATGCAGGGCTTCACTGGGTCACTGCATCGCTCTTCTTTATATAGGTAACATTTTATCTTCAAGCTTAGGGATGTTAAAACTTGCATCTGTCGTCGTACCGACGAAATACTTTCGTTTCATAAAGTAAAACAAATCGTTTACTAAAAGGGGCAATAAAGCAACCAATTGTCTCCTCCTTCCAAGAGCCAACTTCTATGATTTCCCATGAGAAAACCACAGACGACTGTCTGGCATTCAGATTGAACATTAACTGTCTTTCGACACTAAAGGCGAATTTCACCAAGCTTTTATAACTAGAATAAGCCTCATCCTAAGAAAAAAAAATGATTTTTTTACAGTTTTGGTACACTAGAACTGTCAGACCTCAATTTTATTATAATTATCTGATTATAAAGATACCTGAATTTGTTAAAAACAGCCCAAAAACGAACAAATAAAACTATGCTTTGCAATAAACTGTGGAAGAAAAATTACCCCTTGAATAAAACACAGACAAGAGATTTCTAGCAGGACACATGAATCTGTCTAGTTCAGAACAATAACAAGTTCGAACAACAGAAATATAATTTTAGATAGGAATGATTATTGCATAACAGTCCCAATTTGAGGTCGTAACAATTCATTACATTTCAACTGCTAGTTCAAATACTGGAATTTGACTAGTTTGTGGTTTGTGGCTAGTTTAAAATAGCACCAAATCGACCAAACGCGTTTGTTGCAAAATTGTCGTGCTGTGAATATGTCAAAGTAGACCAAAAAATGCACAAATATCAAGATTTCTCCTCCTTAGTCGGTCCCTCACTGTTGAGGATCGTATCTCCTAACTGCATTCTGAATTGGTTTCTTTCCATTTGCTAGTCTGGCTTGATTGAGTGCAACTTTTATCACGTCCAGTTGCTTCTGTTGCTACCAAACCTATCTTCACCATCTGTTGTCTCTTTTTTTATTATTTTGCCATCTATCATGCTTGTCCTTAATAGTGTCTCGATATTTGACGTTTATTCATCGTGAAAATATTGTTACACTAGCTAGCCCAACCGACGCCAATAAATTCTATAAAGGAAAAAGAATTTCAGTTTTTCTCGAATTTTCTCTTATTTTCTGGGCAACTGTTCCCACGTTTCTTTATCTAAAAACCGTTTTCGACTATGACGAACATTAAAAAAAATTAACCGGTCCAGCCGATTTCAAGTTACCAACAAACAGCATCAATTTTATTATTATAAGTATAGAGTTGATTATTCACATTGCGAAAGTTTAACCTATCCGCCAAATCTTCCTTCTAGACATGGCCCTATATTTTTAGACGCACATTAAATCTTAATAATATAATGTTTGGACTTTAAAAGAGACCATGACCTCTGAGTTTGTTTCGGCATTTCTTCTCAGCTAGGAAATGCCGGGGCCATCTAGTTTTAAAATATTGACGTGTAAAAGTGTAATTTTTTTATTAGACTATAAATATTTACATTATAGCTAAGCTAACAGACTTAAAATAACATTAATAATATATACATGTATGTATATACAAAAGAAGTACATAATCATAGGGCATCAATAAGTTTAAGTGTCTTAAAAAAATCATAGGGCATCAAAAAGTGTCTTCAAAGATCTACTTACAGAAATAAACATGTCTTCCATCACTAGACTATGGTGTTAAAAGAGTACTATAATTTTGTGAATCACCAAACTTTTCGGGAAGTTAGTGGATGAGAGTCGCCAAATCGACTAGAATATCGATTTACGATCGAAGTGACTTGTCGTTGACTATTGATATTCCTTTTGTACCTTCTATATCATGGAAATTAAATAGGAGGTACCACCAACTACAGCGTACCCATTTCCTAGTAAAATAGTTTCAAAATAAAACAAAATTAACCCTCTAATACATTAGTGCTTTTTATTATTGATTCGTATGCAGCATACCATTTTATATAAACCACTTATTCGAATAAGTTCTAAATTAAGTTATGTAGCGTCCTTTCTCGCTTCTCAAATGAGAAATTCGACCTGCGAGCACATACATAACGTAGACGACCTAAACCATAATTGAGATAGAATTTATTCCTAATTGAAATACAGTATCGACCCAGAATTATATTTATACTGCCTCTCATGTTACAAACATAATACACAGACAGGCAGAAAACAGTTTCAGAATATTGACAAGTTGCTGAATTAAATAAGAATATAATTACAATATTAAATGGCCTTTCCCTGGGTATATATACTTAATTGATAATGTGGTTTAGGATAGTAATAATGGTGACAAGAAAGAAGAAGGGCAAAATACCTAGAGGCCCAGGGCCCAAAACGGAGGTTGGATCAAATATAAGACCTAGAGGCCGAAGTCCAACACGTTGGTCAGATCAAATATCTGAGCAACTGGCGGCACCTATCAGCGCCGTACCCTACCAGGCCACAGATCGTAACAGATGGAAAAAGACCGTTAACAATTTGTTGTTAACTGTCTCTTTCCATCTGTTACAATCAGTGGCCTGGTGGGGTGACTCCGTGACTCCGTATCAAAAAACAGAGTCATGATTCTCAGCAGTGAGAGAGCGATTGAAAAGAAGAAGAGGATAGTAATTCTCAAGATGTTCGAGAATTTGATTCTTCGGTTCAAATTCCCTGCCAGAGACCAATGATTTTTTTCCAATAGAGAAATGTGAATAGAATTTGCCATTTTGTAGTGAAGATTTATATACTTATTTGTTTTCAATTGTAAGTATAGATTTTCAAACTACTAAGTGAATACAAAATGATGATTTATTCGATGTGCAAAGAATTCAAAGCTAAATGAAAAAATAAAATAAATTTTAAATTTCGAAAACTGTATTTCTGTCTTTGCCATAATTTTTTTCGTATTTCGTTGTAACTGGCCTAAATAAAACAGCCACACACGATTGCGGGGTGGATTCGCAGCAATCCATTAAAGAGTTCCATTCTCTAATGCTACGGCTAACTCGCCACGAAACCACCAAAGCGCATCGCTGGGGCATTTGTGTGGGCTGACATACATCGTGTGTGAATATTGACGAAGTACGTAGCCAGATCAGAGCGATACCTCGAATATTCGCAGCCCATAGATAACGGCTTAACAGAACATTGATTTTCTATTCTGAATCAAGTAAATGTAAATTATCTCGAATAATGGCTTTTGGCTATATTTTATTAGTGTGTGTATTTTATGTTTATTTTATAATGTATATGTTTCTTTCTTTTCTCTTCTTTAGAGGACCACTGGGCGTGTTATTAAGTATTTATGTAGGTCTTCTTCTTAATGAAATAATCATTCAGATATGTATATTTGATAGATTTTAAAATGCAAGAAATATTCACTGAAATGTGGTCAATTGGAAGAGCTACTCTTTCTTTTCGAGGCCAATTTAGGTTTGGGGCCAATTCACTTCGTTCACTCTTATAGATATTCGTGGACACGCGCTTGCCAATGGAACTCAAACGAAACATTAATAGTTCCCTATTATCTTACGATCCCTCTAACACTCCGCACGAGTTCCGAGCTAACAGTAGTTTTAACAAAGTTGCAACCGTGAAAATAGACCAAATGCATATTATAATAATAATTGCACATTTTTATTATGCATCAGCGTCGTGTATTCAGTATCATGCCGTAACCAAGGCGCATAGCCCAAAGAATTACGAAAGTTTATTGGTTAGCGCGCCACGTTGCTCTCAGAACGGATAGCCGATGTGCTGAAAGTTCTGGAGTAGCAACCACATACAGAAAGGCGCAGCGTGGGTAGACAGATGACCTAGTGAAGGTTACGGGAATCTACTGCAAGCAGACAGTACAGAGCCGGTCGTTGTGGCAATTCTTGGGGGAGTATCCCACAAATGAGGTCTTTCGGCTGAAACTATGATGAAACAAACAAACAATTACACCAGCTACTGTTATGACTTACAGTGCCCAGACGTGGAAAGTTAGTTTGGCTGCTGATACCTAAATTAAAAGCCGATCAGTGGGCTACAAAAGGATTATGCTCGGGGCTTATTAGCATGATCGTTTCAGAACAAGGTGATCCGGCAGAGAAACAAAGTCATTGAAATATGCCACAAAATAGCCAAACAGAAGTGGCAATCGGTCAGCCATTTGGGAAAGACGTGGCCTCGTACCGGCAAATACCGGTTGGATGCAATGACATACGGGTTACCTGCTGAGGGTGAGATTAAGCGACGAACGATTTCAGTGGCGTGCAATTGGAGAGGTCTTTCCTCAACGTTAAAAGATAACACGCCAACGCCATTTTCAAAAATATCTTGACGCGTGACTTAATGATTTCAGTGGGGTGCAATTGGAGAGGTCTTGCCTCGTCGTTAAAAGATAACACGACAACGCCATTTTCTAAAATATCTTGACGCGCGACTTTACGATTTCAATGGCGTGCAATTTTATTGGACATGTCTTTGTTTAGCGAAACGCTGTAAAAGGATGCCGTAATAACGCAATTTTAAAAATGTCTTACCGATACTGAAAATAAAGCCTTAAGAGCGTTTATACCTTATGAGTGGCAACGTCGCAATTTAGTGTCATGTTTCGTGGTTTTCAATTTTTATCATTTAATCGGAGCTATATTTTAAAAATCTGTTTAATTAACTTTTTAGAATTACGTGAAAGTGTTTAAAAAGTAAGTAACCGTAATGCTTACAGTTATTTTACAATGAAAATAACGCCCTGCAAGTTTGCAATGTATTATTTGCATATAAATAGAACTGTAAACGCAACGTTTTCTTACCTTTTACACAGTTTTCACATAATTCTAAAAAGTTAATTAAACATATTTTTAAAATATAGCTCCGATTAAATGATAAAAATTGAAAACTACGAAATATGACACTAAATTGCGACGTTGCCACTCATAAGGTATAAACGCTCTGAAACGATAGACACTAATTATTATTATTAGCGTCCCGTTGACGCACTTAAGTCAAGTGTGTATTTAACACGGAAGAAGTTGCGTACGTACCTACCAGCAATGTTTCCATAACTAATCTCATCAGTCATGTTTAATTGTAAGGTGCGTGTTAATTTTTTTAAATGTAAGATTATAACCAATCACTAAAGGTGTAACTTATCGGATTAGTGATGGCAATGTAAGTACTAAAATCTATTTATTGCTAACTTCGTATATTTTTTATTGCGTAAGTCAATGTCGATCAGTGACAGAATTTCAATAAACCGTGGGCAGGCGACGCAGAACGGTAACTTAATAACGTCAAACCAGCAATTTACGCCACTTAAATTAATTCGATAAAACAGAAAACTTGAAAATATCGAAATAGTAGGTATCGCAGAAGACTTAATTCGTTTCATAAAACCCGACTGTCTGTCGTATGACAGTAAACAATACCATAGGTAGTACTCCAATAACTTCTTTGAGTGCACTCCAATTGAAAATATCACATTCCAATTTGTCTTCGTGGCGTGTAGGTCATAAACAAAGCAATCGTTTTCTACTTGAAAAACCATGCGACAGCGCTGATGAAGTTTGTTGTTCGTTGGAACTTATTATTCTTGCTAAGGGGTCCCGGTCCATAGCCCTGAGAAGCTTGTGGTGGATAAAGAAGGTTGGTTGTTACCATCTAGCACAGCATGCCACCTTACCTACAGCTTATAGTTGAGGTTAAAACGAGGTAATTGCGACAAAAAACCAACATAGACACGTTCACAGGAAACTCTCGATTCCAATCAAAAGTTTTCTAATTCAAAACTTTGTGGCTGATAGTTGTAACGTCAGGAACTAAGACATAAAGTCAATTGAAATGAAGCAAGGGAGGAAATGCCAACGGTCCAAGTCGAGAGCACGGGACACGACATAAAAAGTGGCTCCGTCGCCGCGTCGGCTGCAACAAGCCGTGGGACGGATTACTTTCAAAAGCATTGCTATTTTTCTATCTCAGTGAAGATTTATATGCGAAACACGTGTTTCCTGAATAACTAGCGTTGCATCTAATATATTTAGACCTTTGAATCTTTTTTGGTGGAGTGTGCCATTTTAGATAATGTTAAACTTCGTGGTTTTGTTTTATCGGAAATTTGGTTGACGATTTTGCATCGATATTTTTATTAAAAATATAACCTGAACATGTTCGAACCGCACACATACTCTTCGAAAGCAAACTTTAAAAGCTTTTCAGAAGGTGCATTCAAAATGTCACAAGGAGTTTACTTTGCTGTAAAGTTTTATCTAGGGTTCAGTAAAGGTTTAATAGGTTATAAAACACAGAGTGGGACACTTTACAAAGTATTATGTCGAGGGTAGAAAAACGTCGCATGTAAACTTTACGTAACATAAGTCACTTAGTGAAATACATAGGGAGAAAGTTTTCCAATAAAGCATAGGTGTTTTCTTTCTTGATGGTGAGTTCAGGAGAATTACTTACTTAAGGAGTTCTGGTAAGACCATACAAGTGCAAATACCTAGAAGTATCCATTCATCTTCTACTTTTTCATCCTGAATAAGCTAAAAACTGACCTAAATCTTAACCCACCTATTCCCAACTACTTAATCTAAACCACGGACCATTTAACTTGTTCGTTGAGTTTAACGATTAACAACACTGGCAGCCGACAGAGTAGTTTAACAACAGTTTAATAAGAGCAACGGAGTGCCGAATACCTTCTATTGTTTTTTTTCAGAATTCTTTCAGTTAGCTTAGTCGGAATTTCAGTCAAGGTTGGTCTAGTTGTTGGAATTGTAGCTACACCTATCTAAGTACCTGAGTTACTTGTACGTGTTTACTAGCGTGCTAATATATTATATTAAATAGTATTCTAACAACGTGGTTCTTGTGTTACAGCTTACAGCACTTAGTCGTAGAACTAAACTGTCAACGCCAATAGGTTGTTTCCCTTATGTTTAATTTTAATAAATACAAATTTACTTTTACTGTCACATGGAGGCTTATTACAATTTTCACGCGATTCACTGCGAATATCGTTAATGCAGTTTTGTAAAAACAATCAACGTCTTTAGGTTTTTCTGACTGAACACGCTCGAAAGTCACCAGTGTAATAAGACTGTAGATATGGAAATATCCTTATTTAAACTTCTCTTAAATATGCTTCGGAGGAAAATATAGCAATAGCCTAAGTAATGTTGAGTTTGCGCCATAGATTTCCTCCTAGTTGTGGCCATGAGAATCAACGCGATTGTTTCATATATTATTCCAGTCCAAAGACCTCGCTGTGATGAAAGGCCACTCCAAATAATTTACATGCAAATGAAATATCATACGAATGACAGTGCTGCTTTATTCCGATTTTATTTATAGAAAGAAGACTTTATTGTAAGAAGGGATTTATAGCGAGTATCTTGAGTTACGATATTACGTTGAAAATCTCTAGGTTTATGAAAAGGAGGCGAGAATTTTCTTTAGAAAAGCACCGAGATATTATTCTTATTCTATTTTGGGCGTCCTTCAAACATTCTATTTTTTATTTTCGCACACTGATTAATTAGCCGGACCTTTTTTTCTTGGTTACTTTTTTTTTAGGTTAATGGCAATAGGCTTGTCCTCTATTACATGGGGCGTAATTATTTTTTTTTATTTTTCTTTTGTGAGTTTTACTTTTAGCGGATGAGTTAGGGGTAAACATTAACCTTTTAAGTATTTTCCTGTAAGTTCTTGTTTTCAGTGCAAGGACTTAAATTAATAGGACTTAAATATAACTCGCGAAATGTGGGTGTACTAAAGGTACACTCTGCCTAATCCTTCGTGAACCGTACAGGCATGACTTGTGCATGTTATATTATTCCGAAAATGCGTTCATAAAAAATAAAAAGCAGTATGTAATACTAGCATCTACCCGTGTCTTCGCCCGCGTGGAAGTCGGAAATTATCAACACTATAATATTATTACTTCGTTTATTTATTTTCATACTTATGAAATACATTTTTACATATTTTTTTTTATAAAAAACATTGTAAAATATAAGAATAGTAGTCCGCCGGTATTGCGAGCAGGCTCCAAGCTACCGATGGTTAGGGCTCCAGAGAAACCTCCTCGCGATACAAGCCGCATCGAGGAGTACTGCCTTCTGAATTAGGCCCTTGATCCAACAGCCTAACGAGAGCTTCGAGAGATGTTAATCGAGGCTTTCGGCCATCAGGCCATTAGCCGATTATTATTATTACAGGAAGATAAACTCAACTTAAAATATCTCATACTCACAATGCAAACACACACACACACTCACACACACGCACACACACACGCACACGCGCATACACACACACCCTGCAACTCGCTCGCATACATCACACTAGCGCTTTATTTTATACTTAGATTAAATTTTTTCTTTGTCTTAGCCTTAAGCGGAGGGGCGGAGTCACCTAACACAAGCATCCTCTTGCTTAAAAGGTGATCTCCAACTCATGTGTGTAAAAGCATTTTTATGTAATTGCAATAAACATTTTTATTTTATTATAGGAACGTGCTACCGGGACAAAAAGTCTATGTCCTTCCCCAGGATGCCACCTGTCTCCTTGCCAAATTTTATCGAAATCCGTTCAGTGGTTTAGGCGTGGCAAGCTAACACACAGACAGAGTTATTTCGAATTTATAATATTAGTATGAATAAAAGAAAGGAATTTTACCAGTTTTCTGCAGACCTACTTGTGACAACTAATCCATTATTTTTCTTTATAAAAACCGAATCTGTAACCTTACTGCTTGGTCCGCCCCCTGGCCCCTGTCCTAGTTTTATGGTGTCAAGTATTGAGCGACGGCCAATCCCACTTTCCGCGCCTTCTTGTGCTCATCAATGTTTTATTGCTACAAAACTTCCTGAATTGGAGATGAGCTTTTCAGCTGTAGGTTTAGAAGAATATATCTATAAGTAAACTCCCAAACAAATGCCTTGAATTGAATCCCACTTGACGGTTGATACAACATAAGCGAAACAAAGTTCCATTAAAACTGATTGTATAGTCTATTCTAATAGCATTAAGTACCTAACAATTATATAAGATTTAAATGCGATTTTCTCCAAAACTGTTCATAAAAATTATTTGGTGTTACGAAAATAGTCTTCTCATAGCAAAACCACAATTCTATCAATAGGTATCACGTTAAAAATCGGTCAGATCCACCCCATTGGTCGTCCATGTGCATAATGGAGAAGACGCATTATCTGTAACTACATATTATAGGTACCTATTGAATGCCAAGTATACTTACGTCGAATTAATAGGCCGAGATTAAAGAGATAAGGGTGTAATTTCCGTTTGTTTGGCAAAGGTCAGTCCCGGCGGCCACTAAATCTAATTTGTTTACGACTTACCAACATCCCGTGTTCATAGCTATGCACAAATATACACTCGAGTTTTATATAATATAAGTATAAAAATATATAAAAAACAGAGCACTACCAATAATGGACATTGTTCGACGTCCATACATCGTTCGCCTAAGAACCAACAGAGACATGAATTTACTTTTTGTGTTCTAAATAATGTATAATTATACCTATTCGATTGAAGCTAAATTAAAATTACGGATACTTTTGAGAATTGTATTAAATCCTATCAGTGTCGATGCTGCTCGTTTCACACAGCGCTTTCCGTCGCTTTATTCTGTTTGTTACAAAACACCTTATTCATAGATCAAGTGCTGAGAGTGCTGAGTTTTGTAAGGTGCACAATAAACCGCTGCGCACAAAGACTTGAACGTATGAGCTACAATAGCATTTGCCTAGTAAAAAATAATGCCGCCGGGGAATAAGACCGAACTGAACTACTTTTTAAAATGTTTTCGAAAATATGAAGTGTCCGTTCTATTGTAATAATTGTAATGTAAAATAAAAAAACTAGTAATTATTGTAAACATTACATATGTGTTGATTCAAAGGCCATGTTTTTTAATGTCCTTTGTATGTTCACAAAAAAATTCTTTTGTGCCATTGATACGCTAAGACGAAGAGTAACAGAGGCAAGGCTCTACAAACCCGAACAGTGACCGAGATGAGGCTATACAAGCCCGAACTTTTTATCAAATTCAATGTCCTATATTTTAAAGCAGGTTGAACCTATATTTAACTGGAACAACTGAAAATACGACGTGTTTAAAAGTAAAAAATCGACTATGCCACGTAACAACATCCATGGCGTAACACGTCAGATTTTATTGGTTTTAGCATTTCAGCGCGCCAAATTGTGTCCACTTGAAAAATCCATTTTTCTGCTACAAAAATACCTACTGCATTTTCTTCAACCTTTAACCTATCCTGAGGTATTCGTATCATTATAGAGCTGTGGCGAATAACATTAATCATCTCACTTTTGTGAATTTCAAAAGCCAGTATAATAGTTATTTAAATCCTCAAAACGCTGGTCACATTTCGGTGTGTTTTCTACTGAATATCGCATTTCAGACTCATTAAGCGAACTTATTGACAGAACTTGAAATAGACGAGAGGCGGCGGTACTCTATTTACAGTTGAACATTTGCTTAGTTTACCCCGAATGTCCAATATTTACTCTGTTAGCCACGGATTATGTCACAGGGCTTTCGAACTTCATTGCAATGCTCAATAGCAAAAACTTCTAAAACATTAATAAACTTGAAGTTACGAAAAACTGTTTAAAAAAGGACTTGTTAAAACAAATAGTAAAAAGACTAATACGGTCTTATTACAAAACATGGTTTTTCTTTAGACGTGGTTTAAACCATCGAAGCTATTTTTGAAATAAGAACCTAACAGAAATCGAAATAGAGTTCCTTTTACAAAACTGACAACTTAGTCCGGTCTTAGGTTGTCAATTTCGTATAAAGAATTTTACTGAAGTAGTCTTACAGTTCGAAATACAAAAACCGGCTCGAAGATTTAGGCTCGGGCTGAAGTTAGATCGTGTTTTGTAATAAGACGGATAATGTCCAAGAAAATCGACATAAAATGTAACATAAACAAGCACAGTAAATTTCCTAATTAATTCGAAAGTATCTTTAATCTTCGTACGGTTGCTTTACCTAATAAACGATGTAGAAACTACCTATAATATTCTCGAGATAAGGAAGGAGGCAGAACTTTCGCTTAGGCAGTATTGACGCATATAAGCGCTGCAGACTGATTATACAGCTTCACTCGTCATGTTACTTCGTGGAAATGCAGTTGTTACTAAAAAACACCTCCTTCTGGCTTCGTTCGTATGTGTGGAAACACATAGGAACAAAAAAAATGGACATAGAGAGTACTTACTCTCTTTGTCATCTACATACTTATATTTTTTCATCGAAATTAAATGCAATTTAAACAACGCACAATGTCACTTAAGGCAACTATTTATTATGTAGTTTACTGTTGGAACATTATCTCCATTAGTAGTGACATAGAACGTAAGGTTTTGGGAGCGATTTAAAACCTGTCATGGTATATAAAACTTTCACACGGTAGCATAAATATTTATACGTACAAAAACGCAATGTAAGCAATCTATTACTTTAATTATCTAATTTTCTTCTTTAATTGCGAAGCCAATGGTTGGATTTCACATATTACATAATTCAGTTATATAACTAAGTAAATGTAGGTAGTTTACATATAAACATTGATGGTTTAAAACTAGTTTGATCACAATCATACCAACATTAAATAAACACAGTTTGGGTATGTTACATAAAATTTTACTAACACCGTTTATGGCCTCAATGCGTATTGGTGCAATATTGTGTTTAGCAAAGTTTATTGTGTATTCTATTCGTGAACCGGTGCGTGTGACACGATGAAACCACGAAATAAACCAACAATTTCACTATAAACAAAGTTATAACAATGCATTTTGTTTACCTGTTTCAGTGGAACTGCTGAAATTCCGCTTTCGTTTCAACCAATTCAAAACACAACTTGTAGAACACAATGTCTGATCGTGAACAATGGACATGAGCGTTATTTATAATTTTCTCTTCATGATAATTATTGTCATTAGCAGCTAATAAATTACTTAAATAACTTAACACGAACTTTGGCTAAATCTGGATTCATTTTAGTTGACATACCCTGCGATACATAAAAGCCCCATTGTATGTGCTATTACTAATATGTGAATAAATCAGAAATAATGTTTTAAAGTATAAACCATGTACAAACAAGAATAATTATAGCAATTCGCTCGGCGGATTTTCGCATAAAGGCTAATCATCGATGTACATATTAACACACATGGTAATTATAAGTGAAATAATATTAAAATACCTTACATGGGGTTGGGACACACGACATACCTTTAAACGAAAATACGGAAGGAATACATTGAATACAAAATAGATTAAATTATCTTAAATCTTTACAATAACATAAAGTACATTCTTAGCATCAACTTATTTTGGCAACCAAATTCATGTTTGGTTGTTTTAATGATTCATGATGATGGACAATATTATCGATGCAGTTTAATTAAAAGTCAAATAATAATAAAATACCTAAGATACGGTTGGGACACACGACATTATCTTTGAACGAAAATACGAGAGGAATACATGGAATACAAAATAGATAATAACTATCGTAATTATTTACAATAACATAAAGTAAGTATGTACATTCTTAACACCAACTTATTTTGACAACAAAAAGCCATGTTTCGTTGTTTTAATGATTCATGATGATGGAGAATATTATTACAGTTGCAGAACGAAGTTACACAAAATTGAAATACTTCACTATGATAAATGTAACAGCTCCTGTGATCTACTATAAAAGTTACAGTAATTAATTTTAATGCAATTGCTCTATGCTAATAGTGTTCGTCACTTTTAAACTACATGAGACCTTTGTGATAGCGTGTCATCGTCTCATTTCTTTCCATTCACTAAACCTGGCGCTAAAGGAACAATACTTTGTACTGTACCAGATTTATCCAGTTCTTTGTTGACCTCCGCCGCTAAATCCAAAGGGTTACCGTTGTACTTTACAAAGAACACTTCGTGCTCCGATGGAGTCTGCTTTGGAATGACAACCGGTTGCTGAGGCTCCTGGTTGTTTACCAACACATAAATCAGAGTCTTATGTTCAATCGATGCGGCCGCGTTGGTCGTTTCAGCTATTTGTTTCAAACGGGCCAAATTCAACTTAGACTCTTGTGACGGCACCTTGATAAACAGGATCTTGTAGTTCTTCTTCGGTGGTGGAGGTGGTGGTATCACTTTCTGTTCTTCTACTTCTGTCGGAGGAACATGGAAATATATGTGCTTGAACACTGCCGGAATAATCGGTGCGCTGCTAGATATACTAACAGTGTTAGCATTTCCATTGAAATTGTTATTTGAACTTGTTTGCGTAAAACCGGTGTTCAAATTTGAAGACCCTTTTGATGTTTGAATATTACCACTGTTTATAGAAGCATCGAAAGTTGATGTTGGATTAAGGTTAACTTTGAAAGGTGTTGTGGATGTTTGAGCATAACCATTATTCAGTGAAGAACTGATAGGTGCTCCGATAGGCTGCGCGTAAGCAGTATTTAAATGAGTGCCAATCTGGGGTATAGATGTCTGACTATAACCGCTGCTAAAACTCCCACTGTCATATGGTATTAAACTTTGTGAGTATCCAGAATTCAAATTGGGAGTAGCCGACTGTGAATATCCTGTGCTTAGAGCGGAACCAGCAGATGATATAGCAGTCTGGGCTAATCTATTGCTTGTACTAGCGGTGCCAGATAATAAGGAATGGGAATAGTCTGTATTATAGTTATTGGTACCACTGACAGCTGACGGTATTAAATTTCCTGAAGAACCTGCATTGCTTGAACTAGCACTACCGGATGACGGAAAAGTTTGTGAGTACCCCGTATTTATATTACCACCAGCAGATGTTATTGAAGTTTGGGCGTAACCATCGCTCGTACTAGACGAGCTGGAATATGGCACTAGTGTATACGAATGGTCATTATTCTGATCACCACTAACTGAAGAGACTGATGTCTGGGAATAACCATTGTTCAAATTAGAATTTCCACTACCAGATGTTGCCACAGCCTGATAGTTGTCATTCATTATATTTCCGCCAGCGGATGGTATAGATGGCTGAGCATAACTATTACTGTAACTAGCTGTTCCAGGTGGTGCTAAAGGTTGAGAATAACCAGTATTCAGAATACTACTAGCAGATGGTGTTGAATAACCATTGCTCAAATTTGCACTACCCGATGATGTTAAAGTCTGTGAGTAACCAGTATTCAGGTTAGAACCAGCAGTCGATGTAACCGCATTGGCGTAACCGTGGCCCAAATCCGAATTGACGAATGGTACCCAGCCATTTGAGTAACCTGTATTTAAGTTGGGATTGGCAGATGGTGTAAAAGTCTGGACATTAGCAAAATTGTTATTGACGGGTGGTACTGAAGTATGTGTGTAACCATTATTCAAATTATTAACAGCAGACGCTGATGAGGTTTGTGAATAACCCGTATTTAGATCTGCGGATGATATTGGATTTTGCGCGTAACCATAGTTTGCATTAGAACCCGACAATGATGAGGTTTGTGAATAACCCTTATTTAGACTACCACCTGCGGATGATATTGGATTTAGCGCGTAACCACTGTTTGCATTAGAATTAGAACCCGACAGTGATGAGGTTTGTGAATAACCACTGTTTCCATTGCCACCTGCGGATGATATTAGATTTTGCGAGTAACCAATGTTTGCGTTAGAAACCGACAGTGATGAGGTTGGTGAATAACCCGTATTTAGACTACCACCTGCGGAAGATATTGGATTTTGCGCGTAACCAATGTTTGCATTAGAACCCGACAGTGATGAGGTTTGTGAATAACCACTGTTTCTATTGCCACCTGCGGGTGATATTGGATTTTGCGCGTAACCATTGTTTGCGTTAGAATCCGACAGTGATGAGGTTTGTGAATAACCCGTATTTAGACTACCACTTGCGGAAGATATAGGATTTTGCGCGTAACCAATGTTTGCATTAGAACCAGACAGTGATGAGGTTTGTGAATAACCCGTATTTAGACTACCACTTGCGGAAGATATTGAATTTTGCGCGTAACCAATGTTTGCATTAGAACCCGACAGTGATGAGGTTTGTGAATAACCCGTATTTAGACTACCACTTGCGGATGATATTGGTTTTTGCGCGTAACCAATGTTTGCTTTAGAACCCCACAGGGATGAGGTTTGTGAATATCCACTGTTTGCATTGCCAGCTGAGGATGATATTGGATTTTGCGCGTAACCAATGTTTGCGTTAGAACCCGACAGTGATGACGCTTGTGAATAACCACTGTTTGCATTGGTAATTGGTAAAAGGTTTTGAATATGACCACTGTTGAAATGATTATTGACTGGTGCATAGTTCTGAGCGTAATTTTTGTTCAAATTCACAGTTGATGCGGGTGCGTAGCCTGCATTCACGTATCCATTGTTCGGAATGGGACCAGCAGTTGGATGTATGCTGGGTGCTGGAACAATTCCACTGTTACTAGTTCCAAGATTTACACTTCCGTGGCTTTCGATATTGTGTCCATTGTCTTGTTTCAAATAAACATAATCCTTGTACGAAACCGAGTGCGATAATGGATTGTCATGCTCGTTTGGTAATGCGGAGTGATGCTGTGAACTACGTCCCGGTTGAAAGTTTGCAGGCTGATTACCCGGCAGACCGAAGGTTGCACCCGGTGAATTGTACTGATAACCGGCATCTGCTAATGCCAAGCTGGCCACTGTTAAAACCTAGAACAATAACACGACTTGTTCAATCACATTTGATGATGCACAACACTATAGCTAAAACTTTACTGACACATTATTTAAAAAAAATCTTAGGATTAGCTAAAGAGACTGACCAGCACGAGCGACATCTTCGTTTTCCCACAAACACACCAAATGATGAGATTATCGGCCTAGAGGCAATATTTATAAACACTTTCCCTTTAAAATGTGACTTAGGTTTGCTAATTTTGTATTAATGATGAGTTTCGATTCGATCACATTTCCGGAGTCACTAAGGCGGTGGATTGTGTGTCAATGATGGCGGGATATTCAAGAGTGGTTGGAATCTTGTAGACGAATGAAATAGAGAATGTTTAAGATTCTATTTACTTTATTTGGGATTATTAATCTTCTATCATATTTTTAATATTCTGTGTTTCATTTCATTTTTATTCTCGTGATTGAATAACGTTGAAATTGCGGCATAGTATGTGTTCAAGAAAAGGTCAGCCTTATTGGTCAATACAGTCCTTTATTTTTTATTCATTATCTGAAATACCATGAGCCCATTCCGATTGGGACAATTCGGTAAATAATCTATTTATTCATTTTAACCATATGCAAACCAGAAAGATTCACCAATGGTGTATCTATTCCTATGAGATTATCCGCTATCCGCTCTCTTATAACCTCACCATTAAAATATTCAAATCCACAGTCTAAATTCACCCATGTTACCACCATCCATAAATATTTAAAACCGAGCATTAATATGACAGTTTCACACGGATCGGCGATCATAGAAACCCTCATCAGTGGAAAATTTAGCCGAATAGGCCTGCTACGTAATTATGTACTCTAACACAATCGTGCCGATTTTTTAATCAAAACATAAAATTTCACGACCTTTGAAAGTAGGCACATCTATTTATAGGAGTTTAGAATCTAATTTACGAAAATAAAATAACTGTTATACTTTATAATATGGAGGCCACCAGATGTTATGTAATTTTACTTACTTGCAACAATGGACCATTTCGCAGAATTGTAACATTTTATTGTTACTCTCTGGACCGTACTTACGGCTTAGACGTGTTTATAATATTCATGACAATGTTTTTTTTGCTACAGTGTAGGCCGATTCTAATTCCTATTACGTCATTTACACTAATAACTAGGGTTTCTTGAGTAAACAACATTAATTTGGCGCCTTTTTCTCTGTCCTAATCCCAGGCTTACGGGGGAGGCGACTCAATATATGTCTATACAAATGAATAAAATTGAAGTATCTATTTGTAATGTCAAAATGACAGCTTTTTATTAAACGCATAATATGTGAAAGTACGTATGGTACTAAAAACAAAAAATAATTGTTTTAATATTTTGTCTGTCTGTTTGTTCCGGCTAGTCTCCGAAACGGCTGGACCGATTTTGACGGGACTTTCACTGACAGATAGCTGAAGTTATAGGGTTACTCCTTATAACATCAGCTATGTAAGGCTACTTTTATTTTAGAAAAAGAATTAGGGTTCCGCATAAAAAATGATAACCCGTGAAATCCAATAGGTATAGGTACAGGACAGACAGTTATCAGAAAAATATAAAAAAATCTATCATCTACTTTTCAAATTATAAATAGGTATCAAAAAATAAATCGGAAAAATGACATCTTGTGAAAACTAAGGCAGTTTTGTTTTAATTTTAAACTGTAATTTACAGAAAGATTATTCATGGTTACATTACAGAAAAAAAAACGAAGAAAAGTTAATATTTGTGGTCACGGGACTCATCATCATCAAGATCATCACGGGATGTCAGGTTTTCCGATTTATTTTTTGATACTTATTATTTGAAAAGTACATGACAATAGTTATTTGTTATACAAGAGTGCAAAGTTGCTTTTTAACCGCGTGTTCAATTTTGATGACCGAGCAAGCGAAGGATTCTAAAATTGAATCACGAGCGCAGCGAGTGATTCAAAATTAGAATCCTGAGCGTTAGCGAGGGAATCAAAAGAGCACGAGGTGAAAAATCTTTGCACTCGAGTGCAACACGTAACTTTTCATTCCACCTCAGCGAGGAAATGACTAAAAGCAAAAAAAAAACGTTTACAATCACAAGATAGGTACACTTTTATTTCAGTTTAGGTATTAATTACTACATTATGACAGGTAAGTATTACAGAATAATCTTTAAATTATAACAAAATAATACTAAGGTATAATTAAGAAAATTTTAAAGTAACGTTGCTACAGTTATTTAAATTGAGTGTAATATTTTTGTTTGGTACTGTAATATTGGTGTTAGTCACTTGTGTACTGTTTTTCGGTAAACTATCTGTCATACTTAATAGTTGTACCGATTCATCGGATTCCCTTGGCGTGAATGTTGGAGAGAGAGGGAGATGGTTAGGTGTTTCATAACGGCTTATTTTTGATGTAGAAGGGCCAGTCCAAGGATCCGATTGAGGCTCTTTCAGTGTAATGGCTCCTACGATGCCTTCACATATTTTAGACTTATTTTGGATGGAATCCTCTATGTATCCCTCTACAACTGCATTGGACTTCCAGCCTCCGTGGCGCTTAAGGGACAGGAGATCAGCTCCGGAATCAGCCAAAAGTGTGGCTGAAGTTCGTCGGAAACAATGACCCGTGTACAACAGGGGTTCTGGAAGTTCAAGAAATGTTGCTATTTCTCGTGGGATACTGCCAATTTTATTAGTACCCATAGGCTGTCTAACACACTTTCCATTGCGATACTGTAGAAAAAATCGATTGATTGGAGTGTTAGGCGGGCGTAAGGCTTGATATTTCTCAACAATCGTTACGTATTCCTTGCGAATGACGAAGTTGCGGTCTCTTTTTGTCTTTGTATTAGGTAAATTAATTAATAGTAAGTCATCTGAATGTTTCTCAATGTTTTTGACATTAAGTTGTGTTAGTTCATTAGTTCGACATGCTCCGTTTATTCCAATAATAAGAACAACCTGTAACGTAAAGAGTATTGTAGTAGATAAATGAATAAAATTGATATGAACGCATAATTATGCCTATCAACATCTACTAAGTATACTATTTAATTGAGATTAATATACTTAAGTAGATACTGAATGTGCAACTGACTTACTTTTGCCGCCAAATATACGGAATCGGGTGCTTCGTTAAGAAACTTTTCAATATCAGATACTGTGAAAACCTTCGATTTTTTTGGTTGATGACCAGATGAGGCTCTTTTTAAAAATGCCACTAATTTAGGATAGGTATCGATATGTTTGTCTTTTTTCATCTTTATTGTTGCTTTTAGCATCGAATACGTACTCCATAGAGTGCTTGCTTTCTTGTTCTCGGATAATTCTATAAAATATGCCAGCAAAACGTTTTCTGAGAAAGTTTTGGCTCCTTTTGCTAGTCGCCACGTGTTGAACATATCGTACTGTTTTAAATACTTCTCGCGTGATTGTTGAGGGAGAAAGCTCATTTGCGCATTATTAACAGTTTCAGTCAATTCTGTTGGCGTCAAGCAAACTTCCTCGTCGCTAGAATCACTCATTTTAGTTTTTTCACTTGTTTTCAAGTTTCTTGTTTTTAATATAAGGTTTAACAATGACGTGAAAAAATGCCGCGTAAAGAACCGCGTACAAAGCAAATTGAAAAAAGAACACCAAGAAGGTTCCGAGTCTGAGTTTTTAACAAATTAAAAAAAAGTTGTATGATATATTCGGCACCATAGAGGTAGCAGTAAATAGGTTTAATGTTTTTTTTAATTCACAAACTTAGTGCACACGATGTTCTAAATTCAATTTACTTTATCCTCTAGAGAATAAAAACGGCTTTTCCACTCAGATATTGAAGATTAAAAATACTCTTTCCGAGATGGTGGGATGAAAAAGTTTTTTTTCTGATAACTGTCACGACTATAATTATATATCACAGGTTTCCGGCTTGACGTTGATTTCTGCGATACCCTGTTTATAGCTTTCACGCCTAAACCACTGAACGGATTTCGATAAAATTTGGCAAGGATATAGATGCATCCTGGCGAAGAACATAGGCTACTTTTTGTCTCGGTAGCATGTTCCCGTGGGATAATATCCGACATACCCGCGGGCGAAGCCGCGGGGAGAAGCTAGTAGAATCAAAACGTTGATTAAATAAAGCATAAAGCCATTGGCGGTATATTCTTCAAATCTAGAAATATGTATTTTGTTGCTTTTTTCTAGATTTTTTGGCAATACTTTTTGTCCTTCAAATTTGTTACATTTGTTACCGCATTACCTACATAAGACGTCTATTACGATTTGGTAGGTACCAATAGTTTAGAAACTTGTTATAGGTACAGTAAGATCGATTTTATAAATATAACATACCTACACAACATATAATCACGCTTGTAACCCCCGAACGTTAAGACAGAGGTGTCCCTATTATAGTAAACTCACATAACTAAGTCTCATGTAATAGGGAGCGAGCCTATTGCCATCAACCGAACACCGGTATTGTATAGTCCCTGTCTAAATGCGAGCTTTCTACCGTACAAAATCAACAAAACCATCCCACTACCCAATTCCAATTGAATGTTTCGTAAAATAACAGCCCACGCTGATCCGAATGAATTAATGGATCAGGGCAGTACCGGTAACACGTGCAATAACAACGCGCTTAGGTCATATACACAAATATTCTTTAAAATAAGTAATTTTTATATTATATGAATAAATTATAAATTTTACTCTTACGACGTTACGACCAATGGAGTCTAGCTAGTTACAGTGCCTCGTTGACGCCTCAAGCATGCCTCATCTTTAGTCTACTCTCTATACAAAGCGAGACCAAAGATGAGGCATGCAACTTTTCCATCACGAAATTTTTAGCAGCCAGGAGTATGGATCTGTGCCCAGTTACTGGCAATATGCTCAAAAACTCAACTCAAAGCATTTATTTCAAATAAACCAATTACAGGCACTTTTGAATTGTCAAGGGGTCGGTCAGTCAGAAAGATGAAGCTAGTTGCCCATTCCAAAGCGTAGTAGGTACCTATGGAGAAGAACGGGCAAGAAACTCCATGGACACTCTTTTAAATCAAAATATTTTTACAAAAAAGTGGTTACATCATTCATGTTGAAATTATGCATGTGAGAACGATGTAGAAAGACGCGCATGTTAAAAGCGTCCGTAATAAAAAGATAAAAACAATTATGGAATTAAAATAAGCCGTGGCAGCTAAGAAATTACCAGTGCCTACTGACGACACCCGTTCACGAACATGATCAGCACCATTCAGCTCAACTATTTTGAAGGGAACTCAATGATCCAATACACACCGAACCACCAGCGACACATTTGAGTGAGCATGACATACTCTCAGCCGCCAGGGCACATTCAAGTCAATGAAAGACGAACCCAGTAAGCTTTATAGTGGGTACATAGTGCTCACACATGTGCTATGCAATTATACAATGCTAAGAGATTGAATTTATACAATGCAAAGATAGATTCTACAATCTTCATCAGTTCCAACATTATTTTCGAATGCTAATTAATTAGTTTACGCCTGTTACACGGAAATAAAACATAACCTGCCTTATGTGGGTGTTCTAAATCTGCTTACCTCTCTGTGGCATGCGTTCAATTGTTTCCAATGCACACCGCATTGGAAACAATTGAACGCTCGATGCAATGTACTGTTGACAAGTCCAGCGTGTATCAAGTTCCTTAGTGGACAATCCTACTTAGTTCTCCTGATAAATAAAACATTAGGAGGGCTCTCAAATTTGTTCTTGTATTTGAGTGTTTGAAGAGTCACACACTCAAATACAAGAAAAAATTTGATATTTATTTAGAACACTCCCGAGAGGAATAATCAAACTTTCTCCGGCATATTTTTTTTTTAATTTTGTGACCATATACATATAAACCATAATCACACATATAAACTGGGAGTTTTGATGTGTGATTATGGTTTAGATATGGCCACAAAATTAAAAATATATATATGCCCGAGAAAGTTTGATTAAAGCATTTCCCTCTTAATGCATTTCCCTCGTACCTCGATGAATTTAATTAATTCTTTGCATTTCGCTTGTTTCAGTTACGGAAAAGGAAATCCGGCTTTGGTATGTATGCTGCGGGTATTTAGGCGCGGGTATTCTCGTTTCTCGTAGTGGTAATAAGATTAATAATGGTTTGTTTTTGTTTTAGGCACAAAGGATTTCTTAAGGACTGTCCAAACGGGCTCCTGACCGAACAGGTACGACCAATTACACAAAACGTTGACTAAATAAGCCTTGTTTATTTTGTCCCCTTTACCTACGTTAACACTGTTGCTATCTTCCAATCTACTGCTAATCCTCGCCCTCTTGCCACTATCCTTGTTAATTTGTCGGCGGAGCACATCTTCTTTATCCATATTCCAATTAGCCACAATCTCCGTAATCATCCGTGTCTAACTAATTCATCTCTCACACTTTTCTCTCTCTTATGCACGACAATGTAGTCCTTATTCCTCCACTTTCCAATTTCTTCATGTCCACAGAAAATCCCTT
Source organism: Brachylomia viminalis (assembly GCA_937001585.2). Lineage (NCBI taxonomy): Eukaryota > Metazoa > Arthropoda > Insecta > Lepidoptera > Noctuidae > Brachylomia > Brachylomia viminalis. The sequence goes on along the minus strand of OW443293.2, from coordinate 15,277,997 downwards.
AACTTTTTGTAATTCTATCCATTCACATAACACAACACATCCTTTTAAGATTATCCATTTCCATTTGCCATTCATTCAGCAATCAGCCTTTCAAATTCCAATCTATTTCTAATCTCCTATTTTTCCCCTCGTTCATAAAATAAATGAAAAGCTATAAAATATATCCAAAGTTACGTAGCTATAATTACGTCATCATTTCGTATTTCCAGGGGTTCATTAAGATCTACAAACAGTTCTTTCCGCAAGGCGACCCCAGCAAGTTTGCGTCGCTGGTATTCCGGGTGTTCGACGAAAACAATGTAAGTGAACTAATTACATTTCTATACTTTCCTAATATTTTAAAGTTTCCTGTTACATGACTAATAAAAGATATCTGACGTTTGCCTCGTTGGGCTACTGCTGATCTCGGCTTTAGTTATTGTTCGATCCCCAGGATGGGCTTAGTGTTATTCACAATATTATGGTTGTACCATTAAGAATTTCTCAGTAGATGCCGGTCTGGAGTCTGGATTTTTGCTCGGTTGATAACAATTGTCTTTCCCTCTTCATAGGGCAAGTCTACTTAAACAGACCAGGTGAAATTTGGGTGTAGTACTATGGGCTAGGCATACTCCTTAGAGAAGGAACACAGACATCATGTACTTATCTTTTAAAACGTTAATAACAATTTATGAAAACTTGAAGAAAATAAGGAATATGATATAAGACTATCTTGCTGCTAAAGATGACCGAGAGAAATCGTAGACTGCCACAAAAATATTGATGGCCCACTTTCCACATGACTACGATTAGAATATACGGCCCTTAATTAATGTTAGGTAACTGATGATTTAGTGTTTAATATTCATATGACGATATTTCTATGGGGCAGTTTGAAATGGATTTAGCTCGAGAAGCTTCGGTTAATGTGAAATTTACTTACTCTAGAATATGTCTGGCGGCATCGAATACCTACTACAAAAATGTCGAGCCGTCTCTGGAGGCTCTCTGGGGCATTTGTCCATTTTTGGTGAAATCTTTCCGTCATTATTCTGTAACACCAACACCATAACGTACGTGGCATCTAATAAACGACCTCCTTCCTTTCAGGACGGCTCCATCGAATTCGAGGAGTTCATTCGGGCACTATCGGTGACGTCACGCGGAAATCTCGACGAAAAGCTACACTGTACGTATTTAATTTGGGGTTAAAATAACATATTCAATAATTTGTATGTTAGTAACAATTGTACCTATACAATACTTAAATTCTTCACTTAAATAACAATAATTAATACCTAAACACATTGTATTTAAACGCATTATAACGCCTACACGGACAACATAATGCATTCCCTGAAAATATCCAGTTAACTGAACTGAAAATTAATTGCAGATATTGCCTCTGAGCGCGAAATATAACACTATTAAATTCACAATAATTAAAATTTTCCTTCAAACTCAATATCCTGTGTAGTGAAAATGTATGCAGGTTATAAATTTCAGGGTTGAAAATTGGTGTTATAAATTTCAGGGGCCTTCCGGCTCTACGACGTGGACAACGACGGTTACATCACAAGGGATGAAATGTACAACATAGTCGACGCGATCTATCAGATGGTGGTACGTATAAATGTCCCTCCATCAGCTTAATAATCATATTTACTTTGCTTTTGTTTTCCGCAGCTTTAGCTGCCTTATCGAGGCTGTCGTCCTCTTCATCATTTATTACTGTTTAACACGGATTGGAAACATTACGGCGTAACATCTGGATTTCCCTCAAAAGTCTCTCTTTAATGTCATTACAATAAAGATACCTTTATTATGATGACATTAAAGAGAGACTATTGAGAAAAAAAGCCTTTAACACCTGGATTGTCCTCAAAAGTCTTTAAGGTCATTACAATAAAGGTATCTTTATTGTAATGACATTGAAGAGAGACTTTTGAGGAAAATCCAGGTGTTAAAGGCATTTGCTTTTGCTAATCGAAAGTGAATAAATCACGATAGTATTATCGTGATTTATTCACCTTCGATTAGTAGGAGCGGTAGCTACTTCAGCAAAAGTCTGTTTCCTTCTTCATTTTGTATTCAGAGGAGTCTTTATGAGAGCTTATACCGGAAAAGTCTTAAGATAAAGAAATTTAATAAATTGTGATAATAAAATGAACCTTTTAATTAAGAAATGTTTGGTGCTGTAATTTTGCCAAACAGTTGTATTGACGGGATTTAATTTGCGTTCCTTTCGATACGATGTTTTGAAATAAATAATTTTTTGTTGTCATCCTGAAGAGCTATTGTTGTGTTTTATTTTCATGGCAGAATTCGCTTCTACTACTAATACTATACTCATTAGTGAAATAGCAAGCATTTAATATGCAATCAGCAGGTAGGTACCGCAGCAGAGTGGCGCATTCCATATTGTAGAGGCAACGATTAGCTCCTTAGAGTTTATTTGCAAACCTTGATGAAGCTTTTGAAATGGGTCAGGGTGGGCGTGCTCATAACTAATTACAAAGATTTGCCATTTCGTCGGCGACATATTATAAACATAATTTTTTTTTAAAAGCATCGGAGTGGGACTGTAAAAGTGTTAGCATTCCTAATGCCTTGATTAGGAATGCTAACACTTGTGCAATCCCACTCCGATGCTTTTTAAATGTATAAATTCAGTACCTACAATTTCATATTATCCTACCTACGTCCGTCTTCTTTTCTTATTGTGACCCTCTGTACTGCCTGCAGGGCCAGACCCCTCAGCCTGAGGACGACAACACTCCTCAGAAGCGCGTCGACAAGATCTTCGACCAGATGGACAAGAACCACGACGACCGCCTGACCCTAGAGGAGTTCCGGGAGGGGAGCAAGGCAGACCCCCGCATCGTTCAGGCTCTCTCACTTGGAGGCGATTAATCGACGGTCATCCTCTCGCCGGATTTCACATTTACTTAGAAAGCTAATATCATTCCGCCGCTTGTGTTTGTGTATTCATTTATTGTACGTAATTGTCTTCATTTAGATCTAGGAATGATTTAATTTGATTTAGTCCTTTGATGAACTGAGTAACTGGATATTTCGCTATGTATTGTTTCAACACCTAGATCAGCTTAAACAATTGATCTATTTAGTCCTTAAAAATTATAATTAATTTATTGAATTTGAAGTATTTTGGTAATCTGCTGTAGCATAGGCGACGGATGAATATTAATCAACATTCTTTTAAGTAATTTTTGCCAATATAACACCAGGCCAGGAGCGAGGCTTTATTTATTAATCATTACGATGATTTACTTACAAGAATAATTCGCCGCATAAAGTACGAAACATCTTATGTACCTTCTTTAAAACTACTTGGTTAGAATGAATTGCTAATAACTTGGACATTTCCGAGTTATGTTTGATCTAAAAAAAAACAGTTTAATAAAACTGCATGATAAAAATATTTTTCTACTCCTAATGTATGGACAAAAACTCTTGAGATAGTACCTACTTGTTTTTAATCTCCGCCTATTTGTCAACTTTAATATCCGATTACTGAAAAACAAAACAGTGAATGTGTCTCGTCGCAGTACCTACGGCCAACTTGTGACTTGCGCAAGTGCCTATTTGTGATATAGGTAGATAATGTACAGATCTCGTCGATGTAGCGAAATAATTGTGTCAATGTCCACGAAAGTAATGTGACAAACACCTCCCTGACACTTCTCCAACTAAAATTAGTTGCACATTGATGAGAGCCTTAACATAACACAGGTAAGTACATTACTTATCACCTTGGAACCTTTACCGCCCCATATAATACCTACCAGCGCTTTAGAGGGGAAACGTTTAGCAGGTATCTTTAGTATCTACCTACCCGCAATCCACATTCACACGTTTACAACTTGAATTAATTCACATAGGTGGTACCTATTGTCAATATTATTTCTGACCTGCAAATTTGGCAAATGGTAAATTGCATTCAGTTGCATAATAAATTAAACTTGTAATCATTTATCCTCGCCATCCGCTTCGTGTTGGCAAATTTAATAACGCTGTTCTGATGTTAATGATGAACTATCATAAAGTTTCCAACTAGTGGAAATGCGACAACCAAAAACCAAAAGAATATTCGATAAAAGCAATTAATAAATAATTGGAACTTGTTAGACCGGCCTTCTGCTCGCTCAAAACAAACTTACCTTCGTGCGAGAGAATGACCTGAGACAACGCAGACGGCTGTAAAGCAAATCGCTAGTGCACCGGGCACTCGATATAAGTTTCTATAAAAAAGCGATTAGACACCTTTAAAATTTGTTAAACGATCGCCTAATCTTAACGTCATCAACAAAACTTACCATGATAAATTCATAAAGGTGTCAGCTCACAGACTCCGCGAACTTCCCCATGGGGTCGCACAGCGCACTCTGCTGGCATTACGCTAACAACTTTGGTATTTTTATGCGTTTTGTCAGAACATAACGTTAGATTATCACTTTACTGTTGTTGTTGATAAATTGTTAGTTTTTTAAGTGTTGCGCCCCATTAAAGTTAAATTTGCATTTTAAGACAATATGAAATTTTTGGCGTACAGGCGTTTTGGGTTTTTACTACCCCATATTTACCTATAATATAAAATACTCTCATAAAATTTGTGGCAAAGCCATACCTAAAACGAATTGTGCCGTTTTTTATCGAATATTAAATTTTGCTCGTCTAAAACTTTTGAAAACTACGTTGAAGACGAGATACAACATTTTTAAACTTATGAAAATCGTAAATTAAATGATTAAACTTAAGAATTAGGCGTTGATTTATTTTAAATACGTAGAAAATTGGAAAAAGCAATTCGTTAGGAGTAAAAAAAAAACAATTTCTATAATGAGGAAGGATTGTGTGAAATTGTAATAAAAAAGATTTAAAATATAGTAAGTAACGTTAAAAATGATGATTGTTGAGACGAGCGCAATGCGTTATTACAGCGCAATTCATTCGGCGAGTTTTATCACGAGGACATATAAATCTATTGAATTAATTGTGTCTATGTTTTTGACAAGTTAACCATGTGTTAGAGCAGTAGTAGATGATGTAGTTTGTGTAATACGTTTTAAATTTGAAATTATAGCACGATTGTAACGTTTCAGCCGTCCGGAGTTGTTTCGGCGGTAATTTAAGCACTTTTCTTGGAGAGCACTAATCTTTACTTGTATAATCATTGCCAAATATATAGTTTCTACCCACCTATATCTATACAACTTACTCCCTAAGACAGGGCTACCTACATCTCTCTCTCTCCATCCTCTTTCACATAATTATAAATATTTTTTGGAGGACTTTTGGATATTTCCGTTTAGCGATTCTCAACATAACGTAGTTGATAAGACTCTACTTATCATGTAAGAAACTTACCTACAGCTTTATACGAACTTAATTGTTATCTTTTGCTTATAAAGTAAACTAAACTTCTTATGATACACGTAATGGATTCTATATTAAGGTGTGAACTTTAGCATTTCGTAACCTTTCAGCTATGTATTGCGATGGCGTTGTCCGTTTGAAGTTCTGAAACATTAGGTAAGTTTATATTGGTAGTTTTGGATCACGTGTCAATTTGTGTCTTTCAACAGTGTTTGTAGACGTTAAGAGATACGTTTTTCAAACGAACTAGTGTAGGGAAATTGTCGCGGGCTGTGCATTTCGTAGAGGTTAAGTAGCGGATCACATGCTGGACTGTTGAAAATATATCTTATACTTACAGCGCTTGTTAATCTATTACTTCTGTTACTTCCTATTTACTTTCCTTTAGTCTTCAGTCCTAAGCTTATCATCAACTTTGTCTCCAAATGAAAACGTATAACTGCCTAACTGTAGCCTTGTTGTACGAGATCTAACTTGTGTTATTTCTCTACTGTTTCTTGTTGTAATTCGTCAACATAGGTATTTTCTTTTGTATCGGCCATTTGATTTTTCTATATAACTGCTGGTAGAATGACAATGACGGTCAGAATGTTAACGGTTTGTTGAATGGAGAATACTCCGTGCAACTCACAACCCAAAAAACAATCGGGTAATTAAACATGAAATTGAAATACATTCCTCTAGGACTGAGTTATATCGGCTAGTATATACTCTTGATTACCTATGGCTTTAAAATCTGACCTTATCTTAAAGGTACCCACGCTGATACTTAAATAAATAATAATAATAAATAATCATACATTAATAAGAAATAATAATTAATTACATAGAAATAGTGTTTTTCAGTAGCTATTTTCTTCTCCAAATGCATTTGTAACTGTTATACTGCTTGAGAACTTCAATCTTCTGTACTTCTTGGGGAACAGGTAGGTATGCACCTTGCTCGAACTAGATTGAACTAGACACGCCACCGTGGGACTATGAATAACAACCAAGGTGTAAAAACATATAGAAAAATGTGAAATAAGTAACTAACAGCCTCACTGAGGCGACACTGAACTAGTCGCAGAACGCCTGCCTAATAATATTTAGATCGAGCACGGATGATAAGTCACTAAATTAGAAATGTTTAACAAATCTTTTGATTATACCTTACTTGACAGTTGATTCGATACATACTTGGTTTTATTAATTTAATTGAACTACAACAATAATTTTTGTATTAATATTGTCCTAACTACTGGGACTTAGTTCCCTGTTTTTAATTTATTTTTATAACGAAGGCGCCTAATAGAAATTTCTTGTGCCTGGCTAAAGAGAGAAGTAATTAAATTAAAGTACCTAGGCATTTTGGATCACTATTCTATCACAGAGGAGCTTAGGTACAGATTTTTGTACCCAAAGACCTCATTTATTGTTAATAGCATATTTAAAAACATGTACCACGTTGATAATGATTTCTTCATATTTAAAGGGAAATCTATCAGATATACCTAAATATATTTTTTGGTATAAATTGTTCATGAATTCTATACCTATCTAACATAGCTACATATAATAGGTAACGATTCGATGTGTACGAATCCTCATTGCCATGTAACTTTTCACACGTTTATTTTAATGTCAACTGTATCTTTAGAAACCTAGATTAACTTTAAAATAGCAAGCTTTTCATTATTTCCATGATATTTCATAATGGCGACGAACTGACTGAATTAATAATGAGGGTGCCTTTGCCTTTACATCTGGCGTGGGTTGACGTCGTTTTGATGCGACGTTAACGTCACGTTAACGCAGCGTATACGTTCGATGAATGCCTACGCTAAATGCAAAGGGTACCTAACGTCAAAGTAACCTGTCGATCTATTCTGTAAAAATCTTACCGTGAAACTTAGGTGCAGTGAGCTTGAAGTGTGCTGTCAATAGTGATTATCCCTGACATCCAGTGGAATGACAGCTTTATCCACCTAAGTTTTCGTGGTGAAACTTTTAGAGAATGACCTATTCTACGAATAACGAATAAGCTAAAAGTTTGTAAGATGAAATTCAGCAGTAGAGTTGCTTTCCACCGATTTGTAATCATACCTATTTATAACTGATAATACCTACTTATTCTCTTTCTATGTAAATAGTAATTTATTATTCGCCTACTTTCATAGATATTATGATAATATTCACTTTTAATAATAATGATGACTAATAATAAACGAATTGAAATTGACGTTGTTTTTTATATGGAAACATTAAACTTCCCCACTGATTTACCTAAATATTTCCTGCTATTGACTTACGAGTAAATAATATTCTATACTAAGTTATTAATAGTTTGACGGCACGGTTGGCGCAGTGGTTAAGCGATTGACTGCTGCCTTACGTGCCGCGGGTTCGATCCCCGCACGGAACAAATATTTGTATGACCTGCAAGTAGTTGTTCCGGGTCTGGCTGTTGGTGTATGTGAGTTTAAATGTTTCTAAACGCACCCACGATACAGGAGAAATTCCTAGTGTGGGGCAACGTTTTTTAAAAAAGAGAAAAGAAGAAATAGTAAATAACAAACGAAGTTCTGGCATTTTTTCTCGATTTGGCTAAGTCATTCGACACGGTCATTGTCCCCGGACTGCTAGGTTAGCTTGAGAGAATGTGGATTAAGGGTTTGCAGCTAAAACTCTTCACAGACTATCTTAGTTAAAAATTAATATGTCGGAGTTGGCGATTGGATAAATGGCAATCTTTCCTTTTCCTATGGAGTTCCTCAATTAAGCGTCCTCGGACCTACTTTGTTTCTCATTAAATATTAATTACCTCTCTGGTCAAAATGTGAAGATTGTTGCTTTGACTGCCTCTTTGGTCTAGTAATAGCAGCAGCGGTTGCAACCACTGACCTGGGTATCGAACATAGGACGTTAGTGTCTCGGGAAGAGCAGTGTGGTTGGGTTTTTTCGTCTGGAATTCATCAGTAGCAGCCCGGAGTCTCGATCGGTTGATGGCAATAGGCTCGCCCCTTTTACTTGGGACTTTAACTAGCGAAATGTTAGTATTATAGGTACAACTCTGTCTAATCCTTAGGGAATACAGGTGTCGTGTTATGTTATGTTGCTTTCAAAGACGACATGACCCTTGTTTCCACAGACAGCTCATGAAATAAAACGTTTCACCATGCTGTGTGGTGTTGATAATGTTACTATGTTAACTCTTACAGGGTTATTTGTAATACGCCAGCAATCCATTAAGGGTATGTAGGGGAAGTCATTTGCAACCAAGTGACCCCTTATGACCCCTATTCAAATGTCAACCATTATCCAGTAATTTGACATTTTATTTTTCAACCATTTTTGTCAAATTACCTGCTCAAAATGATGAAAATTGGGAGCTCTGCCTCAAAAAATATTAAAGATAATCGTCACGTTATGTTGATTATAATGTATTGAAGTAGAAGCCGATAATAAAATGTAAAAAAAATCATGTATTGTTTTTTTTAAATAACTTTTCAAAGTTGTATACCGCCAAAATAAACATAAAATTTCAAATTTCTTGGAAATCGTTGACATTTGCATAGGGGGCATTTGGTGGCAAATGACCTCCCCTACATCCCCTTAATGGATTGCCGACATTACTAATAACCCTGTATATCCCAGCTCAGGGATGGCGAGCCAATCGCGCGCGTGCCATTGGTGGCACGTAACAGAATAATTTGGGCACGGCATCAATTCGAGTCATCTAGTTTGCAACAGCAGAAGTCGCACTAATTTGTTCTTTCATTTAACTAAACTGATTTATAGAACTGATAATGTTTAACATTACTGTATATTAAGGGTTTTCTTGTGAAAGTTGTTAAGGTCTACTGGTGGCAAGCGTTACTGGTCAATACCAAGCTAGAGAAGTGTTATTTGGTTTTTCCATTTGGAATGTCTCAATAGCAGCCTGAAGTCTGATGGGGCCACCCCCGGTTGATGGCAATAGGCTTGCCACCTATTACATGGGAATAAACAGAACTGGCGTAATGTGGCTGTACTATACATAGGATCCCCTCAGCTTCCTAATCCTTCGGGAAATGCAGGCGTGATGATGTTATGTTTACAGTTTTTTTCCAGTAGTCAACTAGGTCAAGATTGTTTGTCGGCACGTTATGGCCACATTCAATATTTATTTATATAGAGGTTCGCCACACCTGCCCTAGCTAGTCTGTAAATTCGAACTACATGTAGATACGTTAATTTCGAATTTACAGACTATGTAGGTACACTAGGTACGAGTACCTCTTTCTATGCTACTAAAGTGATACTTCGCTCCTAAACGGAGAATACTTTTATTGTAATATTTTCGATTAGGTACTTATACAAGGTGTAACAGAATAAACGCAAGTCCTGAAAGTAGTTTGCTCATAATTGACTACTGAATCCATTTCAGTATCTAATAAAATAGGTATTTTTTTCAAAAATTATGTATTTTGCAATACTGACCGCCGATTGAGCCAAAGAAAATTAAATCTTATATCATGGCAATAAGACTCAATTTTCAATGAAAATCCAAAAAGATTTTGACTCAGTGCTCTCAGTGCAAAAAATCTTATTGTCTACCCTGTTTCAATGAAAAACACTCATAAATAAGTACAAAATATATATTGCGATTTTTTATAAAAAAAGTATATTGTTACTGATTTTTTTATGTTAATTCAAGTTCTAATAAGTGTATTTTTAAAGCCCGAGGCAGAATACATAGGATAGTTTCTTTTCTACGTTTGGTTTTCTTTTTTTTCTATTCTGTGAACCGCATTAAGATTTTCACACAAAAATAGATAAACGTCGTTGCGTCGATATTATTTTTCCCATCACTAATCTTAGCGAAAATTTACCCTATTTCAGTGCGTTACGAGGTGTATAAGATCCTATATTTTGTTTTGCCAATAATTCCTAAACTAGCTATCAGATCCCGGGGCGACGGTAGATTAGGGTTCATCAACTCACTGTCTATATCGATAAGGACCAAAAATTTTCATTTATCTTTGATTTCGCGCCAGAAAATGGATTTTAGTCTGTTAAAGGAGGTGGGGTCTAATAGACCGCGTGTCGCCCTAACGTCTGGTCACGGTGCGGGCCGATAATACCTCGTGCCGCAGGAACGGAAAGTTTGCAAAAATTGGTGCCGCAGCTAACGTGTTAAGGTGCATGACCTATACGTATAGACATAATCAGCTGTTAGGAAAGATACATCGTGTTCAAACGGAGCAAGAACTTAAAAAATCATTTGCGGCTAAACTACTGCTCCTATTTAATTGATTTTTGATACGGAGCTAGAAAATGGTATAGGTATGAGCTAGAAAGCCCCTCTGTTGTATCAACTCTGTATATACTTCAGACTTACCAAGTAGACAAGACACAATGACAGGAACTTTTGCTGATGATACAGCGGTTCTTGCCATTGATGAAACTCCGACTGGAGCATCGGCAGAATTACAACGAAACCTTAATGATATTTCGGACTGGCTAAAGGACTGGCGTATAAAGGTAAATGAAACTAAATCAGTTCAAATCACCTTCTCTTTAAGAAGAGAAACTTGCCCAGAAGTCGAACTTAATCAAATAAAGATACCCCAGCCAGGTGGGGTCCGACACTTAGGACTCTCCATAGACAGACAGGTAACCTGGAAAAAAACATATAACCAATATAGCATAGCCATATAGGCAATTGACTTACGACTAAGAAAGCTATATTGGCTCATGAGAAGAAAATCCCAAGTTACACTGGAAAATAAACTCCTATACCCTTGTATAATAACTTTGTTGTTCAGCTTTTTCGTTTTCCTTAAAACGAAAAAGCTGAACAACAAAGTTATTTCTAGGATAATATCCGAAAATATCCCATAGGTATCTCAAAAGCTTATTGACTTAAATAGCAGTCACTTAGAAACATCATATTTTTTTAAATTATGGGATTCAATAGTACCTACCTACATAACTTTTATGAATTTTTTTTTCTTCCTTTGGAAAAATATAATTAGAGGAGGCTTGCCTCATTCAATATGGGGCGAGCCTCCTCAATTTTTTTTTGTATAATTATTTCCTACACCATTGTTTAGCGGTGCAGAAGCATCTTTTGCTATTGTCATCAATATAGTGTAATAGGCAATAGCCTTTAAAAGCCTTCGAGAAAATGGCTGTGTGACATCCGGACGGACGAACGGCCCCAAACAGCAAATATAAATAAGTTGTATAATATTAGACATATACAATTAACAGACAGGTCTATGGGTTTTATAACAATTTTGTACTAAACAAACAGTTGTTGTCCACCAAAAGTCAATAATATGTCATCCATCAGTTTGTATAATTTCTGAAACTTTTATCGGTACAACTATTGTGTAACGAACTGTTCTATAGGATTGTGTAATTTACTATAAAACAGTCGTAGCAAAATATATATAATATGTTTTTCCTTTTTTTGCGTCATATCTGTATGTAACGTTTTGCTTAAATCAATAATATTTAACCTTTAATCATTTTATATTTAAACGTAGTCTCCTTTGAGCTTTATACGCTATATCCAACGTTTCTCCAATTGTTTTATCTCTTCCATAAAATAATATTTGTCGAGGTCATCAAAATAGGTATTTGGTTGTGAGATGATTTCACCTTTGGAGTTCGGAGATTAAAAGTGAGAGAGATTGTGGAAGCCATAGGCATCTCACATGGCTCAGTGGATTCAATTTAAAATGATCACTTGGGTATGAGAAAGCTTTCCGCAAGATGGGTGCCGCGTTTGCTCACAGTCGATTACAAACGCAATCGTGTGACAACTTCGCAGGAGTGTTTGGCGTTGTTCAACCATAATATGGACGAGTTTTTGTGCCGTTTCGTAACCGTGGCCGAAACGTGGATCCACCACAACACACCAGAGACCAAACAGCAGTGAAAACAGTGGGTTTCTTTGGGTGAATCGACGCCAAAGACGGCCAAGGTGGGTTTGTGAGCCAATAAAGTCATGGCGACAGATTTTTGGGATGCACGCGGTATAATCCACATTGACTACCTGCAAAAGGGTAAAACAATCAATGGCGAATGATATGCCAGCTTATTGGTTCGATGTAATGAGTATTTGAATAGTTATTTCTACGAAAATATCCCATAGGTATCTCAAACGCTTATCGACTTAAATAGCAGTCACTTAGAAACATCATAATCTTTAAAATTATGGGATTCAACGGTACCTTACTTTTCAAAATCAATGACGAACAAGCCTCTTATTGAAGCTGAAAACCTAATACCCGATTACCAGTTTGGATTTAGAGAAAAACCCTCGACGCTCGAACACATAATTACTAATATTATTGAAAGAACGCTAGAGGAGAAGAAGGTGTGCTCCACGATCATCCTCGATGTTGCACAGGCTTTCGATAAAGTATGGCATGATGGCCTCATTTATAAACTAAGAACAATGCTGCCTCAACAGTTTTCAGACATCATAGAGTCCTATATATCAAACAGATTGTTTAGGATAAGACAAAGAAACGCTTATGCAGATAAAAGCTGGAGTACCACAAGGGAGTGTACTTGGTCCGGTCCTGTACCTACTATACACCTGCGATATTCCTGAGCTAGAAAATGATTTTACTGCAACTTTGCGGACGACACAGCCATCATGGCTGTTGGAAATAGTCACGAGGAAGCCGTAGAAAAGGTTCAAGAGTCCATAAATCGTGTTTAAGAGTGGACTGCAACATTTCGTATCAAACTGAATGAAAGCAAGTCTATCCACATTAACTTCACCAATAAAAAGCCACAATATTTCCCAGTGTTCATGAATAATCAACCAATACCATACGCGAATACTGCTAAGTATCTTGGCATGACCCTGGATGCAAAACTACGATGGAAAGAGCGTGTCAAAAAGAAAAGAGCCGAATTAGATATTAGATACAAAAAAATGTATTGGTTACTTGGTAACTTGGTTGGTTGGTTAGTCGCCATTATCAATATCTAACAAATTGTTGTTAGATACACAAGTTTTAAAACCTGTATGGACCTATGGTATTCAGCTGTGGGGCTGCACCAGCCAAAGCAATCGTCAAGTCATACAACGATTCCCAAACAAAGTGCTCAGGGATATAGTCAACGCGCCCTGGTAAATAAGAAACAGCGACCTCCACCGGGACCTCAAGATGGATGTCGTAAACATGGTAATCAAAAAATATGCAGAAGCTCATGAACAGAGACTTCATCATCACGTCAATGTCGAGGCGATCCAACTCCTTGATGTCACTGAATTAGTGCGAAGACTAAAAAGGGTTAAACCTTTTGAGTTAGTCTAGTGTAGTGTGAGCGAACTTAAACTGTAGTGCAAATGCTGACTAAAGAACACGTGAATTAAATGTCTTCCCCTTTATATAAGTGAATAAGATTGGACGATTTCTTGATGTATTAGTTACTTAGCAGTTTAAGTTATATTTACATTACTTATTAGCGAATAGGCTAGATTGTAATGTGAATAAAGTATCACTATCTGTGACATTTTGTAAAGAAAAAAAAAAGAAAAAAATATAACGAACAACGAACTATAGATAAAATACTAAATGTACAAATGGGCCACTGAAGTTTTCGTTTTGTAAAAAACACAGTACCCATGCAGGGAGATGGCGCTGCATCCTCCAGTGTCCCCTTCGCTCACTAGATGGCGCTTCTATTTTTGTTTCTAGTAGGTACTTATCCATAAATTGAAGATTAATTGTTAATTATTTGTGTGGATTGCATTAATTCTCATGTGTTTAACATAAGAGTATGATGTCAACATCATATTCTAGCTCTTGTCTTAAAGAAAATTTATAAACCAAAACATTCACTTATGAATTTACACAAAAAGATCTTTCACAAAATAAATAACATCATCATTCTTCACTTTAGGGAAAATCATTCTTCATAATATTAAACTAGAAATGACATCAAGAGCCATATCAATAAATGAAACGGAATCAAATGGTACCTATAAAATAAATAAATTTTAGTTTTTATTTCCTTTTAAAATGTTTACTTTAATAATTTAACGATTGCATTTTTGTTGAATTATTATGAAATTTAATTGTTATACTTTTAAGTATTCTGTTGAGATTATTGCACCAGCTATTGATTATAATGTTTTTTATAGTATCCATTAGGTAATTTTGTACATTTATTTTATAAGTCACACAAGAGAACTGGGATGTATTGCAAAATAAATATACTATTTGCTTAATTGTACCCTTTTCTGCTGTGGTTCCACATTTATTTTTGTTTGAATGATCTTGCAAACATCATCTACAAACTCGCACAATGCCTCCGATGGATAATTAAGTGATCTTCTTGTAGTCTCTTTCTAATATATAATCTTTATTACTCGGGGGCACTGTGCTTACCAAATACATTCTACAACTATGTTTTGTTTTTACATAAATGATTAATTATTTTATTTCTGTAAGTAGGTTTGTACAAACACTTTTACACGTCAATCATATTTTAAAAGCTAGATCAGGTCGGCGTTTCCTATCGGACTACTCTGAGAAAAAAGGCCGAAACACAATCTTGGTCAGATCATGTGAAGACCATGTAGATTAGTGTCTGAAATGAGGAAAAACCACACAGATTGAGTGGACCTGTCCAGTCAGTGTACGCATGTCAGTAATCATGAAGCTCAACTCAGAGCTTAATTAAGGAGCTCAACGATTCGACAAACAATACCAAAGAAAGGACATTTTGGTAGGCCGCATAAATTACTGAAACGGCCAGATCATGATCAAGTCTACTGAGCAAAAAAAACAGAAAAGCAATGACCCACATAGTCCTCAATATAATCTTTCACAGTATAGGTAAAAGGCTTTCTGGCATAACTTACGTTTAATGAATGATTTGAATTTATTAAGGCTTAGGTCTTGAATGTGGCTTGGAAGTTTATTATAAAAGCGTATACATTGACATCTGAATGAGCCACCTATTTTCTTGGGCCTTGATGTACGTACAACAAATTTGTGTTTGTTCCTGGTATTTGTATTTGGTAGGTATTGTTATTGGTATTTGCATGGTCGGCAATCTTATTGGTGCTTTTTGTGTCAAAATCCTCAAAACCAATAATTTGATCCCAAGTTTTGTGATAATATAAGCCAGAGCTTAATGCGACTTCAACAAATATGAGTGTGCATATTTTTTTGACTTGGGTTACTTCTTCACTGCCTTTCTCAGGTGTTCTATGATAATCTCATTGATTCCAGGCTTAATAGTCACTTTATTCAGTATTTTCTGGATTGTTGTGATTGAAGGTAATGCAAAAAGTCTTTGTAACAATTTGTAAGCTTTTTGACTCTGTTTGTATAATGTTATGTACATTTTCTTTTCTTTATGTGAGAATCTTCTTCTTCTTGGTTTAATAGATGCCTTTTTTAATTGCATTCTAGTGAATATGGCAGCAGGCTTAGGCAGTTTTTCAACGGCTTTTATTTATTTTTTTAACAAATCCTAGTAGCCGTGCCGATTTCGTAACAATACTATCAATATGGCTTCTAAAGTTGACTTTACTGTCCATGATGATGCCGAGATCACGAACCTCATTAACAGTTTGCAATAATGTTCCTTCTATATCGTATGAGACAGTATTATACTGTTGTTTCCTCGTGAATCGTATATGGCTACATTTTAGCACATTAAGTTTCATGTAATTAAGGTTGCACCAATGTACAATTCTGTCCAAATCCTCCTGAATTAGGGTAACATCTTCATTTGAAGTTATAGTTTTATAGATTTTAAGATCGTCGGCAAACATTAGATATTTACAGTGATGGATTTGAACAGTAATGTCGTTAATTAAGAGCAAAAATAGAATCGGTGCAAGGTGAGAACCCTGAGGAACACCTGAGTCGGCTTAGTACGGGTAAGACTCGTAACCATTAACAACAAGGATTTGCGATCTATGGAATAGATAAGATGAGAACCAGTTTAAAAGTGAGCCATGCACACCATTATATTCTAACTTGGACAGCAATAGAGAATGGTCAACTTTGTCAAACGCACTGCTGAAGTCCGTGTATACGGCATCTACTTCTATTCTGTTGTCGAGAGCTAGGGTCACATCAGACACAGACTCGACGAGGTTTGTTTCTACGCTGCGCTTAGCTTTGAAGCCATGGTGACTTGGTGAAACAATTCTGTCAATGTGACGAGTAATGACTGGACAGACAAGAGACTCAAAGATCTTTGATAAACATGATAATATTGAAATAGGGCGGTAATTTTTAACATTAGCAGGATCTTCTTTTTTAAAAACCGGGACAATTCTTGCGCTATTCCATACATCAGGGAAGATTCCTTCAGCAGAGAAGAAATAAAAATAATCCGCAGCGGCAAGGAAAGTTCATGGCAGCAGCGCTTTATAAACAAAGGTGGTATAGAATCAGGTCCAGCACCTTTGGATGCATCTATAAGTTTGAGCTTGTTAAAAATTTGTTTTTCCGTTAAGTTGTGTTAAAGTCAATACCCAAAAATCGATTGGAAGTATGGTAAGTAGCGGTTGGATTTTGGCTAAAAACAGAGACAAATTGATCAGCGAAAAGATTAGCAATTTCTGGACCACTGCTAGCCACCTTACCATTCATAAACATGTCAGCAGGTATGCAAGATTCCCCACGACGTTTATCTTTTATGAATCGCCAGAAAGCTTTAGGATTTTTGGGAATATAATTTTCAATTTTACATTTATAGGTATTATAACAGTTATTTATTAAAGTATGGCAGCTACTACGAAGTAATTCAAAGATGAGTCTGTCTCGGGAATTAATATATTTGCGGTATTTTTGCCTAAATTTCTCTTTTTCATATAGAGCTCCAATAAGTGAGTTAGAATACCAAGAAGGATAATTCGATTTTTTTTCTTGTATATTTGGGTACAAAATTGTAGATAGCGTTCTGTAGTATGCTGTAGAAGGCATTGATCCTTTAATTTGCATCAGCACATCCATGAAATCACATCCATACCAATTTATATTTTTAAGGTAGCTTTTGATTTGTGCATAAAGTCGGCTTTAAAAAAGTTAAAACCTGAACGATATTTTGTTTGTAATTGTTTTACGTCAGAAAGCGGAATAGAGATGAGGATGTTCGGGTGATGGGAGTCTAATTTACTAGCAGGTCATTGGGTTTAGTAACTGTTACATCTGATAAGTTGCTCAATACTAGGTTATCATTTAGAATAGAATTAAATTGGTGGACATCATTGATTGACAGAAAGTCCCCAGTGAAATCTCATAATTAGATGGCAATAGATGCAGGCCGTCATCACTCCTATTCCAATCAATAAAACCCAAGTTAAAATCCCCAAGAATCACAACATCGTCGACATTATTTAGCGCGTTATTAATATTATTTAAAAAGCACTGTATAGAATCTAGTTTGACAGGAGGAGGCATATAGATAACACAAAGTGCAATTTTCTTAGTATTATTGTCAACAGTTACCTCTACAGACAAACATAAATCTTCGAAATCACTTTCCCAGTTTTTCATTCTTACAGGTTTCATTTTATTTCTAACATCAACCATAACCCCACCCCACCCCCATCTTTTTTAGATGCCTTAGAACTCAATCTATCCCTGCGATACACCACATACCGTGGGTCAATGAACTCGCCATTAATTATGTTAGGATTTAACCACGACTCAGAAAATGCTAGTCAGTAAAATATTTTTATAAATATCATCAGTTTTAGTCCTCATTCCACGAACATTTTGATAATAAATATCAACTTACTTGATCATCAAAAATGCTGATTACCGCAGTAGTAGGTACACTAAGCTTAAAATCAGTTAAATTATCTAACTTTTCAAATACATACATAAACTAACGCCTTAATAGTATCTTATATTCATCCCTCCACACACTGTCATAGGCCTTCTCCAAGTCAACTCATTTAGTTCCCACGATAAGCAGAGGGAAACATCTGTCGACTCCCTACAGAGCCCAGCATGTAGAGGTAAGGCTTGTTAGTGCCTGGGGGCGCCCAATCCCAGACATCAGGCATGCTATGGTGTTGGTAGGGCCACTAACACCCCCTTCAGGTGTTGGTAGGGGCCACTTACACCCCAAACTTTTCAAATATTGTTATCAATACAGTATCATGAGAGCAGTGGTGGCTCAGTGGTAACGGCCGCAACTTAGAAGTCGTAAGTTGTAGGTTCGAACCCAGACAGGCGCTAAACTTTGTGTAAATTATTTCAACATCACTGCTCGCAAAACGATGAAGGAAAACATCGTGAGGAAACCGGCATGTCTTATAACCAAACATTCGAAGGCATGTGTCATCTACCAACCCGCACTGGGACCGCATGGTGGATTACAGCCCACTCCCTCTCACCGAGAGGGGGCCTGTGTGTCAGCAGTGGGAACATTATAGGCTGATTATGATGATGATATGATGACATTTCAATATATAGCACTTTTAATATACACATAATAGCACAACATGATTCATTAACACAACTGAAGTAGGCCGACTAATAATTAATATTAAATATAAAAAAATATTTTACTTCAAGACACAAACATCAGTGTAGCCCTGGCTGTACTACGAGTTTGTATATCACAAGAGCTAGAGTATTATACAATTTTTCTTTCTAAAATTACTTAAAAACTGCTTCCATAATACGGATACTGACATAGAGGATCCTAGTTTAGGTGCCAGGGCCACATTGTTGTTTAAAAATAAAATAAAATAAATTATTACCTTGGTTAGTAGTGGCTTCAGCATTATCAGATGTTCTTTTTGGCAAATCCACTTCAGCAGTGGTTGATGTTGCTGTTACCAAATATTTAATATGTATTTTTTTTTATTTACAAATTACAAAGATTAATAGAAAATAAAATCGGACGCTAAAACAAATACTGAAAAAGCATGTGGTTGAAAACATCTGGGTGATGAATTTAATGGTCTTAGCACTTCCTACTATAAAACTGACTTGTCACTAAACTTGGATGTTACAACGTCCATTCAATTAAATCAAGTAATTCCAAATCACTATGTTTGTATAAACGAAATCTTATGCCAAATGCTTTTTCGTCATATTCCTCGAAATAATATAAAAAATAGTAACTAAATGTTCAATTTTGTTTATTTTTAACTAACGGTTGAGTTAACTACGGATCAAAAAACCGGCCCTAAGTTAATCATTCGATTATAGTACTTAATCAATGGTTAGTAGATATTTATTTAGTAACAGCAAAATATTGTTAAACACCCATTTATGGCTTAAACAGGTGTTTAAAATTTAACCATCTGTTGGTGAACTCGGGTCTAAAACTAAAATGTATTCAAATTCATATATTTCAACATTTTCTCTTTCCTCATTTTTTTAAATAATTACAGAAGGTATTTAATCACTATACACCATTATTCAATGTTGGAACAGCATTTTTGGTAAGACGTCCACTTGCTGTTTGGTAAAACTCTTCAAAATTGTGATTGCATATACTTATTTTAATGTAATTATCACCCCTTTCTCGATCTATTTCGCTCAACACCATTTTCCACTGATATTATTTTTGTTTATGGGTATTCCTGTGGTGAACTGTGGTGGAAAGTGGTGAACTTTTCCTGACAGACAATATCAACTTCTAAAACCGTTTAGTGAAAGATATAAAGTGACAAAAGAATTGTTCATGATTTTAATAATTATGAGAACCATACATTTATAAGGAATATACTTAGACAGAAAACTTTAAAAGGAATAATACGGACTCAAACAACAAATATAAGTTGTAAAACCGGCCAAGAGCGTGTCGGGCCACGCTCAGTGTAGGGTTCCGTAGTTTCCCGTCCGTCACAATAAGTGTTCCCACTTATGAGTTTAAAGGTGGGTATCCATACTATCCATTATGTTCGCGATCCACAGACAGACAGAAAGACAGACAGAGTTACTTTCGAATTTATAATATTAGTTAGGACTCCTAAGACTACGACTAGCTGTGCCCGCGACTTCGTTCGCGTGGTTATCGAAAACTAAAATGCGTCTAAAATAAGTCCTTTAGAACCTTTACTACCTCGTACGTGCTCGTACTTCAAAATTTTCAATCAAAGTTCGAATTGTTCGAAACCAAATCTTCCAACCAAACGATTAACGATCAAGACTTTTAACGACACTTTTAATACTTTCAATTTCAACACTCTATCTAACCCGCTTTGATTTCAAACATGGGAGAGGGTCATTCAGTCACGGAGAATCTTAACACCGCGATTCAGGAAAATGACGTCAGATGCACAACGCCATCTATCGAAAGAGACAACAGACAGCCATTCCAAGAATGCTGAAAATGCGTCTGTTGGTCATTGTCTGTTGGTTATACTTTAAGTAGCACCCTTACAATTTCTTTTTAAATATTTTCGATTTACTAAAACCATTTCTACCTTTTGCTATCACAACTTTTAAAAGTTATCTTGTGAAGGCATTTAATAATAAGTACCAAGTACCATATTCCTTTGATAGATGTCGTTGCATGTCTCATTCTTGATCATAATGATAAAGGTCTTGAAAACTATAAATTCATGAATTGGGTTACTAATTAATACATAGACGTGCCAGAAGTTTTCGATGGTAATTTTGAATTGCGAGAACCTATTTTAATAATTATTTTTTTGTTTGAAAAAAGATACGTTCAGGATAATAAAATATTATGTAAACGAAGTTAAAAAAAAAATACGGGCAAATGAAACTTGACCTCTGGATTGTATAGGCGCTCATACGATTCAGGGACCAAATTATATTGGTTAACTGCAGTTTCCATCTGTTATTTCCATCCAAGTTCAAAATAATTTTCCTAGAAAGTCCTTATAAACTTTTCAGATTTTTTTCGTATTTTCTAAACTTATGGTTCAAAAGTTAGAGGGGGGGGGACGCTTTGTTTTTTACTTTTGGAGCGATTATTTCCGAAATTATTGACATTATCAAAAAATGATTTTAGTAAACCCCTATTCATTTTTAAATACCTTTCCAACAATATATCACAGTGTTTTTTTTTTTAATTTTAACCCTAATGGGTTAAAATTAAAAAAAAAAACACTTCCCACTTTACATATAGGGGGGCTACCCTAATAAAACATTTTTTTCCAATTTTTATTTTAGCACTTTGTCGGCGTGATTGATACACATATTGGTCCCAAATTTCAGCTTTCTAGTGCTAACGGTCACAGAGATTAAGCGAGGACGGACAGACGGACAGACAGACAGACAGACAGACAGACAGACAGACAGACATGGCGAAACTATAAGGGTTCCTAGTTGACTACGGAACCCTAATAATATTAGATATACAGGGTGTGGCATAAGTAGTGGTCCACCGTTCAGGATTCGATGAACCAGATAATTAACTATAACAATTAAAAATGTTAATAATTTTTAGAAGTAAGTTATTTTTACAAAAATCGCTCTTGAACTTGATGGTGTGTTAAAAATTAGGGTTAAAATTAGAGAAGAACCAACTTTTTCTTCAAAAGAGCTGAATTTACATAAAAAACATAATTTATCATGATAGCTCTAGTATTCAGCAG
This sequence comes from Brachylomia viminalis, assembly GCA_937001585.2. Lineage (NCBI taxonomy): Eukaryota > Metazoa > Arthropoda > Insecta > Lepidoptera > Noctuidae > Brachylomia > Brachylomia viminalis. Next base: position 15,256,072 of record OW443293.2, on the reverse strand, counting down.
TAATTAACAGAAATCAAAATGAAAGAATAATGGTTTTGTTGAAACTACAAACAAATTTGTAATAAAAAGTAGAAATTTCGTAAATAAAAGACAAAAAGGAAATATTTTCGGAACCCTTGGGTAAAAATGGTAAAAATGTTTAATGGTTATAGATAATTATCTGGTTTATCGAATCCTGAACGGTGGACCACTACTTACGCCACACCCTGTATACAATTAACAGACAGGTCTAAGGGTTTTATAAAAATTTTGTACTAAACAAACAGTTGTTGTCCACCAAAAGTGGATAATAGGTACCTATGTTATGTTTGTATAATTTCAGAAACTTTTATCGGTACAACTATTGTTTAACGAACTGTTCTATAGGATTGTGTAATTTACTATAAAAAAGTCGTAGCAAAATAACTAGGTATATATAATTTTTTTGTATCATTTCTGTATGTAACTTTTTGCTTAAACCTTTATTGTATGAGGGCAGGTCAATAAGCCCGTGTCTTTTTTAATGATACACAGGTTTTCGGATATTAAATCATTTTATATGTCAACTTAGTCTCCTTTGAGCTTTATACACTTCATCCAACGTTTCTCCAATTTTTTTTATCCTCTCCATAAAATAAGATTTGTCGAGGTCATTAAAATAGGTATTTGGTTGTGAGATGATTTGGTTGGATACATACCAAATCATCGTCATCATCAATGGATTCGGTTGGATTTGGTTATAAAAGTGAGAGAGATTGTGGAAGCCATAGCCATCTCACACGGCTCAGTGGTTTCAATTTTAAATGATTACTTGGGTACTTAAGAGAAAGATTTCCGCAAGATGGTTGCCGCGTTTGCTCACAGTCGATCACAAATCCAATCGTGTGACAATTTCGCAGGGGTGTTTGGCGTTGTTGAACCATAATTTATTTATTTGACCGCTAAACCACGACAGATATGGATTTTCATACAACTTTTGCCGGCCGCTGCTCGACGATGCTCAAACTTCCAAGCATGTTTGAGAAAATAACTTTTTCTCAAACATGCTTGGAAATTTGAGAAATTATTTTGACAACCTTCTTCGAGATAAATTCTTCGAAATTGCTGTACTGAACCAAACCGGCCATTATTAACTGTGTATTACTGGCCAAATACATGCGAGCAGCGGCCGGCAAAAGTTGTATGAAAATCCATATCTGTCGTGGTTTAGCGGCCAAATAAATTACATAGCAAACTCATAACTGTCGTGTAATTTAAAAATGCAACGTTAGTAAACTCCGAAACATGGCAACCAAGGAGGTAACTTATTAACGTTTTATAACTGGCTTGCAAATATAAAGCTGTTTATTGAAAAAAAAACAAATGAACACTTTAAACGCCGGAAAAATTATTGTTGTTCGTCATTGATTTTGAAAAGTACCTAATTGTATTTTAATTTCCGCGCATTATTTGAGATAAGTAATAGACAAGTTTTGGCCACAACTAGGCATTGATGGACTTACCTACGTATGTGTGCCTCGGCTTCGCCTCGGCCCACATTTACACGTTCGCCCATCAATGCCTCTTTTGCTGGCCGCTGTAGTAATGTAGGTACTATTAGGTACTGTCGAATCCCATAATTTTAAAGATTATGATGTTTCTAAGTGACTGCTATTTAAGTCGACAAGCGTTTGAGATACATGGGATATTTTCGGTTATTATCATAGAAATAACTTTTTTTCCAGCTTTTTCGAGAAATACTATGGGGGGCTTGTGACTAAGTAGTAACAGCCACAAGGGTCGATCGATCACGTTAAGCTACGCTTGCCGCGGTTGGTCCGTGGATGGGTGACCATCTTTAGGTACTATCGAGGAAGTTCATATCTATGCACCTTTAGGACTATTTTTCCCTGTAGCGCTCGGGCGCTAACAGTAACTAACGTAAAACAGATGCGGTCATCGGGTTCACGGGATTTTGTTCTAAAACTGCTTAGATATGAACTTCCTCGATAGTACATACCAAAATCCCTCCGTGCCATGGAAAGCACGTTATGCCGTCCCGGCTATCATTTGTGGATCTTTGGCAGTCGTTACGGGTCGTCAGCAGCCCGAAAGTCTGACAACCAGTCTTACCAAGGTGTATCGTATTACCCAGTAACTGGGTTGTGGAGGTCAGATAGGCAGTCACTTCGTGTAAAATACTGGTATTCAGCTGCATCCGGTCTACTCTGTGGTAACTAGATAAAATCAATATCTACTGTGCATTCGTCGTGTAATTCATCCCAACTACAGAACCTTTGACGGTGCGTGGTCCGAATAAAAATGTGCTCTGTGGTCCGAAACGCAGTTGGCCGGTTTTTATTATTATGATGCCAAGCCAATCGATATAATTTTGTATAGCGATTAAACACTACTGTACGAAGTGAGGTACCTAACCTACTATAAAAATCACTAATCGCAAATAAACAATTTTCATAAATGGGGGATTCCCGTCACGCACGAAACAACCATGCGTCATCCTTATCACAGCAACACAACTATAATAGTATCATGATCATCATCGTCACCATTCAGCTGAAAGAGGTATATTGCTGGACATAAGCCTGCCCTAAACATCGCCACAACGACTGGTCCTGTGCTTTCCACACAGCGGATTCGTGCTACCTTCACCATATCTACATACCCGCACCATCCGGTATGCAGTCACCACTCTAAAACCTTCGTTCGGTACCATCAGGAATTTCTAGTGCGAGCAATCTGTCCCATTCCATCCACAGATACGTAATAAAACAAAATGAAATCCGAGTCACTCTTTATTTCCAAATGAATCATCATGTCAATAAATATTGCTTATAACAATCTACAATACAATTTAGTAACTAACAAAATAACATAAAGGCGCCAAAACTAGCAGCTAAATGTAAGCTTTGTCCGATTCATGTACAATTTTCAAATTAATGTAAACTATCATAGATGGATTATCGCTGCATTCAATATCACTAAATACTTAACTGACATTTTTTTTTATCTAATAATAATTAACATCACTATATATAATGCGCCGTAATCATTGGAGTGTGCGGACCCACCATACAACTGGCCATACCCCTGGTGGAATGGTGGGTCTAAAACTATACCACTGAGAAAATTACTTGGTGAATCATCTGGGTTAGGTCAGGTTTGAACTGTGACCATTAAAGCGCGAAGGCGAGAGAGAGAAGCGAGCGTAGCGCGGCAGCGGCCGCCGAGCGCCAGATCCATATAGTCCACAACACTATTTTTTCTCAGTGGTATAGTTTTAGACCGACCATACCAGCAGGGGTATGGCCAGTGGTATGGTGGGTCCGCAATGCATTGGAAACAATGTCGAGCAACAATTGCCATGAAAACTAAACATTAGCACGTTGCCAGCAACATTGCAACACTCCATTTAGTCAGCAAAATGTTTCTCGCAACAGAACACGTTGATGCTAAAACAATTTTGTCTCCCAATGAATATTCGGCTTGTGTCACGAGATTTTACCTTCAATGGTGAATTGAATTAAACCTAATTCACTATATAACACTAACGATACATTGCGTCACATGCACAGTCAGGGAAATTAATTATTTATGCAAATTAGCACCCTATGTCAATTTGCGGTGTCATAGCCATTTCATAAAACTGTCATAAAACGGCAGCTGTTATTTGAATATGAACTATAAATAATTCCTATTTTGGTATTTTAAAACAATTAAATAGCCAAGTAAATGCGACGAACTTGTATGTAGCGCTCGCCGGCCGCTGCCGGGGCACCGCTCGGCTCGCGCACTTTAGTCACAGTTCTAACCTAAGCTATTTGGTCAGGGTGCCCTAGCTTGGTTACTGCGACCAATTCGTCTCGGCCGTGGTGGGTTACAGTTATTACCTAACCTAACCCATTTGACCAACTGTGAGTTTTCTCACAAAAAGCCTTTTCGCCAAAAAGTTTTTAATGGTAAATTAATTTAGAAAACCGTAAGTACATTATTATAAGGTCAGTAAGTTTTTAATCAGTTTAATATTTCCCTTTAAATATACGCACTATTTAAGTTGGTAAGTAGTCAATTTGCTTCACATCTAATTTCCCTGATTTTACATTTTAGTTATTATATTTAATTCATTATTATGTGGTGACTATTGATAACACGCAGTATTTCTTATATAGGATTATTACAGAAGTAAAGTATAATTTTTTGGTTAAACTACCCGTAATTTTATTAAATAGTTTATATTTAAATTGCTTATTAGCTGTTCTCTGTCTATTCCGCAAAAAAATATTTGTGATATTACTTCTATTATTTTAGGATCTAAATAAATAACAATCGTTAAATCGTCACAATTAAATTAAATCGTCGTTAAATCGTTACAATTACTCGTCATAATTTCTTCACTAGTTTTGGTTAGAGTTGTAGGGCCAATCTTCACCAAATAGCATTTAGTATAAATGCACCAATTTAATTTACTATTGACTATTTCAATTACGAACTATTAATAAGCAGAACTTCAATAAATTACCGAATTTCTAAGAACGCCAACATTAATAACGAAACAAAATAAAGATATTGAAAATAGAATACACACACAAATTTAAACACTAACATAACATTACTTTTAATATAAATAGGCGAAAGCATTACAATAAGGTAAACGTATCACCGAAACGCCACAATAGTGCATAATAAAGGCACTCAAGGCAGTAGCGGTATCAATGCTGTCCATGGCATATCACGGACAGCATCGCTACCGCTACAGTCCACTAAATCTAAATTGACATTACATTCTACAGTTGTCCAGGGGCGCAGTCACGCTACTGAGGCGTCTCGATAAAATACAACCAAAATAGGAAGGCACATGATTTGTATTTAAAATGTTTATGACGGACACTGTCTAAGAAACTCAGGGTCGAAGTAGGCGATAGTGACGGTCATGTCATCCCTGAACGTGCGGCTGACGTCCGGCGCTAGCGTAAGAAGGTGCGCCAGCCGCGAGTGGTCCACCCCGTATTCCGTGCCTCCGATCGCGTGTCTGATCAGGTGAGTCGCAGCATTCTTATCTTTAGGCTTACTCTTCAAACTTTCTTTCCTATGAGCCAAGAGCTCATCAATGGCGCCTAGTTGTATATTCTTTTTCGGTAAACTTAGCGGATTAAAGAAAACTTTTCCCTTCATATGCTCACCAACTAATTTTACTGCTTGCAATGGAGTCATCATATCCCAGAGGCCATCTGAAGCAATTATTAAGAAACTATCTTTAGGTGTGAGTCGATGGTAGTAAATATCGGGCATTGCTGTCAGATATGGAGGAGTGTAATAATTAGCTGGTACCGCCTTTGGTCCGAAAAATGGTGCAGCTAGGTTTTTTAAAAGCTCTGCAGGCCATTTATATCTGTAGTCTCCTATGCTACGAAGGGGTGCCAATTCGCCAAGCAGCCTGTCCCTTCTTATCACAGTTTTCCTTTCACCGTCAGGATGCTCATTCCAAATTCTTTTTAGTTCATCAAAGTTTTCTGCATTGTGCTCTTTGGTAATTTTTTTGGCTATCCATTCATTTTCATCTGCCATAGTACCCAGGACTGCGTTGCAATCGCCCACGTTAGCCACATACAGATGTGGCCCGTCAATGTGAGTCACACATGCCACTGCCCCAGACAGAGCAACAGATAGGCTTCTTCGACTTACTCTACCATACTTTTTGTAACTCTCGAGAACCTCGTTCGATAAATCGCTATCTAATCGCAATATAGCTTTCTCTAATGACTTCTCGACATTTACTTCACTAGACTCTGCAACCAGATCAGCTAAATATTGTTTGAAACTACTAAGATATTTATCTCTTAGATCTTCTACCATTTGCATCTGAAATCCATATATTTTAAACATGTTATTGAACATATCATATTCAGTCATCATCAAATATCAAGAGCAAAAAAAGGCGCTAGCATAGAAGCATACTTCAAAGTGTGGTGCAAAGATATTATAGCCATATATATGTATACTACACTCTAATAGAGAGTCTCTGGGGGACAATGTGGTTATTAGATTTTGCAGTAGGTACTTAAGAATTTTACACAATCGCACAAATCGCAAAGCGCATTTCTGATTACAAAACAAAATTACAGGAAGAAATAATGTTAGCACTACTTTAGTATTAGTATTGCAGTACTCGTAATACCTTATCGTTAAATGTGTCCAGCAACTTTTCTGGTGGTAATCCACCCTCTAGAAATTTTTTGAGGACATCGGTTGGAAGGAGAGAAGCTGCTATGTAGTTGAACAGTCGTTTTGATACCACTTGTGCACACTGAGGCCCACCATGCCCATCAAATATACCCATCAGAAGTCCTGGAAAAAATTGTCATTGATTCATGAAGAAAAAGTCATGAGGAAGAATATCTATTTATCACAAGCTACGTAATAACTTCTCGAAATTCTTCAAAGAAAAAAACTTTTACTAACTAAGTTCTTTCAATGGAAGAATGATTCAATGCAGTGGTATTGCAGCTGCTGCGTTTGTTGCAACAACTCAAATGTTTGTAATTTTCTGCAGTTGACTGGTGCTGTCATCAAGTGTTCTGCCTAAGTTAAGCTGCATTTTTTTTTAATCTTATATAAGTTTGGGTTTGGCGTATTCTTGAGACATTCAGTAGTCAATTCTGAGGTGTATTTTGTATCAAAATAGTTGAAACAATATAATACAATGTCAAATGAAATTAAAGTTCTAAGAAAGAGCACAGTTATTCAAAATTAGACTAATGGAATTCTAATAAAATGCTTTGACTGTGTTAAAATTAATCAATGTTCAAGGACACTAGCATCCATGTCTAAATCAATCTATGTATATGGACACTAGCATCCATGTCTAAATCAATCTATGTATATGGTCACTAGCATCCATGTCTAAATCAATCTATGTATATGGACACTAGCATCCATGTCTAAATCAATCTATGTATATGGACACTAGCATCCATGTCTAAATCAATCTATGTATATGGTCACTAGCATCCATGTCTAAAATCAATCAATGTATATGGACACTAGCATCCATGTCTAAATCAATCTATGTATATGGACACTAGCATCCATGTCTAAATCAATCTATGTATATGGACACTAGCATCCATGTCTAAATCAATCTATGTATGTGGACACTAGCATCCATGTCTAAATCAATCTATGTATATGGACACTAGCATCCATGTCTAAATCAATCTATGTATATGGACACTAGCATCCATGTCTAAATCAATCTATGTATATGGACACTAGCATCCATGTCTAAATCAATCTATGTATATGGACACTAGCATCCATGTCTAAATCAATCTATGTATATGGACACTAGCATCCATGGCTAAATCAATCTATGTATATGGACACTAGCATCCATGTCTAAATCAATCTATGTATATGGACACTAGCATCCATGTCTAAATCAATCTATGTATGTGGACACTAGCATCCATGTCTAAATCAATCTATGTATATGGACACTAGCATCCATGTCTAAATCAATCTATGTATATGGACACTAGCATCCATGTCTAAATCAATCTATGTATATGGACACTAGCATCCATGTCTAAATCAATCTATGTATATGGACACTAGCATCCATGTCTAAATCAATCTATGTATATGGACACTAGCATCCATGTCTAAATCAATCTATGTATATGGATACTAGCATCCATGACGACACGGTTGGCGCAGTGGTTAAGCGATTGACTGCTGCGTTACGTGTCGCGGGTTCGATCCCCGCACGGAACAAATATTTGTATGACCTGCAAGTAGTTGTTCCGGGTCTGGCCGTTTGTGTATGTGAGTTTAAATGTTTGTAAATGCACCCATGATACAGGAGAAATTCGTAGAGTTGGGCAACGTTTAAAAAAAAAAAAATGTCTAAAAACACTCAAAACATAACATCCCACCTGTTTTCCATGTGGGAAAAAACTGAATAAGTTTATAATAAATTGTGTTTAGACTATTACGCACTCAATGATTTTTCCAGCTTTTCATTTCCATATTCCTAGTGTACAACTTGATATAAAATCCTTGAAAAACCTTATTCATAGATACCTGAAGACATTGTGCAGATGCCCTCTGATCTGGTATCTTCAATAGGGCTGTTTGAAGCAAGCTGGTTGGAGTCATATGCCTTAACAGAACCTTCTGTAAACTCTTTATTGAATTCATTTTTCCGCAGAATGACAGTGACCTAGAATACAATACATAACTCTTTATTTTCCACAATTGGCATTAAATTAACAGTGACGAATGAAAAAAATTATTACATTCAGTATATAAAGAATAGAAGGCTGTGTACCAACTACTACTACATATTCACAGACTGACAATGTTACAGATTTAATGCTTTGTTCTAGTGTAATGCCATTACTTCCCACTTTAGACTTGTGCACTTTGGTATAAAGAATTCAATGAACTTACTTCTTGTGGTGTAGGTAAAAGTGTAATACCATCTTTGAGCACTTGCCGAGCGTCTGTTGTGCGAAAATAACTATAGGAGCTCGACCTAAAGCCGCGTTTCTGATTGATAAGTTTATAGTAATCTTTCCGAGTTTTACTCAATAATAATTTACGTTTAGAGTTCACATTTAATTTTAAACAGGTATTCAGTGTTAAATTGAAATATAAACTATTCATATTTACAAAAGTGGCTAACCGCAGTAGCCGGGCATCACGAACTTGTTATGCAAGCATTACAAATGTTTAAATTTTATTACTATGAACAGTATGTTTCCAACCAATAACAGGCGCATTTGTTTCAGGCGTAAGCACATTGGTTATTAAAATTACTATCCTGAATATGATCACTGCATATTTTCAATGGGACAAATAGGAATAGCAAATAATTTGAAATAAAACTCATTGACAATTTGACATTTAAATCAACCTCGAACCGTCAAAATTTACTAACTCTGAAAAGGGTGAACACAGGTGAACATGAAACTCACAGAACACTGATGAAACCATAGATGTAGAATATATCTATGGATGAAACTGATTATCTGAATAGTGTGAATTAGTTCAAATCATATCCTATCGTATATGTATCGTATCCTATACTATATTGTAGTCTGTGGTTCAAATCAATCAGTATTATAAATGCCCGCACAGCGCACTTCATGACACATGCATATTGGGGTGTTTCCAAGGTGTTTCAAGCCTACAGTTTATAATCGACCTATTAAGGAAAATAAGTCAGCAATTTATACCACAGATTACAGAACATAATATACTCTGACAATCTTCAATCTGGCTGATCTGGCCTCTCTAGAGTATATATGTTCTGTGGATCTGGCTTTCTGTATTATGTTCTGTCTGTAGATTAGTCTGGGTCTGGCGTAGACAGAGAATGCTATAGACGCCTGCAAAGCGTGTCGCAGAAAGAGACAAAATAAAAATACGTCACACATATAGGGTTACCGTGTGAGGAAAAATTTACCCCACAATTTAAAATGTCTATAGAATTTTTTTGTAATAAATCGTCTTTAATAATAATTTAATCGTCGTGTCCGTTCAAAATACATATTTGGGAACCTAGATATTCTGTAATACAATCGGAATAAATACACCCTAGCTACAGATTCCTAGATACAGGAATGTTTGATTTACAAATTATTTTGGTACTTATTACGTTTGCATGAACTACGCATGCTCCCTCAACCCCTTAAGAGCAGGAGAGAGTGACTATGGATGATGATGATGTGATTCTAAATACCTACATTTTCTTAGATGATAGTAGTATCTGGCTTTGTGAGTAAATAATACAACAAGTTTATTTTTAATTAGCTTTTATTGATTTTACACGTTATTGTCCTTAATTTTCCGTCAATAACGTATTTCAATAACTATATTATAGTAATTTGTAAGTACAAATACTTGTACTTAGAAATTATTATAATATACTGTACTTACAAGAATGCTTAAATTATTTTCAATTTCCATATTCGTTTCTTCATGTATACTGATGGAGGAAGATGATGGAATACAGGCCTTTGATTCTTAAAAAAATATATTATCTTTAAGACGTTAATACAAAATAAAGATATTTTAAATTCTTGATCGATATTTTGAATCGCGTTAAGAGTTTAAGATAAGCCTGTCTCAGTCATTTATTGCACATAAAATGTACAAAATAATAGTTCGTAACAGATAATTGTATTTAACAGTTTTAAAAACACTGAACATAATATTATATAAAAACATATAAAACCTGTATCGAAACTTAATATGTTATTAACTGAATATTTAGCAGAATAGGTACTGTATTCGGTAATAGCAGTGTTAGTTTCCTTTTTATTTAACTTTTTTTTTTTCAAAATATCTGCTGCAAATTTTTGATGACGGTTTGGTATCCAATCTGTTCGTCCTGTAGCTACGATCCAATTCCGACGTATTATTATCATCTTCAAGAAAACTGCAACAAGCCATTAATCTTTCAGATATACAATTAACTAGCTGCGCCCCGCGCTTTTACCCGCATGTGTCTCGGTTCCGTGAGAATATTGCGATAAAAAGTATCCTATGTCCTAACCCAAGTAATTTACCGATGTGCCAAATTTCATCCAAATCCGTTCAACCGTTTTAGCGGGAAAGCGTAACAAACAAACCAAGAAATAAACTCAATTTCGTATTACATATTTCGTACATATAATATTAGTTAGGATTAGGATACACACTACAGAATACATATTTCCCATAAAAGTGGGTAATAATTTATGGAAAATTGGCAACTCCAAAATCCTTAGGTTAGAATTTAATAATGTTAATTTTGTGCTTTTTATCGATGAATTTACGTCCAGGATACATTATTCACAATGTATGAACACAGTAAAATGTTATTGATAGCCTAGTTACTGATAAAAAGTGCTATACTTACGAATGAAAGGACAAGTCTGGCATTTTCGTTCCACCTATCACTTTTACACCTTAGATCGCTACACTGCACCATGTTTTTTTATTTAGTGGTTTAAATATTAAGGCTAAATTGTTCACAACATAAAATAACATAAATTACTAAACTTAAAACACATAAAACTGAATTTTACAAGAAGACGATAACTATCTGTCAAACTTTGTTTAGCTAAGTACTATGCTAAAACCTTCAAAATCGTGGCACGCGCCGTGAAACAAAAAATCTCATCGTTCTGTCTCATTTCTTTACACGGCATCGGCGTAACTTGCTCTTTTTCTTGTGTGAATGCGACAAAACACATCAATTTGTCTATAGCATTCTCTGTCTACGGGGTCTGGCGTTGGTGTCTTTTTCAATCAATGTCAACTTTCACTTCAAATTCAGTGTGACCAGGATTACCTTTTCTGGTCATATTTTCAGCGCGCGACACAACTGACTGACGACGACTATGCAGAAAATGTACCTACTTCAAACACCACTCGAAAGAAAATATACGTTTACAGGAAATTCACCTAATATGTACTTTATGGTTATCAGTTTTTTTTTTTTTTTTACAGGTAATTGATGGAACACCGGTGTGTTTTAGTCAGTGAGAGTCTGACACGCCCTTCTGCTCTGCCCAGAGCGGGAGAAGTTATTTGATAATTTCCCACCCTCAAAAAAAAAAAAAAAGGGATGTCAGTGTAGTAAGAAAAAAAAATCGGATATTATAGAATACTTTAATTATTTCATTATTTCTAGCGCAACCACCCAAGTAAAGCATAGGTAATTTGTCATTGGTCTAATCCTGCTAATTTTCTGCGAAGGTTTTTTTAAGATTCTGCTTAAAACTGCTATCTTTTCAAACCTGCGACACAATCTGATAGGCCCTAAATTGGGTATCTAATTCTGCTATAATCTCAGAATTCTGCTAAATCTGGTTACACTGTTCGAATTCGAACCATACTTGTTTTCTCTGTCTACGCTTCAAACTCACTCGTCACTTCAAACCTTTATTATTCTAAGCTTCAAACCATCAAACACCTCTAAAGTCAAACTCATAGATGCATTGAGCTAGGAAGAGCTAGGAAAATAAGTCAATGCATAGATGTCAGCAGTCATCACAGTCTTGTCAGATCCGAGCGTGTTCAAATCAAGTTCAAATCGCCAAAGTTGGGTGACACGGACGTAGCCTCGGTGAAGCGGAAGGACGTGCCAATTTGTGTCATACGCATTTTGCAGGCTGTTATAGCATTTCTGCCACACTTGAAGACGAAATAAACCGCGCTCGAATGCTGCGCCTTATTAATTTATTTTTGTTTTGCACGCCAACATCAAATCTGTGTAGACAACACGGGAATTAGTCTAAAACTTTATTTGGCGTTATCATTTATTGAGCAGCCCCAAGCCTTATTGTTGCATTGAAAGTATAATAATTGTCAGTAATCTACTCATCATCATCATTTGCAGCCTTGTTGCCAGTGCCTTGTGCTGAGTAAAGGCTCCCTCCATTTTGTGCCATGCTTCTCTGGTATGTGTGCGTCTCATCCAGGTCTTCCCCGTGATCTTCTGTAGGTCGTCCACTCACCTGGCTATTGATGTGCCAACGCTCCTTCTACCATTTCTCGGCAACCATTCCGTTAGGACCTCCATCTGATGGATCCACCTGCCGTCACCACATCTAACCGAGTGTCCTGCCCACCTCTATTTCAGAGCCGGTACCTGTAGTCCTACGTCTATCGTATGCCTTTGTTCTAGTTCGCTAAGTGGCGAATTGTGTCGACATTCGGCGGATCAGATCAGACTCAAACTGAGTGCCTTGGTCTTTCGTAATGACTGATGGTATACCAAAATGGGCAACCCATTCTCGTGTAAAGGTTTCTGCTACCTTCTCCACAGTGATCGTTTGTATTGGCAAGACCTCGGGCCATTTAGTAACTCTACACACAGCAATCAATGTCGGTAGTCACTGCAAATCGGCAGGGAGCCGATGATGTCAATATGGATAATATGTTTAAAGCGACGGTAGTTCGAAATTACCGATAGGGGAAAAATAATGACGCGATACTTTGGCGCGTTGACACACCTCGCAAGTTCGTGTCCACTCTTTGCAATCCCTGTTTACAGAAGGCCAAACGTAGCGTTCGGTCACTAAGCGGGTGCTAGCTCATGCACCGGGATGACTTAGGTCGTAGACCTTGTTAAAAACTTCTCTTGGACAGGAAGGGGTAAGATATGGACGAGGCTTGCCCGTGGATACGTCACAGGTGACCGAGATGTTAGTTCCTGGAATATTAGTATTCGTCAATTGCAGACTTGATCCTTGGCCCCAGGCGTCTCCCTTAATAGATTTAATGTGAGTAATAATAGTAATAATGACTGATAAAAGACAGTTGGTTCAAATGAGCAGGGGGGAGTTTTTTACGGTGCTGTTTAAAAGCGTAGAGAAGCGGCTTATGGTCCGTGAAAAATGTCACGTGTTGGTCCTAAAGAATGTTTCGGAAATGTTGTACGCTTTCGTACACTGCCAGTAACTCACGTTATTAAGCCGGCCACTGCGTTTGCTGATCCGTCAGTTTCTTGCTAAATAAGGCAAGAGGGACCCACTTGCCGTTAACGAGTGGTTAGAGACAGTACCCAATATGGACGTTGGATGCATCAGTAAACAGCCCAAGAGACACGCTGTTGTTCGGATATTGCATAAGAGTGGCATTAGCTAGACTATCTTTGCAAGCTCGAAATTGTTCTAAAAGTAAAGGTGTTCATTTCTGTGTACGATTTAAATGGCCTGGCACCCTTGCCTTTGGTTTCAACCACAGATTTTATAAGCGGAGCCTGGAATAGCGCCGCGCGGGGCACGAGTCGGCGATAATAGTCTAACATGCCGAGAAAACGAAGCACACTTTGGACTGTTTTAAGAGGGAGGAAAGTCTCGGATTGGAGACGATCTTAAGGAGGATGGGTTTCCTTCGGGGCTGATGTGGTAGCCTAAAATGATCACTTTCTCGTGTACCAAGGACGCACTTGTAGGGGTTGATTATGACTCCATAGTCTCGAAGGCGTCCGAAGAGCATACGCCGATACTCTCAGTGAAGAGCCTCATCAGCTGAATGTACGGTCACGAGTCACGCACGGGACGTCCTCTGCAGGTACAGGAATTTGATGGTATACTTTCACAAGGTCGATAGTGATGAAAATCGTTGATGTGCCGAACAGGGTATCTATCCGGTACAGTTCGCCACAGGGATGCCAAGTGTGGTCCTTTTTCAAGGCCATGTACAGACGCCAGCACATCAAGCTACTACAATCTGTCAAATTTCTTTAATAGATTTTCAACTTTATCGCTAAAGCATTAAGGTTCAAGGTTGATTGGGAAAATTTGACAGTTTCGGGTAGCTTGACCTGCTGGCGTCTGTACATCGAGGATGACCACGCGCTCTTGGAAGGTCGTACTGTGCCAGAATGAACCATGTCCTCGAACACCTTTTTATCAGATGTCAATTTTTGAGGTGCCAGACGGCGAGAACGGCAAGAAATTGGAGGCCGGTCCGTTGTTTTAATGAAATGTACCGTGTCATGTTTGAATAATCTGGGTAAGCTGAGACGAGTGATTTCCGGGAACTCTGCGAGCACTTGTGCAGAAGCAGAATTCGACGGGGCGTCGGCCTTGACACTCGGTTGGCTTTATGCATTGAGCTAGGATGGTTTTATGTCGCTGTGACGCCAATGACTGATAGACTCGCCTCAATCAAACGCTTGGTGCGGCAGTCTGGCAGCAAATGGTAGTATGCTAGAAAATCCGCACCAATGATGGCGTGGCTGCTAAATACTGAAAATATAACTACTTGCCTTTGGCTTTTGCCCTGCAGTGGGTCAATAGGTACAGGCTGATTAATATTATATAACTTGCCATAATTATACCAAGGGCATCATAATGCAGTACAATTTTACTATGAACATTTATCTGAGCCCAACTTTTAAACCCAGGAAGACTTATACTTAATCCATCAAAGTAAAGGTTCCCTAAACATTCAGTTTCGTGCTTCAAGGACAAGGATGAAGATAGACAACGTTCATTGATGATTGAACATATTGATTGGAGGCGGGGCTGTTCATAAACCATTGCATTACGTTTCTTTCTTCCTAGTTTACGTATCTAAAATATTTTCAGTGTCCCGTCAACTTTTAGAATTCTGATGATTTTATTTGTTTCCATAAAGTAACCATGCGCGCGCAGTATTGCTTAGCAATTACATCCCAAATATAATCAAGTGGGTATGGCTCCGTGCTACCATATCGATAATAAATCCATAAAGTAGGTTGTTCTATAAAGGACCGTTCCAACAAATAATACTTTTAAGGCTATACAGCTATTCTCTATTAATGCTTTTTACGGATATGTTTTATTTACAGATATTACACATTATAAATATGATTTATTTTTATGAAGGAATAGAAGAATTTTTTTGAGAACAAAAAGTTTTGAATATTTTATCACTTCACAGAGTGAATTTAAGAATAGACGCCAAGAAAAAAGAAAGAGAACGCATGCGCAATGCGCATGTCGAAGTCGTCATTCATCGTTCGTTCGCTTTGGCCGACATCGCGGAACAGTCATTTTTTCGTGATCTGCAATTTTTGCCAACGAGATACTAAACATAAAACAAAATGCCTAACCAGGTGTTAACTATAGAGCCTCAAAATGAACTAAAATTTAAAGGTGAGTACTCTATCTCTTTATTTCGCGCAAGCTATAAACCGCCGCATTGAAACTTGGGTAGCATACATAGGTCGCGAGCTAGCTGCTGACAAATGGAGTTTCTATTTCCAGATATCGGCGTTTTGTCAGGGTGCGGTTTTTTACATTTTCCTTATAATTTGCTATGAATCGCTAATTACACTATTAATAATGGCAATAAGTTGTTTTGTGGAAGTGATCATCCGGAAAAAACGAGATTCTCGTAAATGTTCATGGATTCCTTCAGTCGTAGAGAAACGATAATTGTTGCGACCAGCTGTAATGTTCCGCTCACGTAACTTAATAATAATGGTTTTGGAAACTGCGTATGATTTTATATGAATCGCTGACTATTGTAGGTACATTATTTATTACAAGTTGTATGTGTACATACCTAGGTATGTCGTCTGTCAGAGTGAGGAGTGATGTTGAATAAATATCAATAATCTGCATGGTGTTCATGTATTTCATTGGTTACATTGGTTGTCAATCCTGCAGTAGTAGCTACAACAACAACATTATACATTTAATTTAACAATATTTTGATCACAAGAATCTGATAGTAGTTACTGAGCAAGTGACTTATATAGATCAGGTTAAAGTGATATTTAGATGAAACTCTAAATATCACTTTAACCTGATCTAAATAAGCTAGTTTACTATGTAGTAACAAGTATGAATTGTTACTTGTTGTTTAGACAAATAAATGATAAATATGTATTTTTCTGTATTGAAAGATCTAGTTTCATGTAATAGAAGCTACCATTTGCATTGTACAAAATGTGTGAATTCCATAAATCAGTGTCATCATTCCTTTAGTGAAGATGGCCCATACATTAAGTATTGCATTATTGATTGTTTATTCTGCAATGAGGTCTCGAGTTTCTTTACACTTGATATTAATTATCAAAAGACTGGATTAGCAAATAACATATTTTGCTATTTGCTAGTCCGTAGTCTAGTAGTACATTTAATGTGGGCAAATAAGTTTATTTGCACACAATACTAATTTTTCATTAAACAAGAAGTTAAATTATGAATGTTTTTGAAATTTTGAAATCTTAATTTTGTCACTGTTAATAGTTCAACTTACAAAGCTCATGTTAGCTGGTCGACCAAAATAACATTAACCAACCATATTTGGACTTGAGATGAGATAACAATAAACAAGCCCTCTAAAAGCAGAAGTGGCGACTACACAGTTAGATCAATTTAGTACCCGGATTGGATTTCTCCTTACGTATTGTGATTGATTAATCAAAACAATTATAACAAATCATATCAATGCATAATTATGTGCCAATAGGCTTTTAGGAACTGAAAGAAGACCAGGCTACACAAACATGATGTACCAAGGCAAACTGATTATGCATTAACATAACATCACTTCACACCTGTGATCCGATGTTAGGCCGATGTGTATCTAATAGTGCACCCACATGTTAATTACCATACCTTCAACCCGTTCGCGTTCAGTTTGCCGATCTGTGGAATGCGCGTCCCCTCCCTCCAGCTGCCTACTGCACTGCTAAGTCGGTTCTTAGTACCGTAAACAACGTCGCATGTGCGTTTGATTATTACATAATCGGCACCTTAATATTTTCAGTTTTCTCAATATTTCTTAGTTTTCTTCTCGCTACCCCTTGAGTGACGTCAAATTGTCAACGGCAAACTTAGTGCCAACGGATTGTACATTCTGCATTAAATGGTAACGAAAATTAAATAATTTAGAACAATTTTATTTTTCTTTTCACCTTTGGACAACAATCTTTAGTAGTATAAAACACACAATCAACACCACTGACACAAAAAATTAAGTGTTGCTCAGGTTGCTCATAGAACGATCAAGCAAGAGACTATAACTTTACTATTCCCCAAAATTTATTATTTAATAATTACATGCCAGCCGTCATCTTGGATGTAAATGAAATAACCAATATACTTTAAAAATGTTTGACGTCAAACTTTTTTACATTGAGTTTGTTTTTCTTGTTACCATTCATGGAAATTAAGGTGAATCATCACCAGTGATCGGATAATCGGGCGCTTATATACCTAAACTTCTTCCCACTAAAGAATAATAAGGACATTCTGAATAAATAAGTAATCCCGGGTTCCCAGGTTTGAACAAATTTGTAAAATAATAAATAAATAATAAATAAATTTTTATTTAGTATCTTTAGTTTATTCGAAACAAATGGAAAATCAATATGTCATCAATATAAAAATTATATGTGCAATGTGGTCAAGTAGTGGAAATTGATTTATCTGTCTAACAGACTACCATTAGTGATTGAATCAACTAATTTATTGTAATTTATATGAACAGAAGACTAAAATATATTTATATTTTTTTCCCCATGAGTTCTAACTATATTTTGTATGCAAGTAACATTTTTAGCAATCTCAGGAATTTCAAACGATTCTGGGATCCGGGATTCTGAAAGGCATGTCCATATTATCCTTTTGTGGGACTAAAAGTTAAGTTTAGATATATTAGTGCTCGATTATCCGATCACTGTTGTGGTTTCATAGTCATTTATACATATAATATAAAAATGCTGCAGTAATGTTTTGGCATACTTAACTAAGTATAACATACTATAACTAAGTATTAGATATTGTTTTTTAAATAAATTAGTGTTTTAATTCTTTTTTAACCAAGTCTGGCCTTTAGTGTGTGGTTGGTAATCATTGTTGATGCATTCACCATCATTCTATCAGTTGTGACCTAAACTAGTAAGTAGTAGATAGTAAGTAGTCCTGAAGCACATACACACACTGAAAATAAGTCAATTTATTTTTAGCATTTTATATGATTGTAGTAAAATGATGTACCTGGAATACAAATTAAATTCAAATGATTTATTTGTAAAACATAGGTACAATATAATAAAATCTAATCCGAATGTTAGGATCGCTGTGTTATGTTTTAGTTTTATATCTTCCAATTATATATACCTACATTTACAATTTTATAAATAGAATATTTGTTTATATTGCAGTTTGTGACATAGCATCTTGATTAGCACATCATTGTTTTTTTGCGTTTTTCCATTAACAAGTTGTTCTTAAGCATTCAAATTGATGTTATTCTGGGGACAAACATAAAATTGAGTGTTGGCATGGTTTCAAAACATGTGTAGGTGATTTGTAAGCACTAGTTCATATAACAACTTGTATAATTATTATAATATGAATGAAGTAGACTTGGCTTTATAATTTTCACAATTTCATCAACTTATTTAAAATGTTTCCACACATAAAAGAATGTGATACCTAAACTGATTAATGTAAGTTCATTAATACATATTTAAACAATAATCTTTTCACATCACTAATTGTTATTGCCTACGAGAGCTTTATTGATTTGCTGGATTAAAAAAAGACATTAGTCATTCATTAGTTGACAGCTAGGCTAGGCATAGTCTTTATCTATTGAGAAAGAATATGGTTAGCACTTTTATTTATTATTATTATTTATTTATATATTCTTTCACTTCACACTTTCACTTCTTTCTTTCACTTTTTTTCTTTCTTTTTTTCACTTTTAAAAGCTATAGGTACAAATTTGATAGGCAGACTTTTATGATTTTATTTTATTACTTTGAACAACATTAAAATACATATTTAATCAATAACCTTTTCACATCACTAATTGTTATTGGCCTACAAGAGCTTTATTGATTTGCTGGATTAAAAAAAGGCATTCCTAGTCATTAGTTGACAGCTAGGCTAGGCATAGTCTATCTATTGAGAAAGAATATGGTTAGCACTTTTAAAAGCTATAGGTACAAATTTGATTGGCAGACTTTTATGATTTTTTTTTATTACTTTGAGCATTAACTTCAATTACATGTAATGCTAATGTGCCTATTGCTGCAACAAAAAACATCACACCTGAATATTTCGAAGGAGGTAGTCTAGAGGTGTACAGTACATTATATTTCACAGTTTTGGTATTAGTAGGCAATATTTAGAGTGAATTTAGATAAACTATTTATATTTTTCACAGGTTTGGTATTAGTAGGCGATATTTAGAGTGAATTTAGATAAACTATTTATATTTGACCAGTAGGTAACAGCCAAACAGACATGAAAACGGTTTTAAACCGTGATTCCAGCAAGGTGTGACCTTTGGTGAAAGATGCTTAAATCTCATTCCTGATTTAATGATAAATTTCCATGGCCAATTTGAGAAACTTCAAACAAACCTTGACGGTTTTCGTGCTCATGTCGGCCATTGCAATAATCAATCTCCACTAATGTAGGTTTATTGACGGTTTAGTATTTAGATGTAGTGTGTATGCGGCCTCTAATGGCGCGTTTACATTAGGTCGGTTTTATAAACTGCTATTCGGTTGACCGTATTCGATCGCAACCCGTTTGCGGAGCCTGATCTAATGTCATATTTGACTTGTGTGTAAAATTACCGATATTCGCAACGTGATTGTATGTAATTCAAGCTAAATTTGACTGTGACGACCGACGCATTCGGTAACCGACCTTATGTAAAAAACAATTCGGTTAACGAATCCGGTTAACCGAACGCGAGCGACGCATTCAGTCACCGACCTAATGTAATCGCGCCATAAGCTGAAAATGATCCATCGTCTATCTGGCTCCACGTGCCATGGTGCCCTTTTACCTAAGCACGTGCGGATTGCGTCAGCATTAATATTCAACGTGACGCCTCTGGGGACGGGTACCTATACATTGGAAATAATAAATTTTCAGCAACATACTTTATTGTTGGGTTTCGTATTGTTTGGGAAAAGTATGAATTTTGTGTACCAATGAATACAGGGCTTGAATCATACCTATATTCGCAGCATCGCGTCGTTTGTCTAGTGGTCGCAAACGAGTCTGCCAAGCTTAGGGTCCTGGGTTCGATTCCAGGCTCGGGTAAAGTGTTATTTTTTGGTTTGGTGATTTGTGCCCCTACTAGTAGCAATAGGTTCGCCGCCGATTATCCCGACAAGTAGGTAGAGGTCCTATTTGTAATTAGGATTATTTAGTTTTTTTTTGTAAGCACTCGACTCTTTGCTATTTATGGATTCTCTTAAACTTTTGACACTATGTCCTCATGTACATCAACTGGTCAGCCAAAAACACAAGCAAGATCATTCAATTTTTCAACTGCGCTCTTTCCACTTGATGCAGAAATGTAAAGAAGAGTCAATTTATCAACAGTACAACTTGTTAACAAACTCATTCTCCTATTTAGCAATATTATTGTCTTCTATCTTTATGTTTCACCTCACAACTTGTTGACACAATGCCCTCATGGACAACAACTGGTCAACCACAAACATATTAAAACACCATACACTTTTCCAACGGCACTCTTCTTTCTTCTCGATGAGTTAATCCACCTGCCATCTTTTGTAACAACAAACTCATTCTCCTATTTAGCAATATTATTGTCTTCTATCTTCATGTTTCATCCATCTTGCCATTACCTTTGTCATGCTTACCTTTAAATCCATCCTCTATATCAGTTTGTAAAAACATAATCTTCATTTTCATCTTGCAGTAAAACAGAGTCATACATACACCAACTCATACGTATACGTATATTGTATATACATGTACCTACATACGTACTCAGAATATAAAATACTTGTAATATACAGGACGTACATCTCTTTCTCACACTGACGTAATATTAAAAAAAAAAAAAAAAAAGAAAAAGAATACAGCTAGAAGGCGGTGGTTGGTTGGCCGGCCCCTGGTATAAATACAGTTATTATTTTCTTAATGTTTTCAGCTCTTTTATGGACAAGGATCGTAACATGTTTCTTTAAGGGCCGTGCACGAAATAGACTCGATTTTGATAAATTATGTGCATTATTTGTAGGAAACGGAGTAACTATTTAAACAAGATTATTTGTCATTTAAATGGTTGAGTTTTTTGTTTTGCATGTGGTTGAAAGAGTTTTTTCAAATAAGTTAAGTAGGTATTCATAGAAAATCACAATTATTCGCAACGAGTTTTCCAAAAAACGACGCGAGACTGACGATTGATATTTTTTTACTACAAACTACGTTTTATTTTGAACATTCAAAAATATCATCAACATCGTTATAAATGGGCTACTTGCACGTGGCTGGACCACTATTTTCAACTTCGATACAAAATATAGCAGAAAGTTAATGTTGAAAAAACTTATTTTTCTAAACAAACCCTGTCAGTGATGTAATTTTTTCCTACTATTGAGCAAAAATTTTCAAGAAATTAAAAAATCACACACTAATCTTCATATAATCATAAAATAAAATTAAAATTTCATTTTATGATAATTGATAATACACTATTTTCAATAAGTAAATCAAAGGCAAAATGGACTATATTTTCGAGAGCGCAAAAGTGATGAAACTATTAACAGGTGCTGTGACTGACCCGAATGTTTAGCGCCACGAAAACTGTACTTTTGTAGTCGCACAGATATAATGTTTCAATTATCTCCAGTTTTCTCAAAATTAGATTAGAAATTGACAAAAGAGGGTTTTTACGTGCACGGAGCCTTAATACAAGTAGCGTATATGTTGCTAGTTGAGTCGGCCCTCAAAGAAATAGTCGTTATAATTGAATCTTTTAGTTGATTATTCAGGAATGTTCGAGCAAGGATGCACAACCTACATGCAATTGACAAACCCCACATATGATACTGTTCTCTTCAAGATTAAAACTACTGCACCAAAGAAGTATTGCGTGCGCCCTAATTCTGGTGTACTTGAGCCAAACTCAAAGGTGGAAATAGCTAGTAAGTGTAAATCCTACCATGTACAACCATCACTCTATATGTCATGCTCATTATGAAGTGATTGCTCTGTAGCTGAATATATTTGTCATTGTTTTAAAATTGCTGCCACAAATTAGTTTTGACTAATGAACAACTTTTACCAGTTTGTACCTTATCTGTTGAAATGTCACATCACACAATATGCGCAACTAAATAATAATGTGCTGAATGTTTTCAGTAACTCCACAGCCGGTCTATGTTGACCAAAATGAGAAGCATAAACATAAGTTTATGGTGCAAAGCGTTGTCGCTCCCGAGGGAAAGACCAATATTGATCTAGTGGTATGTACCCTTGATTACTATAATAAATATTGCGTCAAAACAAATCAAATTTAAAAACAAACTGCCAATTTCAATTCTTTTCTTATTCTTTTTTTGTACTAAAATTTTTATTGATCCAGTCTCCATTCAGTCATCCTAATTTATGCAATGTAACACAAAAACTAGGCGGTTCGTTTCAATGTGGGTTATTTATTTTATGCTGCTTCACCAATCTGAAAATCAGCTCGAAGTCTGACACAAAACACTTAGTAAGAAAATTTCGTACTTAATACATTTGTATGCATCACTATTTCAGTGGAAGGAGATCAGTCCAGATAAACTGATGGATTACAAGCTGAAATGCGCTTTTGATTCTCCGCGCGGCACCAACTTGAACGTAAGTTGAAACAGTTTCGTATTTTATGTGTCCTGCTACTGCACGAGAACGAAGTTACCCAACCGTACGTATCTTGTCAATACTTATTCGTGTAATCTTTGTAGGATGCTGGTGACAACGTCGCTCAAAACGAAGTGACCAAGAAACGTGTCGCCGTTGCTGATGAAACTAAATCATCTACAAAGGTAATGTTCCTACTTGTACTTACAACTTTATTAATGTGTTGTTTTGTGGAGTTCGTTTCTACATCTGTTTGTAGAGGGGGCTCCGCGCACGAAATGATTGTATGGTTTACTGTACGTTTTTGTTGTGTTTGTGAGCTTTTTCAATTTTAATTTGCCCTTTCGCCAATCAGCCAGGTAGTATTGCGACTAACGCTCAGCATAAATAACGTATTTACCTGTAGTTATAAAGACGATCATTACCAATGTACCTTTAGTGATTTATGAATATGTATATATCGTATCCATATTGGATAATATTAGTCCAAGCTTGGCATGTTATTTCAATTGTCTTGCAGGATGCCGTAGAAGGTTTCATCCAGAATGAAGCAAAGCGGAAGGATGATGATCACACCACAGGCGTGAAAACGGTACCCGACCATTACATTTTTATTCTAAAGTTATGAGTACTCCAACATTTATAATTTGTTATATTACCAACTTTTTTCGTCATGTGTTCGCTGTAAATATTTTAATGAAGGTACTGTGCGTCTCATTGATAAATTATTAAACAAAAAATCAACTAAGTGGAAAAAAAAAGAACGTGTACCTACCTAAAGAACATAAAACATTAAGTTTGAAGGGAAAACATTGAATGAATTAGCACTGGAAAAATTTATTGCTAAATGATATATCAGCTTTGCGTATCTTTTATACTGCCAAAACATCCTTGACATCCCATTACCACCCACCCACACAATACTATGTACATTTCCTACTATTGCTATTAACTGCATGTTTTTCATTTATTTGCAAAATTCTATTTATATACGTTTTATTATTGTCTACGTAAGTATATCATATAATTAGTCATGAATATATATTTTTTATTATTATCGTTATTTCAGACTTTGACTTTCCCTAAGTCTGAGATCGCGGACACTGATTTGCAAAAGGCGACTTTAGAAGTCATCCTCTTGAGGGAGGAAGAGAGCAAACTTAGACACGAAAATCTGCAACTAAAAGTGAGTAATTTTTTTTAATGTTTTTTATTCTGGGTTTGGTATTCTATCTAAAACAACTAAACAAGCAAGAATTTAGGTTTTTTTTCCCTATTGTATATCTATTTAAGCATATCCTTATGTTGCCCGATGTAGAAGACTTATGTATGTGTGTATGAATTTTCCTTTAAATGTATGTATAATAACAAGTGATTGGCATAATTCCGTCTATAATAAGCGAATCTAATGAGTTGTACAAAACCACGTGTGCTGTGCGCTTTATAATATAATGATTCAGTGAAATCATTTGAGAAGAACCTATGAAGATGCAGATGTCATCATTTTTCATTAGCTGCCGTCCTAATCATTTAATACTGCATTTTATATTGACCTGTCGAGTCTGTAATAATGCTGCTGTAGCGATCTATTCGGTGGTTAGCAACTACCGTATTATTTTATTATTACATGATGATGATACGACGAGAGAGGCATTGGTGTGGTCGTTTGGAGTATCCAAGTACACTAATCATACAGATATAAACCAAGGTTACTACATGGAATTTCCTAAAAACATGATGAAGTAAATCTCGTGCTAACACGTGATTCTTTTGTTTTACTTCCCGAGTCTAATTATTAGCCCATGACTGCTGCTTTTACGTCCGTAGGTACAGGAAAAAAACGGGACGATAAGTGTCCACCGAGACTTCCTGATGTTAATATACTGAATTAATTAATCATGCTTTTGTTTCTAACAATACAATACTGATATATTCAAGCGATTTTCATGTTCTACTGCAATGTGCGAGGTTTCTTCTTAGTTAAATGTCACTGTAGCATTATTTTTTTATTCAAAACGAGCTGTTCATGCCCGGCGTCACCCGGGTTAAATTTCATGTCTCTTATCACCTGTGGTGTTGGCTGTGCGTTGTCGGCCAGTCAGTTCCGACTATCCGACAATTATCCGACAATTACATCGATCGAGCCGTTCTCAAGTGATGGACTTTCATACTTGCGGCTATTGATTTTGATTTATTAGATACTAAACATTTGCAAGGTTTTCATGTTATTTAGATAAAGCTGTATTAAAGCACGAATAGGTATCAAACACGCGTGCTTTTTGGTGTCTTCACTATGCTTTTTGTCGTACTGTTCACCGCGTGATGTCTACTCGTGCTTTAAAACTGTATCATCTAAACTAAATTAGGCCTCAGGGCGTTTACGCACGCAAATCACATGAGTTAAAAGTTTATCTTGAATGTCAGCGTGTCGTCGAAGAAGTAACGTTTTTGCAAGTGAAACCATCCATTCGAGTTTGATATCTGGCTCTGCCAACCTTACACGTGAACTAATCATGTATTAATGTCCATATATGAATAGTGTAACTTTAACTATAATTCGGTTATTTTCGATTGTTTGGTCTGTTGATCCGTATTAGTATATAATATACAAAATAATTGTGTTTATTACCAAAAACAGGTGTCCTGTCAGTTCAACAAAAAATAATTTAAAAGTTTTTACTTGACAAGCAACAATTGGCAAAAACATTATTTGTCTTTTCATCATTATACAACAGAAGTTTGCCAAATAATACTATTACATATTTGACAAACAATTCATTTTTTGGTCATCTTGTTTCATATAACAACGTTTGGAATAAAAACGTTTAAATGTAAGCCAGAAACGACTTGCACTAATAGAAAAAAAGAGATTAGGGTTACCCGGATCCGAACTAGTTAGATTAGGTTATTTTTTTTTTTAATGGTTAGTTTAAGTAGATTAAAACTGTGACGCAACCTACTTACAGAAATAAAATCTTTTATCATTTACCCCCCCCCCCCCCCCCCCCTAGCGTAAAAATTATTTGTCGACTAACAAGAAATAAGCAGCTGTTTCATAGAAAAGCGCAATACCTACGCGGTAAAAATTTATAGCAGACCCATTACTTTTTTTTTAAATAGCCCCCGAAAATCTTTGACGTATGCCACCATTGTATTGTATGGCGTAAGTTTATTAATACGGAATGAGGTGTCCTTATGTATTTAGCATGTGACATTATCGAATATCATAAAATAAACGGTATAGTTTATGCGAAAATGAGTTTCAGTAGCAAATAGTAAAATAATGACGCTAGAAGATGGCTCCAAACTAACTTCATTATTTCCTAATCCCTCTATGCTCATCCAGATAATGCGTTTAACGCGAGTAGACACTCACGTAGCAGAGACAAGGAATTACTTAGCTCATACTTTGCATAATCGGCCTATAATGTTGCCACTGCTGGGACACATACCTCCTCTGTGTGAGAGGGAATGGGCCATAATCCACCACGAGCGCCCAGTGTGGGTTGGTGGATGCCACGTCTTCGAATGTTTGGTTCTAGGACATGCCGGTTTCCTCACGATGTTTTCCTTCACAGTTTTGAAGTCCTTCCTTCAAAGTGCCTGTCTGGGTTCACAACTTTGCTCAGGTTTTGTCTTTGATCAAAATTAACATTACTGAGACATCAATTGTCATATTTATCGTACCCGAGAAGATGAAGGGAATATTTGAAAAACCGCAAACGAATAAATTGTTTGGTTATTGCCTTATTTAGGGCGAAGGTTTCCAAAATTCAAATCAAATCAATTTATTTGTAAACAGATCAGCATAATTATATTATTAAAAACTTTGCGGATAAACTTTGGTTTTAAAACTGTATATCCATATTACATATAAGATTAAATTCTGAAAAAAATATCCGGGGTTTTACACTTTTTGATCTAGCTAGCCGTTTGGTAGCCCGCAAAAGAATTTAGAAATTAAAACAATCAGCTTTTAATGTTCCTACTGCTGGGCCAGGCCTCTCGGTGAAAGGGAGTGTGCCGTAATCCACCACGCGGGCCTCTAGATGTCACATGTCTTCGAATTTTTGCTTCTAGGACATCCCGATTTCTTCACGTTTTCCTTCACCGTTCGAGAGCAGTGGTGATGAAATAATTTACACAAAGTAAAGCGCCTGTCTGGATTCGAATCTACGACCTACAACTCGTAAGTCGAGGCAATTACCACTGGGCCACCACTGCTCATTTTAAAATAAATTCAAAAGATACCAAATTAACGACTTAGAAAAAGTGAGGCAAAAGGGCCGCTAGATGTATTATATCTATTCCTTAAAACTAAAATTCCTTAAATTATTAGTTATTCTAAAGCTCGCGGAAGCGTCCGCCCGAATAGTGATAACTAATACTTGGTAGAACAGTCAGTACAAGACCACTATCTCTCCTTTTTCCATCCAATTAAAATCTGTAATGGACGTCAGATTCTAAGTAGGCCAGATTCCATGTGCCCTCATTTTCCGGCTAGGACGTTTTCCAACAAGGTCAGATTTTGAGTTAGTAATGATTTCTGGTACACTTACTCACATTATATTCATCGCACCACGTCTTCGAGAGTTCAAAGTCAATGCCAAAGCATTTATTTCAAGTAGGTAAGTAGGTTCTGGTGGCATGGACTCTATAGTCTAGAAATTATGGCACTAAATGTATGTAAATTCCTTGATTGTGTTATTATTAGCCATCAACTACAATTAAATTCACAAGGTTGATTAAAGTAACGGACGATTCAAATACTGTTGTTTTATCTGTGGTCTTGTGTTTGATTTATTGGTGATTTTGTTTATGTGAAAACATTTCGCATTATTTGAATAAATTTGCTTGCAGAAATGTTATTATGAAAATTATGATACTGACTGTATTGTACAATACAGTCAGTATCATAATTTTAATACCAACTCAAAATCTGACTTAGTTGGAATCTGACCTTCATCGCCAATGTCATCCAAATAATGTCTGAAAGAAATCGAGTGGTGCGATAAAACCGTATACTGCCCTAAAGTATAAAATAAATAATAGTATCATAGTAGCACATTAAATAAAATAAAACCTTTTCAGAATTATGAACTTTGTTTGAGATATTGTTTTATAAGGCAACACTTTTAATATAAACTGATAAGAACCATCGCAATGTCGTAGACTTTTAACTAGTTCGGTAAATAGGACGAATGAACTATAACATATGGCTTATGGATAACCACAGACACGTCTAAGTTAAAATTGCATGAATCCCGTTGCATTGCGGTTGTTAACTATTACGCTATGACTGTATAATGCAGTAGCGATGGCGATTATTCAGCCTTCTAATATGTTTGTGTGAACGTAGAACCAATCGGGTATATAACTGGCTATTGTGTTGTAGGAGGAGCTGATGCGCCTGCGCCAGACGGCGGGCGGCGACGGTCGCGCGGCCCGCACCCCGCACTCGTATGGGCCCGAGAAGAACGCACAGATCACGCTCATGCCCTGGGTGATGACCGCTGTTGGTATGGCTATCCTCGGCATCATCATCGGCAAGTTCCTCATGTGAATGGTCTACTAAACCCCGCGGTGACCTTGACATCGCCTCTCAAATACCGCTGTTACACCGCTCCCGATGCATCCCTCTCGCACAAGGCAGCTTATTTTTTTTATAGCGACCTCCAAAGCTTCCGTCATGCCGTACTTGTGTTCCTTTAATAATTCGACGATTTAATCAGTGTAATCCTTATTATTTAACTAACTTCTTAAATTAAAACTCCTCCGTTTATGATTTTTATATGATCACACATTTAATTGAAATCCACTAGATTCGCCAAGACTAACTTACTTGTGTTTCAAATGACGACCTAAATCAAACCACTGTTTCCATTTTAAATAGTTTGTTAGAATTTTTGTTATTTCTTAATAAAGTGCTTTATCCAATTCCAAGGCAACCAATGTGTTCCTGTTAGTTGTTTATTAATTTAATGGCATTCTCGAAAAAAGTAAACTCCTCTTAAATAAACAAGACCATAGAATTTTGTATATATTCACTTTCACAAAAGTATAAATAATATAAGGATTTTCTTAATATTACCTCTTTGAAATACTCTAGTATTTATGCCAAGCCATTCTTCCGAAGCTATACCTAAAAACACCGGATTTTAACAATTATTTACATGTTTCCAAAACCAATCATTGCCCTGTCTGGTAAGGCCAGGTTGTTATGACAAACAACCGTAGACGATCGTCCATACGCTACTGCGCATCAGCTTTTAATCATGGAGACCGGGCCTTATTGTTACTTTGATGTGAGATAGTCGCTTAAGGTTGCTTGCAGAATGACTCGCTAAATAAAGTTTACTTAATAATAACGTAATATTTACAACATCATTGTATTTCTGTCAATTGTTTGAACTCGATAGAGACAGAATGACGTTTTGATCAGGTTTAGCGAGTGGTTGTACAATACCTTAGAATTATTAGGCTTAATATCATTTTTAGATTGCTGTTAACTAACATACAATATTATCACTATCTCTACCATTTATGAAAGTTACAATAGAAGTTAGCAACTGACATGTTATTTCATTATAAGTAGCACTACTTGTATTACGTTTAACATAATGCTGTTCGTTACCAATATATCATCTAGTTTGTGACGCTTCACTGCAGCATTAAGTATGTATTCCTGTTTCTGATGTCACCATTCACTGTAATCAGGTTGATTCCGATCAGCTCATACTCAAAGTCAGATCAACCAAAATCTGAGATAGAAAGGTGTTATCAGTATGTATATTATAATAAAGCTATTTTATAAACTGTGGTAAGATGTCAGGGCAGTAGATTGGTCAATAGAATATTATATATATTATAGATATTTTATTTTGCGTAGTTTATTTACTAATTATAAAGATGTAACTATTTTTCTTGATAAAACTTGGATATTATCTTAAACATATTAAACGTGATATTTATATAGTAAGGCGCATACGGTCTTCTATATATATTATAATGTTCATCGTCATTGTAATTAATATTTGCCATTATGAATGCAGAATAATTACTTTGGCAAATTACCAAAAATTATCAAGAAAACACGAGTTACTAAATGCGGCTTGCCAAGTGTGCTTGTCGGCATTTATACTAAATTTATGATTGATAATATGATTATAAAACTAGTGTAATATTGTACACATTCTGTGAAAAAGTTACAATTTACAGCTTTCGTGTAAAAATAATGAGGTAATGGTGGATACAGTTGACTAAGTCGTGTTGAACGTGAGGCACATAGTCCCAGGAGACGCCGTGTGGTTCAAGGGTCATCGAAGGTCGCTTAATTAATTAATTTGTGTTAACGGATAAGCTAAAGTTGACACTGCTTTCTGAAGCCATAAAGTGGACGTGTGGCTAATGTCAAGTACATAAAGTGCCATCATTTCTTCCACTTGGACTGGTGTCAGCTACCCTTCATTGCCTTAGGTACTTACACATAGATTTACGAAGTAGAGATGATTTTTACAGTATTCAGCAATGTTTTAAAACTCTTGGAACTGTAGTTTGGTGCATAGAGTATTAACATAGAGAATTACACTAAATTGGAGAGGCTTAAAAGCTGTTTCTTACTCAACAGTTTTCTCAAAATATTAATTTCCAACCTACCTAATTGCTGTCGTAAAATCTGTGGTCAGCAAATCTGACCATTGTCTACAACACACTAGTACAGTGTACAGACCACGACGTATTATGACTATGTTAATAGTAATTAGGAATGCAGCTGTTATTTATTTCTTCAATTTAGTAAAATACTCAATATAATATTATGTTTGACTAAATTGCTGTAAAAATATAAAGAAAGTTGACGGTAGAAAATAGCACCTGACGACAAAGATAAGAATAACCTATTAAAAACAGAACTTTTCGGTTACTACGTTTTAAGGGTAATCGGTTGTTTCAGTTTTTGTTAGCCTGTGTCTTCGTACATGACTAAATAATAACATATTTAAATTAAACAGTGTTGACGTAAATATAATTATTGGCTTATGGCAAATCGATCAGTGTGGAATCAATCATACTTCAAATAACCATTGCACTGTGCAAAATATAAATGTCGTTACTATTATTATTCATAAATAATTAAATGTTTAGCGTAAGTTATTCGTGACGACACACTAAACGTTTATTTAATATTCCGGAGCCCCGAGCTTACAGAAGATCGGCCTTTTATTTGTATTAGCGCATTATGTGACCATGGCACTGTACACACTGAAACCACAACCATTGACGCACCGCAGATTCATTCGCACTCTGAACTCACAAATGTTCTAATACGCAGTATTGCCGTGCTCGCATTTACATGTACTCGTTCCAGTGTGCTATACGCCTAAAATAATACAACTATTATAATGATAGAACGTTAAGTCATCGTGTTTTGGTATGTAGTTGTTGTCATACTTACAATATCCAGCCTTGTATACTTAGGAATTAATGTTATGACGTGTTAAGTGGAAAACATAGCGTAAAATATCAGGTTCATATACTTATTGTGTATTCTCGTGTAAAAATTGGGTGAAAATGTCTCGTAATTATTTTTAAACTTATATACAATTATGGCTTTTGAAATGTTCGTATTGTAAGTGCATATAAGTATTTGGTTAATTTAAGAAATTTATACGCTTACACAATTTGAAAACTTAATAACCTTAGCTAAACGTGATTGTGGTATAAACAGTGTCGAGAATCCCTGCGAATTTTATCTACCATTTTCTACACAGTGGGTTTGGGGTGCATATTTTTAAACTCGGTCTGTTAGCTCTCACATAATTTTGGAAATACTTTCTGTTTTAAACCATAAAATTAATTTTGTTACAACGAATATTAAGTTTATTTATTTTAAGTGCACAACGGGAGTGACAAACAGTGAGGATAGGAACTCGCTTTTTTAAAACCATTTCGTTAACATTATGGCTTGGCCGGGCCATAGCTGAGCTATACATTTATCTTATTATAGGTATAATACGCAACTTTTGACTTGTTGGTGATGTACTCTAATATTTATTTCGTTATGGTAAGAACGGATCATGTTTCAGTGTGGTACGCATATTGTAGGTAGAATGTTTTGAAGCTCAGCTAGTGTCGGTCTGAGCATCAGTGCAAAGTGACGATTGTTCGAGTTAATAAATTGGTACAACCGTGGCTCTGTTGTGTAAAGTCCACGGCTACTATTCAATAATATAAAAGGCGTCAACATGTCATGTTTCATAGCACATTTAATCGTAGATTTGTGTCAGTATATTTAGAAGAATTTAACTCTTGTTTTTGGCATTTTTAATTTATTTGTGGTGGTTTTTATAATGATTGCCAATGGACAATGTTTTTTTTATACTTAATGTATCTCTACATCATCTAGATAAGATCAAACTCTTAACACCGACTGTACAGAACACCGAAGCGTAAATATTATGACAGGCACCTGTTTTCCATTGTGTACTACACTATAGTTGGAAAGGATATCTAATGAAAACTTGTCCCTAAAACATTTATTAGAAAGTAAATTTAAATTCACGAAGTTATTGTGTTAATAACATATTTAAAACAAAAATGAGCATTTTTTTTTTAAGAATATTGATTAAAAGGATAATGCATATTAACCACCTAAACACAATCAAAATTTCAATAGGCCTTTACTAAGTAGATCAGGAGTTTGATTGATAGTTTCTCCTTTTTGTAAAATGAACTTGGGGTACGTAATGTACGCACGGCTACAGATCAAGCTATAGAATTCCGGTATAAGCTGATCTCGGCATTGTATAGGATTTCCTTAAAATTAGAGGTCAGTGTAAACTGGAAACGTATAGCTTGATGTGTAGCCGTGTGTACGTAAGAACATTTTGCAAGAAAACATAATTTTATAATTGTATAATTTTTAAAGAAATGTGCCGTAATCTATAGACGAATATTTGTATTCACATTTTCAATATACAGTAGGGTTATCTTTAAATTAACAATAGAAAACATTGAAATTTCCGTATGGTATTGTTGTTATATTGTACTATTATGCTATATTGTATCGTTTTCTGAAATAAAAGACTTAATTTATGACTACTTTTTTGTATTTTGCTTTCAACAAACCTGGGTATAGTATAGTCGACCTCTAAATTGCTTTACCGCCCTAAGGTTGAATACCCATTGCACGTCACTCAGATCATATAAACACAGGAGATATGGCAAGGCGCTTGCGAACTCATCCGGCCGGAAAGTGCCATGATGCCAGTTTCGGCCATTAGTCGAATGTCAACTTACAAAGTCTTCGCTGCTCATGATTTTTGTCAAAATGCCGCGTTGTTCAGTGATTGTGTTCGGGATGAGAGTTCTTGTGTTCTCACCACCAAATTATTATTTTCACTGGATTGGAGGAGATCACTTGGTTCCAATAAAATTCCTGGTTGCTTGAAGACTATTTATTTACTTGTTGTCACTATGAGATCTTGATCTGTAGGTACTGAATGAATATCGCCAAAATAGCTCGACCTTTATAAATTTTACATGGGCGCAAGTAGTGGCGGGGGTGCGTGTTCTTACATTTGAAACAAATGACGACTTATGATACTAATACCAAATTATACGCTATTATTTACATGATCTATATACATTATGCTATTATGTACGTGGCGTGGGCGTCCTGCACATTCCTCCCGCCGTGCGTCGTCGTCTGCTGCTGGCGTCGCAGTCGTAGATGGTGCAGGATCGCTGCTCTCAATCGGTAGCACTATCATCTTCTTCACTGGACGTCGTAGGGTGCCTCCTTTCGTTGTAACGTCCACCGTACGTACAACTCCGTCTGGGCCGGGAAACGTAGCACAGATGCGTCCTCTGATCCACATGTTTCGTGGAAGGTTGCCGTCCACGATGAGTACTAGATCGCCGACCTTGGGGATCCTGCCTTTGGTGTGTGGTTCCCTTCGGTTACGTAGTTCTGGAAGATATTCTTTGAGCCATCTGGCCCAGAATATATCTGCTAGTCTCTGAGCTGCGCGCCAACTGGCTCGTAGATGTAGGTCCCTGTCGCAGAATTCTCCTGATGCCGCGATGCGGCCGGGACCACCCAAAATGAAGTGATTGGGGGTTAAAGCTTCAGGATCTTCGTGGTTCACGGACACGTGGGTAAGTGGCCGGCTGTTCACGGTGTGTTCGGCTTCGGTGAGCAGCGTGTGAAGTACTTCCTCGCTCGGGAATCGCTCGTTCATAGTGGCGGCGAGTGCTGTCTTCACAGATCTCACCATGCGTTCCCAGGCGCCTCCCATGAATGGGGCACCAGGTGGGATGAATCGCCAGTCGATCATCCTTTTCGAGGACTCTTCCGCTGTAGCTGCGAAGATGGCGGTCCGTAGTTCCTTCTCAGCGCCGTGGAAATTGGTTCCGTTGTCGGACCACAGCTGTTCTGGACATCCTCGGCGTGCTATCATACGGCGTAGGGCCATGATTGCCGAGTCTGTGTTGAGCGATGCCACAAGTTCCAGATGAATGGCTCGCGTTGTGAGACAGGTGAACAAGGTAACATATCTCTTTTGATGACTCCGTCCTACTGTGATGGTCAATGACCCGAAGTAGTCCAGCCCGACGAAGCTAGTCGACAGGAAGGGAGGTTTCCTGTGATTGGCTGTGCTGGAGAGGCTGCCCTTATACGGTAACGCAAGCACTACTGATAATGTTCTTGACCGTCGGTCGTAGACGGAGCACCCAATGCTGTTGACGGCATTCGTTGACTGTCGTCTCGGTGTTCGTGTTCTTTACGTATATTGCCGTAGCTGGTGAGCAAGAAGCTCCAAAGATCAGTGACTTCATGCGGTAAACGCATTATCACTCCTGGCAGCGATTGTAATAGATCAGGGCCAGTGAGTAGTTGGTCGTTTAAGGAGACTCCTATAGTCTTGGCTGCAGCGTCGCAGACAATCCTCAGTTTCTCCAGTTTCAAAAAACCGCAAAGTGAGGCAGCTGGTTCGGCGTATCCTTTTGATACTAGTGCTTCCATTTGTTCAGCGTACCTCTTCTTTAGTTCTGGTTCTTTGTCTATCTTCTTCTCTACGCTTATGAGTCTGTTCAGAGCGTTGTCATAATTGTCTGGCATCATGACGTTTTTGTCTCGCCACAATAAAGCAGTTTGATATCTTCCTTCTGGAGTTCTATTTGTGTATTGTTGAAGGATGCGAAGTGCCTTTTCTTCAGGATCATTAATTGGTTTCTTTGGATTGACTTGCATGTTGTCCATCGTGATGTATTCCTTCACCAGTTCATGTAGGTCATTGTCTATGTTAGCATGTCTGATGAAGTTCACTCTGTGGCCAAGTGTTCGTGTGTGGCTGCCATGCAGGACCCAACCTAATGGTGTCAGTGAAGCCACTGGTTGGTTCTTCTTTCCTGTTCTCATCTCCGTTGCGATGAGTAGATCCCAGTTATCTTGGGCAATCAGGAGTTTGGGCCTTGCGTCCTCAGTTACTAGATCTCTGGCGATGTCATGAAGATGTTTACAGTCTCTGACAGCTCCTCCAGGGATCTTTTGTGCAGCCAACTCTAGCTGCTTGATTGTTCTTGCGCGTAGCTTGCGTTCAGATGTGTGATGTCCTTTGATGAAGAAGTTCACTCGTTGAGATGACACGTCGACTGTGGGTTCGCCGTCAAAGGATGCTATTCGAAGTGGTTCATTTGATCCTTCTGCTCCGATTTGCTTGGCTAGGCTCTCGTCGATCAGAGTTACGGTAGAGCCGTCGTCCAAGAGTGCGTAGGTATCTACAGCTCCCGCCGGTCCAGAAAGGTGCACTGGTATTATTTTAAGGAACGATACCTTGGGTGTCCACATTGAATGGACCTTCTCTTGTTCCTCTTTGGAGTAGTCGGTTTCTTCTTTCTTCTTGGTTGCTGAACTAGGCGTGGCGTGTAGCATTTTATGATGTAAATGCACACAGTCGTATAGCTCGCATTTCTTTGGTTTACAGCTGTGTTGCTTTGTTCGGAATTTGAGGCAACGAAAACACAGGCGATGCTTCTTTGCGATGTCCCATCTTGCATCGGTGGTTGCCTTCTTGAATTGGTCGCAATCCACGATTCTGTGTCCTTGATGTTCACATAAACCACACTTTGGTTTGCTTGCTTCTTGTGTGGCATGTACCTGTTGCTGACGTCGCTGCGTGTTCTGAGTAGTTTGAGTTGTCGCAGCGATGTTCTCAGGTAGTGCATACGGGCTGCAAATCTCTGCTTCGATCTTGATGAGTCGGGTAAACTTCAGAAGATCAGGTTCTGTTCTGGGTTGTGCTGCTGAAAACTGTTACCACTGTCTTTTCAATGTTGGTGTGAGTTTTTCAACAATAGCCTTTGTGACTTCTGGATTGAAGAGATAATGTCCGCAATTGAGTGCTCGCAAAGTCCCAACAATGTTTTCCACTTTGGCTGCGAAGGTGCACACTTCACGCGGAGATTCTGTGAGGCGTGGTAAGGTTCGTAGTCGCTCCATCTCAGCAATTGCGATGGAGTCTGGTCGTCCGAAGCGTAGCTCGAGTGTCTTCACGATCTCGTTGGGGTCTGTGTGCACTATTAATAGACCTTGTACAGCTTCCTTTGCTGTTCCTCGAAGGCTTCTTCTGAGTCTTGACATATTTTCCACTGTTGTTAATCGATGCGCTGTCTCACAGTAGGCGGCGCGGAACGTGAGCCAATCTTGATGAGCTCCGTTGAAACAGGGTAGTTCGGTGTATATCATTGGCTGCTGGTACTGTGCGGCGTGCACAGCTTGCGTGATTGCAGCAGCAAGTTCCTTCATGTCCGTCCTTGTTTCTTGGACGGTTAGTGTTGTAGGCTGTTGCATGACGTGGGCTGACGTTGTAGACGGCGGTACCCAGGGCGAGGCGGTAGGCCTCGAAGGGTAGCTATGATGTGGTGCCGTGGTATAGATCGGTTGCCATGCTGTGTTCGGTGCCAAATTCGTAGAGTTCAGTGGACAGGATTCGCCGGGGTTTACCGGTGCTGGCGTCTGTCGTGGCTGTGCAGGCACGTAGTTCTGTTGCCAGGATGCGGAGGTGATCACTGGCGTCGGGTTCGGTTGTAGCTGTTCAGTCGCAAGGTTCGGCTGCCAGGAGGCGGCGGTGCTCACTGGCAGCGTGATGTTCATGGATTCAGGTTCAGTGTTCGGGTGTTCAGGTTGCGGGTCCATGGTGCTGACTCCCGCCGGTAAGGTCGCTGGGATGTCCCAGGCTATGGCGGCAGTCACTGGAACTGCTGGTTTGATCGACGACTTTTCCTCGGGTTGATGAGGTCTGTTGGCAATGGCGAGTAACTGACTTGATTGGAGCCAAGTAGTTACTCGTTGTTCGTTTCCGGTTTCCGAGGCGACGGAGGATACATTTTCATCCGTGGATTCAGCTTCAATTTCGGCGAGGCGTGCGGCCGCTAACTCAGCTAATCGTTGTGCTAGCTCCGCCTTGGCTATGCGGTGCGCTTTAGATGTTTTATCGCTCTTCTGTGACGTAGGTTTGCTGCGGTGACCACTTCCTTTGTGTTTAGTGACGTCTTGTTGTGGCGGGACACGTTTGACGGTGGACGAGGTAGCGGCTGGTGCTTCTGAGGTCACTGCCGTGGCAGTTTTTGTGGTACCTGTCGTTCTCGTAGCTTCCGTATCGGCCGTAGTCGCGGTTTCTGTAGTGGTTTCCGTAGCCGTAGTCGCGATTTCTGTAGTGGTTTCCGTAGCAGTTTCTGTCCGTTCTGTAGCTGCCGTCGATGCCTGGCCACCTCTTTTCCCTGTCGATCTCGTCGTAATTGGCATCGTTTCTTCTTAATATTCTTCAAGTTCGGTGGAGTCTTCTTAATAGCGATCTTCCTAGGATCCGGCTCTCGAAGGGCCAATGTTCGGGATGAGAGTTCTTGTGTTCTCACCACCAAATTATTATTTGCACTGGATTGGAGAAGACCACTTGGTTCCAATAAAATTCCTGGTTGCTTGAAGACTATTTATTTTCTTGTTGTCACTATGAGATCTTGATCTGTACTGAATGAATATCTTCGTTGGAAGTCGCTGCGCCCCCGCAAAGGGGCGCGGCGAGCGGTGTCTGGGCATCGCCCCCCGGCCGCGGATGCGTCACGGTGACCCGTAAATACGGGCCCCTCATCGTATGTGCCATATTGGCCTGAAGAAGATTGAGCGCGCGCATAGTTACGCGCGCCCATGTGAGTGATTGCTATTTTGTTTCTGTAGGCGCGCCACGACGCTGTTACACAGCGCCGCTATCTTCACGACACCTCGGCGGTCTGTCCCCGCCAGGTGAGACCCCAGTTACCTAGGGGAGGCCCGGCGAGAGACGACCAGTGACGAAGGTGCCGACTCGATGCTCCTACAGATAAGGTGTGTTGCCCCCGCCCCCCCCGCTTCCAGAGCTAGCCGGTTACGGTTGGGATTAGAGAGCCGTCGTGAGAGTGTGAACGGTATTGTACTGTGTGAACACCGCTCAGTGTCTACGTGAATCGCCGCCCGCGCCGCGCATTCACGTATGTGTTTAGGCGCCTGTATAGAGGTGGATGTCTGTATTTCGTTTACGTAACGTGCCTATATTAACCTAGCACACGCTACGCAACGGATGTATGTAGTGTTGTGGAGTTCAGTTGTTTCGAGTAAGCCGCGTGTAACCTGGATGCGGCTTACTCGGGAGTCAGTCCGGTGCGATGGGGTCGTCGTCCGCTACCAGGTCGCGGGGTAGGGGTCTCGCGTCATGGGGGCGCGTATGCCAGGGCGCTATCTGCTTGACGCGCGAACATCCCTTTCGCGAGGCGCCGCACAAAGTCATCCAGGCTCTCAATCCCGAGATCCCTCTGGATGATATCGTTCCTCACGAAGCGAGGGGCGTTCAATATTGTCCGCAGCGCAAGGCTTTGTTGCGTGCGGAGCAGCTTTCTGGTCGTCTCGCTCGTGAGGGCGAACCATGCCGGGGCGGCGTACGTCAAGATTGGGCGAATGTACAATTTGTAC
This sequence comes from Brachylomia viminalis, assembly GCA_937001585.2. Classification (NCBI taxonomy): domain Eukaryota; kingdom Metazoa; phylum Arthropoda; class Insecta; order Lepidoptera; family Noctuidae; genus Brachylomia; species Brachylomia viminalis. Next base: position 15,216,970 of record OW443293.2, on the reverse strand, counting down.
ACGCCCAACTTGACGCGCGCCGGGATGCGGGACGAGAGCACTGGTCGAAGGAGGTTGCGGGTGACCCTACCTTGCGTAGCGACCTTGCGGACGTGTGTCCCCATCGATAGCCGACGGTCGATAGTCACACCCAGGTACTTAGCCCGGGGCGACCATCCGACGTCGGCTCTTTGTAGTTTCAAGGGTGGCGGGAGAGGCGCGGATCCGGTGATCAACGCCTGCGTCTTACCCACGTTCACCGACAGCCGCCATTTGGACAACCGTCCGGGAAGAAGGTCTAGGGCGCGCTGCATTTTGACGGCCGCGTACTTCACGTTAAGCGAGGTGGTAATGTACGCGGCGTCGGTCGTCAGCGTACAGCGCGAGCGTCGCGTCCGGGGTTGTGGGGATGTCGTCGGTGTACCGTGAGTAACACGCCGGCGATACGCAGCTGCCTTGCGGCACGCCAGCCATCACCGGTCGGGCGCCGGATAGCGCCCCGTCGACCACCACCCTGAAAGTCCTGTGGGACAGAAAGGAAGAGACCACCCTGACAACGCGACGGGGCGCGTCGGACGTGGCCAACTTGTGTACCAGGCCTTCGTGCCATACACGGTCGAAGGCCTTCTCCATGTCGAGGAATACTGCCACCGAGTACTCCTTCTTGTTCATCGCAGCTGCGAGGAGGTGGAGTACCCTCGACAGCTGGAGCGTCGTGCTATGCTCCGACCGAAACCCGAATTGCTCCGGTCGTGGCGCTATATGCGGTAGGAGATGTCGCAGCAGGAGTGCTTCGAACACCTTGGAGACTGTCGGCAACAGAGTGATCGGCCGATAGCTTTCCGGCTTCAGGATGTTTTTCCCCGCCTTGGGCAGCATGACAACGCGCCCTTCCTTCCACGAGGCGGGAAGGTCCCGGTGCGCAGTACCGCCGTAAAAAGGCGCGCCAGCGCCGCTACCAAACGGTGCGGCAGGTGGCGCAGCGCTGTGTTGGTGATACCGTCGGCACCGGGAGTCTTTCTGGGCCTCGTCTTAAGGATGGCGCGTCTGACTGCGCCAGGCGAGAAGAATACTGGGTCCTCCTCGGGAGCTATCGGCGTTGCGAAGTAGTCTCCCAGGTGTTTCTCGACTGCTGCGACATGCTCAGTGTCGCTGGTCGGGTTCGGTTGGAACTGACGCTCGAGGTGTTCGGCGAAGACCTCCGCCTGGTCCTCCGCTACGTACTTTAGCGCCCCGTCGCTGCTGAGCAGCGGACGCACCGGGACTGGGGTATTCAGCAGCTGACCGCACAGCTTGTGTAGGGACGGCCAACTGTCCGTCGTGGCGTCTATTTTATCCTCCCAGTCCGCGGCGGTGTGTACCTAGAGCTCGGCCTTCACCTTCTCCGCGAGACGGTTGAGCTGTGACTTGAGAGTCGGGCATCTAAGTTGTTGCCACTGTTTGCGAATGCGCCTCTTCTCGGCGATCATCGCATTTATGTACGCTGGCAGGGGCGGCAATAGCCCTCTCCCCTGCGGCTGTGTGCTAGTCGCCGATTGTAAGGCGCTTTGAATGCAAAAAGTGACATCGCTCGCCATTCGGTCCACGTCCGCGGAGGTGACAATAGGCCGAGTTGGCGTGGTGGTCTCTATCTTTTCTGTAAATGACGTCCAGTCCGTCTTTCGACGTGGCGCTATGGGCTTCAGTCGGGTCGGCATACCCGATAAGACGACGAGTACAGGTTGGTGGTCCGACTGTAACTCGCCGTCTACCACTTGCTGTGTGATCTGGCAGCTAAGCCCTCGGTGGACTACGATGTCCAGCACATCCGGTGTGTGTCCTGTGGCTTCTGGGTAGCGTGTCGGCGTCTCTGGGCCGGACACCGTATAGCCGAAGGCTTCCGCGTCCGCGAAGAGCCGTCTCCCCTCGGTATTCATTGTGTAAGAATTCCACGCTGGGTGTTTACAGTTTAAATCCCCGGCGAGGACAACTGCGTGTGCTGTTAAGCAACGCCCGCAACTCCGTTGGCTCCAGGTGAGTCACGGGCGGCTTATAGCAGCTATAGATATCTATGTCCTCGCCGGCCATGTGCAGCTGGACACCCAGCGCGTAAAATGACCTGGTGTTCAACGAGGGGATTTCCTGATGGACGACTCTTCGTCTCACAAGTACTGCCAGACCACGGTACTGCATGTGAGCCGACCTTTCATCCTTCCTGTAAACGAGATATCCCGGGAACCTAATCCGGTCTCCAGGTACCAGGAGCGTCTCGCTTATGAGCGCCAAGTCGATATTTTGTTCCCTCAGGAGATGGCGGAGGGGGGCGACCTTGTCTCGTAGGCCGCGGGCATTCCAGTGGATCACCCTTAACGACCTAGCCATGGTAAAGGGTTAGCAGAGTGGCCAGGCCATCAAGGATGACCGTCTCTATATCCTGACCCTGCCTTATGGCCTTTATAAGGTCCATAAGCAGCTTGATGGCACAGGCTGTAAATTCCGTTTTGGTTGTTGTTTTGGCGCCGGTAGCGCCGCCACTACTGTCCTTCCTGTGTTGTAGTTCCCCTTTTAGCCGCGGCGCTATGCCGGCGCCAGTTGTAGCTAGGTACTACACTTCCTTGATGTAATACAGCCTGTGCCCCGCTTGTGGCAGGGTCGGCCGCTACGACCTCTTCGTGGGTAGTGGGGGGTTTAGGTTTTCCTCCTTTACCCTTCCCCCCTCGCCCCTTCTTCCTCCAAAAATCAAAAATCAAAAGTCATTTATTCAAATTAGGCTGAGAATCAGCACTTTTTGAACGTCAAAATCACATAAGACAGTCCCCCAAATCGCCCACCCTTCACCACTTCCTAGTGCTTTAGCTGGGAAGAAGAAGTGGCGGAACAAACTCCCCAGCAGCACTGCTGTCTGTTCAGTTAGAAGAACTGGATTCTATACATATAGTAATAAGTAATTAACATTACGAAACACATAAATATTAAAATTATTTGCCATATGTCAGCTAGCACACGCCAATATTTAAAACTGTACTCAAGCAGAAATAAATAATAAAAACAAAAACGCAAACAGAACTTAATACATAATAAAAAGCCTCCTGGCATAAAGGGCGTGCCCGCTTACATATGCAATGCTGCATTATGTTTATATGTATATAGCTGTAACTTGTAGCCACAAATGATAAACTAGGACCTCCGCCCGGAGGAGGCGGCTTGCGTCCTTTGTGTGGGCCCGTTGGCTGCCGCCATCAGCGTCATGCCTTGGTCCTCTTCGGCTTCCACTTGTGGCCTCTCGGTGTCCACTTGGGATCGGCGCGTGGTGGCCGTGATGGCGACAGTCCCCGCTCGTTTATTCCGGGTTTCTGCCTGGTACACAGGGCACTTTATATTGCACGCGGGGTGCGGGCCACCGCAGTTTGCACAGGTGGCCGGCTCCTCCCGCGGGCGTAGGCAATCTCGTGCCGCGTGCTCGCCCCCGCATCGTACACAAGCGAGCGGCCGGTGACACTGGTGCGAGCTGTGCCTGAAGCGTTGGCACCGGTGGCACTGGGCGGGGCCGCGTTTGCCTCGCCAAGCCTCTATCCTGACACCACGCATTTATAGGAACACGGTGGTGTCATAGATAGCCCGGACGTCAGGGGTTTCCTTGAGGATGGCGTGAAATACACAGCCGGGTCTTCCTTGCGCCCCCTTAATGTGGCGCACGTACTCCGGCTGGTACCCCAACGCCCGGAGTTCCTCCTCTATCTCCTGGGGGTCGGTGTCTGCCGGTAGCCCCCTGATGGCAATCTTCAAGCTTCTTTCCGCTGGCAGCGAGTAGGCGAACCATGAGACGCCGCTATCCTTTTCAAGGCCAACCAAGTACCGCTGGACCAGCCTGTACTCCTCTTCGCTTTCGGGAGTAAAGCGTACTCCACTCCCGTATGGTCGAGCGTTGGGAGGCCGACCCAGCTTGGCACTGATGGCCCTGAAATGGGCGGCCCAATTCGGCAGCCTTTCCACTACCAGCGGCGGGTATCTTGGCCTCTTCTTTTTCCCCGGTTGCTGCGTCGTCGTCGCCTTCTCTGCTCCGGAGGCGGCAGCCAGGGGGGCGGTAGATGCTGAGGGGGCGAGAGGTAAGTTTGTTTGACTTACCCCTGCGGTTGTTGGCGATGGTGATGGTGGTGGCGAAGCTGGGGGCGAGCGGCGTGCCGCGTCGGCAAAAGTAGGCGACGCCGGCGCGCCCGGGCCGCGCGGCGCGCTTTCGCGCTGTGGCCGCTGCATGTCCAGGCGGTGCCGCTTCGCTTCCTCCGCCGTTGTCTCGCCGGAGCTCCTTCTGCGTCGCTGAGGTCTGTCCTCGAGTTGGAACTCGAAGTCGAACCCCAGCGACGGTGTCGGTGATGCCGGCGACATCACGTCGGCGGCCTCAACGCGCCATCCCACGGTGGGCCGCGGACCGGGTCGCGGGGTCATGTCCCGAGACACATCCCCGCGGCCGGACACGGCCGAGCCCACCGATGCCAGCGACATGCTCGACCCCGCGCGTGACGGGCACGCCGATAGCACGGCGGGCGAGTCGTAGGCTGAGCCGCGTGGGGGCGCTGGTGAGGCAGGCGTCTGGGTCTTGGGGGGTACCGGGCGACGTGCTCACCGGTCCCGCCAGCGAGAAGCGGGGTCCGGATGAGGCGGTGCGCGAAGCTGGCACAGCTCTGGCAGTCGGCTCGGGCGGCGACGTGAAACAACAAACAAACACTTCCAGCATACCTGCGATAGGATAGTAGATTTAGAGATGTAGACAGCGTGTGTAAGAGTAAAAGAGAGAATAAAATACATAAAAACAAAAACAATTCACTTAATAAAATAAAACAAATAATATGAGAATATACACACATCAAAAATGTCTAGGGATCAAGCATTTTTATGCGGATTTCTTGAGATTAAGATGTGGCTTTGTAATAAATTTATGATTTTATAAATTTATATGAATCCTTTTTGGTGCATTTCATAATTTGAATCAGGAACTGTGAATCAAATTCGAGTAAAAGATGAAAATCAGCTGTCAATATTTTCCCTATAAAAACATACAACGCATTGAAGACATTATTAGTGCTACTGTTTCCCTACTACTGATTAAAACCAACGTTATTATGGAGCGGCGACGTCATTTAAGCAGGGAAGAAATGCTCAGAGCCGTGGGAATGATAGAAGCTGGTTCCCGGCAACGTACTGTGGCTTTAGCTCTGAATACAAGTCAGAGTGTTATCAGTCGACTTTGGACACGTTACCGAAGCACTGGTACCGTGGCTGAGCGCCATGGAGGACGGTATCGCTGCACCACACGGAGACAAGACCGATACATTCAAATCTTAACTCGAAGAGCTCCAACAATAACCGCCATGATGTTAGCCGTGAGGCTTCATCACTCTTCAGGGAACTTAATTAGCGACCAAACAGTCAGAAACCGCTTGCATGAAGTGAACCTTCATTCCCGAAGACCGCTACGGGTACCACCTATAGCAATGCACAATCGTAGGATTCGATATCAATGGGCTCTTGAACACAGAAATTGGGCAGAAGAACAATGGCGTTTCGTGTGCTTTTCTGATGAGTCTCGTTTTGGTATGAGACCGGATACAAGACGTATACGACACTGGAGAACCCCTGGACGCCAACAGCGATTAAAATCCTGCCAGGAAGTCCATCCTTATAGTGGTGGAACCATCATGGTATGGGCGGGTATTTGGATCGGCGGAAGAACTGAGTTGATTTGGATCAGAGGCAACCTCAACGCTCAAATTTATGCTGAGACGATTGTATCAGACGTCATCGTTCCTCTACAAGTGCAAATCGGTCCCTTATTTCAGTTAATGCATGATAATGCACGACCGCACACCGCAAGAGTTGTAAGACAGACTCTCGCCGCAGCTAACATCAATGTCCTGCCCTGGCCTGCTCAGTCGCCAGACTTGAACCCGATTGAGCATGCATGGGATATGCTACAGAGAAGAGCTCTGCCGAATATGGAGGGTATCCAGTCGCAAGAAGACCTTTTTTTGTTGTTGCAACGAACATGGGCGGCCATTCCACAGCGTGATTTGGATGAACTCATTTTGAGTATGCCAAACCGATGTTCTTGTGTTGTTAGTGTTCGCGGTAGAAACACGGATTATTAATTGTTTAAGTTACCCAATAAAATTTTAAAGAAAACTGTTATTTCAGTCTTTTTTTCGAACTTTTGTGTTAGTGGTTCAAATGTCAAAAATCCCTTTATTAGGAAAATGGCAAATTTCTTTATTAATGCAAAGGTGACTTGGTTTATCGTTACTGTGACAAACGAAAACACTTTATTTTATGAATCCTTAAAGAAAATTTTAATTAATATCAATCAGGAGAAAAGTTATTGCAAAAATATATGTTGATCCCTAGACACTTTTGATGTGTGTACATACATACATACAAACATACATACATACTTCTAAAATAAAATAACACTAGAATATTAATATATACGCAACTATGACGAAGTGGAAAGATAGTGCTCTTTCACTCTTCTTTTAAAAACTGCAACAGTTTGGCAGTCCCTAATGTCAGGCGGAAGTGAATTCCACAACCGCACCGCGTGCACAGTGAAGGAGTAGGAGTAAAAGTCGGTGGAGTGGGGAGGTTTCTAAGATGCGACCTGCAAGGCGCATCTGAAGGTCGGGCGTAGGAAAAACGCTCCCGCAGATAGGATGGCGTTTTAGGGTTGTGAAGGAGGTTGAATAGCATACACAATATCCGAGAGTTCCTGCGAAGTCGAATGGGGAGCCACTTGAGTATTATTTTTATTCAATCATAATTATGGTAGGTAGGTATGCTTATTAAGTACCTATTAGCTCGATTGGTCGACACTCGATTCAAGGTCTTAAATACTACTCACAAGCGTACTCGTCATGTCTAGTTGAGGTAATCTGTACGATTACTAGTGATTTCGTGATGCGAGAGTGGTGAATGAAATTTCAATTAATGTCTCTCCTTTACGAGATGTGATAGTGGTAAACACCGTGCCGTGCTTCCAATTAAGTTCTAATACAAACGAGAGATAACGGAGGTAAATGAACTTACACCAACCTAAATCGTACCTACCTGAAATAAAATACCTACTTGCAGGTACATACTTGCAGCAGGCTATTCGTCCAACGTCCGTTGACCCACCGCGAGCGCGCTATCGCACAGCTGTTCCGCGCTACGTCGTCACCGAGTGGATCGCGTACGATCTTGTGTTTATGAATGAAATAGTGGAAGGGCTACTAAAATTTAACTCGAATGACAGAATAAAAGTGATAAATTTCTAACTTTTATATTAGATGTCTTAAAAAAATTATAACAATGCCAATAGTAACTATTAATCGTCTGGAGTTACTGTGTTTCGGCTCCAGAACGATGTAAAATTATTCGTGTAGATCGTTGCAATAGATGCAAGGGCAATCTTCATCGTCGTCGTTCGCAGTGAAAGTTTGTAGGGACAAGAAATCTTCATCACTGCTGGAACTAAAGTTTTGGTTACCTTCCTCGTTTTTTTCTTTGGAACCGGGGCAGGAGCAGATTTTGCTTTGGTTTCTTCCATATTTGGAGTTGAAGTTAGTAACAGGACTGTTGGTTTCTTGCGAGGTTTTCTTTTACTTCGGCCAGCCACATAGAGTCCCTTCGGCACTGGCGATAAAATATGAACTGGAACCGTTACAGTCCTATAGCCACTGCCGATGGGTCTTCTTCAACTTCTCGCAGATCTGGTTGTAAGGGGATGTTGGTTGTTTCAGCAGGCTCAAACAAATGGTCCGGAAATATGTAACGATCAATAGGCCAGAGGCCTGTTTTCTGAAATCCGTTGACTGCATTTTGAACGGTTGCAACTCTGCAACAGGCTTTGTTCAATATTAGACCTATCTGAAAATGAGTGACGACTCTGCCTGGACGACTCTTGAGCCAATTAGTCACCTCTTGGTTGAAATAAGTCTTGAATGGGCCATAGAATGAGACATCCAGAGGTTGCATTCTATGGGTGCAGTGCGGCGGTAAACACAAGAGAATGATACCATGTTCCTGATACCATCATTCGCAAGAATGATAAGCTCTCGATTCCTTTATGGCTTATGTGCCCATCTACAATCAAAAGCACTTTATCGTCAAGGCTTGCTTTAACATGAGTCTGAAAATGTATTAACCATTTATGAAAAACAGTTGTTGTCATCCAACCTGATTCTTGTGCAATGCCTAACGTGCCAATTGGCGCTTCATCTGTTAACTCGTGCTTCATTATTTTTCTTGGGTATAAGAGGCAGGGAGGAATATAGTGTCCATTTGCACTCATGCAACAGACCACGGTAACGTTTGACCCCCGTTCAGCGCTAGTTAAGGACCCAACCTGCTTTCGGCCCGTAGTCGCAAACACCTTTTGGGGTCTTTGAACAGTTGACAATGCTGACTCATCTACATTGTACAGTCTATGCGGTAGAATTTTATTACTTTGAATAACCTCTTGATAACTGTTAAAAAACAGTGCCACTTGCGGTCTATTGAAAGCTTGGGCTCTCGCAGCAGAAGTAGCTTCTGGTTTTCTCAGAGATATATCTGGATTTCTGCGTCTGAACCCAGCCAACTATTCGGCACCTGCCATTTGCGTAACTTTATTAAAATTGTGTGGAATCTGATTAATTTCTGCAAATTGGTAGGCTAATTTTAAAACTTCTTGACGAGTGAACCCAAAGAGTCGTTTCTAAAAGCTTAATATGACTAACCAACTCTCGTTCCATTTCATCAGTAAATACTGTCCTATATCTACCTATGCCCTTATTGTTCGGAACTAAGGTTTTGTTTTGATCAAGTGCGTGTCTCCTTAATGTGGCTTGAGGAACACCAAACATCTTAGAAGCCATCTGCCAGCCCATTTCATTTTTCTTAACTGCTGTTACAGCTTTTTCCATCGACACTTTATCCCAACTTTGTCAGTCTGTCTTTCTTTGATAATTTCGAGGCATGTTGTTCGAATAGTTTACTTACTGAAACAAAGAATAAGTTTTCCTTTGAAAAATACTTTTTTAATAAATATATTATTATTTAATCTCTGCACCTGGGTCAAACGACATAGTATGCCATTTTACCCGTAAATAAGCCGTAAATGATAAATGATTTTATTTCTGAAGTAGGTTTGTACAATAGTTATTTGTTATACAAGAGTGCAAAGTTGCTTTTTAACCGCGTGTTCAATTTTGATGACCGAGCAAGCGAAGGATTCTAAAATTGAATCACGAGCGCAGCGAGTGATTCAAAATTAGAATCCTGAGCGTTAGCGAGGGAATCAAAAGAGCACGAGGTGAAAAATCTTTGCACTCGAGTGCAACACGTAACTTTTCATTCCACCTCAGCGAGGAAATGAAAAAATGCAAAAAAAAAACGTTTACAATCACAAGATAGGTACACTTTTATTTCAGTTTAGGTATTAATTACTACATTATGACAGGTAAGTATTACAGAATAATCTTTAAATTATAACAAAATAATACTAAGGTATAATTAAGAAAATTTTAAAGTAACGTTGTTGCTACAGTTATTTAAATTGAGTGTAATATTTTTGTTTGGTACTGTAATATTGGTGTTAGTCACTTGTGTACTGTTTTTCGGTAAACTATCTGTCATACTTAATAGTTGTACCGATTCATCGGATTCCCTTGGCGTGAATGTTGGAGAGAGAGGGAGATGGTTAGGTGTTTCATAACGGCTTATTTTTGATGTAGAAGGGCCAGTCCAAGGATCCGATTGAGGCTCTTTCAGTGTAATGGCTCCTACGATGCCTTCACATATTTTAGACTTATTTTGGATGGAATCCTCTATGTATCCCTCTACAACTGCATTGGACTTCCAGCCTCCGTGGCGCTTAAGGGACAGGAGATCAGCTCCGGAATCAGCCAAAAGTGTGGCTGAAGTTCGTCGGAAACAATGACCCGTGTACAACAGGGGTTCTGGAAGTTCAAGAAATGTTGCTATTTCTCGTGGGATACTGCCAATTTTATTAGTACCCATAGGCTGTCTAACACACTTTCCATTGCGATACTGTAGAAAAAATCGATTGATTGGAGTGTTAGGCGGGCGTAAGGCTTGATATTTCTCAACAATCGTTACGTATAATTCCTTGCGAATGACGAAGTTGCGGTCTCTTTTTGTCTTTGTATTAGGTAAATTAATTAATAGTAAGTCATCTGAATGTTTCTCAATGTTTTTGACATTAAGTTGTGTTAGTTCATTAGTTCGACATGCTCCGTTTATTCCAATAATAAGAACAACCTGTAACGTAAAGAGTATTGTAGTAGATAAATGAATAAAATTGATATGAACGCATAATTATGCCTATCGACATCTACTAAGTATACTATTTAATTGAGATTAATATACTTAAGTAGATACTGAATGTGCAACTGACTTACTTTTGCCGCCAAATATACGGAATCGGGTGCTTCGTTAAGAAACTTTTCAATATCAGATACTGTGAAAACCTTCGATTTTTTTGGTTGATGACCAGATGAGGCTCTTTTTAAAAATGCCACTAATTTAGGATAGGTATCGATATGTTTGTCTTTTTTCATCTTTATTGTTGCTTTTAGCATCGAATACGTACTCCATAGAGTGCTTGCTTTCTTGTTCTCGGATAATTCTATAAAATATGCCAGCAAAACGTTTTCTGAGAAAGTTTTGGCTCCTTTTGCTAGTCGCCACGTGTTGAACATATCGTACTGTTTTAAATACTTCTCGCGTGATTGTTGAGGGAGAAAGCTCATTTGCGCATTATTAACAGTTTCAGTCAATTCTGTTGGCGTCAAGCAAACTTCCTCGTCGCTAGAATCACTCATTTTAGTTTTTTCACTTGTTTTCAAGTTTCTTGTTTTTAATATAAGGTTTAACAATGACGTGAAAAAATGCCGCGTAAAGAACCGCGTACAAAGCAAATTGAAAAAAGAACACCAAGAAGGTTCCGAGTCTGAGTTTTTAACAAATTAAAAAAAAGTTGTATGATATATTCGGCACCATAGAGGTAGCAGTAAATAGGTTTAATGTTTTTTTTAATTCACAAACTTAGTGCACACGATGTTCTAAATTCAATTTACTTTATCCTCTAGAGAATAAAAACGGCTTTTCCACTCAGATATTGAAGATTAAAAATACTCTTTCCGAGATGGTGGGATGAAAACACTTTTACACGTCAATCATATTTTAAAAACTAGATGAGGTCGGCGTTTCCTATCTGACTACTCTGAGAAGAAAGGCCGAAACAAACTCAGAGGTCACAGTCTCTTTTAAAGTCCAGACATAATCTTGGTCAGATCATGTGAAGACCATGTAGATTGGTGTCTGAAACGGTCTTTTGAGGAAAAACCATACAGATTGAGCGGATCTGTCCAGTCAGTGCACGTATTTGTCAGTAATCTTGCCGCTCAGCTCAGAACTTAAGGAGCACAACGATTCTAATCACAATACCAAAGAAAGGACATTTGGGTAGGCCGCATAAATTACTCAAGCTGCCAGATCGTGAAACTAACTAAGAAATAAAATAAAGTAATAAACCACTTAATCTTCACATTCACATTAATTAAAATAATATAATACTTTACAAACTAAATACTCATATCATTGTATGTATAAAATTCATCAATGTCAATGTGTATATTAAAGTTCGAACATAATCTTTGAGGACCATGTAAATTGGTATCTGAAATGGTCTTCTGAGGAAATGGTCTACTAATTTCTATTTAAGTAATTTCAACGGTTAAAATAGTTTTTTTAACTCGCCCCGTAACGGTACCCATCATATCTAAAAATTTTGAGAAGGCAATGCATATTAGGTTAAATATTTTTCTCAATACACATGACATAATACGCAAAGAGTTTTTTGCATTGGTTTCCGTAAAGGTTGTTCAACTGCTCTTGCCATCTTCAACTTTATTAAACTTGTAACCGAAAATATTAGCAATGGAAATCCAGCGTTATCATTATTTCTAGATATGAGTAAGGCCTTTGATTTTGTTCATCACTCTAAGCTATTAAACAAATTAGACTTCTACGGCTTAAGGGGCAAAGCCTTTATATGGATATCTATTATTAAAGATTCGATTCAAGATGTTATTAAAGATTTAAGAAATAGGAAGCAATATACAGAAACATAAACACTAAACATAAATGATCTCCCAGAGGCCACTCGGCAGAAATGTATTCTTTTTGCAGATGATACAACAGTTATTATAAAGTGTCAGGATAAAACCAATTACAAATCAGTTACCGAAGAGACCCATTCAGCTATAACTAGTTGGATGGCAAATAACGACTTAAATATAAATGTTAGTAAATCCAAATTAATAGAATTTAACTCGTATAATAATAAACAACTGCCTTTAGATATTAGCTATAAAATGAAAAAGTACAAATGGATGAAATAATCTTTTTAGGTATTAATATAGACAAAAATCTCAATTGGAAAAGCCATGTGGAACATATCTGTCAGAAACTTGATAGGTTTGTCTTTGCATTAAAACAGCTACGACGAAATGTTTCTGTAGATGCTGCTCTTTCAGCTTACCATGGCTATGTCTCATCCGTCCTAAACTATGGACTTATCATGTGGGGTAATTCGACCGATACCGACAGAGTTTTCAAGCACCAAAAACGTTGCATCCGGGTCATAAACAAGCCATGGTTTTTAGGTAGCTGAAAACCTATTTTTAAAAAAGTGTAAAATTCTTCCACTGCCCTGTACCTATGTGCCCAAAATTATCGTAACCGATCAATGGACCACCTTTACATCCAATATTTTAAAACAGCTAACTGTTTTATTTAATCTCTCTAAAGAGATTATTCGGCATTAAGCATAATTATTTTCGCCTCTCCTTATCACCCACAAACATGTGGCGCTCTTGAAAGAAGCCATGCGACTTTAAAAGAATACTTAAGATCATATTACATTAGAGATAATCAACATACCTACCTGGAGCTTATATTTACAAACTGCCATGATAGCCTACAACACTAATGTGCATTCCACTACCGGTTTTCAACCGATGGAGTTATTGTTCGGATTTAAACCTTACATGCTCCAAAGTTACACCTTAGAATTAAATACATATACAGACTATATTCGTGCTCTTAATCATAGCAAAATCCTTGCAAAAAATACAATCGTCCAAAGAAAATTCTAAACAGCGTTTCGATGTTCATGCGAAACCCGTGACCTTTAAAATAGGTGACATGGTGTATTTAAGGCGCCTCCTCGAAGAAAACGCCACGCAAGCCGTTTTTGTGCAGTTTTTTGGAGCTATCTACTTGTTATTTAAAAGAAATATCAACAAATAAAAAATATATTAGATATCTAAATAATCTTGATTCCATAATTGCAGATTTATTTTTATTTTTTATTGAGTATATCTTTAATAAATCTCCTTACAACACAACCCCCGAAATGAGAAATAGTGATTAATAACACGCATCTCCTCGTAAAGTAAACATTATTTAATTTTGCTATTGACACTAATTGATAGACAATTTAATAATGAACATTTTGGCACAATTTTTTTTTCCAAAAGACCAAAATATTATTTTATATAGATTTTATTCCAAAATATGGGCGTATTCACTACTGTAACTCCTGCGCCCCGTATCGGGATTCAGTGTGCCGCAAGCTCTCGAGGGTGAAACCCGTGTCATTTGTTACCGCGTCGCCGTCGGCTAGCGCACTTGCTCACTTACGTCACAATAATAATTAAGTAGTATATTGACATTATGATAAATGATTTTATTTCTGTAAGTAGGTTTGTTACAAACACTTTTACACGTCAATCATATTTTAAAAACTAGATGAGGTAGAACTAGGTGAGGCATAATTGTTTTGATCATAGTTTTTTTTTGTGTTAGATATTATTGCGAAAAGACGCTTTGTGTGTGTATTTACAACTATTGAGTTTTGCGAAAGGACGCTAGTGTTGTGTACAAACACTCAAAATTCCAAAGTACAAGAAAGCTGTGCGAGTAGGACGTGCAAGAATAGCAAAAATGAACGAAGCTCGGTAAGTTGTCTCGTAGTTTTAGATTTATATATATATATATTTATTGTACATAATAATGATAAACAGTGGAAATTATTTATCAATCTATTTTTTTGTTGTAGCTGGGCTAAAAGAAAAACCCAAAATAGTTATGACGAAACACCAACAATATCTACACATTCTCAACAAAGTTACGTATATAGCGGGTATGTACCTAACTACTATATACCTACTAAGTACTGCTCTAAGATGTTGTATTTAGTAAAGTGATAACATCTCATGAATCTTCGCACAAATCTTCGTTATCATGCGTGTGCCATAGAGTTATGAACCTACAGACATGAACATTCACAGTACTGACGTGGTTCAGTGCTTGTCATGTAATGATTTTTGTATGTAAATATTTGAGAGTTTATGTATTTTAAAATAAATAATCTTTTTTAGGTTAAAAGAGAACCAAAGTGATGTACCTCTAACTAATGGAAATTTCTAATATACAACCGATGGAAATAAGCAATAATGAGTAAGTATTCGATATAATCCTTTTCTCGGTTACGTAACGTTTACAGGGTAAATTTCCTTTTTAGCATGCTAAAGTACTATACAAATTTATTACACATGTCATGCTAATTATATTTGGAGTAGTGCAGGCCCTGGTGCGGGCGGGAAAGAAAGTATTTGCTAGTCGAGCGCGGGCAGAGCTGGAACAAAGAAATACCTACTTGCATAGGAAATTGATCCATGTCGTCATATAAATAAGGAGCACAATCGTATTTGCCAAAAAAAATACTTTGTACTTCTTGAACTTGGAAAGTTTTATTTTTTCGCAAAAACGATTGTGCTCCTTATTGGTATAGTAACACGGATTGATTTCGTATGCAAGTATTTTCATCTCTGGAAGCCGAAGGCGCGGGCCTCACGGCGGCGCGGCGTTCGGCGGCGCTGGTTGCGGGTTCGGGGCTCGCTGGCCGTGCCCGAAGTATTCCGAAGCTGCCCGAGTGTGGCGAGAACACGAACCGAAATCTGTGTAAGTACTTCGGGCACGTGCAAGACGGTCGAGTCGGGAAAAAGCTGGCATATAACAATCATAATAAGGAATATAATTGCATAAACACAATTGCTTCTTCATAACTTTACCGAATCGCCTCAACTTCTTTTAGAATAGTTCGCGCCATTTATCCTCATTATATGTTTATACTAATATTAAAGAGGTAATTTTTTTTTGTTTGTAGTAGAGGGTAATCTCCGGAACTACCAGTCGGATTTGAAAAATATTTATGCATTTAATAACCCAATTCTTGAGAAAGGTTTGCTAAAGCCGATAGTGAGGTCAAATTGTAAATCCAAGATGGAGGCTGCAATTTTTTTTTAGTTTTTTGTCATGGGTGTCGTTTTCATAGTTTTCGACGGTGCTAAAGCTGATACTGAGGTCAAAATGTAAATCCAAGATGGCGGCTGCGAAAATTTTCATATTTTTCGTCATGGGTCTCGTTTTCATAGATTGCGAGGGTGCTAAAGCTGATACTGAGGTCAAAATGTAAATCCAAGATGGCGGCTGAGAAAATTTTCAAATTTTTCGTCATGGGTCTCGTTTTCATAGATTGCGAGGGTGCTAACGCCGATAGCGAGGTCAAAATGAAAATCCGAGATGGCGGCTGCGAAAATTTGTGTGTCTCATGTCTTCGAATTTTTGACTTAGGGACATGCCGATGTTTTCCTTCACCGTTTTGGTATTTTTACATACCTACTCGCACTTGGAAACGTATTGAATTTTATAAGTATATCTCATCCCTATCACTAGCCACCCGAATAATTGTCATCATTATGCAAAATATTTTTCTTTTGCAGTTTACGAGGGGACTTTACAGGAGACTTGATGGAAGCGGAAAACACTGAAGAAACCAATAAAAACATTGAAGAGGTAAGTTTCTGATACCTTTCACGTGTCTTCTGAACTTCAATGAAAGTTAAAAAGGGTAGTCCATTTATATTTTAAAATGTGTGTTTATTTGCAGTTTGGTCAAACGAAAACTCTCCGCTAAAAACGGAATACATCGAGAGAGATGATACATTCTGGAAGGAGAAGATGAAAGAAAAGCTTACATCATTTTATGTAAATTGTTTGTTGCCAGAATTAGTCGATCCCCGCTACCCTCGAGGTATGAATATAAGAAATCCTCCATACATTGAAGAGGCAATGATAAGAAAAAAAAATAAAGAAAATATTGAACCTCAATTTACATGAATATATTGAGACAGCAGATAAGATAGAAGGGAAGGTGACGAACCTTCTAACGTCAATATGCCTACATGTACTCGTTATTTAGATTTTAGGGATATGTAAAATAGAAATTAGTTAAATTAATAATAATTTGTGTATAGGTACCGAATAATAAATGATAATACAATTGACTTTGTTGTTTATTTATTATTTTTCAACCAAACCTTCAACCTCCTATCAACCTTCAATCTAAAAAATAAACACCGCATAATGTTTATTGAGTATATTGTATATAATATGTATAAAAACATGTGCCCCTGGCAGGAACGAAGTTTAGTTCAGTATTTAGGATATAAAACCGGCCGCGCACAATGCTCGTCTGCTCGAATCTCGGTACTGGCACACACATACCTTCACACACTCGTATATTATAAAAAATAAGCAGCGAGTGAGAGAGAGAGAGAGAGAAAGTTACATAACGCTTTTTCGTTACGTGAAATTTTCTACCAATTCCTACCGCAAGCTGTGTTAAGGAACTTTGTTCAAAAAACTATCTCCTTTTCGTTAGCGCCATTTTGAATTTTGATTTTGACCCCATAATCGTTGTCAACACCCTCGAAAACTATGAAAACGACACCCATGACGGAAAATTTGCAAATTTTTGGAGGCGCCATCTTGAATTTTGATTTTGACCCCATAATCGTAGTCAACACCCTCGAAAACTATGAAAACGACAACCATGACGAAAAATTTGCAAATTTTTGGAGGCGCCATCTTGAATTTTGATTTTGACCCCATAATCGTAGTCAACACCCTCGAAAACTATGAAAACGACACCCATGACGAAAAATTTGCTAATTGTTGGAGGCGCCATCTTGAATTTTGATGTTGACCCCATAATCGTTGTCAACACCTATGAAAACTATGAAAACGACATCCATGACGAAAAATTTGCAAATTTTTGAAGGCGCCATCTTGAATTTTGATTTTGAATCCCTAATTGTTGTCAACACCCTCGAAAACTATAAAAATAACACCAACGAGGGTATAATTTGGTAATGTATGGTGGCGCCATCTTGAATTTTGATATTGTCTCCATTTTAGTTATCGGAGATTTTTGTTAGAGAGAAAGTCTCGTGGAATCGCGTAACGCTTTTTCGTTCAAACATTAGAAAGTAAGTATTCATGGAGATAAGTATAGTCACTGAATTCATGACCAAAATTATTTAGGCGCACAGTTTCTTTCATTCATAGAAATAATAATAAAGAATATTCAATGCCGTCTCTGTGTATTCTAAGGTCTGTGATTTTTACTAGTCGCAGTTTCATAGTTCGTAAGTTGTTCGCCAGGTGGCGCTAGTAATTTTTACGAAGTATTGTAGAGGTGGGGTGCGGCAAAGAGGGAACGAGTGCTCAAGGTTATTTGGTCTGGGTACGGCCTTAAGGTGTCATCATAAACAAAACAAAGCGATGTCTCCTTTATGGAAAGGCCCTTTTAAAATTGTCAAAATCAATGGCAATCATACCGTCACCCTTTTAATTAATAGGAAATATGTTCGTCATCACTACGACGAAATAAAAATCGCAACAGATGACTAAGCCTAACCTTTTCTATTGCAGGTTATTACTTCAGCCGTGTTCGAGCCACAAATTCGTTACACCATTCGTAGGTAGTCCAGGTCTTTAATTCGATCAATTATTGAACGTTAAGTTCACAAACGATCACTGGAATGATGTAACGTACTATGACGTTAGTCTACTATCACCTTTACGAAATCAACATCTTAATAATGTTCGCCACAAACTTAATTTTGGTTACAAACAAGGATTTAAGTAACTATATGAAATATCATAAATGTAGCTATTAGTGAACTTAGGACTAAACTAGAATTAGACCTAAGAAATAGTATTCATACAATTATAGTCACTTAAACGAGACATAAGCCATTTAATAAGAATAGGAAATAATAATAATATAATAATAATATGAGACAACATCCACACAAGGTCTTCAGGTCCCGAACTAGGCAGAGCCTGTACTACGGTAACCTGATGACTGATATATAATAACAATTGATAGGGTCAAAGCAAAACTAAGTCATAACATTACGTCATAGTGGAGTAGGCAAGGATCTGCATGATCCATGGACATCTTCGTCAGAGGATTCTGTAAATCGATTATTTACTGACTGAACAGATTGAACTGTCTTCTTTTAAAGTCGCATGGCTTCTTTCAAGAGCGCCACATGTTTGTGGGTGATAAGGAGAGGCGAAAATATGCTTAATGCCGAATAATCTCTCTAACTGTTTTAAAATATTGGATGTAAAGGTGGTCCATTGATCGGTTACGATAATTTTGGAGATACCTAGATGAGACATGAAAAGGACGAATTTTTGTGCGGTTCTTCAGCGGAACAGGTTGTTATTGCATAGATATATGCTTGTGAATATTTAGTTAAATCGTCTTGCAATGCAAGGATATAGGTAGGTACATAAAACGATAATCGTGAGTTTCGGGTAGTGGTCGTACAACGTCTAGGAATACTTTTTCTATATGTTTCGTAGCTGTGGATGTGATTATCATGGGAGCAAGATTGGTTTGGCGAAGTGGTTTGTTTATTTGGCAGGACTTACAACTCTTGACATAGTTTTCTATGTCTTGACGCATGTGTTTCCACCAATAAAGAGTTTTTAACCTATCATACATGGGAGAAATACCCGGATGTCCAGCTGAAGGTGAGTCGTGGTTGTCTTTTAATATACGAGGAACTTCTGCCGGAGTAGGAAATAGAATATTATTATGATAGATGTGAACTTTGACACCTGTGATAGGAAATAGAAATCCAATAATATTGTATATTTTCGTAAATTATAACTTCGTGATTGGATCTTGGAAATCGGAGATAGCAAATTCTTTTTTCGAACCACTTGCTCAAAAAGTGACATTCTATGCCACAAAAAGCGAACATAACAATAGTCATTTTTAATCTGTTAAAAACAGGGAAAGAAAATTGTACTGAATTTCATTCATCCTCTAGGGGGAGAATGTGATCTTTTGGAATAATTACCGAAATGTATACTAAACTACATCTGTGTTTACACCATTGAGTTTGTATATGTCGTAGGATAATTTGATACTTCGAATCTTCGCGAAAATCCTAGGGGTTTTGCGAAAACGCGGATAATTAGACATAGGCGAAAAAAAACGCGGATAATTAGAATTTAGGTTAGGTTATGTTAGAACAGTGACCATTAGCGCGCGAAGGCGAGCGAGCGAAGCGAGCGTGCCGCGGCAGCGGCCGCCAAGCGCCAGATACCCTTCTTTAGATCCTGACTTTGTCCAGTAAGATTTGATAATTTTTCGCCTATGTCTAATTATCCGCGTTTTCGCAAAACCCCTAGGATTTTCGCGAAGATTCGAAGTATCAAATTATCCTACTACATATATAAAGCATTAAACATCTTTTTAAAAAGGAATACGCATTTATTATGCAGTTATGATTATTAAATAAATTACGAAAACCGACGAGGCCGTATGAGCTTGATGTCTTTGCATTTCCGACAAAAAAATATTAGTCTAGGAATTTGCCCCGTTTTTGTTTTCTTCAAATACATAAACGTTATGTTTCTTTTAATTTATTTTTATAAATAAGTTAATGTTCTAAAAATGCGTTTAATTGTTATTATTTTTAATAAATGCTTATCTCATATTATTATTGTGTTAATTTTTTCGCAAATGGTACGAAAAGTAGAGTATTTTCCTCGGTGATAAAGCTGTCTTAGTCTTGGGAGAACTTAAATCCCTCGCTACACTCAGGACTCGTCTTAAACCCCTCGCTTCGCTCGTGATTTAAGTTTTTAACACCCTCGCTACGCTCGGGAGTAAACCTCGAGTCCTTCATTACGCTCGCGATTTAAATCGTCACCCGCGACAGAAGACACTGCTTTATCCCCTTGGTTAATAATCTACTATTCCTCTGAATACCACGCGGTAATCATTTCTCGATAATCTCTTAACATATTAAAAATGTCTTTACGAGTAATTTCGTCATAATGATGGACACGTAGGAATAAATGTGTGAAAACGTGTTTTTCATTGGATGTACTTTGAAACGTAGATATATAGTTCTCTTTCTAAAGTTCATAGGTCAGGTAAGTCTTCATCGAACTTGGATGTTTGTAGAATTTCAGAGCAATATGGGATCGAGTCGTCTAAGTCAATGGCAGAAGGGTAAGTAATCATTTTACATTTCGTTTTAAGTAATGAATCGTTATGTTCTTCTATAACAGTGTCGTAGGAATTATTATGCTGTTGACTGATTTGTAATAGTAGATTATTAACCAAGGGGATAAAGCAGTGTCTTCTGTCGCGGGTGACGATTTAAATCGCGAGCGTAATGAAGGACTCGAGGTGTTAAAAACTTAAATCACGAGCGAAGCGAGGGATTTAAGACGAGTCCTGAGTGTAGCGAGGGATTTAAGTTCACCAAGACTAAGACAGCTTTATCACCGAGGAAAATACTCTACTTTTCGTACCATTTGCGAAAAAATTAACACAATAATAATATGAGATAAGCATTTATTAAAAATAATGACAATTAAACTTATTTTTAGAACATTACCTTATTTTAAAAAATAAATTAAAATAAACTTAACGTTTATGTATTTGAAGAAAACAAAAACGCGGCAAATTCCTAGACTAATATTTTTTTGTCGGAAAAGCAAAGGCATCAAGCTCATACGGCCTCGTCGGTTTTCGTAATTTTATTTAATAATCATAACTGCATAATAAATGCGTATTCCTTTTTCAAAAAGATGTATAATGCTTTTACAAACTCAATGGTGTAAACACAGATGTAGTTCAGTATAAATTTCGGTAAGTATTCCAAATTTAAATCACATTCTCCCCCTAGAGGATGAATGAAATTCAGTACAATTTTCTTTCCCTGTTTTTAACAGATTAAAAATGACTATTGTTATGTTCCCTTTTTGTGGCATAGAATGTCACTTTTTTGAGCAAGTGGTACGAAAATATTTTTTGTGAGTTTCAGAAGTAGAAGGAACACTAGGATCAACAGTACCTAAGTATTGGGTTACGAGACAAGGAATCAGCATTACAGTACATCTTACCCTTTTTATGAACTATCTCATAATTGAACTCTTCTAACTTTAAGCGCCAGCGAACTAATTTTGTACTAGGATCTTTGCATTTGAATAACCACTGAAGTGGCTTGTGGTCAGTGACTACAATTAGTTTGTTACTTGAAAATGAGAGCTAAACATTCTTTTTCAGTAGTGGAATAGTTTGCCTCTGTTTTGTTAAGAGTTCTAGATGCGTATGCGACTGGTACCTAAATCTTGACCAATTTTTCCTTGAGATAAGTTTGCAGAAACAGCGAAATTAGAAGCGTCGGTAGTTAGAACGAAAGACTTGGAGAAATCGGGATATTGAAGAATAGGAGCGGTCGTTATTCTATACTTTAACTCGTCGAATGATTTCTGTTGTTCAGGGGACCAAACGAAATTAGCATTTTTCTTTAGAAGGCTAGTGAGTGGTTTCGTGATAATACCGGTAATACCCCACTAACCCGAGGAACGATTTAATGTCACGAGGCGATTTAGGAATTGGAAAATTTTGGACACAATAAACATTTTTTGGATCGGGTTTCACGCCTTGATCTGATATTATATGTCCGAGATATTGTACTTCTTTTCGTAAAAACTCGCATTTGGCAGGCTGTATTTTTAATCAAGGAGTATGTTCACGTAATTTTCCGAAAACCGATTCCAAATTACGGCAATGTGACTAGAGCTCGTGACCGAATAATACAATATCATCCATATACCTACGTAAAAGGGACCCACCCTTGAAGGCCACTAAGGACAATATTATTCATAAGCCTTTGGAACGTAGATGGTGCATTACGAAGTCCGAAGGGCATTCTAGTAAATTCGTAATGACCGGATGGGACACTAAACGCAGTTTTTTCTCAGTCTTTGCCCTTAACTTGAGGGAATGAAGATACAAGGTCGAGTGTGGTGAAATATTTGCTATGGCCTAACTAATCTAAAATGTTAGAGATATTTGGAATTGGGTATGCATCGCCAATTGTAATTTCATTTAGTTTGCGATAATCGATAACGATGCGCCATTTGAGCTTACCTCATGCGTTATGTTTTTTTGGGACAACCCAAATTGGTGCTGACCACGGAGTTAATGAAGGTTGAATTATGTTTTGATCTAGCATATCTTTTATTTGGTTGTTGACCTCTTCTTTATGACATTCAGGAAACCTATAGCTTAACTGCAATCGGTTTTTCGGAACACGGATTTCATGTTCTAGAGTATTATGTGAAAGTTTGTCTCCGTCTAAATAGAATACGTCTTGGAACTTAGCACATATGTTACGTAAGCGATTATCCTCTTCTGAATTAAGATGATCGCATCTATTCGTGTTTTGAACCTTTGAATCCCGGTCAGACGTGTATGGGTATGTTGAATTAGGATAGGACGTAGTGGTATCGGTTATATTGATTGAAACTGTGTTTTCATTTGGCTCCATTATCTTTGAGACAGGTTCTAGCGTTACTTCAAGGTTTTTTAGGATGATTTCCTGATCTGATGTGTTAACCACAGAAATAGTTGTCTGTTTATTAGAATCTACACGGGCTAAACACCTGGAAATAAATAAATGAGGATATTCTTGTAACTTGACATCTAGCAAAAGTCCTTCTTGAATTTCGGGATTTGTAACATTGCAATGAATAAACATTTCATTTCTAGGAGGAACAATATTTACAATAGGAGTTGTTATTAATTTGAAATAGTCTATGGGATTTCCTTGAATTATTAATTTAGAGTCTTCGTAGCTAATCAGAGCTTTCACTCCAGAAAGTTTGAACCTAGGATGCCATCATACTCTAAATTATTTTTTTCTACGATATGGAAATAATACGGAACTTTAATTTCGTTTTCTAGTCCCAAAAGTAATATAAACTTGCCTTTAGTTTAGGAAAATGAATCGATGTCATTAATACCTTTGAATTTTAAAATATCTTTTTCAACTTAAGGTAGTTCAAGTAGGCTTTGCTTTTTAATGATGCATATATGGAACCACCAGAGTCAACTAAGAGACGAATAGGTACTTTCGTGTGTGAGGTTTTTGCTACAATGTAAGGTAAGGAAGAACTAGAACTAGGGAACACATCGTAAATAGTAGAATAACCACCTGGATTTCTTTAGGCGAACTATTATTTCCCATAGAATTGATCATTGATTTAGTAGAACTAGTAACGATAGAGTCATTATTTTTATTGAAATTAAAATAATAAAACATTCTTAATAAATAAACTGCAACATGTCTGCCTATTCAAAGTATTTAAACTCGAATAACATTAAACAATTCAGTATACATTTTATATTAGCTATATTGACTAGGTCGACGAAGGCCCGCTTGGCGGTGTTCCTATTAGTGTTTGAATAGTTAAAAATTATTCCCAAGCTCGCTTCGCTCGCTACTGCATTCTAGGTTATCTAAATAAAATATCTGCCGGCGCCCGCGGTAAATATTTTAGCAACCAGCACCGGCGAACAAATCGGCGCCGAGCGCCGGTAGCAGAAGCACTCCTTAAATTTTAAGAACCTCAGTGGGGATTGATGATGATGATGATGATGATGGGGACTCCCTTTTCCGCACTTAGACTCTCATTTGGTCCGTTGTGCGTGTGGATACTGGCTAACACAGCCAGCCTAGCTCCGCCCAAAAGCACAGAAGCCTCCTGGGGGCTTCACAGGCTTCGCGGAGCGACCTCACTGTTCCGAGGATTTCTTCCCGTTGAGAAGCCACAGCCTCGCACTCCAGGATAACGTGGGCGGCTGATTCCTCGGCGTCAAGGCAGCCCCTGCAAAGGGGGCTATCTGTGGCGCCTATGTTAAAAAGATGTTTGTTAAGGGGGTTATGGCCCGTAATTGTTCCTATAATTATTCTGAGGTTATTTCTACTCAGGTTGAGAAGTTTTTTGGTTAACCGCGTGTCTACAATTGGTAAAGCCAATTTGGACTGTCTACAGTCTGTTGCCCGTGACCATCTGTTGTTATGGAGTTCGGTCGATCTTTGACGACAAATCATCAATCAATCATCTTGCACGAAATTGTGAGAAAGGCAGAGGGAGAAGTGGGTACGGGCCTAGCACTTCCATATCAGAGACTCTCTTCGCAAGTTCATCAGCGGCATCATTGCCTAAGGATCCACTATGCCCTTTGATCCACTGGAGGGTAATGCGATTTAACGTCGATAACCTCTCCAGAGATAAATGGCACTCAAAAATTAGTTTATTGTTAGTTTGTTTGTTTTCTAAAGCTTTGATCACAGATAGGCTGTCGGATAGGAATTTAATGCCGTAGTTCCGGATGCCTAAGCGCTTTACTGCTGTTGCGGCTTGTGTTAAGGCAACACATTCACATTGAAATATCGAACTGTGTGTGCCTAGTGGTATGTGAAGGTTAATGTTGAGGTCAAGGGAGTGTACGCCAGCACCTGAACCGTTTTGTGTTTTTGAGCCGTCTGTGTAGATGCGCACTTCATGGGCTCCTGACTGATCCCTTTCCTCCTGAACTGTTTGTATAATATAGTTTTTGTTGAACATGGGTTGGTTTGGTGTTCTATCACACGGGGCAGCGATGAGCGGTTGGTACTCAATCGCCGGGTCCAGGATGTTAGCGTGTGGGCTGGTATGGTTTTTGCCCCATATGCCCAGATGCATTAGCCTGATGGCAGCTAGCGCCGCCTCCTGCTGTATGTACAGGTCAAGGGGAGTTAGTGTAAGGGCTATCTCCATGGCTGCAGTTGGGGTGGTTCTCATGCAGCCAGTGGTAGCCGTACAGGCCAGTCGTTGGAAGCGTTGTAGTCTGGTAATGGTGGTCGAGAGTTCAGTCCTTGTCCACCAAACCAGAGCGCCATAAGCCAACATTGGCCTGATTACCGCTTTGTATAACCACAGAGTTATCTTCGGAGAAAGCCCCCATGTTTTCCCTAACATTCTTTTGCATTGGTAGAGTGCAATTGTGCTTTTATTAAGTTTGTAGTCAAGGTGCGTGTTTCAGAGAAGTTTGCTATCAAGGATCACCCCCAAGTACTTGACTTCGTCTTTAAGTGTTAGTTCAGTGTTGAAGAGTTTTGGAAGCCTATGGGGTCCAAAAGTTCTCTTGTTGGTAAACATTATTAGTTCTGTCTTCGAGGGGTTAACCGATAGTTCGTGCCTCGTGCACCAGCTCTCGATTATTTTGAAAGCCCTTCTCATGAGATCACATGAGATGCCTTCAAATTTCCCCGAGATCAGAATTGCTATATCGTCTGCGTATCCCACCGAGTACAGACTGCTGGCGTTGAGCTCTGCAATGAGCTCAATTACGACTAAATTCCACAGCAGTGGTGACAGCACCCCACCCTGTGGGCAGCCTCTACTCACGATACCTCGCGTGGTGGTGTTCACGGTAAACTGAATGGCACGATAATTTAACATGTTATTGATCCATTCTATGAGTGTTCGCGCAACACCGTGCCTGGCAAGTGCCTGCTCAGTGGGGATTTCTGGACGTTGGTTTTTTCAGATTCCAGCCTTCCCCCGTAAGGGGGATTATCAGGGGGGGAATTCAAGACTTATTTTTTTAGAGTCCAGTTTTCCCCCTCCGGGACACTTTCAGGGGGGATCTGTGGAATAAGCCGAATAATCGTAGGGTCGCATGGTCAACAATGGATCTGTGGTACACAGATGATCAAACACACATGCGCCATTTATTAATGTGTATTTCGGGAGTAAAAACTACCGATAAAGTAAGTTGAATTTTGTTTGCCTGTTATATAGGTACTAATGCTGTCTTCATGTATGTCTTATGATTTTTTTTGTATTGATTTATGTAAGTAGTATGATTGAGCGCTAATAAATTTACGTAATTATCTGTGGTTGTTGAGAAACTTAATTTCGAACTGTGTAGTGGCAATATAGTTAACAGTGGATTGATTCACTGTGTACACGATCCAGAGTGTACCCTCACTTAAACAAGGAAGCTAATGGAAGTTTATCTTTACAGAAATGCCGAGGAATAGAGTAGAAGAAAGAAAAGTAGGTGCTCATACACATGAGCAAGTGCGTGAAGCGTTAGATACAGGCCATAAAAGATAAGACAAATAAGTTTTTCTTATGTTACTAGTGGCTGCTAATCTTAACGATGCTTAAAATTAAACATCCAATTGATTATTTGCATTGACTTTTATTACTTTCCTGTTCAGATTTTTTTGATCCATTGTAAACCGATGACTGATCTAATGAGGACCGGGAGGTGTACACAGTGGATCATAACCTACTATAAAAAAAATGTATAAGTACATCTTTCTTATTGTGCAGTTTGTCAGAAAGGCCAATAATATTGTAAAGCTTAATAACCATTATATTATGTCTCTGCCAATTTTTCGTACATTTCTGACTATTAGTTTTAATATTACTTATAATGAGTCAAAAAAAGTGATCCACTGTTGACCATGTATACATTTACTAGAAATGTATACAAAATATAGGTGCCTTTTGTTCCAAATTTCGTCACAAGTATAAGTAGATTAGAGGCAAATCGATTTACCGAAGCATCTCAATTGAGGAGCCACATTAAATGTGCTATATCTCCCAATTCACTCATTTTTGATTACCGACTCTTATCCTACAAATCTAATATACTTACTACTAAATGATGAAGAAATTGCGCATTAATTGAACTACTGCTTCTTTGAAAAATTACGAGTCGTATGTGTATGGTATGAGGAGCCACATATAATGTATGGTATAAATTCTTTCATTTGAACGCTAGGTACCTACCGAGCTCAGATTTTGTCTACTATCTACTTTCAAATGCTTTTGACGGCACGGTTGGCGCAGTGGTTAAGCGGTTGACTGCTGCGTTACGTGTCGCGGGTTCGATCCCCGCACGGAACAAATATTTGTATGACCTGTGAGTAGTTGTTCCGGGTCTGGCTGTTTGTGTATGTGAGTTTAAATGTTTGTAAACGCACCCACGATACAGGAGAAATACATACCTAATGAGAAGTTTAAAAAAAAAAAAAACTAGGGTAAACCGGGGTAATGGGAACCGCTTAAGCGAGAATTCAAATAAAAGCTTATTTAAAAATAAAATCTTTATTGCAACCGCCTAATTACATAATTTACTTATTCATCTATCAACTGAGATCACTGTTAATCACTTTGTGTACACACTTTGGTAAATATAGAAGTTAAAAAAAACAGTTTTGATTCCCATTGCACCGAGGTGATGGCAATTGTGATCACCCTGTGGGAAATCAGGATCAAATAAAAACTAACATAATTATCGCAGACATAATCATTGGCCGAGTCCCATCCGGTGCATTCTGCGTGACCCCAAAGACCACATGAAGTACATCTGTACCACATTTCGTTGTTTCTGCCGAATTCGCTACATATTAGACATCTGTTGCCTGCGTCTTCGGCATCATCATTCTCATCATCCTGGCATAAATCAATAGTGTTCACGTCTGATAGCGAAGAATCGTTCGATTCTTGTAGAACTTGCCTCTTTTCTCTTTCGGGACCCTCCTTCTGTACCTTAGTCTTCTTTCCTAGTCCCTTACCTTTCCCTTTCTTTTTATCTTTCCCTTTGTCGTGTTGGGTTTTTTTACTTTCTTATTTTCTTTTTCTACCAGGTTATCTTTGATTGGCGTTGAAGTTAAAATTACAGCGTATCTTATAATTTAACAACACTACACTTTCCTCCTTGTCTCTTCATTTTTCATTAAACTCGCATGAATTATATCAAAAACTCAACACACAGAAATAAATAATTGCAACTACAACACTAAATTTCACTCAAAACGGAGAAACTACAAAAACCCTCGTCGTCAAACGTCGAAAGTAGTTTTAAAACTTTTAAGAGATAGGTGCTTACTTCTTTAATATTGCAACTAAGAGTAATCGATTACGAATAGATGACTTTGTCATGAAACATTCTAAGTTCATAGCTAGTGCATGCATGAAATAGTTAAAAGTAAAAAAGGATAGACAGAAACTACAAAAGACAATAACAAAAACCAAAGATCATTTAGATTGAAAACAGGACTTGTACAGAAATCGTGCTCAAATTGGAGAACATTATTTAAAACAAAAAAAAAATCGAGAGAGGTCACGGAAATCATGATTGATGCAGTTTAAAGTGCTGAAGGCCAATTCCCGTAATTTAAAACGTTCAAATTCAAGTCACAATCTCATCTCAGCGACTGTCAAATGTCAAAAACGTTGTACATATTAATGCTAAGCCCATAGACATATATAGTAAGGACCAGGATAACCGCGCGGCGAAATGGCACCAACGCGCTGGCCCTAAAATATCATTTTAGGGCCAGCGCGACTCAGTCAGTCGAACGCGGTCCGCGCGCGGATGCGTAGTACTGTCATTAAAATGCCTAGTTGCGTGGTAAAAGGCTGCAAAAATTATGACACAAAAGTTAAAAAGGAACATGGGATATCGTATCATCAATAAGTAATCTTACATTATTTTTGTTGCAATGAAATTATCAAATAAACATATTTTTAAAGTGATAATTTTACCACCGAAATCCACAATGGCGGCCATGTCGCGCGCTGTCGTCAGCGCGTGAAGTAACCTTGTACGGACGTCATTTTTTATTTGTGTTTTATTTTTGTCTTAGGAACTTAGTGTAAGTAATTTTGAATTTTTTTAGCCTTCATATGTTGATATTTCTATTCGCGGTATAGCCAAGTAAATAGTCGTTGATACAATATCATTCGAAATAAAAATATAAGGACTAAATATTATATGAAACATTTGTTGCGAAACGAAATTCTATGAAATTTCTGTCTGCGAAACAAAGGGACACCTTATTAAATTGTTTACAATTCAAATAAAGCTGATTGAGATCAATTTGTTTTACTCACGTTTTCTTTGTGAACTATAAAATATCATCCCAAAAAGGACATCGTTTCCAGTGTAATTTCTAGGTATGTAATTCGCAAGCGCTCGCTATGTCCCAATGGAATTTAAGGGGGAAGCGCTAAGGTAGTCATATTTGTTACAGTCGCGAATCATATTTAGATCAACATACAACCTGTCACTGACCTGCAAATTGCAAAAAACGTAAGAAAATTGAATTTCGCGGGCTACTCTGACGCTTTCGCCTTAAATTGTTTCCGATAAAATGTGATTAAAAAATCACGGCTACATAATCAAGCTACAATTTCCAGATTCGCATTGTATAGAAATAAATAAATGTAGCCGTGTGTACAAGGTTACGTCGTCGGCCTATGCAACGCGGAACTCACGTAGTTCGTATGAGTTATCATAGATGGCGTTAGTTTTTTCTTGTATGAAGAAGGTTTATGTAAAATGTTCTGATGGGCGTATCCTTCCTTTTGAAATCATTGGCTAAGCCATTTTTGACAGATTGAGACTGAGATTAGAATGCGAACGGTCTTAAAAATACGGGAATTACCCCTCTAATGTTAAACAAAATTGTACAAACGAATCTTGTGTTATCAATAATGTAACCAGAAAATCGCTTTTCTTGCCACTTGATACCAATAAAAAGGAAATTTCAAAAATAAATAATTGCGCAGTAGTTAGGCTGGAAAGCGATAACATAGTATCGTGTTGTCGTAACAATTGCGAAAGAATACGAACATTTACGTGTATTTTGCATAATGTTAGGTATAAACTTTGAGCTTAGCCAAAGTGGCACCGTGCCACTGATATTTATTTGGTTTTTTGATTTACCTCACTTTTTGAGCGGAGGTGCGAATATTGCTATGAAAAAATAGTAGGCGTCAAAATTTGTTTTCTTGATTTCCTCGTTAATTACTCGTCGCATTATATTTTCAGATTATATATTTGTGAGGTACCTACGTTGTAGGTACATTCCTCGGGTAAATATTAGGTAACCATAAAATCTATTACATTCATTATCAGTATTCACTCGTGATTCTGACTGTCAGGACTGCGACTCACTTTATTATCATAATTGTTCTTGTTTCATGGAGGTAAATTCAAGTACATTGCTGGTACATTCCTTTCATACACAACATATTCATTTCTGCAACAATACACCAGTCATTCTGACCCACACACTAAATCATACCAAATTATGATAAATATTCATCCATGATGTTCCTAGTTCTGACGTGGCTACTCAAAACAAACATTTAGATTGAGGCGCCACCTTTATGTTCATAATATAACTACAATTGGTTTTAACATACTACTAAATAAGTATTTAATTTCATTATGATACGAAATGTGGCACCTAAATCCTTACGGACATGAAGTTTTACCAGTTAGTCTCAAAAGGCCTTGTAAATTACTCGCTCGTAGTCAGCTTGAAGAGGTATTTTAAAAATAAACTAACGAAATGACATTGCACATGTTTATTAACTTTATTAACTTTTTTCCTAAAATAACATTTTTCATCAACAATTACAATAATAAATATATTCATGATTAAAATCTAGAAGTTTACAGAATTAGAATTTATACAAACGGTGCACTTTGTGATAGAAATGTGAACCTACGTTATGCACGTAAAATTAAATATTTACAATAAACTATAACAATTAACACTATCCGGACACTGAAACAGCATTGCGATTCTATAACCATCTCACCGTGAAAACTTAGGTGAAGTGAGGGTGGAGTGAGCTGTTAGTTGTAGTCCCACTGATGCTAGGGATTGACCAACACAGCAAAACAGAAAGTCAATTTTGTCCTTTTTAAATGAAAATCAAAGATCATGTTAAGCCAACTTTGATTTTCATTTTGACCTCACTTTCGGCTTTAGCAACCTCAAAAAACATGAAAACGAAAGCAATAGTCATATTAAACAATAGGTCCTTAATAACAAACAATGTCTATGCGCATTTTGTTAAGTACTTAGTTAGCTAGTTTAGGGAAAAAAATGAAATTATTTGAGTTTCTTACAGAATTTCTGTTTTGCTGTTTTATTTAAAAAAAAAACCCGTAAGCAGTAATGTTTAGCCACTTAAATACTAGCTTTAAAATAATATAAAATGATTAACATAACTGACATTAAAAAAATATAATTTAAAATCTCGATTATGATTGTAAATGTAATGCTTGGTCAATCCCTAGCATCAGTGGGATGACACTGACAGCTCACTCCACGCTCACTTCACCTAAGTGTTCACTTCACGGTGAGATTTTTACAGAATCGACCGGCAGGTCCTAGTATAGAAATAGAAGAGACAATAAATAGAAAACTAATATTTCCTATAAATATTGCAGCGGCTGATGGCCTGATGCTGATAAAACCATCAAAATTATTGAATACTGTGCATCAATGAGATCATTTTTAGAGTAAACCCAAGCAAAAACTTATTTTTATGTTAATAATTAAAATATATATATTACAGCTAGCAAATCATTAACACATTTATATTGTGCAGTATAACCTAATAAGGTTCTACTGATATTAAATACTTCCTATAAAATACATCTTCATAAATAAATGAAACCATTTTCCGTGGTCCCACCATCTAATACAGCACGGCAGTTAACAGAAGGGCCATACTGTAGGGGAGTCTAGTATTCATGAATATTAACATAATTATTTTACTATGGAACTAACTCTGAAATATGAAAAAAAAAATCTGCTGTTACATACAAAAGTGCAATACTAACACAATCAAAATGAATGGAATAGCTGTTTTTTTTTCCATTAGAGTCTGTGTTAATTTTAACTTACATTCCCATAAAGTATGTCCCTTCTTTTAATTGACATACATAAATAACACTAACGATTTTCAGCTGTTGTAATTATTATGAAAAGTGAAAAGAAAAATGCAAGAGGTACCTAGGTAATATCTAGGTAAATAGATAATAACAGCAAAATGCTTTGATTACCTACTTTAGTAGAAAAATTGGGTATTTATATCTTTTAGAGAGAGTCACACTGGGCGAACGTATGAGATTAGGCACTTCACCAATATCTTAAAGCCACTATTAAAAGGTTAATAAAATAGTGATAATTAAATGTACATTACGAGCGCACTACGTATGAGATATGAGGTTTGATATATACTGCAGTTTCTGTTACTTTCGGCTTTAAATACACAATCTCCTTTAAAGTAGGTGTATTAAATTTTCCTTCATAAAACGACAAAAAATCAGAATGTGCGTGTGGTGTGAGGGCCACTTTGTTAAAACTCTTTGAAAATGTGCTTAGGATTTAGTGAACATTCCCAAAGAATTGTGAAAGTTGGAATCAGATTTTGTGAAAGTCAAATAACTGAGTTATGGACTGTAAAGTTGGGCCCTCAGTTCTCGCATAGAGGATTGAGGGCCCACCTGAACCTGATACAACTATGGACACTACAGAAAAAGTCTATATGCCAAAATCTAACATACTGCCAAACAAAATTTGTGAAAACAAGATATTATCGCAAAACACTGTCCTACTTTGTATATCTTCATACCAAATGGGCCCTCAATTCTCATACACGTAAAAGTTTATTACGCAAAAAAAATGAAATCATTAACTTACAGCTACTGTTTGAAATCCTATAAGTTACTAAATAAATTGTGAAAATG
The DNA here is from genome assembly GCA_937001585.2 of Brachylomia viminalis. Taxonomy (NCBI): domain Eukaryota; kingdom Metazoa; phylum Arthropoda; class Insecta; order Lepidoptera; family Noctuidae; genus Brachylomia; species Brachylomia viminalis. The sequence continues at coordinate 15,184,122 of OW443293.2, read as the reverse complement.
TGTGAAAGTTATGACCTTTTTTTTTTAAAAGCGTTCCACACCTGCAGATGATAGAGTCATGTTGTCGGATTAACAAAGTAGCCCTCACACCACACGCACATTGATTACTTTGCAACAGCAGAAGGGACTAAAACATCACTCAGAATCGCCACTAACAAAGTATATAAAATAAGGGTAAAAATAAATTATTGCCACCCAACTCACATACATAATTAAAACATAGTTAAGCGTAATAAAACAAAAGCAAAAGAAATGGAGGACCGAGGACCCGAATTTTATCAAGGTCATAACTTTCAAACAACAAAAAGTGGTGACCTGTTCTTGCTTTCACACATTTTCACAATTTATTTAGTAGCTTATAGGACTTCAAACAGTAGCTGTAAGTTAATGATTTCATTTTATTTGCGTAATAAACTTTTACGTGTATGAGAATTGAGGGCCCATTTTGTATGAAGATATACAAAGTAGGGCAGTGTTTTGCGATATCTTGTTTTCACAAATTTTGTTTGGCAGTAGCTTAGATTTTGGCATAAAGACTTTTTCTGTAGTGTCCATGAGTTTATCAGGTTCAGGTGGGCCCTCAATACTCTATGTGAGAACTGAGGGCCCAACTTTACAGTCCATAACTCGGTTATTTGACTTTCACAAAATCAGATTCCAACTCACCACACGCACATAAATCAACCCACTGAAATCGTACTAAGTTATATTATATAAAAGTAAAATTACCAAAACAATACATTTTATCACAATCACTATTTAAAAAAACTTAGAACCTATTTACATAAAGGTATATAATTAAGTATCTAGGGTAAGATTATATACATATAAAATTGAAAGTGATGTTGCTGTATCATTTTAAAATGCCTACATACGTAATAAAGTATCCTACAGTTGGATTTCCACCTACACTTATAATTTATTAAGCACTTTTTTTTTCGGTAAGTAATGTGAAATTAACGAACGCCACGCGTGGACGGATAATACCTTAAAGGTTGCACGTAGTTTTCTCAAATGTTGCTTTTTTTCCGAGTCGTATGGCCAGTTTTCATACTGACTGACCAAAACAATGTAGTGTCATCGTGTCTCCTGGCTCCTGCGCATGCGCATATGTTTGGTCTCATAGTATCGGAATTAGCCGGAATGCGTCTTTTTGTCCCAAAAACTAGAGCACCTAGCGAATATCTATTTTTGCAAAAGAATAGGAACAAGATATAGACGGTTAAAATGCAATTAATCAAATCCTTTTTTTTTGCCTTTGAGTAGGTGTTGTTCTTGTTGCAGTGACGGCAGTCAACATAATGAACTTAAACGAACGAAGCTTTTTCTTACTTGTAAAAATAAAATAAATGGCCTTTCAGTGCTATTTATTCCCTATATAAATGATTATAAAAGGTATTTTCCCTCATGGTGGAGCTCGTTATTCCACCTATGCATACATAAATAAATATTGTAAGACATCTTTAGGTACAGTTAGGAAGTTCCTTTGCATATATAATATTAGTAAGTAAAAATAAGATATATAATATATAGGGATAAATGAATAAGATTTGTTATTTTACTCTTTTCACATTTTTCGGAGGGTAGTCTTATAATATACATAATACTGAGCTGAGATGAGTTGCGGAATAGAACTCTATTACTAATACATTAAATGAAATTAAAAATTTTAAGTACATTGTACACTTATTGTATATAAATATATGATGAAACATCATTTGACATGCAATTCACAGTGAATAAAAAACAGTTGATTATTTTATAAAATACATTGATATTTTACTTTGCCTTTTTAATGAAAAAGACAGGGTCGTTGAATTATTACTACTAGCATCTACATTATATTTAGTATAATTAAAATGGCAACTAATATTTCATCTTAATAATCACTACTTCTATTTCATATGTACTAGATCCAGCTAGACATTTAAGCATTTTACGAGTAGATAGCAAAGCAGTACGTACAGGGGAGTTTTATATAATTTCATTTACATAATATACTATAGATAGAAACACATAATGACGTGTATTTGCACAAGAATGTGTAGAATGTCAGATTTAATGTAGTCATAAAAATCATAAATGATTCAAAAGATTTCTAAAAATTGAAAAGTATGTTATGTTTTATATTATTTCAACAAACAGCAGCTTTTTTTTATTTCTGCTACGTTAATTGGGATTTTATTTGTTGCTTAAAGATCAAACTATTCAACAAAGTTATACTTTGAAAGTATACAAGTTAATATTAAATTATTCCTTAAATCCACATTCTATACATTTCAAATGTGATTGATCAATCACAAGCGTTCATACACTGTTGGCGCTCGTGAAGAGTGAGGGCAGCACCAAGCGCAAGCGCCAGCACTGTTTCCATACGGTCTAAAAATGAGCAGGCGTCAAAATGTTGTCGCACACACCCTGCCTAGCCTAGCTATTCTTATAAAACTCTTTACTTGCCTCCATTGTCGTTACCATAATATTATATACAAATCCTAGGAAATGTGTCATTGTAAATAAACCGTCTCGAGTTCTAGACTATAAGGTACAATAGAATTTTAACAAATTCCCTAGAGATAACAAGATTTATATACAGATACCCCAAAATATACCTAACGGCCTCGGTAACTTGAATAACTACAGAATATTCTAGGACATCAAGATTATTGAAATAGTGGAACTAAGTTTTATACCCTTTATTTATAAACGTTGAGACACTGGCAAAAAACATTTTCACAGCACACAAACGATTTTTTATTCGATTGTGGCGAAGCAAAAACGAAGTGTAATGTTTTTCATTATGAGCTTGGCACATGTAACTTATTAATGTATAAAACAGAAATACATCAAGGAAAGACAGTTCGGTCAGGGACTCAGGGGAAGAGAAGTTATGTCGAACTAAACTGCAAAATGTTTAGAGCCCCTGCACTGAAACCAGTATCTTATAATATTTTATACCTAAGGTGTTTTTTAATTAATATTCCTTTAGAAGTATTTTTTTAACTGTAAGACCTATGTTTACAAAACAAACTTAGATTATAAATTGTTGGAATAATATGTACTAACGAAGATGATTTCTTTACGAATGAAGGAGACTGTCCGTTGGTGCGGTCGGTGCTCAAACACTTTGAAGCGCAGGAACCTGTTAGGGAAACGAATAATAAATGCATGGTAGAACCAAAATCATACGAATTAAAACCATTATAATAAGCCAAGCAAAAATGAGGCAGGCATCATCTTGACCCGAAACGAAACACGACGTCAAACAGGACGTATTTAAGAGAAAGGGACTCAATCTCAATCCACAATGTGGCCAAAATATGTAGTGAAAACCCTATTTTTAAAATGTACACGGAGATTATGGGCAAACATTTTAAGTAAACAATGTAACTTTGTGTTAGAGAAATTACGGTTGAAACTTCAAACGCCCATAACACAAAATTGACTTTGTGTAGATTAAGTCCTTTCTGTTTAACTACGTCCAATTAAACCCGGACAAACTGCAGGCGAAAATTACGCAGAGCGCACCGACAGAGTTCGCGGCGGGCGACGTTGGAGACGGCGGCACCAACTGGATAGATTCCGTGAAAACTAGAAAGAACAAGCGCGAGATCGCGCGAGATGTACGGAATGGAGGGTAGCTGTTGCCCATGACTGGGACGAGGGTAGCTGTTGCCCATGACTGGGACGAGGGTAGCTGTTGCCCGTGACTGGGACAGAATGACTGAAAATATAAATAAACCAAACGCACCTTGGGATCCATCTTCGCCGAGCTTGACTTAGTAGCGTTCATCACAGATCCCGGCACTTTGCGCTCATTGGACCTGTTGTTCGTTGCATACTTTTTCCATTTGACACATTTGTGATATAAATCATCCAAACCATACACGGTAGACAGGACAAATAACCAGCCTGCAATATAAAAAGAAAATTACCTCAGATTATGTTTGATTGGATATAGGGCAATCTCGCCGTTATCCAAACATCTTAGTCAGGACTATTATGTTTCGATATCAGAGATGAAGATTTTTTAATCATTTCATTAAAGTCAAAGTCATGGATTATTTTAATTACTAAAAGGCAGTCCACGCCACGCACCACGTTTTGTCATGGATTTTATTCCCAAATCCGCTAGCTCCTTGAAATAATATTGTTCGCAAGAAAAAAAAATATAAGATAGCAGTTGACTACCTACCTTATTATAGCTGTGCCTACTCCTTCGGAGAAAAGCTACAGGCCTGACTTCATTTATAAAGCCTACCATACACTGAGAGGCCAATCTGAAGAGGCGAATCTGCGTCAGTTTGGCCTGACTGTGTTCAAACATAAAGCGACAAGTGCAAAAGATTTTGCAATCGTCGCTCGACACTGGTGTCCTCATTGTTCGGCTGTAAATATAAAATAGGAACTGCATTATTTTATATAGGAGTAATTAAAACAATGAGCAAGTAGGTGTGATTATTCAATTAACGTGACAGCCGGCAGATACACTTCCAATCAAGTCCACGCAAATCGATCGTCTGTTTATATATTCATCATTTAGAAGCCAACATTATACAGTGGCAGGGACATGGGTGTAAAAGGAGGATTTGTCAAACTCTTACTGGCTAAAACCCACCCGTGTTCCTTCAGTTGCCTGTGCCAGGGGATACGGTAACCTTTTCGGACTTGCAACACTGGCAGCCATCGGCCCTAGCGGACCCCGTCATTGTTGTAAATTTTTCGTCGGATATTAAAAATAATTAGCTTTTCCATACATTTTGACCGCGCAGGTATTGCACTTTTTAATGAAACAGTTGCTTTTTTTTTGTTAACCGACGAAGAGTTTTTACGCTAGGGGGGGTATCATCATGTGCTGCATTCATGATTACAGCATCGATGTCCCTGCCATCCCGTATATGTGGCGATTATATTGGTGGCATTGCAAGGAATGTTTTTGTTTAGCCAGGGCGTGTCAAAATCAGTAACTTCAGAAAAAAATAATACAATTTATTTCAGAGATTATTTAAATATAATTTAATATAATATTATAGCTATTTCATTAAAATATTATTTATTTAAAATGCAATTTCTTAAGAAACTTGCATTAAATAAAGAGGTAATAAATTTGATGCATTATCTTCCTACACTGCGGAATTGAGCAAAATAAGCGTGAGATACATTCAGAATACAAGTTTATGACATCATCCGAACTGAAATAACTTCGTCTATGCTCAGGCAATAAGGATGAAAATTTAAAAATATATAAAAATTAAATACGAGATACTCATCAACCTACCTTGATTGTTATTATTGTGAAGCTTGCCACTATTTTCAACTGTTATTTTCTGCGTTTCTATCTTGTCCTTTTATGTGTCCACATAATAAATCCTTACAAGTATTTCAATACCAGATGAAGCCTGAAAACAGAACTTTTATTTTACACTGTTTGATCATCTTGATAGGGGTTGAGGACAGACAACTAACGAACAATAAATAAACTGAATGGGACACACCGCTTCGGGGGAGGTCTCCTATAAATCCGCGTCAACAGGCTTGCAATGTGAATCTACGCTTCTGAAATCTTCGGAACGCCCATTGCAGCTTATGTAAAGTTTACACTGACGTCAGATGTCACCGATAGCAGTCAATAGGCGACTTCAGCACTACACATTTAGTCCATTTTAATATAAATAACTAGTGAGTGACGCACTTACTGAGTACAAAGAGAAGCAAACGCCGTACCCACTGCCTACATACATTTCGAGCCCAGACCACAGTCAAACGCCAACAGTGCAACTCATTTAAAAGTTAGTTACAAGAGAAATTATCTATCAATAATAGAATCTTATACATTCAAAGCATAATTAATGACTTAGTAGATAAGGGCTGAGACAATGAGAGAACAAGAAAAATACATCGATTGGGATGGCCCACCTGGTGTTAAATGGTTACCGCCACCTCAGAACATCTGCAATACTAGTGGCATCGCGGATGCATAAGTTGCGTTGGCAAACCAGCACAGACAGTTTGTTTGGACAGAGACGAAATGTCTCAAAGTGCTTGTAATCATATCCTGGCACCCAAACACTTTAAGTACTCTGAAGAGTTACTGAGGCAAAATATACAATTAAGTGCTTTGATTATAAAATAGAGACACTACTTGATATATTCTACTATTTACTTATTCGACTGAAGATGTCTATTGTGATATATCTAAGTTGATGATGTCGCCGAAAGTGGGTTCATCTTTTAGGAATGTTCCGGAACGTTCCATGACGGGAATTTCTTTGAGGGAGGGGGGCTCTTTCTCGTCTTTGTAAGGCTGTGGCTTGTTGGCGTGGGTGCTTCGCTGGCTCTTTGACATGTTGTTCTTGTGCGTCCCTGTCTCCACGAACGCTGACTCTTTATCTTGAGGTAGCTGTTTGCTAGAGTGCGGATGCGCACTTCGTTGACTTTTCGACATATTGTTCTTGGACGTCTCGGACTCCACAAGGGAAGATGATTCCTTCTCATCTTGGTGAGACGGATGTCTGCTGGGGTGGGATCTCTGGCTCCGCGACATATTGCTCTTACATGGCACTTCTGTCTCTTTCACTACCTGTAGTCAAGTAATTGGTTAAAGCTCAAAACACAAAAAGAGCTGGTGCACATCAAATCGGGAATATGGCAGGTCTATTAGCTAGTATGTATATGAACGACAACACGATCGCTGTTGGTCGCTTTAGTCTAGTCGCCAACAGCCGCGTGCGCGCTCATGCGCAACAACGCGCTGCGCTGTTGGAAATCGTAGCATAATCAGCCACCCCACTGCTTCCCACAGCTGGGATACAGGCCTCCCCTCGATGTGAGAGGGAGTGAGCCGTAAACCACTACGCGGGCCCAGTGCGAGTTGGACTTTAAAACAATTATTGTATTAAACAATTATTGCACTAATTTAAAATCTGCCATACTGCAGGCGCAAATACCGCGACGAGACAGTAAGTCAGGCTTGCGGTGGGCCACGAAGGAAATGACGGCACCAACTGGATAGATTCCATGAAAACGAGATCCATCGGGATCACGAGAGATGTAAGGAGTGGAGGGAAGCCATTGCCCAGGAGCAGTACAGAATTAGCTGGCGAGAAAATAAACCAAACCCACCTTGGGAACCATCTTCGCCGAGCTTGACTTTGTAGCGTTCATCAAAGATCCCGGCACTTTGCGCTCATTAGACCTGTTATTCGTTCCGTTCGTCCTGGGGGCAAGCCTGCTCCACTTTTGCTGGTCTCTTGAATTCCGATTTTCCAGCCCCTTGTATTTTGGTCCTTGGTTTAAATATACAGGTATCTTGGTCTTCATTTTATTTTCTGTTACCGAGACATGGACTGGTTCTACACTTTTATTGATTTTTATGGCTGTAAAAAGTTTTGGTACATTAATATTCCGTGGTATGCGTACCACAGAGACATTACTTTACGTGTGTCGAAAACACAATGGCAGCAAGAAGGATGTGTGCCCAGCGCCTACAGGGTCGACATAAATAACAGTAAAAATACACAATGTAATAGCTAAGTAGGTACATATGTCATATTATAAAAATCGAGAAGACACACTATCATGATGAAAGTAGTACTTACATTCGGCGGAGCCTTTGGTATGCTTCTGCTTGGTGTAAGTGGCATATCTGTTGCTGGTCTGTGACTCGCTGAGCGAGTCCGTACTGGGCTCGGCGGTGCGCGGCCGCGAGCTGGTGGCGAGGCTGTCCTGCGACACGCTACCCCCGCCCACCACCCCCCGCCGCCCCTTCTGCGTGCTCGATCTCAAGTTCCGCAAATGTACAGGGCTTGAGTTACGCGACGACTCACTCGAAGATTCAATCTTCGGCAAGTGTTTATTCACAACCGCCGTTTTCTTATCTTTGTGTATCGGTTCTAAATATCTCGCCGTGGTCTTTTCCGAGAGAGTTCGGGGCACACTCGATTTACTATTCACCAATTCCTGAGATTTCGTTTTCTTTGTTTTATTAAATTTAGCCCGTTCCTCTTGCGCTTTCGTTGTTCTAACTTTCGGTGTATGAGAAGAGAAAAACGGTTTTTTACAGTCACGAAGACAGTTGTTGCTCTTAAGAGTATCGACAGAACCGACCGGAAGCAAAGGTTTCGGTGTATAAGGAACAAATGAAGCGCGCACATGCGCTATATCTACACTGCGAACCGTTGATGTCGAAGGTTTGCTCTTGACTACTGCCCTGGTTTTTGGTCTTCTCTCTGGCTGATGTGTAGGAGAGGTGAGGGGCAAAGCATGCGCGCCATACTTAATACAACCGAGTTCACGTAACCTTTTCCGTAAATCGGACGGTAACTCTTTAAAAACTTGTGTAGTAACAACTCGAGGCGACGCTCGCACCAAAGCGCCCTCACATTGCATGCGCCAAGTGCTTGCGTGCGTGTACAGTAGGTTGCCGGGGCCAAAATTTTTGCGGATATCAGTGCCATTGCTGATCAAATCAGGTTTCGAGTAGTGACTGTTACGTATTTCTTTTACAAGCGCCGAGAGGTAACCATAAGCACAACACACCACTTCGGGAGGTGCCCATTCTATCGCAGCAGCGAGAAAATCGTCCAGGGCTTGCTTGGCGGCGTGAGGACTCTCACTAGGTAACGGAGGGATGGCTTTGTATACCGCAACCAACTTGGGAGCTGCGAAGTGCGCTGCTACATTTATAAGCCTCCGACACATGCGCGCCACGCCTTCGGACCACCTACTGTTTTGTAAGGACGCCGCTATAAAGAACAATCACTTCAGTTATAACATTAAACATCAAAATATATAAATAAAATACAATAGGTAACATCTCCCACTTTTAAGGTACTCAAAACTCATTTATTGCATTTCACGATGTATATGCTTAGGTGGTAAGTAAACATTTGTTGTAACAATCATGGACCTTGTCGGGCACAGCAATAGCAAAATTTGAACAAAGAGGACTTATGCTTAGGTTTGCAAATTATTATGATAAGTAATATGTACTCTATACATTAACAACTTACCAGCGATGCCGCACCCGTATACTGTTTCTACTACATTATCAATGGTTAGATTTATGGTATGATGCTGGTAGCACTTGTCTAAGAGATCCGTAGGCAACGTGGCAAATGCTTTAGTTGGCCAAACTTTAGAGAAGTGCTTTGTAATCCATTTGACACATTTGTGATATAAATCATCCAAACCGTACACGGCAGACAGTGGGAAACATTCTAAAACACCAACTATGCACACTTCACAGGGCTGCAATATTAAAATAAAATATAATATCAGATTACCTTCAATGATCAACGATATGGGTTTATGTCCATGTTACCCAAACATCATATGCGATTAGAATACAAGTGGCGATTTAGTAAAAAGCAAGCAGAAATATAAAATTTCATTGTAAAAAAATATTTTAAATAGTATACCTTATGGAAATGATGGCAATATTTAGCTTTAAGCGTAAACATGATGGCTTCCTTTAACCCTTCTAAGCCCAACATATCGGCGATCGTGGCCAATTCTACGATGCTCACAGAATCTGGGATAGTGGCGAGACCAGAGTAAATGTGACACAGTGCGAAATAAACCACATTGTATGAGAACCTTAAAAAACATTGTTTAGGTTAACATTGTTTCAACTTAGCAACACATATTAATTAATATACACCTACGAAAATCTTCAGCGTGCATATCATGAATGCGGCAAAAGGCACTGGTGAAAGGTATGTTTATGTATAGCTTCTGCCACGTTCATGTTTAGGTCTATAGCTAACAGTTTTCGGTCCACCTCTGAGAGTCACAAATAATGAATTAACTATTAATTAGTAAGCCCAGGCAGCATGGTGACTGTCAGCAATCCTAATTTAAACAGGAAGCCAAATCCAGATCCTGCAGTAGCAGGCCATTCTAATTATTTATATACTTACGGTGGAAGTACTATGACGTTGCCTAAGCTTTCCACCCAGCCGCCGCTCAAAATACCGGCAAAATACTGACACCTAAAACAGAAAGAAATGAATATCAGGGAAAGTATTTTAGATTATCCTAATTACAGAAAAACACCAAATGTTAGGTCGCTTCGCTTTGACAGTCGCGATAATGGGAGACAGTGCATTCGCGTTCGCTAGCGTATCTTTAATAATATTTCAATAAACAATAATACAATATGATTTCATAACAAATATTGCATCTTCTACAATAGTTAAATAACTTTTAACTACAAGGATATATTGGGGCATTTGGAACTAGAAAGATACATTATTCATTTTTCTTTTTATTTAAGCTAAGATTTCTAGAAAAAATGTACACATTCTAGCACATACCTACATTAGAAAACCAAATACTATACCTGGATGATAAAATACACTTATGTGCTTTAAACCGTTTCCCTGACACTTCTACAATGACATCAGGTGCTATTTCTTCCAGGAACATTCTTAGTAAATCTTGACCAAGACGTGAAGTACAGTTTTCTATTAAACTCGACGTCTGACTATCTGTTGTACTGTTTCCTACGGTAATATTTAGGGGTTAGTTTTTTTGCTGAATATTGTACCCGATCAATACATTTGAATTTGATACTAGTAAGTAATAGACGGCAGCAGAGGACCGATTACTGACTGACACTGATGAATGAGGGCTAAAAGTATAGATACTATTAATTACAGTATTTTATTTAAGTAAAATTTGTTGTAAATCTTACCAAATCCCGAGCGACAGTTGCTGCTCTGCATGCTGCTTATTTCAGACATATCCGACACTTGATCATCAGCATCCCCCAGAGTAATAGATGCTCCTAATCTCAAAGGAGAGCGTGTTCTGCTTGATAAAGAACCGGGCATGCTTCTACTGAATTCGTTTCTCAAATGGGGAAATAACCTATTCAAACTTAGCGCATTTTCTGAATGAAAGGATGTAATAACTTCAATTGATCTAGTGTTGGTAGAAAATGCTTGTTCACCCCAGTCAGGAATAGATCTTGTCATTCGAATATCAACTCTGTTTTCATCGATTGAGATCAACTTTTCCGTTTTTTGCACTGGCTTATCTAAATCTGACAGTTTTACGAAAAGATCTTTGGCTTCATCAGTTGAAGCTTCTTGTTCAGGAAGTTCTTTATTCGAGGACATTTTGTCTACACTTTTTTTCGCTCGCGACTGGTGTTTTGCTTTGGGTGTAAGATCTGCAAAAGAATCTTCTAAAATTTCTGGAATAGCTTCATGCTTCTCTGGGATTGCAATTATTTCTGAAATACTAATATTAGGATTGTTGCACAAAGATTCATATTTCTCAAAAATAGAAACGCTAGCATCATTTTCTTTCACAGTACGCTCGGTAGTATTTGCTGGAGTTTTAGAATTCCGCAGGGTTGACTTATTTTCAACACTTACAGAATTCTTTTTTGTATTCATGGATGAAGACAGTCTGGTAGGCATATCTTTTAACGTTGATTTGTCACCTAGATCTATATACATTGAAAATATATTCTTTTTTTCGTTTACCACCTCATCGGAAGCTTTAGAGTTCTCTATATTACTATCATCTGTTTTTGGAACACTAGACATATCAACCACCCAAGCTGAAGCAGAGCTTGTCCTTGGTTTTCCTTGACTGTGCTGCGTTGGTTGTGCTAAATAAGCGCCAGTTACAATAGGTGTGTTTTCCAGCTTAAATTTTGGTAATGGGCTACTTTCGTGAGTACTGCCTACTTGAGGGAAGTGATCCTCGACCGACACCCCTCCTGACAGAATAGGTGGAGAATTACTGCCTTTTCTTTGCTTCATTGTAAAACTGTCGGAATCTACAATGGTATTATTACTTTCACTGTCTTCTGACTCGTACTGTTTATAGGTTTTTAATGATAATATTGAATTATTTGGAGTGTTGGACATGAAAACAGCACTAACTCGAAGAGGTCTTTCTTTGTCAGACATATAGTTAGCACTGTCGTCGACTTCTGCACCTAGTTCTGCTGGCGTCGCATTTTCAAATGCATTAGTGCACAAGGAATCTTCTGTAATCGGAGTCATTTCAAAAATAGTAGGCGATAAATCTTTTTGTATCGAATCAGGGTCTTTTTTTTCTGTTTGTTCCAAGGAATCTTCATTGTCGTTACTTTCCGACCAATCTATTGGACTGTTGTCGGGTTTTATAGACGAACAGGGTACTGGTTGACTTGGTGCGGGTAAAATATCTAACTTAACATAAGAGGGAGCCGCGTTGTCAGTTGTTTGAAATTTGATCGTCTCTTCTTCATCAATTAGGCTAGAGGCATCTATGAAACAGGCCGTTGATTTGAAGGGAGCGTTTTGAACTAAACCGGTTGAGTCCAAACATTGCCGGCGCTCATTAAGTAAAAATTTTTCACAAATTGCTTTTTCTATTAATTTAGGTGGGTATACCGACTCCCAAGAACCCGTTTCTGAAGATAGGGAAGACGACTCTAATATTACAATTTCTTCGTTTTGCCTCTGTTTCTCTTCTTTAAGCGATTTGCCGCACAGTTCTGTAATGGTATTTTGGCCATTGCAATCTTTTTCAGAAGATGTACCACTCTGTTTTGATCTTTGTATGTGTTTTTTTTCTGCTAACGAACTAGGCATGGATATTGCAGAGATGCTTGCATCGTCAGCAATGAAATCGTGGAGCGTGCTTTCAGATAAAGACATATTTGTTAAAGTAACGTCTTTGTGACTATTGACGCTACCCAACATTGCTGTATCTTCCAAGCCAGAATCTGATAGGGTGTAAAGGTTTTCCATCCTGGACGTGACGTTTTCAACATTTACTTGATGTTGGAAACCAGACGAATGTACGCCCGGAGAACAAGCGTATGCGGCTGACAGATAATCTGAGGAAGAACTGGGTTCATCCGTAATTAAACTATCAGGCGAATATGGTGGATCCAACGATTTATCAGCGCCAAAATTAGGTTTGGTTATGTTCCTACTAGTATTACGTCCTGCTGTATCACTTAACGGTAATGTCTGATTAGCTTTAAAGTCGTTATCAGCGACTGTGTTTGGATTACTATCGTGTTTTGGAGAGATTTTATCTTTTAGACAAATGTTATTCAAAATATCACAACTACTGGAATGTTTGACTGTTTTGGAAGAATGACTAGAATTAAGGGATAGCGAAGTTGGCTTATTGAGTTGAAAATGTTTTACTTGACTGGTATCTTCTGCTTGACCTTTTATGATGGACTGAAATGCATTAGACAGTTCGTCCTGCTCGATAAGTTCCTTTTCAAGCAAATTTCCTTCAATGGGAACTAGTGCGTAATATTCTTTTGTTAACTCAATGCTTGGACTAGAATGAATTACTTTCTGGGCGTCATTATCTACGTATGGAGTAATGCACTTTGGCGTAGAAAAGACCTCAGGTTCTTCCCCTTCTTCCTTGGGTTTATTAGGCTTGGCTGGGATAGGTTTTGTAACACTTAAATTGCGTTGCAGATACTTAATTATTTCTTTTTCTTCATGTTGAATGTTGCATTCAGTATAGACATCACTGCAATAGAATATGAACATCATATAGGGAATCTTTACCAATAGCATGGTCTAAGATGTACTTCGTAAATAATGAAATGTTTCAAGTTTCTCAAAAAATATCTGGTAACAACTGACTTTTACTAAAAAATATTAGTATATTGTAGTAAATTCAATGTCATCAAGGCATTGAATTTAAAGGAATAGGTTTCGTATTACACCAATTTATTACATTACACTAAAAATGTATTTAATTTATTGCGGCGGCACTTTGGACGTCTCAATCTTCAATTGAAAGAAAAACAATAAATATATTCACTTAACTGCTGCAGGTTTCAGGGAAATTTCTTCAATCGCATTAATATTTTTGAGATTGTTTCTTTTCCATGGCGGATGTCTTAAATTAACTATTTTTGAACGCACAAATCAGCCTTACTGTGCTGATCAGTGTACATTCTTGTTTAATTTAGTTACTTAAAAAAATAAAATAACCTTTCTATACATGTAGCTAGCTAGCCTGTTATTACCACGATATTGTATTGTATCCAGAAGGTAAGAGAAGTGTAACAGAAACTATAAGCGTATTGTAGTCAAAAGAAAGCATTATTATAGCTAGATATAAAGCGCATAGTCTGAAATGTAAGGAACGACAGCAACAGTGGCAGTTCATGTGTTTAGAAATAGGTATTTTTTTAATAAGTGCTCAAGTAAATGTTTTGTATTTTTATGGACCACACATAGACAGGGTGTCTCACGATAGCACTAGGATTTTAGTAAAAAAATAAAAGGGACTGAATTTGAACCGGCGACAACAAATATGCTGAGATTTTATAATTGCTCCGGAGACCAAGAAATAATAATATTTTTTTTTTATGAATCCTTCCAAATTGTGTTGTAAATTTATAATACAAGTTGGAGTTTTTCTTCATTTGTTATGCTTGATTATGGCGACAGATTCCTATTTCCGTATGCAGTTTTATTCAATGATACTTCAAAATGACTTTCCATTCATTGCACGCACGCATGAAGTCTTATAATTATAACAAAGCATACACCTCGGTGCATAGCAGGCTCAACTTTGTTTACTTTGAGCTGAAAATTTCCGGCAGTGCAGGAATTATCGTCGAATACTTAATGTATAAATTGTTTTTTAAGTTTTCTCCCCACTGAAAAACAGCAATAAATGATCTAATCTGGTGGTCGCAGAGTCCGTGTTATCAAAGACAGATAATTACTTTATCAGTTTTTGAGGAAGTAATACATAAGTTCACATGTTGGAGCCATCGTCATGCTGAGAGTAATAATACCCTCTCAACCATGTTTCGATAGGAATCGAATTTAAAAGTAGGGGAGTAAGCTTTTAAGTCCGTTGTATGGTCGATCTAGAGACGACAATGTTCCAGACAAACAGTACATTCATTTTTGAACTTGCTGTGAGGCAACACCCTGTATGAAAAGAAAATGCTTTATGGCTGTCGTATTAGTGTGATTAATATAAATATTGATGAATTAAAACATGCAAAGCATACTTTGTGTAATCACTAACACTATTGAAATACAATCAATGCTATACAGGCTGATATTTATTTTGTTGAATTGGAAATTTAGGGTGAATCCGTATCTAAGAACAGTAGAGCTGAGTAGTCAGAAAAATCATGAGCTTGATATTGGTGCAAACTAAAACTCTATAATGTTTTGGTAAGCTCTTTTGAAAAAAAAAAACTATATTATTTTGCTGCAAAAAAAACCCCAAAAAATGCTGCTTTAATTTTGCTCATTTTATCAAAGTTTAGGGCTTCGCCCTAAATTCCCATTTCTAAAATTCGAATGTTCAACATTACTGTAGCCCACAAACTACCTAGAGAAAACTAGAATCATATAAATATACCAACTGATCATCATACCTTATGAAAGAATATATTTCATCAAAAGTATTGCGTTCAATGTTCACATGCAAAAATCTATGTAGTTGGTGATAAAATTTATCTGTGCGTGCTCTTAAAATGCAAGAATGAGTCAGGATCTTTAGTTTTCCACACACCACTTCAAGATCAGAAAAAATCGATTCGTCAAAAATTCTGTAACAAGTAAATGTAATGAAGCATGGTTAATATAGAAGCATCCCTACAAAGTATATTACATAGCCTCACCACAACCAGGTCATATTGACAGCACACAAAATGTACAAAATAAATGTTAAAACCACAATAGGTATAGATTCTGTATTAACGCAGTTTTTACAAGGACCCGAAACCAGTTGTTTATTAGTAATGAATATGTAACGAAAAAGCGTGTAATAATCCGGTCAAGAAATGAATTAGGCACCAGCTCCCGATCTTAATAGCCAATCCACAAATTTATAAAAGAAAAAAACAACCAGAATATCTAAATACCTACAAAAATTTAATCGTCAAGGTAAAAAGTCTGTCCTTTGGAATAATTTTCACAATAATTGGCGGGAAAAACGAGTTACTTAAAACACAAATAAATCGCTTTTGAATTTGTCTGTATGTTTTCACTTCTACCTGTAACAAACAGGTAGAAGTAAAAACATACAGACAAATTCACCGCATCACAGAACGGCTGGACAGATTTCAAATAAAAACTGAAGAATTATTCATCTCAATCGGCTGCGTAAGTCCCGAGATACAGATTGCCATTGCCGATTACACTCTATTGTGTGTGTGAGAAAAATGGATTAGCAGAATTATCTTTTTAGTAAAAGCGCTGCTAGATGGCGCCGTTACCCTAGGGTTTCCAAGTGTGTTCGACATAAAAATATGGTCATTTTCACCACTGTTTGACAGTAAGGTGTCAGAAAACAGCTGTGTGTGTGTTTGTACATTGCTGCCGCATGTGGCGGTCACCGCTCTTCTAGGAAACCGTAGCTTTACTGACTAGTAACATGGTAGTTTCACTTACCGGAAAATCTGAATTGGTTTGTTTGGTTATATTTTATAAAATATGCGCATTTCGGTTAGATAGGTACACTAAATGTAATATTGCTTTCGCAACATCTTACGCACCGATCGTACATTCGTGACAATATTCATTCCTACTCGCCATAGTCCTATGTCCCCCTGACCAATGTATAGAAAACTTTATATACTAGGTAATTGCCTACTTTTATTGCACTCTTTAAATTAGTCTATAAACCGAACTTACAATCATTAAGATAGCTAAGTAGGAATTTGGATTGGTTACTAAGACAGGGATAAGTTATGATAATCCGAGTTATGATGCATTCCAGGACGAGAAACAGGCAGGTTTATGCCTATGAAATAAGAAAAAAAAAACATTAAAAAGATAATACCAAGTAATCACTATCGATGTGCCTGGTGGGCAATAGGATCACCGTCTTCGTGTGTACTCTGTGAGATATAAATAAGAATAAAATGTAGGCAGGACTTTCTGAGTTTCTAAGATTTATGACGTAAACAAAGCTGGATGTTGCTAGAACTCCTCCAAGGATTCAGACATTTTAAAAGTAATAATAGCTACTTTTGCCTTTTTTTTAAATTTTAGGATGACAAATAGAATTGCTATGTATTGCATTGCATCGAAACTAACGCAGCGTTGACGCGGCGTTAGTGTCGAATTTGTGCAGGACATAGGTACGCTCAGTGCCTTTTCCTTTCTGCTCATATCAACAAACTGATAGATAACTGAGCATTCTATGTGCCAAATGTTGAAATTCTGTAACAACTAGTGGTAGTCAAGAGGTCCATGTTAGAAAAGTGGACATTTACAGGCTGAAAAGTGGAATTTCAACTAATGTCCGGATTTACCAAAACTAGGGATCTCCTAAATGAATGCCCAAATAAAAGGACAGCATGCTTATAATTAGGCATTTATTTAGGTGTCGCCATAATTGCCTTATTTCTATGCACTAATAATATAATGTACAGTAATCAAAGGGATGATTACCTCGCAACATCATCCTCCAGCTGCCTCTGGAGGTGGAGCTCGAGCTGCGACTCCTCGGTGCAGGCCGAAAACTGATCTGCCGGCCCCGGCTTATGGTTCAATTGAGTGACCGGCATCAAGCATCTCTTCTCTAAAAAATTTTTTTTTTAATTTGTCATAAGTTAACTTTTAAACAATATCAATGTTACCAATGCGGACATGAATCTTTCATCTGACCTTCTGTGCCATGGGTTCGTTCTTACATCACAACACAACACATTAGCTAATAAGGCTTTTTCTTTTTGATAGTATGTATACCCTGATTGACAACATTTCTCATGAGTAGCGGACATAATCAGAAATCTAAGTTTGTACATTACTTTAAATAATAATTAAAACCCTGAGTACAAGAACAAAAGAAAAAGCAACCAGTTTCAAATCTAAAAAACTTTCCCGGTGTGTCCAGTAATACTAATATCACATAAACTATGCAGTGTTTGAAAACCCTGCAGACCATGTATCACTATATCTTTATTATAATGCCAATCACAGCTTTAAAAGGAACCCTTAATTTTATTTCATTTAATATTCTGATCATGATTCCATTGTGTTTATTTAAATGTCATCAGCAACTGGCTCATACACTGTAGCATCAATTGGCATCTATTGCTAATTCAAATTCTAGTATTGTGATATTAACGCATTCAATATGTGTTTTTACCTGAATTTTGGCCTTGCCGTGCAGTGAATAGTAGATACTTTAGTTTAAGTTCCCTATGTTAACTATTTCATAGACAATGGTCTGGTTATGAACTTTCTTTTACTAGTAAGTAGCCTACTACGACATAGACAACTGGGTGGAAAGCAGCCTACCCACCCACTAAGCACGCCAGGACCTGCAGTGGTCTCATTATGGTTATTATCAGTAAATATTTCCAGATGACTTCCATATGTCAAAGCCAGAGTACTCGGAAACAATTGGCACAATATAGATGAAATTTAGAACGGTGTATTCTATACAATGGTATATCAATACACATAAAGTGGGGAAACACTGGATCGTAAAAAAAAAATTGTTTAAAATTACTTTGTTTAAGTTGGTTAGATATTAAGCAATTCTAAAGTTGAAAAATAATAGCTGGTATTAGCCATTTTGTTAAAAGTGTTATTTATGACCAATGAAAATTGTTTTGAATATACAGTGTTAGTCTTTATAATGTGCACATATCGAAATGAGGGAGGGAATCTATGCTTAGTGTTACAGACGGAAAACATATAAAATAAATATTTTTAAGAAAGGCTGTCTACCTGCTAAACAATAGTGTGTAGCCGTGTGCTGGGCCTTTCTTTAACAGTTGATAAGAAATTATGGAATTGAGTTAAAAACATGCAATATTTACCATTGTGTGGCTATTATGATGAAAAATAACTTAAAGCAATAAAATCGGTAGGTTATGGGGGTATCTTATTGAAAAACATTCCGATTATTGTAAAAATTTATGAAAAAAAAAACAGATTGTTGCTAAAAAAACAACCTGTTTATTTTCAACTGAGGCTAGTTATTTTTCCACAATTTTCATTTTATGAGCATGCCTAATTATTTCCAACCATTATGGAATTTGTTTCATTGTGATAGATCATTTAGTTTAAAGCAAACCTTTCTTTTTTAAATTCCAAATGATATACAAAAATATATTTTAATTTTCCGTCAATAAAATTAAGCATAGATTCACTCATTTTGATATGTCCACATTATAAAGACTGGCACTGTATGTTAGTTATTATAAGAGCAGCATTAAAAATATTGTCATCAGCAAATTAATACAGCACATAAATTGAAGGTTGGATGGCTAGCTATACAAAATACCAATGAAACAGACTCGAGATATCACGAAATAATCAAAATATTGGATCTAACATTACTAATTTCTTTCATTCAATATAAATCTAATTGGGTATGATTAAACTTTCATTTACAAAATATCATACTCATACACACTCGATTTAAACAGACAATTACAAGATATATTTTTTCGTAAAAGTAGGTTTTTTTATTATGATACAAGTTTGATGTATAGGTACTACTTAGATAAAGTAAAAAAAAATGGAAATATAATTCTAGAGATGACGTTATTTGTAGTAAAACAAGTAAAACCATCCTCCATACCATTTAATATCAACGATTTTAAGAACTAGGGTACTCAACAAGTCACATTCTCAACATCTTTATTTGTTGGAGTAAATACTTCCAAGACACGTAGACAAGGTTTTCCTTACAACATAATTTAAATAAGAAAAAGTGTTAGTAAGTAAACAATCGGCGTTTCATTAAAGGTCAATCGATTTCTTTACACACAGTACTGTTGGCATAGGCACCTATTACATCAACCTACCCTGTACATGCTCATGATACTACATGGAGGATCTCAAACTAGAACTAGCCCCATTATTTCCGACGTCAAATAGTTTGTGACAAAATTAAGCGACGGCAATACTAACCTTTTCTTAATCTCCAACTTGCTTGGTCAATCTTCTACAGTAATTCTATCACGAAGATGGATCACGAACAAAATTTCTGCTAGCAGCCGCTGCCGCTACTTGCAACGAATCACAACGAATCCTCGAAAACCGAAAAACAATCTATAAACTTTTTTTACAGTGTTGTCACTCTAATTTTGGGATTTTAGATGTCGATGATGATGTTTTAGCAGAAACTTTTACTCAAGTACATACTACTTCCATACTTTTACCCCAAAAAGGGAATAAAACACAATAAAGCATATTCTGGCGTGAAACCCCTAACCATACGATTTAACTTGTAACGTTTTGTCGAAGTACGGCAGGAGTGTGAAGACGGCATTACAGTCTGTTTTATTATTAGAGCCCACTCGCACCATAAATCATTAATTAAGCGTTTAGCGCTAAACTTACTGGCGGCCATTTGACGCTCAATCTGACTGACTTTGATTGATCTTTGATCACGGACTGAAGCAAGACTGAAGCGAAGCCTAGACGATCAGTTATGAACATCTTCAGTCAGAGTCCAAAATCCGGCTGGCGAACATGAATATTAATCAAATTAAGCATGTCTGTAATTGCTCCGCAACGTGTTTGTCTTATTACTGACGTCATCTACGGTTGCACCCGGCTTCATTTTTTCTTTTTTTGTTATACTTCTTGCAGTTTTATTAAAGCGTTTTATACTGGTTTGTGTAACCATTATTTCTGGGTTCTACAAAGCGGGATACGTTTCCAACATAAATGCAAATTCTTTTCGACTTATTGAACGGCAAAGCTGCCGATGGCGCGCCAGCGCGTCGAGCGGCGGCAGCGATGGGGTCGCAGGGCACACGCGCGCTTTCGTCGCTGTTCAAACACTATATTATATTGTAGTCTGTGCCACTGACTGACGCGTGACTGATGCGTGAGTGACAGCAAGCCATTACACGCTCAGTCATGACTATGTATCTGCATGATTGAAGACAAAAATTAAAACATCTAGATATCCGACGTCAGTCAGCCAATCACGTGTGAATTGTGATTGATCACGTAACACGCTCAGTCAAGCGTCTGTCCGGTGACAGTCAGTCACTTAGGGAGCGTTCCGAGTTGCGCTGTCATTGATTTGAGCGCGCTAACACCCGTACCGAATTAGCGTGAGCGCGATAATGATGTTGCGTGAATCGTCATATAATACGTCATGACATGCGACATCTTGCGATAACGCCGATCATGCCCTAAATTAATATCACCGTGAGCGCTGTCAAAAATCACAGTTGAGTGTTTTGTTTCGAGTTGCATCATATCTTTAAATTAAAGCGACATTTTCAAAATAGTGCTGTAAAAACCATGACGTAATAAGTAGAATACCTGAAATGAGTTTTAAACTCATGCACATTTGTCTAATTATTGTTGCATCTAGGTTATTTGTAATTCATGGTAATAATTATGACTGTAATTGTATTTTTATTAATTATATTTAACATAGCCATACATATACATACAATATGTAACAAAAACCCTGTTGTTCCTTTTAGGGACGTATACATTTACCTACAAGAACAACATTGATGAAATTATAATTTTAAAAAAATGAGCATTGGCCAGTCGGGAGGTCAATAACAAATAACTATTAAAATCGGCACATTAAAAAAAATGTTTAGAGTATCTGATTTTACAAGTACATCTTTGTTTCGCTAAATAGCCTAAAAATATATATATATATAAGAAAAATAGGTACTTAGGTAAGTGCCGGCGGTGTACCTACCGGCGGCGGCGCGGCACCGATCAAAGAGAGTGGGCGGGAACATTCTATTTTTTTCTGGTTTCGCGTCATCGCTTCATACATAATTGCAGAGGTAAGAAATCAGTTAAACATTATAAATATTTATTTGAATTATTTTTTTGAACAGTTTTTTATAAATGACTTGCTTTATTACGTAAGTATGTATACCGATTCTTAAAACGTAGGTAAAAGGAACAACAGGGTTTTTGTTACATATTGTATATATTGACATACATAGGTATACATATTGTACACCCATGGGTATGTTACAGTGATACAATAATGCTAAGTGTAAGACCTGTCTTTTCACCTGTGACAAACATTAAATAAATGAATATGAACATGGTATTTTTCTTCGGGGTAAATCTTTGCCGGGAGCATTTAATTAGGCTAATATAAGCACTTCGTCATCCGTCTCATCCCTGGACGAATCGTCGTTCTCAAACTCAAAATCTGAGTTATTAGAGTCGATAGAGTCAACCAACAAACTATACTTGCCAATGCGTTGAACTTCCATTTGCACAAGAATATCAAATCGGTCTTTTTTGTGCGTAGACAGAGATTTTGTGCAAAGTTTGAGGTTGACGTTAGGCGACCACACTGTGAGCGCGTTCACGAGCGTTCCGAATTGATGACAGTTCTTAGCTGTTATCGTATACAGAGAAACTAATCATGATATCTAATACGGAACGCAAAATATCGATGTGATCGCTGTGAGCGATCATGGTCTAATTCGGATTGCAGCCTTATTTTCCTTTTCCTAGCTCAATGGTCATACGTTAGTAAGATTGAACGTCTAATGGTCGCCTATTATAATTATCTAAAACTACATTTTAGTTTGGGTAGTAATTTTATTATTAGGTGTTGCTGAAACTATACAAATTAACAATATTATAAAATTAATAATTTATGAACGCATCGTAACCGTATGTTTTATTCCAAAGTTATTGATTTTCTTTCATTTGACGTTTCCAATCCAGTACGTACATAGATGTATGTGTGTTGTGTGTAGCTCTAGCTCTAGCTTACTTTTACAAGTTTACTTTGGCCTGCTCGTCCTGTTTTTAAAATTCAATATTTTTTATAACCGCTGAAAAACAAATTTCTCCATGTTCTAATTGATTATAATACTTAAAGCTGATAGACATTCATTGAACCGAGATACAAAATTATAATAAATAGATTTTCAGCATCTCATGCACCCTTGAAACTTGCATTGCGACCGAATGGCAAACGCACAGTTTTTTAAATATAAAAACCGGTTGGAACAATTCGTGCAGATGAATTCGATGTTTAAATTAAATTAACAACCAGAATAATAATCGTTTTTCAGTGTTTTTTTTCCGTCAACTCCTAGGTTCTTAGGGCGCGGTTATACATAATAAATCCTAATTCAGCACGCGATGTTAGCTATGTGAAATAGGGTGTACTAGCTGAATGTCTGTATTTTCCAAGATTCACTATCTAGCTGAAGTGGGAATTTGTGACTATGGACTCTTCATCTGATCACTGGGATCCAGGTATGTGGAATTGTAAAGATAGTATTGTTATGTAATGTACTGTACTGGTATTTACAGTATTAAACAATACCATATCTACATTATCAAATTCCTATGTCCAACTTCTGGGTCTGGGTCCGTTATGAAATCCATGTCACAATATGGATTGAATGGGACTAATCAAACAGTTGGTAATATTCCGGCTGGGTTTGTTTAACAACCTTCTGACACAATCAAGTTCAATATTTTCAGCAATCATAATTATTGCTATTGAATAGATCTCATTAAACTCCCACTTGTTGAATTAGTCATGCACTCTGGCCCTAATGAAAGCTAATGGTGTATCTAAGTAGGAAGGCTCAGCTGTAACACTCTTACATAACAACAAGCATATTGGTTTACGAAAAATGTACAGTATATTGGTTCCTGAAGGCCTATTCCCATAATTAAAAACATTCAAAATCAAGTCGCAATCTCATCTCAGTGTCAATCAAATTTTAAAAATGTAGGTATAGGTTAAACAAATTTACAGATTGAGACTGAGATTAGAATGCGAACATTCTTAAACATATAGGAATTGACCCACTTAAGTACTGTACTTGTAACTGTAGCACTTTATCTGGACCCAAATTACCTCTACAGCAATTTACTTGTTACCTATGTGGTAAGACTGCAGCTTTCCATGTTTTGTTTAAGTTTTGCTAAGACCAATAGCTTGGGTTACTAGAAAATGTGAAACTCTAAAAACTCAAAGCATTTATTTAAAAAAACCAATAACAGGCACTAATTCTCAAGGGGTTGGTCAATCAGAAAGATGAAGCTAGTTGCCCATTCTAAAGCATACTAGGTTCCCGTGGAGAAGAGCAGGCAAGAAACTCCATGCATACCCTTCAAAATATGGGTACAAAATATTGGTTAAATCATTCATGTTGCAATTATATGTGAGAATGGTGTAGAATGTTAAAAGGGTTGTTAAAGGAACTTAATGATCCAACACCAACATACATGCCACCATCGGCAAGTAAGCATATTAGCAAACACATTTGAGTGAGCATGTCATTCTCTCAGCCGCCAGAGCACATTCAAGTCAATGAAAGACTAACCCAGTAAATGATAGCCTTATAATAGGAATACAGTACTCACACATGTGCTATACTATTATACAATACTAAGAGATTGAATTGATACAATGCAAAGATAGTTTTTTTACAGACCTCAGTGAGATTTGCATGTTTAAACAAACAAAGTCTTCAGCTTTATTATAATATTAGTATCAATTTGAAACAGTACCCCAAGAAAGGCGATTCTACTTTAGCCAGCCTCAAGCCTGATTGAACTGTAACAAAAGGCTATGCCCACTAAATACATAAAGTGACCTCTTCTCAGGTTGCAGTTATTTCAATTACACCTTGGATTTAGTTCATATGGGCCAAATGATATTCTGAAATTTATATTCGGATATCATCAACTTTCATACAATTTGATAAAATACATAAATGATGTAATATTTGTTTCATAGCTCTCACTCGCCTCCTTGCATCATTGAAAGAAGTACAGTCAGATGGAGAAGATGTCGCATTTTTAACTGAACTGCTGCAATCAAAAGAGCTTCATGCCCTTGTTCAAGTACATAACAAAATAGTGGCCAAAGGTAAAGATGATAAGTTCTATCCTCTTCTATCCAATGCCATGCAAGTGACTATAGAAGTTTTTGAGCTACTCCATGGTGTGGTACCAGTTTCAAAAGAATATGGAGAGCTCCTTAGCTTATTGCAGAAACCACATTTTCAAGTAAGTATTTTTCTGTTTTGTAAATTATTAAGCAGAAATACAGTTTCCCAAACAATGCTAGATTATGAGTAAATGTGGAGAATTTGTGAACTACTATAAATTATTTTATATGTATATACAAGATAAAAATATATAAAATATACCTGACCCTGACTCGAGGTAAATCAAATCAAAACAGATCAAACAAACTCACTCCCCCATTCATATGAGCAAATCATATTCACTGAAGTTAAGATGACAGCTGTAAAGATCAATCCTATTCTTATTTAGATCACATTGAATGGTAGATATATCTCAATTTGATCCTCACTCTAAAAGACACTGTATAAAACCATGTTTATGTGGGTTTATATCAATATGATAAAAACAAGGGGAAACCTTTTATTAATTATAATTTAAGAAGGTTTTAATAGACTTTTAATTTTATTTATACAAATTAAGCTGTGTATTCCTCAGGCAATACTCTGCACTCATGATGCAGTCGCTCAAAAAGATTACTACCCACATCTCCCCGATATTCCACTGGAACTAGATGATGAAGAAGAAACAGTGAAAATTGTTCAATTAGTTAAAAGTGATGAGCCTTTGGTAAGAATTAGCATCGAATATTCTATAATTTTATAGCAGATTTTATGACAAACACCAGTAAATTCATTTAGAAATAGCAGCTAAATATGTTAAATGAACATCATGATATTCAGCAATAATAAAATAGTTTTAACTCAAATCTTATATAGGTGAAAGTGTTTGCTAATTTCATAGAAGTAAAGAATTTATTTTAATATAAGTACAGTGTGAAGCAGGTGCATGGATCATCTTTAAACAATGCAGTGTCAGTATGTCTTAAGCGTTATGTAATATTAGTGAATAAAATACCATAACATTGTTTAGGGTATATTGAAATTATTTTTTTATTAAAAGGGTGGAGCACAGAGTGCAGAGCCAATAGTGGTAAGTATTGATACATGTTAAGTACTTATGCTACTCATTTGAATGCTTCCAATATTATTTTCAACCCTTTCCACATAGTGTACGTATACGCATTCACCTATTTTTTTATTTGACTTTTTGATGTTCTGTATTTGTTCTTCATTTTCACCGCGTCTTCAAGTTCTAGAATGATTAGCTGCTATCTCTAGATGCCGATGCAATTTGTATTGTGTTGTCCAGTACGACACCATTTTCAATGTTTTGTTTGTTACACTATTCTTCACACAATACATCTTGCTTATTATTATTCTTGATTATCAACCTGACCTATATGTATTAGATGTTTTGCATAGTGTCTTGTTATTATAATTTATTTATATAACCTAGTACTTATATTGAATGTGAATCAAATCCTCCACTTTTCCAATAGGTTCATTTTAACAAAAAGTACCGATGTGTTTTTCCAAATTTAGAGTAAGCAACTATAATTTGGTAACATGAAGCTATCCAAATTTAGACTCATTCTGTACGATAGGGTGCAACCATTAAAACGGACGAAGAAACCGGGAAAATTGTGATAGCTCGCGTGATGCACGGCGGCGCCGCCGACAGATCGGGGTTGATCCACGCCGGGGACGAAGTTATCGAGGTCAACGGTATCAACGTGGAAAACAAGACACCTGCCGACGTGTTATCGATATTGGTATGTCCTATGTATTAATTGTAATATGCAGATTTATTCAGCCCCACAAAATGAAAGACGGCTAAAATAGTTTCTTCTGTTGTCACAGCAAAGTTCTGAGGGCACTATCACCTTCAAATTAGTGCCTTCTTTTGGCAAAGGAGGTTCACGGGAGAGTAAAGTAAGAGTTCGCGCTCTCTTCAATTACAACTCTTCAGAAGATCCCTACATACCGTGCAAAGAGGCGGGGCTGGACTTCAAGAAAGGAGACGTGCTGCACATAGTGTCCCAAGATGACGCATATTGGCAAGTTTTTAACCACTGATATTTGACCACCCATTATAAGCGGATTTTAACTGTTGCCTTTCTGTGTTTAGGTGGCAAGCTCGAAGAGAAGGCGACAGAGTTATGAGAGCAGGTTTGATACCCTCAAGAGCACTGCAAGAAGGTCGCATCATTCATGAAAGACAAACGGATCCACAAACCTTGGACGGTGCGTTTTAGTTCTTTAGAGAAAAAAAAATATTCTTGTCTTCTTTACAATTGCGAATGTTACAAAAGTGCAATTATACCTTTGAGTAAGAATTATATAACTTGTTGATTCATTAGTATGTTGTGTCATTTCATTGTCAGATCATGATCATTACCATTTACCCATTTTCATGCCCGGTGCAGACAAGCCGGCTCTTTGCAGTGTCTCCGTTACAAACTCGGACTGTGCTCCGACAACTCCATGCTCACCAACGCCGACGGCCACCGCACTGCTGCCCTGCAAGTCCACACCCAAAGTGAAAAAGATTATATATGATATTACAGAGAATGATGATTTTGATCGTGAAATGATACCAACGTACGAAGAAGTAGCGCGGCTATACCCCCGGCCGGGGATGGTCCGACCAATCGTGTTCGTCGGTGCGCCCGGAGTCGGCAGGAATGAATTGCGCAGAAGACTTATCGCCACTGATTCTGAGAAATATGTCACACCCGTACCATGTAAGTCCAAGTACCTAAGCTTCTTACTAAATAATAATGACTATTGCAGCTATGCTAACATTGCTAACCGCAAAAGATTTAAAAATTCACTAAGAGGTTTTCAAGCGAATTTGCGACTTAATGTTTTTTGCTATAAATGAGCAATCACAATGACTATTCTTCAAAACTTTTTTAGTTACGTCTCGACCTCAAAAACCGAGCGAGCAAAACGGTAAAGATTATATGTTTGTTGGTCGTGAAAAAATGGAGCAAGATATAGCTGATGGGAAATTTATTGAGCATGGCGAATATAAGGGGAACTTATACGGAACTTCGGCGGAGAGCGTCGAGACCATCGTAAATTCTGGTAAGTAGTTCTCGATTACGAAATGTCGAATGATAAAGGACGCCTTAAGAAAAACCGAACCCAATTCGTAACAAATTAGTAATAGTTTTTTTTTGTTTATACGAGTATCGCGACCTTTATAATTAGGACATCAAATATCGGTACATCGGATCCCGCAAATATCGAGGTCTCACTAGATCAAAAACATCGATCCTGCAAATCTCGAGATTACAAATAGCATGCGGGATTGGATGCCCTATTAATGTCAAGTCCATATCGTCTACCTAACTCTTTCTCATCTAATAACTAGGTTGGGGTCGGTTTCCAGTTTAGCCGGATGCAACTAAATTCCCGAATCTATTTATCAAGTTCATAATAATGTAGAAAATATTATTTGTTCTCAATTAAGACCGAAGTCACAAGATGCGTTGTTTTTGCGACACGAGTCGCGCGGCTGCGTCATCCTCTGCCTGGGCTTTTCCTACTATGTTGAAATCGGCTTCCAGTCTAATCGGATGCGTCGGCCTATCTGACCTCCACAACCCAGTCACACGATTGGGTAACACGATACCCCATGGCCAGACTGGTTGTCAGACTTTCGGGCCTCTGACTGGCTGTCAAACTTCTCGAATGACAGCCGGGACCGACTGCTTAACGTGTTTTCCAAAGCAAGGAAAGGTCTCCGTATGTAATAGATGGTCACTCATCCACGGATCGACCTTGCCAAGCGCTGCTTAACCTTGAAGGTTGCCCCGTACGGCTCTTATTATTTAGCTATGGTTTCGTCATTCTACATGATTATAAATCAGTGACACACGGTACGTCGTCGTGCAAAACCGCACCGCAGCGTCGACGCCCGAGCAGCACCACAGATAGTCGAATATCTAACATTAGATTCAAGCTAGGCGCCGCAGCTGTGGCGCCGTTGCAAAGTTACGACGACCGCCTGGCATCTAATGCGCGTAAATCATAGGCAACGCATCGTATGACCCGGCTCTTAGTATTAACAATTTCAACTAACGTTCTATCGCTTTTCAAAATTGAGTCAAATATGGCCAATTAGGGTAGGGCTAATTACAAGCCGACGATGTGTCACTGCGATACACTGCGATCGCAGTTTATCTCGCTACCTCGATGTCACCTCTATGTATGACCAATGCATGCTAATAAACACGCACGCATATGCCGAAGGATACCTCACTGCGATATCGCGGGCTGCTTGGGGGTTTGTCTCGATGCCTACGTGAAAACAAAATGTATTTACATCGCGGTCGACGGAGCATCGAAGTGATTTTGCTCGTGATTGGTCAAATCGGTTCGCCTCAGCTTATCGTATCTGTTTCACTTTCGAGCCACTTCCTCGTGGTGTGAATTGAATTATGGATAAGGAGGTGTTAATTGGTTTGATTTTGAATATTCCTGCTTTAGCGCACTAGCAAGTAGCCACCATTTTCAGCTCGCTGACATGAATTCATCGTCAATGTTACTATCAAGAGACAACATGTTCATCTGGAGTAAATGATAAATGTTTTTATTTCTGTAAGTCTAAGTAGGTTTGTACAAACACTTTTTACCCGTCAATCATATTTTTCAAACTAGATGAAGTCGGCGTTTCCTATCTGACTACTATGAGAAGAAAGGCCGAAACAAACTCAAGGTCACAGTCTCTTTTAAAGTCCAGATTGGTTTCTGAAATGGTGTTTTGAGGAAAGAACCACACTGATTGAGTGGACCTTTCCAGTCAGTCACGCATTTGTCAGTAA
The DNA here is from genome assembly GCA_937001585.2 of Brachylomia viminalis. Classification (NCBI taxonomy): domain Eukaryota; kingdom Metazoa; phylum Arthropoda; class Insecta; order Lepidoptera; family Noctuidae; genus Brachylomia; species Brachylomia viminalis. The sequence continues at coordinate 15,154,467 of OW443293.2, read as the reverse complement.
CTATGCAGCTCAACTCAGAAACTTAACCTTAACTTAAAGAGCTTAACGATTCGACGAACATTACCAAAAAAAGGACATTTGGGTGGGCTGCATGAACTACTCAAACTGCCAGAGCACGATTAAAACTGAAACAATTACCCGAGCAGGTAGAGTACAGCACAAACACACCACTGAGCAACTGAGCTCTCTGGTGCGACCGAACCGACGTGATCGCACCGCCATCCATCTAGAAATAGCGAGTATCGACATCGAGGTATCGAAATAGCGACCGCGATCGCGTGCATCTTCGGCATGTAATTACCATTAGATACAGAGAAAAAAATTGCCGTAGATTTATGTATGTTAAGTACTGATTGTGACAGATTAAAGCGTAAGTTTCCGCTAAGTTTCGTTTCTGCATCTTATTATATTGTATTGTATGTGAGTATGACATTATGAAATGAATACGATAACATTTTTAGGTCGCGTGTGCGTGCTAAGTCCCCACTGGCAGGCGCTGAAGATGCTCCGCACACCACGGCTGCGCCCCTACATCGTGCTCATCAGACCACCTACGCAGGAGCGACTGGTCGAGACTCGTACGGCAGCCAACGCTCGCTCCACCTTCGACAAAGAATGCTCCCGAGCTTTCACGGTTAGTTGTTTTTATTTTATTTCATCAAGCTGCCTAAAATTACAAAATTTCCCATCTAATGGGTGGCTAGATGCGTTAATTTTATCCAATTTTTGTTATCTTCTTCTGTGCTTCGCTCTTGACAGAGCGGTCGTGGTCACGATGAATTGTGTCCAATAGCAGTTGTAGTTGTAGAGCTCGCCTCACGATCCCTCTCCATCTGGTTCTGTTATGACAGCCTGGCGCATTAATTAACGGGGCGTACAACCGCGCGGGCATCATTGGTGACCTCCCGCGTGGCCTATTGCCCTCTACTCTGCCCTGCACCACTCTATGGAGTCATTAATCCGTGTCGAGACATGACCAAAGAACTTCAGTATTCGAGACTACTATTGCTATTAGACGCTGTTTGATGCCGAGTACTTGGAGTATGGAGACGTTTGTGCGGAATTCTATCCATAGATCCCAAGCATTTTCCTCCAGCACCACATTTGTAGAGCATCTACTTTTTCTTTTACAGTTCTCGTAGTATCCACGTCTCAGCTGCATACAGAAATATGGGGAATACGAGCGTACGGACAAGCCTGACCTTAGTGGCCTTAATGATATTGCGATTCCTCCAGATTTTTTTTAGTTTGTTCATTGTCCCCTCTAGTCATAGCCATACGTCGTTTCACTCTGTGTGACGTCGGGCGAATTGTTGTTGCTTCGCTCTACAATCGTCATCTTGGTTTTACTCCGATTAATCCTCTAACCAAACGTAAGACTCACGCGTTCCATCACAAGGGGTAGTTCCTCCAATCAGTCAGCATTAGTCGCAAACAAGGTTGTGTCATCAGGGTAGCGTAGGTTTGCAATGTTCGCTATTTAGTAGCCACCAATCGCAACACCATCAGTCGAGTCGTCGTGGGTGATTCTCATAATGAGCTGTGTGTAGGTGTTGCATAGGTGTGGTGATACTATACATCCCTGGCGGACACCTGCACTGGGATGGAAGCTTTCCGGAATGTGGTCATCTGTTCGTACTAATGCTGTTCCTCCCTCGTAGAGTTTTGTAAGAAGTTGCACAAGGTGTTTCGGTGTGCGCATTTCCAATAGCGTCATCCACAAGGTTGGCCATTTCACAGAGTCAAATGCTTTTGAGAAATCGACAAAGCTTAAAGGTCGGCTTCTTGAATTTTCGAGACTTCTCGATAATGTGACGAATAATGAGAATCTATTCCCGGGTTTTCCTTCCCCTCACAAAACCAGCTTGTTGTTGCGCAGTCTCTCGCGACAGGTGTGCTTTCAATCGCTCGTTGAGAATGTGTCAATGTGTAGCAATATTTTGCTTGCTTGGTTGATCAGAGCTATAAGGCGGTAGTTGCTACACTTTTTGGTGGACCCCTTTTTGGGAAGAGTGAGAGGTCATTCCGACGGCTATTCTCCTGCCAGCCATATCTTATTGCAGATGGTGTGCAAGATGTGAACGCCGCGAATACTCTTGATTGGGATAGCATCAGAGCTCGTAGCGTTTTTATTATTTAAGTGCTTAATGGCAGCTCTGATCTCTGATTCAAGAATGTCTGGTTCCAGTTTATCACTCTCTGGTTCTATGGATGCAAAGGTTAGCAACTGCGGATCTCCAAACACTGACTGTCAGTAACAACTTCCAAGCTTCCGATATTTGCTCCAGTTTGCTGACCACTTGACCATAACCGTCTTCCGTCTTCAATGGTTTTCTCAGTATCAGCCCGGATAACACAAATCATTAGGAATGTCGACGTACTATCTCGCCATGCAAAACAGTCAAAATGGCAATCGTCAAAATCCTTGGCGGGAGAATATTTTATTAACTAACAAGCAAAGTTTGGTGAACTAAGCCCCTAGCGCGATAGTTTTATTATGATTATACCTATCTATATAAAACCAAAGTCTGTAAATGCGATATCTGCCTTTGTGATGTTACTGGAAGCTAAAAATTATGATCATGGATTGGTGATCTTTCATCATGATTCCACGATTTCAGTGGGGATATTTTGCCCCTCACTTCTGTGCCCAGTTTCCTTAAGTAGTCATTAATTTTCAGGAAGAAGAGTTCTCAGACATCGTGCGGTCGTCCAATCGCATCAACTTCTTGTACGGATACATGTTTGATGAGGAAATTGTGAATGATGACCTGGCGAGCGCGCTGTCGCAGCTTCTGAAGGTGGCATGGCGAGTCCAGTCCGAGCCCCTGTGGGTGCCGGCTTCTTGGGTCCAGTAAGATAAATATCTCCAGTCCTAGTCCAACTCGTTTGTTTGAAGAATTTGTAAAACCGCGCTGCAGATGTTCACACCTAGAATAATTTTAGCACCTATGTACGAGGAGCAGATTTATTTTGAAACCCTTAAAATGTACCTATTATACCTGAATTGTGGAGAGCATTGAAATAGGATATGTTTAATATAATTATGATATAATGTTTAATTTAATTTTGTTCGAAGCATTAAGAGTGGTTCCTTATTAAAGATGAAAAGCCTTAAATATATTTTTGCTTAATAGAATATTATATTATCACGAACAGGGCTTCGCAAAAATAGATTAAGATATTTTATTATTGTGATTTTTTAGAAAAAGATGTTAAATGCATATCGTAGGGTTGATTTGAGCATCAATATATTACTCGGCGACTGTTCATGTTTGCGTGCTTCTGTTGCATATTATCAACCGCTGTCATGTAAGATAGAATGCTGGAGATAATCATAATGTAATAAATTATTTACTTTGTCTTAGTCGAGTAAAAATAATCGAATGAACCTGCATCCGAAACTGCCTTATTACTGTGAACATAGGTACCTCTGAGGAATGATTCAATGGTCATTCAACACCAATTAAAATTAATCAAATCTTTATTATGTTATTAAAGTTAAGCTTATACCCTCTGTGATTACACAGTTGCAGTGATTGGTCGCTTCAACAAAAAAAAAGAAACACGCTCCTAACACTCCCGCGATAGTAGCCAAGTATGATAAACATAATATATCCGATTGTGGATAAAAAAAATGCGCCAAGGACTTGCTCCCTAATTGCGTAACACAATCTGAATAATTTTGAAGGATATTGCTAATCTATTGCTTCATATAATGTTCGAAAAATTTGTCTGCTCAACAATGTAAATAACGCAATGAATGTTGTTGAACTGTCAAAATGAAAGCCATTGCTACTGTTAGTGTGTTAATGCAATTACCCCGCTGTTTGTGATTTGATCACATTTATCCATTATTCAAATCGATATATCTACAACAATAATTACATCTGTTCAAACGACGGTGTCCACTTCAACGAATACCCTTAGAGAACGGCAAATAGTCTTATTAGTTTAATAATATATTATTTGTGAAAAATATAAAGGAAACATCTATAGTTAAAATAAGTATTATTATTTTATATTAATATAAAGTTGTGCGGCGTTTGAAGTTATTTGTTGAATAATTTAATAAAGTTACTAAACTAGTCTAAAATGATGTAAGCACGCGATTCCGGGCGCTGACGCATGGCGGCGTCGTGTGAAGCGGCGCAAGCGACTGCACTTCCACTTGACCTCATGCCTCTGCGCAAATGATGATTACAAAGCACTGATGGCATGCACCGTTCGCATCGCGTTACTCACCCTAATTCTTAATAATGTTACTAATGTATTAGATTCTTATTTCTATAAAGTTTACTCCTAAAGGTAGATTAATTCTAAAAATAGCGATGATAAGTAAGTAATTATAAAGTGTTTACCCACTATAGATAATAATTAGTTAAATTCATTCCCAAACGAAGTTTGCGCGACTAAGACAATGGTATAATGTATCGCACGAATAGGAGTAGATTCGTGTCCTATTGTAGATATTGTGTAAAATAGATATTGACTTTGCTATGTGGAAGTCCTTAGGCATTGAGAAAATACAGGCAGTCCTAGTTTAGCGGTAGTCCCCATCACCGTATTTAGGATGTTGTGTCCAGTTAAAAAAATCTTCCTTTCACCTCGTTTAAGCGTAAACGCCTGTAAATGGCATAGCTTTAAATGGTGTATGAGTGAGCCAATGAAATAATGAAAAACAAGAGTATAACACTGTTTAGTTCATGGTTCATGTATGCAGAGTTAATCCCATCGGCTCTAAAAATACATTTAATGTAATCTAACACAGACTGCCTGTATTTCATTACGGATTGTACGAATACATTCTAAAATAAAGTTAAATACCTAGTTCCTTAAGATAGCAATAAAGTTTTACTAGATATTATTTAGAGACAATATATACAAGTATCACTTAGAATTTATTTATCTGTAATCCTCCCGATGGCCATGAAAAGTAAAGGAAAATCCATAACAATTGGAAAAAAAACATCTTACTTTTATGTTTTGTGGTGAGTTTCAATTCATCTTGTTACCAGAGTTAAATTAATCTGCGGTACGTCTCACGAATATTTTGGTCAACAGGTTCGCACGTATTAAAAATATCTTTACTAGATAAATTACAATATCAAATCATTTTAATTGTGACTGCACCTGTTCATAATTATTATGTCCATGAGTGATGTAAAATGGAAGATATAATTTTAAACTGTACTGTCTTTACTATGACGGATATACCAATATCTTTCGCTAGTCGATTACGGTGTTATAACATACGTTTGATTACTTACAAGGGAGTTTTACAGCAAACAACATGCAATATTGCACAAGAAGTTCAAAATGTCGGCTTAGGCGAGGTTGTATGTGAGGTACTTTTGAAAAAAAAACAAAAACTATTTTTTTTTCGGGGTTCTTTACTGTTTCTACTTGCTTTTGTTTATACTTAAACTAGTTTTGGTCTGTACGGCAAAAATTCAGTGTCGAATATTTCTAAGGAGGAGACATTGTCTCCTGTTTTACAGTGAATAACTAACACATGATACAAGATTAACTATAAAATTATGTCAATAAAGATTTAAAATATTATTGTTATTAAAACGGTGAATGATAACCAGTGATCGGATAATCGGGCGCTTATATACCTAAACTTCTTCCCACGAAAGAATAAAATGGATATTCCTTTCTGAATAAATAAGTAATCCTGGGTTCCCGGGATTGAACCATTTCGTAAAAATAACTATAACAAGCTTGATGAAATTATAGCAGTGGTTATTTAGTATCTTTATTTTATTCAAAACAAAGGGAATATCAATAAATATTATGGGCACAATGTGGTCAAGTAGTGGAAATTGATTTATCTATCTAACACATTACAATAGTGATCGAATCGACTAATTTATTGTATTTTATTAGAACAGAAGACTAAAAAATATTAATATTTTTTATACTTTTTTTCACAACGAGTTCTAACTATATTTTGTAAGCAGGTAACATTTTTAGCAATCTCAGGAATTTCAAACGATTCTGAGATCCGGGATTCTGAAAGGCATGTCCGTATTATTATTTCGTGGGAATAAATGTGAAGTTCAGGTATATTAGCGCCCGATTATCCGATCACTGATGATAACTTTCCTCGACCTTCAAAATCTATTTCTCCACCAAATATCTATCGTTTAATTTCAATGAAAGCTAATCTAATTCTTTATCTTTGTCACTACTTACTATATTAGAATCTGGATCACCTCGCCTTAAGTGCAGATATACATTTAAAAAAAAACGCAAAAGTAGTTATGACTGATATTATCCAATAGGAGGCCTTAATGAATTTCATACTTATTATTAGTTAAAAAACACAGCTTTGTTAATTCCGCACTTCTTTAGAAATAATGTACATTGTATAGGTTGTAATTGTTATTGTCTTTGCTAAAATTGTAACATACATATTTAATTGTCTTAGATATCTCAGGTATAGGGCTCGTTATCATAAGTAATAATATGCATCAAATATAATAAATGTAATGAAGTAATGCGTGATAGTAATGTGTGTGCTTATGTTGTCTTTCTCCCATTAGTAGCCATTTTTTTTGTTTATTATAGTTAATTTGAATATTAAATTGAAAGCCAATTACTGTTAGATACCATTGTGACCTGAGTAGTTGATAATTTGTTGTTAATAAATTACTGTACCTTCTTATAGCAATTCATTGTCCTAGTCAAAGCTATTCACAAGGGACCCACCATGGCAATCTATTTCATTGTATTGATTAATAGTGCTAGTGGATATAGACTGAAAGATTCTTATGTTATATAGCTACTACATAATAATAAGTTTCAAAAAGATCTCTTGTCATTATCTAATAAGCGTTAACTACATTATTCTAGAATCGTATCAATCCTTTAGCTACCTTATTTACATCCGGTTTCTGAAAAACGTAAAAAATATGTTAACAGGCTGTCAAACGTATGCCTATGGCTGGTAGATTTGAGTGAATGTTGTTATTAAGTCATCCATTCACAGAAGACATGAGTTTCGCAGCCTGTTAGCTAATTTTAGTGATGATTGTTGTAGCTTTTTGGAAACCGATTGTTATTGATGTATTACTAAGCAATTTTAATTGTACCTATAGGTAACGTTAAATGACATACTTATTGTTATGCTTATTACCAAATTTCTCGATTTAAAAGATTAATATATATATATCTAAAACAAAATTTGGGATTATAATAAATTGCTATACAGGGTCAAATTAAATTAGCTAGTGAAACTCAGCAGACGTGATGGGTATCGATATCTAAACACGATAAAATAAAAATGATTTGAGTCGTGTTTTGTGGTCAACGACCGCTGGTAGTGATGTTACTTGAAGTATGAGTTGAAAAAATATTTTTTCTCTTATTTTATCGTGTTTAGTTATCAACACCCATCACGTCTGGGGTGCTTACACAAAAAAAAATTACTATTTTTAAACTGATATTTCAATTGACTAAACTAGGTGCGATTGATGACCCCACAAAAAATTATCAAATTTATTTAGTTTTTGTTTTATCATGTTTAGATATCGATACGTATCACGTCTGCGGAGTTTCGTTAGCTAATTTAATTTGACCCTGTACAATACCCCAATGAAAGACATTAGTCAAAAGTCTGAATATACATATTGGGACTTGCCCAATGTAAATAATTATTATATTACGGTTAAATGTATGTTTTATTTCAAAATAATATGTATGTTTAGTGATCGTTTATCCTTCGTGCTTTTAAAGCATACAAATGTAAGAATATTTATTATTGACAATCAAATTAGCTCATTATTGTACATGTATCACCGTTTTTGCATGATCAGCCAGTTATAGGATTAATCACTCTTAAATACCAAATAACATTTGAAAGATATCCACTCTCTTAGTATGGTTTGTTGACGCTGGATCACTGGAGCTTTTGCAAAAAGGCTGATGAAAGCGCTGGTCAATAGAAACGGTAGTACCTATATACATTGAGCTCAAGGGAGCACGGGACCGCGGTTGAAGCGTTGGGCTTGGAGAGGATTGCCGATTTCTTCATTCGACTTCCAGCAAATTGTTTATCAGGCCTTTATTTTATTTATTCGGGAAAACAAAGAATTACAAAAAGATAGTATACAGAAATGACACAAATGTGAAATCAACCACGTTCACCACAGATACACAATGAGACAATTTGGTAAATTTTAAGACTAGCGTTGTAAACAATAAAAAAGAGGAATATTTATAGTAAAGTATCAACAAAACAAAGCTGTCAATAGTGCCGCATAAGCCGCGTTTTTATGAAGCCGCAGTCCCGCGCCCTCGCGTGCTTTATTTGGTCTCTTAGTCATTATAACATCAATATTATATTCCTTGCAAGGTTATTATATACCTCACTTATTCTATTATCGGCCGACATTACAAATACAATAAAATCTGGGCCTAATACACGAGAATTTAAATAGCATTAAAAATAAAAAATAGTTACAATTTTAATTGATAGTGCATACCCAAATAACTCGTTTTACGTGCATAGATTGGGCGCAACTAGGCCCCGAATGTTTGAGTCGCGCGTAGTTACTTTACGCAATTGAAACGTACTTAAGGACGGAATGTATTAGCTCTCTGTGTTCTCAGTATAAATCAGTCTGCTATGAGATTTTCAGGGATTATTTTAGTAGTTGGTTCGATTTATTGTCAGCTGCCTGGCCCTCGTCTCCTATGTCCTCCTCAAGCGGCGTAGTGCTCACACACTAGCATAAATACATATAATATATAGTGTGTTACATACTAGCTACTGCCCGCGACATCGTCCGCTTGAAAATTCTTGTTCCCTCGACCCACCCCCCCGTCGCATCGCATCGCCTGACCGCGCTATTTCTTCGTTTTCGCTTAGCGTTCTTTCTGGCGTTTTTCTATTAGCTCGGCTCCTAAGGGTCCTAGCGTGTTGTTAAATATATCCTATAGCCTTCCTCAAGAGTTGGGCTATGAAATGCTAAAATAATTTTTCTAATGTATCTGGTAGTTGCAGAGACTAGCGCGATCAAACAAACAAAAAAAAAATCTTCAGGTTTATTATTAGTATTAGTATAATTATTACGTAATTATATGCTTTGCCAATGAATCGAATTCTTATTCAGTGTTCATAACTTGAAGCATTGACAATAAATGTTACAAAATCAAGAGGCTCGCTCTCCTGCCGAGTGGTTAGGTACTTATCAAATTTTATATATTTCACAAGTGAAAATCACAATAAGTCAAAATCGTCAGACACAAGCAATTGTAATAAGTATCTAGAAAATTTATATTGTTATATTTAAATTCGTTACAAAAGAACTTAAGTAAATACTTGGAGAAAGAAAATTCGTAAATATTATGTGAGCAGAAATAGCTAGCAATAGTTATTTAGCAATACTAGTTTATAGGAACTAGTCGCGTGGAATTATTGTGTTGTGTTGGTCCATGTATTACTTAGTTATAATATATTATTATACATTTTAATGAATTAATTGCTGGTAGTAGTGTTATGAGAAGTTTAAATTACGACCTATTTGGGTACTTAAAGAAAACCCTTCATATAATATGTGTTCACAAAATCTAGATAATATGTACTACGTCTAAATAATAACGTGATATCTAAATGTTGTCAAAAATAATTTATTTTCACACTACGAATCCTTCAATTGTATTTAGGAACGTGCCATTTAGTTGTATAATTTTTATCATTGATTACTTTTGTACAATGCACCCTCCGATTAGCAAGAAATATCTCGCCAAGTTCTAGTTTTTTACTTTTTGTAATCCAGCATCATCTCATCTGTAGGTATACCCGACTTCATAAAGAAGGAAGTTCTCATTTCGTCTGTATATATTTATTTCATATTCAGTCTGTAACTGTAGTAAAGATCATGACATGTATAGGGTGTAACCAAAGAAATATCTTAAATAAATGATAATAAAATTACGCAGTTTTTTTTTTAAAGCTCAAAATGCCATGTTGTTTTAATTATGAAATGGAATACCGAATAACCTATCCTTTGAAATGATAGTTAATTATGTACCGACGTCCTTCCGAGTGATACGTCTGACTGATATCATATAAAATAATTTATGCAAAAAAACGCGGTAACTAGGTTCCTACTTCCTACCGATGGTCTTTTAAATCACCACGACTCGGCATTTAACTGACTTCCATCAGTTCTATAACTAGGTAACATACAACCATGAAATTGGTATGTACAGACGCCAGCAGGTCAAGCTACCCGAAACTGTCAAATTTTCCCAATCAACCTTGAACCTTAATGCTTTAGCGATAAAGTTGAAAATCTATTAAAGAAATTTGACAGATTGTAGTAGCTTGATGTGCTGGCGTCTGTACTAAAATCAAAGTGTGCAATAGAACAAGAACACATGCAACGCTACAAGATTATTATGGCGCGTGGTCAAAACCGGAACTAACGACGCCATCTTGTTTGGTCACAAAAATTTCTGTGACACAATTTCACAAATGTTTACCTAAAACGACCCTGGTCAATGTTATTCAGGCCCAAAATATCCTTGTAACAGCTCTAGCAACTGTTACCAGCCAGAATTCTAAACGGAATTTGATACCACATTATGGAAATAAAATAATAATATTGCAAGAACCACGACTCGAAGTGAATTAACTTGATCACTGAATCGAAGAGATGGCGCTAGTAGACGGAATTCGCATTCATTAGCCCCTTAGAGCATTAATGCTCTAAGATTAGCCCAGTGTTCGCTATAGGACTAGGTACAGTCACAAATACTAATACCTAAATATGCCTACACTTAGCAACTTGGAAAAGTGATTTTCTCGTACTGTATATTATTGTATTTTATATTTATGTTGTTACGAACAGCATTTTGGAAATTTGAGATAAGACCTATTTCATATTATCTGTAATGAAATAGATAGGACTCTCAAAGTTGCAATCATTATTCCACGAGACAATCGCCATTGAATTTTGAAGTGCCTGCTATACACTCATTTGTGATCGTGACTGTACCTACTATATTAGATTGCCTTACCATTATAGTTTTCGATACCTATTCTCTGAAACAAACAAGACGACTTGGAGGTGAATGGGTCTCTAGTTTGTTTAAAAAGTTTTGTTTTGTCCCCTTTCCTCATCCGGGAAGTACCTATTATCACCATACCTATTTATGCCGCCGGGCAGCCTTGCTGTGTCCTAACTTAAAGAGTATGGGTACTGCCGTCGTAATTAGGTACAGGCACGTGACAAAATGATCACTCATGGATCTTTGACAGTCGTTACGGTTCATCAGAAGCCCGCAAGTATGACAACCAGTCTTACTAAGGGCTATCGTATTACCCGCAGTAACTGGGTTGTGAACACGGAGCAAATACAAAGAGGAGATGTTGTAATAAGGTTTCTGTATGAAACAACGGGTGACACTTTACGGGGTGAGGGGTGATCAAATCCCGCCCACTTCTTTATTTTACATCTACTGGTCAATAGCAAAACTATTCGCTCGTCCTGTTGATTTTACTTTGTAGTTATGTAACTATCTCACACTAGATGTCACTACATGCAGAATGAAGAACTATTTTAATAAATTACGCATAAAATTACTGACAAATGAAATGTGATGCCATCCATAGCATCAGAACGTCTATCCGAGTAGTTTTTACAAGATAAAACACCACACTTCATTCTTTTTGTCTTCTAGCGCAAATATGCTGTAAAAACGGAACGTTTACAGAGCTGTGCACAGGACGAACGCCAACAATACACTGACTAAGGCCACGCCTACATGATGACGTCAGGACCTAGTTGAGAATCACAGTGCACAGTTGCTTAGGCCGTCTCCTCTTTGTATTTGCTCCGTGGTTGTGAAGGACAGATAGGAAGTCGCTACATATAAAATACTGGTATTCAGCTGCATCCGGTTAGACTGGAAGCCGACCGTAACATAGTTGGGAAAAGGTTAGGCAGATGATAACATGACAGAATGAGACGTGGATTGCCGCGAATCTGCAGTCCCTGATTTTGCAGTGGGCCGCCCTAAGGTAGCAGTGACGACTTAAACTTCAGTAAGTACCTATATATCCCTCCAAAGTTAAGCGAAAAGCACGGCTTTGGACTTGTACAGAACGGCAGTTTCGAACCCATAAAATGGTATACCTACATCTATGGTTAGCTACAACCTACACATAACTACCGATCTATAATCTCTTTGGGACTGCAATGTCACAGAATGGCACATGCTGTCTTCTTGTGTACCTACTTGTTGTGTTATTATAATGAATAGAATAACTTTGGTTCTTGTTGTTCTCACTTGCCTAGCGCATGCAATTCACAGAAACCGAAAGGAAGACAAACTAGTGTTGAGTCCCATTGAGTTGATTGATCTCGTAAGACAAGAGCAGCATAAAAATAAGGCGCCTCTGCAAACTTCAGCCACAGTAGTGCATGCAGAGAAGACAACTAAAGCGTTGGAGCCAGATGATTCAGAATATGAGACAGGTGACCACATACTGTTGGTTTTTTGCAAACGACCATTGTGTTTATCTATCCATAGCAAAATATAGGTATATGGAACCAGCTGCATGCCTCATTACTAACTTACATTAGCTAGAATAGGCACCATAACATCACGCTTGTATTTCAAAGGGTTGGGCAGATAGAGGGTGTCGGTACCTAAGTGTGGGTACGTTTCGCCAGTTAGGTACTTAGGTACCTAATAACCTATAATGTTTTAATTTTTTTATTTATTTCATGTAGTAGTAGGGAACCAGCCCATATTGCCCTTCTTCTTCTGCCTGTCAATTGTCCCGTGTTAGGTGCTTGAGGGCTCCGGTCTGTAAGCTGTCTCGTATGTTGGTAATCCTTTCATTCGATCATGCTTCCAATCTATCCCCACGTTTCTTTGACCTCGCTCGCTTTCCTCCTGGATCCTTTAACATTTATTGTCATCACTCTATTACATAGGTATAATAAGTGATTCATTCGCCTCCTCATCACGGTCCCATGCCAAGACAAAAGTTTCCCTAGTTCATCTTTTCTGTCTCTGGAGCCTTTTCAAACTTCCCTTAAACCTTCTCATTTCTGACTTTATCCTATCTTGTCACTCCACTGCTCCACACATTCATCTCAACATTTTCATAAATCTCCGGAATCTGCTACATGTAAGCCTATAGAAAAATAAAGAAAAATATTTTATTTGGGACACGCACGGCAATAGATACAGGCAGGCTTTCGTCTTCTTCCAGTACTCCGTTTAATATTGATAGATCGACGGTTCTTTACGGATTTGAAGATGTGTCCCTTTAGCCTTGAGCACTTTTTCCGTGAGGTTGAGCCTATAATTAATTAGCATTTACTGGCCGCCAATCACCAAGGCGCCAAAAATACAGACTCCGGGCTCTTACTGAGAAATTCCTGATGGAAAACTTCACAACACTTCGCTGACCAGGGAATAAAACCTCCTAAAGGAAGGTGTCCTAGCACCCAACGCTACGCAGTTGTGCAGACCTTGGGCCGACCGCTTCGATTACAGACCTACCAACTAACTTTGTTATTATTACCTATCTTCAACAATCCAGCCAGCCATAAATAGTTGCAATGTGGAATAGTGTGTGTGAATAGTTGTAAATACACTGCAATAATATGAAAAAGCCACTAATTTATCGTGAAATATTTCCGAAACCACGCAAGATAGCTTCTTGAAGTGAAAAGCAACATTCAAATGTATTTAATAACGCATAAAAAAATACCAAATTGAAACAAAACAAATAATAATTTAACGCGATAAAGACCAAAAACAATTACCTAACTATTAGAGTGGGTTTACGAAAATGAAACGATTTTTTTTAATCATTTAATATTTCGTATTACCTCCGCGTGCTCTCACTCAATACGGCTCCTACACGGTTTGGCATGTTGAGTAGGTACACACGGCTACACATCAAGCTATACATTTCCAGTTTACACTAACCTCTGATTGTTAGGAAATCCTACACAATGCGAGATCAGCTTATACTGGAAATGGCCAGCGCGTACCACAAATCTTATATTTTTACGAGGACCTTCGTACAAATAACCTAGGTACCTATTGGTTCAATGTACACTAGGTGCACAATTCGTGATATTTTTTTCCAGATTTTTCTATAAGGTACTTACTTACATTATTTTTATAAAAGGACAGCGAACAACAATTTTTTTTTTTTTTTTTAAATTTTGCCCCACACTAGTAATTTCTCCTGTATCGTGGCGACAACGGCGATTACATAATATTATACCTATTTAGCTCACCACGTCGCGAGTAGGTATTGAATGATGATTCGATGATTGCCATGAACCAATCACGCTAGTTCCGTTGCATAAGGAGGAGACGCGGTAGGTATTGACGATTTCGGGGGGAGACGGGTAGGCAGGATAGACCCACTCCCTTACGCAATTGTATCGAAATCAAGCCCCGATCTACCCCAATGTTACGCCCATAGATGAATTAATACGTACCAAACTACTTATTGCGTAGTTACTACTGAAAAATAAAAACAATAATGAAATTAAATAAGTTTATTGGCACAAAATACCTTTGTGTATATACATTTCACATAGGTACATTGGATTTTGGGAAAAGGACAAATAATGAAAAACCCTGCCTCCTAAACTAGGGGAACCCTGTGACCTAGGAGTTAGTGTTCTACTGTAACTTCGTGTACAAAAGAAACCTTTACAATGTCAAAAACAATATACAGGGTATGGCGTAAATAATGGATAACCCTGAAACTGTCGATTGGCCAGATTATCATCTATCATTTACCCCACTTTATATCGCCTACATACGCGTACATTTTTTTTTTTCGATATAAGTAGGTTTTTATTTAAAATATCAAAAATATCAATAATTTGGTCATCCAATATGGCGATATAAGTGGGGTAAATGATAGATAATAAATCTGGACGATCGACAGTTTCAGGGTTATCGATTATTAACGCCACAACATGTATACATATAATCACAAACAAAAAGAAACAAAAGAAGCGAAACAAACAATTAATAATAATAAAAAAACTACATATTGTGAAACAGTGTTTGTATTGATTGATTATTAACTACGTTTTCTGTGCAAACAGTGTCATGCGAAGACGACCAAACATTGAAGAATCGTAAAATCTGGAGTCGGTGGAGCAAATGGGGCGATTGTTCAGTGACATGCGGTGGTGGTATCATCACGCGGTACCGGGTGTGTGTGGCGGGGCGCTGCGCGCCCGGAGAACGTGAAGAACAGTGCCGCCCCTGCGCCCGCGCACCCTGCCACGCCATCTTCTACAACATGTCCGATGACCTTCGGGAGGCCGATAATTGAAGAACTAAATCCGAATTTACTTTTTATATATTCTTACACAATAATCCTTCATAAAAACATGATCAAAACTACTGTAATCGGTTCTTTTCACTCATTTTTTATTTGCTTAATATTTTGTCTATGTACAAGAAATTTACGAAAAGTGGGGTTGTTAGTTGATGCTCAACGCTCTGATTTCATTTCATACTTGGATGCACATAATATTCAAACTCCAGACTGACATAACATAATATTCAAACTCCGGACTGACAAAACATTATATTCAAACTCCAGACGGACATAACATAATATTCAAACTCCAGACTGACATAACATAATATTCAAACTCCGGACTGACATAACATAATATCAAACTCCGGACTGACATAACATAATATTCAAACTCCGGACTGACAAAACATTATATTCAAACTCCAGACGGACATAACATAATATTCAAACTCCAGACTGACATAACATAATATTCAAACTCCGGACTGACATAACATAATATTCAAACTCCGGACTGACATAACATAATATTCAAACTCCAGGCTGACATAACATAATATTTTTTATTGACGACACGTTTGGTGTAGTGGCTACAGTGGCTAAGTGTAGTCAGCGAAACCAAATGGTCCTGGGTTCGAATCCCGGTAGGGGCAAATGTTTGTATGATGAATATGGACATTTGTACCCGAGTCATGGATGTATATTTATAATATGTATGTATTTACGAAAAAAAAAATGTATTTAAGTAGTGTATCAACCATCTGGTATCCATAACACAAGCCTTAAGTGTTAAGTGCTTAACTTGGAACTAGATGGTGATGTGTGCAATGTCAGACGATATATAAAAAAAAAAAAATATTCTAACTCCGGACTGACATAACATAACAGCACGCCTGTATTCTCCAAAGGGTTAGGCAGAGTACCTTAATATACCCCCATTTCGCCAGTTATTTAAGTCCCATGTAATAGGGGGCTAATCTATTGCCATTAACTGGGCACACAACCAGACTCGGGCCGCTACTGAGAACTTCCTGATGGAAGAACCCAATAACGATTAGCCCGACCTGGGAATCGAACCCGAACGCGCTTGCTTGCGACCACTAGACAAACGCAGTTTGGCAGTGTTGTGGCAGTTTAAGTAGTTTATGCGGCCTACCCAAATGTCCTTTCTTTGGTATTGTTCGTCGAATCGTTGAGCTCCTAAAGTTCTGAGTTGAGCTGCACGGTTACTGACAAATGCGTGCACTGACTGGACAGGTCCTCTTAATCTGCGTGGTTCTTTCCTCAGAAGACCATTTCAGATACTAATCTACATGGTCCTCAAAGATTATGTTCGAATATTTATATACACATTGACATTGATGAATTTTATACATACAATGACATGAGTATTTACTTTGTAAAGTATTATATTATTTAAATTATTGTGAATGTGAAGATTATGTGGATTATTACTTTTTTTATTTTATTTCTTAGTTAGTTTCACGATCTGGCAGCTTGAGTAATTTATGCGGCCTACCCAAATGTCCTTTCTTTGGTATTGTTCGTCGAATCGTTGTGCTCCTTAAGTTCTCAGTTGAGCGGCAAGATTACTGACAAATGCGTGCACTGACTGGACAGGTCCGCTCAATCTGTATGGTTTTTCCTCAAAAGACCGTTTCAGACACCAATCTACATGGTCTTCACATGATCTGACCAAGATTATGTCTGGACTTTAAAAGAGACTGTGACCTCTGAGTTTGTTTCGGCCTTTCTTCTCAGAGTAGTCAGTTATGAAACGCCGACCTCATCTAGTTTTAAAAAATATGATTGACGTGTAAAAGTGTTTGTAACAAACCTACTTACAGAAAATAAAATCATTTATCATTTATCATTTAACGAGAAACTCCTGAGAAATTCCCAAATATTGAACCCAGGATTTTGCGTTCAGCAGTCGCGCTTGCGAAGTTGCGACAACGTAGACCAACGAGGCAGTAAAATAATTGGTACCTACAACTTACTTCTTGCTATAGTTTTACGACGCGACGGGACATTGTGGAACATTGCTTCGAGGAATTGCTTCGACTGGACAGCATTACCGCGTATGATAAAATGTTTACAAGTAGGTACAGCTTTACAAAGAAAAGTATGCACTTCGGAATTCATCGCCTGTCTTCGGAAATACGAACGCACGATGATGAGATCAATATCTAAGAGATGTTACAACCATGGAAATACTTGTCTATTTTGTATTAACATGTTAACAAAATTATAGATTAACAACGTATTTCCAAAACACTTTTCAGAACTTTTGAGTGTCAATTATTCTTAATGACGATCTGATGCTGGAGTATATAGCCCGACAGAGAGATAACTCCATACAAACGCGCACTGTACACGCGCATAGGTGAACTGAGAAGTATTGCCTTTGTGAGGGGTTACTCTGTGACGCGACGTTCGTGCTAATTCGGAAACACGAATATTACTGAAGCGCATACTTTTTCTGGGTTACCTGTAGTAAGTTATTTCTCATGGAACTTCAACCAGTTTTCTCATAACTACTAACAACCGGTGATAATATCACTTTCATCCATAACTCGACGTGGATAACACGGTTATTGTACAATTCAGTGTAGTTATTTGTTAAGATGTACATTTACATTACGTTCGCTGTTCTCCCTCTTGTGGCACACATTGTATCATGCGAATGTAAGTAAATATATTATAATATCAGATTTTAAGAATCTTTATGGATAGTAAACCTAGTAATGGGTGAAGTACGTTATGTAGGTATGTTTGCGTATCAGTGGGAAAATATAGGGACCGCCGAAATGGTTATGTTGTTCTCGTGAAAGAATTGTCTTATCTACCTACCTATGCTTTTTTTATGTATGGCATCTCGCAGTTGGCCTTGAGAGGCCGTGACTGCTTAACCGGTCTTTACTGTGGTGCCTTTGAGTGCACTCAAAGCCTCCATGATGATGATGATTGTTATACATATAAGGGTTCCGACCTTAAAGGAAAATAAAAAAAAACGGCTTGGTGCGTGTCGGACCACGCACAGTGAAGTGTCCCCGTTCCGCAGTCGCATCGATGATCGAAAAAGCCAGTGTTAGTCATATTTATGTAGATATGTATAAATGCATGCAAATGCACGCATGTTTATTAATTAATTATATTACAGTAATTTAATTACCTACGGTACACCAGCAACAGTTCTATAAACTTTTTAGTGTAGTTTGGTTTGGAACCCGAATTTTGCGAGCCCGACTGGTCTTGGCCGGTTTTTTTTATTAAGTAGGTACCTCATACCATAGAGCAACACGGACCACCGGCGGACGGTCCGTGTTGCTCTATGCCTCATACACTGCGATGTTAAGAAATATTTACCTCTAATTTACCCTAGCAACGCTTGACAAAAAACTTCAATTTGGATAACCTTTCCCGAAGTGGTAATCTAATCATAGGTAAGTTTCGGGGATTCACCAAATAATGTGCAAGTATGGTTAGCTTTTTATTTAAGTTCAAAAGTTTTTTTTTTTTTTTTGAGGGTGGGAAATCATCAATTGACCCCTCCCGCTCTGGGTGGAGCAGAAGGGAGGGTCAGACTCTTACTAAAACCCACGCAGGCCCGCGCCTACGGTGGCCGGGAGTCGTCACGCGGCTCCCGACGCCCGGAGCGTCCACCGCGGCGGCTTGGACGGGAGACTCTCTCCCTCTCCCGTCCCGCCACCTCCTTCGCTAGCATGACTGCTTCACAGAAGGAGGCGACTGCCTCTCACTCCCCCTCGCCCCGGACCATGGCTTGAACCAGGGCCGGGCGTCAGAGGTCGCCGCCGCTGCCGATCGCCTCTACGAGGACACGGCGGTGCTCCGCCCATGCAGGGCAGGCCCCCACCGTATGCTCCACCGTGTCCTCGGGGCGATCATCGCAGTGGTGACACCCGGGCGTTTCCTCCCGCCTGATGATGTGCAGGAACCTCCCGAAACATCCGTGTCCGGTGAGGACCTGCGTCAGGCGGTAGGTGAGGACGCCGTGACGCCTCTCTAGCCACTCCTCAAAGAGGGGTCTTACCGCCGCTATCGTGGCATGCCCTGCGCTGGGTTGCGACAGTCGCTCTTTCCATGCCGCCATGAGATCGCGCCGGAGGTCCGTCCGCTCCGCCGCGATTCGCCGCGGAAGTGGGGTTTCCCCCCAGCGTAGTGCCTCCGCGCGCCACTCATACAGGCGTGCGAGGACTATCGCCTCCAGATCCCACGGCGGCAGTCCGGCAAGGAGGCTTGCCGCCTCGCCCGAGATCGTGCGGTAGCCCCGGATCAGCCTTACGGCTACCACCTTTTGGGGCGCGTTCAGATAGTGGGTGGCTCTACGCCGCAGTGAACGCGCCCACACCGGGCCCCCATATGTAGCCATGGACCGCACGACCCCCGCGTAAAGCCTAAGTTCAAACCTTATGTCCATATTATAGTGTTTATAGTAGGTTACGTTAATAATAGGGGTTAAAGTATGAAATTGCCGTTTTATTGTATTAGGTACTTCAAATTGACATAGAACCTTCATGGTTTGAGATTTTTGAGTGAACCTTTTTTCACATGGTACCTATGAAGTTCTTCTTTTAAAAAATGTGCAACATTCGATTATCGACTTTCAGTTGTTTTTTTATTCAGCTTAGACAAGAAAGATGGATACTTCGAAAATTCGAGTTATTTTTGAATACGAGTTCCGACGCGGAACTAACGCGGCAGAAACAGCTCGCAATATCAATGTTGCGTTTGGAGAGGGGACTGCTAATGAACGCACCGTGCGATTTTGGTTTAAACGCTTTCGTGATGGAAACTTTGATTTGAAGAACGAACCACGTGGAAGACCGCCCACGGCGCCCACACAGTTGAATAACTATGAATTGAAAGAGATGGTGGAAGCCGATCCGAGCCAAACTACCCAGGAATTAGCGGCATAGTTTAACGTTACCTTACCAACAATATTGACTCATTGGCGTCAAATCAATAAAATAAAAAAAATATGGGAAATGGGTGCCTCATGATTTGACTGATCTGCAGAAAGAAACGCGTGTTGAAACTTGTGTTGCCTTATTGAATAGATACAGAAATGAAGGAATATTGGATCAAATTGTGACATGTGATGAAAAGTGGATTCTTTACGATAACCGTAAGCGAAAAATGCAATGGCTGACTCAGGTCAAACGCCGCAACAGTGTCCTAAAGCAAAGCTTACCAATAAAAAGGTAATGGTAACTTTTTTGTTGTCTCAGCATGGTTTTATTCACTATAGCTTTCTCCGATCTGGTCAAGCAATAACGGTAGATGTCTACTGTGCCGAACTCCGAACAATGATAGCAAAACTAGCAGTGAAACCACAGGCTAGGGCCCAAGCCTGCTGGGAAAGCGGGATCATCCGAAAGGGGTACCGCTGACCCGGAACATAAAGGGCCAAGGAAGGAACACGGGTGGGTTTTAGTCAGTAAGAGTCTGACACTCCCTTCCGCTCCACCCAGAGCGGGAGGGGTCATTTGATGATTTCCCATCCTCAAAAAAAAAAAAAACAGTGAAACAGCCCCGACTCATGAGTCGATCTTCACCATTATTGCTCCATGATAACGCGAGACCTCATACAGCACGAGAAACCGTTTTAACTCTACAGGAACTGCAATTAGAAACCATTCGTCACCCTCCGTATTCGCCAGACCTTGCTCCAACGGACTACCATTTTTTTCGTAATTTGGACAATTTTCTACTTGATAAAAAGTTTTCTTCTCAGGAGGCAGTACAAAATGCTTTCACACAGTCTGTCGAATCTAGATCACGAGAGTTCTATCGCAAAGGCATAAATGTCCTTCCTATTAGATGGCAGCAATGTATAGATAATAATGGTAATTATTCTGATTAAATAAATATTAAGTAGGTATGTTAAATTAAAAAAAAAAAAGAATTTCGATGTTTCAGTACACTTCGGCAATTTCATACTTTAACCCCTAATATCAGATTTTGCGATATTTATTATAAATAAGTATCAGATTTTTACGAACCCTGTTGTAAATACAGAATATTACGAACGTTTTTAGAGTTAGGCTTAGCAGAGATTAAGGGGCTTGGCTCTACATTAGATCAAATAACTTTTTAACAGTGAAAGCGTTATAATAAGTCTTGACAAACTACTTTACATGAAATGTTTTGGTGGGATTATATTGATTAGATTGCCACGAACGCCAATGCCTTGTTGGTACAGCATTGCGATTCTGTAACCATCTCACCGTGAACACTTAGGTGAAGTGAGCGTGGAGTGAGCTGTCAGTGTCGTCCTACTGATGCTAGGAATTGACCAAGCATTACATTTTTAGTCATAATCGAGATTTTAATTATATTATTTTAATGTTAAATCTGTTGTACATTTCATATTATTTCAAAGCTAGTATTTATGTGTCCAAACATTAATATTTAGGGTTTTTTTTATAAAACAGCAACAACAGTCTCTAACTGAATAGTGAGAGACACAATTTTGTTTCTTTTTAAATGTAAATCAAAGATGATGGTCAGCCATCTTTGATTTTCATTTTGACCTCACTTTCGGCTTTAGCAACCTCGAAAACCATAAAAACGATAACATAGTCATATTAAACAATAGTTCCATATTATCAAACAATGTTCATGAGTATTTTCGTTAGTAGTTAGTTTAGGAAATAAAAGAATTTAATTGAGTTTCTGGCTGAATTTCTATTTTGCTGTTTTATTTGAAAAACCCGTAAATAGTTATGTTTAGACACTTAAATACTAGCTTTGAAATAATATAAAGTGATCAACAGAATTAGCATAAAAAATATAATTAAAATCTCGAATAAGATTGTAAATGTAATGCTTGGTCAATCCCTCGCATCAGTGAACGGGGCTGGGGCAGACTGGATGCGAAATGCGAAGGATCAGCTTAAGTTACTTTGCATTCTTAATATAAAACATAATTTGCAATGAGTTTCAGCGTTCAGCCACTTTGAATTAAAATTTACAGCCAGTTTTTAATGTAGTTTTTTACGTACCTACTTAATTTTCTTCAGGCACTAAAGAACCACCAAAAGATATAAACCAAGCGAAATCAACCCTCAAAACACCGACAGTTGAAGCTTCCACATCCGAGGCGCCAACAAATACATTAAACCACGGACATCTATGGGATAAAACTCCAACCTCACATTTGAGCAACGTAAGTATCATCTTGATCTGTCTAGCCTTTTTCCAACTATTTTGCGGTCGTCAGCTACCAGTCTACCACGTTGCAGCTGAATACTATAGTATTTTACATGGAGCGACTGTCTATCTGACCTCCACAACCCAGTTAGTGGGTAACACGATACCCTAGGTAAGACTGGTTGTCAGACTTTTGATCTTGTGACTACCCGTACCGACTGCAATTATGTTGTAAGAAAATGCTGAAAGAGTGAATGGTTCAATGGTGATGTCGCTGTTTGATTATTAACATCGTTAGTTTATAATCTATCTTGAGAGATTATAAGCTATCGAAAAACTGTGAACTGCTACAAACCATTTACAATTTAACGCACTATTTTTCGATAGTTTGTAATCTATCCATAGCAAACCGACAAATTGTCAAACTTGCATGCAACGGAACGCGACTTGCGCTTATACTAAATAGCCAAGTAACTGCGACCAACTTGGAAGCAGCGCTCGCCGGCCGCTACCACAGCAAGGCTCGCTCTGCTCGCTCGGCTCGCGCGCGGTTGGCGGCAACATCGTAGGTATGATTGTGAATACCGTTAGTTTCTATTCTATCTCGCGAGATTGTAAACTGTCGATAAATTGTGAATTGTACCATACTGCTTACAATGTTAGGTCACAGTAAGATTATTAAAAAGAAAATGGCTGTTCAGTACGTTTTGACTGCGTAGGTATTGCACTTTTATATGAAACAGCAGATTTTATTTTGATTAGCGGCGAAAATATTCTGCGCTCGGGTGTCTAGAACCATGTGCTGAATTAATGTTTACAGTTTGCGCGCGGATGTTCCTGTCACCCTATATGTCAGAGTCTTGCCACAGGTACCTACTAACTACTACCGAGTGGTACATTCACAATATAAACAAAAAAACGTGTTTATTGTGTTATTTTACTACTTAGTTATACTTAGTTCATTTCTAACCATAAACGTGTGTATATTTAATTGTGATTAAGTACTATTCTTTTTCACAGCAACCAGAAGTGTTGGGAGGGAACATAAAAATATATGAAATGTTACTGAAAGCACCGCATTCTTTGACGAAACTAGCCAAAACGCTGTCACTAGGATTTGATCCTTCTTTTAATAAGGTGAGCTATACATATTATGAAAATTTCAATTACTAAGGCACCTAACTACACTGGCCTTCAAAACTCAGTACCACACTTTTAAAATTGCAATAACTTTTAAAGGATACAAGATATATTTTCAAAAAAAAAAGGATTACAAAAAGAACAACATTTTTATATAATAACTTTATAGTCGACATCGACAACCTTCTTATAAGGAATGGCTGAAATAAGCATTAAAAAAAAACACTTCTTTTCAAATTGCTGTCTTACTTTTGACTTTTTTGTTTCTGTTTTTGTTTTCACATTTATTTCTTGATCGATGAATTTCGATTCAAAAGCCAAGGTGTCTACAGCACGTTAACTTTACTTATCATGCCTCTTTCACCTGAAGAATGTGCAAGAATCATGGCTTTTCTGGAACTAGGCATCAGTATGCGTCGTATTGCAACTATGGTGGGTGTAACATTAAGAACGATCCAGCAGGTGAAGCGAAGGTACGTAGGAATTGGAAACCATCCGAGGAGACCTTGTAATGGCAGAACCAGGTGCACTAGTAGGTACCCGAGAAAACCGCTATATTGCCTCCACTGTGTTGAGAAATCGCCACCTCAATGCAGTGGAAATCCAGAAGCAGCTTCTTCAGACCTGAAGAGACTATATTAGTGACAGTACAGTGAGAAGAAACTCAAACTCAACTCAAACTCAAAGCATTTATTTCAAATAAACCAATTACAGGCACTTTTGAATTGTCAAGGGGTCGGTCAGTCAGAAAGATGAAGCTAGTTGAAGTAGACTTAGTTGAAGAAGACTTGCTGAAGCAAACCTGAAGCCCCAAAGGCCAGTAAGTAGCCCAAAACTCGAGAGAGGACATCGAGTAGCAAGACTGCGCTACGCCTGTGAACACATACAGTGGAATGAAGAAGAATGGGCAAGAGTTTTGTTCACTGATGAGTCTCGATTCTCACTATTCACTTCGGATGGAAGGCCAAAAGTGTACAGTTGACCTGGTGAGCGATACATTCAAGCCTGTTTCACAGAATGAGTCCAATACAACGGAGGCTCTGTACACAATACACAAGGTCGCACAGAGCTAGTGGTCATAGAAAATGGCACCCTGACTGGGGAAAAATATGCTCAAGAGATTCTATGCATTGCCATTCTATGCAGGGCCATAGTTAGTAAATATGGGTAAACAATCAGCCTATAATGTTCCCACTGCTGGGACACAGGCTTCTTCTCTGTGAGAGGGAGCGGGCCGTAATCGGGTTGGCAGATGTCACATGTCTTAGAATTTTTGGTTCTAAGACATGCCGCCGGTTTCCTCACGACGATATCCTTCACCGTTTTGAGAGTAGTAGCGATGAAATAATTTACACAAAGTAAAGTGCCTGATTGGGATCGAACCCACGACCTACAACTCGTAAGTCGCGGCCGTTACCTCTGGGCCACCACTGCTCTTAGTAAATATGGGTAGTGGATCGATACTGATGCAGGATATCGCCCGGCCACACACCGCTCAGGTCGTACAAGAGTACATTCAGGAGGTTGGTGTCAACTTGATGGCCATCAAGAAGTCATGATCTCAACCCGAACGAGCACGCCCGGGATGAGCTCGGGAGTCTGGTCAGAAACCGCAGACTCTACCCAGGGCCCTAAAACATGCCCTGATGGAAGAATGGTAGAATATTCCCAACATCGCCTCCGAAACCCCATCTTCAGTATGTCAAACCAGCTCAAAGCTGTAATCAGAGGCCGAGGAGGCAATACCAGTTATTAACATGTAAATAAGGTGTAAAACATACTTAAAATGGTCTTTGAGATTTTTTACAATAACTTTAATAGGGCTATTTTTTGGGTTTTATATTTTTTTTCGGTTTAAAACGATACTAATGTAATGAAATTTTCTATAAAATGTTTTATATACACGGTGACATTTGAATCACGGTTTTGCTAGAACAAACGTTGTTTAGACCAGGGTCTACTGCCATTCTACAGCATCAAATATGTTATTAAAACAATCTAATCTAGGAGTTCTCAAATTAGTCTTACGTTGCTCAAACGTGTAATATTGTTTGAAACTTTAACCGTAACATCAAAGTAAGTACTCATCACGGTAGCGATATTGCATTCAAGACACGAGCGCCGCGCGTCGCAGCCGCAGGTCTGTGTTGTAGGGCGTAACGATAATTCCGACATTTTTAACATTGCCTTTTTTGTATAGAATGGTTGTAGACCATGGTTTGAACAACGTTTTTTCTAGCAAAACTGTGATTCAAATGTCACCGTGTATAATTCAAAAGTCGTGACTTCTACTACGAGTTTAACTATAAAAATCAATGCCACTTTTCGTTGTTATTTTATAACTCAAGAACTGATGGACCGATTATGATAATTCTTTTTTTAGAATATTCCTTGAAGTACGAGGATGGCTCATACGGAGAAAAAAAAAATGTTAGGCGGTACGAAGTTCGCGGGGTCAGCTAGTAGTTTACAAAAACAAGCTATTTTAAAGGTGTGCGTTTTGAAGGCCAGTGTAGTTACTTATCTACTTACTAACAGTTTAGAAGTTTTAGCCTCTTCTAAGTATCACAGTCCCATTGACTTGAAAAGGATAAAATTTAGATTTGTGGTGTTTTTTAGAAGTTGGTTGTTTTTAGTTGTAGTATGGCCACCCACGTCCGTCAAAACAGACGAAAAATATTTTTCATTACTCATACTCGAAAAGTAGGTCAGCAGTTGCCTGAGGACGAGGCCATCGAGGCGGTCCGGCCGGTGCTCGAGCACTGGCTCGGGAGGAGGCACGGCTCCCTGTCGTTTCGGGCGACGCAGGTGCTCTCGGGGCATGGTTGCTTCGGGAAGTACCTGTGTCGTATAAACAGGGAGCCGAACGCCCGGTGTCACCACTGCGTCGACTGCCGGGAGGACACGACGTGGCATAGACTGGCAGAGTGTGCCGCTTGGAAGGAGCCGCGCCGTGCCCTCATCTCAGAAGTAGGCAGTGACTTGTCACTGCCGGCCGGAGTCGAGTCGATGGTCGGCAGCGAAGAGTCCTGGGACGCGGTGGTTTCCTTCTGCGAAACAGTTGTCTCGCAGAAGGAGGGTGCGGAAAGGGAGAGGCAGATCTCGTCCACTCACCCGGCCCGCAGAAGCCGCACCAGGCGTCGGCGGAGGTCGGACAACGTGAGGACGTTGTCCGCCCTCCGCCGACGCCTTCCAGCCCCACTAAATGGGTCCAGGGGCGACGGACTCGGGGACGTCCGTCGCTACCTACCCACACGTCAGGACCCGAGGTGGCGGCACGTAGTGTTCCACGCGCGCCCCTCTTAGACGTCGCGAGGGGAGTCAAACACCTTACTCCCCCCCCAGACCCGAAGAAGGCCGGCACCAGTCGGGGGTTGCAGAAGGATCGTACGTTCCTGCGACCCCCGGCGTAGGTGTGAGATGGAACACCGGGGTGGTTTTTAGTCAGTAAGAGTCTGACAGACCCCGCCGCCCGCCGCAGGGCGGCGGACATCCACGAGGTTTTTCCACCCCGGAAACAAAAAAAAAAGAAAGTAACACTTTTCAGCCCTATGGAGAATCGTTTTCAACTGACAGCTGTCAAATTATAAAAAAAATCTAGTTCTATTTTCACACTTCTATTGAACCATGTTCCAACTTCATTATACAGCCACTCAATTACAGCGCGATGTAAAATTGAAATAACATAAAGTTAAAGAATTAATTAAAGAATATATTTTTATAAAAGACTTTATTATACGGTAATTTACTTTAAACTATTTCTTTAAAATAACATAGATTTGGGCAAAATAATTTCCATTTTTTCAATGATGTAGATGAAAAATAATGGCTGAATAGCTAGTAGCGGCCACAGAAAAAAAAATGTGGGAATGCGGCAATCCGATCTTCATTTGTTTTTTCGAGTTGTAGAGTTTTGTTTATACCAGAGATTTGTATTAACACATTGATTTTATCTGATTCAGATATGGATTTAACGGCTGATTTCATAAGAGAAGAGGCTCATTTTTTCTTTAGCTAATTCATGTTTTTATTTTTACTTTCCTTGTGTTCGTAATGAAAAGCACAGTGTTTACCTCGGGTTAAAGTCTTATTTAGTCCCTCGAACCAATCAGTTACTTTTACCCTTAAGGTAACAATGTACTATTCTGATGTGTGTACGGCATCCATATTTGGCGGAGCACTGTTTTGAAACATAGGTGCGTAATCATTGTAATCAATGTGATTCAAGTCTGGCGATTGAGCAGGCCATGGTAGGTCGTTGAAATTAGCTGCGGCAAGTGTGTTTGCAACGACTCTGGCAGTGTGTGGACGTGCATTATGATGCATAAGCAGAAATGAAGCACCAAATTGGGTCCGCAAAGGAATGACAACTAGTTATAGATTCAGTAATCCACAAACATGCCGCCATAAAAAATAGAAACCTACATTGCACATACATAGATTATAAAAAAGCATTCGATAGTATTCCACACTTCTGGCTGATTAAAATCTTACAAATCTATAAAATAAACTCAAAATTAATAGATTTTTTACAAAATATCATGTCCTACTGGAAAACAACACTGCAATTAAATTACCGACAAAATGCTATCACAACTCGACAAATATTCATAAAGAAGGGTATTTATCAGGGAGACTCACTAAGCCCACTATGGTTTTGTCTCGCACTAAATCCATTATCCCATTTACTTCATCGCTGCCAGGCCGGATATTCCTTTAAAAATTCCACTGAAGAACCTGTTATCTCACATTTGATTTATATGGACGACATAAAACTATATGCAAGGTCTGAAAAAGACATGAAAAAGTTAATAGATTTTACACAACAGAATTTAGTCAAAACATTAACATGCAATTTGGTCTAGATAAATGCAAAACAGTTCACATAATAAGAAGAAAAATAAAACCGGGCGATTATTCTATCAATGACACAGACGCAATTACAGCTTTAGAACCAACAGACATATATAAGTAGGTACTTAGGATACAAACAATTAAAAGGAATAGACCACACAGCTATTAAAGACATATTGAACTCAGAATACAAGAGAAGAGTGATCGCAGTATGTAAAACTCATCTCTCCGGCAAACATTTAATAAAAGCATTAAACACCTACGCGATTCCAATCCTAACATACTCGTTTGGAGTTATCAAATGGTCAAAAACAGACATCCAACAAATAGAGAGATCGACACGCACCACACTCACTAAAACACAATAACCTACACCCTAAATCTGCAATAGAAAGAATGACCATCAAACGACAACATGGAGGGAGAGGCCTCATTGATGTCCATCACCTTTGGCAGAAACAAATAACAAAACTAAAAACATTCTTCCACTCGAAATCACACACAAGTAGCATCCATAAAACCATAAATAATTACGATACGAATTTTACTCCACTGAACCTAAATGAACCAACATATATTGAACAAATTAGCAACGAAGACCCACAAAAGGAAAAGCTAGAAGATTGGAAGAAAAAAGTTTTGCACGGGCGGCATCCCCATGATCTTGAACAGTCACATATAGACACCCTAGCATCAAACAAATGGCTTAAAATAGGAACTTTATTCCCGGAAACCGAGGGATTTATAATTGCAATACAAGACCAGATCGTAAATACCAAAAATTACAGGAAATATATAATAAAAGATCCCACACTAGCAAACGATAAATGCCGCAAATGTCACAACCAGCCAGAGACAATACAACACATCACAGGGGCATGCACAACACTCACACAAACGGATTACACTCACAGACACAATCAGTTAGCAAATATCATACACCAAAAACTGGCACTCAAACATAAGCTCATTCAGGATACAAACACTCCATATTACAAATACCAACCAAAAACATTTCTGGAGAATAACACACACAGACTCTTTTACGACCGCGCTGTTCTCACCGATAGGACTATTCACTACAATAGACCAGATATAATCCTAATAGATAAAATTAATAAAGTCACACACCTTATAGATATTGCTGTTCCTAATACGCACAATTTACTAAAAACAATTGGTGAAAAAATTAGTAAATACGCGGAACTAAAAGAGGAAGTGACCAGAATTTGGAGTCAAGAAAAAGTGTATGTAGTACCCATTGTTGTCTCGACTACAGGTGTCATACCCAACCACCTCCACCATAGCCTCAAATTAATAGATCTGAAAGACTCAACCTACATAGCACTTCAAAAAGCCGCAATACTAAATACATGCAGAATAGTGAGAAAGTTCTTGCAAATTGAGGAAGATAACATCTCCCCTCATAACATTAATTCCACATCACTCACACACGCTACATTGACCTGGCTATATTGGCCCGTTGATGTAGCTAAAACTAGCCTTGAGCTAAGAAACAGTACATGTTTACCAAAAATAATAATAATAAAACCGCAGGGCAGCATGTGGCGAGCTGTTGGGCAGTAGCGACCGACCCCACGGACCCTACCTCCCGGGAGAAGTCTTGTTTATCATCTCTGGCTTGACTTTATTGGCCGGCTGGAGTGAACAATGACGAGGAACAGAGCTCCCACCACTTTCTTGCCTTTATTGGCTGGCTTGAGTGGAGGTTCGCAAGAGCAAACGTGCTCGGAGGAAGGTAGTATTCCAGTAAGGTGTTGGTAGGGATCTTGACCGTACTTCCGGGATTGTCCTGATAGCCGTGGAATACCTCTCCACTCCTCAAGCACCTCAGGAAGTGTTGCCTCCTTGTTGCTACGTCACTATGTGCTAGCGACCGTTTTCGGGGGCTCATTATTGAGTGTGCAAGTCACCCCCTGCCATTTTAACCGTGTATTACACCACATTGATCAGGCAGGGGACATAGTCCTTCCATAGTCCTAGGTAATCAATCCACTATAGCCATCCAAACCCACAGCCCAATATGTTTTGTTTCTATATTTTGCAATAGTCCTGCACCAACCGGGGGTTGTCCTTGGGTACACTTGCATAGTGCATACAGGGATAATCGTCGGTTATTGCCTCAACACTTAAAATTGTCTAAGGGGCCTCTGCAAGTTGGCTTCGGCCCCTCGTACGCCTTCCAAAGGTCCGGGACCCCAGGGTCCCGAGAAATGTCAACCCTAATATAATAATAATAAATCTTTATTTCCCGAAAATACATTAAATTTACAATTTTGAAAATACTGTAGAGTACATTTGGAAAAACATTAAATTATTATTATTTAAAACATTTGGACGCTACAGAAATCTGTACACAATAGATTAAACTCTGTCTCTTAAACTAGGGGTATCCTGTATCTTAAGAGACAGTGCTTCGCAATGGGTTATTATTATTATTATCTACTAATAAAGTGATGTGAGCGAGCGAGTGCGCTAGCCGACGGCGACGCGGTGACAAACGGCACAGGTTTCACCCTCAAGACCTTGCGGCCACATTGAATCCCGGTATGCATGAATTACAGTATGCCCAGATTTTAGAATAAAATTTTAATAAACCACAATTTGCGCTTTTGAAAAAATATTTCATGCAAAATGTTCATTATTAAATTGTCTATCTACTAAGCTAATCGCGCAATATGATTTTTAAACTGCGAAATATAACCGCATACGAAATTATTTTTTCAAGCGAATTCTCAAGCGAGTTATTACCGCAGTGCGCGGACTCAAGCCGTGACTCAAGTTTATTGATATACTTATTATTGTTCACAGATTTGCGATTATTAATCCGCAACGATTAAATTTCGTAGGGCGCGCTTAGCCTTAGTGTCAGAAGCATAATTAAAATAATGCTTACCTACTTCACTAGGAGATGCAAGTTATTAATCATTATTACTCATTTCTGTGGTTTCGTTGAAAGGAGATAATTTAAACAAATACCCCTTCAAAAATAATACATGTACCACTGTGGAATCAAGATTATGTAGAAATTTAATGTATTTTTTATTAGTTTATATTTTTCTTAATAACAAGTAGATAGCTCTAAAAACTGCACAAAACACGGCTAGCGTGGCGTTTTGCTCGGGGACGCGCTTTCAACACACCTGTGAATAAAAAACAATAAAAATAGTTCATAAACAATATTTTGTAACAAATGTCGCAGTTTTTAAAACTGAAGATTAACACGCTTTTATTAGCTTGATATATGTATCTATATGTAGCGGAATTTTTGAACTCTATTTCCATCCCCTTCAAAACGTCGGATTGATTTGAAAGTTATCAAGGACCGGTGACAATGCAATAATTTAAATAGTTTGTCCCATTATTATTGCCAGGATCCTTGCTCAGACCCTGGCAAGGATAATGGGACAAACTATTTAAATCATAATTAAGGATTTTTGAAGTTCTTTGCGATAATTTTTCTACAAGAATAACGTCATTAGATGACACCTTGCCTCAGCTCTCAGAATGCGCATAAAGCTGAGACGGCACTGCTTTATTGATGATAGTGATAGTAAACAGTGAGGGGATTCTTTTGTCACGCCTGCATTCCAATGTTTAGTTAACCATTGAAAAACATCTGGAGGCAGAAATAGAAGCAAACTCAAAGCATTTATTTCAATTAAACCATTTACAGGCACTTTGGAATTGTCAAGTGGTTGATCAGTCAGAAATATGAAGCCAGTTGCCCATTCCAAAGCGTAGTAGGTACCTATGGAGATGAACGGGCCAGACACTCCATGGACACTATTTTAAATTATATGTGAGAACGATGTAAATAAGACGTACACGTTGAGTGTCCATGGTCCATATAAATAAAATAATTAAAATAAGCCGTGGCGGCTAAGAGATGACCTGCAGTCCCAACTGACTGAAGCTAAAACTCAAATGGAAATTAAGCCCAAAGCTTCTTCCAGCACTAATAATAGTCTATTGTAAGAGTTGAGATGGGCATTTATGAAAGCAGCTGAGAGATGTATTGACATGGCGTAGGTATAATTATTTATTAAGCATTCCATCTACGAGCGTAGAGACAGAGAGAACATTTTCCTCGGTTACATATTTGTCTATCCGATTAAGAATGTCGCTCTCGGATAAAAGTTTAGATGCTCTTTC
This sequence comes from Brachylomia viminalis, assembly GCA_937001585.2. Taxonomy (NCBI): domain Eukaryota; kingdom Metazoa; phylum Arthropoda; class Insecta; order Lepidoptera; family Noctuidae; genus Brachylomia; species Brachylomia viminalis. The sequence continues at coordinate 15,121,787 of OW443293.2, read as the reverse complement.
CTTCCTACAAATTCATTTTCAGGAAGAAAAATCCGAAAAAATTGTGAATTTGTTACTGATTTATGTGATTTTAGTTAAAAAGATATTATATTATTGTTGATATTACAGAGATCATCTACATGATATTTATTTATAGCTATAGATACTACGTGCACTAACTGGACAGGTCCACTCGAAAGACCATTGCAGACACCGATCTACATAGCCTTCACATGATCTGACCAAGATTTTGTCTGGACTTTAAAAGAGACTGACCTCTGAGTTTGTTTCGGCCTTTCTTCTCAGAGTAGTCAGATAGGAAACGCCGACCTCATCTAGTTTAAAAAAAATATGATTGACGTGTAAAACTGTTTGTTCAAACCTACTTACAGAAATAAAATCATTTATCATTTATGTCGCAGCCAGTAGTAACTGCAGTGAGTCAGGAAGAAAGAGCCTTAGCATAAACAATTTTGACTGATTTTTATGAGATTTTAGTAAACAATACTGTCTATGTTGATTTCTTTTATAAAAAGATAAATAGATCACTAAATTTTAATTACTTAGAGGTTGATCATTAAAATTCAAATGTATTATGTTTTGTATTATTTGTTTTTGTATTGTATCTAGTTTTCTCAGACTAACCAATAAAGAGTGACTAATTTTTGTTAAGGCAATTTGTTAGAAACTTAGTTATATTTCAAAAAAAGGTGTTTTATTGCTTTGTAGTGAAACTTATTACATTAATAAAAAAAAACTATATTTACTAAAAAATACAGTCTAATACCGGGATCCCGCGATCTCGGTATTGAAAATTTTCTATACGGTATTAATACCGGTATTGAAAAAATCCGGTATTCGAAACCCCTATTGCATCATAATCTACTAGAGTACTGGACAGTGTGATCGCCACTATTGCGCAATTTGATTGGGACTGCACTGAGAAACACATCAAGTTAGTTTTGCCCAACTTAACTTTGTCGAAAGTCATATTGTGGAATTGGGCAAGTGCTCCACTTGCTCAATTCAGATTGCTATGGATCGACCTGCCAGCTTGGCTAAAGCTACGGTTTATTAGAAGAGGGGTGGCACATAATGGCCGCAGTGACGGCTGTCATGGAAATGAGGTTTGAGTTTACGGTAACAAAAAACGCTATCTAGGAAAACAGTAACTTACTTTTCACTCCTCTTGCTCAAAAAGACCGTCATTGTGGCGTACCAGAGCGAAGAAAAAATAGCAATTCTTCCACTAGGGGAAAAAGTTTTTTTTTTTAATTTTTTGTGTCAAATGACAATGAGCCTACAAAAACGAAAAAGTCTTTAGTCATAAGTAGAATAATCATGAATATAGACTCGACTTATTACTGTTTCATAAAAAAGAACTTCAATTTATTTTTGAAAATGGAACTAAAATCGGCGATCTCTTTGGTAGAATGCATGCAATGAAGAAAGAAGAAAAAACAAAAAAAAAGACATTGGCCCGAAATCTTTATAATTTTTCTCTAATTGCAAATTGAATTGGTAGTGACGGTAATTAATTTTACAATAGTGAAAATGTCATCATCTAGTGAGAATGGAGACCCTAATTTGCAAATAGAAGAGAAAGGAAAAGAACCACTCAACATTCATCTTCACAGAGGACTGAAATTAAGTTACCGGGTTAAAACATCTCGTTAAATATCCAGAATTGTACAAATTGTACATTTAATTTAAAATAAAATAAACTACATATTTCATATTGTATTGGATTGTTTTATTTTCTCGCAATCGTAGTGAAAAGTAGAGTGTAACACACGGCGCTAAAAACCCATTAAAACTCGGTTTCTATTTACTCCCTCGCTAAAGCTCGGGAGTAAAACTACCTCGTATATAATGGGTCATTTTAGCTCCTTGTATAACAATCTACTATTCTTAGATCACGTTTCAGTGATGTCATTCGCCGGGAAATTGCGGATGCTAACATCAATTACCTCCTAACAAATTCCGGCGAGGCAATGTAACGTAATATTGTTCCATGTTGTTAACAGGATTACTTCGAACCCTTTGAAAGACGACTGAGGCCGGTAACTCTAGTTGCCTTTCGGAAGAAGGGATATGCGATACGCCATACTATTAAAGTAAGTTTGGTTTTCTTAGAAAATTCTTTTATCCTAGTTCGGATAATGACTAAGTCAACTCATTATATCCGAACGCATTAAACTTAACTCTAATAGGCCTAAAGCCTCTTATAGACATAAAACAATCCTGCCAAGTGCGTGTGGGACCACGCACAATGAAGGGTTTCGTAGTAAGAATGAATTTATCCCAAAAACAAACTTACCTAACATTGTAGCTGAAAAACATGTTCTCTCATACTTATACATATATACGTCACCGCCAATTGTCCAACTGCAAATGTAGGTTTGTTATCGCAAAATAATATTTTACAAACTACAAATCAACGATTTTCGCACGTCTTCCTTTACTTGTGCCGTGAGTACTTGTGACTGTTTTTTGCCAAATTGCATGATTTGAAATTAAATTCCCTACCTATATAGTTTTTATCGTTATCAAAATAATTATGTCGCACAAATGGCCATATTTTTTATTGCTTTAACATAGAGGCTTGATTTTTCTCGAGCTCCTAATTGGAGCATGGACCTACGTATTTAATAATAATATAATATAATAACAATAATATGAGACAACACCCACCACACAAGGTCTTCAGGTCCCGAACTAGGTATTAAATTATTAATTTCAACTTGATACCTCCACGCGTTCCTGATAAAAGGATATTATTGATAGACTGACTGACAGACAAACGGACAATGAAGTGATCATAATTATAAGGGTTCCATTTTTTTCTTTTGAGGAACGGAACCCCAAAAAGAAAAAATATGTAATCTATGTATTACAATTCTTATTCTATGCTTTTAATACTTTTGTTTGTTTTGTTGGCACTCAGCTCATGATACTTTCCTCTTTTTTTATTTTCTAAGACTACGCTTTGTATGACATCCATTTAGTAGTCACTTTCCTGTGATCTCATTATAAGCGGATTCTACTGTAGGTACTTCATAAAATATTACCTACAGCCGGTCGATTCTGTAACAATCTCACCGTGAAAACTAAGGTGAAGTGAGCTTGAAGTGAGTTGTCAATAGTGTCAATCCCTAGCATGGTGGAATGATAACCACTTCACCTAAGTTTTCAGGGTGAGATTGTTACAGAATCGACCGGCTGTAGGTAAAATGATGCCGAATCTGTCGCGCATTGAGTGATTCTTTGAAAGTTAAACGTGGTGCTCATGACGCGGCGATTCGACTGTGGGTGGGGAAAGACATGGAGGTTACACCGCAACTACAGTTCGCTTATGTCAAAAATGCTGTCCTTATTCATATATCAATAAGGGAAATTAAATATTAAGTCAGAACTAGAATTGGCGGGTTGCCGCCGTGGGATCTGGAGGCAAAAGTCCTCGCGCATATATGGGAGTGGCGCGAGGAGGCGAAACACCGGGGCGTAACTCCGCTGCCCGCGAGAAACCACGGCACAGTGGACTGAGCTCCGGCGGGATCTCATGGCAACATGGAGAGTGCGACTGTCGTAACCCAGTGCTGGGCACGCCACAATTGCGGTGATAAGTCCCCTCTTTGAGGAGTAGCTAGAGAGGCGCCACGGCGTCCTCACCTTCCGCCTGACGCTGGTCCTCACCGGACACGATTGCTTCGGGAGATTCCTGTTCTGGATAAGGCAGCAGGATACCCCCGGGTATCACCATTGTGAAGATCACCGATCGGTGGAACTTATATCGGTATATCGGTGGAGGTCTGCCCGGCTTTGGTGGAGCACCGCCATGTCCTCGTGGAGGCGATTGGCGGTGACGATCTTTCGCGTCCAGCTCTGGTCCGGGCCATGGTACGGAGCATGGAAAGCCGTCATCTCCTTGTGCGAAGCAGTAATGCTCTCGAAGGAGGAGGCGGAACGCGTGAGGGAGAGGCAAACTTCGCACCCTCACGTCCCTAGTCGCCGCAGGAGACGCCCTGGGTGTCGGGAATCCCAGGCCGATTCCCGGCCACCGTAGGCGCGGGCTTGCGGACGGCGAGTTGTGTTCCACGAACGCTACAAAGAGATGTCAACACCAATGACGGGTCCGCTAGGGCCGATGCCTGCCAGGGTTGCGGGAAATTCTGAAAGGGTTACAAGGGTGGGTTTTAGTCAGTAAGAGTCTGACACGCAACCCGATGATTTCCCAAAAAAAAATGCCAGAACTAGAAACAGACCGAATACCTATAAGTACTTAGATTATTTTTTTTCAGTCGAAAACGAAATTCGGCCTGATTTGCATTTTTCGCCGAAACATTATTACATCATCTGGACATCATTGGAGGCCCAATATTTGAGCTTTACCACACCTTGTTTCTCCATCAGAAACTTACCTACATTTAACTAATATTTAAAACCTACCTATTATTGTTTATTCAGAAGGTCTCTGGAAGCAGGGAGGTGGCAGAACAACAGTCGCCTTTTAACGAAGTCAGCAATTTCTGGCAAAATGAGGAAATGGAAACATAGCAAGGAAGTGAAGTTATTAAGTTAAACTACCCTACTACTACTACTACCGTTTACAGAGTTGATATGACGAAGGGGCATTAAATTACACTACGTATACTATACGTGTTAAGTAGATACATATTAATTAAATACGGTATAAAAATAAAAAGCATCAAAAATGAGAAATTTTTGTTTCAAACAAACTAAATAGCTTACAAATCAGAGTAAAACGAAAGTGCAAGTGTGTGTGTATTTATTGCCATCTTTTTAGCGAAAATATTTGGTTGTATTTGTGACTTGCGTCAGAGCGGCAACAACGCATCGTAGGTTATACTCAGATTTATCGTTTTAAGGTGCATGACCTATGCGTATAGACATAATCAGCTGTTAGGAAAGATACATCGTGTTCAAACGGGACAAAAAATTAAAAAATCATTTGCGACTAACTACTGTTCCTATTTAATTGGTTTTTGGTGCAGAGCTTGAAAATGGTACCTAGTATAGGCAGTTTAAAGGAAAGCCCCTCTGTCGTATCAACTCTGTATATCATTTGGTATATGTAGGTACTCAGTAATATAAAATGCAGTGCTATTTGCAAATACTTAAGTTAATTAAATTCCTACTGTCGAGTGTAACGTCAATCTCCCGATAAATGATAATTGATTTTCTTCTGTAAGTAGGTTTGTACAAACACTTTTACACGTCAATCATATTTTAAAAACTAGATGAGGTCGGCGTTTCCTATCTGACTACTCTGAGTAGAAAGGCCGAAACAAACTCGAGGTCACAGTCTCTTTTAAATTCCAGACATAATCTTGGTCAGATCATAAACAATAGGTACCGTTTTGTAATTAAAAGTGAACATTTGTCATAGTAAGTAAGTAGGTACTAAGTATCTAACATTGAGTTCTATTGGTACTTCGTAAATTATATTGTAATTCAGTGGTATCTACTATGATTATAACAGTCCGCTCAAAGTTATAGCCCTGACAGTAGCAACCTTATTGTAACGAGAATAAAGTTCACAATGATTTTGACAGACTTGTCAGTGGCAGTAACCCAACAGCAACCCCTTTCATCGGTCTATCGAACTTATCAAGTTCGGTAATAATAGCAAAGTAATTGAGTCTCATTAGCGACAGTTGAAGAACTATGATCATATTAGATTATTGCTGCAAACATCTTCAATATGAGTTGATATGATACACACACGCACACACATACACGCAATCACATGCACACACACACTGACACACACTATTTTAGGTTATATCTTTAAGTTACTTTCACTTTTTTCTTTTTTTAGTTAGTTTTACCTACTTGTAGTTTTTTGGTTAAATTCTGTTTTCTTTTGTACACCACTTTTACCATTTCATAATTTGACACTGAAGAGCGGGATCTCCTAGCACAGGTATATCTTTTACTTAAAAAATCACCTAATCCCTATGTAAGATTTACTGTAAAAAGTTGTACAAGTTTCTGCATTAAACCTTTTATTTTATTTTTATTTTAGTTGAGCTCATAGTAGAATGAGAAAAATGAAAGATCACTGTAATTTTGACAGTGATGCAAAATCAGGGGTGCGTACCATTTGTTTATGTGATCTGAGGTACCATTTGATATAATATCAAATGTTCTAATGATGAAATGACCTGATTTCATTTAATATACTTTTTTTTTGTATAACGATGAAATTATATAATGAATTATTGATATAATTTTAGTTTACCTAATTTTATATGATTTAATAAACATTTTCTATAATGCAAATTTGAACTAATAGTCAGTTAGTATATAATTTAGTTAGTATAATATTTATTTAGTATACCTAATATTAAAATTCTAAAGTAACGTTAATATGTCTTTTTGTGTTTTCTTATTCTCCTCATATATTCCTGCGTTAGATCCCCTCTATGGTTGTTGAATCATGTGGGTTAGGTCATGAGAAGGCGAGCGAGCGAAGCGAGCGTGCCGCGGCAGCGGCCGCCGAGCGCCAGATCCCCTCTGTTGTTGGTAAATCATTTGGGTTAGATGAGGTTATAACAGTATGATGTTTCAGGTCAACTGAACGTTTAAAAAGAGCATTTAAATACAAATTGGAAATTGTATGAAATGAACGTAATACTAAATGTAATTAGAGCAAAAGAAGTTTATATGAAGTGTAACATTAGATCACATGATATTAGGTTATTTGATTTTATAGCATATGGAAATTATATCATGTGAACGTTATTTCAAGTGATAATATACTATCTGTTATTATGCCATGTATTACACACCCCAAAATCAGAGGTAAAATAACTGTGAACGGTCTGTAGGTACCTAATCTACTCCTGCTTACGTCTGATTTCAATGGGTTGCGTTTAGCGTTGTAAATTGTTAACTTTTTATTTGGTACCTGCTCTTAATCATCATCATCGTTCTCCTGCCGTTATCCCAATCTATTTGTGGTCGGCGCCATATATCTTTTTCTTCAATATTTCTCTATTAGTCGTCATCTTGGTATCACTCCCCTTCTAACCATATCATCATTCACACAGACCATCCATCGTTTCTTTGGTCTTCCCGCACTCTTATATCCATCGATATTCATACTCAAAACTTTCCTCACGACATTTTCCTCATTTCTCCGTATCACATGGCCATAACATGACAACCGATATCCACACAACTTGTCAGTTACCGGTGCTGCAGTCACTTTCAGACTTCCTCGTATGTACTCATTTGTTATTCTCACACATCCCTCTTGGCATTCTCATCTCTGCTGCATGCAATTGTCTTTCAGCTATCCCTTTTGTGGCTCAACATTCTGATCCATACAAGACAGCAGGTCTAACCATTGTTTAATTTATCTTCCCCTTAAGTTTAAAGGGAATGCGGGAGTCGCAGATTGTTCCAGTGACCTGCCGCCATTTCATTCATCCAGTTTTATGTAACAGTGCCTACTCGTATTATGTAACAGAAAATAAAATGTTTATTTTATGTGCTTTGTTACAATCATTTATTTTTAAACTGCTTTTCACATACCTACACGTTTATTTGCAAAATTGAAATGCTCTTAGCTTAACAAGAAACATATAACGCAAGATTTTATTACTAACATCGAATTCTATTGGCATAAAATTTTGAAATAGTAATTTTATTTTTGGACAAGGCAAGAAATGTTCATAATATTATGATTTTAAGTACGAAGCTACTTAATTTATTAGGGATTTTAGCCATATCAAGTATCAACCTTGAAGTGGCTGTAGCCATCGATGATCTTGATGACACTCTGAAACAAGCCTTATTTTTGGTTAACTTACTTAGATCAGGTAAGAATATTAAAAATGTAAAATAAAAATTCCTTTGTTATTTGATGGTAAATAAATGTTATTGATTACCTCTTGAAAGACTTTGCACAAAATTTGCGGTCAAACGATGATGTTATGGCAAATTCTACTGAAGAAGAAACTAGCACATGCTCGCTACCTTCAGAGGAATTCAACTCAACGATGGCAATGAACGAAACAGAAGTAACGGGTAAGTTTTTATTAATGATGTATGATGTTTAAGTAGGTAACCTACCGTCGAAAGTTTCATTTCTCAGGTACCTAGTAAAGTGGTAGTCAGGTCAGATTTTTTTAACATCAGAATTTGCAATTCAGAACCTATGAAGACTGTTCCAGTTGTTTAAGTAGGTACCTACCGGTAATCCATAGGCGGTCCTTTAGCTACTCAGAAAGCAAGTATAAATACTTTGTTAGTATTCATTTTTCCATAATTTTATCTGACAGAGAGTCGAGTGACTCCTTCGACGCCAGCAACGCCACTCCCTTCAACGCCGGATGCGCCGCCGAACGTCATGCCACCTGGGGCGCCCATGATGATGCCATACGCGAGCTGGCCCCCGATGGCTATGGGCTACCCTCCGCCTTCCGGACCAGGCCGACAAAACTTTCCGGATGAAAATTATAGATTCCAGTACAGTAAGATAGTAATCTTATAGGTACATAAGTAGGTAGCTAATTACCATTATCTTCTTGATCTAAAGTTACGCGGTGCTCTAGAAAATCGAAACACATAGCTGTCGAGATAGTGACTTGTGGTGCAAGCCGTTACCGTTCTGTAATCTTCGCACAGCTACATTTATACAGCATACAGTATTTATACAGTATACATACAGCCACGTCGGACCAACGCAGAAACAAGGCACCCTAGTCCGAATCGATTCGAATTATTCTATTACACCACGTCAGTCATACATGACTCATGCATGATGAATCATACGCAGGAAGTTGCGTTAACTTAAGAATAATTCAAAGTGATACTTCTATTAAGCTGTATTATGGACCTATTACTTATATTTTAAATCGTTTGCGTGGTAAAATAAGCTAGTTGTACCTAAGTTTTCGAAAACTTTTTTAGGACTCAACCGTCGACGAGTAATGCCTGATTATTACTATTTTGGTAAGTTGAAATTACACTTCGGTACAAATTAAAGTTAAATGCATTAGATTTTGGTAAATTTTAATGTATTCTGGCTTACCCTGCAAGCAATAAAGCTAAGTTTATTTATACATTTATATTTAATAGTCTTAAGAAAATTTTGTAAGTACGCATACATTTACATAATACATTCATTCTTCCACACGATGTTTTGTTTCGTCGTTTGATGAGTTTGATTGTGATCTCCTGCCTGTGTTGGTCAGAGCTGGTTTACCACGCCACCATTGCTGCTCTGTGGGTAACTATTGTCAGAAAAAAAACAATAAATTACAACTTTACGCACTTTCCAGATTCTCCTGCTAGAAGTCGTGGTAAGTCGTGCAACCTCTAGACACCCTGATGAATTAACATTTATAAGATGAATTAACATTAGCATTCGCTTATAAATCTGTAGTAATACTATGAGACCATCATAAAAATAAAAAAGGATAAAAAGATAAAAATGCATTTCGTCCATTGCAGACATTTTTAACGTTTCCTACACAACGTCCGTGACCACCTGACCACCTATGATTACGAGTATGCTGTCAGAATGCATCCGCAGGACAGTCAAATGATATTCAACTACGGTTGCATTCCAGGAACTTATTGTAGCTAACATATACGAGTTCTCAGTTACTTCTGAAAATAAGTAAGTAGGTAGGAATCATGTAGGACATATAAATGCAATCAGGAACTCTATGAACGTAATAGATTTCCTTTTTCTACTATAGGTACTACCTCGTTGAATTTTCACACATTCGGGAGTACTTACGCAGATGTATATGAAAGATGTGGTCCTATTCATGATTGTGGTACCGACCGTCAAACTGAACAACTTTATTCAAGGGACTAATCGCAATCGCGATAAAATTATCAAATATCCCAAACATGGGACTGTTGATATTTTTTTAACTATGAACATTTTTGAAAAAAGTCAACGTCTCAAATGTGTGAAATGTATGGGACGACTGATTATTTTTTAATGTAACTAAGGGCAACATCTAATATTACAATTTATAATACAGAATTCTATTTTTAGGGCAATTTCGAAGATTTGACAATGACCCAGCTGATGATCTTGGTAACACCCCAGGTAAGACGCATCCAAGCAAAACGACTGCTTCGAAATAACAGCCTAATATTTTGCACATTATAAATTAGCTGAAAAATAAAACCTGGCATATGGCAGGTCAACATTTTCTGGTATATTATTAGTAAATTTCCATCTCCTAAAGTTCCCAGAAATAAAAAAAATCACACGTGTACCTACATAATAAAAATCTTCTACTTACTTACCTGCTTAATAAAAAGATTATACTTACTCATTCATTGACAAACAACGCACAACCTGATAACCATGAAATTTAGAACGAAGGTCCCTTATTTTTAACGAAAGTGAACACTAAAGAAGGATATTATCCCTTAAGAGGTTAAATATTACAAATATAAAAATAAGAAAATTAGTACATATAGAAGTTCGTAATTCCATCGCGCACACGGTTTGCCGCCCCATAAAAACAGAAATAGAAACAGGTATGATGCAAGAATATATTGGAAAAGGGGTTGATCTATCTACTTATCTTATTTGCGCACTGGAGAAGGCTGCGCACATTACAATCGCACCGGGCCGCAGCGCAACGAATTTCAGTACAACAAAGTGCGTTGCGGCCCGCCTGTAGTGTATAAGTTTATATAAAATATACGAAAGTGATGCAGGAGGAATTTAACAATGCGCAGCCCGCCCAAATATGCTACGCTTTACGTGTCTATTACCGTAGCGGTGGGTAAAATAACGTAAAATAATAGTTGGAACCTAATACAAGCACAACATTTCTAGTTTTATATCTATTAAGTACCTACCTACAAGTTCAATGTGTTGTATTGGGTGTGAGTCGTGTGTTGTTTCTGGTTGTTTCAATCAAGCAAAGTTTGATTAGAAAAGACGCTTGCATCAAAATGTAGGCCCTATTCCTACAATGAAAGAAATAAGTACCTGCCTCATTGGTCTAGTAATCGCCAGCGCTACGGCTGAATTTGAGGGGTGACCAATATTACAATATTGAGATATGACGGAGGTAAAGGACTAGTCATAAGAATAGAATAGTATATTATGCAATTAGTGAATAAAGGACGGATTTAAAGCGAGGGCCATAGATGAATCACGAGCTAGTGAAGGATTCTAACGACTGAATCACGACGACGACGACGAGGGAGTGATTCATGGCCCTCGATATAAATCCGTTTTATTCAAGAGTTGCATACTATACTTTATACCATGACTACGAGAAAAAGAAAGATTTAAGCGAAAATAAACATTTAATAAAGAAAAAGGAAGCTTAAATTAATTAAAATGCACATTAAAATTGGAACAATTACTAAAATTAAGAGTAATTTTCTTGTTATTATTATTAGGATGGTCCGCCGGTGGTCCGTGTTGCTCTATGTTAGGATGGTCAACTTGTGTAGCGATATTTTAATGCTAAACTCCTTGTCGAAAATGTCGACCAATCAAATTGAATTTAGAACACATCAATATAGGTCGAATACAAAGATTACACTTACACTAGATACGGCAAGCCACGACCAAGCGTGCCCTGCATCCTGCATGTTCGACTGTTCGTACTAAAAAAAGTCTGTTAGCTCAGTGACGCTTAGCGATTGAAACAATTCTGTTTACTTTGAGCACGTCACTAAATGGCTGGGGTGAAGCTATCGTAGGTATAAAAAAGATGACACGTTCGGTTTTCATACTATCTAATAACATGCCGTATCTAGCCTAGGTACTCTAAATCGGTGGTCGAATACATTGGTGTGTTCCATTTTCAAACATCAAAACAGTGAGTAAAAGTGCTTTTTATTCACTGTTTTCAGTGAATAAAATAAGCTTTTTAGAGGGGGAATGGTATAAAAATACTTGTTTTATTACTTTACTTTGTTTTCGTACTGTTCACGTCTAAACTTTAAAACGCTCTTCTCAAAATTGTCAATTTTGTAGTTAGTGCAATTGTGAAATAGGGCAACGAAATGAAACATGTTTAAATGATTAAATAATTATCATCTGATGCATTTTTTTAAATAATTGTTTGCCACATATAACTGTTTATAAAATAAAACATTTACGGAATAAGTTGTTTTCGAAATAAATGGAACGTCGTCGTTTCGAAACGTTGGTTGTAAAATGAAAATTTGTCAATGGAGTTTTGGTGAAACTTTAGTGAACCGAATTTGAGGTCCTGGGTTCGACTCCGAGGTCGGGCAAAGTGTTATCGGGTTTTTCCATCTGGAATTTTACAGTAGCAGCCCGGAGTCTGGGTTTATATCCCGTTGATGTCAATAGGCTCGCCCCATTAGACGTACTATATTAGACTGAAACATAACTATAGTCTTTTCGCCTTATGATGAGTTCTCTGACAGTTCTTGTCTGACAATTGTAGTGACGTGACCTAACGAAATATAATCGATTTTTTTTAATATCGATTCAGTTGGCAAAGAAAATGGAATCGGATTATCGATTTTAGATTTTCCAAATATTTTTTTAATATTATCAAGATTATCCTACTTCCTACTAATATTATAAATGTGAAAGTTAGTATGTGTGTGTGTGTGTACTCTTTCACGCATAAAGTGCTGTACGGATTTTGATGAAACTTTACAGTAATATAGCTTATACATCAGAATAAGACATAGGCTACATAACATCACGGGAGCAGAGCAAAAACCTGACATAACGCAATGGCATAACAAAATGGCCGCTCCGATTCATCTATTTTTTTGTCGATTAGTGTATTGAGTAGTGTCAATCTCTATTGGCCGACGTTCCGTTCAACGCATTAGACATTTTTAAGATTTATACTTTTTTATTTTATTTACTTAATCTATTAACAGTTAATTATAATTACAATAATTTACTTAGTAATTTACTTAGTAATTTACGAAAGGCAATATATTTTTTATCATTTCTTTTTTAATTTTTTTGCCAGTTTATTTTTTATTCGTCTAAAGTAGTATGCGTGCCACGGAAAAAAATTAACTGTCAGGGAACTCGTCTTATGGCGAAAAGACTACAGCGAAAATAGGTGTACTTTATGTATGCCTCTGCTAACGCTTCCGGGAAACAAGTCGTGATGTTATGTTTATGAAAGAAATCACCCGAGGTTGTAAGACCTAGGAATGCAAAAAATCCCAAGGGTTACCTACCCTTCAAGATTTTTCATTCAAACTTTATCATTATGATCCTACAGCACATCCAGCTCGTTAAACTCAACAAAAAAATTCAACTAAATCATTTTGATTTGCGATAACATGTAGTTTCATTCAGTTAATTCACAAGTTGTGCAAATCACTACTAACCATGAATTATACCCAATATTTCATTGCTTATCTTGAGTTTCAGCCTCAGATATGCTCAGACAGTACAGTTCGTATGTATTGCCACTCAGTAATAATAACTAGTTAAGATCTGCATAACTTTCCTACTAATCATTGTGACGAGTTTCGATAAAATGTGGTTTCAGCTACTTCACAAGCACAAACTACATCTAGCCTATCATCAGCCACGAGGGAAGCGACAGTTGTACACGTGGAAGAGACAACGGCCTCAACAACGCTGGCACAAGGGTCTATGTCAATCTTACCGACAACCGAACAGCCTATCCTACGGACAACCATTTCTGCCAACCATATCATCCTAACGGCAGCCGATTCTGCCAAACAGACTATCCCAGCCTTTCCTTCCAATCAGACAATGTTACCAACAATCGCAAAATCTATCATATTGACAGCCGCATCTACAAAACAGTCAATCCTACCGACAACTGAAGAGGCCATCCTACCGACAATCATATTGTCAACCCTGACAACCAAACACCGAAAAAGGGTTGGACATAAAACGCGAGTGCCTGTTTTAAAAGGTGATTATTTCATCTTCGATTTTTTATCATTATTTTAACAAGTATGGTCCCCCTGAGGGTTCAACGCTTCATTTTGTTAGCTATCCTGACGCGTGATCATTTCGATAAGTTCGCCCTTCAAATATTTTTGACGCTGAACGCTTTTAACTTGGAACGTAACATTTTCTTTTCGTTTCTTTTCGATAGCAACTACAGTCATTTCTACTCGCAACGAGAACCATCTCAATGTCAGCCGGCACCAACTGCGTCATTACTCTAACCATAAAAAAACAACCGAAGAATGGAATAAAGATGATGCTGAGATGTCTCAGGTCGCTTCAGAATTGGAAAAAGAGTTGGAAGGCCCTAACACAGAGGAGGTACACGACAGTTACGGCAATCTTCAAAAGTTAAAGAAACGTAGTAAGACAACCACAACAACAACTACTACAAGAACAACTACAACTATGAAAGTGTTTTTACATGGCAGTTCCAGAATTCCTATACCATTTCCGGAAAACAACGGCTTTTGTCATTTCTATCCAGAAAATGCCCTATGTGGTGCAAAGTGATGCACCAACAAAGGATGTAATAAAAGATCTTTGGGTGCTTTAACAGGTGATAAATCGATTATAAAACAGGTTATATGTAATGATTTTTATTTCATTTCCGAGCATTCTTTATTGTTACTTTTTTGTATGAAATCACAAAAAGTGTAAAATAATACATAATTTATTTTAATCGTGAGCCGCCTGGTATTGCTAGAGCATCGTGTGTAGGTATTACTTAGTATTCTAAGACCCAGATAAATGATAATACGTGATAATCATTATTGCACGCTAATGATAGAAACAGGTAGAAGGGTGACATATCAACAGATTCGGGCAGCTTTAGGCATTGTTATGAGTCAAGTACAAAAAGTCTTACATGAACATTTAGGCGTCAGAAAGCTTGTACTAGATGGATACCTCATAATTTAACGGAAGATCAAAAACACCGTCGTTTGGACAGAGGTGACTTAAATGCTGTATAAATGATAATTTGTACAAACACTTTTACACGTCAATCATATTTTAAAAAGAAAGGCCGAAACAAACTCAGAGGTCACCTTATCTTTTAAAGTCCAGGCATAATCTTGGTCAGATGATATAAATGACAAAATATATAAATCTAGAGATATAAATCAAATATATAGTTACGAACCCGAAACCAAAAAATAATCTGCGCAATGGATATTTCCATTCGAAGATTTGCCGACAAAAGTAAAGAAGGGCAGATGTCAAGGGACAAATATGATTGCCTCATTCTTTGGACGGAGGGCTCTTTTCCCAACAATTGTCCTAGAAGATAAAAATATTGTTAGGTACTGCAGATTGGTATGTCAGTCATTGTTTACCAGTTGTCTTGGAAAAAGTTAAACAGCAGCGCCCAAGAAGCAGGATCCTCCTCCACCGCGACAACGCTCCAGTTCACTCCGCCAGATGGACTATCGAATATTTGTCTATCGAAAGTGTGCAGTTAGTAAGTCATCCTTCTTACAGTCCTGACCTGGCACCTTATGACTATTATTTATTTCCAAAAATAAAAGGAATTCGTTTTATGAACCCTGAAGATCCCGTGGCTGCGTTTGAAAAAGGTGTGGAAGAAATCCCTAAAGAAGAGTGGGCCCACTGCTTCAGTCAAATGATTCCATCGCATACGACGGTGCTTAGAGAGGAACGGAGACTACTTCGAAAATCAATAAAAATATTAACTGGCTTCAACATCATTCCGTTTTTTATTTTCTAAAAACTTTCAGTGTGACCCACGTAATATAACCTCAAAGTAAAAATCTTGATAATGTGCATTTGTCGAGTCGGGGCACTATGAAACGGGGTTCTATGAAACAGTAGTAGGTAGTACTCAAATAAAAACGTTTTGGTATGTTATTAGAGCTGATTCTTTAATAACACCAACTACAAATACTTCAATGGGGGTACGGTCAAATTGGGTTACTTTGATACTACGGGGTTACTTTGATAACAACTTTAGGCTTATGAAAAACTTAATTTTATAATATCTACAACACCAGTTAAAAAATAAACTATCAGTACTTGGCACTACTGATAGTTTCTTTGTATTATAGCGTTGTAGTTATTATAAAATTAAGTTTTTCATAAGCCTAAAGTTGTTATCAAAGTAACCCCGTAGTATCAAAGTAACCCCATTTGACGGTAGGTACTTCGAGATGGATTACTGTGCATAAAATTAAATTAAAATGATTTATATTTTCATATAAAATACATACAATTACATACATATTTCATACATAGAATTTGTTTTACCCTCGCCAAGTTCTTCTGGGAAGACTAAACGACAGGCTGATTTCCCTGTAAGTCTGTTGAGCGGACTATAGAAATAGCCTGTCTGGAGTTGGAGCGGTTTGTTGTATTGAGCGTGTACCGGCCTCCGTCATCGATTTATGATTGCTTTGAGAATATCATGGATGATGTGTTACAAAAACTTGGTAAATTAGGAAAAAACATAATTTGTTTGTGGTGATTTTAATGTCAATTTAGAGGACTCATCAATGTCCCTAAAAATTAAACATTTATTTCAGTAACATAACCTCAATCATTTATTTTTGGAGCCTACTAGAATAACCGCCATCTCAGCTACATGTTTAGATAATATATTTATTGATATAATACCTATTAATAAAAAAAATATAAGCCAACTGGATTCTGACCACTGCGGTCAGCTGATTACATTTAGTAAACAAACACAAAAAGTGGCTAAGAGAGATATCACTGTAGTGCCAAAAACTGCAGGTCGCTTGGAGAGCTTTAAATGTCAACTTAATAGTAAACTACCCTACTTGCCTTATAGTGATGATCCTAATGAACTGTACAATTCTTTTTTTGCCATGTATTGTACAGAATTTAACTCAACCAGCAGCCACCCAAGCAGATCTCTGTTAATGGTTGTGCAACCTTCAGTGAATTGGCAACTAAAGGGATATTTAATAGTAGAATCAAACTTTTTGAACTGTATGAAGAACGAAACTATAATAAAAGTAAAGAATTTTATCAATATATTACAACTATTTCACATTATTTAAACAAGTTTGTAACGAAGCTAAGTATCGATATTTTAGCTCCAAGATTAAATTTAGTCAAAATAAAATAAGAACTACTTGGGAAATGAGACTGGAAAAGATAGAAAGCGTAGAGTGACTACAGCCTTAATATTAACAATACATTATTAAAAAAGATTGAGAAGTTGCCACAGTTTTTGAAAATTTATTTGCAGATATTCCAGTCTCAACCACTAAAACTTTAAAATCTTCACCCACTGTTGCCGAGTCTCTATTGTAAGTAAATGTTGATATTTGTAATCATGTATTTAATTTCGACTATGTTAGTGCTCGAGATAGGGGTTAAAGTATGAAATTGCCGATTTTTACAGAAAAATTGAAATTCGTATTTTTTTTCTATTTCACATATGTATTTAATCAAAATAATTACCATTATTATCTATACACTGCTGCCATCTAATAGGAAGGTCATTTATGCCTTTGCGATAGAACTCTCGTGGTCTAGATTCGACAAACTGTGTGAAAGCATTGTGTACTGCCTCCCGAGAAGAAAACTTTTTATCAAGTAGAAAATTGTCCAAATCGCGAAAAAAATGGTAGTCCGTTGGAGCAAGGTCTGGCGAATTCGGAGGGTGACGAATGGTTTCTAATTGCAGTTCCTGTAGAGTAAAAACGGTTTCTCGTGCTGTATGAGGTCTCGCGTTATCATGGAGCAATAATGGTGAAGATCGATTCATGAGTGGGGCTGTTTCACTGCTAGTTTTGCTATCATTGTTCGGAGTTCGGCACAGTAGATATCTACCGTTATTGCTTTACCAGATCGGAGAAAGCTATAGTGAATAACACCATGCTGAGACCACCAAACAGTTACCATTACCTTTTTATTGGTAAGCTTTGCTTTAGGACACTGTTGCGGCGTTTGACCTGGGGTCAGCCATTGCATTTTTCGCTTACGGTTATCGTAAAGAATTCACTTTTCATCACATGTCACAATTCGATCCATTATTACTTCATTTCTGTATCTATTCAACAAGGCAACACAAGTTTCAACACGCGTTTCTTTCTGCAGATCAGTCAAATCATGAGGCGCCCATTTCTCATATGTTTTTATTTTATTGATTTGACGCAAATGAGTCAATATTGTTGGTAAGGTAACGTTAAACTATGCCGCTAATTCCTGGGTAGTTTGGCTCGGATCGGCTTCCACCATCTCTTTCAATTCATTGTTATTCACCTGTGTGGGCAGTCTTCCACGTGGTTCGTTCTTCAAATCAAAGTTTCCATCACGAAAGCGTTTAAACCAAAATCGCACGGTGCGTTCATTAGCAGTCCCCTTTCCAAACGCAACATTGATATTGCGAGCTGTTTCTGCCGCGTTAGTTCCGCGTCGGAACTCGTATTCAAAAATTACTCGAATTTTCGATGTATCCATCTTTCTTGTCTAAGCTGAATAAAAAAACAACTGAAAGTCGATAATCGAATGTTGCACATTTTTTAAAAGAAGAACTTCATAGGTACCATGTGAAAAAAGTTTCACTCAAAAATCTCAAACCATGAAGGTTCTATATCAATTCGAAGTTTAGTACCTAAAACAATAAAACGGCAATTTCATACTTTAACCCCCTATTATTAAAACTTTCAATACACTTAATGTTAAAAAAAAACTGCTGATCTATGGGGAAATTCCGTAGAGGTTGCATAATTGACACTGTAGCGCCTGAATTGGCAATTATTTTTAATAAATGTATTGACTGTGGTGTAATTCCTGACTTAATGAAGAGTAGTAAAACAATACCTTTGTTTAAATCGGGCAGCTCATCAGACCCCACGAACTATAGATGAATTTCTGTGCTACCCACCTTCAATAAAATATTTGAAAAAATGATGCTAGATCAATTGCAAAGACATTTTTATAAACATAAATTATTAAACCGTAAACAATTTGGTTTCACAAGGGGTCGCCCAACTACCGGCGCTGGTGTTGAGCTTCTTGCACATATTTTTGAGGCCTGGGAGAATTCGCATGATGCCCTAGGTATTTTTTGTGACTTGTCTAAGGCTTTCGATTGTGTTTCTCATGATACATTGGTCAGGAAATTGCATCACTATGGAGTTAGAAACACTGCCTTGGATCTTCTTATTTGGCTAACAGGATCCAAAGAGTAAACGTTAATGGCAAGCGATCTCTGGGTTCTGTTGACACTATAGGAGTTCCGCAGGGCTCAATTCTTGGCCCTTTTTTATTTCTCGTATATTTTAATGACCTACCTAGCCTTATAAAGAACAGTAATGAAATAGTTTATTTGCAGATGATACGTCACTTTTATTTAAGCTTAAGCGACAACAGACAGTTACTGACGCACAGAGCCCTGAGGGACTCCCGGACGTATTGGATGGGGGGAGGATAGCTCTACTTCGATGCGATAGCGGAAGGTGCGGTTCGACAAAAAGTCTCGTAAGATGAGCACGAGACGGTCTGGCACACCGAGTTTGTAGAGCTTTAATAAGCCGTTGCTCCAGACTTTGTCGAATGCTTTCGCTATGTCGAAGAATACAGTACCCGTCATCGAACCACGTTTGAAACCAACGTTTATGTGTTCGATGATACGGTGGAGGCGAGGCGCGGCCTTCGACGCGCTATTTATAAGCACGCGCCGCCCCCGCTGGCCGCTACCTCACCGACCCCGATGACCCCATAACCATCTTCCGAAGAGCAGTAGGGCCACCAGTACAGTGCACAAAAACCACCAACCGTCATTCCGACCTCACCGCCGCCGCCGAGGTCTTTTGCGAATCCCTCGACCTAATTGTTCCCCCCGATCCTTGCTCAACGAAGTGCCAGTACGCGCCGTAGCTGAGCCTGTAGCTTTGAATTCCCCCGCTAATAATATCCCCAATAATACCCAGCCCGTCTCCTGTCCCGTCTTGCTGTCCTCCCCCTAGCGACACATTAAGCCGAGGTCCGTACCCCACATGGTGTGTCCTTAGCGTGTAGTCGCTTAGTAATTTAAGAAATTCGCCCCTGGTTCAAGGCTTTCAGTCCACTTAAGGCAGCCACAGGATAGTCCGGTTAACCAGTGACGACCTCTCAAGGTCAATTACTGCGAGATGTCATATAAAAAAAAAAACCCGCCAGCCGCTGCCACCCGGGACAGGTACGGCCCGAATGGCCATTCTGAGCTTCCAAGATATTGATTTTAATGATATGCCGTAAAGGGTAATTTTGATCAACATTAAATACACAACGCATCTAACGTATTTAATTGAATAAGGAATAATACTGTATTGTTTAAAATATCATCCTAAATAACCCATAATTTTTTTGTAACATGTAAAAGGTAAAAATGGTTACTGTGGGTGAGATATCAGATACTTAGACATAAACAATCGCGGACTTTTTTGTGGATCTTTTTAAAATATAATTATTCCTTTGTAAGTACCTACATTATTTTGATCTATCTCGTAAGGTTTAGCAGGCGTTTGCAATGTAAGCGCGCAAAAATATGTTTTTTTACGACATCACATTACAAATATTTGAAATTCTCGGGTTTTCTCTACTATAATAAGAACATACATAAGAACCTGTGTCTTATATCACTATTGATAAAATCGTATTAAAATCCGTTGCGTCGTTAAAAATATCTAAGCATACATACAAAAAAGACTACTTTGTTTTATACTATGTACCTAATGCTATAATGAACATTAGATATCACTCTCGCGATTTTGGCGGCAAAATACAATTCTCTACAATTTGTGCCTCATTCAAAATAAGTTTAAGTTTATAAGTTTATTTATTTCAAAATCAACAGGTTTTAACAAATCCATTTTAGAGGTCTTCTTTTAAGTATAGAGATACCTGTAACAGAAGACCACCCTCTTCCATGCTATGTGTAGGTATAAAGCCTGTTAATGAGAGAATTAACAAAAATAAATAAAAAATAGTTACCTACTTACAATAACAAAAATTAAACTAGAGAATTTACATAATTATAATTAGTTTAGGTAGGTACTTGAATTCGTAATCTCAGACAATATTACATTTCATCCCCAATTATAGACAACACAGAGAAAAGCAGAAAAACAATTATTGCAATAGAATTTGAATACTGCTGTTTATAGGTAAGTCATTGAGTTTGTTGTTTCACATTTGATAATTTTATTATCTCAGATTCCGATTTCAAGTATAGCTATGTGTGGAGTGTAAGTGTGAGTGTTTATGTGTTTGAGTGTGAGTGTGTGTTAGAGTGCGTGCGTGTTTTCGTGTGAAGGTGCGTGTGGGTGTTCGTTCGTGTGTGTGAATGTGTGCGTGCGTTTGTGTGTGTGCGATTGTGGAAGAGAAAAAAGGGAAACTAAAAGCATATTATTAGTGTGAAGGAGGTGTTAGACAATTGTATATTTATTAATTAGTCCGCGTTTTTATTTACTGCTTGTGTAAGTTATTATTATCATTCTATACGATTGTTATATAACTGGATTTAGTAGTGCCTCAGTTTCATCATATGAAAGGGTCTTTAGCCATGCAGTCATGGTTTTCTTGCATTCGTAATGAGTTTTTTGGTGGATAGGAAGTTTTTTGCTTATGGCGTTATAAAGAAGAGTAGTTTGGGCAGTATATTGCCGTCTTGCGAATGCAGTACGAGCCCTAACAACACTTATGCGACCATAACTCCTTCTTTTCCTGAGAGAACTAGGATCAAATACCGTTGTTTTATGCATTTTTAACGTAGACATCAGAATATATAACTTTCTTACAGTTAAAAGGTCACATAGCTTGTAGAGCTCGTGTGTAGAAAAACGATACGGTTTGAAATGGATAGTTTTGAGAAGGCCACGCTGTGATCTTTCCAGATCCAGGAACTTGGTTTTGGGGGCACCCCCCCCGATAGGAATGCAATAGGTTAGAACGGATTGGGCTAGAGCAGTGTATATTTGTTTAATAAGATTCGCTGAAGCAACATGCCTTAGACATTTAAAGATCCAGATCAATTTTCTGATGCGGTCACTAACCAATGCTACATGATAATGCCAAGAGAGTCGCTGATCAACTACAACACCCAAGTATTTCGTCTTTTCCTCCTTTTCGATAGTCGGACATGCACAATTTGTGTCCTGGATATTGTGGCATTGGTGTATCTTTACACTGAAATTATTGCCAGGCTGCGTTCTATTACTTAGTGAGAAACACATGTAGATAGTCTTTTGGCTATTCAGCGTAAGTAGGTTAGTTCTTAACCAGGAAGCAACTCTAGCCAATCCCACTTCCGTATCCTTCCGCACAGAATCCCAACTATCGCCGCTAAAGACCAACGCAGTGTCGTCAGCATAAGAGAAGACCCGAGCACCACCTGCCTCCAACTCACATAGGTCATTGATGTAAAAAAGATATTAGTAGGTATGTCGAGTCTGTAAAAATGTGACCATGAAGTGAACACTTATACTACGTAAAAGATAGCTTGATCTCTGCGACATAAGTCAAACTGACATTCCTAGGGTTGTCATGTTGTAGGGTTGTTGTTGTGTTGGCTACGACTGGGTGCTGCGCGCCGACCTCCCCAGCGGCGTCAGCGTGGTTTGTTACGCTGACGACACGCTGGTCCTGGCGCAGGGGAGGTCGCACCAGGCGGCGGCCGAACTAGCGACACGCGGGGTTGCGACAATCGTCGAGAGGATCCGGCAATTGGGACTCGAGGTGGCCCTGCACAAGTCCGAGGCCATGTGTGAGTTCCATGTGTTTTCATGGTCCTCGGAACGCGCCACCGTCGGGTTCCCAAATAACGGTAGGAGGGGTTCACATCGGCGTCGAGTCGACGATGAAGTACCTGGGACTCGTCCTCGACAGCCGGTGGAACTTCGTGGAGCATTTCCGACGTTTGGCTCCCAGACTGGAAAGGTCCGGGGCTGCCTTGAAGCGGCTCCTACCCAATCTAGGGGGGCCAAATGCCTCCTGCCGGAGGCTCTACGCGGAGGTCGTGCGGTCCATGGCCCTTTACGGGGCACCGGTGTGGGCACGTTCCTTGAGGCGGCGGCCAGCCCGCCGGTTGAACGCGCCCCAAAGGGTCATGGCCACCCGGCTAGTCCGAGGATACCGTAAGGTCTCCGGTGAGGCAGCGAGCCTCCTTGCCGGATTACCACCATGGGATCTGGAGGCAAAAGTCCTCGCGCACATTTGGGAGTGGCGCGAGGAGGCGAAACGCCGCGCGCCGGGGCGTAGCTCCGCTTCCGCGAGAAATCACGGTACAGCGGACAGAGCTCCGGCGGGATCTCAGGGCGGCATGGAGAGTCGCAACCCAGCGCTGGGCACGCCACAATTGCGGCGATAAGTCCCCTCTTTGAGGAGTGGCTAGAGAGGCGCCACGGCGTCCTCACCTTCCGCCTGACGCAGGTCCTTACCGGATACGGTTGTTTCGGGAGGTTCCTGTTCAGGATAAGGCGGGAGGAAACGCCCGGGTGTCACCATTGTGTGGATCGCCCGGAGGACACGGTAGTCTGCCCGGCTTGGGCGGAGCACCGCCGTGTCCTCGTGGAGGCGATTGGCGGTGGCGATCTCTCGCGTCCGGCCCTGGTCCAGGCCATGGTACGGAGCGAGAGGGCTTGGGAAGCCGTCACCTCCTTCTGCGAAGCAGTAATGTTTGCGAAAGAGGAGGCGGAACGCGTGAGGGAGAGGCAAAATTCGCGCCCACACGCCCCTAGCCGCCGCAGGAGACGCCCTGGGCGTCGGGAATCGCAGGCCGATTCCCGGCCACCGTAGGCGTGGGCTTGCGAACGGCGAGCAATGGGCTGCTCGCCGTTCGATAAGGACCAGGCCTGGGTGGACGGCGCGTTGTGTTCCACGCGCGCCTCAAAGAGATGTCAGCACCAATGACGGGGTCCGCTAGGGCCGATGCCTGCTAGGGTTGCGGGGAAGTCCGAGAGGGATACCGTGGCCCCTGGCACAGGCAACTGAAGGAACACGGGTGGGTTTTAGTCAGTAAGAGTCTGACACGCCCCTCCGCACTCTGCACCTCCCTGCGCACGCCCTCCTGCTCTGCCCAGAGCGGGAGAAGTTATTTGATGATTTCCCAGCCTCAAAAAAAAAAAAAAGGGTTGTCATGATATAAAAAAGTCGATAGAAATTATCGACGTTTCTTACTATTATCGATGCTAATGTAACATTTAATTGGGTTTAATTACAAACGTTACTAAATTAAACGAATATTTGAATATAAAATACATTTATTCTCGTAAAGGAGTACACCCCAAATCCATATCTGAATCAGTTTCTGCATCGATTTTAGATTAAGTATATACAAATGTAAATAATGTTATGATATTAAAATAAAATATATAATAAAATTAAAAAATTAATATATTTAAATTAAGTTTTATTTAAAATATCGATAGTTTATAGTCTGTGCTCACGTTGATTCATCGCCCATCACTAAGTAGGTCGGCATGCCCATAAAGTATGACATTTACAGGTACTGTCTGTACTCAGAACAATAACTAAAGCGTAGACAGAGAATGCTATAGACAAATTGATGTGTTTTGTCGCATTCACACAAGAAAAAGAGCAAGTTACGCCGATGTCGTGTAAAGAAATGAGACAGAACGATGAGATTTTTTGTTTCACAGCGCGTGCCACGATTTTGACGGTTTTAGCATAGTACTTTGCTAAACAAAGTTTGACAGATAGTTATCGCCTTCTTGTAAAATTCAGTTTTATGTGCTTTAAGTTTAGTCATTTATGTTATTTTATGTTGTGAACAATTTAGCCTTAATATTTCAACCATTAAATAAAAAAACATGGTGCGGTGTAGCGATCTAAGGTGTAAAAGTGATAGGTGGAACGAAAATGCCAGACTTGTCCTTTCATTCGTAAGTATAGCACTTTTTATCAGTAACTAGGCTATCAATAACATTTTATTGTGTTCATACATTGTGAATAATGTACCCTAGACGTAAATTCATCGATAAAAAGCACAAAATTAACATTATTAAATTCTAACCTAAGGATTTTGGTGTTGCCAATTTTCCATAAATTATTGCCCACTTTTATGGGAAATATGTATTCTGTATTGTGTATCCTAATCCTAACTAATATTATATGTAAATACGAAATTGAGTTTATTTGTTGGTTTGTTTGTTACGCTTTCCCGCTAAAACGGTTTATCAGATTTGGATGAAATTTGGCACATCGGTAAATTACTTGGGTTAGGACATAGGATACTTTTTATCGCAATATTCTCACGGAACCGAGACACGTGCGGGTAAAAGCGCGGGGCGCAGCTAGCTAATTGTATATCTGAAAGATTAATGGCTTGTTGCAGTTTTCCTGAATATGATAATTTACGTCGGAATTGGATCGTAGCTACAGGACGAACAGATTGGACACCAAAACCGTCATCAAAAATTTGCAGCAGACATTTTAATAAAAAAAATGTTAAATAAAAGGAAGAAACTAACACTGCTATTACCGAATACAGTACCTATTCTGCTAAATATTCAGTTAATAACATAATTATTAAGTTTCGATACAGGTTTTATATGGTTTTTATATATTATGTTCAGTGCTTTTAAAACTGTTATATACAATTATCTGTTGCGAACTATTATTTTGTACATTTTATGTGCAATAAATGACTGAGACAGGCTTATCTTAAACTCTGAACGCGATTCAAAATATCGATCAAGAATTTAAAATATCTTTTTCCGTAAACAACATCTTCTTACATCTATTTTGTATTAACGTCTTAAAGATAATCATTTTTTTTAGGAATCAAAGGCCTGTATTCCATCATCTTCCTCCATCAGTTTACATGAAGAAACGAATATGGAAATTGAAAATAATTTAAGCATTCTTGTAAGTACAGTATATTATAATAATTTCTAAGTGCAAGTATTTGTACTTACAAATTACTATAATATACTTATTGAAATAAGTTATTGACGGACAATTTAGGACAATAACGTTTAAAATCAATAAAAGCTAATTAAAAATAAACTTGTTGTATTATTTACTCACAAAGCCAGATACTACTATCATCTAAGAAAATGTAGGTATTTAGAATCACATCATCATCATCCATCGTCACTCTCTCCTGCTTTTAAGGGGTTGAGGGAGCATGCGTAGTTCATGCAAACGTAATAAGTACCAAAATAATTTGTAAATCAAACATATTCCTATATCTAGGAATCTGTAGCTAGGGTGTATTTATTCCGATTGTATTACAGAATATCTAGGTTCCCAAATATGTATTTTGAACGGACACTGATTTAAAGACGATTTATGAGAAAAATAAATTTTCTATAGACATTTTAAATTGTGGGGTAAGTTTTTCCTCACACGGTAACCCTAAATGTGTGACGTATTTTTGTTTTGTCTCTTTCTGCGACACGCTTTACAGGCGTCTATAGCATTCTCTGTCTACGAACTAAAGTGTCTGTACTACTATGAAATTCAGAATTTCATAGGCGTGATTTTACTGACAGCTGTCGCAGAGATCAAGATATCTTTTACGAAGTATAAATAGGTGAAGTGAGCTGTCAGTGCAAAAAAAAATGTCATAAAATTATCAACAGAACTAACAAATTAAAATCTCGATTATGATTGTAAATGTAATGCTTGGTCAATCCCCAGCATCAGTAGGACGACACTGACAGCTCACTCCACGCTCACTTCACCTAAGTGTTCACGGTGAGATGGTTAAAGAATCGCAATGCTGGTGTACTAGATTCCATTAATATCGGATTCCTCGCTTGAACTCATATTATTATTTTATTTATAAATATCAGTCGGAGAGTCGCAACAATCTTTGAGGGTTCTAATATGAAAATGGCCCGAATTTGCAAATGGCCACGTGCGCGTTGTGAAAATTAGAACTGCATCTTTAGTCTTATTTTCTCTGTAGTATTAAAATGAGACAAACATATTGAGCAAAAGCGCTTCCAGGTAGGTTCGATCATTCAGCTTATTTATCCTCGTAATGTGAAACTCCTTGGTGGAATTCATATATATTTTTTAATTAAAAAAATATATGTATAAGTATCAATGACTAAAGAATAAGAGATAAGACCATATAAGACGTATAGGTACGGTAATTGAGAAACCTCCTTTTTGAAGTCGCTTAAAAATAGCGTGAAGGGTAGATACGCACGGCGCTATACAACGGAGTATGCGGTACCTAAAACAGGTACTTAGGTGAGAGTACCTATTTTACCACACATTCCGTTGTATGGTGCGTAATTTTTAACTTTCGAACTATGTATGTACGGTATGTACTGTCGCCAACACATCAGGTTAGGTTAAATCACTAATCCTGGCTATCCTTATCAGGATAATGAGATAGGCTTAGCAAAATATTGTATTGTCGTCGGTCGTTGATAAGTCTACAATAACGTTTAACCTTTTGACCGCCACGTCAAAAAAGAATAGGCGTGCCCTCGGCGCCAAGCTATGAATTCATCCTTTAATACCTAAATAAAATCTGTAAATCTTAGTAAATCTGATCGCTTAGAGTGGGGCTAAATCGAGCCCAAACGAGTCAGTTACATACATACAAACAAACATACAGTTGAAACTAATAAATAAACAAAAAAGCGCGTTAAAACACTGTAATCGAAAACAGTGTTAGAAAATACAACAAATTAATTTTATATAAAGGTCATAAGCAAAAATCTTCCTGTAACCTAATAATTTTTCCTACAAAAAACCAAAATAAATTGCGTGTAGTTATTTAAATTATAATTATCCTGTATTTTTATACCCATAACCGTAATTTTATCGACATACTTTGAAGCGTCGACCCTTCCCTAGTCACGCACACTAGTACAAACCTAGATCTGCACACGAACAATAAATTACACTAAGATTTAATCTAATGCTGCGTCCTTATGTAGGATAATTGGTCGGAGGGTAGGACACTCTTCCAACCAGCCCTATCCAACTGATCCCTCGATATTAAAGTCAAAATGGAGGGACCAAGGATTTAGTTATATAACTACGTATAAATTGAGGTAGCAAATAGTAGATTTACAGTGTGTAAATCAATATTATTAATTAATAATTATTTAGTATTAAACTTTTATGTACGCTGATTTGAAATACAAAGACTTGGTCCCTCCATCAAACTCAAACTCAAAGCATTTATTTCAATTAAACCATTTACAGGCACTTTTGAATTGTCAAGTGGTCGGTCAGTCAGAAATATGAAGCTAGTTGCCCATTCCAAAGCGTAGTAGGTACCTATGGAGAAGAACGGGCAAGAAACTCCATGGACACTCTTTTAAATTATATTGTTACATAAATATTAGTTACATCATTAATCTTGTATATAGGTATAATTATATGTGAGAACGATGTAAATAAGACGTACACATTGAGTGTCCAGTGTACAGCAAATATAAATTCAAACAAAACAATCCATAATAAAATAATTAAAAATAAACCGTGGTGGCTAAGAGATGACCAGTCCCAACTGACAGCGCCCGTTCACGAACATGACGCATGGATCAGCACCATTCAGCTCAACCATTTTGAAGGGAGCTAAATGATCCAACACACGCGCCACCGTCAGCGAGACATTTGAGTGAGCATGACATCTATCAGCCGCCAGGACACATTCAAGTCAATGAAAGACATTACCCGGTAAATGGTAGCTCGATAGTACATAGTACTCACACTTGTCCTATGCAATTATATAATACAAAAAAAGGAGATTGAGTTTATACAAAGCAAAGGTAGTCTTACAATCTTCAGCAGCTCCAACAGTATTTTCAAATGTTAATCAATTAGTTGTGGTTGTGGAGCAGGACCAGCATTGAGCCAGGCATTTTTATCAGCGATATAATCCCCCAACTTATAATATGCCTGGCTGCATAGTGTGCGTTTTATACAAACTTTGAATTTCGTCTCATTCAGTTGAAGTATGTGGGGAGGTATTTTATTGTAACATTTTAAACAGTACCCCATGAAAGATGAGTCCACTTTAGCCAGTCTGAAACCTGGTTGAACTAATAGGTCCCTATTTCTGGTACTATAATTATGTCTATCACCTCTTTTAGTAAAAAGATGTACATTTTTTCTTACGTACATGATGTTTTCATAGATATATTGACAAGGTACCGTCAAGATCTTAATAACCTTAAACAGTTCCCTTAGAGAATCGCGCCTGCGGAGATTATATATGGCTCTGATGGCTCTTTTCTGCAGAATAAAAATAGAATCGACGTCTGCAGCCCGTCCCCAAAGTAAAATACCGTAAGACATGATACTATGAAAGTAACTAAAATAGACTAACCTCGCGGTATCTACATCGGTAAATTGACGGATTTTTCTGACAGCATATGCTGCTGAACTTAGCCGTCCCGCCAGAGATGTTAAATGAGAACCCCATTGAAGCCTCGAGTCGAGCGTGATCCCCAGGAAAACAGTTTTATCGACGAATTCTAGTTTCTCTTGATTCAATACTATCTCACAATCACTACTTTTGACATTAGGTAAAGAAAATCGTATACACTTAGTTTTTTTCCCATTTAATACTAAATTATTAGCAGTGAACCAATTATGGACCTGCATTAGGGCGTTATTAACGTCGTCAAAATTTGTAGCACTTCTTTCTACCTTAAAAATTAAAGAAGTATCGTCAGCAAATAACACCATTTGTGGTTGATTTTTTAATAAATGGAGTAGATCATTAATATACACTAAAAAGAGGAAAGGACCCAATATCGAGCCTTGTGGAACTCCCATTTCTACTTTTAAACTAAGTGAATTGACACCATTTATTTGAACTTGCTGCTGCCTATCCTTTAAATAAGATTTTACTAGACTGAGCGCAAGTATTCCAAGTCCATAATGCTCAAGTTTCAAGAGCAAGGTTTCGTGATCGACGCAATCAAATGCCTTGGAGAGGTCACAAAAGATTCCTATGGCGTCTTGGGCCTCTTCCCACGCCGTAAATATGTGTTTTAATAAGGTGACCCCAGCGTCAGTCGTACAACGTCCCTTGGTGAAACCATACTGTTGATTGTGTAAGATTTTATTTGTGTTAAAATGAATGAGCATTTGATTAAGCATTACCTTTTCAAATACCTTGCTGAAAACTGGCAACACGGATACGGGTCTATAATTATTGGTGTCTTTGCTGTCCCCGGATTTGAAAAGTGGTATTACCTTACTGTATTTCATTAAATCCGGGAAGACTCCTTGATCCACACACAAATTAAATATGAAGGCTAAGTAAGGCGCTATAGTGTCAATTATGGATGTACAGACTTTAATGGACATTCCCCAAAGATCTTCAGTCAATTTGATCTTGATTTGCTTAAAAGCTTTTATTACTGTTATGGGGTTAATATGCTTAAAGTTAAATTCAATCGGGCAGACCGAAACGTTCGCCCTTACTAAATCAAAAGCGAGCGTGGGCGAGGAATTTAAAGTGTCAGTAGTTTTAATTGGGATACTGGTAAAGAAATTTACAAATTCTTGAGCAACTTCTTTGCTATCGCAAATGAGACCACGTGTCGTCTCCAGTGTATAATCAGAATTATGCTTTTTGTTCCTGTTCGTTTCATTATTGATAATTTTCCAAACAGTCTTTATTTTATTGTCTGCTGATTTGACCTTGTTGCTAATGTACGAGGCTTTGGCTGCCTTACAAGTGTTCTTAAAAATTTTAGAGTAAGTAGCAACATAGGTACTTATTAAAAGTTTCCGTGTTAATATAAGGCTTAAGGCCATATAGCTCAAAAAGTATTTCCCTACTTTTCCTAAGTCCTTTAGTTGCCCAGTCACTAAATAAAAACTTAGGGCAGATACTTTTAGTGCTCTTCTTAAAAGAATAATTGAACTCTGTTTGGACTACCGAAAAGAATTCTTTATACAAAATGTTAACACTGTTCATTGTAAGGTCCTGATTACTCAACTTACAAATTAAACTGTTATTAAAATTATTTAAATTAACAGATGTTATTGGTCTGGATTGTATCTGCAGTTTTTGTATTATGATGTTGGACTCAAAAGTTACGGTTTGACCGCTGTGATCGGAAGGGAGATAATTAACGATGGCTTTATCTAAATAGTCGCAGCAACAAAATACATTATCAATGCATGTAGCTGTAGTTGTAGTTATTCGGGTTGGTTCTACAAACACATTTGACAAATTAAATGATTTAAACAAATTTAATAATCTACTGGTATTTGAATTATTTTCTATAATATTAATGTTAAAGTCACCACAGATAATTACTGATTTATTTCCAGTTGCAAGTTTTGCCAAAACATCTTCCATTACTGACTCAAATATAGAGTAGTTTTGATAATTTGGGGGTCTGTAAACGCACACTATAATAGAAATAATGATTATCATTTATCATTTATTATTTTTTTTTGTTTACTTTGAGCACGTCACTAAATGGCTGGGGTGAAGCTATCGTAGGTATAAAAAAGATGACACGTTCGGTTTTCATACTATCTAATAACATGCCGTATCTAGCCTAGGTACTCTAAATCGGTGGTCGAATACATTGGTGTGTTCCATTTTCAAACATCAAAACAGTGAGTAAAAGTGCTTTTTATTCACTGTTTTCAGTGAATAAAATAAGCTTTTTAGAGGGGGAATGGTATAAAAATACTTGTTTTATTACTTTACTTTGTTTTCGTACTGTTCACGTCTAAACTTTAAAACGCTCTTCTCAAAATTGTCAATTTTGTAGTTAGTGCAATTGTGAAATAGGGCAACGAAATGAAACATGTTTAAATGATTAAATAATTATCATCTGATGCATTTTTTTAAATAATTGTTTGCCACATATAACTGTTTATAAAATAAAACATTTACGGAATAAGTTGTTTTCGAAATAAATGGAACGTCGTCGTTTCGAAACGTTGGTTGTAAAATGAAAATTTGTCAATGGAGTTTTGGTGAAACTTTAGTGAACCGAATTTGAGGTCCTGGGTTCGACTCCGAGGTCGGGCAAAGTGTTATCGGGTTTTTCCATCTGGAATTTTACAGTAGCAGCCCGGAGTCTGGGTTTATATCCCGTTGATGTCAATAGGCTCGCCCCATTAGACGTACTATATTAGACTGAAACATAACTATAGTCTTTTCGCCTTATGATGAGTTCTCTGACAGTTCTTGTCTGACAATTGTAGTGACGTGACCTAACGAAATATAATCGATTTTTTTTAATATCGATTCAGTTGGCAAAGAAAATGGAATCGGATTATCGATTTTAGATTTTCCAAATATTTTTTTAATATTAACAAGATTATCCTACTTCCTACTAATATTATAAATGTGAAAGTTAGTATGTGTGTGTGTGTGTACTCTTTCACGCATAAAGTGCTGTACGGATTTTGATGAAACTTTACAGTAATATAGCTTATACATCAGAATAAGACATAGGCTACATAACATCACGGGAGCAGAGCAAAAACCTGACATAACGCAATGGCATAACAAAATGGCCGCTCCGATTCATCTATTTTTTTGTCGATTAGTGTATTGAGTAGTGTCAATCTCTATTGGCCGACGTTCCGTTCAACGCATTAGACATTTTTAAGATTTATACTTTTTTATTTTATTTACTTAATCTATTAACAGTTAATTATAATTACAATAATTTACTTAGTAATTTACTTAGTAATTTACGAAAGGCAATATTTTTTTTATCATTTCTTTTTTAATTTTTTTGCCAGTTTATTTTTTATTCGTCTAAAGTAGTATGCGTGCCACGGAAAAAAATTAACTGTCAGGGAACTCGTCTTATGGCGAAAAGACTACAGCGAAAATAGGTGTACTTTATGTATGCCTCTGCTAACGCTTCCGGGAAACAAGTCGTGATGTTATGTTTATGAAAGAAATCACCCGAGGTTGTAAGACCTAGGAATGCAAAAAATCCCAAGGGTTACCTACCCTTCAAGATTTTTCATTCAAACTTTATCATTATGATCCTACAGCACATCCAGCTCGTTAAACTCAACAAAAAAATTCAACTAAATCATTTTGATTTGCGATAACATGTAGTTTCATTCAGTTAATTCACAAGTTGTGCAAATCACTACTAACCATGAATTATACCCAATATTTCATTGCTTATCTTGAGTTTCAGCCTCAGATATGCTCAGACAGTACAGTTCGTATGTATTGCCACTCAGTAATAATAACTAGTTAAGATCTGCATAACTTTCCTACTAATCATTGTGACGAGTTTCGATAAAATGTGGTTTCAGCTACTTCACAAGCACAAACTACATCTAGCCTATCATCAGCCACGAGGGAAGCGACAGTTGTACACGTGGAAGAGACAACGGCCTCAACAACGCTGGCACAAGGGTCTATGTCAATCTTACCGACAACCGAACAGCCTATCCTACGGACAACCATTTCTGCCAACCATATCATCCTAACGGCAGCCGATTCTGCCAAACAGACTATCCCAGCCTTTCCTTCCAATCAGACAATGTTACCAACAATCGCAAAATCTATCATATTGACAGCCGCATCTACAAAACAGTCAATCCTACCGACAACTGAAGAGGCCATCCTACCGACAATCATATTGTCAACCCTGACAACCAAACACCGAAAAAGGGTTGGACATAAAACGCGAGTGCCTGTTTTAAAAGGTGATTATTTCATCTTCGATTTTTTATCATTATTTTAACAAGTATGGTCCCCCTGAGGGTTCAACGCTTCATTTTGTTAGCTATCCTGACGCGTGATCATTTCGATAAGTTCGCCCTTCAAATATTTTTGACGCTGAACGCTTTTAACTTGGAACGTAACATTTTCTTTTCGTTTCTTTTCGATAGCAACTACAGTCATTTCTACTCGCAACGAGAACCATCTCAATGTCAGCCGGCACCAACTGCGTCATTACTCTAACCATAAAAAAACAACCGAAGAATGGAATAAAGATGATGCTGAGATGTCTCAGGTCGCTTCAGAATTGGAAAAAGAGTTGGAAGGCCCTAACACAGAGGAGGTACACGACAGTTACGGCAATCTTCAAAAGTTAAAGAAACGTAGTAAGACAACCACAACAACAACTACTACAAGAACAACTACAACTATGAAAGTGTTTTTACATGGCAGTTCCAGAATTCCTATACCATTTCCGGAAAACAACGGCTTTTGTCATTTCTATCCAGAAAATGCCCTATGTGGTGCAAAGTGATGCACCAACAAAGGATGTAATAAAAGATCTTTGGGTGCTTTAACAGGTGATAAATCGATTATAAAACAGGTTATATGTAATGATTTTTATTTCATTTCCGAGCATTCTTTATTGTTACTTTTTTGTATGAAATCACAAAAAGTGTAAAATAATACATAATTTATTTTAATCGTGAGCCGCCTGGTATTGCTAGAGCATCGTGTGTAGGTATTACTTAGTATTCTAAGACCCAGATAAGACATTCAACTTGATGTGATCGTCCACAGAGATAATCATACTGTGACATTTTGTTTATCCATAAATTACGTATTTGGGGCTGTTTGCTGGCGGGCGGACTACTGAAGATAACGCGAATGCTGTGCGGCTAATGATAGAAACAGGTAGAAGGGTGACATATCAACAGATTCGGGCAGCTTTAGGCATTGTTATGAGTCAAGTACAAAAAGTCTTACATGAACATTTAGGCGTCAGAAAGCTTGTACTAGATGGATACCTCATAATTTAACGGAAGATCAAAAACACCGTCGTTTGGACAGAGGTGACTTAAATGCTGTATAAATGATAATTTGTACAAACACTTTTACACGTCAATCATATTTTAAAAAGAAAGGCCGAAACAAACTCAGAGGTCACCTTATCTTTTAAAGTCCAGGCATAATCTTGGTCAGATGATATAAATGACAAAATATATAAATCTAGAGATATAAATCAAATATATAGTTACGAACCCGAAACCAAAAAATAATCTGCGCAATGGATATTTCCATTCGAAGATTTGCCGACAAAAGTAAAGAAGGGCAGATGTCAAGGGACAAATATGATTGCCTCATTCTTTGGACGGAGGGCTCTTTTCCCAACAATTGTCCTAGAAGATAAAAATATTGTTAGGTACTGCAGATTGGTATGTCAGTCATTGTTTACCAGTTGTCTTGGAAAAAGTTAAACAGCAGCGCCCAAGAAGCAGGATCCTCCTCCACCGCGACAACGCTCCAGTTCACTCCGCCAGATGGACTATCGAATATTTGTCTATCGAAAGTGTGCAGTTAGTAAGTCATCCTTCTTACAGTCCTGACCTGGCACCTTATGACTATTATTTATTTCCAAAAATAAAAGGAATTCGTTTTATGAACCCTGAAGATCCCGTGGCTGCGTTTGAAAAAGGTGTGGAAGAAATCCCTAAAGAAGAGTGGGCCCACTGCTTCAGTCAAATGATTCCATCGCATACGACGGTGCTTAGAGAGGAACGGAGACTACTTCGAAAATCAATAAAAATATTAACTGGCTTCAACATCATTCCGTTTTTTATTTTCTAAAAACTTTCAGTGTGACCCACGTAATATAACCTCAAAGTAAAAATCTTGATAATGTGCATTTGTCGAGTCGGGGCACTATGAAACGGGGTTCTATGAAACAGTAGTAGGTAGTACTCAAATAAAAACGTTTTGGTATGTTATTAGAGCTGATTCTTTAATAACACCAACTACAAATACTTCAATGGGGGTACGGTCAAATTGGGTTACTTTGATACTACGGGGTTACTTTGATAACAACTTTAGGCTTATGAAAAACTTAATTTTATAATATCTACAACACCAGTTAAAAAATAAACTATCAGTACTTGGCACTACTGATAGTTTCTTTGTATTATAGCGTTGTAGTTATTATAAAATTAAGTTTTTCATAAGCCTAAAGTTGTTATCAAAGTAACCCCGTAGTATCAAAGTAACCCCATTTGACGGTAGGTACTTCGAGATGGATTACTGTGCATAAAATTAAATTAAAATGATTTATATTTTCATATAAAATACATACAATTACATACATATTTCATACATAGAATTTGTTTTACCCTCGCCAAGTTCTTCTGGGAAGACTAAACGACAGGCTGATTTCCCTGTAAGTCTGTTGAGCGGACTATAGAAATAGCCTGTCTGGAGTTGGAGCGGTTTGTTGTATTGAGCGTGTACCGGCCTCCGTCATCGATTTATGATTGCTTTGAGAATATCATGGATGATGTGTTACAAAAACTTGGTAAATTAGGAAAAAACATAATTTGTTTGTGGTGATTTTAATGTCAATTTAGAGGACTCATCAATGTCCCTAAAAATTAAACATTTATTTCAGTAACATAACCTCAATCATTTATTTTTGGAGCCTACTAGAATAACCGCCATCTCAGCTACATGTTTAGATAATATATTTATTGATATAATACCTATTAATAAAAAAAATATAAGCCAACTGGATTCTGACCACTGCGGTCAGCTGATTACATTTAGTAAACAAACACAAAAAGTGGCTAAGAGAGATATCACTGTAGTGCCAAAAACTGCAGGTCGCTTGGAGAGCTTTAAATGTCAACTTAATAGTAAACTACCCTACTTGCCTTATAGTGATGATCCTAATGAACTGTACAATTCTTTTTTTGCCATGTATTGTACAGAATTTAACTCAACCAGCAGCCACCCAAGCAGATCTCTGTTAATGGTTGTGCAACCTTCAGTGAATTGGCAACTAAAGGGATATTTAATAGTAGAATCAAACTTTTTGAACTGTATGAAGAACGAAACTATAATAAAAGTAAAGAATTTTATCAATATGTTAACAACTATTTCACATTATTTAAACAAGTTTGTAACGAAGCTAAGTATCGATATTTTAGCTCCAAGATTAAATTTAGTCAAAATAAAATAAGAACTACTTGGGAAATGAGACTGGAAAAGATAGAAAGCGTAGAGTGACTACAGCCTTAATATTAACAATACATTATTAAAAAAGATTGAGAAGTTGCCACAGTTTTTGAAAATTTATTTGCAGATATTCCAGTCTCAACCACTAAAACTTTAAAATCTTCACCCACTGTTGCCGAGTCTCTATTGTAAGTAAATGTTGATATTTGTAATCATGTATTTAATTTCGACTATGTTAGTGCTCGAGATAGGGGTTAAAGTATGAAATTGCCGATTTTTACAGAAAAATTGAAATTCGTATTTTTTTTCTATTTCACATATGTATTTAATCAAAATAATTACCATTATTATCTATACACTGCTGCCATCTAATAGGAAGGTCATTTATGCCTTTGCGATAGAACTCTCGTGGTCTAGATTCGACAAACTGTGTGAAAGCATTGTGTACTGCCTCCCGAGAAGAAAACTTTTTATCAAGTAGAAAATTGTCCAAATCGCGAAAAAAATGGTAGTCCGTTGGAGCAAGGTCTGGCGAATTCGGAGGGTGACGAATGGTTTCTAATTGCAGTTCCTGTAGAGTAAAAACGGTTTCTCGTGCTGTATGAGGTCTCGCGTTATCATGGAGCAATAATGGTGAAGATCGATTCATGAGTGGGGCTGTTTCACTGCTAGTTTTGCTATCATTGTTCGGAGTTCGGCACAGTAGATATCTACCGTTATTGCTTTACCAGATCGGAGAAAGCTATAGTGAATAACACCATGCTGAGACCACCAAACAGTTACCATTACCTTTTTATTGGTAAGCTTTGCTTTAGGACACTGTTGCGGCGTTTGACCTGGGGTCAGCCATTGCATTTTTCGCTTACGGTTATCGTAAAGAATTCACTTTTCATCACATGTCACAATTCGATCCATTATTACTTCATTTCTTTTCAACAAGGCAACACAAGTTTCAACACGCGTTTCTTTCTGCAGATCAGTCAAATCATGAGGCGCCCATTTCTCATATGTTTTTATTTTATTGATTTGACGCAAATGAGTCAATATTGTTGGTAAGGTAACGTTAAACTATGCCGCTAATTCCTGGGTAGTTTGGCTCGGATCGGCTTCCACCATCTCTTTCAATTCATTGTTATTCACCTGTGTGGGCAGTCTTCCACGTGGTTCGTTCTTCAAATCAAAGTTTCCATCACGAAAGCGTTTAAACCAAAATCGCACGGTGCGTTCATTAGCAGTCCCCTTTCCAAACGCAACATTGATATTGCGAGCTGTTTCTGCCGCGTTAGTTCCGCGTCGGAACTCGTATTCAAAAATTACTCGAATTTTCGATGTATCCATCTTTCTTGTCTAAGCTGAATAAAAAAACAACTGAAAGTCGATAATCGAATGTTGCACATTTTTTAAAAGAAGAACTTCATAGGTACCATGTGAAAAAAGTTTCACTCAAAAATCTCAAACCATGAAGGTTCTATATCAATTCGAAGTTTAGTACCTAAAACAATAAAACGGCAATTTCATACTTTAACCCCCTATTATTAAAACTTTCAATACACTTAATGTTAAAAAAAAACTGCTGATCTATGGGGAAATTCCGTAGAGGTTGCATAATTGACACTGTAGCGCCTGAATTGGCAATTATTTTTAATAAATGTATTGACTGTGGTGTAATTCCTGACTTAATGAAGAGTAGTAAAACAATACCTTTGTTTAAATCGGGCAGCTCATCAGACCCCACGAACTATAGATGAATTTCTGTGCTACCCACCTTCAATAAAATATTTGAAAAAATGATGCTAGATCAATTGCAAAGACATTTTTATAAACATAAATTATTAAACCGTAAACAATTTGGTTTCACAAGGGGTCGCCCAACTACCGGCGCTGGTGTTGAGCTTCTTGCACATATTTTTGAGGCCTGGGAGAATTCGCATGATGCCCTAGGTATTTTTTGTGACTTGTCTAAGGCTTTCGATTGTGTTTCTCATGATACATTGGTCAGGAAATTGCATCACTATGGAGTTAGAAACACTGCCTTGGATCTTCTTATTTGGCTAACAGGATCCAAAGAGTAAACGTTAATGGCAAGCGATCTCTGGGTTCTGTTGACACTATAGGAGTTCCGCAGGGCTCAATTCTTGGCCCTTTTTTATTTCTCGTATATTTTAATGACCTACCTAGCCTTATAAAGAACAGTAATGAAATAGTTTATTTGCAGATGATACGTCACTTTTATTTAAGCTTAAGCGACAACAGACAGTTACTGACGCACAGAGCCCTGAGGGACTCCCGGACGTATTGGATGGGGGGAGGATAGCTCTACTTCGATGCGATAGCGGAAGGTGCGGTTCGACAAAAAGTCTCGTAAGATGAGCACGAGACGGTCTGGCACACCGAGTTTGTAGAGCTTTAATAAGCCGTTGCTCCAGACTTTGTCGAATGCTTTCGCTATGTCGAAGAATACAGTACCCGTCATCGAACCACGTTTGAAACCAACGTTTATGTGTTCGATGATACGGTGGAGGCGAGGCGCGGCCTTCGACGCGCTATTTATAAGCACGCGCCGCCCCCGCTGGCCGCTACCTCACCGACCCCGATGACCCCATAACCATCTTCCGAAGAGCAGTAGGGCCACCAGTACAGTGCACAAAAACCACCAACCGTCATTCCGACCTCACCGCCGCCGCCGAGGTCTTTTGCGAATCCCTCGACCTAATTGTTCCCCCCGATCCTTGCTCAACGAAGTGCCAGTACGCGCCGTAGCTGAGCCTGTAGCTTTGAATTCCCCCGCTAATAATATCCCCAATAATACCCAGCCCGTCTCCTGTCCCGTCTTGCTGTCCTCCCCCTAGCGACACATTAAGCCGAGGTCCGTACCCCACATGGTGTGTCCTTAGCGTGTAGTCGCTTAGTAATTTAAGAAATTCGCCCCTGGTTCAAGGCTTTCAGTCCACTTAAGGCAGCCACAGGATAGTCCGGTTAACCAGTGACGACCTCTCAAGGTCAATTACTGCGAGATGTCATATAAAAAAAAAAACCCGCCAGCCGCTGCCACCCGGGACAGGTACGGCCCGAATGGCCATTCTGAGCTTCCAAGATATTGATTTTAATGATATGCCGTAAAGGGTAATTTTGATCAACATTAAATACACAACGCATCTAACGTATTTAATTGAATAAGGAATAATACTGTATTGTTTAAAATATCATCCTAAATAACCCATAATTTTTTTGTAACATGTAAAAGGTAAAAATGGTTACTGTGGGTGAGATATCAGATACTTAGACATAAACAATCGCGGACTTTTTTGTGGATCTTTTTAAAATATAATTATTCCTTTGTAAGTACCTACATTATTTTGATCTATCTCGTAAGGTTTAGCAGGCGTTTGCAATGTAAGCGCGCAAAAATATGTTTTTTTACGACATCACATTACAAATATTTGAAATTCTCGGGTTTTCTCTACTATAATAAGAACATACATAAGAACCTGTGTCTTATATCACTATTGATAAAATCGTATTAAAATCCGTTGCGTCGTTAAAAATATCTAAGCATACATACAAAAAAGACTACTTTGTTTTATACTATGTACCTAAGGTAAAACACCCAATCTTCGACAAAGCACCATTGATCGACATTAAAAAAGTTTACAAAAAAAAATAAGAGTAATATCTTATTTCTGAACGCATTTCAAACATAAACAAAATACGATGATTGTCCAGCTGTCATTGCGGATGATATTTCATACATTCGGCCATTTTGTAAAAAATGGCGTAGTCGAACGTTTCGACCGCCAGAGATCTCAAACGACAATCCAGTTTTATTAGTGAAATCACTAAGGAGGTGAGTAAGATTTATTGCCCATAACTTTTAATTGTAAAGCTTTATCGAAAATGTTATTTATTTTTAAAAAAAGGACACGAATAGTCTACTTTCTAATAAACTTTTTCAAGGGCGAGGTTATAATACAATGTCAAAACACGCCTGTCGATAATTGGAATTTTTTCTTCGGTTGTTCCTATCTTCGACAAATGTCGAAACGTTTTTTGTTGTTATGTTGTGCATCTTATTTTATTATTTAGCTAAGTTTTGTCAGCACTCTAAAAATATAGTTCTTTCATTTAAATCGTAAAACTGCTTCTAATGATCGACAGCCGTGTCGATGATTGGATATTCCATATGTTCTAGTTATCGACATTATATTCGTTTTGCAGAAATGGCGCCTAGAAAAAATTACACACCTCTTCAAATGACACAGGCTATAGATGCCGTCAAAAGAGGTGAAAAAATCTCAACTGCTGCAAAAAAGTATGGTGTGCCCCGGGTAACTTTGCATGATAAGATATCCGGTAGGACTCCAGAAGAATGTTCTATGGGCCCTAAAACTTATTTGTCAACGATGGAGGAGGCTATTTTAGAGAAATGGGTACTCGAAATGGCAGAAAAACATATTCCTGTTACTCGAGATGAATTACTCGACAGTGTTCAACGTATCATCATTGATCAGAAAAAAAAAACACCTTTTACTGACAATAGGCCGGGCAGAAAATGGTACAACCTGTTTCTGAACAGACATCCGGCACTGTCTGAGAGAACGGCCCAAAATTTAACGACGGCTCGAGATGCCGTCACAGAAGAAGATATAAGATGCTGGTTCAAAGAAGTTAAATCATATCTACATGAAAAAAATCTCCAAGATGTAATAGAAGATCCAGCTAGAATATTTAATACCGACGAAAGCGCTTTTTTTTTGTCGCCTAAGGTCGGTAAAGTTCTTGCAAAAAAAGGTGACAAACATATTTACCAATCCTCCGGAGATGAAAAAGATAATTTAACTGTATTAATTACTGGAAATGCTGCTGGACAATTGGCACCTCCCATGGTAGTATTTGCATATGAGAGAATTCCGTCCACAATTTTATCTCACTTTCCCGAAGATTGGGCAATTGGACGTTCACAAAGCGGCTGGATGTGTGGCAGCACGTT